>OX235274.1:70120243-71593914 GCA_944472155.2 Trichobilharzia szidati | reverse complement strand
CCCTACAGAGCTTGTCCCTGAGTGAGTTTGTAGGTTTAAATGCCACCCTAATTCCTGCTTTATTTAGAATCCTACGTAGGGTCTCAGATGTCCCCTCTTTATATGGTATAACTGTCGATGACTTATATTCTCTCTTATTTATGTTATCATTACTAGTTCCACAATTATTTTTATTTTGTTTTTGGCCTTTAGTTATCTTCCTAATGAATTTTAAAGGATAATTATTCAACACCAACGCTTCTTCTATCTGTTTTATCTCGTCGTTTAGGTCTTTTTTTGTGCTACTTAGTGCTATGGCTCGGTTTGTTAGACACTTAACTAAGCCTGCCTTAACAGTTAACGGATGCGACGAATTAAAATCTAAATATCTATTAGAATGCGTTGGTTTTCTATACACACTAGTGTGAAGTTTACCTTCTTCTATTCGTTTTATTTTACAATCTAGCATAGCCAACTCTCCTTGTTCATCTTCCGATTCAAATGTGAATTTTATCCCCTCTACTAGTGAGTTAATATGTGTCAAGAAGCTAGAGATATGTTCTGTTTTTAACACTGTGAAAGTGTCATCCACATATCTCCACCATATTTTTGGAGTAGGATTAAACGTATTAAGTGCCATATTTTCCCAGCTATCCATAAATATATCTGCTACGATAGGGGATATTGGTGATCCCATTGCTACACCTTCAGTTTGTCTATATATTTTGCCTTGGAATCTAAAGATAGTAGATGTGAGGCATAGCTGAACCCCTAAAATAATTTCTTCAATGGACAGCTTTGTCCTATGATTGAGTTCAGTATCCGCAGTTAGTTCTTTTTTAACTGCTTCTAAGGCCATATTGACTGGTATATTAGTATAAAGACTGGTTATATCAAAACTAACCATTGTTTCATCATTATCTAGTTGTATGTCATTTAGTTTATTTTTCATTTCATATGAATTAGTTAGTCTAGAATTTGAACGATTTCTAATGGGACATAATATTAGAGCTAAATGTTTTGATAATTCATATGTAGGGGTATTTCTAAAATCTACTATTGGTCTTATGGGATAACCTGGCTTATGTATTTTAATAGTACCATACATCCTACTAGCATTATTAGTTTTAGGCATTAAATTAAACCATTTTGACTCACCCAGTGACGGCTTCATTCTGCGTACTAATTCCGCTGTGGATTTTTTAACCTTATTCATTATTGTGTCTACGGGCTTCTTAATTTCCTCATATGGACCCATTTCAATATGTTCATTGACTTTCTTGATGTAGTCAGATTTATCCAAAACTACGGTGGCGTTTCCTTTGTCAGCTTTTGCGATGACAATATTTTTATCCTGTTTTAGATTAATTAAAGCTTCTCTTTCCGACTTTGTCAAGTTTGATTTTGCCTTCTTTTGATTTTTTAGGGTTAATGCACATTGTGCTCGAACCTCTTCTGCTGTTGTTTTATCTATTGAACCTAGTGCTACTTCTATGTTAGGAATGACATCCTCTGGTTTTAATTTATTAACTGTTACGTTGAAATTTAGTCCTTTCTCCAGTACTTTTATCTCACTGGAGCTTAGTTCCCTTGATGAGAGGTTGATCACCCACTTTGTTTTGTCGATCGAGGATGAAGCATTAACATCAATTTCATTTGCTGTGTTCTTTTCTTCAATAAGTTTGTTGAATTTTTTGATTTGTGTGTTTTTTGATTTTCTCAATGCAGATTCTCTAGCTTTTTTGGATGTTTCAAGAATAATTGTATAATCTTTGTCATTGATCATATATTTGAGTTTGTGTTTGACTTTTTCTATTTCATTTCGTAAATTATTTAGTTTCACAGTAACTCGATGTAATTCTTCTCTTAGACATAATCTACTGACATTTTTGGCAGCTGATGTTATTTTACTTGAAGTAATTGGAGTACGTAGACGTAAATATTTCGGAATTATATGATTTTTTAAACATCGACTGTTAAAAATCCGATGATTTGTGAATCTTGCTTCAGTTTGACAAAGTCGTGTGAGTTTGTTGATAAGCTTCCTGGTAGGAAGACCATAAGTATCATTGATATAAGAATAAAACTTGGGCACTGTGGTAGAGTGTAATTCCATTATGGGTAAATTTTATTTTGATAGAGTCTCACAGTGTTATACAGTAATATTTACTGATGACGTTTCGAGCACAATTTATTGCTCATAATCATATCAAGGTAATCACACGACTTCCTAAATTCATTTATATAGTTCCATTATTTTTCACTTGATTTCCACTTGATTTGATTGGTAGTGTTATTTTCCATATTTCGGGTATTAGTGATGATTCATTCCTATTGCACGTGTTGGGTGTAGATTCGATGAACAAAGATTCAGTAATCAACCTCTCTCTCCACCTACCTAGATTACTTTTTAGAATTTTAACCCTCTCCCACCCTATTGTGTGGTTGTGTGTTAATGCATGCATTGCAATTGCCGAGCTTTTTTCTAAATTACTTATCTTTTCTGGGTCAACCATTCTTATCTTAGCTAAATTCTTATGTTCTGACAATCTGACTATTCCTGACCTACTAGTTTGACCTATGTAGTTGACCTCACAGTCATTGCAGGGTATTTTGTAAATTATATTATTTTGTCTAATTGGGTCCACTGGGTCCTTTAACCTACAGAGCTTGTCCCTGAGTGAGTTTGTAGGTTTAAATGCCACCCTAATTCCTGCTTTATTTAGAATCCTACGTAGGGTCTCAGATGTCCCCTCTTTATATGGTATAACTGTCGATGACTTATATTCTCTCTTATTTATGTTATCATTACTAGTTCCACAATTATTTTTATTTTTATTTTGTTTCTGGCCTTTAGTTATCTTCCTAATGAATTTTAAAGGATAATTATTCAACACCAACGCTTCTTCTATCTGTTTTATTTCGTCGTTTAGGTCTTTTTTTGTGCTACTTAGTGCTATGGCTCGGTTTGTTAGACACTTAACTAAGCCTGCCTTAACAGTTAACGGATGCGACGAATTAAAATCTAAATATCTATTAGAATGCGTTGGTTTTCTATACACACTAGTGTGAAGTTTACCTTCTTCTATTCGTTTTATTTTACAATCTAGCATAGCCAACTCTCCTTGTTCATCTTCCGATTCAAATGTGAATTTTATCCCCTCTACTAGTGAGTTAATATGTGTCAAGAAGCTAGAGATATGTTCTGTTTTTAACACTGTGAAAGTGTCATCCACATATCTCCACCATATTTTTGGAGTAGGATTAAACGTATTAAGTGCCATATTTTCCCAGCTATCCATAAATATATCTGCTACGATAGGGGATATTGGTGATCCCATTGCTACACCTTCAGTTTGTCTATATATTTTGCCTTGGAATCTAAAGATAGTAGATGTGAGGCATAGCTGAACCCCTAAAAAATTAAATATTTACTTCTACGTACTCCAATTACTTCAAGTAAAATAACATCAGCTGCCAAAAATGTCAGTAGATTATGTCTAAGAGAAGAATTACATCGAGTTACTGTGAAACTAAGTAATTTACGAAATGAAATAGAAAAAGTCAAACACAAACTCAAATATATGATCAATGACAAAGATTATACAATTATTCTTGAAACATCCAAAAAAGCTAGAGAATCTGCATTGAGAAAATCAAAAAACACACAAATCAAAAAATTCAACAAACTTATTGAAGAAAAGAACACAGCAAATGAAATTGATGTTAATGCTTCATCCTCGATTGACAAAACAAAGTGGGTGATCAACCTCTCATCAAGGGAACTAAGCTCCAGTGAGATAAAAGTACTGGAGAAAGGACTAAATTTCAACGTAACAGTTAATAAATTAAAACCAGAGGATGTCATTCCTAACATAGAAGTAGCACTAGGTTCAATAGATAAAACAACAGCAGAAGAGGTTCGAGCACAATGTGCATTAACCCTAAAAAATCAAAAGAAGGCAAAATCAAACTTGACAAAGTCGGAAAGAGAAGCTTTAATTAATCTAAAACAGGATAAAAATATTGTCATCGCAAAAGCTGACAAAGGAAACGCCACCGTAGTTTTGGATAAATCTGACTACATCAAGAAAGTCAATGAACATATTGAAATGGGTCCATATGAGGAAATTAAGAAGCCCGTAGACACAATAATGAATAAGGTTAAAAAATCCACAGCGGAATTAGTACGCAGAATGAAGCCGTCACTGGGTGAGTCAAAATGGTTTAATTTAATGCCTAAAACTAATAATGCTAGTAGGATGTATGGTACTATTAAAATACATAAGCCAGGTTATCCCATAAGACCAATAGTAGATTTTAGAAATACCCCTACATATGAATTATCAAAACATTTAGCTCTAATATTATGTCCCATTAGAAATCGTTCAAATTCTAGACTAACTAATTCATATGAAATGAAAAATAAACTAAATGACATACAACTAGATAATGATGAAACAATGGTTAGTTTTGATATAACCAGTCTTTATACTAATATACCAGTCAATATGGCCTTAGAAGCAGTTAAAAAAGAACTAACTGCGGATACTGAACTCAATCATAGGACAAAGCTGTCCATTGAAGAAATTATTTTAGGGGTTCAGCTATGCCTCACATCTACTATCTTTAGATTCCAAGGCAAAATATATAGACAAACTGAAGGTGTAGCAATGGGATCACCAATATCCCCTATCGTAGCAGATATATTTATGGATAGCTGGGAAAATATGGCACTTAATACGTTTAATCCTACTCCAAAAATATGGTGGAGATATGTGGATGACACTTTCACAGTGTTAAAAACAGAACATATCTCTAGCTTCTTGACACATATTAACTCACTAGTAGAGGGGATAAAATTCACATTTGAATCGGAAGATGAACAAGGAGAGTTGGCTATGCTAGATTGTAAAATAAAACGAATAGAAGAAGGTAAACTTCACACTAGTGTGTATAGAAAACCAACGCATTCTAATAGATATTTAGATTTTAATTCGTCGCATCCGTTAACTGTTAAGGCAGGCTTAGTTAAGTGTCTAACAAACCGAGCCATAGCACTAAGTAGCACAAAAAAAGACCTAAACGACGAGATAAAACAGATAGAAGAAGCGTTGGTGTTGAATAATTATCCTTTAAAATTCATTAGGAAGATAACTAAAGGCCAGAAACAAAATAAAAATAAAAATAATTGTGGAACTAGTAATGATAACATAAATAAGAGAGAATATAAGTCATCGACAGTTATACCATATAAAGAGGGGACATCTGAGACCCTACGTAGGATTCTAAATAAAGCAGGAATTAGGGTGGCATTTAAACCTACAAACTCACTCAGGGACAAGCTCTGTAGGTTAAAGGACCCAGTGGACCCAATTAGACAAAATAATATAATTTACAAAATACCCTGCAATGACTGTGAGGTCAACTACATAGGTCAAACTAGTAGGTCAGGAATAGTCAGATTGTCAGAACATAAGAATTTAGCTAAGATAAGAATGGTTGACCCAGAAAAGATAAGTAATTTAGAAAAAAGCTCGGCAATTGCAATGCATGCATTAACACACAACCACACAATAGGGTGGGAGAGGGTTAAAATTCTAAAAAGTAATCTAGGTAGGTGGAGAGAGAGGTTGATTACTGAATCTTTGTTCATCGAATCTACACCCAACACGTGCAATAGGAATGAATCATCACTAATACCCGAAATATGGAAAATAACACTACCAATCAAATCAAGTGGAAATCAAGTGAAAAATAATGGAACTATATAAATGAATTTAGGAAGTCGTGTGATTACCTTGATATGATTATGAGCAATAAATTGTGCTCGAAACGTCATCAGTAAATATTACTGTATAACACTGTGAGACTCTATCAAAATAAAATTTACCCATAATGGAATTACACTCTACCACAGTGCCCAAGTTTTATTCTTATATCAATGATATCTTCCAATTAATGCAGGTTTTCAAAGATGATATGGAGAAGGCTTTTGCTGCCATCTGGTTACAGAAACGAACATGTTGTTTGATACAATGAGAGTAAATTAGCCCTACGGGAAATCCTGATTATTCTTATCTTCAATTTACACTATTACCGCCTTCAAAGCTAAAGGAATAAATGAACTGCTGGAAAAATACCATGCATTCCCAATTTTCAGCCATCTCAGCCCGCTACATTAATTTAATGCGTCAGTCACTTAGTTGTAGTTCTTTTTACTCCCTTTTAATTGTTGATAACAAGTGAAGCGATTTAAAGCAAGACATAAGACAAGTTCAGTATTTCTAATCGGCTGGCTGCGAAAATCTCACACCAGTGTATTCTACCTTTATATTTGATAGAAAGGTTACGGCAATTACTGATGGAGGAAATTTCGTCGGCTGTCATCCGATAATGAATTAGGTTCTCCTGCAAGTCAGCTATGACCAGGAGAGCTGAATGACGAAGTCTCTCATTTCAAAAATAAATGAAGTAAATTGTAATCTAGGAAGGAAATATCAAGTATGGCAGATACACTGATGTTGAATGATAACAGCCACTTAAAAGCGTCAGTTGATGCATATACTCCACTCGTCTAATACTGAGTTTAAAATACATCTGAATTGTTTACACACACTGGTCCCTTATGTTCTTCTAGAGCTCACAAGCATTTCTGACTGTGTACCAATATTCTCTTTCATATTGTCTTTCACAGCTTCTGATATTACAGTTTTAAATTTTCCTCCATTCAGCCGATTGACTTCTTTTCACTAAAGTAATACACAGCATTAAAACGTCAGAAAAGCCTTCACTACTTTAACTTCAGATAGTTTACGTCCATTCGTTTACCTTTAGTTAAGTTACTGACCTTGTTCTTCGAAAGCTGAGCCCATCTTCTCTTATACTAAATCTGTAAATTAAAATTTCTGGCACTTGATCCATTGGGCCATGAGACTCAGTTATTACTTCACTACAGCCATCAAGAGTAATGCGAATCTGCTACTTGGATGAGTGATAAATAACTATCCGTTTATCATTACACTAACTACTCAGGCTTTCTTCTGTCAGTCCTATAGATCATACTGATATAGAAGAATAAGCGTAGGCTGCAAATTGGTTATAAGAACATGTGAAATAGCCTTGAGTGAGCAGACCTAGACAACACGTGTATGTCGTAGATCTGTTGGCAGAGTACAGGAGTGCCAATCGAAATCCGCTAGTTTAAGAAGTCCTATCTCTGCCAACACCTTAATTTCACATTCAGTCATTGCCCATCACACAAACAGAAATCTGCCAACCAAATGCTATCCTGAATGACCTAACTAATAATTACGAATTCTTTCTTCTAGCTAAAGAATTAGTTTTAGAACGGGCAAAATGATAGAGCAAATTATAAGTAATCACAATATGACTGACTTAAACTTATGTTTTATCTGTGAATTAATATAAGTCAGCAAGAACAGATCACTACATCTGACAGTAATCTGAAACAATAACATTTTTTCTCATTTTAATTTAAATGGGCGCTATAGCTGTTATTTTCATTCCAAAAAACTAGGGTCACTGAGCCTTATGTATAAAATATACTGGTTACTAAAAAAATTCTGCAAACTATTTCTTTTTCCATTTTTCAGCGGCATAATACACTTATCTGTCTTCTTGCTTATTCCGTCTCTCTCTCTCTCCCTCTCTCTACCTTTGCATCTCTTTGTGCCACTGCGTTCCTGTCTTTCTTTCGTTTTTGTTTACGATATCGTGAAAAAGAAGTGTGTTTTATGCAAGTATTTGTGCAGCCTAAATAGAACTAATGCTTGCTGAACAAGGAATTCACCAACTTTGTACTTTAACAGTTCAAGGATGATGAATAAGAACGGTGCATGAATCTGTCAATTAAAAATGGAAGAAGAACAACAAAGTTGGATAAAAGGTGAAATTACTGTGCCATTGTAACTATGACTATTACTTTTATCATTATCATCAGTTAATGTCCTTTGCATAAGAGAATTATTATCGATAAATTTATTTCTAAAATATTTACCTTTCTTACAGAGTCGATATTTGAAATGCCTATAGAATTCTACTAATATACTAACAATGCCACATCAGTTAGTACTGTTTAGTGAAAAGACAATGAATGATACAGCCAGTCAAAGCTTTAAAATATTTTTACAAGTGTTTATTTTAATGTGTGCATATTTCTCTGCGAAAATATTAAAACAATATTTAGGAGTAAATCATTTAAGAAATATTTTGCTATACATTCACATGGATGATAATGCCACTTCAGTGATTATCAGTAATAAGGAGATTTCACCCTGAAGAAACCTTTCACAGGGAAACTTGCAACTATACCTGGCCATGTGTGTCTAGTTAATCGTAAAGCTGCTCATTTACGAGGCTGATGCGGACTGAATCAGGAAAAACAATACTGTGCATTGTCCTGCAGTTTTTACCTTATTGGAGTTGGTTCCATCTTGTGATAATGATTAACTTTGAAGCGTAATATATCTTCAACAAACCATTCTTATGAAACATTTAAAAATATAATAGTCTAAATTATAATTTTCTAATAAACGAGAATTATCCAAAGTGAATAATATTACGTCTAACTGTAATCAAATGCTAACTATGCAAAACCTCCAGTACTCACTGAAATCATCCTTACTTTTTGTGTATGCGTCTTTTGGTGCGAGAATATGTCATCGCAAATCAAAAATGCAGTGCTTTCGTCTCAGTATAATTGTACGGGTGGAAGGGATACGGTCAGTTACAAACTGAATTTCCTTAATTAGTTGATTTTGTATTACGTGCCTAGAAGAATGTTGTGATCATATCATATGTTACGTTAGGCCGTTTTAAAGGCGTCATGTCAACTTTTACGAAGGTGGAATATCCGTTGTAGCGTTTTTTATACTATACACAAAAATGCCTCGTGATAGCTTTTATCCCCCACCCGTCTTTTAAATAGTAATGTAGTGAACAAAGCTCTCTTTATTTTTGTCGGAGATTCAAACAGAAGTGTATATGCTCAGATTTATTTAGTGGAATCATAAGTAATTCTCTACGTTATCCTAGACTTCACAATTTAAAGTGATGGTGATGTTATTTGGTGGATATAGACTAGAAGTGGAATGCAGGATGCGTGCTTCATCCTGTTTAGGAATCGTCACCAGATAACGTTATGTCAATCCTCAGACACTGTTGAAGCGTTCATACTTTCTTATCGTCATGGTACTTGGTAGGGGTGTTCAAAAAGCCAGAGTTCACTAACTTGTTTAGTATAATCCCTAATCACTGCCATAAAGCAGTGTATCCAATGTGAGGTAATTAATGAACTTCTATGCTTACATTCATCAATACACTTATGTTTAAACAAGGGTTTTGTACTGATTGATTTCATCGTGGTTGTCACTACCTCATGTTCAGTATATAACCTCTTGTCAGTATTGCTAACATATATTCTTAACTATTTCGCACTGTAATTAAGTCAGTCTTCACCAGTACTACTATTTCTTTTCCGAACAAAGTGATACAAAAAAATCATTAAAAGGGTGGCAAACGAAATATTTTTTCAGATTGGGCAATCAGTGTAAGTGAGATAAGGTTCTGTCTTAAAAACAGTGAATCTGAGAGCCATATAACTTGATTCGGTATGCCCACTTCGAGTTCGATTGATAAACATCCATTAGAAATTAAAACCCCATAACTACGCAAATCAGCATTTGACGATTAACCTAAAAAACATCTCTTACTTAGGAATAATTTAAGTAGTATTGGGATATAACTGAAAATAATCGAATGGGACAACGTAACTTTGATATAAACATGACATAACATTCATAAAACATCAGTTCAGTAAGATGCTAAATTGAATTTCTCTGGCTTATTTTGACGATGAAGCCATAAGTCCTTCCTTTTAACAATTCAACAAAACACTTATGAGTTCTCATACATTATTGATTTACAGGACGATTAACTTGAATGCACAAATGTATTTTTCTCATTGATATTTCTGAGTTCTAAATAAGTGGTTTGTTTTGACGAGTGGATCATGGATTGCTTTCAGTTTTCAATGATTCTGAAACTGATATTAATCCGTGATCAACTCATCAAAACTTATGAGTTCGTTAAATAAAATTACAGGATCGGCGACAATAAGTGAAAGGTGTCAAACCTGAACTTCGCACAAAATGAAATATATCGTGAAGGTATATCTATAACCTTAAGGAAAATAACCTACCACAGGGATCCAAATCTACGTCTACTCAGTGCTACAAATGAAAGATGTAACACTCAAATATTCAGTGCAGGATTGACAGTCTGTAGGACTAATCTGGGAATAATAATAAACTATATTCCAGTGACTCATCAAGAAAAACTAGCGATCAGCCAGTGCAATCATTACTTCAGTCAACTAACCGAATGAATGTTCTCGTCGGATACCTACTTCAATCAACTTTCCTTCATAGCTCAAAAACAAAACTTAAATAATTTCCTTGAATGAAAGAACTAAAAATAATTTACCGACTGAACTTAAACTAGAAGATTTCCTCCATTATGAATAGGATTTTATTTTGATAAATCACTCAGTGTTGTAAAGTGACATTAACTGATGACGTTTCGAGCACAAATTATTGCTCATAATCACATCAAGTCGCTCACACAACCTTTTGCCTCATCTATAAACATGAGTAAAATTGATTAGACATTTGAATATACATCAATATTGGGTAATGTGCATTCAGAAATAATAATGAGGAAACTGTCATCAATCAGTATTATAAGCAATACACAATCTTCACGAGTGACTAGTTTCAAGTTGTAGTTCGATGGAAAAAGTCATGTCGACTCATAGATAACACGCGAAAAAAAAACATGCTCGATAGTGTTCCTTCAAACAAGTAATCAATAACATCAAGCTACTGACTAAATTACCAGTCAGGAGAATAGAAGTCCACTGAAATATACAAATCATTAATGGAGTCAGTGTCAGTAAAGAGTCTGAACATTCTGGAATAGATGAAAAATCAAAACAGCTTCAACAGTCGGTGTGATCACGGGCAGTAGTTTTGCTCGAAATATTACCAATAACAAAAAAATTATCATTGTGTGTAAACTACTGAGAAATAAGTAGAATTCGTTTCGTGAATGGAGTCAATGTCAGTCAAAAGTATGATGACTCATCCCGTAGTTCCTTCCTTCAAAACAACAACAACAACAACAACAACTACTACTACAATACAACATGACTTTGAAGGGAAGCTTTAATTTAGTTGTCAGGACAGCCATCATTTTGTCTACTTTGCCACTTCTTCAATAAGTGTCAAACCCATAACGATACACATATGTGAACATCACTCCTGTGATTACGTGATTACGTCATGCAGAAAGGAATGTACACACATACATACACACACACATTTATAATGTAAAGTGTACTCGGGCCACAATGCAATCATAAATACACGATTATGTAACATCCGGGTTATCCAATTTGAACTGAACAGGCGTAATAAATATGAGTTGAACTCACTTGACTGTCATCATATTAACATTGATTAGTCACTGGGGTGAATCATTCTCATGTGTCGAGTAGTTGGTGGTTTTGGTGATTGAATTGCATCGATGGGGTTTTTCAAACTTAATTAGACTCATATCAGTGTCTACTGCCTAATTACCAGTCGACATGATTATTAATAATAATGATAATAATAATAGTTTTATTGTGGGTAGCGTTTACATAGTGTAGAGAATTTCCAGAAGAATTTATTTCATTATAGAAAACAACCACGTCGTCTGCATGATTTTAGAAGTGGTTGGTAGTTATCTGTTGTACACAGAATTCCCGTCTCTCAATCATTCGGATTGGTTACAGCCTCAGCAATGCAGACGAGACAAAAACGTATTGTCTATAACACGTTATTCTTCAATCTGTATACTACTCTGAAGGAAAGTTCTGCTTAGATAGTAGAATGAGTAGTATCGATAATGTTTTCAATTATCTCACCTATTATTCAGCCACTGCTGCCTTTCTACAACTCCGAGAGACTGCATTCCTGGGACGTGTTAGGCAGGATACTTGGCGATCAACTAGTATGCCTACCCTCAGGCAGACAACAGCAAATGAATACTTGTTATAGTGAAGTTATTAAAGAAGATTTTAGCTGATTTAATACTTCTTCGTATATAAACATGGTAACTTAGAACTAACGTTTAACTCTGGTGTAATTCGCCTATGACATGCATCCGTTAACCACTGACCAGCTTATTTTTTTCTAATTTCCATTCTGTGAGTTGTAACCTGTAGTAGATATCGTGGTTTTTGTTTTTGTTGTTGTTGTTGCTGCTGCTGTTGCTGTGACATCTGCACAAAATGTTGATAGTCGTACATATCCTGCTCTTTGTTGTTACATAGTATATCTATTAGGAATCTAAAGTTATGCATTTTGTGCTTCATACACCATTAGACAATATTTAAAATTAGCATCATATCACCTGGGTAACAAGGCAACCAAATATTGAAGCTGGTCAACTTTGCTTAAATGATTGCATATTATTACATGAATTAATTTGTCCACTATAAACTGATCCAATTTGAAAAATATTTATACAGATTACATTTGTCCCCATGAGTTGTTTTTATTATAATCATTGTTCAAAAATGTTACTGCAAAACACAACATATTTTGTCACCAAATTGGAACAGTCACGAGAATCAGAAAGCGAAGAACGTCAACTTTTATTATCATTTAATACTGACCTTAAATAAATGGGCTGATGACGATGTTCATGTCGATGAAGATGATGGTCAATAAATAATGAAAAGGATCTCTGTCTCTCTCTCTATCACAGTTGTCTACATATCTACCCTTTTCTCAGATTTTGATTACATCATAGATGTGTGATAATGACATATGAACAAAACAATAAATCATTAAAAATTCTGACACATTCACCTGAGAATTTTATAACCTGCAAGTTTTCATTCCATGATGTTTATTTGAGCAAAAAGAAATAAAACATTTTGTGTACCAACTGAAATAGGAAGCTGATAGAATAAGAGTTGCTTATTCTTACAAAGAATAAAAATAATAAAATATTTCTCTTTTGAACTCCTGACCAGTCTGTTAAGGATAATCTTGCTTTGACAGGCTGATATGAGTTGTCCTTTTTGTAAGAGTTCCACTGGAAGCAAATCAGTATCGAAATTCCAAGACTACCGCTTTTGAAAAACTCTTTTCACCATAAATATACAAAACGATGGTCTACCAGCTCTCCTTATAACTGGGAGGTCCTGGGTTCGAAACCCGCACTGATGAAAAGCTCCAAACTAGGACGAAACGCTGTCAAGTACTCTCAGGTTTTCCATTGGTTCCCTAACTGATACCAGCCCATGATGAAATCCTGTAATCAATCAAATAAAATCCCTGTGAACTATCACTTAAAAAAAACAGACTTAATGTTTACCATATGTGGAATAGCTACCTAACCATATTGACACGCATAATGAGTTAAAGTATTTATCTCTTACAAAAATAATACAAACTAATTAAACTTGGTGAAAGAAGCTGGTGAATACGATTTGCTTAATCTAAGGATAACAGAATGCATGAATACCTAGTTGATTCTGTGAAATGATCATAATGAAATATCACTTCTTAACTGTTTAATCATAAGAGATGAATTCTCAGAAATCTGACAAATTCAAGAGTTCGACTGATTTCATATTAGAGAACCATTGAAATCCATGGAGCTAGTGATAGTTGTTTCGACATACTGTGTGACTTTTTCAGTGCCATTGGGTTGAATCCCAGTAACTGAATAGTCAACCGGCTCGTCTCATAACCCAAAGGTCCTGGGTTCGACTCTCAGTGAGTTCATGGGTGCACACCGATAAACATTCCCAAATCAGGATGAAATAGTTCTTCAATATCCCCTATTTTCCAGTGGTTTTATAAATGACATCATTTAGGGATCTGATTTGAAATTCAGAGTTATTTTGTCGGAAAAATAAAGTTTCCCAGTGAATATGAGAGTATTGTCAAAACACACAAACTTTTGAAATACATTAAACAGTCTTATAATTTCTGCTATGCATATTTCTCTTATCGTTGACAAAGAATGCCATTAAGTTTTAATTTCTTCTGCTAGTCTATTAGCCCAAATTAATAGCTGGATTACGTTCATACGGTGAAATAGGTGACGACATTAGCAATTCAAGTTCAGTAAAAGCCTTTGAATAATACATACTCATATTAGCACAAATATATTCTTGGAAAGTTAACAGATGAAACAGATACAAAGATAATCCCATCATTTCTCTCTTTCGGAGTACTTTCGAGTTAACAAATTTCATAATGAATGTCGGCTCATCTAAAAGACATGTGATATCGCTTGGCACTGATTTCTTTTCCTCCACTATCTCACTTTAAGAAAAATATTTTGCACCAATATGCAGAATATAGCATTTACTTCATGAAAATAATGACTAGTCATTTGAAGGGAACAACAGTAAAACCACTCCTGAAATCGACTAACTGACTGACTGTATAGTAATGTGTTCTCCTTGAAAACCCCTAGTCGTAGACTGCATTCTACATGAAGAGTTGGATTTGTTCTATTAAAGAATCTCAACAAAGGATGAGATACTCATGTAGTTTTTCTTAGTTCTCAACCGTCCTCTTGTTTACAGTGACTTTATATGAAAGATAGAGTTTTATTGCAAGTGTTTATTCACCCCTCCTGTTAACAATGGAACATTCAGCTTTGACAGCAGATTTTCGCTCTACAAGTTTTTTCTCTGCCAACGTTTTTTTAGCTGTCTCCACCACTACGCAGTTACTTTTATTTCCTGTTCATATGCCCTCCTTCGTGTCACCCCCATGGCCGATCATCTCGTCGCTTGCTATTCGATTTCCACTGGAGGAAGTGATAACACACAGTTTTACATTTCCTAATTACTTCTTCTAGTGCGTTGTTTTTATACAATGGAACTGACAGTAGTGACAACTACTAGTAATTAATTAAACAATTAAACCATTCATTAATTCACTCATGTACTTCTTTTTCATTTGCTCTTTAAATCTAACTACAATGACCACTGAACAAAACGTTTCTTGATTTTGAATAAATAATTGATAAAATAAGATTTCAAAATACCAAAAATTATTACTACTATGTTATAACAATGAAAATCATCAAAAACACACCACTCGAACAAACTCTGATCTCATTCATTTGACCAAATGAAAAATGATGTTGAAGAAATTATTCTGTCAAACTATTAAACTCTCTACAAACACTATAAAGTTATAAAATTAAGTTTGGCGCATCATATTTGTTTAATTGTTTTATTGCATTGTCTTTATTTTGGTATTAACAGTTTGATTATAATAATAAAAAGAAAAATCATTCATTGACTAACTGTAATATTACGCAGCAGTCCCAAGTTAACTAGAATTCGCATGTCATTTGTTTGTTTGTGTGTACTTTCATGTCAGCATATATTACGGCCTCCACAGTGAATATGATAGCCACGATCACAGTAATACTGATGTCATTGTCACTCGTTAAAGTGTGTGTGTGTGTGTGTTATTACTGTATACAAGTTGTTTAATTGTGTTTAATTGAAACAGCCTGTCATTGTGCCAGTTTGTGTATTCTACACATTTTTTTACACACGACAAGTACATCTATCTATGTGATGATGAATACATATCAAATAGTCTGTTAAATGAATACATATACACATTCAAGTTTCAAGTACCTTTATATTTTAGTGTATGGCAATTGAATAGTGTACAACATTGAGAAGAAGTAAGACAATTTTTTTTAAACCAACTGAACAGGCAAAAGTAAAGAAAAATAAAAAAGATGAAATTATTCCAATAATAATAATAATAATAATAATCGTCAATTAACTAATCACTTTAGCACTTTGTTTTAATCATACTGATCTTTCATGGCTTCTCTTCAAGTTTGTTTTTTATTTCTAGTTTTCTTTTTCTTCAGTTATTAAATTGAATAATAATAATAATAATAAAAAATGAATGAAAAGTAGATAATCGTAATCTTGGAACACTTTACTTCTGTAATTAACGGTGTTCATCCATTCATTCATACTGTTGTTAAATATGTATGGTGTTCTTCCGTTTAATATTAAATTAACAAGAGATATACTACTATATTAAAGAAAAAATGAAAAAGCACTGAAATAAGCATAATACAAAATTAATGAATGTGATGATAATAATAATTATAATTAATAACAACCAATAGATGAGTTTCAACTTAGAACAACACACAGACAGACAGAGAAGCAAATAGTTTTCGACAGATATTTTATCCCGATCTGCAATCCTTTATCAAATCAACTTCACAGTTATGTGTGAATGAGTGTTAACAGTGGTCACATTATGCCTTCATGGTTGTCATCTTTGTCACAGATGAGTAATGCTGAAGGTTCCCAAACCAAGTTGAAACAGCTACCCAGTACTTATTTATTTTCAGAAATCTGATTAATACTAATTTGTGATATTTACCTTGAGAATGTCTATTCTTCACAGTTAAAAAAAGAACCTCATCATAACGGTAATTTTTCATGAATAAAGATAAGCTTACACTTACACTTGTCTCTATGGTATAAGGTGTCAGAAATTACCTTCAGGAAAACTGTTTGCAAACTGGTTATTTTATCACTCACTAGTGGGATGCTATACCAAACCTTTTTAAGTAGTTGGCTTGTAGTCATCCCTCAAATAATATCACCTTTTTGGGAAGAAACGTATTCTAAATTAATTTGGAATAGAGACCAATCAGTTGGAAATGCATTTGAAGTGCTAAATCGTTGTAGCTAAATAAAAGGATACCCTAATTCGGTTAGACTGCATACTTGTTGGCACATATAATTTCAAGTCTTCAGTAAAAGTCATATTATTCTCACAATCTGAACCTGCATCCATCGGCTATAAGTTTATGGTCTTCATCACTGGTTTGCTCAAATCAATGCTATATGAAATACATAAAAAGGGCCTTTTAATGAAACATGCATTTTATCAGATTTCAATTACCCTCTGCATATAAATGTGAACCAACAGGAAACCTAAATGCAGCCTTTTTTGTTTATTTACTTAAAGCATCCAACACCAGGCAAAGTGCTTTACAGTACTATGTCACGTAGGTGAATGACTAACACACACCTGTGGAAGCAAACGCTTACACTAGTCACCATCCAAAAACTTTCTGTGTTTACATATTTCTATGACTAAAGAGAATATTGTGGAATATACTTTAATAATAGGACATATTAAATGGAAATGCTGAGGAAATTCTTTAGTGCTTTAGATTACTTCAGACAGAAGTAGGACTGAAACAGGGTAATAGTCTGGTGTAATATAATACTATATTAAATACTTTATTAATAGTATTAAACGCGTGTAATATTGTTTCCTGAATGTTGTTTTGAACAGAATCCATTTCACCTAAAAAGCATAACTCTACAGATTTTAGAATTCAATTTCAGTTTCCACTACCATTCTTCCCTTAATCAAGATATCTAGATATCTGAAAAATTCGATTGACAGTGAATTATAAATTCTATACCCTAAAGTTATCAAGAAGTCATATTTTTCTCTTTTTTTCATTAAATTTTTTTAACTAATAAGTGAACTAATATAACACTTCATTTTATTCCACTAAGAAATTTCAGATCATGTAAATGTTGTGAGATTAACAAATGGAATCACTTTATGCAGTTAATTAGTTTAATCTGATTCACTAGTGATGTGTTATCTAAAACATAGGTCGTGATAAAGCTATCCAGAGAGTAAAATACATTAAGATGCAGCTATAATCAGGAGCATTTCGTGCTTTTCATTGATGCATATTCAAGACAAAATACCTTGGAAATTTATCATACGTTAAAGCAAAACTCTTTCACTCATGAATTCTAAGGTCTTTTGTAGTTTAATCTGTCCAAAGATTTAAAAAATTCAGATCACTTCCTGTTTGAAAGTGAAAGATTTGAATTTTTACAGCCAAAAAATTGGCACGAATTAGAAGCAAATTAAATACTCTTCGAGTTGACAATAACATGTTCATTTTTCTTATTCGTCTGCTTTTTCTCAACTAGGTATTAATATTATTAGTACTAGTATGTAGTGGAATAAGCTACACGTCGTTCTTACAAGTGATAAAATTTCGTTCACATACATCTCGTGTACAACCAGAACAATCCAACTAAACGTCAACTCGCAAGTAGGAACTGTAGACTAACAGTGTTGAAACAACATGAATAACACGATCCATATGCGCATTACTCGGGACTCTCAAACTAGAATCAATCTACTGTTCACATCCTCCTGGTATTCACACTCTGTCTAACTCTAATGTCTTCTCGTGACGGAATCTCCATTCAAATTAATTAAACAACACAACAACAACAACAACAACAGTAACACAGAGGAGTGAATGCGTGAGAATGGTTTAAGTCTTCCATATTCTCCATACAGGGGACGGTACACCTTGCAGAATTATAATTTTCCTTTTCAAAATTATGTATTAACGCCTAGTGGAGAAATTCCAGAATCACATTCATCAATTCAGCTTAGAACTCTACTCACCAGATAGATAGATAGATAGACAGATAGATATACTGGCACACTATACTAAGCATTAATACTCCCAATGACACAACAGCACAACTAAAACAGCAATCCATTCATTCACATGGAATAAGAAACTGTCATCAATCAGTATTATGAGCAATACACAATCTTCACGAGTGACTAGTTTCGAGTTGTAGTTCCATGGAGAACGTCATGTCGACTCATAGATAACACGCGAAAAAAAACATGCTCGATAGTGTTCCTTCAAACAAGTAATCAATAACATCAAGCTACTGACTAAATTACCAGTCAGGAGAATAGATGTCCACTGAAATATACAAATCATTAATGGAGTCAGTGTCAGTAAAGAGTCTGAACATTCTGGAATAGATGAAAAACCAAAACAGCTTCAACAGTCGGTGTGATCACGGGCAGTAGTTTTGCTCGAAATATTACCAATAACAAAGAAATTAATAAAAAGACAATTGCAGCGAAGAAAATTTTCTTTTCGACGAAGTCATCATCTAGGCTGTACATTCGTGTATTTATATCAAATGGATAGGAAAGTTCCAGAATAATTTCTGGTTAGGGGTCAAATTAATAAAAATTACAATTAGGAATTAAAATGACGTAACAAACAGGGGGGATGGATAAAACTCGAACAAAGTAGCATTATAATAACTAAGAAGACTGACTTCGTCGAAAAGAAAATTTTCTTCGCTGCAATTGTCTTTTTATTAATTCCTATGACAACAAAGAAATTATCATTGTGTGTAACCTACTGAGAAATAAGTAGAATTCATTTCATGAATGGAGTCAATGTCAGTCAAAAGTATGATGACTCATCCCCTACTTCCTTCCTTCAAAACAACAACAACAACTACAATACAACATGACTTTGAAGGGAAGCTTTAATTTAGTTATCAGGACAGTCATCATTTTGTCTACTTTGCCACTTCTTCAATAAGTGTCAAACCCATAACGATACACATATGTGAACATCACTCCTGTGATTACGTGATTACGTCATGCAGAAAGGAATGTACACACATACATACACACATCTATAATGTAAAGTGTACTCGGGCCACAATGCAATCATAAATACACGATTATGTAACATCCGGGTTATCCAATTTGAACTGAACAGGCGTAATAAATATGAGTTGAACTCACTTCACTGTCATCATATTAACATTGATTAGTCACTGGGGTGAATCATTCTCATGTGTTCAGTAGTTGGTGGTTTTGGTGATTGAATTGCATCGATGGGGTTTTTCAAACTTAATTAAACGCATGACAGAATCTACTGCCTAATGACCAGTCGACATGACTATTAATAATAATGATAATAATAGTTTTATTGTGGGTAGTGTTTACATAATGTTGAGAATTTCCGTTGCATGACACAGTGGTATGCCTGACCTAAGGCGCGAACGAGTGTTCTTGTGGTGTTTATTCTTTGCCTGCTTCAAGAAATACATCATATTTGATCTAAATCCAGCTTTAAATGAATCACGTTATTGTAGAATTTTTACCAATTTATCAATCGATTTGCCTGTTTACTTCGAGGTACATCTCCTGAAGTCCTAACGAAAAGTCGTGATGACTAGCTGCATAGAATCACATATAAGTGGAGATACTGATTAACAACTCACTACGACGATAGTGATATACCATAATTCGACCATCAATCATTAAATTCCTCTTTAGATGTTAAACTTAGGTAAATATATAAGCAGTTAATATTTTAACAAGTCATTTTGTAAAATTTCTCATTAAATATAGTACTATTCGATTTCACCAGTGAGTATCTGTCCTGGAAGTTTTAACTGATTTCATATGAAAATCATTGAACTACTTATCCAGTTACTGACTGCGGTTAAACTTGCTAGAGTTGTAATACGAATTTTTGACCGGTGTGATTCACAAAGCCTGGTGTGGAAACAGATACCGACGGATTGCATTGGATGATGGTTAGTATAACTTCTAGAGCCATTGGATTCCTGTCCAGTTAATGAATGGTGATGAAGTCATCTCACGACACTTATTTCTTGATTTTGACTGCTACAGAGTTCGCAGGTGTTAACCCCTGAGGAGTCCCAGATTGAGACGAAATATATTTCTAGTGCTGCGAGGTTGCTAATTACTAATAGACGTCGGTTGGTGATGAAACATACCCTGAAATGAATGATTTGACCTTACACATTATGAATTCCGATAAGAAGTCTGTGAATCCAACCCGTAATTTATAACTGTAATTAACAATAGATTAATATTCCGTTTGCATCTTGTCGTATCACACATCAGTAGGAGTCGAACAACACTATCCGCAACCTTATCTTAAAGGAGCGGTTTCATTATAGAAGAGTAGCCCTAAACTAATATGTAATTCGTATCTGATGTTTGTGATAAAACAACTTCGTATTATTGAAATCTGTTCGTTTAGTATGATTTATTACCTGAAGGATTGTTAGTGATATCATAAAATGGTTATCACTTAGTCCCATCCATAAGTGAGAAGAAGAATTTACAGTATGATTAAGTGTAAGTATTAAATGAGTTGCATATCCAAATTTATAGACGTCATTTTGTCTACCTCCATTATCGTCACCACCACACCTCACCCCATCGCCAGTATCACGAATGTCGTTGTCATAGGCATTAGTTACCAGCCTCTAAAATCACAAGTGTCTTGATATAGAACAACACATTTAAAAAAACAAATCTAAACAGGAAGCTAAAACTATTTTTCTTATTATCTTACTAGTGGTATTGTTATTATTATTATGGTAAATAAATCGTTTCTAATGCAAGAGTCAAGAATAATTCATTGAACTCTGTCTATGTTTAAAATATTCTTAGGTTAAGTTTTTATTGGGATTCATTTACAAATAACTATTCTCTTGTATCTAATATGATTGTGTAAACTTTAGTAACTGACACTAACTGCCTGCATTAAGAAAACAAACATCCCGTGATATTAAGGTGATTAGTCATGTCAATAATAATAACAATAATAATAATAATAAAGTTGACTAAATTAATGATGTCCATGGGGTTACTTTTTATATCCTAGTTAATGCTGACACACCCACACACACACACATACACGGTCATACACAGAAAAATCACAGTGATAATTAAACATTAACTAATTACTACCACTGTTGGTCATTCTTTCTAACTAAGCAGTCAAGTAACTTTAAATCAAAGTCATAGTAACATGAAAATAAACAAGATGAAATGTTTTAACGCTTGTTGGGTGTTTTTTGTTGTTGTTGTTGTTTATTTTGTATTTATTAATTTGTTGATAAGGCAACATTTGTGTGTGTCTTCCTCTTCATTAGTTGGCTTCATTTTATACACTGCCAGATTCTTATAAGCTGTCTTTATAACCATGTTGATCACTGTGTTCAGTGTAGATGAATCAATCTGTTCCCCTTTACGTTTCATTTTACCGTCTTCTTAATTAACATTGTTTTATACGAAGAAATAGTTTTACACCTGTTTTTACATTCATATAAGGATTTATAGAACAGAAATTTAAATTTTATTTAATTAACTCTATTAAATAATTGATAATGATAATAATAACAGCAGTATTGACAACAGTTAAATATATAAACATCCAAAGTTACTATACTTTTGGCATTTATTCCTTACTTTCCCAGTAGGAGGTGAATGAAACCAATTAGAGGACATGATGATGATTTAATAATAATAATGATTGTGTAAAACACCAGTGATAATAATGTTCTTCAGAATGAATTTAATGTAAGAGAGGTATTTCGGCTGGCGGTGATTAGCAGTGGAACTCAGGATGAAAATTTCGTTCTGTTTTAGGAATCGTCATCTGTATCTACCGGTATCAATGGTAAGTGAGACCTGAAACCTTCACCTACTATTTCAAATGCTAAAGCGTGAGTGGCAGAGACTTGGCATTTCAATCCAGTCAATCAACGGAAATAAACCTAACAACAAACAGAAAGGGAGATATGCTCAAAATTGTGGTGCTGAGTTTATATGGTAGAGAAATTAAATCATACGGAATTCAGGTTTTGGGTTTTCTGTCTTCCCAACTGATATAAAGCATTTGGTTGCCAAATAAGTACCGGTTTCGTAAAATCAACAAAATGACCCAGATAAGGTGTAGACAAATATTACCACTGGCAGTTCATCAGTCATCTTTTGTATTCCATTGCATTCTAAGTGGAATACAGGGTTCCAAGCTCTCAGTTTTAAGGGTTCAGCGTTATTCTTTTTTTACGGGGACAGGTTGCTAGCCTAAACCCAAACTCCCCTCTTTACCAGGATTACTAGCGACTAGGTGACGTTCAGGAGTGCATCGACAGGAGATTGAACCCCGAACGCCATGCGTAGTACGTGAGCATTCCGCCAGAGAACCACCAACTAACATCACTCATCTTGGTAACCAGTGTCTCATAGTATACGAATACAGTCCACTGAGATATGTTGGACGAACAGCTGATGGCCACATGCTTCTGCTTCACCAATTCCAACAGTTGTGAATCTTGTGCTGAATGTCATTGTTAAAGTAAAATTCTCCATATATCAAATCTATGTTGCTCACAGTTACGTGACAATAAAGGTTGATTATTGTATATTAATTACTCTTCTATACAACCGTTGCGTCGGTAGTTCAGTGGTAAAACGCTCATCAACCACGCATGTGCTTCGAGGTTTGATCTCCAGTTGGCGTACTCCTAATCCTCCCTATGCTGGTAATAAGGCTGATAAAGAGGGAAGGTTGGTCATGAGGCCAGCAAGACAAGTCTGTAGAGATGAAACCACTGCTACCGAAAATTCAAAGCTCCACAAGGGACGGAAAGGAACAAAATTTTAAAAAAATCCTGTTAATAGTACTCATTATGTATAATCTTAGTCTGATGTAAGCAATGTGAGCAAGATATCACGTGGTAGTTACACGCTGAATGTGTACTTGTGATCAAACTATTATGTGGTAATTTATTTCTTTATAAAGTTGTAATATGAATGTAATAGAATGGTTAGTGGATTAAGTTGTATCTTAACGAAATGAATACGAAATTCAAATTATGTATGATCCTTAGTGAATCATTTGTTTAGACTGGAATTATGTGAACCAGTGAAGAAAGTAACGTATTCTTGTTGAATCTAAAAGGAGTGGTGATAAATTCAGCCGACTTGAGATATTTTTACTCAGTGGTTTGAGATTTCACTTCCAGGTGACATATTATCTCTTCTAGCTGTTCAGGTATGAACAAGCATTATTTATAATGTGAAACTTTTCTGTGTTTCAGGCACAAAGAAGAGTATCATTAATAGTAGAAAGTTTATCCACTGAGTGAATGCCTCTAAAACAGAATACAATAGGGATGTGCTGTTGCAGCCCTATCTTCCATTTGAAACCCAAAGAATGAATAATAATTATAACATAATTACCTAACAGACTACATGGGCTCGGACAGTTTAATAAGTGAATCTAGAACAAGAGTTGCATGATGACAGGAATTAAAACAATCTATCAAGACTGCTGTTTGACTAAAATCCATCTAACAAGATCCAGTTGGACAGGTGTTTTGATAAACCATAAATCACACACAGATCATTTACACTGACAATCAAACCATGGTATCTGTTATGAAACTGAGGTTAAAACTTATTTATCATTTGAAATAATCTTGACTCATCGGTACGGAAGGATTCGGTTCAATATTTGTTTCAACTTCATTTGTCAGTCCTTTGTAAAAACATCTAATTTCTCATAAATTCATTCGAAAGTATAACTGCCAGTAAATGATGTTAGATTCAGTGTAGGACTGGAGTTAACTGAATACTAAGTGCAAACTCCACTCCACTCTATCTGCCCAGTTCAGTCAGAAAGTAAGTATAACAGTCCACACATAACATATGTGACTGGTTCACTATCCAGTGTACAAAACTGTATACGACTGTTGAGCAGTACTTTATGTGTACCGTATATATGAATACCACATTTACGAAATATATATTTATTAACCAACCCCTGTCTCTACACCAGATTATGTTGACAACTAAGTTTCACGTGTAAATTGTTACAAATTGATACGAAAATCTCAATATTATTCGCTACTTCTCATCCTTTGAAGAGGAATAAAAACAAATGTTTATATCAGACAGAATGAACTAGCATTTTATATATGGGTTTCTTGGTACTCAAAAGTCATGTGTTCCCTGTCTAATAATACCAGTGAAAAAGGGTAAGAAACGCGAAGAAGCCACTTCATGATTAATTGGTATATATATATATATATATATATATATATATATATATATATATATATATATATATATATATATATAATAGGTCAAAATGATCGTTACAACAAACCGACAAATCTTCACTGACTTAACTTTATGAATTGAAATGTTTTAGACAAACATGTATGATTAACTATTAATCTAGATAGTAAGTTAGGCTTATATATATTTATATAAATATATATATATATATCACTTTCATTGGTGAACCTTTGAATTATAATAGCTGCATTTTGTATTTTTCCATTCTTTTTTGTTCTCATTAGAACACAGGGCTTCAAGATGTATTGTTTTTATGGGATGAGGACTCTAGTCTCACGCACAGCCCTCTCTTTTTCCAGGTTTACTATCGTCTAGGAGAGGTTTAGGAGTGCGTCAACAGCGTATCCAATCCGTACCTGTCGTTGAGTAATGGATTCCTTCCATTTGAATTGTGAGTCACTGTTGAATGATTGAAAATATCATACAATAAACTTTAGGATTCACATGATTCTACGGTATTTATTCAAATCTTGTTTTAGTTTATGCCGTCATCAGCTATCTTTCTCAGTTCACCATGTATCACTGAATCTTCTTTCTAAACTGAATGTAAGTTAATCTTGTACGTCACTGCATCTGATTTCATTCAGTTCAGGTTAAAATGACAGTAAATATAATCAGATATGTATGTTCGATATTTGCAGAAAGTAAGTCTTAAATTAAACAGCTTAAATCGGACCACTACTGTTTCTCATGTTAAATGGTACAATGGAAATCTGAAATTTCTGTTGAAACCCAATTTTCCTATGAATTACTTTCATTATTCTGACATACGTGTAATGCTGCATGTGAATTCTATAACACTTCACTTCAATGCAAACAATAATCATATGATGACTAGCAGTGGAATCCAGGATGCGCATTTCGTCCTATTTGGGACTCGTCAACTGGATGTACCTGCATTTCTCATTGAGTGATGATGTTCCCACCGAGGCTCGAACCCAGTGCCCATAGTTTCAAACGCCAAGGCGTTATCCACTAGACCACTTGGGCCACGAGAGCCACCTCTTGTGCAACGGGTCATATTAATTTTAATTGAATTTTTTAGATTTTCCCGTCGATTGATTGGACCGAAGTGCTCGGTCTCAGATTGATATGTTGGCTTCTTGTGCAGATGCTTCGACGATGTCTGGGTACTGGGTTCGAGCCTCGGTGGGAAAATCATCACTCACTGAGAAATGCAGGCACATCCATCTGACGAGTCCCAAATAGGACGAAATGCACATCCTGGATTCCACTGCTAGTCACTATCCACCAGATAAATACAAATTAAATGCCCAGACATCGTCGAAGCATCTGCACAAGAAGCCGACATGTCAACCTGAGACCGAGCACTTTGGTCCGATCAATCGACGGTAAAATCTAAAAAAATATATTAAAAAAATTTTTTAATTTCAATTAAAAATAACCATATGGGTTAGAAAACAGCATCAAGGCTTTCTAGTGAAAGACCACTGTGTTTGAATTGAAACCGTTCAATTGTTTCAAGATACAAAGTAACCTCAGCAGTAATAAAGGAGTAACGAGCAAGTATAGCGTATAACTCAATGTATTGTTTGTCTTAGCTGGCTATGATGATAACTATTATTATTTGATGTGGTTGTGTTCTCTCAGTCGGGTGGTTTAGCTGAGAGGCTTTCATCACCTATCTAGACAACATGTTCAGCTCTTACTTCGACGTAAAATGAATGATAGAACTGTCTTTTCTGATGACTTAGGATGTGATTCGAAAACTCCACGTCATTTATAGGAAAGGTTCGCCTAAGTTATAAGAATACTGTCGTATTCACTGTTTGCAGAAGTAAATGTTTCGTCATCACCATCATCTGAATTGTTATTGAATCCCAATACACAGGTATAGTTGACTAGGCAATTTCTGTCCCTAAAATCTTCACAATGAATTAATCAGTCAGTGCACGTTGACTGTTGTTGATTTCTTTATCAGTTAATTCCGACGAAAATTAAATGTCAAGCACAAACGCATACACAAATACCCACATACATCAAACAAACATCGTGATCATAATTTCGTTGACTGTTGCCCCCTTATTAGGATTGATATTTTTTAAATAGCAATTTATCATTGCTACTGAACTATTTACTACTGTAGCAAGTTGAAACGTGGTATATCCAAAAAATGCAAAAGGGTAGTAGAGCTGATAAATAACAGTGTGTAGTACAACTAAAACTGTTTTACTGACATTCTGACGCCACTTTTCAGTACTCAGTTTAATGGAAAATACTATGTTTAGTTAAAACAAACATGCGAATCCGATAATAACTACTCTGAATGAATTATTTTTAGTTTCTAAGTCATTTATGAGTCTTTGCTTAAAAACTGTACTGCCTTTTATTAATTATCATTTATTTCAGTTTAGACCACGGATTGATGTCAGTTATCGAACCATTGAAAACCAGGGAGTACTGGACAGCTATTTCCTACTATTAGTTTGGGACTCATCGACACCTACCACCAGGGTTCGAACCCAGGACCTTACACTTACAAAGTAAACCAGTAGACCATTCAGCCGCTGGGACCCAGCTTAATGGCCAGCCCATGGATTCTAACTTCTGCCAATTCGTGATTCTAGCGCCACTGGTACCAGCCAACGTCATCGGTGAGTATATGTCCCGATTCCCAGCCGGATGGACCCTATTGGTCACGACTCCTCACTGGAAGTCCAGAAAACTCCGTCCTGTAGCATACTGCCGATGAATCCCAGACTAGGACGAAACAAGTGTCCAGTACTCTCTGGTTCTCAGTGGTTCTCTCTTTAAATGATATTGATATCAAAATTGAAACAAATACTGTTCTACTCCGTGTGATATACCCATCAGAGAAATTAGTCTGGAATTACATAATACCACAGTGTCCAAGTTCTACAAGCATAAATTTATTAAAGATTGCAATCTCCTCCAGGGAATATGACGATCTATAACTAAATCACTGAACTTGCCAATTGTGGCTAAGCTTCAGTAAGACGCTAGTCTCTCTCTCCTTTCTCTCCCTGTCTTTGTGTACAATATGAATCAGTATGCCAAAATTATGCCAAATAATGAGCGTGAAAATAAGACATACTTTCATGATTTAAAGGTTTGATAATACTGATCTCGTATTTCAGAGGATAAGAACTACTTTCTAGTCTTATTTGTTGAAACAGTTTCAACAAATGTGCGAGTACATATTTGTATACACACCTAGAAGACAATGAATCTTCCACTTCAGTTTCTTTGTTTATCACATGCAATACAGAACAGTAGGCAATATAGTCAAATAGTCAACTTTACAACATTGTGGAGTAAATTTGTCCTAATCGGTCATAGTTTTCACATAAAAAATTCGGTATGAAAAAAAAACATACACCCTATGATTAATCACAAAAGTCATTATTTTGCATTTCATTCCATAACAAAATACACTAAGATTACGTAAGTACACAGGGAATAAAGGGTCCATGCGACTTTGCAAAATTTATATTGTTGCTTACTAGTGACGTAATATTTCCACACATTGTTCATTTGAACAAACTGAAATGTGTATCACCGAGTGATTAATTGTAATTTTGGTGTGAAGATATGAACCTACTAAACAAGGTCACAAAATAAGTTTCTTTTCTCACTGAAATGTTAGACTGAGTCAAGGAATTTTTAAATTATATAGTCTACACCAAAAGAAAAGCTTACTAGATATAAAATCTACTAGTACTATTATAATAATGATTATTTTGATAGAGAAGGAAAGACCAGATTGGCAGTATAAAATGATATCGTTCTATTTCACAGGTTTTCATCAGCTGTAGACTACCTGAAACTACAATGGTTATATAGATGATAATAACAAACTTTAATGTTTCAGGAGAAATATTATAGAAGTGACGCAACCCAAACGTAAGCATTACATTAAAGAATGTTATTATCATCTATATAACCATTGTAATTTCAGGTAGTCTACAGCTGATGAAAACCCTTGAAATAGAACGATATCATTTTATACTGCCAATCTGGTCCTTCTTTCTCTATCAAAATATATTAAAGGAATCAAAGGTATAATAATAATTATTATTATTCATTTTTTGCTTTCCGAGTGGAATAAACAACTTAAGTGGCACATTTGCAGTGTACTCTGTTATCAGTTCCAGTTGCCTGTACGAATGCCAAGAAGCTTTCATTCCCTCCTCACATAAATTTTTCTATATCACCAACTTTTCGCTTCGTATTAGGATTCTGCTTTACGTCCTGGAGTGAGGTAATATCACTTGAAAGTTTCTCAAACATATGTCCAATTCACCCTCATTTTCTTCTGCATATCTGTTGGGTGACAGACTGTTGACTAACGTGATATCTGATAGAGTTCCTTGTTGTCAGCTTATCCTTTATGACCGGTCATCTCACCTTCATTACGGAGTAGATGAAGACATCTGTTGATGAAAGTCTGTAGTAACCCGTTGGAAGTGCTTTCGGTGACACGTAAACAAGGACTTCAAACCACATAGAAGCAGTGACTCAATTTTAACACTAAACAGAATTCGGATAGTGTATTTTGTGCTAAGTGAGTGCTGTGGATCACACTAATCACACAGATTTCAGAGTGATCAGTAACTGTCTTCCTTTCCTCTTAGATCCTGGCTGGCTTTGACATCGTCATACATGCTGCTTGTAGTTGAAACGTGTGAATGAGATGACTTTTTTATGTGTCTCCCATTGATGATGATTAGTATTTATTGTCTGTTGGGTCTCTGAATCCCCTGTATGTTCTCTTTATTCACCTGAAGTCCTGTCTTCGTTACCTGTTCTACCTAATTGTTGGTTTCCGTTTGTATATTTTTGGGTTCGTACGACATGAGACATAAGTCACATGCAAAGTCCGAATCTCCCAGGGTCTTTTAGTCGGTCTAAAGCACTCCTGTCTACTCACTCCCCACCGTCTGCATCATAATCCAATCTACTACAATAAGGAAGATAGTCAGTGATAGTAGGCAGTCTTGTTTTACTCCTACCTTCACTTCAAAGGCTTCTATGCGCTTGTGAATTACTTGGTATGAGGCACCACACTTGGTCGTTGAATCAGGTTCGTTATTGTTTGCATCCCTCCGTATTGTTATAACAGTTTCTTAATCATTTGTGGTTGACGCTATAGGATGCCTTTTCAGAGTCGACAGAGTTAAAATATAGAGTTGAATACCATTCTATGCTCTGCTGTATGATGTTGAGGAGTCTACAATTTGGTCAGTGCAGGACGTGTCTTTTCTGAATCTAGCCTTTTTTGAGCGAAATCTCCCATCCAGAATACTGTTTAGTCTATCCAGGATGAGATGGCTTAATATTTTGCTTGAGTTGGATGGGAGCATTATTGCCATCCGGTTCTTGCATCGAAATAAGTCGCCCTTCTTTGACAGTTTGGCAAAGTCGTCTTCTTACCAGTCGGTGAGTACCTTTCCTTCCTTCCACACCTTCCACAATAGTGATGTGGTCATGTCCACTGAGACCCCTGGGTTCGTTGTCAGTATTTTTAGTGGATTCTATCTGTCCATCCTGCTTTCCCGACTGGTAACAGTGTAACCATCAGGTTTCCTGTTTTGTTGGCAGACTGATGTTTGTTGCTAGTTCTACATCTAGTGGTGATATTTCTGCACGAGTTAGAGGTACAGTATGGACATTTTTGCCGGCCTCAAACGTGATGCAGACATTCCATTTCCCCGTGATTACTATTGCTTTCATAAAGAGAAGACACGATCCAAGTAGTATCTAGAAATCTTGTACCCATCGGTGTCATCCTTCATGGCATTCAAGAGTCTTCCAGATTGCAATGAAGACTAGTCCAATTATTTTTCAGTAGTGATGGGTTGTTTTTATACAAAATGGGATTGCTAATCCTCCTACTAACCTTTCTACTTTTCTGGCTTTAGTACCGGCTAATAAACTAGGCGACGTTAGATAAATGCGTTAAGTTTGATCAACAACCGAATGAATAATTAACAAATATTGGATGAAAATCTTGTTTGTCAACTAACCCCACTTATATTTGTTCCGAAAAAATTAAAAAAAACCTAGCGTTACTTTACTCAGCTAATTTAATAGGCTGTATTCCCATTATTCGGGACTCTTCAGCAGTCCCTACCTGTTTCCCTACCGCTAATTGAATCCTGCATCCTGAGATTATGGGGCGAATTCGTTGACCTCTGGAATGGAGTGAATCGGCTCATGAGTCCTAACTTCTGGCAATGTGAAATCTATATGACTATATGGCTAGATGGAATTTAGATTTCGGGTTTTGGTACGAATATGGATTAATTCCACCGTGAATTTCGTCTCGAACCACCATCAGGTGGAGGTCACTCAAGTACTGGACAGTCGTCTCGTCTTAGTTTGAGACTCTTTCCTACAAAAACTATCAATCTAAACGTCAGTCTCCAGTATACTGATGGGTACTGGGTGGTTGTGCTGAAATTTTGCTGAGATGTAGTGGCCAGTTGGGTCTACCGTGTCAAGATGAAACGGCTACTCATCGAAGGCATTGATCGTAGGTAGAATACACGAACCAACGAATTCTGGCCTAAGTGGATGAACGGTCAACGGACTCACCTCGCAACTTCAGGATTCTGGGTTCGATCTCCAGTGGAAACTGGTAAAAAGTCTCAAACTGGGACGAAATTTTTGTCTGATACTCGTTGATTTTCAATGATTCTCTAACTGATACCAAATATTGATCTAATTTGTAACTGATGAAATCCGAATAAGGATAAAACATGGGCACTGTGGTAGAGTATGATTCCATTATGCATAAAATTTTATTTTCATACAAGCTCTGTAGCCAAAGCACCAGGTGGATCCAATTAGACAAAATATAATTTGCAAAATACCTTTTAATGACTGTAAGTTAAGTCAACTATATAGGTCAAACTAGTAGGTCGGGGGTAGTCAGACTATCAGAACATAAGAATTTAGCTAAGGTTAGGATGATTCATCCCACGATGATAAGTAATATAGAAAAAAAACTCAACTATATAGCACTGCATGCATTAACACACAACCACACAATAGCGTGGGACACGGTCAAAATTCTAAAGAATAATATAGGTAGGTGGAGAGAGAGAGAGAGATTATTGAATCCTAGTTCATTGAGTCTACACCCAACACATGCGCAATAGAGGTGACTCAACACAAATACCAGAGATATGGAAGATATTATTACAGTCAAATAGAAAAATAATAAATAATGTCAACATGTATTTCAATCTACATTATAACCTATTTAACAGTATATATATATATATATATATATATATATATATATACATATATATATAATATAAATTAATAACATTATTTTACTATAAATACATCTTATTTCCCATCCTATTGTACTTTATTGATAATATTATTATTTTAACAGCAGAAGGAAAGACACGGAAGCCAAGGTAGATTTTCACATGATCAAACAGCTACTTATGTCCATACAGTTTATATTCTTCAACCAGTCACTGAGCTTGTGATTTTGGTTTACATTAAACGACATGAAATAGAATGTTCAAATACACATAGTATTCTGTTGCTAACGCAGTATTGAACTGTGGGAATATGTGAGATTAATATTCCGTTGGAAACCATTGTCTGTATCACACCTCCACAATATTATTTCTGCATGTACTTTATCTATCATAGTAGATAGACAAACAAAAGTCTTCATAATTCTCTTTATATTGTATTTTATTAATAACACTAATAGTGGTTCCGAATGTACTTTATCTTTCTGCTTCGTGCAAGTCCTATAGTGATTTTATTCAAATGTCTAATCAATTTCCACTCATGCATATAAATGAAGAAAGAAAGGTGTGTGAGTGAGGATCATGATATAATTATGAGCAATAATTAGTGCTCGAAACGTCATCAATAAGTATCAGTGTATGACACTGGGTGATTATCAATATAAAATGTTATCCGTAATAGAAGTAATGACATCTGTGTTAATCAGCACTTGGAAATAAACAACCTTTGTACTGGCGTAATCAAGTGGATTTCGCGGTTAATGGCTAACAGTTACATATTCATATTAGATTAAATAAAATTAGTCATAAGATAGATACCTGGATTGTCTTCGACAAATACTTGCTCTTCATTTCATCTAACTTGTTAGGCATAAATATAATAGACAACCAGGATATCAATAAATTCCTATAAACTGGACATTATTTTTCAATTCACACTTATTCTTTCCTTTTCTTCGAAGATTTATTACAATTCTTTTGTTACTCTATTTTCCTGTGTAATAGATACTTTGCTTAGTTACCAACCCAATATAGAAATATGAAATATATAAAATATCGAAAGGAGATAATTTTTGAAGTAAATAATACTATAATAAGGACACTAGAATAAGTCCAAGAATTTTAATAATGCCTACTGAAGTTAATTAACCATACTGGCATTATTATTATGATGATAGTGACGAATACACCATTAATCAAGTCGATATTGTGATTGTGAACGCCTCATTTACTCAAATGACCAAAACGACGACAACAACAACAAGAACACGACTACCAAAAACAAGAATTCAAGGCAACTTTGAAAACAACAATAAGACGATGATTAGTGATGATAACTAGGGAATAAAAAGTTGGATAGTTTCTTGTATCTTCACCAAGTAAGTGGTATGTATTCACTTTATACGACAAATAAATAGAAAGAGAGTGGAGAAAAGACATACTTTGATGCTGAGTTGAAAATCATTTATTTACTTGACATTGGAAACAACAAGAACAGTGAAACTATAGAAGAAATATTACTTAGGCATATTCTGTACACCAGCTTATTTATTTATTTGTTTATTATTAGTGTGCGTGTGTGTGTGTGTATATGAGTCTACTCATCATCATACAACAATTATTATGAGCAAGAAAATAAATTTGGCCTGTAAGCCAAAATTCACGCTGTGTTCGTCAAACACATAAATGAATGGGATTGAATTGCAAACATTTCTATTGTAGTTACTACCTGTTTCTATTAAATGTATCCTATCCTATCTGGCTTACCTGTTAATCCATCTGCCTATTTATTATATCTATCAGTTTTTTTACAAATTGATACATAAAAAGTTCTTCTCATACTCACATTCACATACGCACACACACACACATACATATGAGTTTATTAATATATGACTATGTCGTACTGTTTCGTGTTTTAGTCAAACAAATAGAACGTTGCTATACACATATGCTATTCATGAAATGAAATATTCAAATTGCACATCGTCCATGCTAACTTGTACTCATTCCCATTTGTCTAAGTATAATACCTGTTAAAAACTAACTGACCTCGTTTTCAAATAACAATTAATCAATAATTAAATAAGTATCCATGTTTAACTTAATAAATGGACAGTGTACATTAAGTAAATTTAATCACTTTTTAAAATATTGAATTATGTACATCTACAGTCTCTCTCTTCCTCTCTCTCTCTCTGTCTTTCCTCCATGTACTCTCTGTAGGGTATCCACTTGCAATATTTTTATTATCACTTTTAATGCTAATTTATTATTATTCCCTTGGGTTCCGAGTAAAACATAAGGCTTCAACAGCATTTCTCCACTCTACAGCCTGTTCTGTGCAGGCGTCTTCAACTGGCACACGACTAACCATAAACTTTCATATCCTCTTCACACGATCGTCTCCATGTCATCTTCATAACCACTCCCAACTTGTCTTTTCCCATTCAGATTACACTTAAGTGCCTGGCGTGGGATAACATTTACCAGTCTCCTTAGTGCATGTCTAACCCAACCCCGTATCCTTCAGCATAAATGTTGGCGACAGATTCTTGGATGGTTTGTTCCTTGTTGCGTAAACTTTCTGGCTGACTATTTGATTTTTAGTATCGAACAAGGGCAAACGTCGATGAAAGTCTGCAGTGGCCTGTTTGAAATACTCCTCGTAATATGGATGCCAAGTCTTTGAACCATAGGGAAGAAGTGACTTGACATTAGTTTCAGAGATCAGGATCTTGTTACTCATTTTAAGTGCAACAGATTCTCCAAATTGTTGATTAGGGATTCAATAAAATACTCTGCTCACACAAACAGCAACCATGAACCCACTGTGACAGTGACCATAATGATGTCTCCGACAGCATTGAAGGCCATCATGCAGTGGCAACTAGTCTCCTGCAGAATAATAACAGCAGGATTCAACTCAAAAGGAGGGAAAGTTATAATTCAGTGGCAAAACTATGGTAAAAATTACAAATGGTGATTACTAAATTTTGTTCATAAATATACTCCCATGTTGAGTATACAATCCGAAATGGTTTTTGATTAGTCTTATTGTAATTCAAAAAATAAAACTAGTTCTCAGACAGAATCAAACTATGAGTTTCCGGTTTACTACGTCGTTCACGCGAACCAACTTTTTATCTCAGTTTCAGTTGCCATGCTGTTTCACGAATGACCTGAAGTAACGCACTACCTCGTCTTCACTGAAGTCGGAAACGATATATTACTACTTCTACCAACTTGATTTTGAAATAATTTCCGCAAAAAATAACAGTAAAGAGCTCTTTTACTTTCACTTTGCCATATAGCAACTGTTTCATGATGTTCGAGCCAAAGATAAATGCTGTTTCTTGACAAATGACAAACGTTAAGATTATTGTTGCAGCCGGAAAATGTTACTGTAAAGGTCAAAATCTTCAAGAATGTAAGGACATTCATTTTATAAGTCGGAAAAAATACTTTCAAGTTACGTTTCCCCATGTATGAAAATCAGTTAGAGAACAACTGAAAACCAAGAAATACTGGAGAGCCGCTTCTTTTATGAGACATTAGAGACATTTGCATTGAAAGCTATTAATCAAGGAGATCTAACCTCTGACAACTGGAGGTGTAATATCTCCTCCGTGCAACGATATCGGAGAGTACACCATGCATTGATCTCAACTTCTCATTACATTCTCGGGAGTAATCGCTACCGAACAGGGTAAAAGCACGTGTAGCAGTTACTGCTGCATAATCTGTTGTTGACATACTAATTAAAACTGGAAAACAGTTCACTGTATGATTCTGTTTTATTTTTAGTTTGTTGACCTTGTGGTTTGCATACTTGAATGCTGAAAGTTGTTTTCATCTTTTTACTTGTTTCTACTCAGGAGGGTGATTGGCCTACTGAGTAAGTGAGTGTGTAGATGAACGAGAATGAATGTGATATGATACAATGAGTGCAGAAATTTCATTTTAGACTGAAATGCTATAAGCTTAAAATCTTTTTAGAGTACTTTCATACTTTCTTTAAAAGTTATGACCGCTTGGTGACTAACAGACAGTTGTATTTAGAAAATTCAAACGATGTACTTTTATCCATAAAAATCTCAGAACAGGAATACAACAGGATATTTAACATTAAGTAATAAAGAATTTTTGAAAATGAACTGTAATGGTCATTAGACTAAAATAAACGACCTAAACACTTGGGGCTGTTTTCCTCATTTAAGTTCAAGCTTATCGGTGCCCTAGACAAACTAAAAATTCTGAGGAAGTTTATGAATTATCTTAAGTGTGATTAATTTTTTGGCAAGATTTTAATTTCTGCATTATTGTCACCATAAACTAAGGACAATGAACACAACCTGATTTAAACTGTTGAAGTCATTTTACAATGCAGAAAACAATCAGTATATTTTTCACATCTAAAATACACTTCTACCACTATACAATATTGTTATATCAGTTAATGAATAATTCCCCTCATGAACATATTCAAACTAAGTCTGAAATCCTAAACAAAACTGCAAACCGATATATATATATATAAGAAGGTGCACATTTTACTCAGAAAACTAAAAATGACCTAATATGTGACCGCAGGAATGTTAGCATGATTGTTTCAGAGCTTATTATCACATTGTAATTGGAAATATCTCAGCCATATCTTGTTTTTATCGTAATTTGTATTTCCCTAGAGGAGATTCGTCTTTCCGCGTATATTACTTGGTAGTGTCACAAGTTGGACTTGCATATGACTCCTCCTGGTTCAATGTCATTTAGATCTTTCCAACCATCAGTTGTGTATATGATTGGAAAATTAAAATTATTTCTTATTGAAGTAATGGATGGATTAATTGTGTTGACAGATTCCAGTGTTTTAAATTAACATACAATCATTATACAGCCTAATTTCAGTTCAAAAATGTACTTGCTAATGAGGAGTTCAGTGACAAAATTTGTTTGCTTAACTATAATTCTATAAACCTTTCAGTGCAAAATTATCTGTAAATAAGGGAATGACTTTTAAAAATCAACAGCAAGTGGATAATCGCTTTTTCCCTCTTAACTTTCTATAATCATCATCTAGTTTATGACCACTTTAGTTTACATTCACGGACCTCTGTCCTCATTTTAGCACTGAGCAAATACATGTCTTTGGGCTTTCCTCTTTTTTAAAAAGGTCTGAAACACCAACAGAAGATTAGCCAATAATCACTATTTATCTTAAGGCTGATTTTGTCACTAAATCAGTTTAAGTCATTCCGTGGTGTTGTCAGCTATGAAATCTGTTTAACCCCAACAAATATACCAAATGATTAAAAAATTTACTGCTGATTCTTGTCTAACTATAAGATGCATTTCCTAAAGTTCTATTGAGAACTTGTGACTAGTGGGATAAGTCGTTTAGGCATATAAGTATAAAACTTGGGCACCATGGTAGAGTGTAACTCCATTATGGATAAGATTTTATTTTGATAAATCACACAGTATTACACAGTAATATTAGCTGATGACGTTTCGAACACAAATTATTGCTCATAATCATATTAAGTTACTCACACAACTTTTTCCTTCAGATATATATATATATATATATATATATATATATATATAAGATTCTAAGAAGTAATCTATGTAGGTGGAGAGAGAGAGCGGTTGATTACTGAATCCTGGTTCATTGAATCTACACCCAACACATGCAACAGAAATCACTCAATGCAAATACCAGAAATATGGATGATATTATCACCGCCAGTCAAATCAGAGGAGGATAATAAATAATTTCAAAATTCTATTTCAATTCAAGCACATCACAACATTCTAACAAGTTACTTATTTTGACTATAAAAACACTCGTCTTGTTTCCCATTTGATTGTAATTGATCAATAACACTCGTATTATTATTTCTGAATGTACATTATCTCATAATGATTTTTATTCAAATATCTAGTCAATTCCACACATGTATATAAATGAAGGAAACAAGTTGTGTGAGTGACTTGATATGATTATGAGCAATAATTTGTGCTTGAAACGTCATCAGTAAATATTACTGTACAACACTGAGTGATTTATCAAAATAAAATCTTATCCATAATGGAGAAATCATTTAGGCGTTAGAACAACACTCAATGTGGTAGCACCACATAGAGATCTGGAGGAAATTGAAGTTTCTTAGTCGATGGATTATAACCCTGATGACTGAGTACTCGCCTTGTAGTGTGCTTACACTCTCATGGTTCCGAGTTATGTTGATGGTCATCAAAGTAGGAGCGAACAATCACCCACTGCTGTTTGATCCTTAATGGTTTCATAACTGATTTCAGTTTCGTGTAAGTACCAACCTTAAAATCAATCAAATCACAACAAATTCCACAATCTGCTAAATACTGGATCACTAATTTATTGTAATGGTTTATGATTAAGTTTAGTAGCTACTGCTGTCATATTATAACAACAGAAGGCAAGACACGGAAGCCAAGGTAGATTTTCACGTGATCAAACAGCTATGTATGTCCATACAGTTTATATTCTCCAAACTATCACTGAGCTTGTGATTTTGGTTTACATTAAACCACATGAAATAGAATGTTCGAATATATACACATAGTATTCTGTTGCTAATGCAGTATTGATCTATGGGAATATTATTCAGACATTAACACCAACAAATGCATTGATTCTTACTGTGAGAATAATATTCCGTTGGAACCCATTTTCTGTATCATATCACAATATGATACTAACTTTGAATCCACTGAAAGCCAGGCAACATTGATAAATTTTTCACTTTGATGATACAGCTCACTAAAACATTATCATAAGACATAAATCCATAAAATATAATAAGGACGAATTGCCACCTGTGAGTTCAGCTAAGAGACAAAGGAAACTGATTTCCCTCATGGTTTAATAGCAAAAGTCATTTCTAAGATTTACGAATAAATACACCCTGAAATATATACTACCAGTGTCCAGTTCATTTAGCTAGCTGGTGTTCTAACATACAACTGATGATTATCCCCCGATTCCGTGAATGGTTTATACTGCTAAATAGTTCATGACTAAAAACACACAACTACCCGGTATTGTCTAGATTGATAGGCTTTCCATCCATGTGCAAATATATGAAAATATTTCTGCGTGAAGCCCGCCAACTACGGATTCAGCTTACCACTATACATTCATTTCTTTTCATAATTACATTTAACATAAATCATAAATCTCTTATCGTTTTGATCACACTGTCATTATTACGTCATTGACAGGCTGGAAAATTGTTCACAAACTCTGTTCACATGTCACCGTGGTAACACAGTGATTTCTCTAACATACTCACGGATGTCAAATTTATTTTACTTGATTTATACTAACATGACATATATATATATATATATATATATAACACAAGTTTAACCATTAAAATTTTTTTACATGAGATAAATTTCCCCCTCATTAACATATTGAAATGTAGATGAGCAAACTAAAACTTTTCATCAAACATTTAGAATGTAGGAGTTTTCGTGTCATTACATCATTTTGCCAACACACGGGACATGGTATCCATGTAGGTGAATTGTTGAAGTAAGAATAAGCCTACGATTCTCTTTAGAAAAGTGAGACAATGATTAATGAGTCTTTTGATTGTGTAATCAGTATCATTGCCTTGTGTGTGAGTGTGTGTGTGTGCGCGCGTGAGTTTGTGAATAAAGCTATGCTAGTGTACGTGTGCATGTGAGTAAGTATACGCTGGTCTAGATAAGTCACATCTCTCCAAAAAGACTTCAGTTCCACTCCTTATTTAGGTAAATTTCTCCTCTACTAACAAAATTAATTTTCATTATCACCGCCCCATTCATCTCATTAAATATTCACAGTGTTCAGTGAAAACTTTTCTGATTCATCCGTTTTATATTTTACGTTTCCATGTACGTGTACGCAAAAAAGTGAAATCGGAAACAAATGAGGCCTTATATATATATATATATACCGTTAGCCTAGCAACAGTTGCAAATCATATTGTTATGACTGTTGCTTTGGTTTGAGGTTGTTACACTATTTCTTGTTTATTAAACAATTTTGTAATAATAGCATAACTTATTCGACATGAATTTATGTAAATAATATTACGTAAACTGTTGTTTTGTGTGTGTGTGTGTGTTTATACATACTTTTTTTCACTGGAGAAACAACAGTTGATAACCTTTTGACCTTATATAGTGAAGGATATTGTCAACAGAGATGAAGATTATGAAATGACCATTTAATTACGTGACATAATGAGTGAATTAGATTGAGATAAATAGTGACACACTAAATAAGGGGTATTGCTTTCATAGCAAATGTTATTATTGATGATTGACATCTGTTAAGATAAACACTAAGATGTAATGTACATTCAATTACTCTGATTCATATAAATTTGTATTTCACATGACAAGATACTCAAGAACTCGTACAAGGTCGAGTACATTGACGACAAATACTCTAGCTAGCAATTTATCATTTAGCCAATGGGTATCAGCATTTATGCACAATAAATGATTTGCCATATGCGTTATGTGAAGAGATAGATATTAAAGAAAAGATAAGTTAGATGACCTCAAAACGATAGTTGACTAATGAATTACTCGCTATGAAACTGAACGAAGTTAGTTTAAGTCTGCACAAGAACCTTGGTATCCACCTTCGAAAATTTCTATATTTTGAAGAATCTACTATCCAGTTCTATTTAGTCTTCAGTGCTTTTCTAAACGATATTTAACCACAATGAGAACTACTCATGAATGAAATGTTTTAAATATACATAATATGACTTGTCTATTAGAAATTCATTCAATAGCTTACTGGTTCTTACACACTAACCTACATGTGAAACTATTTTCAGTAAGCTAAGTACTCCTAAAATCATCTACATACAGACATGAGCAAGTATCGAAAAGTCTACGCCTCAAAGGAACAAACGCTTACGATAGTGCCATTACCAGACATCTCCTTGATACGGGTCATGAGGTGGAAATCGCAAATTTCTTTAAAATTATCAATAGACAAAAAAACTTAATTCTCCTCAAGTTTGCCGAAGTTGTCTCTATCAAACGCCTGAAACCCGATTTACGTGTTCAGAAAGAAGCAGTTATCAGTCTTTCCTTGCCCTGGTAACTGGACGTCTTTAATCTCTCTCCTTCATTTGATTACGTAATATTCGCCTTTAACCTCAACCCCACCCTTTGACATAGTGTAATTTTGCTTGTCTCTTGTTTCTATGTTTTGAGTTGAACTCAGTACATTGTTACTCAACGTATTAGTTACTCATCATCTTACGTGCCTCTCGTCTCTATTGCGTATGTGCACATTTACTTTGTTTAAACTTGAACTCCTTGTACAAAAACTAAATAAGCGTAGTTTTGTGAGCACTGTTCACTAAGTCCAAGACCTTCTGTCAGTTGACATCATGTGAAATTTGTAAATATGTTAACACTTTTCTGTATAAAAGCTAAATAATTTATTTAGGCTGTAAGCAGCTGATGAGAAGCCAATGAAACAAACAATGATGGTACCATATTGTCCTGCAAAAACTGTTGTTCTTGCTTTCTTCAAATAAATACAGACTATCGGAGAATTCGTAAAACTGAGAGTAAGATATTTAGACACTAGTAGCATCTCTAACTGCAGCATTCACTGCGAAGGACCCTAATATCACAGAGGACACCCGTTCCTTTAAGACTTGCCGTGCTGCTAAGTGAAAACAAGCATGAAACCTGGGTCTACGGTTAGCTGCCGATTGCTTCTAATCAATTAGCGTCAATATTTTAATTCCGGATGTGAAAATGGGATTTAACTTTATACTTTTGACTTGACTGTAACATCACGTTTCATTTTCTATGTCGATAGGAAATAACATAAAAACAACAAACAACTTAATCTAAGTCCTACGTAAGCGGTAGATATATTTTGTTGTCTGGATAAGAATAAAATAAAATAATTAACACTTCCTGTATTGTTAATTTAACATTGTTTACATGTTCAATTTACCATTGAATAAATCAAAATACGATTGTAGATTTTTTTCTTTTAAAGTATATTCTACAATTGAACACTTAATCAACTACTAACTGTATTATAATAATTATACATCTGTATGCATTATTATTATTATTATTATTAACATCATCAAAAACAAGTATTAAGGCTATATTAGTGCACAATCTAATCATCAAGAAGGAGAAACATGGCAATATTTCGTTTCACTGTTTCATTGAAAGGGTATCGTGTAGTTATACTTTTCTTAAACTGTCAGTCGAATGATGATCTGTCTATAACCGGATGCATTTAGTAGCTAGTGTTATCTCTCCACCTATTTTATACTCTAAACGGTCATTTATTCAATCATAAACTACAAAATAGTAATAATAATAATAATCTTTTCATAATCTAAAATAAATGTTCTTTTTATCATTTGTTTATCTACATTATTTCCTTTTTATATGTGTGCATAAAAGACACGGAAAAAGTATTTCACCGACCATGGGAACAAAGTTTTTTCCCCCTTCATTTCTTAAGCGAGGGTGTATTTTTCTTAGCAATCGAAAAACAGAGGAAGTGGTGTATGGTACAAATTAGTATTTGTACGTGTATTTGTTCTTACAAGTTGATAGACACGTGTGTGCGTGTATGTTTGTGTTTGGATGGCAGTAGGGTCTTGGCCTTTGGATGGATAAGTGAAACGGGGATATTAATAAAGCAGCTAACTAACTGAATTCATCAGCAGATATTATTATTGACAAATGTCAGTTTGAACAACCTGACTGATCAAGTAGTTATTACATGCAGTACTTATTGAAGTAACTCGGAATAAAAAACAATAAGGGGTTTCCTACTTTTCAGGTAGGAAATCCCATATTGTCGTAAATGGGATACGCTTTACTTCTTTGCATACGGAAGTTGATGTGCCTCAACATGTACTTTCTCCACTTCTGTTAGCTTTCCTTTTTCACATCACCTACCTTATTCTTCTGAGCTAATTTCATTGAATATGTTGATGATCTGACAATTTCTGTTCCAGTAGTTTCTGCATTGGATTGTTGTGATGTGAACAGTTTCTTATCTGAGGTTAACCAATGGTCTTACTCAAATGCTTTTAAATTGGACCCTTTTTAATGTAACACTGTTGATTTTAGTTTCTGAAGTGAACAACACTTGCACGGAGTGATTCAGTCTCAAGATTGTTATTATTACTATATCAACGGCATTGTGATAGGAAATAAATGTACTATTACGTATCTTGGCATCAGTTTCCCTTCAAATTCTTGTTGGTCCTCTCATATCTTATTGACTTCTAAGAAAATATTTCGTTTAACTTATTACATAGAGAGAAGTTGAGACTTTCCGGCATAACTCAAACTCTTCTTCTACAATCTATCAATTTACTTATTCTGCCCATTCTTCTTTATTTATTCCTCCTTATTCTTTCCTAGGCTCCTCAAGAAAGACTGTGTGATGCATACTATGTAGAACATTGAAGGCCGTAAGCGGCGGTAGTAGGTATGCCTTTGACCCGACTAATTGACCTTGTTATTGATAGGCATTTTAATTTTTACAAACAGTTAGCCAAAGTTATCTTGTCTGATACAGAACATCCTCTCTATTCTCAAATTTCTGCTTGTATCTCTTCGGATAAAACCAGAAGAAATTTCATAAGAATTTATACTCGTACAGCTAGTAAATATAAAAATTTAACTATACCGTATTTAGCATGGGTTTCGTGTGAGGAGACACATATCCGAACAGAGCTTATAAACTTTTTTAATCAGTAAATGAACTGAATATACTATTATAACCAGAATTATTATTTCTGCTAACATTCAGTTTTTGCGGTTTTATTATTGTTTATTTATTTGTACACAGAGATAAATTGTTGCAAGATGCTGAAAATCCTATTCTGTATGAAAAATCATGGCTTGGAGTAAAGTGACTACTATTATTATACTCCAAAACTATAGGAGTTTATACTAAAAGAGATCTTGTCGCGGAACGCCATCATTTTGTGAAGTTTTTCTGAAAGAAACACTGGATAGCTGTGATATTCCAGATTAAATTTTTTTAAACCTATCTCTTGTAGTAACAACTAAGAAACAACAGATTGCATTCATTCTGGTATTTTGGTTGGTGACGACGAACAGGGGAATCCATGGTGCGAGTTTCATTCTATTTGGGAGGTACACTTATATTCTTAGTGAATGATGGTTATCCCACTGGGAATGTTTAAGGTGAAATATTGGGCTTACATTTGCATCGTGTATGAAGATGATTTTGTCTTATATTCAGAATGGATTGGTTCATCTACTTCTATTGACTCAATACATAAACTTCAAATACAGAAACCTGCAGACTGTTAGACTTAGGAAACTTTGAATTTGTTATTGTTTAGATACACTTAGCTCCCATTGCTATCCCTCTAGTTCATGTCATCTTGGTGAAGAATATTCTACTCTGTTTTAAAGACCAACTGATATTTTTTTCAGGAAATATTCATCTGACATTGTCGTAGAAACTCGCTTCACACCTTATTTAGACTTTCCTAATGCATCAAAGGTTGAGTATTATTAACAAGAAAGCTTTATTTCATCCACTTACCTTAATTAACTTAAATACTTATAATGCACACGAAATGTCTTAATGTAAATGAACCTAGTAGTATTCTTTATCTCATTCTTCGAAATTCCAATATCTATTACTGTCTCTTAAATCTTTTATCTCGATTATACATTGTACATTGTATTCCAGTATCTCATCCAAACTGACAATATCACGAATTAGCGGATTCTTACGTATGACAGTAGCTGCAACATACTCTAAAGAGGACGAAATGTATCTGGTTGATGTCAGGTGATTTGTTGCCGACTTTCAGCAGGTGACACGGTATTGTCGCTAGAATTAAGGTGAATAAATACCTGTGTATCAGTGTAACTGCAGAAGGCAAGACACGGAAGCCAAGGTAGATTTTCATGTAATCAAACTGCTCTTTATGTCCATACAGTTTATATTCTTCAACCAATCACTGAGCCTGTGATTTTAGTTTACATTATACGACATGAAATAGAATGTCCAAATACATATAGTATTCTGTTGCTAACGCAGTATTGAACTGTGGGAATAGTATTCAGACGTTAACACCAACAAATGCATTGATTCTTACTGTGAGAATAATATTCCGTTGGAACCCATTTTCTGTATCACACCACCACATCAGTATATAGCACATAGTTTCATTTAACGTCAATTGTATGCTAATCTATAGTGAGATGGGCGATACTTCAAGGTTGCACTTAAACGCAAACTTAAATTTACTTTCAAATTAACCTACTTTTAGCTGATTAGTTAGCCAAAAATCCCATACTTTAGGCTTTGAAATCTGTCGACTAACTCATCAGACTCAACTACTTTTATCACTGACATGACAGAGTAAAGATAATCCTAGTAATAGCCTTTTTCTTTCAAAACTAATACTTTACATGATGTTTTAAACATCCATAATGCAGATTTTATTCTAAACTGAATTAAGTCCTACTGGAATGCCCCCTTACAGATATAATTTGCTTTCTTACCCCCACTTTATTACCATTACTTCACTTATCAGCAAAGTGTCAAACAGTTATATCACTTTAGAATTATCCTACAGCATGCTAAGCTTTACTTCTCACATCTCGCTGTCTTGAATGCTTCGTATTATACTTGTCAACTTCTATATGCATCGTCTCCGTAGAATAATCAAAAAGTCAATTATGTTGGTGATAATGAGGAGTTTTATTATGTCAGGGTTGTTTTTCTTTCTTATCAAATAATTTTTATAAAAAAAGTGGGATGTTATTGTACATAAAAAATTTACAGAAATACATTCAAATGTCATGGTGTTGATATTTTCGCCAATGTATAGGAAAAATTACAAATTAAGAAAATTACTTTATGAAAGTGTTTTTAAAAATAATAAATATTGCCCTACAGTATATTGTATTGAATAAAAAAAAATGAAAAACGAAAACAAAAAGTGTTTTTTCATATAAAAGTATCATATAGCAAAAATGGTTAGAAAAGAAAAAAGTAAAGATGGAGGTATTTACAAAGACGGGGATAAATGAGCTCACCGGAATTTTGGTGTGGAATTGTTGGCCCTGACATTCAACAGTGTTCATATATGTTTTAGTGGAAAATAATTTCTGTTGAAAATAAATAAGATAAAAAAGCAATTCATTTTCATGTCATTGAAATGTTTCGTTAGACTCAGATATCAATGATATCTCTTCTGGTATTGAGGCAATTGTTTTTTCTTGTAGTGGAGAAAACTCAGTGTCTGCAGGATTGAAATGATTCATAGAAGACGTAGAATGTTGACCAATTTCATCATCTTCTACGCTTTCATGATTATTTTCCAAGGATTGAGTTGAATCAACAATTGAATGAGTTTCAGGTCCACTAGTTGTTGATCGATTCAAGAAATCAAGACTTTCTGATGATGTTAGATGCACTGTGATATTATCTCGTGGAGTATACCCCGGATGTCCCATTTCCATATGACGCATTAAATGATCTTTACGATAGTAGGCTTTAGAACAGACACGACATTCAAATGGTTTAAAACCGACATGTTTCAGCGCATGACGTTGTAAATTAGAACGCTGAGTAAATTGTGCTCTACAAATATGACATCTGTAAGTACCATGCTGACCTAAAGTATGTTGTTCCAATGTATGCAATGATGGGAATTCTTCTTTACATTGGTTACATGGAAAACGACGATTTGAGCTGGTACGCCGTACATTTGTCAGTCGACCATTTGGACCAATCAGTGAACGTACACGGCGCCCTCCTTTACTTGGTGTATTTGGTTCAGAATGAGGTTGTTGTAAAGTATTATAACCATCATTATTACTACTATTAATACTGTTGGTATCATTGGAAGCGAATTTCAGGAAATTATCGCTAAATGCCTCACCATTGTTATAACCTGTAGACATCTTCCATACAGCTTGTATTTGACTAAATGCAGCTAGCTGTTTTTGATAAGATTCTAATATGTCTTGTTCGCGGTTGCATTGCAATTCATTATTGTTACTACTATTATTGTTATTTCCATTAATATTGAAATCTTTTAATGGAGTAATCGGTGCTGATCCAGCCAATGAACCACTACGAGACAAGTCCAATACACCAGAGTCAGATGACGGACTAGTTGGACTTGAGGTTGACAATAATGGACTTGTGAAATTATTGATGTGTAGTAAATTCAAACCATTTTCACACTGTTCACTTGGAACATTATCACGGCTAGTATTGAATACAAGGTCTGATGGATAAAAACACTTACTAGGATGCAATGGTTTACGACGTGAAGAATGGAAATGTGCACCATCTCTGTATAATACATCATCGTTAGAACAATTGTTACTATCATTACCATTGACTTCTTGTTTAACGCATGAATCATCAAATTTTGATTTCAATGACTTCATAGGTGAATCATAATCTTCATTGAAGTACAGAGTTGTTGCACTACTGATTTGATGACTGTTAGGAGTATTGGATAGATTAGTATCATTCCGATTTTGATCATCGTTTACTGATATGTTCAGTGTACCTTTGATATGTAAATTTGGAAAATTTGGAAAGCATTCATTAATAGCTTGACGTATAGCCAATTGCAATAGAGGAGCACATATCGGTAGTACTTGTGAACCTAATGTACCTGAACTAGTACTGATAGCTTTGGTCAAGGATGCAGTCAACGCAAAATTTGGAAATGGCAAAGTATTTGAATTCTCTGACTGATTGGCAGCTGCAGATATAAAATTCATTAAAGGATGACCGTTTGTCGAATCATGATCCTTCATGAAATTTTCCAAGAAAGATAATTCTGTCATTTTTTGTAACTGGAGGTTATCAGAATTTGGATAAAATTGTTGTTGTGGCTGTGCTTCGACCAAATGATTGTGCTGTTGACTAAGAAAGCTGTTCAAAGTAAATGGTACTTGTTCACGACTGAGATGATTCTGATGATGGTGTCGACGGTCGGCCAATGCCAAGGCGTTTAACAAAACCGACTGAAACGAGACACTGTTTTCATAATTTGTCATGGAAATATCATTTGATGGACAAAACATTTGACCGGGTGAAGAAAGAACTGGATGAGGAGCCATTTGAATACTAAAATTAAAAAGGCGAAATACAGTTAGTAATTCAGTCTGCACACAACACTAAATTTATTTTTTGTTGATAAATGAGAACACATGAAAATATCATGATATTCTAGCCTACTTGCATCATTATCAGCGCTCACAAAGTAACTACGGTTCTTGGTACATGAAAAATCTGCTCTGAGTAACTGAATCGTTAATTAACTAAATGCTACGAAGTTCATAATGTACTTAAAATATCATATGCTAGTATAAAGATAAAAATTGGAACCACAGACCAGTTCACCTTGAATTCCAAGAAACAGATGACTCCTATTTCTCTGTATCACTTATAAGCATTACTCGATGATTTTACGCAAACAAGATGAATTCATAACAGTAAATCTAAATGACGGAACGACTTGTGTCACAACCTAACACAAAGTATAATCGTTAGGCTCCACCACAATAAACTATCACCAACTCAAATACACCTTGAGAAGGCCAACACCTGATTACATGTCAAATCCTCTAGCTAGTAAAGTGAAAACATTAGCCACTCACTCAAGAGTGCACTCAAGTACGATTAAAAATATACTATTGCAAAACACGAACTAATTTCCTTTCATTTGTACAGGTAGATGGTACTGTTGTAAAAGTTGTTACCTTTGACGTATGAATTAGTATTTTGAAAATAAAGTGACCATAATTTGGATGTATATTTACCTATGCATATATACTCTTACATACTGTTATAATTACTAAATATGAAATTATGAAAACGAGAAACAAGCTTAGACAGAAGTGCCTACAAATCTAATAAGGGCGAAAGGATAACCTCTATAAAAGTCTAGCTTCCATAAGGTAATACATAAAATGGTTCTCTAACTGACATCAATCCGTGGTCGAACCCGTAGAAACATAAAACAGAAGCAAACACTTACCTATAATGCGTGTACGACTTCAGACGGAGACAAATATCCTCAATAGAAATCCTTCTAAGCTGTCAACAGATGAACAAGTTGTCAAAATTGGAAAAATACTGAATAATGTGGGAGGATAATTAACTTATTTATATACCATTGAATGTATAGTTCGGCGTTTATGATTGGTTGTTTGTATTAACCAATCAAAATTTATAGCGAATTGTTTGGCCCATTAAATACATCTTAAACAATATTGTCACAAGCTATCATCGCAATGACATACCAACAATCAGACAAATGTTATAAGCATGGATACACATACACTTCAGTTTTTCTACCCCTCTACGAATGGCCAAATGACCTTTGACGATGTGCAAGCTGTGATTTTGAGTCAGCAAGAAAAGCCTGAAACATAACATAAGTGATAACGAATATGCAATCACTAATAACATCGAAGCAATTCGACAATTTTCAGAGAAAAAAAATAAAACTATGATTTCCACACAATGCATTGATATTGTGAACAATTAAACCAATACTGTTTGATTTCATTGATATCGTATGATGTAAACAGCGTGACCCCTAAAAACACGACAGGACATACCTGCCACGTGGTCATACTCAAATTCACATTCTATGACTCTTTTTAGACACGAAGCCTAATCAGCTATTTTATATTTGAAGCAAACTGGAATTTTGTTGATATTTGGACAGTAGCAACGCACAGACTGAAATATCACTCGAAAGCCTATCACCATTTATGTGCATATAGCTATATTTCCAACGAGTTTAAGGATTTCAAGTTTGCTTTGGTCAGTAACCGGTAAACGGCTATAGAAGTTCCATAAGCTATGGAGCATTGGACAGTTGATGTATCGTAGCAATTCAAACCGAGGATTGGTATTCAGCCACTAGTGAATGCATAAATTCATCATTTTCTCATCTTAGTTTTTCTTAGTAGAATTTTACCAACAAAGATAACATGAAACTGATGAGCCGTCAATCAACCGGATCATATTTCACGATCGTTTATAAGATTTCATCACTTATTTATGTTTATAGAATATTTATCTAAATATAAATCTGTGCTCTGTATTCCAATAATGTCATAAATGGACATTAGTTATGAAATCGCCAACTGAGTATTAAATAACTATGCCCCCCCTAGTTCGAGATTTTTAAACAACCCCTATGCACAGGGTTCACTGCATTTTGTCGTAGGACATTCTTGTCATAGAAATACACATGCAGGCACGGTTCATCGGCTTAAACTTTCGATTTCCACCCCGTTAGCTTCAGGCTGGAGAGCCTTTCCGCCTCTTCCAGCTTGAGCACCTGGATGGTATTATAAGCTTTAGCACAAAAAATGTGGCTGACAGCCTCCCACATGAGAATTTATACTGGGGAATTCAGTTCTAACTTAGAAATACCATGTAGTCATTCAGTAGGTGATTTAAAAAGGCGATTGTTGATACTTATCATTGTGCTTAACTCATCCAATTCATTCTTGTATTTGAGGAGTCGGCCTATAATACATCTGATGATGTTATAAGTTATAGCATTCATCATTCACTAAACTATCTGTTAATCATTGATATAAGAATAGAAGTTGTGCACTGTGGTAGAGAATAATTCCATTATGGGTAACTTGATATGATTATGAGCAATAAATTGTGCTCGAAAAGTCATCAGTAGTTATTACTGCATAATACTGTGAGACTTTATCAAAATAAATTTTACCCACAATGGAATTATCTGTTAATCACTTTCAGATTCATTGGAAACAACCATAACTATGTAGTAATAGATGCTTGAAACTTTATTAAATCATCGCTTAATATCAAAGTATTTTCTGATCTCAGAGAAAAACCATCTACAAAACCACTCACAAGCAGGAAACCCTATCCGAGATCCATGATCTATGGAATCAAGCATTGAGGAATATGGGGAGTGCTGATGATTATCACAGCTAACGGATAAAAGTTGGAAAATAATTTCCATTGACCCCGCAAGATGATGGAACATTATTAGCCATGATGATAATGACTGTCAGCAATAATAATTCATGAATAATCTCCATCCAGGCATTAATGAGAACAAAGCACGTGGTTCAGTGAAGAGTCTCTTTACGGCCAGTTCATTCACTTAGCTGTACAATCGCAATTACATTTGATTATTTTTATGTGTGTGTAAATCAGCTTTGTCAGACAAGTATAAAAATTAGTTAGGGCTATTGTTTACGTCATCAAAATATTTCAAAAAATGTGATGAATAATCAAATTGTAACTAGGGGCGAGGGCGAAGATTAGTATGAGGGTAGTGGTGATGATGATGAGTTGTCGAAAAATAGTTGTCAGTGTTAGTGAATGCATAACAGTGAGTGGAAATCAACACGGTTATTGCCATAATAGCAGAAGTGACTGAATGGTTTTCCTTTGTATACATAACCCTAGTTTTTTCCAAATGAATGGATAAGTCTCCAACAATACAAAGGAGAAGAAAGCTCATTGCTTTTGGCAGGTTATTCATGACTGTGTAGAGTAGTTTGAAGGAGGCGTTTGTTGAAATGGAGTAGTTACTTTTGGTAAGGTGTTCGAACAAGAAATGTTTCGTTCCTCTAGACTTTTGGTCTGATATTCTTGTCAATGAATCTTGGTGGATATCCATTTTGGATGAAGGTTTCTTCCGGAAGATCCAGTTCTGTTTCCAGGGTTTCAGGCCTACAGATACGTCAGATCCGAAAGGCAAGGGATTAAATTGGATTTCATTTTCGTTCAACGGGCACCCAACTGTAGAAACTTGATAGCTGACCGTTCCAAGTGGGTTTTCTATAGACTGGCCTTCTTAAGGTTCTGTTGACGTAAACAACAACCCTAACTAATTTATATTCTTGTCTGACAAAGCAATAACAGTAATTAACGTCTTTATTCCAAAAAGTAGGTTTGATACAATATGGAATCCTCAGCATCTAGCACAATAGGCATCTAATTTACTCTTCACATTTACGTAGTATGGGGGGGGGGACTAATTAACAGGGCATTTACGTTGATACTAATGTTCATAAGAATATCAAAATAAAATTAAGAATGAGAGTTAACAGAAATAGTGACAACAATATATTAGTGATTGAAAGGATAAAAAAGGCCGTTTACTAACTGTTTCGCATTAAGTTAGTAGCTTCATATCAAGTAACGCATCGTGGATTTTTCATCGTTATTCGTTCGAACATTAAGTCTTGCGTGAGTTCAAGTGTCTGTCCACAACACTAACAACGATTTACTTTAACAACACGCCAACAGTCTTTCCGATAAATTTCTGTACCCTTCTCAAAATAACAAAGTTTTTTAAGTGCTCAAGAAAGATTAAAATGGGAGCCATAAAGGAGGATAGGTAGAATACAAGAATTAACAAACAATAAAAGTAGAGACCGAGTGACACCTGATTGTCTTAACTTCCTTGCATAGAAGGTTAAACAAAATATATTCCTAGAAATTAACATAATGTGGGAAGACCAAGAAAGATCAAAAGAAAGACATAACCTAATGTATGTAACAATGAACTTAGTTTCAATCTCAATGCCTTTTATGGTGCAAGAATCACAGAAACGGACCAGTTCATGTAAATCACATTTTTGTTTGAAAGTGGAATTGAAAATCTGACATTCGGAGGGATTTATCTGAAGACCATTCGACAAGGACCACTGACTAATTTCAAATAAAAAGCTATTCATTTTGAACAACCGGTATGGAAACAGTCAGATAATTGGCATACGTAACAGAATTGGCTTTTTTCATGTTTTTGATCGCGGAAATCCCCACAACACAAACTCTTGAAAACTGGTTTCGTCAGAATTAGACAAGTCATGTTAGATATAAGTATAAAACTTGGGCACTGTGGTAGAGTATAACTCCATTATGGATAAGATTTTATTTTGATAAATCACACAGTGTTACACAGTAATATTAACTGATGAAGTTTCGAACACAAATTATTGCTCATAATCATATCAAGTTACTCACACAACTTGTTTCCTTCATTTATATACATGTGTGGAATCGATTAGATATTGGAATAAAATTCAATATGAGATAATGTACATTCAGAAATAATAATACGAGTGTTATTGATCAATTACAATCATATGGGAAATAAGACGAGTGTTTTTATAGTCAAAATAAGTAACTTGTTAGAATGTTGTGATGTGCTTGAATTGAAATAGAATTTTGAGATTATTTATTATCCTCCTCTGATTTGACTGTCGGTAATAATATCTTCCATATTTCTGGTATTTGCATTGAGTGATTTCTGTTGCATGTGTTGGATGTAGACTCAATGAACCAGGATTCAGTAATCAATCTCTCTCTCCACCTACATAGATTACTTCTTAGAATCTTAACCCTCTCCCACCCTATTGTGTGGTTGTGTGTTAATGCATGCAGTGCAATGCAGTGCTGAGCTTTTTTCTAAATTACTTTTCTTTTCGGGGGTTAGAAGAAAGAAAAAAGAAAAGTAGAAGGAATAAACAGCACCTTGATGGATACCGACTGCAGTAAGTAAAGCAGTAGAAGACTTCCCTTTATAAACAGTCTACTACTTCATATCAGAAAAATAAGAAGGCAACAATTTGCTAATCCAGCAACCTCTTTCTGTCGGAGCAAGCTTGTTCAACATAACAGTGGTTAGGATTCCTGGCTCTCACCCAGGCGGCCAGGGTTCGATTCCCGGCGCGGGAGCGCTTTGTGCGTCGGTGGCACAGTGGTTAGGACTCTCGCCGACCATGCACATGGTCCGGGGTTCGATCCCCTGCCCACGCACACCCGATATCTATGGTCGGCCTGCCAAATTTGGGCTACCGATATCCATTCTGAAAATTCCATACTTGTACTGAAAATACAGTGTGGCATCAAGCTGTAATAAAAAAAAGTCTAAGTACAAAGTCAGGTACAGAGTAAGTAGCTACACCTGAAATATTAACTGCCTAGTGTTAGCTGATCTAATTCTTTTCTGAAGTGATTGTCTCCAAAATATTTAAAGACGTTTTATAGATCATTGGATTAATTAATTAATCACTTAATTAAAAGTATTTACATGCTTCCTTGTGCTGAACTACTTACCTAATATAGAATACCCCAGTCCTTTAGTAACTTTCTTTTCCATTGCTGTTGTTACTGTAGTCGTTGTTGCTGTTAACATATGACTAGATAATATGAATCATATGACTCAATATACACAAGAGTTTGCATAATCAGAAGTTCACACTTTCATAAGTCATCACTTCTGAATCCCTCTATTTATTCTTAAATTTATTTCAAATTTATCTGAAAAACGAAATTATGTCAACATTTTCTAGTGACGTCGCACAGTCACCTCTCGAAAGTCTAAGAATCAGGGAAAGAAAGCTGGGAAATATTTCTTTAAGAGATTTTTCCACTAGAAATATAAGTGAATTCTTAGTTTTTCACAAACACCCTATCACCAGTATTATTCCGCTCATTTCTAAAAAACAGTGGTATAAAATGGTAGCCATAGAATTGGATTGTATATATTGCGTAATAAACGGTATCCTGGTTGAACAGTTCGTGAACAAGAAGAAACCCCCATCTAGCCAAGACTAGACTATTTGAAGTCGATCATCACAGTGTATCTGTAGGTGACTTTATAACAACAGTTGCTTTATATATTTCAAATATTCACTAGATTGGATTGTTAAACAGAATTTTGATATATACACTGCCCTTTGTGTTTATTATAGGTGTGTTAGAATATTCTGATCATTCTTGTGTAATATCATTTGTGAATTCTAGTCCATTCCTTTAACATCAATCTGAATTTCTTTGCTCCTCAGGTCTGTTAAAAAACCCATAATGATCCGACTGGCAATATTTTCATTTTATATAATATGTATATGCTAAATGGTCACAAAGTGAGATGAGACGTCTATCCCAAGCTCCTTCCTTTCATCAGTTATCTAGTCTGTACCACTTCATTAATATAAATTATTACAAGGTGAATGAAACCCTCACAAAAGCAGCAGGTGGATGATGGTTTTATTCAGGTCGGACATCGAAAACTCCCTCATTATGTTTTCTATTTTGATGAAGCACAAAGAAACTCATATCCGTTATGCAAACCTTTCATAGATGGATATGACATATGGAGAGCATGTGAAATTTATACCATACTAAAGATTAGTTTTTCGTGGCCCCAGTAACGGGAAAAATTGTCATTTAAAAAAAAATAAAGTAAAAGGTATGATTTTCACGCGACTGAATCCATCTCACTCTGCAGAAATAGACTCAGTGAAATGAATGATATCCTCAAATAAATTGTATTGAAAGCTTTCTATTGTTGATTTATACCTTGGCAATAAAGTGTCTTGTCCTCATTGTTTCATTTCAAATGCCAAATATAACCTGTATATTTCCAGAATAATTGGTAAGCTTATAAAATTAAAATTTAGTCACGCTTATGTGTATTGTCACTAAACAAATAAACAACACATCGTTCATGTTTTAAATATATAAAAAGGTTAACTTTTGCCTGTTACTTTAACTCATATTATTTCCCTACCAAAAATGATGTGCATGTACCATCTCTGATAATTATAAATTCTCAAGTAGGTTACTGAAGCTTTTAATGATAATAACCCTGAGACAAGATAGTGAAAGCGATCCATCCCCAATCCTTTCTATATGATTCAAATTTTAAAAAATGTTCGGAGGTAAAGTGAGATCAGAGTTCATAGTTTTCAATTTTAAATGAAATTTGACTCCATTCAAAATTACAGAATTCTTATAGGTATAACACAGCCAGGTGAGTGGCTTTCTATAGAAAATTAATCGTGACTGACATATTTTCCAGTTTACTGGACACATTTCAAGACTGTTTAGTTGGCACGAAGCAGGACTTGTACCTAAAAGTTTGTACAGACTGCTAATAGACTATAAGGGATTTCTAAAATGCCATTCATATTAGTAAAAATATCTGAAGACTGAAAATTAGGATTTACCGAAACATATAAAAGTGAATAAATTTAAAAGGAGCTATTTCAGATTATTACCTCCCATAAAGGCATGACTACATTAATACCATGATTTGTCATTGATTCCTGTTTCGATCTGTAGTTTTCCACTCCTTACGTTCCGAGTGGAACATAGGCCTTGAAGTTTGAAGTTTCACTATAGGTGGTTGGTTTTTGTCAGCTGATGTTGCTAGTCTCATATCCAACCTTCTCACTTTTTTGGACTTATTAGGTAAAGTTTAGGAGTGCGTCGGCTTAGAATTGAACCCGGATGTTCCCTCTGAGAATCTAACCCGTGCTATTAAGTGCTGAAGTCACAGAAGTTACCACTGAGTTATTTGATCGGCCTTCATCAACCAAGCTTAACATACTATCATAATGAAGATAATTTAATATCTCTCAGTGATGAAAACAGACATATATACATATTGTTGGAGATATGCTGCATATTTCGTGGCAAACATCCACCACTTCCTTCTGAATATAATCGTCTTGAAACAGTTGGAAATATACAATAAAAAGGAAATCTTAGATAAGTTCATTTTAAATATCCCACAGTGAGGCAGTATTAACAACTGGATGACGTTTTGAGCATAAATTATTGCTCATAATCGTATCATCCAGTCGGGGTTCAAAACCCAGTGGGCGCGTACTGCTGATGATTCTCAGAATAGGATGAAACAGCTATCCAGTACTCCCTGGTTTTCAGTGGTTCTCTAACAGTTTCGAATTAACTAATTGACCATGTTTTTCAATTCCTATTAATTCTCTTGAGTACAATTTTATTTTCTACATGTTTTCAACTGAACTGCACTCAAGTGTTTATGCTCTATGAAGAGTTAATCAATGGAAATAGGAGATGCATCTTCACTAAACAAACTAGATAATGAACAAATTATACATCATGCATTGACCGAGGTTGGAAAGTATGATTACTGAAGTGGAGTTTCAATACTTGAATAGTAAATTGCTTACTTCATTCTAAGTCATATTGTATGCACACACTCCTAGGGATTGTGAAATAAGAAAGAAAAGGTATCTCCTTGGATTAGATGATTGTATAACTAATTTCCTACAATGATGAAAGTAGAAAGTGCATAAATGTTTTCATTTTGCCTTCTTTCTCAAAATATTCTTAGCAATCAAGGAACTCCGAACTGGAATTTCACTCTAATTAAAACTTCTTCAGAATTCTCAATGTACTGAGAGAAATAGGATACTATAGCCCATTTGTACCCCAGTCCCTTGGCCGAGTAATTATGCGCTCATAGACTGAATAGCCCCAAATACCTTGCAAACAGAGTTATATATGAGCATTGTCTAGTGCATCTGTCCATAAACTACAACAGTAGAACGATTCAGTTTATCTTAGTTCTCAGTGTTGTCTTTTTATAATAAACATGGGATTCTTATAATGTCCAGCTTGAAATTAATCAATTAATTATAAACGTTAACTTGTTCACGTCAATTCTGTTTTACCCGCTGATTCATTGGACCAAAATGTTCAGCCTCTGTCGACATGTAGGTAGGTACACCCAGCAGGTGAGTCCCAAATAAATAGGACGAAATGCACCTCCTGCATTCCACTGCTAGTCACCATCCCAATTTTTTTTAAAACAACAACTTTTATTTGATCTATTTGGCAGGCAGTATTATGGCAAACTAGTGTGATTGCTTCTTTTAAAACTAAAACAATAAATAAATTATCTTTTTTCTTCTACTTGATAAGGAGAATAAAATATTATGATTACTAGTCATTAATTTAATTATTTTTTCAGCACGTGATTTTGTTCGCCATAGTTACTAGTATTAACGTCAACGAATGTTGTTTGCCGTCATCATTACCACTGTTATCACTATGTCCATTACTACCATCGTCATTATATTCTTCATGTTAAGTTCGTATGCACAATTATTTTAAAAAAAATTCTGTATCAATTGTATTACTCTTCTAAAAACTAAAGTGATTAAGGAATGTGTAGAGATAAGTAAAAATCTGATTGAAAATATTCCACGATGATTAACATTTATGACAAAGATAACAGTCCCTCTTTATGCCAAGAAGAGATTATCTTAGATGAAGGGACACAGAGAGGCGTAGAGACAGCGATAGAGAGTAAAAGACAGGTAATTACCAAAAAAGAAGCCTAGGAATGTGGAACTGTCAATAATAATTTTCACATAGTGACATGACATTCACTGGTCAGTATTTATTACATTGTGTAAGTAATAGTTATGCATATCCTTCTATTCATAATCTAAAAATAATGATTTTAATAGTTCAGCTACAATGAAATATATTCAGACAATAGATAGATAGATAGTGGACAAAAAGTGATATAATTACCACCGCTGTTGATGTTATTGTTATTTTTTATCTGACTAACTATGGTTACGCAACATAATGAAGGTGTTCGTCTGTTTTTTCTTCTTTTTTTGTTAATTACGACTTACAGTTTTTTTCCTTCACTTTGTTTTATCAGGACTTATTGTTTTAGAAATTTATGAGTAGATTTCTATCTAGGCAATTAGTATGAGTTGTTTGCTGTGCTTATCACAGCTGGAATAGACAACTGATAGAACAAATTTCTTAATGACTGATATAGATATCTTAAATATAACATGAAATTACATTAGTTTCTAAGTCTTTCATTGTTTACACAATAGTTATGATTACAGTCAGGTGAAAACCAAATGAGTATTAGCTAGAATCAGAAGAGTAGTAGTAAGAAAAAGGTAGTCACAATAGCATACAATCTGTGCATCCATGAAAAATATTTGTGCATTATTACCTCACAACTTTAACTGAGATAAAAAGTACAATGATGATATGAACTGAATTCATTTTTTCGTATCTAGCTGAGAAAAATGTTTATGCTGTGTTAAAAAGGAATGTTATATTACTTTATCTTAGTTATACTGTTCTTCAGAATAGTAAGATTTCAAATCATCCCGCCAATAACATTCCTGCAAAACTGATACCCAAGTATTGATTTGTAGGGATTTGACTGACTGGTTACTTGCCGAAGACATTGCGCTATGTCATGAATTGGCAGAAGTTAGAATTCATGGGCCATTGGATCGGGTCCCAGTGGCTCAATGGTCTACGAGCTCGCCTTGTAACCAGAAGGTCCTGGGTTCAAACCCTGGCGGTGGGTGCGTACTGACAAAGAGTCCCACACTAGGAGGGAGGAAACAGTTGTCCAGTACTCCCTGCAGGTTTCCCAATGGTTCTCTAACCGATGGACTTCGCCGATGATATATGTCTGATTTCCCACAAACTGGAAGACATGCAAGCGAAAAGCAACAAGTTAGCAGAAGAAGCATCAAAGATAGGACTTCAGGTGAACATAGGTAAAACAGAGGTGATGAAAATTCCGGGGCAACACCACCAACAGCAACAACAACAACTGACAACAATCAGCATAAAGGGAGGAACCTGAAGGAAACAACCTCCTTTACCTACCTTGGAAGCATCGTTCAACTACAAAACTGACGAGGATATCAAGCAAGAATCGGAAAAGCAAGACAGGCTTTCACTACTCTCAAGTCTGTGTGGAGGTCAACAACACTCAGCATCAAAAATAAGATCCGGATTTTCAATTCCAATGTGAAGTCAGTGCTACTATACGGATCAGAGACTTGGCCAGGGCGTCATAAAGAGCATCTCAAACAAACTACAAACCTTCATTAACAGTTGTCTTCGCTCAATACTCAAGATCAGATGGCCAGAAAAGATCAGCAACAGGGATCTTTGGGAACGATCCAACCAGGAACCGATTGTGAAACAAATAGGCAGGAAGAAATGGAGATGGATTGGCCATACTCTTAGGAAACCATCAAGTGACATCACTAGACAAGCCATTGCTCGAGTGGAACCCGAAAGGGAAGCGGCGAGTTGGTCGTCAATGCAAGGGTGACTTGGAGGAGGTCATGTGAAGACGAGATGAAAACGTGTGGGCAGACATGGAGCCAGGTGAAGACTCTAGCAGAGAACCGAACGCAATGGAGACGCACGGCTGAAGCCCTATGTTCCTGTAGGAATTAAAGGATACAATAATAATAATAACCGATGTCAGCTCATGATGAAATCCTGTAGTCAAAACTGATATCAATTTCTAAACAAGAGTGTTTATCGTGAACAAGGAAAGAAGAATAAATGTAGTAAGATAACATGAACTCATTTTTTGTTTTATAATTTTCAGGTTGTAGGTAATTGAAAAGAATTGACAAAATAATAAAAATGTGTTCGTATTAACCTACTATATTTCTTGCTTCTTGCTTTGTTCAAGTTTATTAATGGGAAGAATTGTATGAAGTCTTATTTGTAGAAAAAGAGGAGTGTGACAGTAAGAAACGGTTCTGAACTATACACAAATGCTATACCATAAATCCCCTCGTGTGTATCACCTTACTAACTATCCTACTGGTAGTAATCTGTTACCACTAACAGATCATTTTGACCTGACAGAATTCCGATAAGAACCTGAAGAAAGGTAGTTTAGAAGAAAAACTCCTTTTAAGCTAAAGATTATGGGGTATTCGAATATGGTTTTCGTCAAGAGAAAACATATATCAAACAATCATAGAAATTCAATTAGCACTAAACAGTATGAGTTTCGAGCTTGTCAGTTAAGTGTGATAGTTAGGAATGGGAATTTACTAGATCCTGTTCTTTTTTAACTTAAACGTAATCATTTAACAGCGTTTTTAGTCATCATCAAGATGTTTTCGGGTCTCGAAATGTATTCCTGCACCTTATGCAACTGACATTCAACCAAATTTCATGGATTTCTTGAAGCAGATAAATAGGAAACACCAAGAGGACATTGGTTTGCACCTCAGATCAGACATATATCATATAAACACTTTCCACAATAGGCTAATCTAATCATAATTATGTCGACTGGTCATTAGGCAGTAGATTCTGTCATGCGTTTAATTAGATTTGAAAAACCCCATCGATGCAATTCAATCACCAAAACCACCAACTACTGAACACATGAGAATGATTCACCCCAGTGACTAATCAATGTTAATATGATGACAGTGAAGTGAGTTCAACTCATATTTATTACGCCTGTTCAGTTCAAATTGGATAACCCAGATGTTACATAATCGTGTATTTATGATTGCATTGCGACCCGAGTACACTTTACATTATAAATGTGTGCGTGTGCATGTGTGTACATTCCTTTCTACATGACGTAATCACGTAATCACAGGAGTGATGTTCACATATGTGTATCGTTATGGGTTTGACACTTAGTGAAAGATGGCAAAGTAGACAAAATGATGACTGTCCTGACAACTAAATTAAAGCTTCCCTTCAAAGTCATGTTGTATTGTAGTAGTAGTAGTTGTTGTTGTTGTTTTGAAGGAAGGAAGTAGGGGATGAGTCATCATACTTTTGACTGACATTGACTCCATTCATGATTTGTAAATTTCAGTAGACTTCTATTTTTTGTTGTTTAATTAATTTGAATGGAGATTTCGTCTCGAGAAGACATCAGAGTTAGACAGAGTGTGAATACCAGAAGGACGTGAACAGCTGATTGATTCTAGTTTGAGAGTCCCGAGTAATGCCCATATGGATCGTGTTATTCATGTTGTTTCAACACTGTTAGTCTACAGTTCCTACTTGCGAGTTGACGTTTAGTTAGATTGTTCTAATTGCGTAACTCCAGAATCATTATTCGACTGTTCTTACGCATTGATTGTTATTAATAACTATGATTATTACAACTCATCACTATTGTTACTATCCTCTTTCATGAAAAGGATTGTATACAAAAGCTGCCATATAGCTGGAGAAATTGAATTCCCTGAAATAAGCATCTTTATTAATTGTCTTGTTTTCTTTATCAATGGGGATTATTCATGAAGTTAAGACTTTATAATTGATTTCTGAGTGGAACATAGGGCTTCAACAAAACAAGTCTACTTGGTTCTGTTTTATGTTGTCCTCTTAATCTTGGACCATGATTGCCCATAATCTCACATCTCCTCCTCGCCACACGATCCCCTTTCTGTCACCCTCACAGTGACGACCCACTCGTGGCTTCCCATCCGGATTCCACTCGAGCGATGACCTGCATTTCGCGTAATATCATTCGATGACATCCTCAAAGTATGCCCGATCCATCTCCATTTCCTCCTACATATTTGTTGAGCGATCGGCTTTTGGTTGGTTCGTCACCTCCCACAGTTTCTTGTCGCTAATTATTTCTGGCTGGCCTGCCATCTGATCTTCAGTATGGAGCCAGCCAGCGAAGGTGGCAGCTGTTGATAAAAGCCTGTAACTTGTTGGAAATCCTTTTCGTGACACGCAGTGCAAGTTCCTTATCCGCATAGACTAACTGGCTGAATTAACATTTGTACTGAAAATCCGAATCTTGGTATTTACGCTAGCATAGTGTAGAAGATTTCCAAACTCGTTTCAGATTGATGAAGGCGTATCTTGCCTTTCGGGTTATGGCTGGCTGGTTTTGACATCTTCACCCGTTCCGAGTGCCTGTGGTTGAAACTTGGCTTCCTGGCTGGATAAGTGAAGGAAGGAAGTAACCTCTGTCAAATCTCTCCCTTTCATGGTGACTGGTGCCGGCTGTTGTAACTGTTGCTGCTGTCGGTTTATTATCTTCACCACCTCCGTCTTCTCTTTTTGTCCACCTTGAGTCCTGTGTTCGCGGCCTGCTTCTTCAGCCAATTTTTTGCTTTCCGCCCGTAAGTCTTCTAGTTTGTATGATATTAGACATATATCATCTACGAAATCCAGATATTCTCATCGGCGGTCCAGCGTATCCCTGTCTTCTCACCACCAAGCACAGTCTGAAGCATAATCCAGTCCACCACAATTAAGAATATCATCAGTGATAATAGACACCCCTGTCTTACTCCTGTATGCACTTCAAACACCTCACTGAGTGAGTTTCCGTTGTGGATCACCTGACACGTGGCACTGTCATATAACCGACTGTTGAATGAGGTTGATAAAGACGTGAGGTACGCCGTAGTGTTGAAGTAGTTTCCAAATTACTTCTCAGTCAACTCTGTCTGTCGAAGGCCTTTTCGAAGTCGATGAAGTTGAGGTGGAGTAAAGTTTGACTGCCATTCTATGCTTTGTTCGATGATGATGATTCATAGAGTTGCGATTTGATCAGCACATGATTTGCCTTTCCTGAATCCAGCTTGTTCCGGTTGGCGGAGTTCTGTATCCAGTGCATCCTTTATTCTCTCCAGGATGATGTGACTTAGTATTTTGCTTGGTGTGGACAAAAGCATTATTCCACGCCAGTTTCTGCCGATGAGAGCGTGATTCGCCCTTCTTTGGCAGCTTGACAAAGTGGCCAGCCTTTCTTCCAATTAGTAGGCACCTTTCCTTCCTTCCAAACCTTTTGCAGTAATGGCGTGAGAACATCTGCCGCAGGCTCTGGGTCCGTTTTCAGTGCTCCGGGGGGAATCCCGTCTGGCCCTTCTGCCTTCCCAGCCGGACTTCAGTAGCTTGGTTGCACTCAAGATTTCTTCTTTCGTTTTAGGATTTGTGTCCACTGGCAGTTCTGTGTCTGCTGCTGGCATTTCTGCATCAGTTGTTGGTGATGGTGGATTCAAGAGTCCTTTGAAGTGATCAGTCCATTGTCCTGTTTGTTTCTCCTCTTTGTTAATCTGGTTCCCTTCAGCATCTTTTATTGGTTTCATCATCTGGGTTGATCTCTTCCTGGATAGAGACCTGTTTATCTGACATAATCTTCTTAGGTCTCTTTCACCTGCAGCCAGTCTGTTCTGCTTCAGCTGCCATTTTGTCTCAGAATTGTCTTTTGTCTTTCCTCACACTCGTCTTCACTTCTTTATTCAGTGCAGTGTACACTGAAATCAGCTTCTACTTCTGTTGTGCATCTTTGCATTGAGTCATCTTCTCTTTCACCATCCCCCTCTCCTCTCTTCTATTCGCTTCCGGGTAGGTGTCCGTTGAGAGCCATTCGTTGTCTTGTCTCTTCTTTCTTCCCCAGATGGTTGTACACATTTCCTGGGACATCACCTTCAGAGAGTTAGGTCCAATGTTCTTCCACGCAGGTTTTCTCAGTGATGCCCAGATGTGGTGTCTCCGAATTCACTCTGATCTGATGTGTAGTGAAGGTATCATTTGTAGTTTTGTCCTTCAGTTGAATCTTGGCCTGTTTCCAGTTGTTCTGAAGGATTTCAGCTTCACCTTGAAGGTTCCTTGAACTAGATGATGGTCTGAGCCCACATCTCCTCCCCTTCTTGACTTTGTATCCAGCAGGCTAGCTGCGTCTCCACTTCTTGAGCAGCATTGAGATGAAGTCTATTTGGTTTGTCCGTCAGGCGAAATCCATGTTGCTTTGCGTAAATCATTGTGCTTTTACACGCTGCATCCGATCAGTGAAAGCGCAGAATTCTGCGAATATTTCTCCATTCTGATTCATTTTGCCGAGAGAGAGCCCCGCGACCCTTGATGAGTCCTCTTCCTGTATGATCTGCTCCTAGTCTGGCTTCCATTCATCTCGTTCATACAGATTTTGGTGTGAAATTAGGACCAATAGATCGTAAGTCAGTCTAAACTATGATTACTACCTTTTACAATTATTCCGTCGAAATACAATCAATATTATCTCAAGATTGTTCACAAACCGACTTCAGATAGAGAACCATTGAAAACCAAGGGATATTTGAGCTCTGTCTCATCCTTGCTTTTGACTCTTCTGCGGTATGCACCCATGACCTCACCAGGGGTCGAACCCGGAGCCTTGAGGTTATAAAATGATCACGTAAACAAGTTGCTGGGATGGGATCCAATGCCCCGTCAGTTCCAACTTCTACCAATTGGTGATTTTTAGCGGAACCTCCAGTGTGTGTCATAGGCGAGTATCTATCCTCACGCCCAACTTGGGGGACCTCACTGATCACGACTTTCCACTAGAACTTCAGGCTATTACATCATGTAGCCATTTACTAATGAACAGTAAACAGAGTTGCAGTTGTTGACCGGTTCATGATCACCCTTGAAATCAATCATATCGCTGCAAAGCAACACTTGAAAATCAATACAATTTCCTAATAATTTTAAGTTTAACGGAATAACCGATCATTTAGCAATTTTTTATAGATGACCTTCAATCTAGTCATTGTGCCTAATCATCATACTATTTAAAAAAAAAGAATTAGCATGTAATCTGAAGTCATTGTAGTTTCCTAAAACAGTGAAATGAAACAGTAAGTGGAATGAATAAATGAATGTATCATTAACTTGTTTCAACATGTTAGATTGTTTGTTTGTTTTTCTTTTCTCTTTTAAAATGTGCCTCAATTTTCTCATACCGAATCATTTTTAAAAATGTAGATTGCAAGGATTTTATCATGGACAGTACAACCACCAGTATTCGTGCTTCCTTCGCATTGCAGCGATACCAAACAATGATCAGTCGTCTATAAAGTACATAATTGGACAAAGTTCATTTTTGTAGGAAGGTGTCAACTAAAAAACAACAATACTAATAAATCATTTAATTTTTCCATGACTAAATAAAATTAATGAAATTTGATCAAATTAGGGTAATTGACATCATGTTAGAACAAGAACAGAATAATTGTGTTGGGAATTAATTCATATTGGGAAATTATTTATCACTTGAGATCTTATTTTGATTCTCAAATTATCATTTGCCCTCACATCTCTCTTTTCAATCTACACAAGTTATAAAGCATTTGCGTAGGATGAGTGCATTTAGTTGAAGTAATTGAATGAAAAACATTCATTTATTTATTATTTTTTTTGAATTTTCATAAATTAAGTGAGAAAAGATACATCATTCTCCGTTGTTGTACATTATTACTCTATCCAATTTTATTTCTTAGCTTGAATAACTTCAAACGCTTCGCAAAGTGAAATAAACCGACTATATGTGACGTGAGAAGCCAACTAGAAATTTTACTCATTTGAAGCGGATCTTTGTAGAGTAGATTCACACTAGGAAACCATTAGTTTGAGTCGTTCTGATATTTACAGATTTTATTAATATTATTCTATCCATGAGTACAGAATGGAAAATAGGGCTGCAGCCACACATCTCAATTACAGTCGATTCTGTGCTATTATTCCCACCTGCCTCCACGACATTTCACAAGCTCTCATCGCATTCCCCTCCCCATATCACATTCACACCCTCAAACAACCCCTCACTTACCATTCACATTCCACTCAAGAGCCTAACATGTGATGTCATTGAATCACCTGATCATTGTACGGCCAATTAATCTCGGTTCCCTTCGTCATGTTTGTTGTGCAGAAGGTTGATGTCTCATTTCTCTATCTGTCTGAGTTGCTTGTTGTTCTTCCTTTCCGACCGACCATGTGACCCTCAGTATCGAGAGTGCGACACATATGTTGATGAGAGTTTGCAGTGACCTGTTGTAAATGCTTTCAGTGTTGTGCACTGCATTTTTTTGAATCATACAGAAATACTGACTTGACATTAGCGTTAAATAGAATTCGGATGTTATTCCATGTTCTGAGTTCTATGGATCTTTACAGCACACTGATTTCAGAATGATAGATGCCTATCTTGCATTCCTCATGGGGTCCTGGCTGATTATGACATCCTCATCTTTACAATCTATAAATTCAGCGTGTCTGATTCCCCTACACTTTCTGGATTATATCAAACGTCTGTGAAATACCAATCATGATACTGAAAATGCTCCTCACAGTTAGTATACTCTGAGTCACATCTTCCACAAATCACTTTCAGTAATAAATTATTCTTGAGGTTTGTATAATTTTTAATTTTGTTAAAAATGAGCTTAAAGCAAAGTCTATTACTGTTTTCAAGTAGTCTCAGTCCATGGCAGCTGACAAATAAGCGTCTATTGCCACTAACCAGCTACAGCTTTTAAGGTGACATTCTAAATTGGTTTCATCATTATTCAGCTGAAGTGACCTTGTAGTATATGAAGTAAATTCTCAACTACTGGGCCACGCTTTCTAATTCCCTTTTTGTCTAATAAGGTGTTGCTTTTCAGATATCAGCTGCAGCTACATAATGGGTGCCTCATTACTTAGTGCATACACATACATATCTTTGCAAAGTAACAAAAAACTATAACGAAAACTATGGAATACTTGCATATCTCTCTGGCAAATATAGTGATACTGAAGGATCAAACTGATGACAGGTTTTACTTAAATAAGTTCCGACCAAAGCTAAAAAGATGTTGAGTTCTAAAATGCATTTTATGGTTGTAGGTGATGTGTACATACGTGTGTATGCTAAGGTAGATAGATACTTACAAAAATTATAATGATAATAATTATTATTATTCATTAAATCTACAAGGGAATTCCGACAATGAGATAACAGTAAGTAGTGGAATCTAGAGTTTATGCTGCTGTTGGCCAGAAACCTGTCAGTCCTGGTGGTGATCATTCATGATTCATCCAAGACGGGAAGAGGTGATAAGAGTTATTCACCGAAAAATGTATTAACACTGGTGAAAAATGAGGATCTGAAATTAGCTTTCACATTTCGCCAGCTGTGCTAAATAAAAAATTCTACTTCACCAAATGTATGACGAAATCATTTATAGCACACGTGGATTTCAGTTGAAATTGAATGTTATAACTTAGCACTAGTCACCATCGTCTACTCATTTCGTTACCTTGTAAGCAAATAACTTTGTTCAAAAACTTTGTAGCGTGTTTAATACAATTCTTTAATTGAAGTATTTGAGGATAGTCAACTGATGGTAAATGGAATGAAGAAATTAGTAACCAGATGATAAGCAGTAGTTTCAGGTGAAATATCAACCGAGATATTGAGCAAATTACGTGGAAATTAAATCTGGTTACCCATCTGATATCACAGTCCAGCTGACAACCTTCCATACTGGTAAATCGAAAGCCACTGGTTCAAATCCTACTGCAATTCAAGTTTTCATCTCGATGGCTGTTGTGATTGCGTTTCAATCAAATTTTTCATACTCTGGTTGTTTAATTATATCTAAGTGGATTATTGAACCGTTGTCAAGTTTACATCCATAACTGCTAGTAAACTGTTGCCGAGAAATTACGGATGACTTTACATGAATTCTGTCATAACTCAACTGAAAATTTTATCTGAAAACGTGGAGATCCAGTAGTCTGTAGATCAAATCTTAACAATATCTTTCTTACTTATATATCCAAAAATACCAAATATCATCATTTTTTATTTTATGCTAAATAATACTGGCTATTATGCTTAACAGTTAAGTACTATTGAGTGAGAGTAAAAGCTATTGTAAAGTGTTTTCACGCACTCCACAACAGATATTGAAGATGTACAAAAAAGGCTGATATACCACCTTTAAAATAACCATATTTACCATCTGATAGGATTATAGCACAATCCTCTTAGCGCGTAAAACAAAATCACTAAAGATCAACTAGCTGAGGAAATTTAAATCATCACTGACCAACTTTCACCTAGCTAACTATTCAAGTAAATTGAAACAAAATCGCTGCAAATTTATTTTGCTATAACTTCTATTCTCAATCAGTATTCTTCCATGACTTTATTTGTTTAGTTATCTTTTAAAAAGTAAGTAGAGTGAACCAAAACAAATTTGGCCCTATAATTTTAATGTTACTTTCATTGGTAATATTTTTTATTGATATTCTGAGGTCATTATCAATGATAAATTGTTGGTTTAACAGACATTTTACACAATAAAAATAAAAAATATTAAAAGTTTGGATAATAATTTTCAATATACACATTAAAGAATAGTCATAGTTTACTGTTTAGCTCAGTTAAAGTGCATTTGTTTGTATGTTAGAGTGTGAAAGAGGCGGTATGCATCACCACGCGACGATTACTTCTAACTTAGTCGTTTTCCATGCAGAAAAAGGCCTCAATAATGCACAAAAATATACCTGACCTGTTTAATATGCTTTTTATTCAAGAATTCTATGGATAAGAAATACGGTCAGAAGGATAAGAATGATAAGATATCAAGTAAAGAGTAGCAGTAAAGTGGAGTAAACAAATCAACTAGAAAGCGCAAAACACCGAAAGCGATGGAGAAGCGGAGGGAGAGGATGAGAGATGTGAATACTAATGCTAAAAGAACTTGTCCTTTCATGTCCCAGTGGTAACAAAAATGTAAAATCAAAACAAAATAAAAAGCCGGTGTAAACTTGTTTTATTATGTTTATTGTGATAAAAGCAATCATGTGTACATATAATAATTACTTATATATTTAGGCTACAAATATAAATAAGCTCAGATACTAAAATTCAAAATATGTATTAAGGAAGACACGAAATATCTTTATAAATGGTCATTATCACTGTAAGTAAATAAATGACCCATATATACAGTAAACATGCTCACTAACTGATCAACCTTTCTCTACACATATAAGAATATGCACATACATATACACACACATTTTAGATGACCTCTTTTCTGTCTTTCTGTCTCTCTCTATCACTATTCTCGTGTTATTGTCCTCACTATATATATTTATATGTGATGGAGCTAGTCATAGATACGTGTAGGTTACATTGCATTACAAACAACAGAATTCTAATAAGACTAATTAGAAGAGAAATGGTGGCTATGGTTCTTCCTATTGACATTTAACTACTACCAGCATCACCAACATTTTTTAGGTGGTGAATATCCATATCCATCTTCCAAGACTTTGTTGAATTTATGTAATTGCAGTTGGCAATGGATTCTAGAATATGTACTACTCCATCCCACTTTGAAGGCGATTAGTTAAATGTAAGCGACTGTTAGTGACACAGTATGAAGTAATTTCAAAAAGAAGATCGGGTCAAATGCTTAAATATTTATTGTTTATTACTTTAGTGATTCTGTAGATTAAATTACAGTTACAATTTTCAAGTATTGGTTTTGTAGGGATTTTGTTTGATTGGATGGAGGATTTCATCATGAGCTGACATCAGTGAGAGAACCACTGGAAAGCCTAGGAGTACTGGACAGCTGTCTCGTCAGACTAGTTTGGGACTCTTCAGCAGTACGCGCCCTCCGGGGTTCGAACCCAGGACCTTCTGGTTACAAGACGAGCTCGTAGACCATTGAGCCGCTGGGATCCAATCCAATGGCCCACGAATTCTAACTTCTATCAATTCACGACATAGCGCGACCATTTCGCAATGTCTTCTTCAATGAGTTACTGTGTACTGATGAAGAGTCCCAAACTAGGACGAAACAGATGTCCAGTGCTCCCAGATTTTCCAGTGGTTCTCTAACTGATGTCAGCCCATGATGAAATCCTCCATCCAATAATTACAATTGTTAATGTGGTTTGTAGTAAGGAGGAGTCTCTTAGACATTAGCTTTTCTGTTTCACTCTTTAGTCTTTACGTGCTAGAAGTTGCCTCACTGTTATTCAATTGCAGTTTATTAGCTGCTACTACTTAACAATACTTGAACAGTCGTAATAATTACACTGAATGGTCATCATAAAATCCTCACTGTTGTGTTGTCTAACCTTGTGAATTCGAACAATTAAGCTTTTAATACAATCTCTAAGCTCTTATATAATCACAATCACTGTAAACTTTTGCCTAGTATCAAAATGGTTGGGACATTAAGCAGCAGTTCAAATATATGCATTTTCTTCCACTCACACTCATCAGTTGGATATATATCTACAACCTTTGGGAATATAATATTCCCCTGAGAGATCAGATCTCTAATCGTACAATGCTATATTTTTAGATGTTATGAAGAAGTTAATCGAATCGCGATTAACCTTCCTTGGGGTTCTGTCAAATGACTCCATAAAGGGATCATTAGGTTAAGGGGTTTATTATTATAGTTTTCTCAAATAGCATTTTCATTAATATCCTTTTGTTACTTGAATTCAACCATCTGAATTTAAATGTTTTTCAAAATTACAGTATAAAATAAAATTCATAATGTTTTTTGAATGCTCATGGATAACTACAATAAAGTAGTATTTGTATTAAAATTATAGTAATTATACATTTCACCATTATCATGTCACTGGTTCAGTGGTAGAATGATAGGCAGTCCCTCAAGAGGTTCAGATTCCATTTCTGGATGACATACTCCTTAACCTTGCCCAATTCGTTAACATGTAGTAAACTGAGAAAAGAGAGAAAGTCAGGATATCATGCTAGCAACCCTATCATTACTGAAACTTCAAAGGTTGATACCTGAAGCCCTATATTCCATTCAGAAAGCAAATGTATAGAAAAGTATTGTGACAACAGAAGGAAAGACACGGAAGCCAAGATAGATTTTCAGGTGATCAAACCACCATTTATGTCCACACAGTGTATATTCTTCAACCAATCACTGAGCTTGTGATTTTGGTTTACATCAAACGACATGAAATAGAATATTAAAATATACAAAGTATTCTTTTGTTAATTCAGTATACAACTGTGGGAAATGTATTCTGTCTCTAACATCAAATAGAATGTTCAAATAGACATACTGTATGTGCAGTAGTGAACTTTGGGAATAACATTCCGACTCTAACATGAAATAGAATGTTCAAATAAACATGCAGTATTCTGTTGCTAATGCAGCATTGAACTGGGGGAATATGTGAGAATGATATTCCGTTGGAACCAATTGTCTGCATCACACCACCACAGTATTACCATTTTCTGAATGCTAATCATCTATTTTATGTTAGATGAAGAGAAAAGGTAATTTAAAGGAGCTATTGCAGGTGTTGTGCATAGAGTATCAAGATCACAAGTGACCATTGCCTTTAATAACCAAACAAAAGTGACATTTTTGCACAGACAGGTATATCGCCAGTAAAATTACTACATAGAGTGATCAAACTCAAAACTGTTTTAGTTGAATTGCAACGGCCAGTTAAATGAAGGCTGAAATGATAATCCAGAGGCAAGTGGTTTGAGTCTTCATCGACATTCTTTCATTCTCAATCATTATTCTGGTAAACTGAAAATATTGTGCTAATCGGGACTACTTCAAACAGTTCTGTGTTCTATACTTCGCAATGTCGTTTACTCAGACGTCTTGGTGATCTGAAAAACCCCGTTACACAGATATTCTTATCATGAAGGAGAACAGTTGATTAGGTTAACCTCAATTAGCAGATTGATTTCGTTTAGTTAAGGTGGTTACTGGAGTTTGAAGAAAGCTAAATTCTCTGCAGCATCCAAACAGCCTCCAAGTAAATGAATCAGAACTGCTTTTACTAAGGTATGAGAATAAATTATAAATACATCTTCCTTTTAAGTCCTTACACTCGGCGGTTGGTTTGAATGTTGATCTACCTAAACTTCCATCTGCATATTGCAGATCATTATTTGTTGAATGTTTCATTCAGCTGCAATGAAACTAATAATCCGGTTACTCGAGTCTATTTATTCACCATATATTTAAATTGAACTGAATTAAAATACTCAATCATATAAAAACAGATAATGATTAGAGTTTAATTGAACTGTGTTATTCAAATGTTTTGCTTCTTGCCGTATGGTAATTGAAGTTCCAAGTTATTTCGGAGCTATTTATTATTTAGACTCCCATTCTGATTTATTATTTACGATTGCGATAGTCAACTTCCTTATAATCTGTAATAGATTAGGTCTAACATTTTATAACTAGTGAGTTATACTTGTGCAAAACAGATGTATCAAGAGGAATATGAAATCGACAATATATGTTATAATAAACCAGTGAATAAAATAATAAAAACAATTTTCAAGAATTGGTTTGTAAGAACTTGATTTGCTTTTCAAGCTCGCCCACTGATCGATACCACTTAGAGAACCATTGAAATCCAGGGAGTACTGGACACTTGTTTCGGCCTAATCTGCGACTCATTGGCAGTACATCACAGGACGGAGTTGTCTAGAGTTCCAGTGAGAAGTCATCACCAGTCGGGAGTCAGGGCAAATACTCGCCGATAACATTGGCTGGTGCCACTCGCGCTAAAATCACAAACTGGTAAAAGTTAGAATTCATGGGTTTGCCATTAAGCCAGGTCCCACTAGCTGGATGATATACGAGCTTGTCTTGACATCGCAAGTCCCTGGGTTCGAACCCTTTCTGTAGATGCGTAGTGCTGATGTATTCCAAACTAGGACCAAAACAGCTGTCCAGTACTCCCTGGTTTTCAATTGTTCTCTAACTGATATCAATCCGTGATCAATTCGTGAAAACAAAACTAATCCTTGCAAACCAACTATAGAAAACCTTTTATTATTATTATTTTTTGATTTACAGCTTGATGCCACACCGTATTTTCAGTACAAGCATGGAATTTTCAGCATGGATATCGGTAGCCCAAATTTGGCAGGCCGACCATAGATATCGGGTGTGCGTGGGCAGGGGATCGAACCCCGGACCATGTGCATGGTCGGCGCGAGTCCTAACCCATGTGCCACCGACGCACTATTAGTAGTAGAATACTAAATGTCGAGTTCGTCATTAACGAATAACCGAAAAATATCTCATAATTTTCAATTTCCGATGAAATTATTCTTTGAAGTGAGTAATAAACATTTTCCTTCCTTTTTGTGACATTTACATTCACCAAAATAATCTGTTCACCTGATTATATCAGATCCAATCTAGAGGGAAAGTCACACTGACTACTGTACTCACAAATTTTCTCCAGTTATTATTATTATCATTCTGAATTACTTGTACCGCATTTCTCACTGCCTAACTACTTCCTACCTCTTAACTTATTGTCTCGAATTACTGAATTGGGCAGAATAAACATCTGGCGTATTGGTGGCTTTATGGTAGAATGCTAGCCAACCGTGTGAGAAGTCCGGGTTCGATACCTGGCTGACACACTGTTAAACATCGCTATACCAGCAGTAAGCCTGGAAAAGAGCCTGGGTTGTGCTTGAGGCCAACAAACCCACTCGGTAAAACAACGCCACAGCTGAATCTTCAAAGCTTGAAGTCCTATGATAAACTGGAAGCTTAAAGAAATAAAGAAACATTTGGCAGGTAGATAAACAAATAAATTTATTTATTTTCATGGAAAGAAGTGTTAAGAGTTAATTGAAATCAACTGAGTACTGCAATGATTACGCAGTCATTCATGAGAATAAAGTTATTATGTTTATCTTCTAAAGAAATTATGTAATTCTCATCAGAGATGAATTTATAACACACAACCTTTTTGGTTTTGAACTTCTAAAGTAATTAAAGATTCACTTTCAACTGAAATGAAATGAAAAAAGAGAAACTGATCACATTTAAACAAAAGCTGATTTATATCACACTGATGATTGTTGTTGTTGATAATGATGATGACGATAATGATAATGCAGTCAAAGGAGAAAACAATAGTATTAATAGTAATAATAATACTAATAATAAGTTAGCAACTAAAACAAATCATGATAATGATGCGTAAATGAGACTAAAAAATATTTTCACGAAAGAAAGGAGAGGAGAAAGTTGGCCGGAATATGATGAATTGTAGTATCCATTTGCATGTGTATCTGTATTTTACTTAGTTGTTTATATACGTTTCTATGCTCATTGAGCACTAACGTACTCGGAAAGTGACATAAATTTGAGTATTATTGAAGAAAGGGAATGAGAATTAATTAATTGAAGAGTATCGTCAACACTATCACCCCACCACCACCACCACCACTACAACCACGACCATCACTGGCATTATCAGTTCATTATGACAATTTTCCTAAATCAATAAACATTAATTTCTTAATGTCCAAGTATCATTATTAACACGTTTCAACCTGTTTAAAGAAAGAATTTAGATGTCATGGTGACACGATGAAACTGTAGGACATTAAGATGTATAAAATACTGAACATTACAGTTCCTATGTCACATAAATGCATAAATACATACACACACACACACACGAGTCTGCACACGCATACATAAATCATCGCATAAATTCCCACCTTCATCAAACTCAAAAGTACTATCCATTTGTCTTCCCCTTCCCCCTTCTTCCTCCTTCTACTCCCCCTACTCGTCTACTCATTCTTCTAGTGTCACTACTAATACATTACAATTGGCCAAGAATTCCTTTTTGTTTTTTTGTTATCATGGGGTTTAAATGTTTGTATAAAAAATGAGGACGAGAATTAAGGATGGATGAGGTTTAAATGGAAAAAAAGATGAAACAAACAAACAAATAAATGCTGGGTGAATATATACAGTAGAACAAACAAAAGGAAGAATTGTGAAGAAACGATGGGAAATTTATGGAAGGCTTGTTTGCGTTCATGGGTAAATAAATATGATGACTTACATGTCCATTCATGTTGATCAGTGATGAGATAGTGGGCTAATTTTCTTGTTTGTTATTACTATTATTCTATTTATTGTTGTAACTTTTTGGATCAATGCCAAGAGGAATAAGGTTATTGTTTAGGATGAATGGGCAAGGGAGTAGAGATCATTGGCAAACAAAAATGGATCTTTATTTTTACAAATTAAATGTCACCATGATATCTCAGATGTCGGAATGGTCTATATTAATCTATTTCACTGGCAATGATTAGCAATGGGACCCAGGCTGCATCCTGTTTGGGTTTCGTCGAATGAGTTTGCCTGCTTCCCAAGTGAATGTTGGTGATCCCACCAACAGTGGAAACCTGTGCCTATCCTTTCAAAATCAAAAGTGTTGTCCACAAGGCATCTAGGCCACCTTTTGTACAACGGTTTTCAGCTGTTATTTGTTTAATACAGTTTAAATATCCCGTTGATTGATTTATATTGGACCGAAATGCTTAGTCTCTATTGTCATGTTGACTCCTAGTACAAATGCTGTGACGGCTGTCATGTTGTTATCTAGTTGATAACAGCTAGTGGTGGGTTAGAACTTCACTGAGAACACTATAACTTCTGAAGATACAGGTTCATCCATATGACGAGTTCCAAATAGGACGAAACGCGCAGTCTGGATTCCACTGCTGGCCGAAATGTCAGCACAGACAGAGAATTTTTCCCCAACATAAATCAGTCAACGGGAAGTTCAAGTTAAACTACAGAAAAATAACAAGAATAGTGAACTGGGATGAAAACAAACAAGGTGGTTATTACGTCAGTAAAATGAATTTTGTTTCTAAGAAATTTAATTTTTCTGAAAGTTAAACTACACATTGTTCCAGGAAATTAGTAAGATCTACGGTCTGGAAACTTATAATCTTGTTTAACTACACAGTTAATTATACATGCTTTATTCATCATATTCTCCATGATTTTTTTTCCCAGGGCTTCAAGCTAATGGCTTGAAGTTTCTGTAGCAATGTTTATTTTACAGGATGAGGTTGCTAGCCTCATGCCCAACCTTTCCTCTTCACCAGCATTATTTCTGGCTTAGCGAGGTAAAGGAGTGCGTCGGCCGGTGATCGAACCCCGGACCATGTGCATGGTCGGCGAGCGTCCTAAGCGCTATGCCACCGACGCACATTCTCCATGATTGCGAATTTAATTTTGCATAGGTTGGAATGTTTAATTTACAACAAAATATGTCAGTAGCCAGTTGTCATTAAGATGCAGATTCTGAATTCGTAGTATAGGTGAATAGATGTATCTTGCTTTGCGTTCAAAGTCATAAAGAAACTCCTATAAGAAATTTGCCTATTTCATCTTGATCATCAGCCCATTGGAGAAACTCTTATACAGTGGTCTATTAAATACTTGATAGATATATTAATTATGGTGACTACCTCGTCTTTTCTAACTTCTCTTTAGGGGTTTGTGTATCTCACTTCCACTGCATTAATTTTCTATTTCACTAATTATTCATTAAAAACTAACGGCATCAGATACCTAAGTAACAGTTATCAGAATGTGTCCTCCACATATAACAGTTTTTAGTAATGAATAGAGGAATGGAAAGTACATAAATTAAAGGGATTATACCCTGATGATTGACAACTAGAGAGTATGACGTAGTTATTAAAAATCACTGGTCTACAGGTGCTGTAAACTACTGTTTGAAGGTATGCTTAATGCTCGTATGCTAAATTGGATCTCATCGCTACCTATAATTTAGGTGCTACCAAACAACTAATAAGGGAAAATGAAGAGGAAAGAAACAATCACAGAATTATATTACCTATCATGAATAAGTGATAATCTGCAAACTGTAATGGAAAATTATTTGAGATTAAACTATAAATTATAGTTGCTTTCTGGTAAGTAGGGGATTGATTTTTCAATATGAGAATTGCCTTCGTATTATTATCACTTTAAATTTGCTCCTATAGTTCCGAGTGGAAAATAGGGCTGCAGCAACACATCTCAATCACAGTCGATTCTGTGCTATTATTCCCACCTGCCTCCACGACATTTCACAAGCTCTCATCGCATTCCCCTCCCCATATCACATTCACACCCTCAAACAACCCCTCACTTACCATTCACATTCCACTCAAGAGCCTAGCATGTGAAGTCATTGAATCACCTGATCATTGTACGGCCAATTAATCTCGGTTCCCTTCGTCATGTTTGTTGTGCAGAAGGTTGATGTCTCATTTCTCTATCTGTCTGAGTTGCTTGCTGTTCTTCCTTTCCGACCGACCATGTGACCCTCAGTATCGAGAGTGCGACACATATGTTGATGAGAGTTTGCAGTGACCTGTTGTAAATGCTTTCAGTGTTGTGCACTGCATTTTTTTGAATCATATAGAAATACTGACTTGACATTAGCGTTAAACAGAATTCGGATGTTATTCCATGTTCCAAGTGGTGTGAATCTCAACACTACACAGGTTCCTTAGTAATGAACACCTGTCTTGCTTTCACATGCGATTCTAGCTGTCTGACTTCGACGTCATCCTAGGTACCGTCTGTAGTTTAGATGAGGCTTTCTAGCTAAGGTATATGAAACAGATCACTTCTTCAAGATCTCTTCTGTCAACAGCGATTCCCGTTTCTTGTTGGTTATCCAGTGTCTTATGTATATTCCACTATTTAAACGTCTCCAGGTTTGTCAGAAAGGAGATATAAATCATCTGTGAAAGGCAGATCTTCCAGTGTGTTTTGGTCAGTCCTCCGTGTATCTGCCTTCTCACTCCCCACTGTCTGAAGTATGATTCATTTTACAAAAATCTTGAGTATTATCGGTGATAGATATATCAGTAATATTTGAAGTTATTAACTTTAAGTAAAAGAAGAACATCAGTTGTAACAGACTCCAAGTAGTATGACTCAGAATTTATTTTAGAGGTTGTGATATACTGACACTTCCCGTTGTTTGTGTCTTCCATTTCTTCATCTGCTTTACTGTTTCTTTTATTTGGTTGTGCTCTACAGTTTTCACTATTATTATTTCTTTGTTTTTAACATTATTTCCTTCAGCTTATTGTGTAGAAGGGACCTGTGAAAAATTGTATCCTTATAGAATAACATTTGACGATAAGTTGATGATGTTGGTCAGTATTGTCTTTTAAGAATGTCTCTTTACCTAAGGTTAAATCTGTTTACATAAATCACTGCGGTACCCAAATTTGTGTTTACATCGAATACAGCTGATGTTATTTTTTTAGAGCTTTAATTACCTCATATGTAAATCAATTGGTAACTAAAGTGTTTTATCTTGTGTAATTACAATAAATTTCAAATACATACTGTGACTTTCTTTACTACCAGTTGCTTTTGCTTAAGTTTTGCTCACCTGAAAGTAACATGAATAGTGTTAAGGAATATTTGCACACAAATATTCATTATTAATCTAAAATACACATCACTTGTATGCGCATATCAACACTACACACCTGTGGACAAATGAATGAATGCCAAAAGCACAGTTCTCTTAGGAAGTGAATACAAGGAGCGATAAGAAAATAATGACTATGAGGTGTATGTTGTGTCCTTGAGATGTGTGATGTGAGTAAACATGAGGAACAAGTACAACAACTCATTGATGAAAAATACAAACATACATGCACACAGATACACATGCATGCAAATAGGCCATTATAATATTTTAGAGTTAGACTCTAAAAACAATGTTTATCATTTATCTCTTTCCATCCTTCATATATATATATATATACACCTACGTATACATACAGCATATTTCATTATCACATAGCAACTAAAAGTCGGAATGCAACGACATCTGGCCTATCTCTGTCTCATTTATATGCCTTTTCTTCACATTTTTATGCGTGTTTCTTTATTTCTCTCTCTATAATTTGTATCAAAATGTTGTATCACAATGCTTCGTCGCTCTCCTAATTTACCCTATGTGTATAAAGACACTTTTATGACATTTCCTTATTTTATTTTTGTTGGTAGATAGGATGGTGACTACTCAATTTACCTGTCATTGTTAAACAAGCAAACAGGTTATTTATTGTCTAAGAGGTGCTAAATTTTAAGAGACAAAAATCTTTCAAAAAATGTTTAAATCTAGTGTCTTTTTTTCTAACGGAAACTCATTTCAGGCAAGTAAACTAGCCTCCATTGTCACTATTTTTAACAATATTTTAGGTTAATGTAACGTTCTTCTTTTATCCATCACTCATGTCGGTTATCCACTGAATAGGTGACCAGTGCATACGAAAATAAGATGGTTTAGTTTACGTATCTCTGTTGATAGAGCTGACAACATACAGACTTTGGTGATTCTCAAAATTTCACATGCAGCAGGTATCCAGCTGGAAACAGTTCTCAAAAAATATAAGATTGACTTCATGAGGCACTTAGTTTCCTAAAAGGTATTCTTTCTCCAGGTCATTATGCGGTATATGCTACTGATAAAATTTATCAGTGATATATAAAGAGATGTTCATCGGTATGAAACAACGAATAGCAGGGAGAGAGATTCGATGTCAGAGAAACCAAATGATACAGGGTTGCGGAGATACATGGAAGACGTGAAAGGAACACAAAGAAACACAATATGAAGGACAGAAGTAGCACAACACGAAAGGTCTGTACAAATGGTGATTTGAAGATAAGGTGTACTTAATTTTGCTATATATATATTTCCTTCACGTTCCCCAGTGGAACATAGGGCTTCAAGCTAGTGGCTTGAAGTTTCTTTAGCAGTGTTCATTTTACGGGATGGGGTTGCTAGCCTCATGCCCAACCATTCCTCTTCACCAGCATTATTTCTGGCTTAGCGAGGTAAAGGAGTGCGCTGGCCGGTGATCGAACCCCGGACCATGTGCATGGTCGGCGAGCGTCCTAAGCGCTATGCCACCTACTCACAATTTTGCTAAATAGAGATACCAAATTGTAAATAAAGACTCATTTACCTCGTCTGTCGTCTTCTATCGTTATTACAACTGCTGATTGAATGCAGTTTGTTCAAATACTGCAACACTTCCGATTTTTTATTCAACCTCAAATAGTGATTCGCAACACTGACAAATAAATCAACAACAAAAATCACAAATAGAGTACATCACACTCTATCTATCTGGTCACTTTCAGTGGATTCCAAGTTTCATTTTCGCTGTGAACACATTTCTCAAAATGAAAATTGACAACGTGCCTATTTTTCCTTTACTTAGAGGAGAGGACAATAATAACTCCTCTTAAAGTTATCATTCAGGATTAAGTGAAATGTTAGTAGTTTAAATTAATTACTGGAAAATGGTGAGGCTGTTGTAATCTGAAGGATATATGAAGAGAAACACTTGAAATTAACAAGCAAATATTTGACTGTATTAGGCAAGATTAGAATTAACCTTAGCGAGGTTGTAAAAAGATTAGATGAGTTGACTTTTACTATAGAATTCAGTAGAAATTAATTTTAATAAGTGTGAAAATCAAAGTGTTTTATTTCACTAAAATATAATCCTAAAAGTCATGCTAATTATCATGACATTAATGTTAGCTTTGATAACCATCAGGATAGATAATTATTATAACAATAATACTCTGACAAAATAAAAACACACATGATTCCAGTAGAAAAATTGGTGTAATATGTATGAAAATGTTATTGTGACCAAAATAATAATTTAAGCAAGATTGCTTAATATATGACGCCCTCATATTCTTGCAAGAAACTGATCACTGTTTGATCAGGTAGTACATAAAACTCAACAGCATAGAGGAACAGGAATCTATAATTTTTAACCTTTAACAGATCATAGTAACGCCCTATTACAGTTCATTGTCATAGACAGAAATCTTTTACACTCGGGTTAGTTAATTATTGTGAATGCATCTTATCGATTTCAATCTCTTGGCAGAGTCATTCTGTGTGAATCGTTCATGGACTTCAAACTAGGATGAGAAGATCTCTGATGATAATCATTGTTTGTCGAAATCTCGATTTAAATGCCGCTTTTCTTCTTTTGTTCTATGCATCGTCTTTTTTGTGATAAAAAATATTGAGGAATACAATGTGGAATTACTTAGATTAGCTATTTTTTAATATGTTGAACATGACTTAGTACAATATATCAGCCATAGTTTAGATGATGTTGAAGTGAAATTTTTAACTTCATAGGTGAATAGTGCAGAAATAAGTCCTCAGTAAGGCATTAATTTATAACCCTTTTTTGAGTTTCAATTACTGATTAGCTAGGTACAGCTGGTATAAATACTGTTCGGCTCCATACATCTGACAGCGTTGTAATGCTTAGCCTTGTTGACTACCTTTTACATTTGAACTATAGAATTCAGCATACAACCGGCACCTACTGGTTTTTGCATCTAACTATGCATATCAGTACTTTTTCAATCAAGTAATTAATTGAGAATTAGGCAGAATACAACATCATTTCAGCAAATCACCACCAACAAATGAATGGATAAGTATAAGGTAAAGTGAAATTGTAACAACAGAAGACAAGGGCCAGGCAACAGATCGTTTATTAAGGAAATCAACACGTATTTATAGATTTTCATGTACATTATTATAGACTATTGTTAGTAGAAAAACACAGTCTTCTGACTGGTTGTTTCTCACTGAAAGTTAATATTTAATCTCTTTGTGGCTGTTTCTTGAATGTCAGATCATCTATCTGCTAACTGTATCCGCCTACGCAAAGTCTTTGTTCTTACTTTTTTTCACGACTAATATTTGAGACATAAACATTGACGTAAATTACTGTCTACCAATTTGGCTAGCAGCCAGCTCTCACCACAAAATAATCCAATCATGTGACTACCGGATATCTTGAGACACTGAATTCCCACATTCTTCATTTATACGCCTATGAATATAATAGTTTAACCTTCCTAAAGGTCATCTACACTGATAACTGAAAAAAATTCTTTAGAAGGTGGATTTTTTTCTTTAAAAAATTTAACTGGAGGGAATGTGTGATTTCATCCATAGTAAAATGGGCTCCATAAAACATTTTAAACAGGGGGATAGTTATCAGAAGGCAACATTAGGCGGGAATTATGCGTCATTCAGTTCTAACACAGTAGCAACGTAATCCTCTGAATACCTGACGTTCGTGGTTTCGTACTATTAAAATAAATCCAGCAGTGTAAAAGAAAAAAACATCTCCCTGGTGTTCATTGATTTCCGACAGTTTATTCTAACTGATATTTGTACATGATTAAATCCACCTGAAACAGATAAACTGTAAGATTTTGAGGTTGTATGTTAAAGTTGACTTATAATTCAGTTTATTGTCATCAGCTTCTAAAAGTAAAATTAATATTTCGGAAATGACCCCATAAAAAAGATATAAAAATATGACCTTAAGAGTATTGTGTATGAAAGTGAGGAGATTTCGCTGACCAGTTTGATTACCCTTAACCCGCATTAGGTGAAAAACAGATGGATAACTAACTGACTTTTATGTAGGACTGAAGGTGTAAAAAGTCATACATGACATCAAAGGATTTATTTCTTGTGATTTCATTGAACAATGTACAGATGCACAGTGTCAGGATCACTTACATAACACTTTTATTGTCAGTTTAATGATCACTGGACATTTGGCTGGAATGGAGGGAGATAAATCGAAAGCAACATTCATTCCCTTTGATCCTATTCATTAAATCACGGCATATCAAAAGTTAATGGAAAAAGCAACTAAATTTTAAGAATATTTGCATTCATACTGGATGAAAGAAGTGAATATTTCTGGCTTATTTGTTTTAATGAATGTATTAATTTATTCAATAAATTTGTGTGAAACACTCTCCTTATTTATCGAAAAAGACATTTCTGCTCATATGAAAAAAGTGATTGAAAAAATTCAGATGTATTTCCAAGATTGGTTTGTAGGGATTTGATTCATTCAAAGTTTGATCACAGATTGATATCACTTAAAGAATAACTTAAAACTATGGAGTACTGAACAGTTATCTTGTCTTATTTTGAGACTCTGAAGCCGTACTCACCTATTTCCCTACTGGGGATAGAACCCGGGATCTTCAGGTTACGAGGAGAATTTGTAGACCATTCCAGATGTACCTGGGTAATAAACTGCGTTCTGAAAAAAGTAGAACGAGAAGGTTATCTACCTACTATTCACTTATTCTCGCTCTTATTTTAAGTTAGTATTCCAATGTAAAGTACTGAAACTGGTCAGCTGAACAAAGTTACTTAGTCTGATAACTCAGATTGTAATAGCCAAGGTACTACAGCCATGATTACATGGTCTCACGTCTTTACTTAACTGTTATTTACTTAAGCGTCAATTGGTTTTCCCTTTATCACTAAAAAATGTATTGCCGAACCGGAACCACCTATCCTATACACAATGTTCAATAGAACACTCTTGTTCAGAAACTTTCTTCATCACAAGTTAATGTCAATTAAAGTACTACTAGTAACAGTCACGATGTATACGAAATTTGAATAATAGAAGGTATAAAACTCACTGACACTGTGTGAATATAATGCCTAGTGATCACTGCCAACGGACACGAAACTTTTTCTTTGGATTACGAATATCTAACTTTAAATTACAATGCACCATAATGTGAGGCTGTATTGTGTCGCATACTTACTCTCAAAATATACCAGATCGATAGATTTATATCAGTACGCTTGTGATTAAGATGTTAAAGTAATGAAATGTGATAATGAATACCCATACAGTCGTCTTCATTCAACATAGAGAGTGGAGCTATCAGTCTCCTTCGAATTAATCAACTTCAATCATTTAAGTAGGTTGCAATTCAATACTCACTAGTGCCAGGCATCAAGATGAATCTTTGAACTCTTAACGAAATGTCATTATATTAAGAAATAGAATGAACATTCATGAATCTATAGAAAAAAGTTATCGGTAACTAACTTTACAAACCTATTTTCAACACAGACCAAATTTTTGGTTTGCTTTATGGAAAAGCTGAAACTCAAAGTGTTATCTTAATTAAATAAAGACGACAAAGTATAATTTTCTACAATCTGTAAGCATCAATCTTGACAGCTTAACTTGGAAAAGCAGTATCGTAAAACATCACTGATATTAAGTGGATATTCTGTCATATATAGACGAACAGACTAAACAGAAATGGTAATATTTTCAATACAAACCCCGATGCAGACTGTCACGGACTAGAAAAGCATTGGCACCGAACAGATGTTTCGTTGAATCTATCCATCTCTCTGCCTTTTATAGAGCCAAGTGGAAATGTAATTCAATATTTACCAGCTCTTCCCAAAGCTTATTCGAAAAAGATCAAAAAAAGACATACAGAAATGCCGAAGAACAATGAGCAAAAAGGCGGGATGTAAAAGATACCCACTAATTACTGATGCGCTTAGCTGGGATTCCCTAGCACCAGTCAGTTGTCCTGGCTGGCCAGATATAAGAATTAGACGGTTATTTCATTCTTTTTGTAGGGTTCATAAGTGATGCACTTGAAATGTTTGAACACTTCAAGTAACCCATATTCTGACTGGCTACTGATTTCTGTGAGTGATTTCCAAATACTCGTACTAAAAAGTAGTATGTACCGTGTAGACTTTTCAATCGATATCATACAAATCTAATATTGAAGTAACACAATGACTAATGAAAATTCACTTGCAGATAACTTGGTGAATGCAACATCTGTTTATTTCATACAACATTAGCAAAAAGCTTAAAATATTCACTTTTATCGTAGAATATTAAAACCTAACGGAAATCTCAGGGAGGACAAGAAACTTTTGACACATTCTTTACGACAGAATCATTATTTCGAGGTATTGGATGAGAAGGAGGTCAATATGCATGTTATCTCATCATAAAACGCTTGGTAAAAACCAGTAACACATTAAAAAAAAACAGTACTGAATAACTGGAGATAGCTGGAAAGAAGACAAAACAATCTCAAATGGCATAAAACTCAAGTAAACTGAAGCGAATTTATCTTTAAACCTTGTACAGTTGCCCTTATAAAATATATATGTATATATATATTATTCTGTTGATCTATAAGACTTCTAAATCTGTTTATTTTCAGAATCATAAAACATTGTGTTATTGAGAACAGAGGGACATATATCCCATTTCCCCTGAACAGCTTGCTGTGAATCTAGATTCCCATCTTTCCCTAAATGGATGTCAGCAGAAGTAATCAAAGTGAAAAGATGACATCATAGCACCGGTTGAACTAGTTGTCTCCTGTCAACTAGCGCCAATCTCCACCGTCAAAGTTTGATTAATATAGCGGTCTTCCTTCCTCAAGCAAACCGAAACAGTTTATTTTTATCATAAAATAATTTGTGGGATACACTATTGTTTACTGATGAGGTTTGGAGCACATATCACCTATCTATAGTCATGAACAATAAATTGTGTCCAAAACATCTTCATTATCTTGTGATGGAAATATACACTATCACAGTTCTCAAATTCTATTCTTAAACTTTATTTCTACTTTAACATTCATTTTTGAAATAGTTATGCAAGATAGGGGATTCATCGTAGATGTCATCAAAGTAGTTGAATCATGTTTGTATCTGCACAGTATTGGCCATTTAGTTGTTTTCTTCTTTAGTATGATAGTGAACTTTATCCATCGGATTTTATGTTAGCTGTAGATGTTATGCTAAATCAGCGAATAATTTCACTGTTAAAGAATGCGATATCGATGGGACTTACGTTGAATATACTTCAATTTGAATTTTACAGAGATAATATCCTCAGCTATTCTATATGATTTCAGCTAATTTAAGAAATTTTAATGGTATAAGCCAAAAAGTGTAACCCTTCGGGTAAACAAATAACTGCCTTAGTTTTTCTTACATTCCCCCTAACATATGCTACACAAATTTTAGTTTCAGTTTAAATTAAAGTTGCTCTAATTGAGAAAATTTGTAGCTCAAGTTGATGATTTTGATTCGGTTGTTTTCTCTGAGCTGGTTGATGTAATTGCGAAGCTTTCATTGAGACAAATAATTCTATGCATACGCGTATATATTGATAAAAAGGTTAACTTCGAGTACCCGAAAGTGCATAAGTTCTCTTGAGGCTGTAGATGAAATAAAGCAAACGATTAGTCTAATAACTATTAAACGGACAATCTTTCTAAAAATTGTTCATCTCCTCATAGAACACATTTTATCACTCTCATTGATAGAAATAGTCTGTGAAAAATAAGCATTCTAGGTTGCTGAAGCCACTTTAGATGAATGCACACTTTCTCTCTCATTCACGTAGACATGCAAGACAGAAAGAAATGTGCATCCAACTTCGGTTTTAAAAAAAATATTAATAACAGATAACCGGTAAAATCAGTCTTAATCACCAAGCATGAAAACTGCATAATAGACATTATGAATAATATTACTATTGCAACTTTATATACTGTCTGGCATGTGATAAAATGAAAAGTGGCTATATAAAAATAATGGCGAAAATGATTGAACGACATATTCTGAATAAGTTTTACTTTATCTAAAATTGTGTTATGCACGTCTGTATTGCACGTCTGTGTGTGTTTGATGCAGATTCGACTTATCAATGATTAGAAAATTTAAGAAGGAATTAGGTCAAATTAATATCGTTAGAAACTTTCTGACTCTGTAGATTCATTTCGTGATTTGAAATGCATTAAATAAAGTTAAATAAGTCATGCAACTTCATCTGTGTATCTATTAAACCCAAAGGAATTAAGTATACTATGTACATTTCTCACCTTCCTCAGCGGACCAAATCGCAATGATGCACATCATTATCGAACACAGCCTAGAGTGACAGTCAACTCTGTATCTCAAACTTATCAACTTCAAAAAGGCCTTCGATAGCTACAAGTGTGAAGCTGTTCGCCAAGTTTTTCAAAACTATGTAGTGCAGTGCCACGAACTTTTAAAAATCTCATCCAACAGCTATGTGATGACTCTGGGAGATGTAAATTCCACAGATGGTTTATGTCTCATGTCGCACAAACTCAAACAAATACAGCAAAAAACAAGTAGTTGACGGAAGAGGCCTGGATGGACACACAGAAGACAGAGGTGGCGATACGACCTCATCACTGGCAATAAAAATCAATGAGCGTCAGTATGGAGTTCGTCTCTTTCTCTTGCCTGAGAGAATTGTCTGAACTGCAGGTGACACGGGTAAGGATGATGACGCTAGCCAGGATTGCATGGGGAAAGCAAGACTAGTCTGAAATTAGAGTGGTGTTGAGATCCATCTGAATTCTGTTTAATGATATTGGTAGGTCAGTGCCTCTGACATTGATGAGATTATCTGAGGAGGATTTGGGAGCTTTCAGGAGAATTAAGAAGCCAGAATAAAGTGACAGCAGAGAACAGAGTGCCCTAAGGATATGCTACTGAGACTGTGTTTCACAGGAAATGCATGAGACGAATAATAATAATCTGTGCGCCAATATTTCTTCAATTAAACATCAAGCAACTGCTACTTTGATTTAGTTATAAATAGCTGATGTCTTCCCTTTGATTTCCAGATTAGTTAGATACGACGAAAGTCTTAACGCAGTTGGGTTAATCAAAACACTTATTTCAGTGACTTTTCAGATTATCCAGAAAAAAATGTCATATAACACCACTCATTAACACTGTTGCCAACCTAAATGTCATTATCATTTGATTAAAGATGCCCATTATAAATTTCGAAACCCTGACTAGTGAACAAGGAATATTCTTTTGAGAAATTTTTCTTCAGGCACTACAGTTATACATCCATAATAGTTATTGATAACAATAATGCCTTTTGTAAAATAAAATTGATTCATTGTGAGTGTACTGCTATTAGATTACATAAATACAGTATTAAAGTGAACATCAGATATCAAAGTAAATGATCATGATTAACAATGAATGTATATAGTGGTGAATGCTCATCATTAATATTCACACTGAATTTTATTCGGCTTTTTTATAAACTTAGTAAGAATGAATTTTTTTTATTTCTTTCACGTTCCCCAGTGGAACATAGGGCTCAAGCTAGTGCTTGAAGTTTCGTAGCAGTGTTCATTTCACAGGATGGGGTTCTAGCTCATGCCCAACCTTTCCTCTTCACCAGCATTATTTCTGGCTTAGAGAGGTAAAGGAGTGCATCGGCCGGGGATCGAACCCCGGACCATGTGCATGGTCGGCGAGCGTCCTAACCGCTATGCCACCGACGCACAGTAAGATGAATGATAACATTGAAAACAAGAACGGAAAATGGAGTAGAAAGTTACATGTGTATGGGAGTAAGTGTGTAAGTCAATAACGAAGGTAACGAAAATGAAGGGTTTTCCAGTACAAGTGTAAACGCTACTCATAACTAAGGGGAATTTATACATACACGTTGAAAAGTCACATCCAAAAGGTATTATGGTATTGTAGAATTTAAGGATTTACAGATTCCAAAGCAAGCCACGGTAGCGATAATAGCAGAATTTATGTCTTTTGTACTAGTGTAACAACAGAAGGCAAGACACGGAAGTTAAGGTATATTTTTTTTCAAGTGATCAAACCGCTACATATATATGTATATACAGTTTTATATTTTCTAACCAATCATTGAGCCTGTTATTTTGGTTTACATTAAACGACATGAAATAGAATGTTCAAATAAACATGCTGTATTCTGTTGCTAATGCAGCATTGAACTGTGGGAATATGTGAGAATGATATTCCGTTGGAACCGATTGTCTGTATGACACCACCACAGTATTACCATTTTCTGAATGCTAATCATCTATTTTATGTTAGATGAAGAGAAAAAGTAATTTAAAGGAGCTATTGCAGGTGTTGTGCATACAGTATCAAGATCACAAGTGACCATTGCCTTTAATAAAATTCCGTAGGAAGGGGTGGAGAAGTTTCTTCTGTGTGCATAAATGAGGCTTTTCTATCAGGATCGCTAAGACCTTGGCAATAGAAAGTATACGGAAGCTTACTGTTTTCAGGAGGCTTGACTTTGTAGATGACTTTGAATGAATTCTGTGTGCATACTGAGTGACCGGTGTTGATCATATGTTCAATCATAGCACTCTTTATTGATCCACTGTTACCTTTTCGTGGCCCAGCGGAAAATTTCCTTTGACTCTATTGGATAAGACACGTATTTGCGGCACAGAGGTTAGGACTCTCGCCGACCATGCACATGGTCCGGGATTCGATACCCTGTCGACGCACACCTGACATCAATGGTCGGTCTGCAAAATTTGGGCTGACAATATCACATGCTGAAAATTCCATACTTGTACCGAAAATACGGTGTAGAATCGAGCTATTATCAAAATTTTTTAAAAATTCCAAATTTCTCGCCCCACATGAGCGAGTAAATTGGTAGATGCACATAGAAGTGGTCAAATGCGACAGTTTATCTTTGGAGGTGTTGAAGAACAGTGGGTGACTTGAGAATACCAAACGTCATGTAGCAGAAAGGAATTTTGTTTTCAGGGCGCTAGACATTATTTTAGATATTATTATTTCCAAAATCAATTATTTTTCCTAATTCTCATGGATATATAACTGTAGAACCTGAAGATGAAGTTATCGAGAGAATATTCTGTGTTCATTAATCAGCATTTTGAAATGTTATTATCTTTATCCTATTCCATAGAGAATCGTTAGAAGTGAGACTTCCATAAATGAATTTCAATAATCATTTACAGTGTGTGAAGACTTAAAATTATGAAGCTTTAATGGAGCCTATCAGCTAAACGCTGAACAGAATGTGTCAATATTTACGAAATATCTGTGAATAAGTCGTTATTTCTGATCACCAACTGTTTAATCAGTTTATAGTTTTGGTGAAAACCGTAATTATTGAAAAAATTCATCACTATCGATTGGGTGTCAATTTAGAATGACACCAGAAATTTACATACCAGCATTAGACTTTGAAAACAGCTGTCAATACCTCTACTGAGGAGTAAGGAACAAGGATGAATTAAATAATTGGTGTTTTTTCGAACAAAATGGAAATGCAATAGTATGAGGTCATTCCCTAGTATTTCAACGATTCTCCACAAATGGCTACACAACCTGAACAATAGTGAAATATGGATTACGCAAAATATGCCAGTACACACTTTACGTGATGACAAGGAGTAGTTGATTGATATGAACTATAAACAACATAAGTCCGGAATGATGAAAGTCGTTAGTTTACTAAGAGTTATTAAGGACTGACTTTTTATAAGATAATTAGACGAATATTCTTGATAAAAAGGACAGAGTTTAAAATTTGTGTGTAGAAAACAGAGTTTAGATAGGAGGAGTATGCCACACAGTAGGCTACGTGACTGCAGAAAATATGGTTTTACAGGATAGCAAAGAAGGCGTAAGGTGAGTGTCGTTCAGATGGAAAAATGAAGTTCTCTACACAGGACAGAAGATATAGGAGGATACGCGACGTAATCACAACGGTATAACTTTGTTGTGTAAGTCTAATGACCAAGTTAGTGCAAGGTTTATCACAGTCTCCTTCTGCTTACTGAGATATGGTTTTAAGCGTTTGATGTTGATTGACTCAGTGAAAGGCATCAGACTATGTTCCCTTAGTTTGTTGATTACTTCCAATGTCTGTAGTTTTTCTTCAATATGACAAGTGTCCACTAGGTGGTGTATAATTCTAGTGTTTGATGATTGTGAGTCGTTTAATTTCATGTTCTTTGGTGTGTGTGTTCAGGTATGTGGACGATAACTCTTCTCTCTGTTATTTCAATGTATGTGATTTTGTGTGTACATGTAAACTGACGGAAGAATCCACCTTTAGACGTGAATTGTTCATCGAGAAGATATTTACGCTAAATAAGACTTGAAATCTACACACAATTTCAATTCAACTAATTTATACCATTAATTATATCACTAGTGCAAAACCCCACACATTGCTTTTTAGTCGGATATAAGACAACATAATAAAAGCGTGGAGAAATATCCGGTTTTTCGTTAAAAAATAACCTGATTCTTTCTCGCATTTACTTGTAAGGATCCCTGGTGAGGTCATATTTGTTCATTGCTTAAGAGTCCAGAGCTGGGATAAAATGTTCGTCAAGTTTCAAGGCTTCTGTGATCGACGTTGGTTTGTGACAAAATACACACTGAAGTAAATTCCCACAAAATCCAAAATCTCAGTGTCAGTCTCCAGGCTATTAATGGTAACTGGAAGTTTATTCTGAGGGTTGAAATGAGAATTCGTGGCAAGTAGGGTGTCCACTATGCATAGTGAATTAAATACTCATCGGTGGCAATGGTTGACAGTGACGCTATATCGCGAAATGACAGAAGTTAGGATTCATGGATCAGTGAATTCCGACCCAGTGACCGAATGACCACCGGGCTGGCCTCGAAACCTAAGAGTATGGTGAGGCCATGAGTTTGTCTCATACTATGGCAGGGTCGCTATTCACTGCTCTCTGATTTTAACATATTCTTTAACTGATGTAACCTCATGACGAAATCTACACTAACATTGGAATGAACTTTTCGTTTTGATGCAAACTACTATCTACCATGACATACCGCCAAGTGACTGTCTTTCATCAAACAATAAGAATTTCACAGTTTATCTGACTTGCTGAGATTTTAACTATCGAAATAACTGAATTATGTGTTTTACTGAGAGCTATGAGATTTAATCATCAGAAGGCATGATCGCTATGGTTTCTATTTATTTTTTTCTGTTTTCGTTCCTTCCGACTAGAACAAAGAGCTTAAAGCTTGAGATTTCAGTAGTGGTGACATTATTTTTACGGGAGTGAGTTAAGAGATTCATGCCCAACCTTTTCAGGGCTTATTACAAGCTAGTAAATTAGACAAGGCTTAGAATCGAGCCCTAACCTCTCTCATGGTAGATGCGCATTACACTACTGAACCATTGAATCACATGACTCTTAGTAGTATGATATTGACAAAAGAGATGGTTTATAAGAGTTTATGATTGGTTTACTACTCAAAGTCAGGCTCATCACATTGTGTACAGACTTGTTACATTGTAAAATCAGTTGATAATATTTCCTTACTATTATGAAGTGGGCAATATAAAAATGATTGGTTGGTACTCAGCGAAGGATATACATGCATTGTACTCTGTTAGAAAGTATACATATATGGATGAAGAATACTTGTGTTTAATACTCTAAATCTGTGTTCATCATAATAATCTTCCTAATCCACTGAATATAGTATACCTCTACTACTCTGTTTATCTTAGAATATTCAATGAAATGAATAAGTGAGAAGAAAAAAAACATGTCATCAACTTTCAAGTGCAGATTAAATCAGTTTTTTTTTAGTTTAAAAAGGTCATTCATTAATTACACCCTTTTAATACTACTGTCCTTTTTCCTTTTAAAATGTGATTAAAGAAAAAACTTCAGATTCAAATGAAAATGTAGACGTGTGAACAATTAACACTCTTTTCAGTGATTACACTCTATTACGTAATAATGGGCTTGGAATATACATGAGAAGGACTTATTCGATTTATAGTTGAGTTTATTTGCTTTCAGAAGAAAGAAATGTGGAATGAAGGTTGACACGTGTTTACAGTGTATGATTGTACTGTATGAGTGTACTCATTCCTCCCGTTGACTAGTGTGTGTGTTTTTTTTATTAAAGTTATATGTAATTGCTTTGTGTAGATAACCTGCGATTAATGTTTTAGTGGAAGAAATACATCCTCTTTTGTTGTACACCAAGAAATGTTAGTAATCTTGAAGAGGCAATTATCAGCTATTCTGGAGATTTTGTCATTATTCCAACTGGTGTTCATAGTAGATTGAGTAACAGAGTCACTGATTAAACTAACTTGTTCATACAAAACGTGCCATGAACAAGTGTGATTCAATCGATGCAAGGGATTACGTAATAACCAGTATTTATAGCTCTACACAATCTAGTCTATTATCACCCTAATAGTGTGTAGAATTATAAGTGAAAGAAATAAAGTAAATCACGTCTTCTGATTTTATTCAACCTTTATTTTTCATGAAATGAAAAAGAAAATATATATACTGAACTTCACCCTCTTATCCATTAAAAAATTTTTCTTGTAATCTTTGAGAAACTATTTAATAAATTCGTGATTTAGGCATCCACAGATAATTACTGTCAACGTTAATAATAGTAACAATGGCATACAACTATTAAGTTACACTTAAAATAGCCATTTTAACACATGCTAGTTAATCATACCTTAACGGAATGACGAAGTAATTAATTCAGTGTAAAATGACCAAAAGAAACAGAAAATTTCATAAATGATTATATAAGTGACAGTTAAATATCAGTATAGTCTGAATAAAGTTTTTTCTAAATTAAAAGAAACCTTATTAGTGGCTTGACTGCGTTATAAAACTTTTGGTTTCAAAATGGAATTGTTTGTCGTAAAGGTAATTCATCTGTTGCGTAAAGAAACTTTTGAATAAACTAAACATTCATTCAACCACCGATGTATGGAAAAGGTTCATCACTGCAAGACGATCCATGAGTAAATTTTAAAAAATGTGAATTAGTATCTCTAAAGAGTAGGCGTTTACAAGCAATACTACAACTGCTTCATGATACGTGTGACCTAATTCCATGGAAATTACACACCAGAGGTATATATAAAGTTACATTATACAAGTAAAGAACAAGCGTGATCCATATGATACATGTGCCAAGTTAAACGTCTTTAGTAGATTAACTAAAAACATGCGTATAAAGGATCAGATTTCTGCTTAGATGATATAGAACTAAGCTACTTATTTTTTAACCAAACCTATTCTCAATTTATTCATACAGAAACTTTTCAGATTTCTTCTTTGTCTTTAGAATAAGTGCTGATCGTTTCCTCAGGCAGGCATTTTATTTTGTAAACGCCTTTTGAGCAAATGAAGTTAAAACTCACAAAATCCTTATAAAAATTGGATTTAAGGGTTTACTTTCAGTAAAAAACCAATACCTTATAGTGTTTACAACCCAAGCATGGTTTTAATGAATTCCCATTATATCAGCTAAGTGACTGTTAGAAGGCAAAATAAGACAGAACACTTTCAAGGTTATTAGGGTTAACTTATAAAGTTAACTATTGAAAGAAAACCTGCTTATCTTCGAATCAATTATGTGACTGTCTTCCGAATTATTTTAACTTTTTCTACGTAGTGCTTCGGGCCGGATTTAATCAAGAATAATTACTATGACCTTGGTAAAACCTTTATTTAGCAGATTTTTCAGGCTTAAATCAATTTGCCAGTTCTTTGTTACCACAAAACGAGAATCAGTAATTTCATGGGAAATCTCAACACAAATTTAAATTAAATTTGAATAACTTATACCTCACCGTTTTTCGTTACTCCCTACGACATATTCGGATCATTATTATGTACAGAATAGCGGAGAGTTTCTTAATCCATGGTGGTTAATTTATATATATATATATATATACTTATGAAATCTTCGTAAAAAAAGTAAAATGGTATTTTTATTAAAATATTTGAGAAAATCGTTTCATGAAAGATAGTCAACCTGCTTTATGATAAAGTTGCCAGGATTTGTATACTTCGTTAGTATATATTCCCACTACAAACCTCATACACGCTTATGGTAGTAAAATAGCCAACGTTTAAATCTGCTACAGAGCACTAGGTGAAATGACTTTTGCTGGGGAAACTCTGTGAGACAGTTTAATTTTCAAAACAGAATTACACCTAAATATCAACACATCTGTTGATACAATCCATTTACTAAAGTCAAATTGATCATTTAATTCAGGAAGTGCCCGATAAAATATCTTTCATGTTTCATTTAATTCTCACCATCGTCGTATACAAGCCAAAGATTCATCCTTTTGAATTAAAAATGGATTTTATTTGGCTGTCTTATGATCCTGGAGTTCAGTTTCCCTATCACCATGTTTTTAGATAGTAATGTCAGCTATATATATTCCGTAAACTTCAGTTTTCATATATTAAAATCTCCATACAATGACTCCCAATAGTAAACTTGGACAAAGCAGGGACGAAAAATGAACCAGAATAGTATGAGGTCATTCCCTAGTATTTCAACGATTCTCCACAAATGGCTGCACAACCTGAACAATAGTGAAATATAGATTACGCAAAATATGCCAGTACACACTTTACGTGATGACAAGGAGTAGTTGATTGATATGAACTATAAACAACATAAGTCCGGAATGATGAAAGTCGTTAGTTTACTAAGAGTTAATAAGGACTGACTTTTTATAAGATAATTAGACGAATATTCTTGATAAACAGGACAGAGTTTAAAATTTGTGTGTAGAAAACAGAGTTTAGATAGGAGGAGTATGCCACACAGTAGGCTACGTGACTGCAGAAAATATGGTTTTACAGGATAGCAAAGAAGGCGTAAGGTGAGTGTCGTTCAGATGGAAAAATGAAGTTCTCTACACAGGACAGAAGATATAGGAGGATACGCGACGTAATCACAACGGTATAACTTTGTTGTGTAAGTCTAATGACCAAGTTAGTGCAAGGTTTATCACAGTCTCCTTCTGCTTACTGAGATATGGTTTTAAGCGTTTGATGTTGATTGGCTCAGTGAAAGGCATCAGACTATGTTCCCTTAGTTTGTTGATTACTTCCAACGTCTGTAGTTTTTCTTCAATATGACAAGTGTCCACTAGGTGGTGTATAATTCTAGTGTTTGATGATTGTGAGTCGTTTAATTTCATGTTCTTTGGTGTGTGTGTTCAGGTATGTGGACGATAACTCTTCTCTCTGTTATTTCAATATATTTGTTCTGACGCGTATACATAATTTGATGAATGTACTTGGATGTTACGTCAGGTAAGAGTTTCTTTGCTTTTGATTCCCCTATATAACTTTTTCTTTGATATGCACAAATAAACCTAGTGGCTATATATGTTTTCTTCATTTCAGCGTTTTGTCTGTATCCTATTCTACTAGAAATATCATCGTCTTCGAAGGGACGCTATAAAATCATGAACCTTCCCTCCACTATGCTGTATCCCCCTTTTTTGCATTACATTTTCGCTTTTATCACTGAGCTTTTTGGGATAATCATTATCACGCAGATATTTTCCCACAATGGATTAGTCTTCCTCTTTTTAGCATAGCTTTCTGACACGAATAAACAGTGTTCTCACGAATCCCTTTTTATACTTGATAGAGCAGAAGCTTTTAAATTTCTGATAAATTTCCCTCCAGGTTTCCTTTCTGTAAAAGTGTACTACGATTTCACCCTCTACACCACGCCAAATATAGAGGTTAAAAAAGTGAAACTTGTTGTCATTTTCACATTCCATCGTAGGATGAACACTATTCAGCATGTATAATGCTTGAGATGCATTATGCTTACGTTTATTTGAGCATGATCACGATGATACATCGCGACTAGGATTTTTATCACCACAAAATCCATCAAGTTGTGTATAATAAACTTTCAATTTGCTTTTATTATTATTATAATTATTGCTGTTGTTGATGATGGTAGTGACAACAGATGAATAGTAGTGAGTCAAGGAGACGGACATTATACCCTGTGAGGGGTTGTTTAATCTTTAAGATGAAGACATTTTACTTAATATCATTAATCAACACGTTGCAATAATTTTTCACTGAAATTTACAATAAGAGATTCTTTTTTCTTCTTATTATTATTAAAGTATCATTGTTACCCTTTCAAATTGATGAACCATTTTTGAAATAACAGGTTACTATTTCAACAAAGACTTAAGGGCCACTTGTTGTCGTGACTACAAATGGTAGGCTTTTGCATCAACACAAATAATGCATGCGTGAAGTGTTCAATACAATCAAGTAACAGAATAGCCTACTTTTATTTTTCTCAAGATATATTCTCCATCAGTGCCATCAATTCTTTTTATTTTGTTTATTAAGATATTATACAGTATGGAAGCATTCCTTAAATGTATGTATAAACGTGTGTGTCTGTGTGCTAATCATCAAAGGACTGATTTGTTTCTTTGCATACGGGTAGTATTGTCCACATCTTCTCAGTATAAAGCACTGAAGAGATCATCCCTAACAGAAATTCTACTATTCTTATGTGATAGTGATTAATGAAGCTTGTTCTAATTTGCTTTCTAACTTTTTCATCTTAATCTCTGTCTACTACCATATTAACGTCTATCTGTCTTATAGTTAGACAGTAGTAGTAACAAGGAAAGAATCATTTAGAGCATTTTATGAGAGTAGGCTAATTTAAGGATCCAGTTCTCAGTGATGAGTAGATGTCTATAAAACTCTAATGACACACAAACACATACTCTCAGGCTCATTATGTATATGTACTGTGACAACAATGTTATTATCGTCATTATGATTTTTATAAGTGGAATTCATAGAAAATAGTAACATACTGCAAGCTATACCACCTGCAAACATTGAGTCTAACTGTTTGCACACTTCTCTAAAGGATAGAAGATTTACACACATTTCCATATTTATACACATAAAGATGCACACACATATACACACAAAGATGGTTGCTAACCTTCTGCCATGTTTTCCAAAGTTAGAAGACATGAAAGATTGTCTTGTTTTTTCATAGAAGAAGATGAAAGAATTTATGTTTAGCTGATAGTTAAAATGATTAGCCGGCATGAGGATGTTGACCAGTTTTTGTTTTATTATGATTATATACTCATACCAATATTATTTGAATGAATTTTCAATATGATGGTCATTCTTAGTTCTCTGCAATCTTGTGTCATTTAAGCTGACGGGCTGAAATTGTTCTACGTGTATAGGCAGGCGCTTACTCATAAATGTATGTGTGTGTATGCACATTAAATAAACTGGTGGCGTGCCCCATTCAGTTGTTTCTATATAAATAGATGTTTTACACACACACACACTTCTGCAAACACTAAAATATGCTATCACTTCATTATGGGCATAGATAGTTACGTGAGAATATCATTGGAATTTCTCAGGGTGGTCAATATTAGCTTTACCTGGTAGATGTATGTGCTAGTATGTCTGTGAATGTTGGTCGCTAACTTTGCAGTCAAAAGTAGTAACTATGTTAAAAACTAGGATTCTAAAGATATGAGGTAGAAAATGATGGAATTTACGTGGTGTTTACTTGTATTTGTCTGTGCATAAGTGTTTGTCGGTCATTTGTATATCTGTTTCGAGGAGTGAGTCTTTCTTGAGTTTATCTACCTCTAAAAGGCTTTAACTATGTATAAAATAAGTATAACATTTGTGCCACAATATTGTTGTTCTTGTTGTTGTTGTTGTCAATGGTATAATGAGAATTACTCACTATATATATACCATCAGAATTATAGTCTTTTGGCATATTTCATTGCCTTTTACAGAGCTCAGATTATCAGATACACGTCTGTGATAAAATTAAACATCTGAAAGTGGAACAACAATAATACCGATTGTGAGTTGTTATAGTTGTTATGGCTTACCTTCACTGACATAACACACTGATATGATGGTCAAAAAGTTTCATGCTGTCAGAAACAGAATTTATGCATCAAGAGGTGGTGCCTAAACTTAATAAAAGTCACGTTTAAAATTAATAGAATTAACAGAATATTATTAATATTTTAAATGACCATAAGTAGTCTATAAAAAACCTTGATCTTAGTTAAGTTTAACGCTGGTTAGCAGTTATTCACTACATCCGGAAAAACTTACTGTTTTACATATCAATAACTGTCTGATTTAAGGATGTGTGTGAAGAGAATTCTCTTGAGAAACAGAGGACATTACTGATGTCCTATAAGACTGAAAAAGATTTCTCGATCTACCGCTACAGATTAGCTGCAGAATTTGCACCATTTAGATACGCATAACAAATTTTAATGTGAAAATTGACATTAGTTAAGAATGCACCAGTTACTCTGCAACGTTCAGTTAATTAACCTAACTCAATCACGGCATGAATAGATTTCTCTTAGGCAAGTTGGTATTAACCAAGTTGTTTGCTTATTCATGTTTCCACTTTTATCCAAAAGTCAAATTCATAATTGGCAAAAGTGTAGAACTTTGACAAATACAATCGATATTTCACGCAAAATTAATAAAAAGGAGGGTAAGTAGAATGAGGATGGATGAAACATAAAGGTCTGAAAACGACCTACTTTGTATTTAATAAGGGTGACTATTCATGCGGTCTTCCAACTAAGCTGGTATCGATGTGTAGTTAAGTACTAAATCACTCATCACTAAGTAACTTCATGTATCTGAGGATGCTTAGACATTCGGTGTTCTACTCAAAATTCAAGCTTGTGGTTACGGCTTTATAACCTTTGACAGGTAAGTCGTATTCACTGTCTTTCTTCATACGATGGGCAATGTGAAAGGCAAAATACAATGTGAAAACTCTGATTCCGAGACAGGGGGGTGGAGATGAGCCTCATAATCCGAAGGGAGAGAATAGTGTATAAATCTATTTTAGTCACCGGCATCTCACTTCTCATATGAATATGGAACAAAAATTCAGTAGAAAACTTAACCCCAGTGAACACTGTCACAACGTATCAACCTGTTACTTCATGAACCATAACTTCCAATCATTTAATTCATTATCATCACATTATAACTTCTGTTCCCATAAAACAACAACTTTTTCGCCTTGTTTTATCATCTTACATTTCTTTTTATCTTTAATTTCATCATATAGTCATTATTATAGCCAACCATTTTAGGCCACTGAATAGTTTCTTTCAGAGGCCAGTCTCCGGTGGAATATTCAACCCTGCTATGTTCTGTCTGGGGAGAAGATTATATTAAAGTAAGAAGCAACTTGCTATATGATTATTGATGAAAGTGTGAGGATTGAAATTTAATTTCAAATATCTAAAGGTATAGTGATATACGCCCACCAAGATCACCTCTCTTTCTGTTTGGTTTACCAGTCTAAACAAAAAGAGTTGAGTTCACAACATTTCTTTGTGCTTGTGAAACGCTAAATCGCAAAAAAGGGGATTTTTGGTGAGTGCTCATTTTCTGTTTTTGTTCTCTCAAAGGAATGTTTTTAAATAAGTCCTATAAGTAATTCTGAAGTGTATTGGTGTCCTTTTTAGTGATTTGGAGATCATCTTGTTGAGATACTGAGTTAAACAAATATTAGAAATGTCACCCTAGCAGCTTTCATTCTGTTCACTATTTGCTCATCCTAAGAAGAAGGATATTTATGAGTTCTACTCACCATAATGCATCATCATCTTTTTATCTGACCTCTTGCCTACCGAATTTTGATCTTCTCTTGTCTATGTATATGTGACAAATTTTTGTTACTACCCTAACAACAAACTTGTCAATTAATTTTCTAGAAACTTCTCTCTAACAAGATATATATTTATATAATTACACTTCAGCTACCTTGTCAACCTGATGTTTCACCTCGCCGTGGCACTCTTATAATATGCCTGTTGATGACAAATGTATATTAAATTTTACGCTGACTTTTATTCATCAAAGATTATAGGTTGTATGCAGTTGATGAGAACCAACGAAATAAAATGGATCCATGTTATTCTGCACCAATGTTTATTCTTTCTCTGCTCAAATTTATAAAAAGGAATTCTTGTACGAAAATATTTGTTTCTGGTTACCATCTATTGATGTATCACAATTGACTGAGTGGAGTCCGAGACGTTAGTTTACATGGATAAATTTCAGTTATGCTGCAGTTTCATCGTTTCACCTGCTGTCGAAAAGTAGTACAAGGTAAAGGCTATAGTCATAAACATATACTTTCAGGGAGTGTTGATTAGTTCATCCTATTATATTTTAGGTATATTTTTTAATGACACCATTGTGATATGATTTTGTGTAACTCATTTCTTGTTGTGCAAGGTGTATTATATTTGTGTTTAGAAATGACTGAATAAATTATGACAGCATGAAGTTGAACACAACTACAGTGCCCAGATTCTCTACCTGCATTATGATTACAACTAATCTGTTCATTGAAAAGGAATATAAATCACATTTCCCCTGAACAGCTTGCTGTGAATCTAGACTTCCATCTTTCTCTAAATGGATTTCAACAGAAGTAATCAAAGTGAAAAGATGAGATCATAGCACCGGTTGAACTAGTTGTCGCCTGTCAACTAGCGCCAATCTCCACCGTCGAAGTTTGATTAATATAGCGGTCTTCCTTCCTCAAGCAAACCGAAACAGTTTATTATTATTATTATGTACTGGTGATGTTTAGAGCACAACTTATTGCTCGTAATCATATTGCCTTGCTATGAATTCATTGTAACAGCATTCTCTTTACAGGACGCAAATTACTCCTTTGTGTGTTGCTGATAATATACTAAATGGAACGTTTAAATTGTATTTTCATATTCATGTTGCAGTTACTAAGCTTTTTAGATAGCTCGAACACACATAAAAGTATTAGCTCCATTTTCATGGAATCAGTATTAATTAATTTGCAACTAATGCGTATATATTTAAGAGTACTTAGGTAGTGTGAAAAATATTACATTCTACGTGTAGAAAAGCACATACAAACATAACCAACACTTCATCAATAAAAATATCATGCAGCTACTTAGCTTATAAGGATTGGAAAAATTCTGCTTTATCTGAAATCTTTAACAATTGACTAAATGACTCTATCATACATCACTATACCACATGACTTCATAATTCGAACATAAGCAAACTACTTAGGACGTAAGTGATTTGTAAAAGCACAGTTTCGTTGATAATCATGTCTTATAACTGCGGCAACATGGTGTAATTTTTTTCTTCTCTTAAATCTATTTTGACTTACAAATCGCTTCATTATTGTATTCCTCACGAAATGAATATTGGTGCGACATACATCTACAATAAGTACACTTCGCTAAATGATTTAGAACATGAATAACAACAGCACAACATAATTGTGCTGTGAAAGTTTTCTGTTGAATATTTTATGCAAAAATGAATAATGATATAACTACCAAGTGAGATAGCTAAGTTTTTTTTTTATCAAATCATACTGACTGCCCGTTGTCTTTATTATTAACAATTAAAAGAAATCAGTTTTGCTTCGAGTTAAGAATTTCATAACATCTTTAATATAGACACATCCTCTAAAAAAACCAGACATGAACTGTAAGTTAATCCTTGAATTGTGGCTATGCAATCTCTGATTATTTAATTAACCAGCAGATTGTCCTTTCGAAAATATCTCCTTAACATTGAGTATATGTAAACTGACACTGCAGAAATCATCAGGTTATTCAGAATTTCATCTTCTGTACCTTAATGGACGATGAAGGTCGGTTGCTCACGATTAGGATGAACATACAATTAACTTATAGGTTCCCAGGCCGTAGGTGTTACGAACTTCCTGGAATAATTTGAGCGCCGAGTCAGATTGATTCATTATAAATTATTTAAATTAATCCCAGCGTGTTAAGAAAATCAAAACAAGATTTTTCTGAACGTTTCGCTGTGTAAGCCACAGCTTCTTCAGCAGATTTATAATGAATACAATTGAATTGTTTAATTTTTACAATTCTAGCTAATTCCATTAACTTGTCTGTATTTTACATAGCTCTTCCGAGTCATCCTATTCTTCTTAGTCATCATTGCTATTTTACGAATTTCCTGATTACGTAATAACTTGTTGCTAAAGCCTAAGAATCAACTTATCTTGAATTCCGTAATTAATTTTCAACCCTCTTTTAAAAATTAGATATCTTGTTACTAATATCTATTAGTCATTTGTTTTGATGACCTTTAACCTCATAATTTCACCTCTCTATACCTAGTGTAGAGCCGGTGATGAGGAACTAATTGAAAAGGAATATATTTCTTCGCTCAATCTGTTGTTTTTTCTAAATGCATATATGGGGATTTAGAAATTGACTGTTTGTCTGAGGAAAATTTCAAACTACTGATGCATTCAAAATAAAGAAACGAATACCAGTTAGCAATTGAGGTAACTAAATCAACAAAATCTGCACATTGAAAATAAATGTGGTAGTTGGTCCCTTCATCTTGAAAATATTTTACTCCAGAAGACTATATCCAACGCTCCTCTTTCTTACCTACTTCTCAGTGCATTTCACGACAATTAGTTATAACTATTTTACAGACATCTAATCATCAGTTGCGCTTAACTGCAGAATATATTTTGTCTCAGGGGATACTGAGAGTAATTAAGCAATAAAATTGCAGTTATCCATCGTTAATGTGAATTTATTGTTCATTTCCAGAAGTAACATTGCTGCTAACATGGTTACAAGTCATCTTTTCTCTGCATGCGTAAAATACTGAATAATTATTTAAACTATCACGCAATACGGTATGATCATATTCGATAATCTCCTGAGTATTTGAACCGCGAATTATTCTCTCACGTATACCAGATGGTCCTTTGAGCTAATCTCTGTTATTAATTACATGCAATTTTCTGATTAGATATGTTTTACCATTCTATTGTTGATCCACCGACTGTCTAACCAGCAACTGTAGACAGCCATCGCAATACCACTTCATAGAAAGTCGTTCCTTCAAATTTAAAAATACAATTTTGCTCTCATTTGAGTAAAATTTGGGAATTATAATAGGGTATAATTCCATATCAGCTGCTGAAAAAACCTGATATGAAGATGTATAACATTGGTATATAGATTTAGTTAAGAATTCAAAATGCAGTAACGCCGGTTGAAATCTATAAGGGACTATGAATTGTTTTAATCGGTGTTACTAAGCTTATTCGGGTACATTCAAAACTTTATTAATACATTTCGATCACAGCGTGAAGATAACCTTTTCTTATACATCAGAATGTTCTTTCCCAAGAGCTGAGTATTAGACAGTATAATATAATTTACTTAATAATCAATAGTCAGTGTGTCCAACATAGCCCTATTGAAGGTCATTCATAGACTGAGAAGTGGTAACCCTTCTGACTACAATATTTAATGTCACTGTTTCAAGGTTTTGACAAAATATCAGTTTTATAGAGGTTGAAGAAATGTCTAATGAACACGAATTTAGGTACGGGGCTTCCATGTGATTGCTTCTTTCCATAATAAATAATAATAGTAATAATAATAATAATAACGTCAGCTTTATCCTGGAAATTGTGTTTAAATGAAATACAGAATTCTCAGAGTAATTTCTTCAGAAATATTCACTCCTGTATAGAATCTTCAAGCAAATATTCGTCGACACTATATCGTATGACGTATAGTCACTTTATCTGAAACAAGACTTAGCTCTCTGAGAAGCTTTTCTTTCGTTTTCTTCTTGATGTCCACAATGGCAGGTTGGAGGCCAATTAAATACTTGGGCAAGTCGATGTTGCCATCTAAAAACATAATTGAAAGATTAGAACAACAAGAAACAGAGAAAAGTAGCTGCATTAAGCTGGATGGAATTTTAAGTAGCTCAGTGGTTTAATTTAAAGTAAACCAACATGGCAGGACGAATTACTTGGTGGTCAGAGTGTAGACTTTATCCAAAGAGTTTAGTCAACACTATGGACTTGACATAGTAGGATCAGTTACTTTCTAATAGTTTATCAATGTAGGACCTTATGCTTCCGAATCACAAAATCCCATCAACAGTTGACATAACAAAATAAGCATAAATTTCTTGATGACAGCTCAGCTCAAATGAAGTAATATAATTCACAAGAAAACGAAGTTTGATGTAGACAACTGCTGAAACCTGTCAGGGAACCAAGGACTGTTCTCTAGCTCTGTAAATGGGTTGAAAACCATCCGTTTTTTAAGTTTGATAACACTCAGCTGTCAGTTGGTTATATTTCAGTGACATATACACAACTCAATACACAGCTAACTAGATAACTTAGTGAATAGGGCCCTAGTTTTATGCCACGACGTATCCTAGATACCACTGGCAGTCATCATCAATTAAACATTAGAATAACACTGAAGACAATAACAAAGCACCTCCATGTTAACAAGAATAATAATAATAATACAGACTTTGTTTCAAATAGTACACTCAGGGTGCTCATTTTTAAAGAGTTTAATCATTTGTATCTAATATAATAAAGAGCAGAGAAATACAGTCTTCAGTGTATTTGCTAATATTTATCATCGGCTGAGAAGTCTTTAGTAGACCTGAGTATGATGTGAAACCAAGTAGAACTATCAATTATTATATCAAATGCTACTGAACAGCCGTTTGAACTTAGCTTCAAACAATGACTATTTCTAACGTCTTTTATTAAGACCACTATTGTTGAGATCGTGAATACTAAATGTCTGGTGACTGGCTTTTAACCTTCGTGAGTTTATAGTAATACTTAATTCCCCTTTAACATCATTTATGACCTACTTATATTAATGAATATGCTAGAACAGAATATACGTGACAATAATTAGTGTCATTCTTTAAAAGTTAAATGGTTATTCTGTATTTTATCAACTGACAATGAAATCTCTATCCTTTAAAAATCGATTCCTCAAAGTGACCATTTGTTTAATATTTTAGAGTTTCTTTCACATTTAACCTACTCAAAGATAATGAAAACGCTATCTTTCAGAAATGAACTGATGGTTAGAAACAAAATTTTATTGTTTCTAACTTATCAAAAATTATTTCCTATGCTCTTATTTTCTCTATGCATACATTATGCACAACTTCTTTATTTGACAAGTAATATCCTCCCACCCTACCCCCTTAATAATAATTCATGTGACTGCTATCAGTTAATCTGGTATCCATATGATGATGACAAATTAACTTTCAGTCTATTCATTATTTGTGATGTTAGGAATTATAATGTTATGGTTTTCATAGGATAAACAACGACACGTAGAATGTAATTAAAGGGAAGACAATAGGAGAGGAAGAACAATTTATGTGATAACGTGCAACTGTACTTTGGATATTCTAGGAACATATCTGTTGCTGTTGTTACTAAATAACTGTTACTATCACTAATCATACAAATAACGTTTACAACTATCAACTTATTGTATAGTATTAGAAATTAATTGCTTTGAAAATACTTTGTAATACACATATTAGATACATAGATAGATCATAAAACTTAAACTTTGTCTTAATGACTTATGGTTGTCAAGATGATGTAAGATTAATCCCTGTCAGTTATAAATGTGACTGGAACAACCTACTCAATTATTAAGGTTCGTGTTGAATACCTTTTATATTTAGTCATCTGTTAGCTTACTTCAGAGTAATGTACGTCCATATGTTTCCTTTTATTTTCAGCATAGCTTGACCATATGCGATCTAAACGGATTAAGCAGGGATTATTAACTTGAAATATCATTAAAAAAGACCAATTAAATCAGTCACGAAATCTCTAAGAGCTAAAAATGAGGTGAAGATTCCCCTACCTTATCCATATGCTTGGAAATTGTGTCCCGTTTGATGGCTGGGAACCAGTATGACAAATCAGTGTGTTGTATCACTAGATAGTAAAGCGGATTTCTTTAAAGAGATGTTTAGTTAGTCTTCCGTTATTGAACAACAAATGCTAGTAAGCCTAATGACGGCTTGTTTGGGAGTAATCAATTTGTTTTCATTGCAGAAACTTTTTCTACTGGGGAACAAATACAAAACAACTGCCTACAAATTGACTAACTGCACGGTATATCTTTCTAACCAAGTATGTCTTGTATTCAAAATGATGCTACTATAAACACTCGAGTTAGCTTCTGAAGCTAACTGAAAATAATAAACTGAGAAAAATTGGCCGATATGAGTAATAAGCGAAATACAGCTCAATCTCCACTGGCTGGCAACTTCCACTCACTAAGTTTGTGCGGTTGATCACCAAGTTACACATCATATTATCACAGTTCACTGTTTAGAAGACGCCGACAAGCATAACTGGATGTGGATTTCTTCTTTATTGATATTTATCCACAAAATTTATTTGCAACGTTAATGAAAAGAGTGATCACTTAGTAATTCTAACCTGCAGATACAATGCTGGGTGTGAAGATGCATTTTATTAAAGAATGTGAGAAAAAATAGCAGCCTGAATTGATGGGGGTGCCTCTTACCTATCTCTAACCACCTAAATGAAAATGTCATTCCAGAGGAGTAGATGTAACTAGATCTGTAAAACTTAACTAACTTCACTAAGAAATGTTTTCCATACTTTGTGGCATAAGATAATTGTTTCTAAATATGTCCGCTAAAATGATTCTGTATCTCTGTCTAGAAGCGAATACACATACACTGTTATACTAATTTTTCTAGCTGTGGTCGTGCTGTTATTTCGTTGTCATTATATAGTCAGACGAAAGGTATTGCAAGAAGTGAAGGCCCACATTTATTTTCAGTACTTTTGCACACTTTTCCCTCCTCTCTTAACATATCTTATATTCGTATGTAATTTCTGTTTGCTTCCAAGGCAGCTTACTGTCCAGTTGTCTAGAATTCTACAGCAATTCATTAAGATGAAATTTAAAGACCATCCTATGAATCACATTTACTATATTTATGAAACATCCTACTGGTGCTACCATTACTATAAAAAAGGGTCTTCCATCATTTACTACATGCATAGTTAATAAGATGTCAATATTAGATGCTTTTTATTGTAGTCTCATACGGGGGAACATATGAAGTTGTGATAAGTAGTTAGTGCAGTTACTAGGACCCAGTTAAATCAGGCATACCTATGAATTATGCTAAAGGAGAACAAGGTCCTTTAATCGGTGCTTTTTGCACCTAATGGTTTGGTTGTTTATTCGATACAATTGTGACTCACAAGATGAAAATGAATAACCTATAGCCTAGTATCTTATCATCCAGCTTAGCAGATGAATCTGTCACTTGATAGACAGACTCTGATAAATACTTAGTTATTTTACAATCCATTCATAAATACTAATGGTCGACAATGAATTACACCAATGAGTTTTACTTAAGTAATGAATATAAGTCAGTTGAAATGATGAATACAATTTTTATGTTTTTGGCTAGATTTTTTATATGATATACGTGTGAGATCTGTATACGTATAAATTATCCACAAATACACCCACATAATTGAGAACTAAATTAAGTATAATTAGGAATATTTTACTCAACAACAAAAAAAAACCCAATGAAATTTGGATCTGGACAAAATCTGATGAAAAATAATCCCATGAAAATTATTTTTATGTACAGAACTATCAATAAAACTAATTCTGACATAAAAAATTTTATACAGCGGTAGAAACGTTTATATAGATTTCCTGGTAGAAGTTTTCTTGGAACTGATGATCTTCTGAGTGTAGCCTTCAGTGATACTGTAGTTATCATTTTTAACGGAAAGAGAAAGATGAGCACTTTAGACTTGTGTAAATGTCAGCTAGGAGTACATCTTTATTAAAAATAATATTGAGAAAAAAAGGAAAAGTAACAGTTTGTCATAATAATCGTCTGTTTGCATTTCTAACTTAATTAAAGAAATCATAGTTTTTCATCTGGGATTTCACCACCAAACAACAACATTTAGAAGAACATTTAAAACCAAAATGCACTGGGCTGCTGTTCCATTTTGGTTAAAGTCTTTTTGGTATGGTTCCTACACACACAACCCGACCAGAGGTTGAACTCAATAGTGGCACTCAGAGAGCGTCACACTTTAGGCACTGTTTAAATCTAATGACCCACGAGGTTAGCTCCTGAAAACATTTACCTTGAAGTCAATTAGAAAATTATGGAACCAATAAATGACAATTCATACTTTGAGCATCCATTGAAGAGATAAAATCAGGTCTCCAAGTTTACCAGTGTGTGTAATAGCTGTGAAATTTAAAATGTGGTATTCCCAAAACAAAGAAATGAAGCAAAACCTGCTTTCCAAATTTATTCGTTTATTACATGTATCATGACCTCGCCTAGATTAGTAGCTCGCTAGTTTTCTAGCCGGTCCCAAGCCCGGATAAAGAGGGAGGGTTGGGGCGTGGTGCTAGCAAATCCACCCCAAAACTTAACCAAATTGCTACAGAAACTTCAACGCATAAATATATTAAAAATACTAAAAATATAAACAATAACCTTATTTTTCGGTGGAATCGGGGAAGTGAAATGACGCAGGCTGGTGAAAGCCTTCGGGAAGCCAGTCAGCCGATGTGCCTTCTTTCGATGAAAGCAAAAATAAGGATGGGGACGTGGAATGTTCGTACAATGTACAAAGCTGGAAAGGCTGCTCAGGTAGCCGCAGAAATGAGGAGATATAAAATAGAAGTGTTAGGAATCTGCGAGAGCAGATGGAACGAATGTGGAAGGTGCCAACTATCAACTGGAGAGACAGTAGTCTATTCCGGTCACCCAGAGGACAACCACGAGCACACCGAGGGAGTGGCCATCATGATGTCACCAACAGCAGCCAAAACTCTCATGCAGGGAACCAATCTCTTCCAGGATAATGACAGCTAGGTTCAACTCAAAAGGAAGGAAGGTTACAATCATTCAGTGCTATGCACCTACAAACATCTCAGAACAAAAGAAGAAGGAGGATTTCTACAGACAACTACAAACAGTAATGTACAACGTCCCAAATGGCGATATCAGAATCCTGGTGGGTGACATGAATGCGAAACTGGGAGGAGACAATACAGGAAGAGAACTCACCACGAGTCGTGAGGCCCTCAGTGAAATGAACGAAAATGGTGAACTCTTCTCAGACTTCTGCGCCTTCAATGATTTGGTGATTGGTGGCAGTGTGTTCAAACACAGGGATATACACAAGGCAACATGGATTTCACCAGATGGACACACCAAAAACCAGATAGACTTCATTTCAATCTCAAGGAAGTGGAGACGGAGCCTACTGGACACAAGATTGAGGAGAGGAGCAGATGTGGGTTCAGACCACTATCTAGTACAAGGGACTTTCAAGGTGAAGCTAAAAGCCTCGAGGATAGCTGGGGATAGGCCACAATGCAAGTTCATCACTCAAAAACTGAAGGACACAACCACAAAGGACATTTTCACTGCAACTGTCAGAGCAAAGCAGGAAACACTACGTGGCATCACTGAGGAATCATCCGTGAAAGACCATTGGAACACTCTGAAGGTGATTTTCAACGAAAAGTGTTCAACAGTTTTGGGAAGAAAGAAGAGACAAGACAAGGAATGGCTCTCAACGGACACTTGGAAGCCAATAGAAGAGAGGAGAATGGTGAAAGAGAAAGTGATTCAATGCAAAGACGGACAAGAGAAAGAGACGCTGAGCTCAACTTACACAGCACTGGACAAAGAAGTGAAGAAGAGTGCCAGGAAGGACAAAAGACAATTCTACGACAACCTGGCTACTGAAATTGAGAAGGCAGCAGGCAAAAGGGACCTGAGGACACTATATCAGATAACCAAGTCTCTATCCGGGAAGAGATCAACACAAGTGAAACCTATAAAAGACAGCCAAGGGAGCCCAATTACCAAAGAAGAAAGACAGATTAAACAATGGGAAGATCACTTCAAAGGACTCTTGAACCGACCACCAGCTACAACTCGTCCAGAAATACCAACAACAGCACATACACAACTGCAAGTTGACACCAACTCTCCAACGAAAACTGAAGTCATGAATGCAATCAAGCTGCTGAAAGCTGGAAAAGCAGCTGGACCAGATGGAATACCCCCTGAAGCACTGAAAGCGGACCCGGAGACGACAGCAGATATGCTGACTCCATTATTGCAAAAGATCTGGAAAGAGGGAAAGGTGCCTACTGACTGGAGGAAAGGTTACTACCAAAGAAGGGCGACTTAGGACTCTGCGAGAACTGGCGAGTAATCATGCTCCTGTCGACGCCAAGTAAAATTCTGAGTCGCATCATCCTGGAGAGAATAAAGGACGCACTGGATACAGAACTCCGACCAGAACAAGCTGGATTCAGGAAAGGCAAATCATGTTCTGACCAAATTGCAACTCTACGCATCATCATCGAACAAAGCATGGAATGGCAATCAAACCTCTACCTCAACTTTATAGACTTTGAGAAGGCCTTCCACAGCGTTGACCTCGAAGTAATTTGGAAACTACTCGAGTACTACGGCGTACCCCAAATATTCATCAACCTTATTCAACAGCTGTACGACAACGGCACATGTCAAGTGATCCATAACGGAAAACTCAGCGAGGCGTTTGGAGTAAACACAGGAGTCAGACAAGGGTGCTTATTATCACCAATGATATTCCTAATTGTGGTGGACTGGATTATGCGTCAGACAGTGGGAAACGAGAAGACAGGGATATCCTTGACCGACGTGAAGAACCTAGAAGACCTGGATTTCGCGTGTGGATGATTTATGTTTGATGTCATACAAAATTGAAGACTTACAAGCGAAAACCGACAAACTGGTCGAAGAAGCAGCAAAGACAGGACTCCAAGTGAACATAGACAAGACTTAGGTTATGAAAATAACCAACCAACCAACAACAGCAGCAGCAACGGGAGGGATTTAAAAGGGGTTACTTCATTCACTTATCTAGGGAGCATTGTCTCAACTACAGGAGGAACGGACGAGGATGTCAAATCGAGAATCGGGAAGGCGAGAAACACATTCATCAACCTGAAACCAATCTGGAAATCTTCGTCACTCAGCACCAGCAACAAAATTCGGATTTTCAAGTCAGTTCTTCTATACGGATCAGAAATTTGGCGGGTCACGAAGAATATTTCCAACAGCCTGTTGCAGACCTTTATCAACAACTGTCTTCGCTGGCTCTATACTGAAGATCAGATGGCCGGAAAGAACAAGAACCAACAAAAAACTATGGGAAGAAACAAAATAAGAACCAATCGCTCAGCAAATATGCAGGAGAAAGTGGAGATGGATTGGACACTTGCTGAAGAGGCCGCTGGGTGACATTGCGCGTCAGGCCAACGCTCGAGTGGAACCCGAAAGGGAAGCGGCGAGTGGGACGTCCACGGGTTACATGGAGGAGATCGTGTGAAAAGGAGCTGAAACAGTATGGACTAACATGGATGCAGGTGAAAAGTACAGTAGAAGACAGAAGCAGGTGGAGACGTGCAGTTGAAGCCCTATGTTCCACTAGGAACCCAAGGGAACAATAAATAAATAATAATAATACATATATCATACAATGGAACATTATTATTTGCTATTGAATTCAATTTTAGATTTTCCCGTCGATTGATTGGACCGAAGTGCTCGGTCTCAGGTTGACATGTTGGCTTCTTGTGCATCCTGGATTCCACTGCCAGTCACCATCCACCAATTAACTCATAATTATTATTTGCTGGTTAATATTTTGAGCTTAATTTGTTTTTCACAGTCATATCAAAAACTGCACGTGGAAAAATAAAGAGGACCCTTATTTAGAAACCTTCAGGTGTTACGAAATGAAGGCAACCAGTATAGCCTAAATTGAAATAACAGTTATTGCATACTTTGAAAGATTTTCTGTTATATAGACTGTTTAGAGTTCTTATCAAAGGTTTACAATGAATTATATACTGCTTAAGATATGATTTTCTCCTAAGGAACAAGGAGAACTTGTTCTAAATTTTCCCTTAATTATTATAATTATCAGATTTTGGTCTAATAATCCTATTTATCGTTGGACAAAAATGAATTAGTGTCGCACTTTAAGTGACCTGAAGTGCTCTTCAGTCTAATGTAAAAGGATTTTACCCGTGGTTTCAGTCGTGCTTTTTTGTATGTTATTAGTAAGTGAGGACGTTAAACAAAAGGGTTCTTGGAAATCGTTATCAACAACACAAGTTTAGTGTTTGAGCTAATAGCATAGCATGTTAACATCAGTTAGAGAACCATTATAAACCAGGAAGTATCGAACACTTGTTTCGGGTTCTTCATCAGAATGCACCGATGTTCTAACACAAGGATCGAACTCGTAACCTTCAGGTTACAAGGAGAAGTGGGAATACCATTCAGTAACTGAGACGGCGGAGTTCCCCTTTTTACTTGAAATTCCTGGGTTTGGTCCCTAGTAGGGTAATGGGTACGTTCTGATGAGGAGTCCAGAACTGGGACTAAACGGCTGTTCACTAATCCTTGGTTAATAATGCTTCTCAAACTGAAATCATTTAGTAATTACATTTGAAATCAATCAAACCCCTGCAAAATCAATACTTGAGAACACGGTGTAGTCAGATTTGTGTCTTTGTTGAGATTTATATGCTTGTATTTACACAAATATCTTATTTTTAATATCTGTTGTGTACTAAAATCAACTGAGCCCTTGTACTTTGAGGTAAAGTATCACTGAGAACAGTAGACGAAAATTTTTCAAGTGTCTTAGTCATATGAACAACTTATTTCTTTACGGCTGAAGAAACTTACAATTACTCATTCTCGCCCCCACACTGAAACGCTTAGATCAAGTCAGAAATTAGGTTTTATAAACAATGAAGACGAAACCACAACTGGCAATTGAGATTGTAGGCGGTAATTTTGAAACCCATAGTGTGAGGAAAAGAAAACATTTGAGTAATGGATTCTGAACGAGAAAAAGAAATGCATTTTCTGCATAGGTTCTCTTTTTTATGCGATGCAGTCCTGCATCATTTTCTTTGAATCACGTATTTAATTGACAAAGTAACTAGCATTCATTACTTTGCTACTTGCAGCAACTTTAAAAAAGCATAGTGATTACTTCAATGCAATTCACATAAGTGATATATATATTTGTGATGTCTGAGAGTCACTGATTTATTCAACAATAAAAAACTAATGGGTTTTCGTCAGTATAATTCTGATGAGCTACAAAGAAAGCCGAAATACTTTTTCATTTTCCATGGGCTGTCAGAAATTGCATAAATTATAACAATCTTCTCTAAAGGAAGTTTTTTTACCGCTCACAGAAGTAATCTATAGAACAGGGGGAAACTAAGGTGTTCCGAAAAATCATTTCGACCTGCTTTGGGACCTCACCAACATCCTATACAATAGTAAGCACATAACGTCTGTGTTTCTGGTGTGTATGCCACTATTCATTTTCTTGATCTAAATCCAACAAATGACACACCTTTTATATACTCAGAATAATTTGTGACCGTGATTTAATGCCATAGATGAGTAAAGGACTACACTCAACTTATTTGACCTCACACATTGGTGCCTTCTCACTAAAAATTTCTGTATTCTATCCCAAAATCAGTTAATAGCCAACACCAGAATACTGCTTTCTGGAAGTTGTTGGTGTACAATGCAAAGGAACCTCATAACATGTCTGAGAGGACATCTCTCCAGAATACCTATTGTTTTTCAGTGGTTTTCCGATCTAAAGCCAGTCAATCAAATTTCCACAAACCGAAATGGATAATAACAATTTATAACAAAAATTCGTACACAGAATAATTTTTAATTTAATTAATTAAAAATTAAAATTAGTTAGGTCGGAAAGTGTCACACAACTATATTGGAAGTGAAATAACTTAGTTATGATTTACGCAATGTGTATATATCTGTTTACCGAAACTTGAATATTATGTAACCTCCAGTTGTTCATATTGGTAATTTTGTTTAACACATAAATGTATATTTACATTTATGGGACTATGTTACATTTACCAGTGGACATGAGAATCATAACACATTGATGTGCGAAAACTAACAGATTGCATGAATCATCACCAGGTAGCTGAATGAGTTTGTATTGAACTTTGTTTATTTGCAGTGATGCTAGATTCAAATATACACAATTGACTATCATATTTCCGAGGTCATACAGTAGTTTTAATAAGCATTTGGTTAGCACCTGAATGAAAATAAACTATCAATCCATCTATGAAATATACAAGTATTGAAATATAAATTGTCATGCACACATACATATACGGTAGAAATAGGATTATTCAATATTTAGTGTTTGCTGTAATTCAAACAAACAAATGAATAGGTAATAATATAAACATATCTTAAAGAAATCGGTGAATTAATTTATAAATGGGTTGAATGATACTGTCTTTTCTTATCTTTGTTTACAGTTTTCCAGTGAAGTTTAATGAATACAAATAAAGTTAACAGGGGACCAAAGTTTATCTTACTTTAGTGAATTAATTTATAACACGTGATTACCTTAAAAATACAACAACAAAATTGTGTTTATATAATCAGTCAACAAAGGAAACGGAATTAATCTATTTTGTCGGTTTAGTTAAGGAGTAAACAACATGAATAACTGAATGCCTACACAGACGACATTACTAACAGTGGTAGTCTCAGATTTAACTCATCCAAAAATGTGAGGTGCACATTTTAGCACCGATAAAAAAAGGCTAACTTGTTAATACAATATTAAATACCTTCATATGAATTTATAGCAGTGCTTTCATTTATACAGAAGTGCAACAAACTGATACTTTCCTTGGAGGTTACAGAATATACATTAACATATTAAAATAATAAGTAAGTGACCAGATGGTGAATAAAATGACATTCAAGAAATTTTGTATAAATTGACTGAGATTTATTATATAAAGTAAGAACGTAAATAATTGACTATTATAGTCAATTATTTAAGTAGCGCCAGCATACTCCAAACAAAAAGCCTCACTGTAGTTTACGCACATACATTTCTTTCCGCCGTAAGATTTTAAAATTCCTGAAAAACTGGCATAAGCTTAATCTGACAGAAGACAGTAAATGTAGTGAACTTTCTTCGCTGAATTCGTAATCATTATAATGTAATCAAGGCCTCTAGTTCATTTGAATTACAAAAAAATAACGGTTATCCAGAATCAATTACAGTTGGATATAATACTGAATTGGTTAGTGAACTAATCGGAATAAGGTAAAATTTAACCGATGCTGAAAAAAATTGAATAGCATAGGATATTAGGACATAATGACGCGATCATGTCTGGAACACCCGAGTGGTAACATCTTGCTTGGAAACACAACAGTTCTCTCCATGAATGTGAGTACATCTTGATAAGAATCGGGGATATATGTATAAAAAATGAATTTAATGTATGAAGCTAATTTCTTGCAGATATACATTACTGCAAACTAAGAAAATATAAGGAACAGCAAGTAGAGAGCTACAAACACAGGATATGCTGATTACTTTTTGGAAGATACTTTAATTAACTGAAGTGCGTCGAAATATTTCAGTCTTGTATTGTAGTGAGGCAAAGTGTTGATGAGTATATGAAGTTCATCATGCAGACAGTAAATATTAAGAAATCATGAATTATCTGAAATCTGCACAAATCTGTCTTTGAATGCATTGGAAGTAGGATTTCGAAGTTCTGGGTCTGCAGGGATTTGACTGATTTCAAAGTTAGGTGTTGTTATGATCCGAAATCATTTAGAGAATCCCTGAAAATCAAAGGGCATTGGTTATTTTTTCGTCTTGGTTTAGGTCGCTGCAACAATACGTACACGAAAACTAAATGGTAATATGTTTGCCTTGAGCTGAAAGTCCCGGGTTCGATTCCTGGTGAGGTCATGTGCATTAAAAACTATATTTCACCGTCCATTAATTATTTTAGTGAATACTACACTAATTCAGGTTAAAAATTTGAAGAAAAATAGTTAAAAAGTTGTTCGTTTAATTTCCTTTTAAAGAGATTCCGTCGAGTAGATGAGGATGAATGATGACGCAATGTCTTATAATAAGCTTAAAAGTTTCTCAGCGTGTTAGCTTAAATTAATTCCTTCTCAAAACTCACCTGTAATTCGAAGGAAGGTTATTGAGACCAAAGCATAAAAGCAGTGATAAGTTGCAGTTTTTTTTCCTTCGCTAAATATGTAGTTATAAATGTTTTGTATTAATTTAGATAAGTGTCTTTTGATAAACTGTATTTTCAGGGCGAGTAACGTCATTGTAGTTACATTTAAGAGTATCAGGTTAAACACATTTTATTAACCCATAAAAATGTGGAAATTTTTTTTTCATTTCTCCTATTAAACTGTCAAATATTGATATTCAAATGTATAAATGAAATGCCTGTGAGATCGAATTACACCCAACACCTCAGTATAACAAATCTCTCTTTGTGTGTAAATTTCTTTGTGATACCTTACTGCTTATAGACATTTTCTTCCAAAATACTCATTAGTTGAAAGAAAATATTGATTATGATTGGAAGACAGAAATGCTGGTGATTCTTCCCGTGTTCAATTTGTTGCCTACCCATTTTTTAAAATCTGAAAATGTAAGAACAGTGCTCGGGAGAGAAGTAATAATTCACTTTTATTTTTCTACTCCTTTCCATGTAATCTGATATTCTCAATTCCATGTTTAAAGGACAAGTATTTCTAGCAAAAGAAGGTAAACAAAGAATTTTTTAGGTGATATGGATAATTTCGGAAATTCTGGTGGTTAATTTAACCATCAACAGTCATTTAAAAAGATGACAAAAACAAACTTAAAAAAGCAATAAAGCAAAGTGGTTACATAAGACAAAAACTACAGCAGACTTTTCAACTTGCTATTTCTTATAATTAGATGACAGGAATCGCTGAAAATTCAAAGGTAGTCTTCAGCAGAAAAGACGGGAAAAGGAAGAATTAAGGTAAAAAAAAGAATGAATTGTAACCATGGGAAAGGAAACTAACCAACCTTCAACAGATTAACATCTTTAATTTTGATATGAACAAAAACAGTGGAATGCAAACGTTTTCGAAATCCTTTGAAAACAAACAGAGTAAAGTGATACCTTAGGAGAAGATCGTTTCAAAGATCAAATTTATTTAGAAAACCTTGACTAAATGCAAGGAATGTCAGATAATGAGTTGATATTCAGTTACTTGCTGATCATGACTACTCAATCACAACCTTGGGGAATCCATCTTGAATTTAATATCTGCTCTAAAACTAGAAGGAAAGTATTTCATAAGGGTGAATTAACAACAAGGCAGGTCAATAAAATTACTTTTGGGCCATATACTTTATATCTCGTATTAACACATTGGATGTGTGTAGAACTGTGGTGAGAGCTGGCTGCTAGCCAGATTGGTAGACAGTAATTGACGTCAATGTTTATGTCCCAAATATTAGTCATGTTGAATACAAGAACAAAGACCGATAGCAGACTGTGCGTAGGCGGATACAATTAGTAGATAGATGATCTGACATTCAAGAGACAGCTACAAAGAGATGAAAGATTAACTTTCAGTGAGAAACAACCAATCAGAAGACTGTGTTTTTCTGCTAACAATAATCTATAATAATGTACATGAAAAGCTATGAATATGTGTTGATTTCCATAACAAACGATCTGTTGCCTGACTCTTGCCTTCTGTTGTTACAGAACTATTTTTACACAGATAAGACTACTATTCATTCTTTCGGCCTATAAGTTTTCCTAGTACTGCAAGTGTGGATGGACAATAAAAAGAAAACTTATGCCAGAAGAGAAGTATAATGTTGAGGAAATAAATTAAAGTAACTTCGTTAAAATGCAGGAAGTTAAAAATTTTCATCTTTCTAGGTCTGACCATGTAAAACGTTGTCAAATCATGAGGATACATCGACAAAAGCACACTTAATCTCATGTATTTAGATAGATAATTAAATGCCTTATACCCTCACCTCTTTTTGATTAGAATTCACATTAAGTGACTGATACAGTGTATTGGTATCTTCTTTCAGGGGGCAAATCAGAGACTCTGACTCTGCAGACCGATTGATAGAATTTCATGATTCCATTTCAGTCAGCTGAAGGAAAGCCAAGGGGAAGCAGGAAAAATTCAACTAATAAAAGTCATGCCTGTAACAATAGAACTGACTCTTGTGACTCAGTAGTCTAGTATATAATAATTTGGAGTTTGTAATCTCAGAGAGTGGTTGCCAAGACGAAGTCTGATTGAAGAAACAACTACTCAAAGAGTTGCAAGTGCAGCCAACTGACGGTTTTTAAAAAGGAAAACACATCTATGCCAGGCTCCACTGGTAGCCATAATTTATCAAGCAGTATCTAGTCAAAATCAAAGGTTTCGTGGAACTAATATCTCATGGGCTCACATACCAATAGAGACCTGTAATTCTGTCACACTGAAGAGAAACAACACAATTCACAACTTTCAACAGCCATCGAATTACACTTTACAATAGATTATCCAAATGAGCTGCCGGAATGGATACTTAAATCCCGTGAAATATTTCATCACTCTGATTAAAAGACATGAAACTACTAAAGATTTAAGGTTAGCATTTGAGAAATACTCGAAAATTTTTGGCTAATTAGTATGTTCTTCCTTGACCTTTGTCTATACTTCTCAATAAGAATTTTGGTAATGTTTAACAAGGCGTACGTCGAACCTGTGCAACCTCATATTCCTTCTGTGATTTGAACCTCAGCTGTTCAGAGAGGCTACCAATTAAGTATTCATTTTAATAAGTATTGAATACACCACGATAAGTTTAAAATCAAGATAATATTATATAAATGAAGAGTGAAACGGATCTTTGTGTGTTTGGTATTCATAACTGAACGTTTAGATTCGCATTACATTAGCTTTAAGTTCAATTAAACTAAGTCCATCAATGTCAGTGGCACATCGGTAGAATGTTCACCAACCACGCAGATGGTTTGGGGTTCGATCACCGGCCAACGCACTCCTTTACCTCGCTAAGTAAGTAATAAGACTGGTAAAGAGGGAAAGTCAGGGATGACGCTAGCAACCCCACCCCGTAAAAATGAAAACTACTGCTACCAAAACTTCAAAGCTCAAGTTTGAAGCCCTGTTCCACTCGGAATACAAAAGGAATAAAATAAAAATACATTATTATAATGCTTCACATGAATTTATCTGTTCAGAATTTAAGGCAACACGCAAAAAACCGTAGTAGTGATAAAATTTCAAGATGTTTTGCTTTTTGAATGATAATCAATCGGCAAAACCATACAAACCAGGAGAAATGGTAGAGGTATACAGATAAAATTGTACCAACAAGTATATGGTTCTGAGTGTCTGACTACAAGAGCTTCAGAAGGAGAAAGAAACTCAATACTTCAGCGTTCTGAATAGCTTAAAAGTATTAAATGTCAAATCTTTACAGCTTACTAATCCCTTCACTTTCTCTATGCCTACATGAACATAACATGATGATTTGGAAAATATGAAGTAAAGAACCATACTACTAAATTCAAGAGTAAGTAGTTTATTTTTCAGAGTTACAATAATATTTTGTAATCAATGTCAGTAAAAAGTTTGAGCATTGTGGAATAGATTATAATTATATTTCAGTAGTTTAGACACAAGTGATAAGTTTCCGTTTTTGGTAATATTCCGAGCAAAATTATATATATATATATATATATATATATGAACAACTGTAATCTAAACAGGCTTTTATGAAAGTTAATTCACCTGTGATTTCTAACGGATTGCACAAAGAAGATTAGAATTTCCTGGTCAACAAGCTTATTGTTTTTCAAGATTCTCATACCTACCAAAGGCTTTCAAGGGATGTACCTCTTTTAAGGGGGAATCCAGATTTATTTGATGTACTCCGTTTTCCCCAGGTGAGTGTGAGTACTGATATCTCACCCGACTGATAGCTGCTACCTTGACGTCCTCAACTAGGTCGAGATACTGAGTCCCTATTTAAGGAAGAAATAGCGAAACATGTATCTGAGATGGACATCAGGACTTCCCCTGAGGTAGCCTGGCACAACATGGAGTTAGTTATACACACAGCCTTAGAAGATGTTAATAACCTAAAACCAAAAGTTAGTAAGGGCCACTGGATCTCTACCGCCTGATTGACGCAGGAAGACTGATTCCAGCGAGCTCCGATTATGATGAGGAGCGAAAGCTACTCAAACGCAAACTAATAAGAAGTCTTCGCAACGACCGTGAACACTGGCGAGCGACAAAAGCAAAAGAGATGGAAAAGGCATCGGCGATTGCTAACACCAGACAACTACTTAGACTTATGAGGGAAATATGTGGCAAAAGGCAAATGATGAGTGAAACAATCTCTGAGAAAAATGGCACTATAATTAGCTCCCAGGATAGACGACTGGAATGGTGGAAAGAACACTTTGAGGAGCAGTTTAATTGGCCTACAGCCACAGTCAACTTACCAAACATTCAACAACTCCCTGAATGGGATATAGACACATGTCCTCCGTCCCTAAATGAGGTTACTAAGGCCGTCACTAATCTGAAACAAGGCAAAGCAACAGGACCTGATGGAATAACTCCAGAGGTATTTAAGTCCGGTGGAGAAAGTTTACTGTCTGCGTTAACTCAGGTACTAGGAAGCGTCTGGGAATCAGAGGAAGTTCCGTCGGGTTAGTGTAAGTCATTGATTATCCCCATGTACAAGAAGGGAGACAAGTCTTTCTGTGATAATCACTGGGGGATTAGCTTGACTTATATGGTATCTAAAGTTCTAGCCTCAATAATCATGCGTAGATTAAATGGTGCTCGGGAGGCACAAACACGAGAGAACCAGGCAGGTTTTAGACCAGGAAGATGGTGTATTGATCATATCTTTACTCTTCGGCAGATTCTGGAACATAGGCATACTTACCGGCGTCCAACAGTCGTTATATTGCTTGACCTAAAGGCGGCATTCGATTCTGTCGACCGAGAGGTTCTCTGGAGATGCTTGGCTGTAAAGGGAATGCCGAGAAAATACACTGCACTGGTCAAGGCACTATAAATGAACTCATGCAACCAGGTGACAGCCTACAGAGAATTGTCATGTGAAGTGGTGACAACTAGTGGTGTCCGACAGGCATGCCCACTATCCCCATTTCTATTCAATTTCATCATAGATGTACTAATGGACTTAACCCTAACTCACTTCAGAGACTCAGGGATTGACTTGTTACCATCAGGGAATAATCTCGTTGACTTAGAATATGCAGATGATATAGTCCTTCTAGGTGAAGACGCTGACAAAATGCAGAGTCTTCTGAACACCTTGAACTGAGCAGCAATCTGCGAATGTTTGGCATGCGATTCGCTCCCACCAAATGTAAGATGATGCTACAGGACTGGACTACATTGACTCCTAGCTTAGAAATAGGGAGTGAAGTGGTAGAGCGTGTTGACCACTTCACTTATTTGAGAAGTTGCATCAGCCCCAACGGGTTGATCGCTGACGAAATCTCCGCACGGATGCAGAAGGCTAGTTTCGCATGCCAGTTTACGCCGCCTCTGGCGTAGACGTGATATCCGGCTATCGACTAAAGGACGTGTGTACTGCTCAGCAGTACTCTCACTCCTCCTTTATGGCTGTGAGACATAGCCTTTGAGAGTGGAGGACATGAAAAGACTAGCTGTCTTTGATCATAGGTGCCTGCGTTCTATCTCTCATGTGAAGTGGTATAGTAGGGTAAGCAATATTGTTGTTAGGCGTCGAGTGCTAAGTAAAGAGGGGGAAATCAATCGACGAGGTTGTGAAGCTCTATCGACTGAAATGGTTAGGACATGTATTACGTATGCCTAGTCATCGCCTACCTCGACAACGGGCAATATTAGCTGACATAGGGTCAGGCTGGAAAAGAGGTAGCGGCAGTCAAACCAAAACATGGCACCAGTCAATGAAATCCACAACAGTTAGTTTAAGCCACGTAGGAAGGTGTAGACTTCCTGGTTGGGGTCCTCGGGACGGTAAAAACCAATGGCTGGAGACAATAGGTGATATGGCTCAAAATCGTTCTCAATGGCTGGCACAGATGCATCCACTCCTTGTGACTTATAATATCCAATGAAACTACATTGTTCTTCGTTATTACTTTTCCTTTTATCTCATATCCCTGTCTACTGTCTCTATTTTGCATTTCTTCTACTTTCTTCTCTTGCTTTGTGTGCTACATGGTGTGGCAACGTGAACTGCTGCATATCGGTGGAAAGTTCTATGTTGAAACCAGACAGACAGATCTCACTCTTCATAGAAGATAAAGTGACTGTATAGTCCAGATAGTCCTATTGTCATGTAAAATGCGCCAGAACTAATACGACGATCGGTAGTATAATTTTACTACATATCCTATTAGTTTATGTAGTATTTATCCTTACGACCAGCACTGGGAAAAATCTAATAGTCAAAGCCGCGTGTAAGATTCTACTGATTAGTGTAAATAGTTGGAAATCCTTCACATTCCTCAACACTTCCTGCTATTCCAGATCAAGGCCATTTAAAAATTTAAAGGAAATCACGGCGAGGTCTAACCTTGGATTATGCATGTTAGGACAAACTAACTATGTTTGTTAGCCGTTAAGTCATGATTGATAAAATCGCTCAGATATTATTTATCTATGGTTTAAATTTCCGTTGATATGCAAAGGATAATTAACTCTGTATTGTGAATAATAAAATCGTTGATATTGCAGTTGTCTCAGTTGAATCTGACTTCTGTGTGTCTACTGCGTGTAGGGAATATTTCGAAATGGTTAGTTGTCTTGAGGAGCATTGTAGTCAGGATAGACAACAACCAACAAAATCACTAACACTCAGTTACAACAATGCATTTCAGCGACAACTGCCTTAATTATGATAAAGGTAAGATGTAACTACTGAAAGGGATGCCTGCTGACAGGCATTTAAAAAAAAAAGTTAACATAACGAAACCACAAATTAACAGTGCTGAAGTTAATGAAGAGCAGAACTACACTCAATAATCCATAAAGCTTAATAGAGCAGAATCAAATTATTAATAGCTTTAGCTTGATCTCTCATCTACATACAAAGTAAAAAACACGATGAAAGAAATACCGAAAACATGAGTTGTGCTCTTTGATACTTATGACATCTGAAGAACATTGAACATTTACATAATTTCTTGTGACTAGACTGAAGAATAGCCATTAAAGATATCAGTTCTGAGGCAGAAAGCCAAAACTTTTACTCCCTGTTTAAAAATATTAGAATGGAGACTTGCCAAAGTGAAATATTAGCAACTCCACATCAAATTTCTAAGTCCTGGTAGTATCTACGATTATCTTCACTACTTACATCTCAAAGGGATCATCTTCATCTGCTGACGTAAGCTTCATTCTGATTGCAGTACGAGTATTTTTGGAGGCAACTCTCTGCGTACTAGGTTGATGGTGGCATTGTGAAATTTCTTCTAGTTCTTTTATCTAATCGACATTTTACAATCAGCCGCGATTTACTAAACAACTCACCCAATAAGTTTGAGAACTTTAATTAGTCTTCATACAAATGACATCTGGCATTCACTGTACCTTAAAGAACAAATCCATCCAATGAGAGATTTGTTAACTTTTGTGATTTCTATGTAACTAGCGTTTCACTGGAGGGTCTATTTGTGATTTAGTTTACTGTTGAAGAGAAAATATTTTCTTTGTTCTCAATCGTTTTTAATTCTAGAAAGTCTTTTAGAATGCATCTAGAAATATTTCGATTTTTTTGTTTTACTGGGAAGTAGAATACAGAAGTTGTATGTGTTCAGTAGTCAGGTAACCCCAGAATCTCCGGAAAAAGATAATTTTCCCAGGGTTTATGCCAATACAAGCTCAGATATCTTGCTATTTAGTAATCGCATTATTTGAACAACAGTTATTTTATGCATAGAACAGAACTTCGGCTAAAAGACAGTACAGACACAAAGAACAAAATATAACGGGTAAGAAGAGGCGTGGAGTATGCAAAAGAAGTACTCTTAGAAGTACTAAAAGACAATGTACAGATATGAAGTCGGCAGTCAGTGTTGTTTACTCTTCTTTTTCGTATATCAAGCTGATATCACCATAAATTTACAGGCTGACAAATCCGTGAATAAACATGACATCATTTTACTATGTAACTTACATTCGACGATGTTTTACGAAACCAGCAGTAATAATAAGTGGATTACTATATGGCATTTCCTTTTGATATAAGTATAAAACTTGGGTACTGTGGTAGAGCATAACTCCGTTATGGATAGGATTTTATTTTGATGAATCACACAGCAATATTAACTGATGACGTTTCAAGCACAAATTATTGCTCATAATCATATCAAGTCACTCACACAACTTGTTTCCTTCATTTATATACATGTGTGGAATTGACTAGATATTTGAATAAAAATCATTATGAGATAATGTACATTCAGAAATAATAATACGAGTGTTATTGATCAATTACAATTACATGGGAAATAAAACGAGTGTTTTTATAGTCAAAATAAGTAACTTGTTAGAATGTTGTGGTGTGCTTGAATTGAAATAGAATTTTGAGATTATTTATTATCCTCCTCTGATTTGACTGGCGGTAATAATATCTTCCATATTTCTGGTATTTGCATTGAATCATTTCTGTTGCATGTGTTGGGTGTAGACTCAATGAACAAGGATTCCGTAATCAACCTCTCTCTTCACCTACCTATGTTACTCTTTAGAATTTTAACCCTATCCCACCCTATTGTGTGGTTGTTTGTTAATGCGTGAAGTGCAATTGCTGAGCTTTTTTCTAAATTACTTATCTTTCCGGGGTCAACCATTCTTACCTTAGCTAAATTCCTATGTCTCGACAATCTGATTACCCCCGACCGACTAGTCTGACCTATGTAGTTGACCTCACAGTCATTGCAGGGTATTTTGTAAATTATATTATTTTGTCTAATTGGGTTAACTAGGTCCTTTAACCTATAGAGCTTGTCCCTGAGTGAGTTCGTAAGTTTAAATGCCACTCTAATTCCTGCTCTATTAGGAATCCTACGTAGGGTCTCAGATGTCCCATCCTTATATGGTGGAACAGTAGATGCCTTATATTCTCTCTTATTTATGTTATCATTACTAGTTTCATTATTATTTTTATTTTGCTTTTGACCTTTTGTGATCTTCCTAATAAATTTTATAGGATAGTTATTCAACACCAACGCCTCTTCTATCTGTTTTATTTCATCATTTAGGTCTTTTCTTGTGCTACTGCTCGGTTTGTTAGACACTTAACTAAGCCTGCCTTAACAGTTAAAGGATGAGACGAATTGAAATCTAAATATCTATTAGAATGCATTGGTTTTCTATAAACACTAGTGTGGAGTTTACCTTCTTCTACTCGTTTTATTTCACAAACTAACATAGCTAATTCTCCTTGTTCATCTTCCGATTCAAATGTGAATTTTATTTCCTCTACTAGTGAATTTATATGTGTCAAGAAGCTAGAGATATGTTCTGTTTTTAACATTGTGAAAGTGTCATCTACATATTTCCACCATATTTTTGGAGTAGGATTAAATGTATTTAGAGCAATATTTTCCCAACTGTCCATAAATATGTCTGCTACGATAGGGGATATTGGTGATCTCATTGCTACGCCTTCTGTTTGTCTATATATTTTGCTTTGGAATTTAAAGATAGTAGATGTGAGGCACAACTGAATTCCTAAAATAATTTCTTCAATGGGCAGCTTTGTCCTATGGTTGAGTTCAGGATCCGCAGTTAGTTCTTTTTTAACTGCTTCTAAGGCCATATTGATTGGTATGTTAGTATAAGGACTAGTTATATCAAAACTAACCATTGTTTCATCATTCTCTAGTTGAATGTCATTTAGTTTATTTTTCATCTCATATGAATTAGCTAGTCTAGAGTTTGAGCGATTTCTAATGGGGCATAATATTAGAGCTAAGTGTTTTGATAATTCATAAGTAGAGGTTTTCCTAAAATCTACTATTGGTCGTATGGGCTAACCTGGTTTATAAAATTTTAATAGTACCATACATTCTACTAGCATTATTAGTTTTAGGCATTAAATTAAACCATTTTGACTCACCCAGTGACGGCTACTCCACCACCTAATATAGCGAGGGAGAGGATATGGTATGTCTTCAAAATGCTCCAGTTTAAATGAGCACCACTAGAAATTTAATAAAGACCAAGAATTTCTGATCCAATAGGCCACGTGTACTATCATGAATCAATGAAGAAACAACTTTGTGTTCGACTCCAAAACCTGCCGCCTATCAGACAACATTTACTACAACAGGCTAGCAAGACCTGATCATAGAAACTGTTGAATTTAGAAATACGCTTTAATATCATACTATGACTGGTATTTCACTGTTCTCTGTCACACACCTTATATTGAGTGAATGTATACAAGTACAGTTAAACGCTAACTGTTTTTCTTTCTCCATATGTCATTTGTCAATTACACTGGCATGGCATCCTAGTGGACTGCAAACTATATGAATAAAACGTAAAACCGGAAACTACTCTAATCGTTAATCACAACGTCAACGACAACCAAAACAATGGTAACAACACACAAAAAGAAGAGAGAGGGCTTTTGTAACATCAAACAACAGTCAAAAGCTTTTCACAGTTATGCTGAATATATAGGCTTTAAATGACCCGTACAAATACTAAATTCACTGATAAATTAAAGGTCTTAACAATCAATGAGTTCGGCTCTCGCAAGCTGTGGGAATACGGAATGCACGGTCTGTCAAAAATCAACCTTCAACAACCAACCAGATTTAAGGGACGCTACGAAAAGTCATTCCGAATCAGATCAAGCCTGACCTTTTGGATTTGGTACTTTTTTTCTGTAAACCTATACTGAAAGACAGGATTACGGTTTTTACGATAAAGGTTAGGGTTTAGGTTAGGCTAAAGAACAGTGTCAGGGATATTATTCGGTTCCAAAGCATCAAGATCTACAGTCACCTGCATGAATACATGTGTCGCGCATGGTATGATTTCTTCACCGATTATCCTTGGAGTCACTGGGAGATATTCTAACAACACAAGAGGCAATTATCCAGTGTAATATCATATTTGCAATGTTTATTAATATATGTTTTTAAAAGATTATGCTGTCTTTTAGAATATGAATTCTGATTAGTTGTCCAGAGTTACTATAATTTTGGTTGTGATAGTTTAACTTTACCGCGCGATATATAATCATTTAAAAGTTACTGGAAATTAAAACTATATAAGGAAATGTCTGGGAAAATTTTCTAGTTTCACAACAACCCAAGCTCAACAAAATCCTTCCAGTGTCTTCAAGGCTACTCTTTGTGTATTTTCTCCTTACATGTATCCTCGCATCACCCAATCAACTAAAAAGGGGGAACAGCGAACCCATAATTGGGATAAAAAAAGTCAAACTCAATGGACCAAAAGGGGAGTTTGTCACAGGATGTTCCTTTTTCCCAGATGGAGCACTATTCCCCTCTTCTTGGAGTCAACCAAAAGCTACGAAAATCGAGTGGCGGGAAACTATGTAGAAGCCTACCGAAGATCAGGAACCATTACCTTGAAACCAATAAGCAAGCACAAAGTTCAGTTAACGCTAGCTCGTAAACACGATATTAGGCATATTGGATATTGAAGTGGGCGAAAATGAGAAAAACACATTGAAAATCGATAGAAAAATGAGCATATTCAGTGGGCAAATCACGGCTAAATGATGAAGCCCTTACCATTTTGCATCAATCAATCATTACCCTGTTAATTTAACAGTAATCTATCAGACAATTTGGGGTGAAACGAAACTAATTTCCAACAGAAGCTCATTGATAAGTGCATAAACAAATTTATATTTAAGTTGATTGTTACATTAAACAGTTACGATTAGTTTTATTCTTCATTACTGCTTCGAGTTTATCAAGGCAACCTGTTAATACAAGAAAGTGATAACGAAGAAAAAATTAGGTAGTGGTAAATGCAGGAGAAAACACTGTGATTGATATTATAATGACTTACACCATCATTCTCTGGAAAGTAATTCTTTTGACATTTGAGATAAATAAAAAAAAAAATACTGGTACTATAATAGGCAGAATTTGAACAAAGCAAGAACTACAGTATTAGCAGAATAAAATGGTACCATCTTTTATTTCGTTGCCTTCTCGTCAGCTGCTTACAGAGCAAAGACATTATTAAATGTATCTACAAAAACAATTTTAACATACTTGCACAGAGTTCACTTTAAACAAAAATCAATCGATCAATATACGCATACACTAATAATACCTATATATATATATATATATATATATATATATATATATATATATATATATATATATATATATGCAATATTAAACACTATTCCGAACAATAATCATACACAATGAAAACTTTTCAGCATCTCACATTCGGATGAAAAATATCCAGAAAGACTGATAACCGCTTCTTTCTGAACGCATAAATCAGATTTCAGGCGCTTGATGGAAATGGCTTCAGCAAACTTAAGGAGAATTAAGCTCTTTTGCTTATTGATAATTTTGAACGACTTTTCGAAGTCCACCTCATGACCCGTGTCGAGGAGATGCCTGGTGATGGATGGCACTGTTTAAAGCATTTGTTCCCTTTAGAAGTAAGCTTTTTGGTACATGTCCAGAAAAAAATCGTAGGTATGCCCTTCTTTCTTCTGCTAAAACTGTAGTTCTTGCTTTGTTCAAATTCATTAAGAGGAATAAATGTATGAAATAGGCAGAATTCATTGAGCACTTAAAGCCACATTACAATGCCACATTTTTATGAAGAAATTTTAAAACTGAAAACTGGGAATTAGTACATTTACATCAAAACAACATCTTAAAATTTCGAATTAAAACAGTATTTTCTGTTTGTTCACTTATGTAGTGTTTGTGTTTCAATCGTTCAACAGATTAAGTGAAATCTACTGAAATCATACATACATTTCTAATAATCCCTTTATAATAGAAATTAAATCAAAACGAGCATCAACATTACCTACTAATTAAAATGATCACAACAATAACAGTACCAATAATTGTGATTGAAACTATTGAATTCACCATGGTATTATTGCGGCGAGAGCTGGCTGCAAGCCAAGATTGTAGACAACAATTTACGTCAATGTTCACATTCCGAATCAGGGTCATGAGAAAAACAATAACAAAGCTTAACCTTGAGGAACTCACCAACCAATCACAGTAGACTTAACGTGTGCAAATAGGATTCGCAGATATAAGGCTTAACTTTCTGAGAGACGGTCACAAGCAGTACAGAATAACCTTCAGCAAGAAAACAATCAATCAGAAGATGTTGATTCTCCACTGACAATAATGTACATAAAAATCTATGTATATCTGTTGATTTTCTCAATAAACGACCTGTTGCCTGATCCCTGTTTTTTGTCGTTACATTTATTATTATTCTCTTGGGTTCCGAGTGGAACACAGGGCTTCAACAACCCATCTCCATTTTATTCTAATTTATGCTGTCCTCTTTACCTGTGTTCAGGATTGTCCATAATCTCTCATCTCCTCCATATCACCTTTGCACTGTCGACCCACTCGCCGCTTCCCATTCGGATTCCACTTGATCGATGGTGTGCCTCGTACGCGATGTTATTCGACGGCCTGCTCAACGTATGCCCAATCCATCTTCATTTCCTCCTACATATTTGTTGAGCAATCGGCTCTTGGTTGGTTCCTCACCTCCTACGGTTCCTTGTTGCTATATTTTCAGAAATGCGGACAATAAGTCTTCTTTCAATGTTTGTGCCTTGACACGTATACGTAATTTGGTAGATGCACTTATAAGTTACATCAATTAGTAGTTTGTCGACTTTTGGTTGTCCCAGACAACTAATTGTTATATATATATATATATAATGTATGGTAGAAAATTTACCTTATTCAGAGGTGTTAAGGATAGTTGGAAACAAATGCGAATCCTCATTCGGTATATAACATATAAACACGGGAGTAAGTAGACTGACATGGAGTCATAGAGAAGTGTACCAATCCAATTTTCCACAATGAACGACATAATAAAAATAGAAAATCAGTATTCATAGAAGTTTAACAGTAGGTGTAAGAGAACAAAATATTCAAGCCATAAGAGATGAGAAGTATAAATAAATTGATTGGTGTGACTAATTTTGAAATACTCTATAATCTCAAAAAGAACCACTTTACAGCTTTCAGGGAATTTAATTGCCATTTTCTGACAAACCTCAAGCTGATAATCCCTATTTAGATATGAGGTCTAACAGTAAACATGATTTTCTAAAGGACTACAACATGCGCGCTCCAATCAGTACAACTTCTCAAACTCATCCTACTGACACTGAATAAGCGAAATGGTGTACTTAACTATCTTCACTGAGGTTTTCTTCCTATCCCCCTTCTGTTAAGTGAGAAACTAGATAGTTACCTCCACACTTGTCCAGTATACCCACCATTCAACTGTATACTTAAAGCGTATGTGCACATGTCCCCATCAGTTTACTGTTCATGTCGTTGGGCCTACTCGTTACTGCATTTCTGGTTTTGTAGCGAGTTTTAATCCAGTTTTCGATGAAATATCAGGAATAAATGCATAATAAGATTAGCATCCAAATACAACAACCTAAAAATCTAACACAGAAGTGCACTTATTTAGGTTTCTCTACTGACTTGCCTTTCTTAAGTAGAAGTTCACGTTTAGCTTCAATACTAGACACCCAACATAGGAACACCAGTTCGTACACCTAAAACGAGTAAATACCAAACACATGAAGTGAGTTTATGTCGATAATTTACATTAAAAGAATAACTTTAGTTACGTTCAAATTACTAAATAGCAGAAATGTATTCACATACAAATTGTTTCACGTGTTTTGAATACAATCTAATAGGTGTTAGGGGCGTTCCACAAATAAGACTTAAATTTAATGGTTTGAAAATATGTAATAAACATTACACCAATAAATAATAACTATTTTATTTTCTTCACAACACAAAGAAATATTACTTTTATCCTAATGTTTCTTAATATTTGTGATAATGTCGAATATTTCAGTAAGCATAACAAATAGATGAGTACAGAAGAGCTCGATTCTTAATTACTCACAAACAAGTGAATAAACTCATCAACACCTTACATGAAACAAACAGTAAGAACTTAATTTGTTTTTATAACCTATTAAAACAATTAGTACCTTTGATAAATTTGAATAAGGCATTTAGAAAACAAATTTGGTAAAAGGATATCATTTCGTAGTCTCTTTACAACCGCTTTACAATTAACATGGTTCACAACAATAAAGTAAAAGGCATGACAATTACTCAGTTATATAAAACAAAAGTACATGCTAATGTCCAATCATATTTAAATAGGTCAAGTAGTCCATGGTAGGTGAAGGTTGAAGTCTATTGTTTTTTGTGCATATATTTTAGGATGTATGCGATTAGTTCTAAGTGCTCCCATCACCTTGTGTCAGAGTTATGTGAAATAATTGTGAAGCAGTCATTAATATTGATTTTGTGACCTGACATTAATAAGTGCTTTGCAATGGATGATGATGGATTTCTATTCAGATTAATTGAATTGGGATTTTCTGTGTTTTATTAACTGTTTTGGAACATGTTTTTTTTTGACGACATTGGGACATTCCATCGGTTCTACCGCAACTGCAGGTGAACTTGTAGATACGGTTTGAAGTAGGGTCTACAGAATTTCGTCCTTTAATCATAGGTACAGGGATCGAGATGCGGCGTAAAATGTGCGCTTGATGGCTGACCCAAGTCTTTGAGCTGTCAACTGCATAATTTGATCACCCTTGAATAGTAGGTTAATAGAGATAACTTTCTTCGGTACAGAAGCTGTCTTTTCAAGATGTGGTATATCCTTGCTGCAACAATTGATAAAATTTCCTGGATAACCATTAGCTAATAATAACACATATCAAGATTCCATTATGGATTTTATTTCGATAAATCACATAGTGCTGTACAGTAATATTAACTGATGACGTTTCAAGCACAAATTATTGCTCATAATCATATCAAGTCACTCACACAACTTGTTTTCTTCATTTATATACATGAGAAAAATTGATTAGACATTTGAATAAAATCAATATAAGATAAAGTACACTCGGAAATAATATTAGTGTTATCAATCGAATACATCTTATTTCCCATCTGATTGTATTTGATTGATAACACTAATATTATTTCCGAGTGTACTTTATCTTATATTGATTTTATTCAAATGTCTAATCAATTTTTCTCATGTATATAAATGAAGAAAACAAGTTGTGTGAGTGACTTGATATGATTATGAGCAATAATTTGTGCTTGAAACGTCATCAGTTAATATTACTGTACAGCACTATGTGATTTATCGAAATAAAACCCTATCCATAATGGAGTTGTACTCCACCACAGTGCCCAAGTTTTATACCAATATATCAAGATTCCCTTGAAGGTAAATTATGCTACGAAAACAATTTTCAAATTTTAATGAAAATGAAGTGATAAGACACTTTTGCATTGTGATCATTTCTAATCATGTTTCTATACACCTCCAACAACTAGCCGACACTTCCTTACTTCTATTAAACTAACAGTCACATTTTCTAAACTGACACTATTTTTAAGTCTAACAATCATCGCCTTTCACATTGTTTCCGTTAAAATGAGCTTGTAGAAGTAGATTTTCTTTGCAGACGTAGTATTTCCAGACACCTCAACCCTGAGGACATAAGCAATTTATGCGTCATACATATAGTATAGAATAACTCTATTAAACATTAAAGATACTACAAAAATGTGAGTGAATGCCCACAGTATTCTTTAGCTATTGACGCTCAATAACCATCTGCAAAACCATACAGAAGAGAAAATACTACATCTTATTCTTATGAGGCTTTTCAATATGTCAGCATTGTCACAATGACCGTAATACAGCAGGAAGTAGTATTATGATACCTTTGATAAGACTTCATCAGCCACTAATCCAGCTAAATTGATGCGTTTCCCAGAGTGAGTGAAGTGGTCAAGACAATAAGCCAGAATTGGTCTAGCCATTTTTGTCTTTATTAACACTGTAGCGGTAAATAATCCCCAAAATTATCAGTCTACGGCATTCGCCACTCATCATCGGATGCTGACCTTCACTGTTTAAGTCGGCTCATTTAAATGAAGACTCTCAGTCAAGCATTTACAGATTTGACACAACGTCGTATTACGTTCGTTCGTGATGCATGATCCCTAGCTAGAGTGAGCATTAAACACTGAACTATGATTTTGATCCCGAAATATATTTCAAATTCTGGCCGATCAGTTTGGTATTCTGATTTGCCTTTGGTCTACGTAGAACAAATACTGTAGAAGTTGTGGATATGAAAACTTGCGTTGGTATACATTACACTTCACGTAAACGTCAGCACTCCCTCATATCCGAAAACACTTATTTATTTAAACACAAAAGGTTTGCTACACCATGGCACCAAGAAGGTGCGCCACAAAATAATAATAACAACATAGATTAAAAGTAAAAATATAGGTAGAGTACGGATAAAGTACTTCACCTGCAAGGAAAAGTCATATTTAACAAGTTCAAACAGCATTCGTCAATTATCGACGGAAAGGGAAGAAAGAAGGAAATTGCACCACGTTCGCCAGTGGTTACGATTCTTGGCCATATCCGATAACGTTTTGAGCCACCGATTCGAGCTATCTCTCGGACTCCAATCATGGAGTCGTGACGCGCCAACCGATGCTAACCTAACACAAATATCCTTCATCCCACGACTCCACGTCATGGGCTGACCACCTCTCCGCTTTTCCATCCCGTCTCAGGGCTAGCGAACAGTAACTTCTACGGAAGCCTCTGGGATGACATTCGCAGCACATGTCCAAGTCACCGGAGCTAGTGTTTCCAGATGACAACACTCAACGAATGGTCTCCACTGTGTCCAAACACACGCCGCTGGACCTCAGAATTACTCACACGATGATGCCACCGAACGCATGCAATCCTGCGGAGACAGCGATGATCGAATACACAGAGTCGTCGCACATCCTCAGCTCGGGGAAGCCAGGTTTCACAGGCGTAGAGCAAGACAACATGCATCGAAGCATTACATACCCAACCTTTGACAGCCAGGCTAACTTCACGACGGCGCCAGAGGTGGCTCAAGTTGATGTATGCCGCCCTAGTCTTCATTATACGGTTGGAAATCTCATCCGCCACCCCTCCGCTAGCACTCACACAACTACTCAGATACATAAACTTATCAACAAATTCAAGCGATTTACCTGAAGGAGTGAGTGCAAGCATAGGCTCCTGCTAATCTTGTAACAGTATTTTGCACTTAGACGGTGCAAAGCACGTACCATACTTAAACACACTGGTTGCCAACTGATTAAGTGCGATTTGGGCAGCCTACATGCTATCGCACAGTAAGGTGATATCGTCTGCAAACTTGACATCGAAAAGTCTCTCTCCAGGGAGCAAATCTACAATACATTAACGCACGTTCTTCAGAGCTGTCTCCAGAATGTCATCGATGGCAAACTTAAAGAGAAATGGAGAAATCAGGAACACTATCTTACCCCACTGTTGGTCGGGAACAGGGATGACAGCTGGTTGTATGCCCTCATCCTACCTGAGGTGTTTCTGTATAGGGTTTTCAGGGTGTTCACAAACTTCTCAGGTGCACCTGTCTCTAACAGACAGTTCATGAGCACAGTTCTATCCAATGAATCGAAGGCTTTCTTAATATTAAGAAACACAAAGATTGTTGGCCCGCAATACGTGTGGCGGTGTTCCAACAACTAACGAAGGGTGAACACATGATCAGTACATCAATGACCTCAATGAAACCCAGCCTGCTCCTTGCGAACCAATCCCTCACGTGCTTTGCACAGCCTGCGAAGCAAGACAGCAGCCATTATTTTAGACGCAACTGGTAGCAGACTGATACCACTATAGTTGTCAAGTGTTACGTCGACCCCTTTTAACGATGGGGACGATAAGGGCTTCATTCCACAGTGATGGTACATCCTAAATCTCCCTTACCTTCCTGAATAATCCGGTTAGAACCATTACAACAGTCTCGCCACCATCTTTAAAAAGAACCGGGGGCAGATTGTCTAGATCGGGTGCCTTATGGCGTTTCAGTACTTGGAGTTCCTTCCGGACCTGATGAACTAAGGATTTGATATGATACCTTGATCGAAAATAGCTATCCCGACAAATTTATGAAGAAACACTTCACAAAGAAAACGGAAAAGGACTACTCACTAACCGTAAACAAGAAGCCTTTATACAGACGACTGCAATTCAAGGGTGATATACCAAGTGAAATAATTACAAAGAAGTTAAAAAATCAGTTCAGAGAACCTTTAATGCTGGCAAACTACAAATCTTATTTTCTACACGACCGATGGTGATTCCTCAATTGAGAGATGAAGCACCTAGACTAGCCACTTACAATTGTATCTACCAATTCAACTGTGCTTGTGGAGCGAGTTACATCAGCTCTTGTTTTAGGAACTTGATTTTTCGTACTCGAGAACATCTCCCAGTATGACTAAGTAAAGGTGTAGTAAAAACCATCAACAGTTCGGTATTCCACCACCTGGCTCAAACCGCTCGCAAAGCCAGCATTGAAGAATCCTTCTCTATCACCTACCGGGTACCAAATAAATTGCTCCAAATAGCAGAGGCTATCGCGATTCGCGTGAAACAATCAGTGCTTTGTGCAAAAGAAGCAAGTCCAGCCACTACTACTGCCCAGGCCTTTAGAAGAGACTATTAATTCATGAATTTGCATTATTGTCTTCCTAATTTCTCTGACATTGTTTATTGCTATGTTGATGCTATTGCACCGTAATCTACTGATATTATTGACTCGATGTTATTTAAACATTAATGTTGTTAATAACACAAATTCATTCACTATCATGTATATTTTTTTATTTTGATTTACAGCTTGATTCCACACCGTATTTTCAATACAAGTGTGGAATTTTCAGCATGGATATCGGTAGCCCAAATTCAGGCCGACCATAGATATCGGGTGTGCGCCGGCAGGGGATCGAACCCCGGACCATGTGCATGGTCGGCGAGAGTCCTAACCACTGTGCCACCTGATGATGAAGTTATCGAAAAGAATAATCTTTGTTCAGTAACCATTCTTCTGAATATTTAACGTTAACCAAGATATTCTACTTTAACACCTTATGGAAAGTTGCCATCCTAAGTGATGAGAACCAGCAGTACCCCTCAGGGATACCAGCCATCACCGTTTTAATTTAACTTCACGTTACGTGTACTAATCGATGTGACTGTGACTAAGACTTCTCAGGGACTCACCTTCTAACAGAAAAGTCTAGTTAATCAAGGGTATGTGGATGGTACAGTCACGAGTTGTATAGATGCTTACAAAGTATAGGCTTCCAAATAGCGGAAATCCAAATGCATCTGGTTGCTAGAAGACTTATTCCGGCGAGCTCCGAATTCAATGAGGAGCGAAAGCTGCACAAAAGGAAACTTACGAAAAGTCTCCGCAAGGACCGTGAACAGTGGTGGTTGACAAAGGCGAAAGAGATGGAAAAAGCATCGGTGATAGGCAACACTAGGCAACTCTTTAGACTCATCAGGGAAACGGGTGGGAGAAGGCAAATCATAAGTGAGACTATTTGTGAGAAAAATGGCTCCTTAATTAGCTCTCAGGATAGACGCCTCGAACGCTGGAAAGAACACTTCGAGGAACAGTTTAACTTGCCTACAGCCACACTGGGCCTCCCCGCCATCCAGCACACACCCGAATGGGACATAGACACTAGCCCGCCGTCTGTAAGTGAGGTCACAAAAGCTATCTGTAATTTGAAACGAGGCAAAGCGGCAGGACCCGACGGAATTATTCCGGAGGTGTTTAAATATGGGGGTGACATACTAGTATATAGTTTAACTAAGGTACTAGGTAACGTCTGGGAATCAGAGACGGTTCCATCAGATTGGGGTAAGTCACTTATTATACCAGTATTCAAGAAGGGAGATAAGTCCTCATGTGATAATCATAGAGGAATCAGCCTGACGAACATAGTCTCTAAAATCCTAGGCTCAGTAATCATGCACAGACTAAGCCGAACTCGGGAGGAACAAACGAGGGAAAATCAAGCGGGCTTTAGGCCAGGTAGAGGGTGCATAGATCATATCTTCACTCTCCGACAGATCCTAGAACATAGGCACACTTTTAGGCGTCCAACAATTGCCATATTTCTTGACTTGAAGGCGGCCTTCGACTCCATGGATCGACAGGTTCTATGGCAATGTTTGACTATGAAGGGAGTGCCAAGAAAGTACATTGCACTAATCAAGGCACTCTACTCAAACTCACGTAGCTGTGTAAGGGCTTATGGGGAATTGTCATCTGAATTGATAACAACCAGTGGTGTCCACTTTCCCCTTTTCTGTTTAACTTCATCATAGATATGCTAATGGAAGTATCCTTAACTGAACTTAACGACTTAGGAATCGACTTGTTACCAGGGTATAGTCTTATGGACTTAGAATACGCAGACGACATACTCCTGTTAGGAGAGGACGCTGACAAGATGCAGAGTCTTCTGAACACCTTGAGCAGCAATCTTCGTATGTTTGGCATGCGATTCTCCCCTGTGAAATGCAAGATGCTGCTACAGGACTGGACTACGTCAACTCCTAGCCTAGTGATAGGGAGTGAAGTGATAGAACATGTTGACCACTTCACCTATTTGGGAAGTTGTATCAGCACCAACGGATTGATTGGTGACGAAATCACAGCACGGATCCAGAAAGCTCGGGCTGCTTTCGCTAACTTACACCGTCTCTGGCGTAGGCGTGACATCCGGCTGTCAACCAAGGGACGTGTATACTGCTCAGCAGTTCGCTCCGTCCTTCTCTATGGCGGTGAGACGTGGCCATTGAGAGCGGGAGACATGAAGAGATTGTCTGCTTTTGACCACAGATGTTTACGATCTCTTTCTCACGTTAGGTGGTATAATAAGGTAAGTAATGTTGACGTTAGGCGTAGAGTGTTGGGTAAAGAGGGAAAATCAATCGACGAGGCTATGAAGTTACATAGATTGAGATGGTTAGGCCACGTGCTGCGCATGCCTAACCATCGTCTCCCCCGTCGGGCATTACTAGCTAATATAGGTGCAGGTTGGAAAAGGGTAAGTGGTGGCCAAACAAAAACATGGCATCAATCCATGAAATCCCTGACAGTTAAACTGAGTCAGGTAGGGAGATGCAGACTTCCGGGTTGGGGCCCTCGGGACTCTAAGAATCAATGGCTGGAGACAATAGGCGACATGGCTCAAAATCATTGTCAATGGCGCAGATGTATTCAGTCTCTTTAACCTTCATACTCCTTTCTAACATTACTCATTGTTAACTCTTATACTTGTCAAAACTCTATTGATTCTCTTCACTCATTTTCTTGTCTACCTTTGTGTGCTATTTGGAACGTGGCAACTCGAACTGCTGCACTTCGGTGCCAAGTTCTATGTTGAATCCAGACAGAAATGCATCTGGTTCACGATCCGCTTGTCAAATGTAAGACTGTTTCAGTGTCTGCACCAACTCCTAGTGTAAGGGTGCGGAGAGATGTGTTCGGGCACTTTAGCTACTTCACTTATTTGGAAAGTCGCCTTTGCACTAGTGGACTGATGCCTTAAGTTTTTTCTAGCATATATTCAAAGGGCTTGTTCGGCATTCGTAAAACGAGTTAGCTTTGATGCCGGCGTGACATCCAGTCATCTGTCAGAGGACGTGTATATTGTGTGACACCTCACCCTATCCCTCTCTAGAAGTATGAGACATAGTCTTTAGAAGTGGAAGATAAGAAAAGATCAGTCGACTTTTATCGTAGACGCCTTTATTCAACCTTTCGTGTTATGTTTTGCAATATGGTCAGTGACAATGAGGTTAGGTAAACCGAACAAGTCATTTGGCATGGTCATGAAGCTGCACCGACTAAGATGGTTGCGACATGTGTTCCACATACCAAGCCTTTCCAGGAGAGCAATACTGACTGACGTAGGTAGTTTGGGAAAGATTTGGAGATGGTCCAACGAAAAAATAGTAACAATCTACCAAGTCTTTAGCTGTCAGTTGGAGCTGCATGGAGAGGGGAAGACTGTCTGCCTGGTGTCCGTGATATCACATAATGTGGTCCCCTGTCTTAGGCACTCGCCTGTCAGATAATCAGTCCTGGTTCCGTATCACCCAATATAGCCTCGACAATATCATCAGACCTTGGTAGGTGAGTTCTGACTAATTACCGAGTATTTTCGATGAGGTTTAAAACTGTTTACGGTGGCACAGGTGGACATACTCCTAGTCATCTTCCAGATTCTGAATATTTAGTTATCCTTTTTCCCACACATCTCTACTCTAATATAGCTTCGTTAAACTCACGTTCTTTATTTTTTGATTTGCTGAAGTGCGGCAACTTGGACTGGTGTACTTTTGCGGAAAATCTTACGCAAAGTTATTCACAATAGGGTCATGCCATATTTAAGAAGACGGTGGTAGATAACTAACGTCCAAGTACAGTCCTGACAATCTATACTGAGGAGAATTGCAAGGAATATTTGACTGTCATGTAGAAACGCATGGTTTGTTGGTAGAAGAGTATTACGTACCCATCCCCGGGTGTCAGTCTGACAAGCCTACTAGGCAGGTAACAGGCGAAAGGCCAGTGACAGAAAAACTCCTCTCAAGAAGTCTGTTTCGAGTCTCACCTTACTCTCTTCTCCTGCTTTGTGTACCACATGGAGTGTGGCAACTCGAACTGCTGCACACCTGTCTTCTATGTTAAATCTAGTCAATCTTATGTAGAAACAGTTTAGAGTTTGCCTGCAGGAGGGAATGTGAAGGGTGGCACTTAGCGGAGTGTTATGAATAGAAACCGGCGACCGGAGAGCCAGCATAAATATTTTCTACTAAGAATAGTTCTTAGTTTACCTTTACCACAATAAAGACAATCCATTACACTTAATAGATTTGAAGTCTGGGTATCAACCCCTTAAGTAATCAACAGTTAATTCATCTGTTTAGTGGATAGATCAGCGCTAAGCAGGACTCAACCATTCACTTGCATAGATGCTAAATGCTTTTGCTACAATACTGTGTCCATTGTACATAAGTCATTTCAGACACTCAGTGCAGACTGTTAGTCTAACATTCAAGAAACAAACAAACGTATTAAGACCAGTGAAATTAGCAAGCACAAAGCGACTGACCTTGTTTATTCCTTATGAGAGCAGGATGAAAAATGTTAATCCCTCTTTACTATGACTTATTAGGAGTAAATGATTTTATTCTGACGCATAGTGTCCTAAATAATGACTTAGTGCTGGTTTCTAGTTCATTTTCCTTTCAAGGTGAGAAACCCAAAAGACAGTTTAACTTATTTAGCTGTAGATTAGTCAACGAACGGAAATTACTACCATCCTCCATCCAATAACCATTCAGGAGTGATTTCAGCATGGGCAAGATACAAAAACGGTGATAACAGAAATATCGCATTACTTCGTCGAAAAGCTTACCATACACTCAAACGCAAACCCTCCTGTTGAACAACCTTATCACGGCGACACGATTATTAAATGTGCATGCAGTGATGGTGGAATGTAACTTGATATGCAGTGTACAGGATATTGGATTTCATAGTAGTACACTACATCCACAATACAACCGAATCTACAGTTAACGTACAGCTGATTATAAGCACAATACAAAGTAACACTTTGGTTTCGACAGTTACAGACCTCCATATGCAAGATTACTGTTATAAAAACCCTTTTTCCTTTCGGAATTAAACGAATCACTTTTATTTATTAATAAACCCTATACAAACCAGGAGCATCTGGTGGAAATTCACTGCAACCGTGAAGCACACGTTCTTCCCATATCACCTGTGCGAAGTTCCGACTGGATCATTCCACATTGAGCCAGTTATTGACGATTCGAACCCTTCCTATACAAGTGGATGACGAAAGTGTGTATTAGTTAATCCACCATTAATCTAGACTGTTTGTACAGTACATTTAATTACTTAAGCACTGAAAACACACATACGTACGCAACAAATCTGCAAACGGAATGGTTCTATACTTGCATTTTATTCTGAAACTAAGATCTTAAGGTGTTTGGAAAAGAACGCCGATGAGTTTACTTAAATGCATATTCTGAACGCTAAATCAAAATCAATAATTTAGCACCTAGAATCTTAGTGTTGTTACCTGATCTTTGTCTAAGAACAGTTAGTGCAACTCAAAATCGCTAGCTTTAAACCCACCTTGTTTACTGACCACATTCAGCTGTGTTGAAGCCTTCTTGTCACAGCACTCTCCATTCTTTTGCGACATAACTGCAGTATCCACTTCGCGTTGAAAACTGGAGGTTGAAGAATCTGCGTGTACACACGGAAACATGCCACATTTCATCTTTATCCAAGTGCAACCCAACCAGATCCTCAAAAACTAGTCACAAACAGCTGCCAGTACAAAGCAATATCAAAATAAGCGATTCGTATATTTATACAGCAAGTGATAAAAGGTAGTCAAAATGCACTAGGCGTTCGGTTTCACAGTGACGTTACTTAGCGTTGTTGCCAACCATTGCCAGTATATGGGGCGGGACGCGAGTACGAAGGAGCTGTAGGCGTTGTCCTCATAGGACCTCCACCGTAGGATTGTTGCTGATAGTTGCCGAAGCCATCGGCCGTATTAGGCCAAGCTCCCACAGATGAACTTGACTCATAACCACCATAACCTAAAGATAACATTAAGTATAATTGTCATATCGAGCTTACCATAGCCCGCACCATTGTAGGCATATGGCTGTTGCTGTCTGCTTGGTTGGTTATAACCCTGATCCCAAGACTGTTGTTGAAAACCTCCATTTGTTTGGTCATTCCAGCCATCGCCATTATATTCAGCTCTTGCTGGTGCAGGCTTAGACCTCATCTTGTTCATTTCTTCTCTGCTAAGTGCCTTGCGAACATCCGCCTTCGAATCTTTAATAGTGTGCGGGCGGCCTAAAATCACCTTATCAACTGCATCTGTATCATCAAATGTTACGAATGCGAACCCTCGAGAAGTATTTGTATCTTTTGCCATTACTATTTGAGCATCAGTCACATTTCCATACTGAGAGAAATAATCATTCAGGTCCTCACTGGTAACGTCTTTTCTCAGGGCACCTACAAAAATTTTCCTCACTGCGGCGTGTACCTCAGGACTGGTTTCTTCTCGGGGCATAGCCCGTTTTGAGTCTACTTCCTTTCCATCTAACGAGTGAGGGCGATTGTTTTGTGCAGCATCAACAGACGACGCATCTTTATAGGTTACGAAACCGAAGCCCCTAGATTTCTGGGACCTAGGATCTTTCATGACTACTACGTCGATTATTTCACCCCATTGTTCATAATAACTTTTCAGAGAATTCTCATCAGTTTTAGGATTAAGTCCACCAACAAACAGCTTTTTATCCTGATCAGCCTTTGAATCTCCAAATGGGCGCATTATGATACTACTTCTAAGAAAATGATATACACATACGTGAAACAAACCAACGAGAAATCAAAATGGCGCCAACGAGAGGAAAACGCAAGCGGATGGAGGAATAATGAAACAAACTGATCAATCATAAAAATGACTAACACTATTTTCATATATCACATTTTTCCAGTCTTGATACTGCATGGGAATTTCGGATACTTATTGTTTCTTCCCATGTTCATGTCCAATCCAACTTTTTGGAAAACATTTCTAAATGTTGAAGTGCATGAAATAAATTCTTTTGACATTAGTTTTCACTAAATCCATAATATTAGGCAGGTAAAGATTGGGATTTTCATGAGACAGAAGTTGCGCTACATGCCTTCTGTATTCACCAATCACATTTCAGTAACTACCTTCCCTTCATTTACGTCCGTATGTAGCATATTCTTCCTTTCTATTCTTGTTCTACATGTCTTCTATTGCTGTTCAAACCGAAGAAACTGTAACTGAAAACAATTTCAATGCTTCTCTAAGTATTGGCCTCTTTACTCAAATTTTATCTATCCTTGATGATGAACATAATGATTTTTATTATGATATTTCTGATTACTGTTCAAGTTTGCCTTCAAAAGCAGATGAATGGCATGTCGATAATGCAACCATGAGTGGAAATTTTGAACTTTCAACATTCAGTCTAGAGGTAAGTCTCAGAATTTATTCTTTATCACAAGATTTTGAATGGAAACTTTTTGTTATTTATGTTCAAAATGATATTGTGCTAGCAACACTCACTTCAGAAATCCTTGGGATTGACAAGAAAACATATCTGGACACTTTTCGAGTCTATAACATAGTAGGGTGGCCAGATTCCCTAAAAGTAATCTGCAGGGCTGAAGTTTTCATCCCCAATGCCAGGAACCTGGTTTTGTGAAAAAGCACTCATATTTGAAAGTGCCATGAGTTTTCTTCCTATTAAAGTTGTTAGGGTTTGTGGCAACTTAGTTCCAGACCCTGCTTAAATTGTTTGTTTTATTTTCTGTATCTGGACTTTTAATGATGTTTTCTCGTACTATGCGACCAAAGGAATAAAAACTGTGACGATTTTTCACCATATCTCTATAGATAATTCTAAGCGGCACATCCACAACAACGATAACTAATTTTGGCACAACGCTGTGTCTAAATATGAAGATTATTGCTGGTTTTTGGTTTCATATGAAAGTCCATGACTAAACCTTCCCAAATGCATTTCTGTTTCATTTCGATTGACTCATTAAGAATGACTTTTGAATGTAAATAATGCAGAAAGAGTTGGATGAAACCCATGAATATTTCACCTATTCCCATCGCCTCATTCATCTTAAGCATTCGCTAAAAGTTCCATAATTTTTACCTTCGCTCAGTAACTGAATGTCGCCATTCCAGACATCACGTTTTATTTATTCAGTACTCCCCAAAATTTTGGGTGTGAAGCATGTGCTATGCCTCACCTGATATACAGAAAGAATCAGGAATATCCTCGCCCTAAAACTTAAAGTAGTATCAGCATCTTTTCCATTGGCGTTAGCCACCCTCTGTCGCCATCATTAGCTTCTTCTAACGGATAAAAACTTTCATTTCCCCAACTAAGGATTTCACCGTTACGCCATTCTCACAGCCAGTGGCATAAGTTCAGCCAAAACATTTCAGGTAGTTGCTCATGGTTTTATGCTACGCGTTCCCGAAAAGTAACCCTTTTCACGAAGACTTTACCTTAAGCACTTCAATCTTGATAGCATAAAGCCACGTCATTATGCTACCCGGTATAACTTCGATAGTGACATCTAAAAAATAATGAAATGCCTGGAAAATATAATTGTTGCCAAATCTGTGATTTTTCTTGCACTAGCAAATATCAGCAGATCATCATTCTTCATATAGTGAAGTCTCCAGCAGTAAAACTTTCTTTAAACTACTTGAAATGGTGATTTCAAGCGGACTTATCCGCTCTTTTAAAGTATGAAATATTTGTTGGAAGAAGTAGGCACCTTTCATGGATCCTTGTAACTTTCTATAAGTGTGATATGGTAGAAAATCATCAATTATATCTGGCCAGTTAATAAGAAACCGTGGAAACAGGTAACCGGGTGGGCTCCTTACATGTGTCATAGCCAGAATGTAAGTGACCGGAGGTTCTGTCTCGGTCATCCCAAAAAACCAAGCTTATTATTCGTTATTATTTCCTTAGGTTCCGAGTGGAAAATAGGGCTTCCACATCGCGTGTCCACTGTCTTGCTTTCTATGGTCCCCTTCAAATGTCCATGCTCCGGCCCATAGTCTAATCTCCTCCTCTCACGATCTGCTTCATATCACCCTGAGACGCCAATCTCGTCGCTTCCCATAAGGGTTTCATTTTAGCGATGGCCTGGATTGCGATATCACTCGATGATTTAAGCGTGAGCCGAATCCATATCCATTTTTTCTGCATGCTTGCTGAGGAGAAGTTTCCTGATTTGTTTGTTCCCAGAGTTTCTTATTGCCAATTCTTTCTGGCCATTTGACCTCCCATATGGAGCGAGAGCAGCTGTTGATAAAAGTCTGCAATGGCTCATGGGAAATGCTTTCCGTGACGCGCAAAGTTTCTCACCCATATAGAATAAGTAACTGAACATCCAAACCTTGTTTTCTGTGCTGGTTGCATCAGGTTTTCAAGCTAATTTCAGAGTTATGAAGATATGCCTTGCCTAGCGTAGACAAAAGCATGATTCCATAATGTTTACTGCACAGACCCAAGGCACCTTTCTTTGATAGTTTCACCAGGTAGTCTTTCTTCCTATCTGTAGGTACCTTCCATTTCTCCAAAACCTTGTGCGATAGTGGCGTCAGCACATCCGATGAGGCCTCTTAAACCGTTTTCAGTGCCACTGGAAGAATTCTGTCTGGTCCTGCGGTCTTCCCGGAATTCAGTAGCTTGATCGCATCCAAGAGTTTTCTGGAGAATTAATGTGCACCGGCAGTTCTGTGCATGCCATTAGAGTTATTTCCGGACGAGTTGCAGGTGGTGGTTGATATATGAGTCCTTTTAAATGTTCAACCCATTTGCTTGTCTGACATAATCTTCTTAGGTCTCTTTCACCCGCAGCCAGTCTGTTCTGCTTCAGCTGCCAGTGTGTCGTAGACTTGTCTTTTGTCTTTCCTCACACTCGTCTTCACTTCTTTATTCAGTGCAGTGTACACTGAAATCAGCTTCTACTTCTGTTGTGCATCTTTGCATTGAGTCATCTTCTCTTTCACCATCCCCCTCTCCTCTCTTCTATTCGCTTCCGGGTAGGTGTCCGTTGAGAACCATTCGTTGTCTTGTCTCTTCTTTCTTCCCCGGATGGTTGTACACCTTCAGAGAGTTAGGTTCAATGTTCTTCCACGCAGGTTTCCTTAGTGATGCCCAGACGTAGTGCCTCCAAATTTGCACTGATCTGATGTGTAGTGAAGGTATCATTTATAGTTTTGTACTTAAGTTTCTGAATGTTGAACTTGAAATACAGTGGCCTGTCTCCAGTTGTTCTGAAGGATTTCAGCCTTACCTTGAAGGTTCCTTGAACTAGATGATGGTCTGAGCCCACATCTCCTCCCCTTCTTGACTTTGTATCCAGCAGGCTAGCTGCGTCTCCACTTCTTGAGCAGCATTGAGATGAAGTCTATTTGGTTTGTCCGTCAGGCGAAATCCATGTTGCTTTGTGTAAATCATTGTGCTTTTACACGCTGCATCCGATCACCAGATCAGTGAAAGCGCAGAAGTCTGAGAATATTTCTCCGTTCTCATTCATTTCGCCGAGTGAGAGCCTCTCGACCAACGATAAGTTGTCTTCTTATATTATCCTTTCCCAGTTTGGCATTCATATCTCCCGTAAGGATTTCGATGTCACCATTCAGGATGTTGTCCATTACTGTTTGTAGCTGTCTGTAAAAATCTTCCTTGTTCTTTTGTTCCGCGTTGTTTGTAGCAGTGTGGGTAGCATTGGATAGTTGTGACCTTCCTTTCTTTTGAGTTGAACCTTGCTGTCATGATCCTGGATGAGGGGATTGGTTCCCACTGCATTAGGGCTCTGGCTGCCACTAGTGTCATCAAGATAGCCCCTCCCTCAGTGTGTTCGTGGTTGTCGTCTGGGTGTTTCAGTCGCTGCACAGGTAAGTTGAAACGAACACATATAAGAATGCAAAATAGTAAATGAATTACAATATTAGCATCTCTCGGTACATTCTTAGATGCAACACTGTCCACGAAAAGAACCTCTGATTTAAACTTGCCTTGGTAGAGAGAAGAATTTAAACGCAAAGCACTCAATATATGTGCAAAAGCAAACTGTCTTGTCAGAGGCGTGCGCGTCCATATTCACTCAGACTTCTAAATCGGTCCCCTGGACTTAAAACAGCACTCAAAAAGCCTATGCTAAGCCCGATGGTATTTAGGACTTACAGTAGTATGTATAGATACCTACTTAGTGCCAGTGTTATAGGTTCAAAATGATCCAAACTGACTGAAGAGAGAAGATAGTTATCCATCCCAATTTCGGTCGTTGATACATTGTACGATTAACTGGAACTCTGGGTTGGCATTCCCTTCTGGAAACGCACACAGTTCTCAATGATTCTTTGTATCGACATGCTTCCTCTTCATTAGCAAAACTTTTCTAACCGTCATGAGTACTTGCGAAGCACCTATATGACTTTTATTATCATCCTAGGGCCTTATAATCAGTTCTGTGAGGTCATGTTAGGATGGCATTTTCGGCAAATATTTCCTTTCACTAGGCCAAAAAGAGTTTTGGGACTGACTACTTAAACATGCCAAGTCATCCAATATTGGGTCAAAATCTGTTCAGGGGTGGGCTCATCTCTTGTACTCTTGAACCACTAAACCACGTCAACAATTAAAGCTCCATCTATAATTCTCCTACTTGAACATTTCTTATGCCGCTTCACTTGCAAGCTATAATTCATGCACCTTCATGAGCCCAAATTAAGTGGTGCATCGCTTCCGTTCATCTGCGGCACAGTGGTTTGGACGCTCGCCGACCATGCATATAGTCCGGGGTTCGACCGGCAGACGACGCACACCTGATATCAATGGTCAGCCTGCGAAATTTCGGCTACCGATATCACATGCTGAAAATCCCATACTTGTGCCGGAATACTGTGTGGGATCCGGCTATGATAAAATAAAAATTAAAAAAATGCATTAAGCGGATGTGATATCTAAATATGGTCATTCATGCAACGGCAGCCAAAAACCTTGTCCTTTCAGTACTGGACATGTTATTTCGGGACCATCGGTAAATGACGGACTTTCATGGTATGCTTTAGAAGACTCGCCTAGAACAGGCATTACACAAGGTGTAATGATGTTCTTATTTTGTTATGAGAGCACATGTCTCTACGAGCACTGTTAGATGGAGTCACAAAGTGTTGAAACTCCGTTAGCCACAAATGTTTTAAATCGGTTGTTAGTACTATCGCTGTATTAGTATAGAATAATTTTTGAGTCGGAGTAGCACGTCACCTCTGGAAAACCTGTGTCTCATTTCGGGAGCATCAGAAGAGCCGGGCGGACAGACAAGGAGGCTGCGATCAGCTCTATTGGTGATGTGTTCCTAATCTTAAAGGCTGATGCACGAGTCTTCTCAAAAACAATGTAATAACAAACAACCTTATTTTCTTTTGAACGTCGAATATAGGTCACTGCAACTTATCAGCCTTTCAGAGGTATTCATCCCCTAAGATAACTGCCCCATAAAGTCACCTCTTTGCATCTATTCGGTAGAGTATGATCTTTAGAGAGACGTTTCACAAGGTACTCAATTCCATGAATTACCATTTTGGATTTGTTCGGCAGATTACGGACACAATAAGTCCCTGGTAATCCTACTTTAGATAGACTGTCTGTTTGTTTAAATTCATAACCATATAAATTTTGGAGGTTGTTGAAGATTTCCCCACCTCAAAACAAATGGCGACAGGTAATTTTATGCGTTGACTCAATGTATTGTTTCGGCATGAGTTCAGTCAAGTTACAATGGGACACAGTAGACTGCTTCTCTACGAGCCTCTTTTACTTTCCTTCCAAGCTCCGTCCTAGTAACATCCAACACCATGTTGTAGTAACTCACGGTCTTTCTTCCATAAAAAATCCATTCCCGGAACTTAGGTCTCTTAACTGAAAACCAAATTACTGTCGGAAATGTCAGTTCACCCTTCTTGCATACTTGGAGGCGAGCGGCTAGTTATATATTCCAAAATGAAGGGCGAGTTTGATTCAGAAATGTAACTAGTTTTACTCAAAGGGATTCACATATTTCAATGCTTTAGTGCTAAATCACTGAGATAGCCCACTGTTATAACATTTGGAGGAGAACCACTTATTAGGAAGTATAAAAGCGAACGAATGATCATATGGCGCTGACTAAATAAATCTCGAGGCATCTGCATGGCTTTGGCATATCCTTAGTTTTCAGGCAGTTACCAATGCTTCTGTGGCAGTCCTTACCTTTACCTTATAAAAAGCATAGCGTGTAAGACAACACTTGTCTTTCATCCTACAGTTTACCTTCAATAACACCTCGAAGCTGACTAATGAATATCGTGTGTTCACTTAGGTTTCCGCCGTAGCCTATCATGCAAACCTTGGACGCATATACACCAGTAATAGCTGAAGTCAGCTACTCTCCTAAATCTGATAGGAAGTCATTTCTTCATATTTCCTAAATTTGCATACTTTTTATTCCATTTGCCGACTAGTTCTGACTGAGCGATCACAGTTCCTCCCTTAGTTCTAACTTTTATTAGATGTTAATTCAGACACAACAAACTTGCCGGTACCACAACCATTATTTCAATCATGCACAAACGAAGATATCACGGGCAGAATAAAAGTATAATGCCCTGGGATTTTTAATGCGCCATGTGACGAATGGTAAGTTCGGCTTCTTACATAAAAATTCGCCTATCTACTAGGAAGACGGATGATACTGAAACACCCCAGCATGCTGTTAACTAACTACCCAACCAGTATTTAACAACAACGTCGGGTTGAAGTCTGTACCTTGATTAGTGCACAGCGTCCTAATACGTTTTGAAAATGTGCGTGAGTGGAGGTCACCATTCATGAACGTAGCTGGATGGTTAAAACAATAGGAAATGTGTTAAGCATCATTCATTTCGATGAAGGGAAAAACTTTTTTATGACTTAGTGGACTAAGCAGACTGCTAGTGAAGTTCTCAGTGTAAGCTTTAATATAAAGTGAATTTATTTGAACTCCTGCTTTTCGCAGATTTTGGTTGTACGCTGTCCGGAAGTATTTGACATTTTATTCCTCAAACAATGTTTGAAAACAGAGCAAGCAAGGACAGTCCATAATATTCTGGGAGAAACAGTCCAGCTGGCCGCAATCTGAATGTAGAAATTCACTTTGTAACCAAAGATAACTTGCTCCGAGGATAGGGTGTTGTGGAGTCTGATGTAAAAACCAAACGAAAACAGCGAATTTCCAAGCAAAGTGATTATTATTCTCATGTGTTTTAACTGGAACATAGGGCCTCAACAGCACGTCTTTATTTCACTTAGTTCTCTACGGTCGTTTTTAGGTGGCTACACAGTAGCCTATAAGATCCCATCTCCTTCACTTAACATTCTTTATGTCACCCTTGCCCAGCTCGCTATTTCCCATTCGGTTTCCACGCGTGGTGCCACTTAATGGCCTTCTCAGTGCCTGTCCAATCCATCCATATTCCCATACTCTTGGACTGTAGGTTACCGGCTGGTTCGTTGCCAGAGTCCCCTGTTGTTCATCCTTTCCGGCGATCCATACTACCCTCAGCATCAGACTAGAGAGGGTAGCTGTTGATGAAAGTATGCAGTGGACATCTGGAAGTGCTTTCTGTGATGTCCACGCGAAGTCTTTGAACCACATTTAGGCGCTCACCTGAAATTAGTGCTGAAGAACTTAATCTTGTTCCTTATGCTGAGTGAAGTAGATTTTCACAGTAATTTCAGGGTAATGAAGGGCCCGTCCTGCCCTTACGATCCTAGCTTCAACACCCTTGTCTTAGATGCATATAGCTGGAACTATGCTGCCTGGGTGAGTGAAGGAGATGGCTTACTTTAGATTTCCACTGGTCATGGCAACTGATGTTGGTTGTTGTTGGTTACTTATCTTCATCATCTTTGTCTCCTCTGTAATGGACTTAAAGTCTTGTTTTCGTCACCTCTTCTGTCAGCTTGTTGGCATTCACCTGTGTACCATGGAGTTTGTGTGACACTGGGCATAAATCACTCATAACGCGCAGATCTTCGGATGTTAGGTTTTCAGTCTAGCGCATTCTTGTTTTCTCGCTTATCACGGTCTGTTGGATGATGTAACCCACAATAATAGGGGACACATGGAAGGTAGTGGTCAGCCTTATCTTACTTCCTCTCCATTTGAGACTCTTCACCAAGCTTTCTGCTGTGAATCACTTGGTTCGTGGTAATGTCATATAGCTGGTGGAGGGCGTTTACAAAGCCTTAGGGAACTTTACGGTGTTGAGTTAGCTTCCAAAAGACTTCGTGGCAGATGCGATCGAAGGCCCTATCAAAGTCATCGAAGATATGGGTTAGAGTTGACTACCATTCTATTTTCTGTTTACTGATCATGCGTGGTGTCCTGATTTGATTCTAAAAAGCTTACTTGCCCCGAATCTAGCTTGCTACAAGCGGGGCTTCTCATCCCGAAGATCTTTGATTGCCTAGGGATGGTGTTGCCTAATATTTTGCTTGGTGTCGGAAGGAGCGCCATTTCGTGGTGGTTCATAAAACAAACTAGCTTTCCTTCCAGTATGTAGGTACTCTTCCATCCATCCAGACCATATCCAGTAAAGGCGTGAGTATATTCACTAGTGCCTATGTGCCAGTTTGAGTGCTTACAGAGTAATTCTGTCTGGTCCTGCAGCCTCCTCGGCCAGATTTCTGTAACTTTATGCCATTCAGGACTTCTGCGTTCCTAGGAGGATTGCTGTTCACTGGCAGTTCTATAACTGCTGATGGTGGACTTCTAGACCGGTTGTATTTGGTGGCCGTTTCGAGAGTCCTTTGAAGTGGTCTGCACATTGACCTCTGCCTCTCCTCCATAGTAATTAGGTATTCATCACTGTCTTCCATTGGTTCATCTGCGTTTATCTCTTCCCAGATAGTTGCCTGGTTATGGGGAATAGTATTCTAAGGTCTGCCTTACCTGTGGCTTGCTATGCTACAGTTGCCGGTGTATCGCAGAATTACCTTTTGTTTTTCTCAACACATATCTTCACTCCTTCATCCGGTAGTCTGCGTACTGAAAACAGACTCTCCTTCCATCCTTGATCTGCTTTACTATTAGTCCCTCCTTTATTGACCTCCACTTGTCAACAGAAAGCCATCCTATGTGTTAATTTCTCTTCCTCCTCGACACGGTTACATGGTGTCCTGTCAACATCACTTCCAGAGAGCTCCAAAGTTCTTCTCAGTGATATTGCTTAGAGTCTCCAACTTTTTCGCAATGGCTGCACTGGACGTGGCCTTCGTAGCTTTGTCCTCCAGTCTCCGAATGTCGAACTTAAATTGCGGCATGTCCACAAATTTTTAGAAGGCTTCTAACTCAACTTTGAAGGGTCCCCGCTCCAGATCGTGACCTAGTCTTACGCCTGCTCCTTTTATTCACCTTAATATCAGTAGACTGCTTCTCCACCTTCTCGAGATGGAGATAAGATCTATATTATTTTTGGTTTGTCCACCTGGCGAAACCAGTTTCACCTTGTGGACATCACTGTGCTCGCACAAGCCGCCTCCAGTCACAAAGCCACTGAAGGCTTAGAAATCTACAAACAGCTCTCCATTCTCATTTGTTTCTCCAAGAGCCTCCTGACCCATGATTAATTCTCTTTATGTGTTGTTTTTTCCCAGTTTGAAATTGATGTCATATATAAGAATTTTGATTCCACTCTCTGAAGTCTTGTCCATTACTGTTTGCAGTTGTCTGCAGATGTCCTATTCCTTTCCCTGGCCTCTGTTGCTCGCAGGTGCGTTGGATTGTGAGACTGTGACTCCCATTTCTTTTGAGTTGGATATTTTTGTGGATTTTCGGAAGATTGAATCCCACTGCATAAGAGCCTTCATTACTGCTAGTAACCTCACGATGGCCAAAGCATCTAGTGTGCTTGGGGTTGTCGTCTGGGTGACTACTGTAGATTATCGAATCTCCAGTTAACAAGTAGGACAGTCCACAGGTTCGTAAGATATCAATGTCCCTATTCTCATTTCCTTCGAAATCTGACCAGCCTTATTAGCCTTAAATTTTGTGAAGAGATTTCATATACCCACACCTGGTTTTACGACACATGGCCGACTACCTTCCAGAAGTCTTTTACTTAGCGGGATCGTTCTTCCTCGAATCGGGGATATTCCTAAATTTCATTGACGAATGAACTTATTTCCTTCGCTCTTGGAACTTCCAATACAGATGGGGTAGGTGTTTACGGCTTAATCCTGGAGGGTAACCAGGTGTGGTTCCTTCAGTTAATGATGTCTCTTCATCTATGTTTTCTGAAATCAGTTCCATCTACAGCGTAAAGTGAATTTAACACAGTTTGGCTGAAAAGTCAAGCATACAAATTCAAACCTTAAAAAAATTATTCAATGGTACTTCAAAAACACTCAAGTTTGACACCATCTCAGATGATGTATGGTTTCCTCAATTTACTCTCTTATAGTAACACATTGTAACTTGCTGCCTTTTTCATGAATTAAAAATATATATTCATTCCAGGGGTCATGATGCAACGCAACTATTAATGAGACTTAAGAGGCGTCTGGTAGCTGTTTCTCTATTACGTATCAATGCAGCATCCCTAGGCTTCTAAAATAGACCGATGGCGAAATATCTGATTCCACACATGCATTCCTTGACCACTTTAGTTACTTTCGTCCATTTCCTCAACAAAAACTCACACCTTGCTAACCTCATTACACTCTGTTGTACGTTACTTATCATTTACGAGTCAGATCTTTAGGGTTAATAGAAATACGTCATTGTTGCCAGGAGTCAAGCCTTTTGCTGGTCACCATAGAAGTTCCGTAATAATATCCACTGCCTTGATTTTTAAACTTCCCCTTTACAGCACCATTCACCCCATGAAATATGCGATTCAAAAAAGACTTCGAACGAGTGGTTTAAACTTTCGGAAAAGTTGCGTTTAAAAAGAGATAATCCTTTGGGAGATTTAGAGGCTGAGGATGTTGAGGTTCGCAACAGCGTGCCAAGTGATAGAGACGCTTGGCTACTAACCTGCAGCGAAGCAAGCCGACTTCAACAGTGAGGGTTTTAGCTAATAATTACTCCCCTCCTAGTGGGATTGTGAAGATCTCAAAACGTAATAAGCTGGAAGTAAAAGCTCAGTGGTGGTACCATCGGTAAAACTCTACCGATTGGCTTGGTGGATCGCCTACTTGTCGTCTACCTATGCTAATAGGATGCGTGTACATCTCACTGTTGATGTTCACCCGTCTGACCTCGTGCTTCGTTTGCTTCCTGCCTAGTGCCCTTCGCCCCTAGTAAAGAAAGCAAGAACGCTGGTAACCTTGTCGAGGAAAATGTGCCAAGAATAATGCCTAAATTGTAGTATACATCTACCATACAGAAAATAATGCGAAAAAACAGAACATCGGAAAAATAATTTTTGGTGGATGTAACACTTACGGTCATAAAAACATCAGAATTAGGTTACGAGGTGCAATGAAAAACACTTAATATGCCTAAAAAATGTACCACAAGTGCCGTGAATCTGGTGGGTCGCGTCGGTCTTGTTATTTGAGATAGGTGTGAAGACGTTCTAGGAATCCCACGGTTCATCCAGAGCGCGTTTTCTTCTGGATCTCAGTGGAAGGTCCGGTTGTTTCTTCCAGGATTAACTGGTATTCAGTCAGCTGTGTATTATTCGGAACGCTTTAGTTCTTAGGTCATGGGATTGCCTATTTTGTCTAGGACAAAGAATTTATCCTTATGTTTAGTGACTTTATATGGTCCATCGTACGGGCATTCGAGAGGGTAACATACGGCGTCACGACGAAGAAATACATATGGAGAAATTTTCAAATCTGAGGGTGAAAAGACATCTGTGGTTGAAACGGAGTAGGTTCGACTGAATGCATTGTCTTTGTGAGCCTGCTGACGCCAGAGGCATGATCTACAGCTGGTTGGAAGCTAGAGGGAGAAACAAACTCACCTGGCAGTTGTAAAGTTGTGCCATATACTAGCTTGGCAGCAGTACAGCCAGTATCAGCTTTCAAGGCATTTCTTATGCCTAAGAGAACTAACAGTAGTGATTCAGTCCAATAAACAGTGCTGGAGGCTGATAACCCAGCCTTCAACGGTCGGTGTAAATGTTCTACCATACCATTTGCTTGAAGATGGTAGACTGTTGTTCTAAAATGCACACAACCTAGGATTTAAGTCAAAGCTGAGAATAAGCCCCTTTCGAAATGCCGCCCGAGATAGGTTGTTTTGGAGGATGGGCATCCAAAACTTTCTATCCATCGTTCGACAGTGACGCGTGCGACTGTTTCAGCAGGGATATCCTTGAGGGATACTGCTTCAGGCCAACCTGTAAAACGGTCAAGGCATGTTGAAATAAAGGTATATCCGTGAGATTCTGGGAGAGGTGCCACCAGATCTATATGAACGTGCTTGAAATGAGCATTAGGGATAAGAAAGGGGCCAAGGGGGCTTCTGATGTGTCTTGCTACCTTGCACTTTTAGCGAGCTAGGCACGTATGACCCCATTTCCTTATTCCCTAATTAATACCAGGTCAACCAAATCGACCAGTTATGAGCTTGAGGGTTTAGAGATTGAAGGTATCGACGTTGGCGAGTTGTACGGATTATACTAACGCAAGATCTTATACCAACAACCTCTATAGTGTTCGTTCTTCGAGTACCAAATGGTAAAGCAAAAGACCAGATTTTGTCGTCCAAAGTACGTATTATATTTCGGGACAAAATCGCGGATAGAGGTGAATGCTTAGCTAGCTAGTAATCGTGCACGCACGTGACACGACGGAGCACCAAATGGCGGGGATGCTTGACCGTAAGCCTTCAGCTAAACAAGTCGACTTAAACAGTGATGGTCAGCATCCAATGTTGAGTGATGATTGCTGTGGTTAATAATTTTGGGGAATTATTTACCGCTACATCTCACTCCCCCCCTAGTGGGTTTGTGAGGACCTAAGACATGACCAGCCGGAAGTAAAAAAAATCTCGATGGTTCCCTGATGGGTGAAAAAAATCTTCCGAGCGGCTTGATCGAGAGCCTGCTGGTCTGTCTGCCTATGCTAATAGGGTGTCTGTACATAGCTTCCTCAGTGTTGTTCGTTGGATCCCGTGCTTCGTTTGTTTCCTGTCCAGTGCCCGTTGCACCTGGAAAAGAAAACAAGAATGCTGAGAACCTTGTCAAGAAAAATGTACCAAATAAGCGATTTTTTACCAAAAAAATGACATGCATCTACTATACAGTAAAATAATGTAAAGTGCAAAATATCGGGAAAAAAATATACATCTAATTTAATTTAATGTACGGTTATAGGAAAAATATCATTTACTTGTGTTAAATGATGCAACATAAAAAAATTGATGTGTCACTCAGTTATGTGAAATAGGTGTGAAGGTATTCTGGGAATCTAACGTGACGTCCAGAACGCGTTTTCTTAGAGTGATCGACAGAAGGTTCAGTGGCTTTCGCCGTGCTAGGGAGTTCTTCGAAGACTGAAGTAGATTCAATTACTTGTGAATTATCGGGTACGTTTAGCTCCAGGCTAATGGGATTACCTTCCAAGTAAGCTGGTTTCAGACGGTCGATACTGACGGTGTCTTCGCGGCCTTTTTTGTCTAAAACGAAGAATTTATCAGTACGTTTAATCACTTTATATGGTCCGTCATATGGGGGTTCTAGAGGACGACGTACCGAGTCGCGACGAACAAATACATGTGAAGAAGTTTTTAAACAAGGGTGAACGAAAACATCAATGGACTGTGGTCGGAGGGGAGCAGGTTTAACTGAACGCATAGCGTTTGTAAGCCTGCTGACGTATGAGGAGTGATCTACCACTGGTGGGAAGCTCGAGGGAGAAACAAACTCACCTGGCAGTCGTAGTGTTGTGCCATATACTAGCTCAGAGGTAGTACAACCAGCATCGGTTTTTAAGGCGTTTCGTATCCCTAGGAGAACTAACGGAAGGGATTCAGTCCAGTGGGTGTTATTTGCAGCTGATAAACCAGCTTTCAACTGTCTGTGTAGACGTTCTACCATACCATTCGCTTGAGGATGGTAGGCTGTCGTTCGAAAACGCATGCAACCAAGGATTTTAGTCAAAGCGAAGAATAAACCGCTTCCGAATTGCCGCCCACGATCAGTTGTTATGGAAGATGGGCATCCAAAGTTTGCGATCCATCTCTCTACAAAGACGCGTGCGACAGTTTCAGCAGATATATCCTTGATGGGTACTGCTTCAGGCCATCGTGTGAAGCGATCGATGCAGGTTAACATATAGGTGTATCCATGAGATTCTGGAAGGGGGCCAACTAAATCTATATGGACGTGTTCGAAACGGGCATCAGGGATAAGAAAAGTGCCAAGGGGGCTTTTAGTGTGTCGTATTACCTTGCACTTTTGGCAAGCTAAACACGTCTGTGCCCATTCGCTTACTTCTTTGTTAATACCAGGCCAACAAAACCGACTAGTTACGAGCTTGACAGTAGTTCGAATACCTGGATGGGATAAGCCATGCAACGTATTGAAGACGTTACGGCGATAACTTTTAGGCACGATGGGGCGAGGAGTACTAGTGGAAATGTCACACAGAATAGTATCCTTTCCTATACCTAAGGGTTTCTTGGCTAGTTGTACGGATTATACTAACGCAAGATCTTATACCAACAACCTCTATAGTGTTCGTTCTTCGAGTACCAAATGGTAAAGCAAAAGACCAGATTTTGTCGTCCAAAGTACGTATTATATTTCGGGACAAAATCGCGGATAGAGGTGAATGCTTAGCTAGCTAGTAATCGTGCACGCACGTGACACGACGGAGCACCAAATGGCGGGGATGCTTGACCGTAAGCCTTCAGCTAAACAAGTCGACTTAAACAGTGATGGTCAGCATCCAATGTTGAGTGATGATTGCTGTGGTTAATAATTTTGGGGAATTATTTACCGCTACAAGGGTAGTTCGAATACCTGGGTGAGATAAGCCAAACAGCGCATTGAAGACGTTACAGAGACACCTTTTAGGAACGACTGAGCGAGGAATACTCGCGGAAATTTCACATAGAATAGAGTTTCTTCCTATGCCTAATGGTTTCCCGGCCGATTTCAGAGTTGTTTTCGACAACTCATGTCGAAGCTCGGTTTCTTCTTCTTGAAGACGAGCCAGTCTTATAAAGTCTGTACCATCTATTTGGGCGAGGGAAGGAATGCACAACAAGGCATCTGTCACAGTGTTATTCACCCCGGATATATGACGGATATGCGATGTCAACTGTGAAACACAGTCCAATCGTGATTCTTTAGGTGAATACTTATCTGAAGTTGAGTTCAGAGAGTACGTCAGGGGTTTTTAGTCGGTGAAAATTATGAGTTTACGACCCCTCACTGAATTTCGGAATTGGCATATAGCACAGTACATAGCCAGAATTTCTCTTCCAAATGTGCTGTACTTTGTTTCTCCGAATTGAAAACACCTCGGGAAAAAGGCGAGTGGTTGCCACTCTCCGTTGACTAGTTATTGCAGAACTGCACCGAGGGCAGTGTCTGGTGCATCAACTGATATACTCAAATATGCCGCTGGATCTTGATACATAAGATAGCCTTTGATAGCTTTTTTAACCTGAGTGAAAGCATTTTGAGTAGACGCGTCCAGTTTAATAGGCTTGTTATTCCCTCGAAAGTTTGTTAGCGGCTGAATTAAGTAGGGATAGTTAGGAATAAAGCTTCGGTTATTACTAACCAAGTCGTTAAAAGTGCTAGGAGTTTTCATCATGTTTGACCCTGGAAAGTTTAAAATCGCTTCGACTTTACTGGCCAGTCGACGGATACCATTGTAATCAGTGGCGTGGCCGAGAAATTCTACTGTTTGACACTTTTGAATATTAATGGCAACACCATTATTCCGAGAGTGAGCATATGGTCTCGCCAGTTGTGGTTTGTCAGGAGCAAATTTTCTTGCCTTGAATGTCACGGGTTGTCTTGAGATTGTGATGTGAAGCATAACATTACTGATTATTCACGGTAGGTCGTAAAAGGGGAAATTAAGTCCCAGGTACTTGTCAAAAATCGACTGAAAAGTTGGATCAACCATCGCTTTCATCTCAACCAGTGACAAGCTGTGACCTGTGTAGGTGACACTTTCAGCAGACAGTCTAGTGGTGCCGTCTGTCAGTCATTTTCGGGGCATATCTACGAGTAAATCGTGATGGTTAAGTAGGTATGTGCTTAGGTCTGTGATAGGTGTAGTGACGTCAGCGAGAAGGAAAACTAACTGAATAGGCTTGCGTAAACCTGCGTTCAGATACACGTATTTTCTACCCAGGGTGGCACTTGGTTTCCCATTCGCAGCCTGTTTGTCAAAGGTAGATTCCTTCTGTCGATTTGCCCCTGTAGCAGGAAGGACGATACCTTCAGCACCTGTGTCAATCAAGTAATGGGTCTGGTTTGCTACATCGCGGATATATAGTAGGCGGCTACTACCACCGGCGACGGTTGCGACTAACATATGGCGGTGGGACAGTTCCCTATAGTCATCGAGTCATTGCCAAAACTGCAACGTTTTCGGCAACATTTAGCTTCCTGACCGTAGGTATTGTGATACCAACACCAGTCAGGGTTTTTAAGTGAACGTGGTCTTGATTCTGACCGACCACGTGGGTTTCGCTGTTGTGGGGGAATTAGGTCGGCCTAAGTATTTGCATAACGGAGTTGTATAACCCAGTCAACTCAGTGTCCTAACTCGAAGACTGTTTAGCAATCGAGCACACTTCCGCAACTAGCCGTTGTGACATTTTTAGAATTTCATCGGCCGAGGTGGCTAAGTCGTCAATAAAAACACCTTGGAGTGTCACAGACACAATATGTACTGGCCGTAGCAACTTAGATAGAAACAACTCTCTAAAGAGTCCCTCATCGAACTGACTTTGACCAACAACTCCTTGCATTCGAGCTAGCATGTACACGGCCAATAGGTCGCCTGGCTCGACATTGCGAAAAAGTCTATCAAAACGCTACCGGCTGAAGAAATCTTTCTCTTTAAAAGGGCTGCTTTAAACATCTCATATTGTTTGCTTACTTCAGAGCTGGAAATCTGCACAGCAATTCCCACTGTAGAGGGTGATAACCACAAGGAATTTTGAGCGTTGGTCAGTAATCTCATGTTCACTGAAGTCTTAAAGACATTTGTCACAATCAAACAAGACTGCCCTACGTACTTGGGTGCCTCAGTTGTTTAAATTTTTATACTGCAAAGAATATGAAACGTTGTCTGGTACGCATGACTTTTAGGAGGGTCGGGACTCTTTGCAGCACTCCTCTTTTGGGGGAAAGCTGGAGAAAAATATCCTATGGACGTCATCCGAAAAATGAATATCCATGAAACTTCTTCAGAAGGAAACTAACCCAGACCCAACCAGCCAAATAAAAGGCTCTCAATGGAAACACAAAAATTTGTCCCACGATATATAAAGAATGTTTGAGAAATCATTACAAGAATATTCAAACCTTTTGTAGTTGATGTCGCACACAAATCAACAAAGTCACTTCACTCTGTTCTATGTCAACTAGAAGACTCACTCCAAATTGAAGTATGTGGTGAGAATGTTGCATAGTAAGGCAGTGAAAGACTTGTAACTAAATCACCTAGCTCAGAGAACACACTGCACAAAAATCATCCACTTGAGCTATAAATCTACATTATATCTCAGTTCTACTTTTGATTTTATGCTGTTGTGATCATTAGGATAGTTAGTAGTTCTCTTCTGAACTCTGAGTTAGCGCTTTCTTATATCTCCTGCAAAAGTTGATTTCACATAAATACAAATTTCATTCACATGTAGCTTATTTAGGAGCATTAGAATTGACAGCTTTTGGACTGTACATCAAAAACGTTGCTACCCACTGGAACGGCGGAAAGTATTTTGGCTCACAGTCTTGACATCTTGATGTCTCACAAGTTTCCTATATCTGGCTGTGAAGCAACACTACAGTTTACTTCGTAATTCAAGCAGACGTTTCACCTCTGCCAAATTTCACCTCAACCATTGGTGGCAGTATAAAATCTTAATTCAGTAGGCTGTTTAATCTGTGGCAACAGAAGGTTGCAATCTTACTATATTTTGACAAACCTTTCTGGAGTCGTAAAACTCAGAGAACAGTAGTTAAAACCTTCGTAGATCATTAAATAATTGTGGTGTGCAAAACTAAGCATTGTGCTATGGTAGATGACACACAACTACTACAGTGAAAGTGGAGAGTAGGAAAAATTGGAGGGGGTGGTATTGTGTTAAAAATCTAATATCTAATATCAGAACTCAGTGTGAGTCTTCTGACAAGAAAAGTGCTTAACAGTTTACTTATTTTATTCACTATTTGTGTCTGGCAAGCTGAAACTGTTTGACGACTCACTGACATAGTTCCTAGAAAACACAATGAATGCAACTATTGAAATGAAATCCAAACCACCTGTAGCACATTATGTCTACGATGTTAACAACTGGCCTAAATAACTTCGAAACTTCTGAAAGTCTTGGTTCTTACCATCTACAAGTGTAGTTAAAACAACCATCAGCTTAGTATAGTCTTATAGAGAAAGCACATGTGTTTGCTTTATAGTGGTTAAATAGCTTACGAGACACATTACATGATTTCTACAAAAGCCTTCCCAACGAATAACACACTTATTCAAACATTAACTGCTATATATTTAAACTTCTGTCAGTCAGCGTATTTGACTGGTCAGAGATTTTATACTAATGATGACTAAATCCAAGTGTAACAGTAGTGGTGGACTTAGGAATTTGTATTTGGCAGAATTAATTGTAATTCATTTAATAAACATTAAAAAACAACAGTTAGCACTTAAACAATATAGTAGTAGAAATAGTCAATGACCACACCCAAGTTTCAGGATCAAAACGGAGATTATCTTTTACCTCAGACATGAAATAAGTAAATGGTGAACAAATGAGATCTGAAATATCGACTCATATGAGGTGACAAGTGCTCTGATAATAGCCTTTTATTTTTGCGTTCAGTATAATCTAACAACTTGAAATCAGAAAAAAAAACACTTAGGCAATGAAAAGTTCACTACAGTATCTAATACTCATAACATACATTAATCAGTAACTCAGGTTATTTCCTTGTTCATCGAAAAAGATGGCATATGTAATCACTTAACTCTTCCAAAGATCCCAAGAGCGTTGATTAGTTAGATGATATTTAGAGGATTTCATGGATATTCACCAAATGTGGGTTTCATCGTTACGCGAAATAACGCAGTCGACATTCCATTGTTGGAGGATGTGTAGCTTCTCCGGAGATGGATCCAAAGTCAAAAATAGGAAACAAAAAATAACAGAATTCAGCAGCATTAATAGTGATCGTAATGTGATCAGTAATATCTTGGTCAAAATATTCATGAAACTGAAGGCCGTTTGAGAATGTATCCGAAATACCAGAGATTCAAAATCTGCAGCATCACCGATAAATGGCTTGGATTCACCCTAAATGAAAGTGGGAACTATGGCTATATATAATATAGCAGTATATTATGAAAACTGACGAACTACCATTAACGATTAAAAAGTTAGCGAATTCATTTTACAGGATTTTCATCATGAGCTGACATTAGTTAGAGAACTACTGGAAAGCCTGAGAGTAATGGACAGCTGTTTCGTCCTAGTCTGGGACTCTTCAGCAGTACGCACATACCGGGATTCGAACCCAGGACCTTCTGGTTACAAGGCGAGCTCGTATACCATTAAGCCACTGGGACCCGATCCAATGGCCCATGAATTCTAACTTCTGCCAATTCACGACATAGCGCGACCCCCTTGTAACCAGAAGGTCCTGGGTTCGAATCCCGGTGGGTGCGTACTGATGAAGAGTCCCAAACTAGGACGAAACAGCTGTCCAGTACTCCCAGGTTTTCCAATGGTTCTCTAACTAATGCCAGCTCATGATGAAAATCCTGTAACCAATCAAATCCCTACAAACCAACACTTGAATTCATTTTACTTAGGGATTCAAAAATAGGTTTAAAGGCACTAACGGCAAAAATGTGATATGCGAAAATCCAACTTTATTTTCAGGCTTTTCACATACCCAGGGTTGCCAAGTACTGACATGTAACAACGCTGAATCATAAGGCACACGGGTAGTCTTGGGACTGCGCATTAGTGGCTGAATTAAATCTATAAAACTGCAATCAGACAGATATTCGGTGACAAACAAACCAATATCAAGAAGAACAAAACAAGTATTCGTTCACGGTGAAAATTATTTACAACAATAAATGTTGAATCAGATCGGTACAATACTTTTCACTTTTCATATGAATATTGTCTATAAAAAATCGAATCCATTTCAGTCTATCTGTGCAGGAAAAATGTAAATGAATCACTTCATCCTGAGGTCCTTTAGTACTTCAATTTAGTATTTGTATTAGCACCTTTTGGAGAAATAAAACATGATTTCATTGAATTTCTGTGTCTATTCAATACCTCTGCAAATACGAATGGTTAGGAGCAGTGAAGGGCCCCTATTTTAACTATAACTGTACGCTTATAAAACTAATTCATAGATGCATATTACACTTTTACAGAAACTAATTTTACAAATGCTTGTCTCATGTTTGCGATTGTACTATGAAACTTTGGTTTTCGCTTGCGCTGTTACACACTTTCGTTCGCCTCATGCCCTTCAAAATTTAATTTCGTTAACAATGCCTCTTTTACAATTCTCACTTAGGCTTCTTAATATAATGTTGTTCCTCTTTGGCCGTCTACAGCGTTAGCACATCGTAAAACATGAAAAAATTGGATGTACTATAGTATTACAATCGGAATAATACTAGCACCGTAATTCATGAATGGGAGTCGACACTAGTGATCTCATTTCCCGAAATGGTGCGCACTTTGACTGCTTATTTCAATGTCACATGCCGAGTCGTATACTTAGGTCGCTTTTCTTTATATTACGGTGGTATTGTCTACTGTCACGAGTATTTAAAGTGTTTACAACGTCAGGAAAAGCATAATCGTGAGTGGCAAAGTATCCCAGTACACGACATAATTGTTCCTAGGGTTTTTAGTACAAAATGACACTGCCTGAGATGTAAATAAAAAGCTTCTAGTTATGTCCCTGGGTGTCAGAAGGTACTCCTGAAATTTCCTTAATTGGCTTTCAGCCAAATGTGCATTTCTCGAAAAAGACAAGGAAGAAATATCAAAGGAGATTGGTTTGTGCTTCTGGTTAGACAGCATTTTGTTATTTAATTTGTTGTCAATCGCTGTTTTATCTGGAGATCCTGAATGCGGAAGAAATATTATGCAATAGATTCCGCTGAAAATTCTGCACATTGCGTAAAAACTGTCCAGAATAAAACTATTGTTATGTACTACATATATTATCTTAATCAGTAATAACGTTGCCATGAAAAATGTTATTTGGCCCTCTACCAGTGCAATTTGTGACTATAATGGAGAAAAAAGGTAGAAAGAGGGAAATGATTGGTAAGGGCAGTGGGACGATAGGGGGGAAATAATGGTGAATACGATCTCCCTCCCCTAAATGCCCCCTTATTTCCCCACGTCGAAACAATTGTCTCCTTTAATTTACCCACTGATCTCCCCTTTTCTCCGTTATTTCTAGTTCCTACCCTCCCATAAATACTTACCGCACAGAGCTGGTTTCAAACGCTTTGACAAACACCCACAAATATTACTATGACAGAAGCTCATTTAAGTTAACTGTTGGGGTGCACATTAATTTACCATTATCCATTTCTTGAACTTTTTATTATTCACTCTTCAAGAATATGTAAAATATTCTTCAAATAAACCTGAAAGTGTAAAAGGATTTTTAATTCACTTGTATCTAATAGTAAATCGTATGACTTACACTGCTATTCTCTATAAATGAGTTCTTGTGATATCTGAAAGGAAGAATTTGAATGTCATAACACGTATAAAATTTGACAACCAATACTCCTTTATGTAGTCTGCCTGCAGCTATGATAGAAAATATCACCGAAAAAGTAAATAATTTTTACAAAAACGATGTAATCAATCAACTGCAGAGACTTATTGCGATAGATTTTGAATCACGCCCTATTTTAAACTGTTCATGATACAATCCTGCTGCACAAACTAAGATAGGATTAGAAAGTGTCACTCAAACCAACAACAACATTAACTGATATCAGAAGATGACTTCAAGTGAAAGTCGAATAAAAGTTTTCAACACGATGATGTTTGGATGATTTTTAAGGTATCAGATATTTAACGTTTTCATTGTAAATTCTGCATCTAATGTTTTGGACTGTAATGATGTAAACTGGCTTGAATATTCACCATAAACAATATTCAATGCAATTTGTAGGCATGTGAGACTATGAAACTCAAGTTGACGTTAGCACTAGTTCCTCTTATAGCTGAAGAATGTCGTAACTAGAAACTGAATTGGTAATGGGTTTGAACATATATCTCATCGACGAAACTATGCTTCACTGCTTACATGGTAAGACGTTGAATCTTCTGAACTCCTAAACACACCAAAGTGAATCCATATACAAATACAATAATGCACACGTTGATGTTTGATAAATTTAACTGATTTCATTGCTGAACCAGAGTAATTAGAAAACAATCAAAAACCACGAAGAATAAGGTCTTAGTCCCGTTATCGTTGGGCATAATATGATTTATAAATTTAGTTGAATTTACAAATAAAATTGCTCCAAGTCGGCAATGTCTACAAAAGACTTTATGAGTGATTAAAATCAACACCTACAGGTTAAAAACGTAGTCATGTTACCTCGCATTCCACAATGTTCAGCCTATGTTAACTTGCTATAAAGTTCAACTGCCATTAAATGTCATCCACGAGTATCTACCCATACCTAACTTGGTGAAGCTCTCAGAAGCTCAGTGAACACATTTGAAAGGTAGTTGCTAATTTGAAGTGAGTTGATATTCAGACGTTACATTTACATATATCTGGATAATTTAAAGGTAGATGTCCAGACAGACTGACACTAGTCAGATAATAAAATTGGTAACTCAATGCCTCTCATACGCATATCAAGAAACACAATATTTTATTCAAACACTGTTCGTTTTCCAGCTACATGATGTTGTATGAATAGATGTAAGGCTGAAATGTCGATTCTTTGATAGACTTCATGAACCGAAATTCTCCACTAAGTTTTCAGTCTACAGTTGTAAACCGTTGAAAGATGATTTTAAAAAAATGATCTGACACTCATATCACAGCTCCAGAATATAAAATCTAAATGTTGTAAGCATTAACCAAATTTACGCAAAAAACAAGATTGCCAAAAAGATTAAATGGGGAAATTAACAGTAATGACGCTTCAAAGTAGTAAAATAGTCTGATTAGTCATTCAGACATCCATAGTAGTTTCCGAAAGAGGAAATAAGATATACCTTATGTATATAGGACTGTAATGAAACTACAAAGTGATTCATCACTTAAAATTTAAGCGCTAGTAAGTAATAAACTCGTAAAACCAGTTAAAGTTACTAATTTTACAATATTATGCTTTAATCTTATTGAAACTTGTTAGCTGAGAATTCTCGAAACAGAATTCAATCGATAGCCAACGCATAATAAACGAAAACACATTTGTAATGGCTCAGAGTGTTTATTTCTATGTCACATTAGTGAATAAGTGCAGCGAGCGACAGGGTATGTACTCCTAGGGTCATTCATTATTCTATAAAAGTCGGTGGTTAACTTAGAGGATTCTCTTGAAACTAACTGTAACCTTTGTCTAATTCCCCTCAATAAAATTTAACTGTCTACATATGCGTTTATGAAGCAGTTTTCAGTTTACTTAAGTCCTGAGAAACTCTAGCGTTTCACTAAAATCTAAATTTCTACTTCATTAACGTACATTTCTGAATCAATCTGCAAAAATATGGATCAATACCAATTTCCAACTACCACTAAGCCGTTAAGTAGAATGGATGCTATTTCTGACGCCTGGTTTGTTCAATGGATAGACGTGAACAAATTCGCTATATACCTGCGATTATTCCATCTTGCATGACTGGTGCATACGTTATTTAACATGATTCTTAGAGGATTACTTTTAATTTACTACCACCTTCATTAGCTATAAGCTCTCAAAAATTATGATAAATTTATTTCTTAGCATCATAAGAAATTAGAAGATTCATTTACGAAAGAGAATTCCATATATCTTTCAAGATTTCAAAATACTACTAAAGGCATTTAGTGTTTGCAGATAATTTCAAAGTTTCTGATGTTTTCTTTGAGTTGCGGTGATTTTTTATTAATGGTGTTAGTAGCACTTTTTTATGTAATTTTTTCTGTGCCAGATTAGTGTGTATAGTACATAGATATTCTGATGCACGTTTATCTAGAAAAACGGTGAATGTACGATTTCTGATTACCTCTTGTATTTATCAGCACAATTTTAGTATGACCTCCCTGGCAAAATAACTATAATGATCGTTATGAAATTAAAATCCATATTGGACTACCAATACATGACCCTCTGTTGGAGGCTACCAAAGTCACTCACATAGGTTCTTGTAAACCCAATTAATTATTGGTCCCTGTTCTGAACTTTAAAATTAATCAGTTCAACTACTTGAAATAATAGAGAAGATTTGCAGCTCAGGTGGATGATTTAAAATTAGTTGTATTCTCTGAGCTCAGAGAACACAACTAATTCTAGTTCAACTACTTATTAGTGTGTGGTGGACCTTTTGCTCTGTTAGCTTATTTACCCAAAATTCAAATAGAAAACAAAATACCTAATCAGTTTAGTTACGGGAAGAATATATTAAAGTTTTGTTACTTGGGTTTACAAAGATCCAAATTCCACAATAAACGTACTGGATTCCAGAAGTGCTGTGGGAAGACTGCTCCAGTTTTAATTCTCCAGTGTTGACGTTGCCGGAGGTCGACCAAAGTGCGTAGGAAGAGGCTACGGTGCTCCTGCAAAAATTCGAGATAGAAAGCAGGTTGTTATAATTGATCGACGGCAGTTGAGATGGTGGAGAAGACGGAGAGTCGAAGGCAGAATTATATATTTTTTTAAAACTCGAGGGAAGTTCAAAGTACAGAGTTTTTGGTTAAAACAAAGTAGTGTACAATATGTTCATTTTTTACATAATAGTAAAATTTGGATAAGTTTATTTTTGAGGACTCCACAAGTGAACCAGTTTTAAGTATAGGAAGATGAAATTAAACGGTTAAAAGTCATCAGAACAATTAACTAATAGGTGTTTATAACAAGATATCTAAGTTTTGAATGACGAGTGAACATTAATTACGAAATTCAAGATAAGTTAATTCGTAGGCGTTAGCACCAATTTATTACATAATCAAGAAATTTGTAAAATAGCAATGATGACTATGAAAAATAGGATGACTCAGAAGAAGTAGTTGGCCATGGCAAACAAAGGAGTTGTACAAATTTCTTTTGAACAAACAGATTTGACTTGTTCAGATGAATTCCGATTGCCTCTGCTGCATGCACAAGTCGTACTCGTAGACCATGCAAGAAGTTGGGTGAAATACAACAAATAACATTAACAGCTTTGTTAGAGTCGACTTGATGTCCAGTCAGTATCGACGAGATGAGCTAGTATTGAGCTGGGTATAGCCTTATTCTGACCTTTGCCAAACCAAGATTGGAGGTGTTCAGAAATTCGACGATGAACTTGTCTGATCTTACGCTCAATGTAACTAGCTCTACATGAGCAGTTAAACTGGTAAAAACACATGGAAGAGGCAAAATAGGGCAGTTTGTCTTTATTTTCTGAACCAAGTATTGTTTGGCTAGTGAACATACAGCATAACGTGGCTGCGTTGAAAGTATTTTGAAGGCCCATTCCAAACGTTGCAATGAGGTTTCAACATTGAAATCACCCGTGAATTATAATCTTAGTTTCGGAAACAATTCTCCGTTCAATCTGATGTTTTTTCTAAATGCGTAAAAGGGAATTTGGAAACTGATTATTAGTAGTTAGAACATAAATTGGCTGAAATATGGATATGGATCAAATCAACAGTCAGTATTTTCAGAATTGCCACATTTTCCTTTAATATCTGAATATCAGAACATTCGACGGACTGTCAGACTTTGATCTACCATCTATCTAAGATGGTGTTTGTCTACAAAGAGACAAGTGTTTCCTGAAAAGATTATTTCAAGGTAATAACTACCAACTTTGCGGTTCCCACTTCCATGTCAGCTCATTTTAAACTGGATAACCAGGGTAGTTGTGAAAACGATGACTTTGTGAAGGAAAACCATTTAATTCTGTATCAATGGAGCCATACGTGTGGAATGGCAAATACATGAACAAACTGAGTGACGTAAGGACGTTATTTGTCCACCAATGAACTCATCATAATTTAAAGGAATATCTTTCCACAAAACGACATAAATTAGACAGTCACTGAAAGTTAAGGAGCACTGAACACTTGTTTCGTCCTCATTCGTGACTGTTCGTTAACATGGACCCATGACCTCACAGGGGACAAATTAAATTCCTACAAATCAACACTTAAGAATCAGTATAGGATGTATCACTTCAAATAGCGATCCCATCAGAAAGTCAGAATCATGGCTTAGAAAACTTTATACTTCTGCTGAGGTTTATAAATGATTAATCAGTATTTTTCTCCATTTTAGGATGATGAATCAAGTATTTCGGTAAATAACGACAAAATTGAAGAAATGTCTACAGCCGAATTGGAAAGATCTCTTCAAATATCTGAAGCTCGTCTAAAAAACAATCTGAATGAATTGAATAAAATCTCATCATCATCAACAGAACATGTCAAGGAATGGCTAGATTCTACTTGTAGTCAATCAAATAACTCTACATTAAACAGCCCGAGAGAAGAAGCTATTGATAAAAGTGCCAATGCTTTCAGTGATTTCGAAGTGGATGGGATTTGACGCGATCTAAATGCACGTCCACGCAATGTGAATATTAGATGTCCAATACAAGTTTTTGAGGTGAACCTGATCTTAAAATAAGTATCAGTAAATTATATTGACCCATATTTGAACTAAACGTAGGCAACAATAAAAATATTTTCTTCTAAGTTTAACTATTTATCTTAACACAAAGAAATAGGAATGCATTTGCTTTCTACTTTCCTTCTGTCCACTTTTGTTCAGAATTATTCATCTAAACTTTCTTCAGCTTCATGATAAAATATTATATTGACCTATTTGTGAATCCTCTTAAAATTACTCTGGGTGTGAAGATAATTTTCAAAAGATTTTCAAGAATGTAGCGAAAGATCTGAAATTTGATTGTTAATCAGCTATAATCTAGTAATTGAAAAGATCGTTAACTTAAAGTCGAGAAACTTTGTTTCGATTCAGGTTACAGTTTACTTTAAGAAGACACCACCAACACCCAAACAAAACGCGTCAGTGACTTGTCATTTTACTAGATCATGAAATTCATTGATAGTGTTTTATCGCACAATTAATGCACTAAATGATCTTGTGAAAATGAATTGCACAAACTTTATACCTTTCATTTTGTCCGTCAACGATGTCATCAAAAAACACAACGTCTTCTTAGTTTTCACTCGAAATTTTCTAACATCATTGTGCATAATAGAACACATTTGTATGACTAATCTGTAGTGAAAAACATCGTAATTTCATGCTCCTTATATATTATGTTGTGCGACTGCATTTTGCAAGAGATGTCCTGATCATTAAAAATGAATGTTTTGAGGAGTATAGTAACTATATTATTATTACTCCCTCGGGTTCCGAGTAGAACATAGAGCTTCAACAACTCATCTCCACTTTGTTCTATTTTCTGTAATCCTCTTCTCATGTGTCCACGATTGCCCATGATCTCTCATCTCCTCCTTGCCACACGATCTCCTCCATGTCACCCTATGACGAACAACTTGTCGCTTCCCAACGGGATTCCACTCGAGACATTGCCTGGCGTACGATGTCATTCGACGGCTCCCTCAATGTATGCCCGATCCATCTCCACTTTCTCCAACATATTTGTTGACTGACCGGCTCTTGGTCGGTTTGTTCCCAAAGTTTTTCGTCACTATTTCTTTCTGGCCATTTGATCTTCCGTATGAAGCCAGCAAAGCGGCCAGCTGTTGATAAAACTCTGCAGTAGCCTGTTGGAAATCCTTTTCGTGATACACAGTGCAAGTTCATGACCCGTATAGAAGAACTGACTGATATCACATTAGTGCTGCAAATCCAAATCTTGTTGCTTATGCTGATGAGTGCAGAAGATTTATAAACTGGTTTCAGGTTGATGAAGGTGTATCTTGCCTTTCCGATTGTGACGTTGGCATCTTCACCCGTGCCGGCTGTAGTTGAAACGATGCTTTCTAGATAAGTGGAGGAGGTAAACTCTGTTAAATCTCTCCCGTTGATGGTGATTGGTGCTGGTCGTTCTTACTGTTGTTGTTGTTGGTTGGTGATCTTCATCACCACCGTTTTCTCTATGTTCACTTGCAACCCTGTTTTCGCTGCCTCTAAGTCTTTGAGTTTACGTGACATTGGATACATATCATCTGCGAAATCAAGATCTCATCGGTGGTCTAGCGTAATCTTGTCTACTCGCTCCCCACAGTCTGACGCATAATCCAGTCCACCACAATTAAGAATATCATCAGTGATAATAGACACCCCTGTCTTACTCCTGTATGCACTTCAAACACCTCACTGAGTGAGTTTTCCGTTGTGGATCACCTGACTGACACGTGGCATTGTCATATAGCCGACTGTTGAATGAGGTTGATAAAGACGTGAGGTACGCCGTAGTGTTGAAGTAGTTTCCAAATTACTTCTCAGTCAACTCTGTCTGTCGAAAACCTTTTCGAAGTCGATGAAGTTGAGGTGGAGTAAGGTTTGACTGCCATTCTATGCTTTGTTCGATGATGATGATTCATAGAGTTGCGATTTGATCAGCACATGATTTGCCTTTCCTGAATCCAGCTTGTTCCGGTTGGCGGAGTTCTGTATCCAGTGCGTCCTTTATTCTCTCCAGGATGATGTGACTTAGTATTTCACTTGGTGTGGACAAGAGCATCATTCCACACCAGTTCTTGCACAGGCCTGAATCGAGGTAGTTAGCGTTTCTTCCAATCAGTAGACACCTTTCCTTCTTCCCAAACCTTTTGCAGTAATGGAGTGAGAACATCTGCCGTAATCTCTGGGTCCGTTTTCAGTGCTCCGGAGGGAATCCCGTCTGGCCCTTCTGTCTTCCCAGCCGGACTTCAGTAGCTTGGTTGCACTCAAGATTTCTTCTTTCGTTTGAGGATTTGTGTCCACTGGCAGTTCTGTGGCTGCTACTGGCATTTCTGCACGAGTTGTTGGTAATGGTGGATTCAAGAGTCCTTTGAAGTGACCAGCCCATTGTCCTGTTTGTTTCTCCTCCTTGGCAATCTGGTTCCCTTCAGCATCTTTTATTGGTTTCATCATCTGGGTTGATCTCTTCCTGGATAGAGACCCGATTATCTGATATAATGTCTTTAGGTCTCTTTGACCTGCAGCCAGTCTGTTCTGCTTCAGCTGCCAGTGTGTCGTAGACTTGTCTTTTGTCTTTCCTCACACTCGTCTTCACTTCTTTATTCAGTGCAGTGTACACTGAAATCAGCTTCTACTTCTGTTGTGCATCTTTGCATTGAGTCATCTTCTCTTTCACCATCCCCCTCTCCTCTCTTCTATTCGCTTCCGGGTAGGTGTCCGTTGAGAGCCATTCGTTGTCTTGTCTCTTCTTTCTTCCCCGGATGGTTGTACACCTTCAGAGAGTTAGGTTCAATGTTCTTCCACGCAGGTTTCCTTAGTGATGCCCAGACGTAGTGCCTCCAAATTTGCACTGATCTGATGTGTAGTGAAGGTATCATTTATAGTTTTGTACTTAAGTTTCATAATGTTGAACTTGAAATACAGTGGCCTGTCTCCAGTTGTTCTGAAGGATTTCAGCCTTACCTTGAAGGTTCCTTGAACTAGATGATGGTCTGAGCCCACATCTCCTCCCCTTCTTGACTTTGTATCCAGCAGGCTAGCTGCGTCTCCACTTCTTGAGCAGCATTGAGATGAAGTCTATTTGGTTTGTCCGTCAGGCGAAATCCATGTTGCTTTGTGTAAATCATTGTGCTTTTACACGCTGCATCCGATCACCAGATCAGTGAAAGCGCAGAAGTCTGAGAATATTTCTCCGTTCTCATTCATTTCGCCGAGTGAGAGCCTCTCGACCAACGATAAGTTGTCTTCTTATATTATCCTTTCCCAGTTTGGCATTCATATCTCCCGTAAGGATTTCGATGTCACCATTCAGGATGTTGTCCATTACTGTTTGTAGCTGTCTGTAAAAATCTTCCTTGTTCTTTTGTTCCGCGTTGTTTGTAGCAGTGTGGGTAGCATTGGATAGTTGTGACCTTCCTTTCTTTTGAGTTGAACCTTGCTGTCATGATCCTGGATGAGGGGATTGGTTCCCACTGCATTAGGGCTCTGGCTGCCACTAGTGTCATCATGATAGCCCCTCCCTCAGTGTGTTCGTGGTTGTCGTCTGGGTGGCCGGAGTAGATTAGTGACTTTCCGGTTGACAATTTCGATAATCATTATCCATTCCATCTGCTCTCGCAGATATCCAGCACTTCTAGGCCATATCTTCTCATTTCTTCGGCTACCTGGACAGCCTTCCTAGCCTCGTACATTGTACGGGCATTCCACTTCCCCATTTTCATTCTTACTTTTGTCGAGAGAATACACATAGGCTGACTGGCTTCCTGGAGGCTTTCACCAGCTAGTATTAATTCACTTCTCCGATTCTAGCGAAGAATAAGATTGTTGTTATTTGAAGTTGTTATAATTATTTGTAGTAGTAGCATTTCTCAATGACCAAATCACAGGAAATTAACCAACAACACAGAAAGGGATGAATTTAAGAATTTGTATTTGGCGAAATTATTTTCAATTCATATAATAAATATTACTTAACAACAGTAAGCATTTAAACAATGCAGTAATAGAATTTGTCAATCACTAGAGAAGTTCTTGTATTTTTAATATATTTTCTGTGCGTTTAAGTTTCTTTAGCGGTTTGTTAGGTTCAAAGGTGTGGGGTTGCTAGCCTTACGCACAACCCTGCCTCTTAACCTGGGCTTGGGACCGGCTAGTTGACTAACAAGCTAGTTAAATAGGCGAGGTTATGATGATAATGCATCTGTTTCAAAACATCATATGCAAATAAATACCGATCAACTTTGTTAAAATAAACAATAGAAAATAATAAGTGATCCTGACTGTCGAATTAGACATATGTAGCTTAGGGGTTCAGTTTTCACAATGAAGCGCTTGTTGAATAATATGTTTTTTTCGGGTTGTCTTATCGTATAAGCAGAGATGCGCAAATTGAACAATGAATAATTAGTAGCAACAGTTGAGTTGCACAAAGAAGTCCCGTACTGAACACTCCTTTTCTCTAAAAAAAACAAACAATTGTAAAGCCAAAAGTTCAACTGCTCTCTTTCATCTGTATTTTGACTTCTAAAGTAGCTTGTTTAAGAGTTTGTATGAAATCACGTGTTCATCGAAATCAGGTTTGAAAAGAAATTGAAAGTAACTACAGACTGCAGGTTATAGGAAAGTGCAGTAGTGGAGAACTTCTTTTTCCACAAATGGACAACGTGTAATTTTAGTTGTATTATCGACACATTTCAAATTGACTTGCCTATGTTTTGCACAAATTAGTTGCAAGATATTAACGAATGGAATTACGAAGTTACAAATGTTAATTGGAGTGTTCCTAACATAATATAATATTACAGAACAAATACATAAATCATTCAAAGAGATTTTTGTATATGAATTCTTTAGGAAATGGCAGACAGTGTACTTATTGGGTAGCAAATAAATTCCCAATTGTAATACTATAGTGCATCCACGTTTTCACGTTCAACGATGTGCTAACGCTATACACGGTCAAAGACGAACAACATTGTATTGAGAAGCGCAAGTGAGAACTTGAATAGATACATTGTTAATGAAATCAAATTTCGAAGGGCGTGAGGTTAACGAAAATGTGTAACTGCTCAAATATATATATATATATATATATATATGTAGCAAATGAAAACCATAGTTCGAAAATACAATCGCAAATAAGCAATAAGCATAGGTAAAATTAGTTTCTGTGAATGTATGATACGGATACATGAATTCATTTTATGAACGTACAGTTAGAGTCATTAAAGGTGCCCTACATACCAAATGTGCACTATGTTCCGTTAATTCAGTAGTACTAAACTAAGAGTTGAAGTATGGATTCGATTAGTCGTGAGCCATGTTAAAGATTTGTTCAAAACAAAAACTGAGGTCTCAGAGAGACTACAATTTTTTACAGAGCTTTAAAACATGTAGCTTCTCGATTTCAGCAAACCCGAAAACTACGTAAGACAATTGATATGAGTATAAAACTTGAGTAGAGTACAACTCCATTATGGATAAGATTTTATTTTGATAAATCACACAGTGTTATACAGTAATATTAACTGATGACGTTTCGACCACAAACTATTGCTGATAATCATATCAAGTTACTCACACAACTTTTTGCTTCATCTATATACATGAGTAAAATTGATTAGACATTTGAATAAAAGTCAATATGAGATAATGTACATTCAGAAATAATAATACGAGTGTTATTGATCAATTACAATCAAATGGGAAATAAGACGAGTGTTTTTATAGTCATAATAAGTAACTTGTTAGAATGTTGTGATGTGCTTGAATTGAAATAGAATATTAAGATTATTTATTATTCTCTTCTGATTTGAGCGGCGGTAATAATATCTTATTGATATAAGTATAAAACTTGGGCACTGTGGTAGAGCATAACTCCGTTATGGATAAGATTTTATTTTGATAAATCACACAGTGTTATACAGTAATATTAACTGATGACGTTTCGAGCACAAACTATTGCTCATACTTGATATGATTATGAGCAATAGTTTGTGCTCGAAACGTCATCAGTTAATATTACTGTATAACACTGTGTGATTTATCAAAATAAAATCTTATCCATTATGGTAATAATATCTTCCATATTTCTGGTATTTGCATTGAGTCATTTCTGTTGCATGTGTTGGGTGTAGACTCAATGAACCAGGATTCAGTAATCAATCTCTCTCTCCACCTATATAGATTACTTCTTAGAATCTTAACCCTCTCCCACCCTATTGTGTGGTTGTGTGTTAATGCATGCAGTGCAATGCAGTGCTGAGCTTTTTTCTAAATTACTTATCTTTTCGCGGTCCCAATTAGACAAAATAATATAATTTACAAAATACTCTGCAATGACTGTGAGTTAAGTCAACTACATAGGTCAAACTAGTAGGTCGGGGGTAGCCAGATTGTCGGAACATAAGAGTTTAGCTAAGGTAAGAGTGGTTGACCGCGAAAAGATAAGTAATTTAGAAAAAAGTTCAGCACTGCATTGCACTGGATGGATGCACTGCACTGGATGGCAATGGAATCATGGTGTCGTTTGATATCACAGCAGTGTACACTTCATTTGGTTCAAAACCAGTGAAATAAACTATGTAACAACTACTCTATGGTGATGAACGCACTAAAACGCAATGTTCAACTTGAATGGAGCTCATGGAATTTTCTTAAAAAACATTCCCAAATCAATAATCAGATATACGAACAAATAAAGGGAACACCAATGAGTTCGCTTATAGCATGTTTAATAGCTGAAGCCACTATGCAGAGATTAGAATTAATAGCCCTACTCATAATTAAACCGAAATTCTGGGTACATTATTTTGATGATGCATTCAAAATAATTAAGGGAGGTGATGTGGAATACTCTCACAAATTTATCAACAACATATATGAAGAAGTTAAATTAACGAGAGAAGAAGAATTACATAACAAAATTCCATTCTTAGATGTCCTAATCAAGGGAACTAACACAGAAAATTTAGAAACTCAAGTATACAGAAAATATACACACAGACCAAATACTCAAGTATAATAGCAATAACCCAGTGACTCACAAAAGAAAATGTGTGCAGACATTATTTAAGAGGGTCCAAACATACTGTAACACTGAGGTGCTGGCGAGAAATGGAAGCGAAATACCTACTAACCATCTTCGAAAAGAATGAATACCCAAACAATTTCATCAAAATTTGTTTAAACTCGAGTTATAACACCAACAGGAAACCGTCGTCAGAGTCAACAAGAATATTCAATCCACCAAATATAAAGAATATCCCTGAAATAACGGCAAAAACACTAAGACCATTTGAAATAAACATTGCACAGACACCAACACAATCCCTTCATTGGATATTGTATAAACCACAAGATCCAACAGAGAAAGAGGATAAAATTAATAGCATTTACAAAATAAACTGTATGAACCTCAATAAACATTACATCTGTCAAAGCGGGTGTGCCCTTCGAATTCGAATCCAATAGCACAAATTGGCTGTAAAAGGACACGTTATATATTCTTTCATATCAATGCATGTAGATAATTACGGACACCTATTTGGTTACAGGATTTCATCATGAGCTGATATCAGTTAGAGAACCATTGGAAAACCAACTGGGAGTACTGGACAGCTGCTTCGTCACCCTAGTGTGGGACTCCTCATCAGTACGCACACACCGGGGTTCGAAACAGGGACCTTCTGGTTACAAGGCGAGCTCGTAGACCATTGAGCCACTGGGACCCGATCCAGTGGCCCATGAATTCTAACTTCTGCCAATTCACGACATAGTGAGATCACTAGCCAATGTCTTCGGCGATTATTTGTCCTCAAACCCCACCAGAAGGTGCTGGGTTCGAACCCTAGAGATGGGTGCGTACCGATGAAGAGTCAAAACTAGGACGAAACAGCTGTCCAGTACTCCCAGTTGGTTTTCCAATCGTTCTCTAACTAATGTCAGCTCATGATGAAACCCTCCATCCAAACAAACAAAATCCCTACAAAACCAGTACTTGAAAATTAATTTAGGAATACTAAATAGATGAAACACCAAAATCCAATCAGGGAATTTCTAGAAAACTGGTACTTAAGTGAATCAATGAGCGACTAACCAGCACATTACCATACACCAAATCTACCAGCTAATAAAAATTAAATCATATGACAAGAAAGTTCAAACTCCAAGTCAATAAAAATGACCAATATAGACGTAGCTTAACAACCAATCACTACAATGGTAGCCAGGAGACACAATTCTATCATTCATGCGGAATTCAGATAAGTTCATTTCATACTAAAGTTGCGCTGGAAGGAAAGCGAAAGCTTCGCAATAAAATCAGCCAGCTTAAAGAATACAACCAAATCAAAATATTTATGCCTGTTTTAGATGTCTAATATGATGAAATTTTACTATTAGAGATGAGAAAACTGTATCGTAAATACAGCTTATCTCGGACAGAATGTTATGAAGTTGGACTGTTGTAAATGTCAGATTGTCAAAGTTATGTCACATGTTGTTTAAAATATCCTCCAGTGGCTGTGATCTTGCTAAAAACTCGAATAATCCAACTTATTAAGAAATCTAACGCCAACAGTAAGGAAAGATAATTTAACTTTGCGAAAGCATTTGCAAATCTATTATTTCAAAAATAGAAATGATCACAACGTTGTTTCAGATATTTGGTTTATTAATCGCGTAGGTATCAATATCTGCCCACTTTATCATGAAGTACAGTCTTTGATTTGATTAGAAAGGATATTAGTCAATTAAAACTACCCCTGAATATCAATTTTATGTTCATCGTTTCCACATATTTTCAGCATCAGACCCTGTTGAATAATAAACTGTGATCCATAGACAAAAGCCCACTAACTTTCAGTATTCATCAAAACTTAGTACTGTTTACTAATTTAGCATAGTTTTCACTCCATTTGCTCATGACGATTTTTTTTATCCAATCTAATTACGAAATATACACATTGGGTCATAGGAATTAATAAAAAGACAATTGCAGCGAAGAAAATTTTCTTTTCGACGAAGTCATCATCTAGGCTGTACATTCGTGTATTTATATCAAATGGATAGGAAAGTTCCAGAGTAATTTCTGGTTAGGGGTCAAATTAATAAAAATTACAATTAGGAATTAAAATGACGTAACAAACAGGGGGGATGGATAAAACTCGAACAAGTAGCATTATAATAACTAAGAAGACTGACATTATGCAATTGGGGGTTAGAAATGTAGAAATAACAAAATATACAGGATGTTTGGATAAGAAACTAGTATGATGAATAATTGTTTATGCAATCAGGGATTAAATATGTAGAAATAGTAAGATGACAAAATAAACAGGAAGAGTGGGTATGAAAATATGGTAGTGTAAACAGGGTTTAAGAAAACTTAAAATAACATGAATAAACAGGGTTTAAGAAAACTTAAAATAACATGAATAAACAGGAAGTTTAGATAAGAAAGGTGATGAGATTGTCATTACTAAAAAAAATTTTACCTGTTTATGATGGCCATGGTAGGGAGAGGGGTTGGACGTAATTCTTTTGGATACAAAGTGTGGGTTTGAGCTTTTGGATAGCTAGCGCCTCAGCTATGCCCAGATGTCTTGATTTGATTCCCTTTGATAGGTTTGATTGAATTTTGTATATTACTTTGAAGGATTTTTCGAAAGGCGCTGAATGTCCTGAGTTGACCAATGTTCTGTCACTGAACTGTATACACTCTTTTTTACCACTTTGTTATTGTCATCTTACTATTTCTACATATTTAATCCCTGATTGCATAAACAATTATTCATCATACTAGTTTCTTATCCAAACATCCTGTATATTTTGTTATTTCTACATTTCTAACCCCCAATTGCATAATGTCAGTCTTCTTAGTTATTATAATGCTACTTGTTCGAGTTTTATCCATCCCCCCTGTTTGTTACGTCATTTTAATTCCTAATTGTAATTTTTATTAATTTGACCCCTAACCAGAAATTACTCTGGAACTTTCCTATCCATTTGATATAAATACACGAATGTACAGCCTAGATGATGACTTCGTCGAAAAGAAAATTTTCTTCGCTGCAATTGTCTTTTTATTATCCAATCTAATTAGCCAAATTACACAACTTTGCTTAAGTTACTATGTGAATACTCTAATTACACTTATTATTCTAATGAAGAATTCTATAGGAACATTTACAAATCTTATGTTTACATCCACCTATTTCTAAGTGTATTATCTTGGTTTGCGGAAGTGAGCGACATTCCTATAAGCTTTCTCATCAGAATTCTGGTCATTTCTATAAATGATTTAATCACCAACTGTTACTCTGTTGTATAATAAAGGTGTACTGTGGTACGTTACCTGGCAGTGCAGTCAGACTGAGATACGTTCAGCAACAGTTGTGTGACGAAGCACACTAAAACAAAACAAAAGGAAGTGATATAGTTTTAGCTGAAGAGGGATAAGTTCACCTCATTCAACTCTTTCAAAGTATAAATCTGTCAGCTTATCAACAGTCTTGCTATTTGTTCGAAAATTACTTTGTGAACGGTAAATATAGTCTTTAAAACATCTGATGCTGTGATTGCGACTATAAGTGGGAAGAACTCGAGGACAGAAAAAGAAATCAAAGTGATCACAAAGCTTATAAACCTCGATTTTCTTCTCACGGTTTCATCTCAAATATGTCTGACCAAAACATAAAATAGAACATTCTCCATAGGACGTTTGTAGTCACCCTGTGGTAATCTTTCACTATTCAATCCAAAGCTTAAAATACCTGACGTGATTTCACTGTATCATCATCCTTATTAAACTTCAATCAGTGCCGTAAAACAGTTTTTATGCGGTCAGTTAGATAAACTTAGATATGCTCACCTACGAATACTTGAACGGTTATCCGCTCTGCTATCAATACATGAGATCACATCCACTGAAAGTTGTATAGAACATGAATAAATTACCAGAATACCAATGTAGTCTTTAGTATAATTTTTCACGTTTCTAAAATCTTTGAATATACAGTGTATTCATTCAAATCCCAACACAGCTGAAACTGGAAATACACGTCAAGTAAAGAGGAATTTTGTGAACAAATCAAATTCATTTATTATCAGGTTATCTCAACTCTGTTATATATTTATTCTCTATTTTATAGTACTGTTTTTGTCCATTTTGATTAACCTTTTTTTCCTTTTCAATACTAATACTTTGCCAAACGTGCGTTGCAACCATGACCGTTTACTTCTCCGAGTTTACGATGGCTAATCAGCATTAATTTTCTATTCCTCTTGTACTCCATCGACATATATGGGTCATGCAGTAATTTAAAAAAATTAGATCAATTGTATTACAGTTTATTACTTCCTATTACACTTAGAATATATTTGTTGCTAATTCGGCTATTATCACTATAATAGATTCGACTTTATAGCTGTAGACGTTGAAAAGAAATTATCAAAAGCTTCGCCAGCAGAATCAGCAAAGACAAGAGAAGAATACTCTTCACCTGTTTTCCCTTCTTATGGATGATTTAGGATCCTGTTAGTGTTTTTGATATGCTATAACCATGGTTTTGAGTCAAAAGTTATCGACATCTGGTAAATTTGCTATGTCTAATTTCAGTCGTCTAAACGAACCACCCTTGCAGAGGAAGATAACAAGGGATGTGTGATGTGAAATTATATAGAAGAAAGTGATGAACTACTTCATTTTTACACGTTTGTTTCGCTTGACAAATTTAAAAAGGCATGCGCATCCTGGATTCAACTGCTAGTCACCATCCACCAATTAACTTCTAATTTTGCAAAATAGTTTGAATTTATTACACTTAATTGGATTCTTGTTATCTGGGCGTATTCTTGGAAGGCTAACAGACTTCATCTAGGACATAAGTGAACATCTTTGAATATTGTGGAGTTAGGGAGTAGTCACCAGGTAGAAACAAATTTATATGAAGAACAGTATTACACGAAAATACAGATTTAGGGTGGTTTTATGAACATTTTTTAGTGGAGTGAAACTATCACAGCCAACATCAGGTTCTGTTAAAAGTTGAACTTCAAGAACCAGGGAACGCTGTGAAAGGTCATTCCATATTAATTCATATCTGCCTTTATAGATATGGTGAATGAGTTCCGTGAAGACTGAATAAATCTCTGCTGTTAGGTGGGGTTACAGTTACAATAAACTGTATTAGAACAAAACACATAAGTGAACAATATCGTCTTCAGGCTTTACTCTTATTTACATAGATTTATATATAAAAAATTTTAATCGATTACGGTGAGTTTGTGGATCAAATAATAAAAACAGTAATAATGTGTTAAATGTTTTGAGCGTCATTATTAACGATGATTATAATGATAACAAAATAATGATAATAAGGTTTATGCACGTGGCGATAAGGATAACGAAGGCAGCAATATGTGTATATCTAGACAATTCAATAAATATATTAGGTCAAATCTTGAAAGTTACGTAATACTAAAGATGAAGTGAACAGATGATCAGAGTTTAAATAAATATCACTAAAACTAGAAGGAAATGGAAAATAAGAAAGGGTGAGAGGTTTTAATTAAACTTTACCTAGGCCAAGAGAGAGACAAAGGTAGAACTAACTGCTTTTTTATGCAAAGACTAGGATTGTTCGCCCGAATTCCCATAGCTTCGATTGTGTGTAAAAGGCGGGTTTGAATTCTGCTCAGAATTTTCAATGGAATGCGATAGGTAACTTTGAAGGCGCTTATTCTGTGCACTTGGTGACCACTATCATTGAAATGAGTCAAAATAGAACTTCTTATAGATTTTATTTCACCTTTTCCAAACCATGAAGTAAGACACTCATTGAAACGTTTGTTGAGCTGTCTAGTTGTTCACCCTATATAGCTTCCTACGCAGTAGCAGATAGACTTGTAGATGCGCATAGAAGTGGCAGAGCTAGGCAGCAGTCATAATTGGTCGGCAGCTGGAAAATGACAAAAAAAGTGTGGTGGTAGTGGTAGTATAAGTCCGTCTTACTGCTCTCGATAATCTTAGACGGAGGACTTTACTAGCCATGCCCCATTAAATTGCAATTTTAGGAACAGATGTTTCTTTTTAATTGTTGTAATTTTCTCCTTACAATATCTACTAGGGTAACCCATTTGGATGTGTCCTAATTCATTTTCTAGGAAGTCATCTGTACACATCCTTTTTGCTCTGTTTTTGAGACATCTACCCAAATTGATTTTGTACTGTACTGTACTCATAGAATCAACAGAAAATAATACTGTATCATTGCATGCTTGAATCAGATAAATTTATTCTCTGCCACAGTGTCTATGTGTATACCTATATATAATTTACATTTGATTTCTACCTTAGCCTTATTTGTTTTTGGTTTTGTTTATTCAATATGTACATCCCTTCTGTGTTATTTCTATTGCAGTTACTATTTTTATTTTGAACAGTTTCCGTTATTATTTCATTTGTCACTCTTTATTTATTAAATTTGGTATAACTTCCAGCAATGTTATCTTATAAAAATTCTCACCTTGTTGCGTAATGTTTTATTTACCTATTAATCATATTAATTCCATAAACCTTTCTGAGATTTATACATTCCATAAACTGTTTTGTAAATTACATTACCTATTTTATAGCTTGGTGTTTACCTATGGTTAAAATCACAAATATTTTGTTACAATTCACCCTATTATTTCGAAAAAATCATATATATATATATACGATTGTACAGCTTGATAATAAATTCATTGAAAACAATCTCTTCAATAAATCACCAGTTCTCACTTTTAAAGCATAAGGTTATTTAAAGACGAAGAAAACCTAACAGGATAAAATAGTAGAACTGATACAAGACAAAAATGAAAATGAATAAGAGTGTTGGTTATACTGTTAACCAAGTAGTTGAAAGCTAAACACTAATTCTTTCTGAATTAAAACGTCAGATTTTAGCTTTCAAAATAAGGTAAATTTTATGAATACAAGTCAAATCAATAAATTAGCTACGATAAATCTACAATTTGTGTTTCCATTCTGCTGTTTATTCAAAGTATGGCATGAAATGGAACTTTCACGAATACTTTGTCCTGTTCAATGAAATATTCAAGGTTCACCTTTTCAATGTATATCTTCTGCATGTGTCACTCAGTACTAAAGTCAATGACTGTATCGTTAAGCTGGTTTCATGAAAAGTGATCTGTTAATTGTGAATCAAGCATACTCAGCATTAGTCGTGACCTGCAAGGGTGGTGGCAAATTAACTTGCAAACATTGAATAGTTTAATTTAATTATTATTTAGAAGACGAAAGAAAATTTGAGCAACAAAGATCCTTTTCGGTAACTTCCTTTTCTGGCTCTACAATTATACACATATTCATATGCACAGAATATTCTAGAAAAATCGTCATTGACAATAGTGATGTTTTTAAATATTATCGATTTGTTAAGATCAATGAAACAACCTTGTCCATATAAAAAAAACCAAATCTCTATCTAATCGTGTCTATAAAATAAAATGCTTGGAATTTGATGCGATATACATCGGACAAACATCGCCTGAGAGAAATCAAAATCAGAAGAAATGAACACCGTAGAGCATCTCTTCAACCACCGAGAAATCCGGTTGAACTAGAAAAACTTAAAATCACCAGCCATAGCTTATCTGCACGGTATAGAATCAGACCACAAAATCGATTCTGACAATATTGAAATAATCCAGAAAAACTTCAGAAATCACAAAGAACGTCTAATATCAGAAGGACTTCATATCAAATGGAATCCAAATTGTCTGAATAGGAATGATGGACTAAAACAGAATCTGACCTGGTTACAACACCTCCCCTCCTATGAAGTGACAAAATCAACACGAATGTGATAAGCAATATCATTATATAAACACACGTTGTTTTATAATTTTACACACTGATCAAATCCAACGATCTACACTTGGTTTCGTTATCTTTATCAACTGGTCAACTTGACAACGAAAAATGGCCCCAGACTGACGAACGATGATCATGTTAGTAAACTTTGTTTTGATACCATAACAGATGAACTATTACCTGTGTTATTTGGATTAGTGATCTTCATTGTTAATTTGACTTTCAATATGTCCTTTTAAATTGACCTAAGTCTATTTTCTCACCCCTTAACTCTTTGTTATATATATGCTGAGATTTTGTAAATTCCGGTTTAATAATACTTTGATCAAGCTATTAGCATTAAATAGCGAAACGTCAGTAAAAACAATATCGTTTTGTTTTTCATTCATTAGGAAATACAAAAATCCTTTATTATAATGAGTCCCAAACTAGGACAAAACAGTTGTCCAGTACTCCCAGGTTTTCCAGTGGTTCTGTAAATGATGTCAGCTCATGATGAAATCCTCCATGCAATCAAACAAAAATCCCTACAAAACCAATACTTGAGAATATCATATACCCAATGCCCAAATTTTTTCAAACTGTTAAAAGTGAACTTGGTTTGGACGAATATATCATACTTGAAAAGTTTAAAATTTAGTAACTTGCGAAGTTACGTTTATGGTGATGATCAGCAGTAGCATGCATTATACGAATTTCTCCCTATTTGAGACTCATCAGCTGGGTGTATATGCAGTCTCCAGTGAGTCACGGGGACAGAAACTGAGTACCAGTTGCTTCATGCATGCACCCATCCAGTTATAAAAAAGCATACATACTCTCATTCTCATTCTGCTTAAGTTCATATATTCATGGAGATATGACAGTGACAAATGCAATTTTGTATCTGATTTATAGCTTAGTTTGTAAGTTTTTCTTTCTGAATTCTCAGAACTTGCTAAAAGTGCAGATTGTACTGATAGTTCACCAAATTGTCAGAGGTATTCTTCATTTTCCATGGAATTATTGCAAAAATAAAATTTGTAGGGAACTTTCTAGCGAACTTAGTAACAGAACAAGTGTTTGAAAAAAAAGCTAAATTAATGAGATGATAGTGTAACAGTGTATTATAAAAAATACAGTAATGAGTTATATAAATTAATTGATTACTTGGCCATACAGTTAAAGTCCACTACTACAAATTAATAATATAATCCACAAGTGTTCAAGGCAGGAGTCGTGTCTACTAGCAGAAGCGGTGCACTGGTTGTAGAACAGTCTTCGGATGAGGATAAGAGGTTCCTGCAAAATTCAAAGTATACAACATGGTTCGTAGTGAAACAAGTAGACAGTATGGACTAGTGAGAAGACGAAGTGACCAGCAGCACACTGTATTTCAGATTGTACTCGAAGTTATATATTCCGACATGAATCGTTTTAAACAAAAGTCGTGTACAATATTTCTAATTTCAACATCTAACAAAAAATGTACAATCGTATTGTTACAGACTCAACAAATTATATCTATTCAAACTCACAAAAATGTTATTCGTCATAGAGTTCAATCCTCCGTGGTAGTATTTGCTATTTGTTCACTAATCTATGTTTTGGTAAACAACAGACTGGTGATTTAGCGTATAAATCGAATCTAACATAACCTTCCGTTGATTTATGTATATTTCAAAGGCATGACATTCTGTCAACTCGGTCAAGAAAACAACATTTAAATCTACAATGACAAAAGGATGAATCTTTTCCTAATAGAGATAAATATTTGATTTTGTACTACCTCACTCTCCATGTTGTATGCATCTAACACTTTTCTAACTTACACACTCGAGTAATGAATTACAAATGTGGGTTTACTGGAGATGAATGTATAAAATGATATGTTCATGATTAAGTATATGCAAGTTACACATCTATAGTATTTGTTGTTAAATATCTCGTTACTCATTTTTAATTGGAACATTTAACTTGTATGCCCTAAGATTATTCTTAACTGTGTTGATTTTAATTTACACTGTACTGCATCCGGTAAAATGTATTTGTTCAATCATTCAGTTAAACAGTGAAGTTGAACTAATCTACATGAATCACGCAGTCATATAAATAATTTAGTAACTTGTTCGGCTATTTATTTACTTAGTAAATTATAAGTGGTACTGCGTATTTATTTCACCGATTTGTATTGAATGACTTAAGTGAAGAATAAACAGAGAAATGAAATCTAATACCTCAATTACGCTACACACATAATCAAAAGAAGCCTACCATTTCGGCATTAATCTAGATAGCTTATGTAAGTGTTAAAACTCAATGATAGTAAATGTTTGCTCATTACACTCTTCACATTCAGTGGATATGTGAGAAAAGTTTGTACACCACAAAGTGTCAGTAATTCAGGATAGTAAGTCGTTTTGCTATATATTAGTCAGTAGTGCGATCTCGGTTCTGTGTTGCTTAGTAGATAGGTATCATTAGCCGTGTGAATTCGCATTACGTCGTTTCTATTATGTAAAACACATATCATATTAAAACACAGTCTTATTTTATATGGTTATAGTTATTTAAAACCTATCCTGTCTGTATTCTGCAACCATTTTTAGCATATTACTACTTCCTTACACTGAATTAGAAAATGCTTTTACAAGATTAGTGGGACGTGTTGCTTGAATTTACATTTAGTACTAAAAATTTAGAGACATTTAGCCTGATAATTGGAGATTTAATGTGATAAATTTTACTGCAGGTAGCATGAATTCACTCATATATGATTCCACCTCTGTGAGGCTGCAACATCCTAAGAATTCATTGAGGCGTACACTTGATTGGTGAGAAGGCTGCTCAAGTATTTATCAAGCCTTTTGGTTTATTGAGATGTAATGAAGAAGGCTAATAAAAATAATAGTAACTTTATTCCAAGCAGTGAGTGAAGCAAATACAATGGCCGAATAGTTGGCTCAAACATCTCCTACACATTCTATTTCAGTTAGTTTCTCAACTATTTCTTAGTCTTTTGAATTGTAACTGGTTGGAAAAGATGGACAGCCATTATGTGAGGTGACACCAAAATAAAGCATAACTGAATCTAACTAACGCCTATTGCAGGATTCCGACAAGTTTCTTCTGGATATCAAAATCAATGACTCTCAATTTTTCAATTTCTGCGTAAAGATAACGCATAAGTAATGAAAACGTTTTAAATTTATTTTATGTAGATATATCCTTTTTTAGACAATTTTTTATTATGATATTTGTCCTAAATTATTCTATATTATGAAATCTTCTGCATTCATATTGCACCAAAAGTTTTGTTAACAGTAAAAGTTAAAATTTGCCTGAATCAGGATTGGGAACTATCAACCTTTATGCTATATTTGACTATTTCAGAAAAAGTTATTGAAATTCATGATATTAATCATTCTTGAGTTAATTTGACTGAATTTCATGGTTTTATATTTTAAAGACAAATTTCCATTAATCTAGAATCCATCAAAAATTAATATACTGAATGTTGGTTTTCACTTAACTTTTCTCTTTCAAGTAACATTTTCATCATAAAAACTCACTGTGAATAATCGGACTCGACATCATGTTAATGAGTGACAGCCAAACGATAGGAGATAGATTCCAGTGTTACTTAGTCACTTGAGATGTGAGTACATCCATATAAGAAGAAACTCGCCTTCTAGATTCTGGAGCTATCCACCACCAAATAAATAACCTTACGTTCATCTCAAGGCATTTCCGAGGTGTCCTTACTAGGAGCTGGTATATCAACAGGTATGAGCATTTCAGTCTAATATCAACAGCTGGTGGGAAATTTGACATAACTTTAGTAAATACTAACTCTTCATTAAAACATTTGTAGTATACACCTGATAAAAGATAATTCATAGACCATTGGATTGGTCATTGTGCTAGACTAGCAAACTTGAGCTCAGTTTCTGTTGGAGTCATGTGTGTGTACCGCTGAAAATTCCCATGTCGAGGAAAAAACAGTTTTTCACTGCTTCCTGGTCTTCAAAATTTCACCACTTTATATTGGTTTGTGATTAAATCTATCCCGGAATCGACTGAATGCCTAAGAGCCAAACTTCTAAAATACAGTGACATGAAATAATCAAAAGACGCAAGTAGTACTGGAATATTTAAAGTGTCGTATTGCAGTCACTCTTCCCTATGCATGTGTCCACATAAATGTAAAGTAGTATATGATATGCGATGCAACTTAATCACTTGTACAATGCTGAGGCTTATGGTAGAGCATGCTCCTAGATTTTCTCGATAATTCTAAGCCTCACTGTCTGAAGAGAAAATTGTTTGTTCCTCCTTTGTAAAGTAAATTTGATTTATTCATCTATTTTAGGGACAGAGAAAAGTGTGGGCTTCGGTTCGAAAACTTCAAAGTATATTCATTTTTGACAAGTGTGTAGATAGAAATTTCTCGTTGTCATCATCTATCTCATCATCTGTTCAGATACTATCATTCTTCTTACAACAGCATTTCCTCAAGCGTCCCTTGTATGCCAATCGGCAAGAGGTGTTAAAATTAAAATGCTCCTCTGTCAAAGAAAGCTTTATATTAATCAATCGCTTTATTGAGTCACCTTCTGCCTGACTCAAAAGTATGCAACAAAATAATAGTGGACTGTAACTTACTTCCTCACATTTAAGGCTGGTGTGATTTGTACAGGGTGAGGTGCATCTAGAAAATATTTGGTATCTTCATGCATGTCACATATTATGACAACGTTATCAACTTCTATAAAAGCCATCTTATCGAGTAGTAATCGGATCTGCGAGTGTGCGTGTGTGGAAACATGGTCTGAAGGTAAACGGCATGTTGATAACTTATTTGAAAGATATAAGATTACGAGTGAACTAGAATTTGAACACATGTGTACATAAATAGTTTGAAATACAACTGAATTTCGAAAATGATAAATACAGGTGTTAGACTACCAGCTCCTTCTATAGACAAACACATTACTGATATGAATCATGAGTCTGAAATCAAAACAGCTTGCAAAATTATAAAAACCCGACATGGGTGAATATTAAAGTATGCTGAAACAATAGCTGTCCGTAAAATTAAGCTCCTTCCCTTCTGCGTACAAAAACAATTTGTCCCAATTGATCTGCTATGGTAATCCCCATCATGAACAGTATTGGTTAGCATCCTCTTTACTCTCAAATCTCCAATTATTTTTTTTATCATAAATGACTTCTTATCTTTTCATTTGTCGCGTAAAATGTGCTGACAAATAGATGAGAATGTTCGAAATGTATTGCACGAATTTATCACATTTTTCAGATAAACACCGTCTCTTGATGACACCATCCGAACTTATCAAGGGGACTTTCTGCATTCCCTTGCGTCCCCAGTGGAATATACGGCATCCAGCTCTGAAGTTTCAATAGTGGTATTGTTGTTCTTATACAGGGTGGGGTTGCTAGTCTAATAGCCATCCTTCCCTCTTCTCTAAGCTTCCTACGGGCTAATATGCTAGGAGAGGATTCAGGAGTGCGTCAAGCGGGAATTGAACACCACTCGCGTGGTTGGCGAGCATTCTGTCACTAAACTATTGATGCACACTAAACGGACTAATTGTTTTCAGCTGAAGGATGCTATTGATAGTGTCACAGAATAAAATACTCACTCCACATAAATATTTCATCTCATTATTGTCTAGCCATTTGGTTATAAATTTTTTAATTCAGATTGCTTGTAATCGTTAAATCTTATCAATTAAAAACATTGCGTTGATGAATGAAGTTAGTGGTGAATAGTATGAATCATGACTGAATACAGAGTAGACGCATACAGTCAAACAAGCACTATCTTAGAAGCTTAACTGAAAGCTAGTGGTCTGTCTGTTAACTGGTCAGCTCATCAGTTGTACACCTTGATTATGGCGTATTGATATTCCTACAAATCTCTGTATCTTCAAAGAGACATGATATAAAAATAAGTGGAAGGAACTGTTTTACGATTAGGACTATGAATTTTCTCAAAGCCTTATTGTGTATGATCCATTCTAAACTGAATTAGTACACTTCCGTGAAATCATATGATCAGGCCATTAGTGATTCTATATGGCAAGTTTAGTAGTATTGAACATTGAAGGTCTTCTAACAGAACAAGTACAATTCTTAAAGTCTGGACAAAATGAAATAGGGTAACACACAGTTACCAAGTTTCTGAGTTATCGTAAGCTTCACGTGAACAAATTGTTAATCTGTGGATTGATACCGATGACATTCTGAATACCTTACTTGACTCAGCAGCGTGTCGATAACACTATCGATCAGGCCATCTAAAGTAGTTTAAGATGAATGAATACATTGAATATTCATGAGGTGGGTGATAATTGAAGGTAAGATTACAAGATTCTCACGAGCGACCCCTTGGCTGCCGAATTAAAATTTCAGCATCATTTATTGAGCAAATATCGCCCTATTTCTTCAGGTCATTTCAGATAGGGCCATCAAGAGGCTGCATTTCTAACCTCTGCCACAGGCACAGTTAGTATCCTAGTCACAGTTATCACCTAGTACGTGTTGACAGTTATTGGGTGTTGTTTGAGTTTCAATTTGTTTTTAGTCTTTTAGCAAGAGGTGACGTGACATTGACATCATTTTATAAGTAGTATTATTATTAATATTACAAGTAGTAGCGGTATCAAAGTGATAAGGAAGTCGTCTAACTCGTTGACGAAGTTATTATCCAAGCTCGAAATTCTAATATAAAGTAGTAATCTGTGTGACAAAGGATAGATACCTTCATTTTGTATCTTCATTCACTAAAAATGATGAAAACTGGATTGTGTCTAAAGTCACATGATAAAATATGATGCTACAAGACTTCGATTGTTCGATTGTTGTTCATGTTCTAAGCTTTAGACAATGAACAGAGTTGTATATCCCACACCTGTATGAAGTACTTAAAGTTGTCCTCAGTTTTTGTCAGCCTCAACCTGTAAAGATCAGTCATCAGTAGGTTTACTTCAGGTGGGGGTATGACAGAATTTAAAAAGGAGTATTTACGTTTGTTTGTTTGTTACAGCTCACTCAGCTAGTAGGCATTTAAGTATTCAGGCATAGTCAGTAGTGCAAAAAGGAAGTTGGAACATTCTGTAAATTAGGAATGTTCAAATGAAGTGAGCAAACCTTCAAGATGTACTACATTTCGACTGTCCTTAGTCTAAAAAGTTATTTTTCTCGGATTCTCGTTTACTTTGAACATTTTTCTCCGGTTTTAATCTATCTATGTGCTCAGAAGACACTCGCGAGAGAATTGAAAAACCTTATTCAGAAGTTCAATGGATGCAGTCACAATATTATGTGCGCTCACTAGACATTTATGCTTTGCAATGAAATCAAGCGTTATGACGATACACAATCAGAAGAGGAATTTTATTATACTTCCCATAAAACACTAGAAATATTCAAGGTGTATGTATATATAAACATAAACTGACTGATATCAGTAGTTGAAGAGCACTCATGTCAAATGACAATGACTGCCAGCCATATCGAGACTATTTCACCAATTCGAGGACGAGATTATCTTCAATGCACATTGAATAAATCAGTACAGAAAATCAAATCAGTTCAAAACACCCGAATTCCAACTAGCCAACTAACTAGCTAATCGCGTGAACTGGTAATTGAATAGAGTGAAATTATTCATTTTCAGGTCTCACAGTTTGAGGTGAAATTCTAGAAATGTTCAGACTAGGATATTCGACCCGCTTAACAAGATCAACTGTAACAAGACCACAAGCACATATGCGTCGGTTATTTGCAAAACAAGTTGTTCATTTGAATTTTTATTTCTAGGGATAAAAGACGTTGCAGTGATACTTATCACTTTCTGATATACAATGAATACCAAATATTTTATTTTATTCTTTCTTTACTTTAATATTTTAACGCTAGGCAATTTTAGCACTTCCCTTCCCTTCTTTCTTTCTTTCTTTCTTACTTTCGTCTGTCTACTCTTTAAAGTGGTTTTGAAATATGATGGTGCATGCTGTGTGATCAATTTTCATCATCTGTTATGATCAAATTTAAACCAAATATTCAAGTCAAAACACCTAGATGGAGGTATCACTTGACTGTCATGCGAAAGCTCTCCATGGTGTTATTCTTTCATTTTCAAGAGTTTTCTTTCTCACCATAAATTGATACACAAATATCAGGAATTATTACAGTGAAGATTACTGTTGTAAGGAAGCGATTTGCTCAAACTGTGTCAGGTTAAGGACAAACAATTAGTTCAAGAAAAAAGTGAGGATTTTGTATTGATCGACGTGTTGAGTTAACACGTAGACTTCGCCCCTTTGCTAAAGACCATTTGAACTACAAGTAGATGGTCACACACAGACAGGCAATACAAGTGTAGATGCTTCATACACAGTGAAGTCACATTTAAATCTATATAAATACACATTTATCAGTCGCCCAGTGCTAGGAGTATACTACCTATATCAAAAGAAAAGCCTTTCCCATAAAAAATAAAATCCTACTCTTTTATAAAACCTAATAACCCCTAACTAAAGTAGGAAAACCTCTTCATTTGTTTGATAAAAGCTAAAGAAATCAAGTTCAAGTTGTGTCATTGATTGAACTTCTAGGAAGCAAAACAAAAGCAAAGATTGAATAAAAGGATTGCGAAATCATATGGGCAAATGAGGTTTTTATCTGGGAGATATTTAGTGCTTTAAAAGGAACGCCTAATGCCAATGATGGGTAATTTGTGATCAAAATTATTTTGGTTATTTAAGCATCATTTTGTCTTGACTAATCTTCACTTCGCTGGTTACCTTATTACTGTTGTCTCCAGATTAGGAAATATCGATCACTACAGGATACGAAATAGTAGCAGGCTCTGGATTATCATATCAGTACCCTACCGATACAGTTAGGAATCGATCTGTTCTCGGAAATCCCGAGTAGAAAGACCACAAGGTTGCCGGAATTAAATACTGAAAATTACCACCTATTCACCAACAAGGTAAGTGGATTCAGAGTGAATGAGTTAGATAATGAGACAGTCTAAACGCAACAAGTAGTTGTTTCCTGTTACCTCCGAATAAATACAACGGTAAACATTCACTTTCATCGGCATATACAGGACCCATAAGACTACTTTGTTCCCTTATATGCATAGATACTGTCAGCTGATCTGTCAGTTGAAATGTCCACAAGTGTTCGATTGTGTAATGACCAATAATCCAGCAGAATTTGACGACGAAATTCACTTACTAAACTCAAATACGCTAATCTAGCAAATATGCAAGATCAAATTCACCACATATTTTTGGGATGATTACTATTTAGTGATTAAAATACAACATGCGTATTCATAAAGAATCGGTGTTTGTGGCTCCATACCGTGATAAATTCTTTTCTGACAATGGCATTCAATGTTATTCTTATTATTATAAATTTAATTATTCCTCCTATCTCCAGCTGTTGAAATATCTCAAATTTTACTGGTCTAACACCTAGTGAAGTGTGAGTCCTCCGATTCCGCTACTTCTGATTTAACAGATATCATTTATTTTCGTCGAAATATTCGTCCTTTCCTCTTATCCAACACTCACACATTTCTCCTAATGCACATATATATATTGGTAGGCCGCTGCTCATAACTTATTTCACCTTCACCCTTCATAATGACAAACAGTCACAGTTACAGTCACAAGTACACAGTGTAAACAAATGTCTCAGAATCTCATTCAAATTGCCATGTATTCCAATTCTACATAAATTATTTACACAATTATTGTATATCCAATAAACAGACAGTGTTTACATGATGTTCCCGTACAAAATGTCATAGAATGGGTGTGAAATGAACAGTAGATATTCACAATAGTTATCATTACGACGACTGCCATCACTATCGTCATCATTATGTTAACACTTGTTTACATTAGGCGCGAATTGTAGTCGTTCAGAATTTATGAATATAATCAGTTCATGGAAGATAATTCTGTTTACTACTATCAACACGACTGGTGTCAATCTTTCACATTACAGACATACATGATCATCAAATATGTCAACTGGCTGACAGATGATGTGTGTGTTATATTATGAATCGAAATAACGCCTAACGATTTGCATGTAGTCACGAAATGAAACCAACGTGGTGGTCATTATTTATTAATAAATGAGAGCAATTCACTTCACCAATTAATATCCAATTTCTCATTGAATTCTGCTGTCCCAGTATGATTTTTTTTCAACAAAAATATCAACCAATGTATCTACGTGTTTAATAGGTTGAAACAGCCCGTGATTCCATATTTCATTGCTCCGTAACCATACATACGGTGATGCATATATATTGACGTTGAACACGACTAGGAAGGTCATTGATATTTTGTATTCACTGCTCACTGTTTAATTCACAAAACAAACATTTGGCGCTATTGTTTATATCTCAACGTTTAACACTCAAGATAGAATGAAGAGAGTGCAGCACACCATGCAATCGCTCACTCTCCTCTCATGATTATTCGCAAATTGAACAAAAACGAATGTTACCTTCTACGACTAAACAAGCACAGATACCTACATCAGAACAGTGATTGACAGAATACAGTATCAGAGACATAATATAAACAATTCCGTATACTATTCAGCCAAACGTGTTATCTGAATGAAGAAAATTCTTCATTTCATTCTTCATTCATCACTAGGTCATAAGAACACAGTTCCATACACTTTTTTTTAATCATATGACTATTCTTACATCGTTTGTAGACAAAAAATTAATATTGATAAAGGTATGCATTGAATTCAGCAGAAAAAACTGAAAATTTACACGTATAAGGTGAATAGTTTTCAGGGTACTTTTGGAATAGTATTGTCTATTGAATAAAAATAGTTTGTTTAGATAAAAAAAATGAATTTCTATTAGACACTAAACAAAGCTGTTTTGTTTTACTAGCCTGATAAAACGTGAAAAGTTTGTGTTTTCAATCTGCTGGTACTGAATACATATATACCATTTGTTCTGCATTATGAAAATACCAGAGACATATCTAAGCAGTTTCAGAACAGTTTCCATCAAGGAATAACATTAACTGCAAAACTATCGAGAGTGGAAATGCCCTTAACAAGTGTTTGAGGATAGTCAGCAGTGTATATTTATTTAAACCATCATCTACTCTCTGATCCCCTTATATATTACAATAATTAGCATAGGTTCCGAGTGGACCGTAGGGCTTCGACAGCACATCTCCATTTCATCCTGTTTTCTACAGTCGTCCTTAGCTGGCTCCACGATAGTCCATATTCTCTCATCTTCCCCTCACACGATCTCCTCTCTGCCACCCTCGAATGTCTAGCTCTAAGTTTTCATTCGGGTTCCACTCGACGGCCTGGCGTGAAACGGCCTCCTCAGAGTGTTTCCGATCCATCTCCATTATTTTCAGTATATTTGTTGGGAGAGTGGCTCTTGGTTGGTTTACATAATTCTCACATAATTCTTTGTTGTGTATTATTTTTGGTTGATCACTTTACCTTCAGTATGCAGCTAAGGTAGCTTTTGATAAAACTATAAAGCCTGTTCAAAATACTCTTGGTGACCCTCTGAGTCTCTAGACCATACACAAGAACTAACTTGACATTAATGTTTAAAACCAGAATCCTGTTCTTTTTGCTGAGTGCAGGAGATGTTCAGACTGATTTCAGATTAACGAAGGTCTGTCTTGCCTTTCCAATCCTGGCTTGGACACCTACATCTGTGCCTCCTGTGGTCGAAACGATACTACTTAGACAAGTGGAAGAAGTGAGTTCCTTCAATTTTCTCCAGTTTTCAGTAATTGTTGCTTGTTGCAGTTGTTTGAGTATCTTCATCATCTCTGCCTTCTCTAAAATCACTTGAAATCCTGTCGTTACCACTTCTTCTTCTTTTGCCAATTCATTGGTTTTCGTTTGTAGGTGTTCAAGTTTAGGTGACACTAGACACAAATCATCTGCTAAGTCCAGATTTTCTAGAGTATTCTTATTGGTCCAACGTATTCCTGTTTCGCCGTTCCCCATGGTCTTTTGCATGATCCAGTCCACCACAATCAGGAATATTATCTCCGAGTTTTCCGTTGTTGGTGAGAAATACCTTCAAATTAGTCCAAAGAGACACATATCTATGGATCAAAACTGTTTGAATTTGTGAAAATGTGTTTAGCAGTTTATTGAAGTTAACATGGTTTCTCATGGGGATTTTTATTACCAGTTTCGACTGGAATATGTTACATGGAAAATACTTCTTACTCATGTGTGTTTGTGAATAAATCTAGAGTGATGTGAAATCGAATCCCGAAAACCCTTACATGAATGTTCCCTAATCGTTTCTGTCAGATAAATCGCATGATATATTCTTCCACATATCAAGAATTTGTTCACTTTGAACAGAGATACTGTTTCAAATTACGTTATGTATAGATATTTATGCATCAGTTCATCGATATTAAATTTTATAACCAGGATAAATAAAGCGGGATGTAATAAGGATTCGTTAACAAAGTGATAAATTTTTTCAATTTACGCGAGTAAAATGTTAAAGTTTATTCAAGTGCTTTACTTACTACCTGTTTGAAATTGTCGTCATATGAAAGTTGACTAAACGCTTCATTCCGGTACTAAGAGTATACAGAGCTCATAACGAAAATGAACTGGAAATTGTAAATTTGGAGTCTAACCACTGACCATTGAAAAAATAAGTTTCTAGCTTCCAGTTATACAAGTTTATCGTAATAACAAGCTTGATTTGGACATTATTCCGTGATATGCATGACAAAAATAAACTGAATGGAAGATTAACTAACACTTTCCACCGATAAAAATTATATTTCCCAAATGCTTTTCTGAATTAAAGGAAATTGGAAAAAATCGTCATCACGTGCGTTTGGAGTGCTATTTATGCTAAATTTATCACATAACTTGATTCACTTTACTTTCTGTCTTATCCACTATCGGTACAGTTCTTGTTTAAATGCTTAGCTGAAGAGTCCAGTATTATGCAAAAAAGTTGTTCGAATCTCTGGCTTCCAGTGATATTCAGAAAGGATCCCTTATCATAGAAAATAGATATTTAAATCTATGAAATCCCATAAATTTATCATCAGAAGTAGGCACGATTTTGGAATTCTGTAGCCTAGATTATAATGCTTTAGTTTATACATCAGTGTTTATTGGGCTTAATTCTCATCGAGTTAAAGTCATAAGTCGAATACTGGAATATTAGGTTTTATAAGAAAGGATAAGTTTCATTTGTGCTCATTGGGTAATGAAAATAAACATCATCCAAGGCGTATCATGATGCAGTCACTCAGCTAAGAAGTCACATCTTACAGATTTACTTTGACCAGTCTATTCACATTCTCGTCTCTCATCAATACTTCTATGAATCTATCTAAACAAGTGACCTTCAACAGAGTCTGAGTATTTGTCTAGATCATGTCATATGGCAGAGTAAGAGAAGTGATAAGAAAACAGTCTGAATGAAATGTGAACATGTGACATTGTTCATACTCCAGACAGACTGAACCAAAACCCACAAGCTTTTGACCTGTTAATATACATATTTATGGTTTAATAAAAACAGGATGTTAATGCTGAATATGCACAAATGACAGGGATTCTTAGATTTCTCTCTTTTTTAATTATGACAAAATTCAACTTCCACTGATTATTAGTCTTGTAAAAAGCTGTAATTCATCCAAATCTTAACAGTGAAGTGAAATTCTTGATCAAGTAAATTAATAAGAGCTTAATCTAGAATTGTATTTCTTTGAATAGTCATACAGTTGTTACTGACAGTTTTTCCAACAGTAGTATGAAAAGGTTTTGTTTATATCAGAGAGAACTAATCTAGATTTTCGGTTTTACGGATACATGATGGATGCCTAAGCAGATTTTGTCGTTAAATGACGCAGTATATATGGTCGTGTTAATATATGTTGTCACAATGTGAAAAATGTGGATATTAATTAAATAGGTGTTTTTGTCCACAGATTGGTATTAGCTAGATTGCCACTGGAATCTTAGAAACCCTGGATACCTTTTTCTTTTATATTTAAATTCTTCCAATAGCACTCATCCACAATCCTGGGGGAAGAATGATCCGACGAACATTAAGTCTAGCGGCAAGTGTATAATTCAAATTCAGGAGTTCACATTCCCATTTGTTAGTTGTTGATATGCTCCTAACTTTATCCATTGCCAAAGTTGAACATATGTAATATCTTCTTCACTGACTTATGCCAAAGACCGTACCTGGAAAGACTCTTAAGTGAAACTGGGGTTTTTGTGAGAAACCAATTAATTTCAATGAATTGACCATGGACAAACACCTTCATAAGTAATAGGAACATATTGGTAGGTGATTCCAAAATATGAATAAATCGATATGATTATGAACAATAAGTTGTGTTGCAAACGTCATCCAGTAAATAATACTGTTTCACTGTATGATATATCTAATAAACGAATTTATATGGAATTGCATACTACCACAGTGCCCGTTGTATATATATATATATAAACAATCATCAGAATGAAATAATAGAGAAGATTTGTAGCTCAGGTGGATGATTTGCAATTAATTAATTAAATCGTGGCATCACTCATGAAGAAATTTAAATCACTTCACTTTGTGTTAAATATGGCGCTGAAGATGTTGTCCAGAAGGACGACGAAAGCTTCGCAACTAAACCAACCAGCTCAGAGAACACTATTAATTGCAAATCATCAGAATGCTCCATCATTTAGGTGTACAAAACATAAAAATGTGGTAACTGAACAAAATCTCATTCTAAACATCTGGTTAATATCTGTGTAGGTGTTGTGGCATAGAACACTCCAGTGGCTGCAAGGTCACTGTCCACAAAAAGAAAATTTCAGTGGTGCACTAGCTAGCGGCGAATGTTTGATGAAAAATGTACATCGAGACCCAAAAGATAAACTCACGAATTTTGCAGTATTCGTGCTCACCATAGACATTATTGATCATCATTTTCTGTAAAGCTTGTGGACTAATTATTGACTCGCTATCAGAGTCGGAAGGTCGTGTTAAGGGTACTTCTTTAGTCCATTATTAGGTAATGTACGAGAAGCCAGTATTTCAGTATTAAACTTAGTAGCCACTAGACCATGGGAACAGCTGCATAAAAATTTATATTTTCAGTTATTTTGGGTGATTTATTTTTTCTCAGAAGCGTGAAGAAAGTATTCGAGTGATCAGTATCCTCTGTCTGATGAAAACGTGTTGTTGGTTTACAATGTCAGTTGCCTAGCCATCAGTGAAGAGAAATTCCTAATCGAATATTATCTTGTTATTTTACTCTTTTCCAAGTAAAATAAATGGTCGTAAAATAAGGAAAATGAATAAACAGTGACAATATATACTACTGGTTGACATAAGTAAGTAGAAATCACTCACAACAATGTCCGCAGGCTAGCTGGGTCGAAATAATGTGAACACCAGACAGCCGACATAGTCATTGGCGTACCTAGACTAACTCAGTCAACTTACTTCTTACTACCTGCTTCCTGAATAGCCTGTTCACAGGTGCCTCCTATTTTATTGATGAAATGTGTATTCTAAATGTTACTTACATCTTATATTGTTGACCTGCATGATCTAGTCTATGTTGGCGATAAAAGGAAGCACTGAAGCAGTATTGTTATTATTATTACATAGCATCCATAGATATCCAAAAAAGAAGCTTGCATAACTACAAAGGCCAACAGGCCCTCTAACAATCATAGAAATTTAGGCAAATCTCATTTAACGTGTGAAAGTCTCGTTCCAAATTTTGATTCTTATGTGAACTGAATCACTGTCCGAGTAAACAAAAAAATTTGAATTTTGACAGTATAGGAGTTTTAAATAAAAGAAAGAACATTAATCTTCATTATGAATCCGGCCTTCAGTAAAGATTAATTCACTCTCAGAGAGATTTTTATCAGGAACACCATGATGTATAATTTGTTTATTTGACGTAGTTCAAAGAGTTAAATATTGCTTACAGTAAGATCACGCGAAGACCCGGTTATCAATTATCCGGTCGTTGTTTTCACCCATCCATAATATGGCAGATTTGCTAGAAGTGATGCAAAAATGGTTCTAGAATCATGAGTTCTAATACTAAAAATTCTGAGCCTCTGATTTTCATAACACAGCTACACAGTGAAATAATGGGGAAGACTTGTAGACCAGAAAGAAATTATTATATCCCCGAGTTTAGTGATAGTACGTAGACGATGGAAAATCAAAGCTAGGAGAAAACCAAACAATTTCCACACCTTCTTATTTCTCTTTTATTACACTGTCAAGTGATTTCCAATGCCTTTACGTCATTATGCATGAACAAAACAACAATCAACAGCAAAAATGTCTGCTTTAACAAATTTGAATGTCTAAGAAATACCCGAATTGTAACAACTTCGTAAACAAAACAGGAAGTTTATTTCTATTTTAGTTGAAAAAAATATGATATACGATATATCATCTTATAAAAGTACATTTACTCACTTTTGTCACATTAATTTTGTAAATATTATTGTTATTCCAAAGTTAGATATGTAAAAGCTAAAGATATATGAGGGTTAGTTCAGTCTGTCTGGAGTATGAACAATGTCACATGTTCACATTTCATTCAGACTGTTTTCTTATCACTTCTCTTACTCTGCCATATGACATGATCTAGACAAATACTCAGACTCTGTTGAAGGTCACTTGTTTAGATAGATTCATAGAAGTATTGATGAGAGACGAGAATGTGAATAGACTGGTCAAAGTAAATCTGTAAGATGTGACTTCTTAGCTGAGTGACTGCATCATGATACGCCTTGGATGTTGTTTAACAGTCAACCTATGAGCGAAAAATGTATGAATTTATTTTATTTTGTTACATGGATCGAACAGCCTTGACTAGATGTAATTAGATTTCTCTATTTATTTCAATAAGTTCAAATTAAAATATTCAACAATTTACTGCAGGGAAAGCATCCTGTTAAGATGTTACAAGTTACCAATGTATCACCATCAACTATCGACAAAGCAAAGTGGGTGATGAACCTCTCAACAAGGGCATTAAACTCTGGTGAATTGAAAATGTTCGAGAAAGAACTGAACTTCAATGTAACCAATGACAGATTAGAATCTGAGGTGGTGAATAAACTCAGTGGATAGGCAATTGCTGAGCGAATCAGAGCACTATGTTCACCAAAAATGAAACATCGGAATAAAGTGAGAAAGAACTTATCACAGCAAGAAATATCATCTCTTAAAGGTTTGAGGAAGCACAAGATCATAGTAATCGCCAAATCAGACCGGGGTAACTCAATACTAGTTATGAAAGTGCCCAGACCAATAAGATTAGAGGTATCATGTGTTTTCATTTAACTATAGAATTTCTTTGTGGGGTGTACTGTGTAAGTATTAGATATTTACTTGTCTGTTTACAGTCTAAAACCAGTTGAAACCACTAACTTGATAATATGTATATAATTATGGATTATTTTGCATAACAAAGTAACTATTCTCACCAGCCAGTCTTGCCTTCTTATTTTTCGATGAGGTAACATATCAGAAGAATTTCGTTGACAGCAGTCGCTTCCAGTTTCCAGTAGGGTTAACTGCTTCATTTCAGCATGTAAACCACGTTCCGGCACTAATATTATAGGTCATATCATTGGTCAGCAAATGTTTGAGTAATATAAAATAAGAACAAGCTATTTCAAAATGTCGAAGTAACTTAACTGTCATCCTAGTGCATAAATACAGTCGAAAAAATCCTCACCAAGTTGTATCACAGCTGTAACACTTTTTCCCTGCATAAATGTATGAATAGGGTATTTTTATTTCAGTTGTCTAATGCTTTTCAAATAAGTAATTTAACGCTTTTCTTTTATATTCCAACTTGCATCATTTGCGTCAATTTAATATAAAAAAGTAGTGGTAGCAGAAATTTTATTTTCTACGTTGAAACTTTCAATCATTTCATGTGATTGCGTTGTTTATGTCAGGCTAAGTTTTTCTACACCGTAATCAGTGTCTACCAATCGATGACATTAGCATCTTCAGAAACGGCTACAATAAAAAGTAAAAGAAGTATCTGCCACTAACTGCATCCCTCAGATTTATAAATTTCATTTTCTTTCCACAAATGTGGAAGAAGTATTTATCTGTTCTTCGTTTAGAATAATAAAGAAACAGATTTTAAGCAGAAACTAGGTGTGTTAAAATGATGACATAAAAGGTAAGTGTTCACTGAATGTTTGGTTTATTAGAGAATAATCTTCATTAAGCATTGAGATCAACAAAAGAATCTCTTTAAGAATGAGACACTAGATAGCTATTTGATTCAAGAATGTTTCGTTGCATGCACCTATCAAAAATATGACAGGACAGATGTACATCGCTCCATATTTCTCATAGGTTTTCCAGATTAAACGGTGTTGTGATAAGTACTACATTCAAACTTATCTAATCTCCATAAATGAAGCATTCCACTAAAAGTGCCATCAGTTACCTTAATTACTAGCCTTGGAACAAACTTATTCAGTTCGCAGCAGGAGTCTATGACTTATGAAATTAATCGGATATAATTTACCGGAAACTAACCTGTTCCCAGCAATCGTAATATAAGGTGAACTGAAAAACGTTGAAAAACAAGAGACATTTACATATATGTGACTAAATGATCACATGCTCGCTGTGAGATGTAACAGTTCTCCTCTCTGCCTCGTGTGTGACCATAATTTCTTATCGCAGAGAAGCTGCGAACTTATATGAAACAATAGTTCAATGACTGCTGACTCTCCGTAGTTAACTTTTCGGTTATGTTCCATAGTGAAAACTAACTTCGAAATTATTTTATCATTCATGGTCATATTAACCATGTACACAAATTTTGTAGGGTAATTTAAAACGAAATTTATGTTAATTACGTAAATATGTGAGATAATTTGCATAAATTACATTTACCCTAGTTAACAAAAATAAGAATACATAATTGCAGACAGCTAGTAACTAAATCAACAAAACTGTTTCTTGAAAGGTAAAGGACATTTTACAAAGCAGTGAATTTAGCGAACTTTTCCTGTATCCATATTTTGTAAGTGGTAAATGCCACTTGTGTGTTATATGACTTCAGGTGTATTTAAAGATTATTGTATCATTTTTTGTAAAAAGTAACTATCTCGTTGACAAAACAACCGCTTAAATAACTAAAAATGAATACATAAATATCATACTAAGCAAATATCAGCTTAATAGCTATACGTCAAGACAACAGTTTTCAAAGCACAGTTGCACACCGCTTAGAGACTAGTAGTGGACAGTGTGCAGTTGTTGAGTTTTAGGATTCTTCACTGGTAAGCATTCTTAGTCTTAGGGTTTCATACAACGAAAGACTTGTATCAGTAAAAGCTGTTCTAATTAATAAAGAACATTGCAATCGCTGAAAACGAGAAAAAAAACAGATAGGAAGTTCTTTGGACACAAAAATGTTCATGATACTATGAACAGCCTAGATATCCTCGTTGGACATGGAAAACAGACACTGGAATTAGCTTTATATTATTAAATATTGTGTCAGTGCTTAGAGCATGTCGTAAAGTGAATATAAATTTTCTTCCTCTTTATGACAGAATTACAATTATCAGTTTTAAAAGCATGTAATGGGGAAAACAGCACCACAAACGCTCCGGATTCGTTTGAGCATGTCAGTGATTAAAACATCTCCTATGGTCTGCTCTACGTTAAAATCCTCTTCTAGAGGCTTGGTAGACCGTTTTTCTTCACTAAAAGCAACTGAGACGGAAACACCAAGATCAGACAAAGCAGATAGTAATTCTAGAGTTCAGTCAATCTATATTTATCACAGTTTGAAACGAATTATTTGAGCTTGACGTCTGCAGAAAGCATACTATTGTGTGACATTAATTTAGATGAATGGAAAATTCTTAACAAGGTTAGCAAAATAGACAAAACATTGGAAAGGTTACCTAAATACTATCCTCTTTTTGAAGCTGGATGCAAAACAGTGCAAAAGTACTTTGTTTCATTTCAAGAGAAAGTTGCCTAATAAAGATGCTTAAAAGAAGCATTTCTTCCAATGCCTAGATAAAAAAAAGTTACATAGAAACATTTGGCGTGTGATAGTGTTGCAAAGCATTCTGCTTATGAGTTTATAGCTTACTAAGTATGATTCTGATTATAATATTGTAGTACATCCACGTTTTCACATTCTACGATGGGCTAACGTTATATACGGCCAAAGACGAACAACAGTGTATTAAGAAGAACAAGTGAAAACTTAAAATGATGTATTGTTAACGAAATCAAATTTCGAAAAGCTCGAGGCGAATGCAAAAGTGTATAACTGCTTGAAATATATGTGTAACAAACGAAAAATAAAGTTTAATAATACAATCGCAAAAATTCCACAGACATCCGTAAAATAGGTCTTCGTAAACGTATAATATGGGTGCATGAATTAATTTTATAAACGTGCAGTTAGAGTTAATATAGGGACGCTACAAACTGCGCCTACCTTCTGTGTTTTGGCTTAGTAAACGCATACTCATCATACTCTTCCTTTTAGAAACTACAACATCCTGTAAGAAAAAGAGACTAAAATAATTCTACACTTATTTTCCATATTTCACAGTGTGCAACTACTTTAATATTTCTATTGCGATTGGAAAATCGTGCCTACTTCTGATGATAAATTTATGGGATTTCATAGATTTAAATATCTATTTTCTATGATAAGGGATCCTTTCTGAATGTCACTGGAAGCCAGAGATTCGAACAACTTCTTTTTTGCATAATACTGGACTCTTCAGCTAAGCATTTAAACAAGAACTGTACCGATAGTGGATAAGACAGAAAGTAAAGTGAATCAAGTTATGTGATAAATTTAGCATAAATAGCACTCCAAACGCACGTGATGACGATTTTTTCCAATTTCCTTTAATTCAGAAAAGCATTTGGGAAATATAATTTTGATCGGTGGAAAGTGTTAGTTAATCTTTCATTCAGTTTATTTTTGTCATGCATATCACGGAATAATGTCCAAATCAAGCTTGTTATTACGATAAACTTGTATAACTGGAAGCTAGAAACTTATTTTTTCAATGGTCAGTGGTTAGACTCCAAATTTACAATTTCCAGTTCATTTTCGTTATGAGCTCTGTATACTCTTAGTACCGGAATGAAGCGTTTAGTCAACTTTCATATGACGACAATTTCAAACAGGTAGTAAGTAAAGCACTTGAATAGACTTTAACATTTTATTCGCGTAAATTGAAAAAATTTATCACTTTGTTAACGAATCCTTATTACATCCCGCTTTATTTATCCTGGTTATAAAATTTAATATCGATGAACTGATGCATAAATATCCATACATAACGTAATTTGAAACAGTATCTCTGTTCAAAGTGAACAAATTCTTGATATGTGGAAGAATATATCATGCGATTTATCTGACAGAAACGATTAGGGAACATTCATGTAAGGGTTTTCGGGATTCGATTTCACATCACTCTAGATTTATTCACAAACACACATGAGTGAGAAGTATTTTCCATGTAACATATTCCAGTCGAAACTGGTAATAAAAATCCCTATGAGAAACCATGTTAACTTCAATAAACTGCTAAACACATTTTCACAAATTCAAACAGTTTTGATCCATAGATATGTGTCTCTTTGGACTAATTTGAAGGTATTTCTCACCAACAACGGAAAACTCGGAGATAATATTCCTGATTGTGGTGGACTGGATCATGCATCAGACCATGAGGAACGGCGAAACAGGAATACGTTGGACCAATAAGAATACTCTAGAAAATCTGGACTTAGCAGATGATTTGTGTCTAGTGTCACCTAAACTCGAACACCTACAAACGAAAACCAATGAATTGGCAAAAGAAGAAGAAGTGGTAACGACAGGATTTCAAGTGATTTTAGAGAAGGCAGAGATGATGAAGATACTCAAACAACTGCAACAAGCAACAATTACTGAAAACTGGAGAAAATTGAAGGAACTCACTTCTTCCACTTGTCTAAGTAGTATCGTTTCGACCACAGGAGGCACAGATGTAGGTGTCCAAGCCAGGATTGGAAAGGCAAGACAGACCTTCGTTAATCTGAAATCAGTCTGAACATCTCCTGCACTCAGCAAAAAGAACAGGATTCTGGTTTTAAACATTAATGTCAAGTTAGTTCTTGTGTATGGTCTAGAGACTCAGAGGGTCACCAAGAGTATTTTGAACAGGCTTTATAGTTTTATCAAAAGCTGCCTTAGCTGCATACTGAAGGTAAAGTGATCAACCAAAAATAATACACAACAAAGAATTATGTGAGAATTATGTAAACCAACCAAGAGCCACTCTCCCAACAAATATACTGAAAATAATGGAGATGGATCGGAAACACTCTGAGGAGGCCGTTTCACGCCAGGCCGTCGAGTGGAACCCGAATGAAAACTTAGAGCTAGACATTCGAGGGTGGCAGAGAGGAGATCGTGTGAGGGGAAGATGAGAGAATATGGACTACCGTGGAGCCAGCTAAGGACGACTGTAGAAAACAGGATGAAATGGAGATGTGCTGTCGAAGCCCTACGGTCCACTCGGAACCTATGCTAATTATTGTAATATATAAGGGGATCAGAGAGTAGATGATGGTTTAAATAAATATACACTGCTGACTATCCTCAAACACTTGTTAAGGGCATTTCCACTCTCGATAGTTTTGCAGTTAATGTTATTCCTTGATGGAAACTGTTCTGAAACTGCTTAGATATGTCTCTGGTATTTTCATAATGCAGAACAAATGGTATATATGTATTCAGTACCAGCAGATTGAAAACACAAACTTTTCACGTTTTATCAGGCAAGTAAAACAAAACAGCTTTGTTTAGTGTCTAATAGAAATTCATTTTTTTTTATCTAAACAAACTATTTTCATTCAATAGACAATACTATTCCAAAAGTACCCTGAAAACTATTCACCTTATACGTGTAAATTTTCAGTTTTTTTTGCTGAATTCAATGCATACCTTTATCAATATTAATTTTTTGTCTACAAACGATGTAAGAATAGTCATATGATTAAAAAAAGTGTATGGAACTGTGTTCTTATGACCTAGTGATGAATGAAGAATGAAATGAAGAATTTTCTTCATTCAGATAACACGTTTGGCTGAATAGTATACGGAATTGTTTATATTATGTCTCTGATACTGTATTCTGTCAATCACTGTTCTGATGTAGGTATCTGTGCTTGTTTAGTCGTAGAAGGTAACATTCGTTTTTGTTCAATTTGCGAATAATCATGAGAGGAGAGTGAGCGATTGCATGGTGTGCTGCACTCTCTTCATTCTATCTTGAGTGTTAAACGTTGAGATATAAACAATAGCGCCAAATGTTTGTTTTGTGAATTAAACAGTGAGCAGTGAACACAAAGTATCAATGACCTTCCTAGTCGTGTTCAACGTCAATATATATGCATCACCGTATGTATCGTCACGGAGCAATGAAATATGGAATCACGGGCTGTTTCAACCTATTAAACACGTAGATACATTGGTTGATATTTTTGTTGAAAAAAAATCATACTGGGACAGCAGAATTCAATGAGAAAGTGGATATTAATTGGTGAAGTGAATTGCTCTCATTTATTAATAAATAATGACCACCACGTTGGTTTCATTTCGTGACTACATGCAAATCGTTAGGCGTTATTTCGATTCATAATATAACACACACACATCATCTGTCAGCCAGTTGACATATTTGATGATCATGTATGTCTGTAATGTGAAAGATTGACACCAGTCGTGTTGATAGTAGTAAACAGAATTATCTTCCATGAACTGATTATATTCATAAATTCTGAACGACTACAATTCACGCCTAATGTAAACAAGTGTTAACATAATGATGACGATAGTGATGGCAGTCGTCGTAATGATAACTATCGTGAATATCTACTGTTCATTTCACACCCATTCTATGACATTTTGTACGGGAACATCATGTAAACACTGTCTGTTTATTGGATATACAATAATTGTGTAAATAATTTATGTAGAATTGGAATACATGGCAATTTGAATGAGATTCTGAGACATTTGTTTACACTGTGTACTTGTGACTGTAACTGTGACTGTTTGTCATTATGAAGGGTGAAGGTGAAATAAGTTATGAGCAGCGGCCTACCAATATATATATGTGCATTAGGAGAAATGTGTGAGTGTTGGATAAGAGGAAAGGACGAATATTTCGACGAAAATAAATGATATCTGTTAAATCAGAAGTAGCGGAATCGGAGGACTCACACTTCACTAGGTGTTAGACCAGTAAAATTTGAGATATTTCAACAGCTGGAGATAGGAGAAATAATTAAATTTATAATAATAAGAATAACATTGAATGCCATTGTCAGAAAAGAATTTATCACGGTATGGAGCCACAAACACCGATTCTTTATGAATACGCATGTTGTATTTTAATCACTAAATAGTAATCATCCCAAAAATATGTGGTGAATTTGATCTTGCATATTTGCTAGATTAGCGTATTTGAGTTTAGTGAGTGAATTTCGTCGTCAAATTCTGCTGGATTATTGGTCATTACACAATCGAACACTTGTGGACATTTCAACTGACAGATCAGCTGACAGTATCTATGCATATAAGGGAACAAAGTAGTCTTATGGGTCCTGTATATGCCGATGAAAGTGAATGTTTACCGTTGTATTTATTCGGAGGTAACAGGAAACAACTACTTGTTGCGTTTAGACTGTCTCATTATCTAACTCATTCACTCTGAATCCACTTACCTTGTTGGTGAATAGGTGGTAATTTTCAGTATTTAATTCCGGCAACCTTGTGGTCTTTCTACTCGGGATTTCCGAGAACAGATCGATTCCTAACTGTATCGGTAGGGTACTGATATGATAATCCAGAGCCTGCTACTATTTCGTATCCTGTAGTGATCGATATTTCCTAATCTGGAGACAACAGTAATAAGGTAACCAGCGAAGTGAAGATTAGTCAAGACAAAATGATGCTTAAATAACCAAAATAATTTTGATCACAAATTACCCATCATTGGCATTAGGCGTTCCTTTTAAAGCACTAAATATCTCCCAGATAAAAACCTCATTTGCCCATATGATTTCGCAATCCTTTTATTCAATCTTTGCTTTTGTTTTGCTTTCTAGAAGTTCAATCAATGACACAACTTGAACTTGATTTCTTTAGCTTTTATCAAACAAATGAAGAGGTTTTCCTACTTTAGTTAGGGGTTATTAGGTTTTATAAAAGAGTAGGATTTTATTTTTTATGGGAAAGGCTTTTCTTTTGATATAGGTAGTATACTCCTAGCACTGGGCGACTGATAAATGTGTATTTATATAGATTTAAATGTGACTTCACTGTGTATGAAGCATCTACACTTGTATTGCCTGTCTGTGTGTGACCATCTACTTGTAGTTCAAATGGTCTTTAGCAAAGGGGCGAAGTCTACGTGTTAACTCAACACGTCGATCAATACAAAATCCTCACTTTTTTCTTGAACTAATTGTTTGTCCTTAACCTGACACAGTTTGAGCAAATCGCTTCCTTACAACAGTAATCTTCACTGTAATAATTCCTGATATTTGTGTATCAATTTATGGTGAGAAAGAAAACTCTTGAAAATGAAAGAATAACACCATGGAGAGCTTTCGCATGACAGTCAAGTGATACCTCCATCTAGGTGTTTTGACTTGAATATTTGGTTTAAATTTGATAATAACAGATGATGAAAATTGATCACACAGCATGCACCATCATATTTCAAAACCACTTTAAAGAGTAGACAGACGAAAGTAAGAAAGAAAGAAAGAAAAGGGGAAGGGAAGTGCTAAAATTGCCTAGCGTTGAAATATTAAAGTAAAGAAAGAATAAAATAAAATATTTGGTATTCATTGTATATCAGAAAGTGATAAGTATCACTGCAACGTCTTTTATCCCTAGAAATAAAAATTCAAATGAACAACTTGTTTTGCAAATAACCGACGCATATGTGCTTGTGGTCTTGTTACAGTTGATCTTGTTAAGCGGGTCGAATATCCTAGTCTGAACATTTCTAGAATTTCACCTCAAACTGTGAGACCTGAAAATGAATAATTTCACTCTATTCAATTACCAGTTCACGCGATTAGCTAGTTAGTTGGCTAGTTGGAATTCGGGTGTTTTGAACTGATTTGATTTTCTGTACTGATTTATTCAATGTGCATTGAAGATAATCTCGTCCTCGAATTGGTGAAATAGTCTCGATATGGCTGGCAGTCATTGTCATTTGACATGAGTGCTCTTCAACTACTGATATCAGTCAGTTTATGTTTATATATACATACACCTTGAATATTTCTAGTGTTTTATGGGAAGTATAATAAAATTCCTCTTCTGATTGTGTATCGTCATAACGCTTGATTTCATTGCAAAGCATAAATGTCTAGTGAGCGCACATAATATTGTGACTGCATCCATTGAACTTCTGAATAAGGTTTTTCAATTCTCTCGCGAGTGTCTTCTGAGCACATAGATAGATTAAAACCGGAGAAAAATGTTCAAAGTAAACGAGAATTTGAGAAAAATAACTTTTTAGACTAAGGACAGTCGAAATGTAGTACATCTTGAAGCTTTGCTCACTTCATTTGAACATTCCTAATTTACAGAATGTTCCAACTTCCTTTTTGCACTACTGACTATGCCTGAATACTTAAATGCCTACTAGCTGAGTGAGCTGTAACAAACAAACAAACGTAAATACTCCTTTTTAAATTCTGTCATACCCCCACCTGAAGTAAACCTACTGATGACTGATCTTTACAGGTTGAGGCTGACAAAAACTGAGGACAACTTTAAGTACTTCATACAGGTGTGGGATATACAACTCTGTTCATTGTCTAAAGCTTAGAACATGAACAACAATCGAACAATCGAAGTCTTGTAGCATCATATTTTATCATGTGACTTTAGACACAATCCAGTTTTCATCATTTTTAGTGAATGAAGATAAAAAAAATGAAGGTATCTATCCTTTGTCACACAGATTACTACTTTATATTAGAATTTCGAGCTTGGATAATAACTTCGTCAACGAGTTAGATGACTTCCTTATCACTTTGATACCGCTACTACTTGTAATATTAATAATAATACTACTTATAAAATGATGTCAATGTCACGTCACCTCTTGCTAAAAGACTAAAAGCAAATTGAAACTCAAACAACACCCAATAACTGTCAACACGTACTAGGTGATAACTGTGACTAGGATACTAACTGTGCCTGTGGCAGAGGTTAGAAATGCAGCCTCTTGATGGCCCTATCTGAAATGACCTGAAGAAATAGGGCGATATTTGCTCAATAAATGATGCTGAAATTTTAATTCGGCAGCCAAGGGGTCGCTCGTGAGAATCTTGTAATCTTACCTTCAATTATCACCCACCTCATGAATATTCAATGTATTCATTCATCTTAAACTACTTTAGATGGCCTGATCGATAGTGTTGTCGACACGCTGCTGAGTCAAGTAAGGTATTCAGAATGTCATCGGTATCAATCCACAGATTAACAATTTGTTCACGTGAAGCTTACGATAACTCAGAAACTTGGTAACTGTGTGTTACCCTATTTCATTTTGTCCAGACTTTAAGAATTGTACTTGTTCTGTTAGAAGACCTTCAATGTTCAATACTACTAAACTTGCCATATAGAATCACTAATGGCCTGATCATATGATTTCACGGAAGTGTACTAATTCAGTTTAGAATGGATCATACACAATAAGGCTTTGAGAAAATTCATAGTCCTAATCGTAAAACAGTTCCTTCCACTTATTTTTATATCATGTCTCTTTGAAGATACAGAGATTTGTAGGAATATCAATACGCCATAATCAAGGTGTACAACTGATGAGCTGATCAGTTAACAGACAGACCACTAGCTTTCAGTTAAGCTTCTAAGATAGTGCTTGTTTGACTGTATGCGTCTACTCTGTATTCAGTCATGATTCATACTATTCACCACTAACTTCATTCATCAACGCAATGTTTTTAATTGATAAGATTTAACGATTACAAGCAATCTGAATTAAAAAATTTATAACCAAATGGCTAGACAATAGTGAGATGAAATATTTATATGGAGTGAGTATTTTATTCTGTGACACTATCAATAGCATCCTTCAGCTGAAAACAATTAGTCCGTTTAGTGTGCATCAATAGTTTAGTGACAGAATGCTCGCCAACCACGCAAGTGGTGTTCAATTCCTGCTTGACGCACTCCTGAATCCTCTCCTAGCATATTAGCCCGTAGGAAGCTTGGAGAAGAGGGAAGGATGGGTATTAGACTAGCAACCCCACCCTGTATAAGAACAACACTACCACTATTGAAACCTCAGAGCTGGATGCCGTATATTCCACTGGGGACGCAAGGGAATGCAGAAAGTCCCCTTGATAAGTTCGGATGGTGTCATCAAGAGACGGTGTTTATCTGAAAAATGTGATAAATTCGTGCAATACATTTCGAACATTCTCACCTATTTGTCAGCACATTTTACGCGACAAATGAAAAGATAAAAAGTCATTTAAGATAAACAAAATAATTGGGGATTTGAGAGTAAAGAGGATGCTAACCAATACTGTTCATGATGGGGATTACCATAGCAGATCAATTGGGACAAATTGTTTTTGTACGCAGAAGGGAAGGAGCTTAATTTTACGGACAGCTATTGTTTCAGCATACTTTAATATTCACCCATGTCGGGTTTTTATAATTTTGCAAGCTGTTTTGATTTCAGACTCATGATTCATATCAGTAATGTGTTTTTCTATAGAAGGAGCTGGTAGTCTAACACCTGTATTTATCATTTTCGAAATTCAGTTGTTTTTCAAACTATTTATGTACACATGTGTTCAAATTCTAGTTCACTCGTAATCTTATACCTTTCAAATAAGTTATCAACATGCCGTTTACCTTCAGACCATGTTTCCACACACGCACACTCGCAGGTCCGATTACTCCTCGATAAGATGGCTTTTATAGAAGTTGATAACGTTGTCATAATATGTGACATGCATGAAGATACCAAATATTTTCTAGATGCACCTCACCCTGTACAAATCACACCAGCCTTAAATGTGAGGAAGTAAGTTACAGTCAACTCTTATTTTTATGTATACTTTTGAGTCAGGCAGAAGGTGACTCAATAAAGCGATTGATTAATATAAAGCTTTCTTTGACAGAGGAGCATTTTAATTTTAACACCTCTTGCCGATTGGCACACAAGGGACGCTTGAGGAAATGCTGTTGTAAGAAGAATGATAGTATCTGAACAGATGATGAGATAGATGATGACAACGAGAAATTTCTATCTACACACTTGTCGAAAATGAATATACTTTGAAGTTTTCGAACCGAAGCCCACACTTTTCTCTGTCCCTAAAATAGATGCATAAATCAAATTACTTTACAAAGGAGGAACAAACAATTTTCTTTTCAGACAGTGAGGCTTAGAATTATCGAAAAAATGTAGGAACATTCTCTACCATAAGCCTCAGCATTGTACAAGTGATTAAGTTGCATCGCATATCAAAAACTACTTTACATTTATGTGGACACATGCACAGGGAAGAGTGACTGCAATACGACACTGCAAAATGTATAGACCTCTGTGTATTGAGCTATGACAAGAAAATTTTCTAGCGTGTTTCTATTTGATCAAAATAAGGCGGACTGTAATATTGTTCATTTAATTTGTTTATTGTATAGTTCATAATGTAGTTCTCAAATTTCCTGTATGTAATTGGGTTTAAATCTCAGCTAAGGCCTCAGAAATTTTAAGAGTGAGAATTACATTTGAATTTGATTTTGATTTTTCATGAGCTTTTGAAAGTTGATTCACTGATTTTGTATTATAAGTTACCTTATGGCTTCAGTAGATTTTTCTGTATATCCCCGCTTGTTGTAGCATCGTATCTCGTTGTTATGGTGGTTTAATGACAAGTTATATGTTTTGTGTGCTTTTTAAGTCAAATTTGTATTCAAAAGACTTTTTTCTGGTCCACATATTATTGGTAGCATTATATTCTTGAACTGAGTTACATTTGCTGCACTTTTATCAGAAAATGTTGCTTGATTCTGATGACGTCTGCGCAATGTAACGGATTATAGGAGGCAGTAATTTCAAAAGTTAAATGTATATTATTGAATTTTCATGAAATCTTGCCGGTATATTTTAGTGTATTTATTGAAATTCCCTAAAATCCACTGGATAAAGCAGGTGGCGCCACTTCAAGATAGGGAAATGCCATATAATAACCCATTTATTATTACTGCTGGTTTCGTAAAACATCGTCGAATGTAAGTTACATAGTAAAATGATGTCATGTTTATTCACGGATTTGTCAGCCTGTAAATTTATGGTGATATCAGCTTGATATACGAAAAAGAAGAGTAAACAACACTGACTGCCGACTTCATATCTGTACATTGTCTTTTAGTACTTCTAAGAGTACTTCTTTTGCATACTCCACGCCTCTTCTTACCCGTTATATTTTGTTCTTTGTGTCTGTACTGTCTTTTGGCTGAAGTTCTGTTCTATGCATAAAATAACTGTTGTTCAAATAATGCGATTACTAAATAGCAAGATATTTGAGCTTGTATTGGCATAAACCCTGGGAAAATTATCTTTTTCCGGAGATTCTGGGGTTACCTGACTACTGAACACATACAACTTCTGTATTCTACTTCCCAGTAAAACAAAAAAATCGAAATATTTCTAGATGCATTCTAAAAGACTTTCTAGACTTAAAAACGATTGGGAACGAAGAAAATATTTTCTCTTCAACAGTAAACTAAATCCAGCTTCTTCAGAAGTGTATCACAAATAAATCCTCCAGTGAAACGCTAGTTACAAAGAAATCACAAAAGTTAGCAAATCTCCCATTGGATGGATTTGTTCTTTAAGGTACAGTGAATGCCAGATGTCATTTGTATGAAGACTAATTAAAGTTCTCAAACTTATTGGGTGAGTTGTTTAGTAAATCGTGGCTGATTGTAAAATGTCGATTAAATAAAAGAACTAGAAGAAATTTCACAATGCCACTATCAACCTATTACGCAGAGAGTTGCCTCCAAAAATACTCGTAATGCAATCAGAATGAAGCTTACGTCAGCAGATGAAGATGATCCCTTTGAGATGTAAGTAGTCAAGATGATTATAGATACTACCAGGACTTAAAAATTTGATGTGGAGTTGCTAATATTTCACTTTGGCAAGTCTCCATTCTAATATTTTTAAACAGGGGGTAGAAGTTTTGGCTTTCCGCCTCAGAACTGATATCTTTAATGGCTATTCTTCAGTCTAGTCACAAAAAATTATGTAAATGTTCAATGTTCTTCAGATGTCATAAGTATCAAAGAGCACAACTCATGTTTTCGGTATTTCTTTCACTCTAGTTTGGGAGTCATCGTCAGTACGCACCCACTGTGGTTCGAACCCAGGACTTTCCGATTATAAAGGAATGTCGTATATAAGGCACTGGGAAACCAATTTAATGGGCCATTAATTCTAACGTCTGCCGATTCCTGATTTTAGCGCCACCATCAACCGGTGTCATCAGTGGGAAATCCATCCTCAATCCATGGTTTTCAATGGTTATACAGCTTATATCAATCCATGGTCAATATCGAAAAACAAATCTAATCCTTGCAAACGAACTCTTGAAAATTTCTTTCATCGTGGTTTTGTTTTGTATGTAGATGAGAGATCAAGCTAAAGCTACTAATAATATGGTTGTGGTCTACCCACGGGATAAAGCAGATGGCGCCACTTCGATAAAGTGATAAGTCATATAATCAACCCCCCTCCATGCCTTGGTAGTTCACTTCATATTTAGTAGAATAAAAAATAGACACGTCAGTGTTTATGTCATTTTCAATGTCCTTAGAAAAAAATTTTTTAAATGAAAAAGTGTATACACGTACATGTCTGTCACACCCATTTGTAAACAACCAATCAGGAAGCGAACAAGTCTGTTGTTGGTATTTTATTGGCTAGATATTTTCTACTTTACTATTAAATAGATGGATTCACTTCTCATTTAGGTTATCGCAAATATGGCTGGCGATTCTGGTTCAGGACGTGTTATACTGATCCCCATTGATGGCAGCGAACACTGCGAACGGGCATTTCGTTGGTATCTGGACAATATGAAACGAGAAACTGACTGCATAAAGTTTGTCCACGTAATCGAACCAGTTTATAATACTCCTGCCATTGGACTGACAATGGAATCTCCTCCAGTACCTGATATGACCCGCGTTATGGAAGAAAGCATTGATGCAGGTAAAAAGCTTGGACAGAAGTATATGCATGAAGCCAAAGCCCATAAACTTACTGCCCAAGCGTTTTTACATGTGGACACTAAGCCTGGAAGTTCTCTTGTGAAAGCTATTTCGGATCACAAAGCAAGTGTTATTCTGATGGGTAATCGTGGGGTCGGAGCTATTCGTCGTACATTCTTGGGAAGTGTCAGTGACTATATTCTTCATCATGCTCACATTCCTGTGATTATTGTCCCACCTCCAGAAAAGCATTAACATAACGGCTGTCATGGTAATAACTGCCCTATTTCACAGCTAGAAATTGTAAGTCGCTGTTGAATCATTTTGATACAAGAACTATTGTATTTGATTATCCAATATTTGTTTCTGTCAAATTCACAGAATAAAAACCTACCCATCTCTTTGAAGTTTCTGAATTTCTATTTAATGCGATAAGTTGGGTTGTTTCACGAGTCTTGTGTACTTGTTTAGTTAACACTGCATCGTGAATTGAACAATACCCTTTAGACGTTAACAACTAAAGTGTATGAACATAACTCATACTCCAGTAGAATTTGTCGTTTATGTTCTCAGAAAGCGCGAGTCCATGAAGCTTTTGACTATTGGTTTGGGTCATGTGGAAAAGTGTAGACTGCCTGACTGGTTTCCTTAGTATGTTAAGAATTAAGTATTAGGACTGTTTGTGTCATAGCTCAACATCATTGATACTGACACAGGTGCAGGTACTCTTTGTGATTTTACAACTCCATTAAATTCTCATTATTCTCCATGTAATTATTTTTTCTACTGTACATTTACGTTTATTGTAATTTCATTGCATTTCTTTTCTTCACCTATGTGTGCTTTTGTGAGGTGTAGAAACTTGAATTGCTGCATTTTTGGGGCAGATTTCATGTTAATACCTCACTTGGGCTCTTATCCGAAGATTATTTGCTGATAAGAAATGATTATTTCTTCTGATTTAAGATATTTATTTGTCTTAGTTTAGGTTGGAATGCATTCGTTTTAAAACAAGTTTACAATTTACTGGTACTAAAATAAAATACCTTTGACTTCTTAGGTTGTTGTTTTTCAAAAAGTTTTTAGCTTGCTGTTAATTTCTGCTGAATGATAGTGCTAGACGACGAAAGTACTGGAGCAACCATTGACACAATGTCTTTTTGGTACCATTTTAGTAAAACATCTCTAGTTATCATTTCTTCTTTTCGAAACGACTGAGAGAGGAAAAGCCATCTAAGTGATCATGAATGTAAGTTTTTGTACGTCAAGAGATCTGAGTCTTGTGTATGTTTCAGGAAACGGTTTAATGAGATGAATTTCTCTCTTTTGTTAAAATGCTTCACAGTTTGAACTTAAATATATGACAGATTCTGCATCATTTATTTTATGTATACGAAATTATGCCTGTACATTTCCTTGATGACGCGTTGGAATTAGTATGACTAAATACCATCCGCTATTTAGTAACATTCATACTAAACCAAAGTCACGTACTGGCTTTTCTGCACTTCCTTTTTTACAGGATATATGACAGTTAATCATAGTTTAGGTTTCATTGGATAAGTCAGGTAAACTGGAGATGTATTCATTACTTAGAGTTTACAACTTGTAACTCACGAGTCTTTCCATAGCAGTAGGAATATGGTACAAAATCGTCGGTTGACATGAATATTCCACCTTTTGTCTTATTTACACAATGATAATATTGCGAATAAGCTGAATGGGTAGTACAAACGTTATGTGTAAATTTTAGTGAACTTATCATTTTCGTTTCATAAATGTGTATTCTCTATAGTACTTTCGTTTATTTACTATTCCAATGGTCTGAATTTCACGGTTGGGATTAAACCGGATGTGAACAGATGTTTCAGTCAGCAATACTCACTGTTTTGTGGTTTTCTGTGCTCTCACATTATAGAACTTGCATGATAAAGTGCTACTTTCCATTACATCATGTTTAGATCAGCTTTTCGAGTTTTTAAAGTGAGCCACTCATTGACTGCTGTATTTTAACACCCAGTTCAAAGAGAAATTTTATAGTCTTTATTGGGAATAATGGAGAATTTCCAATGAATAGGGCCTTAACATCTTCAAGATTATATTCTTTGCTTTTTACTTTTTTTATTAATCTTTGCATTATTTCTATTCTTGTCTACATTGATAAGTAACTCTTTGATTTGCTTATTCATTTGTTAATTTAAGTTGACATGAGCATATTCGCATTTACTGGAATAGAGGTCTGAATAAATTACAGCAGTGAACGTTTGTTCCCTTTGTATCCCTCTATGAATTTTACAATCAGTTCTACTATGCTGCTTTTTAATTCATTCCTATTTTCAGTGTACTGACTTTTTCTGATATTTCGTGTCTGTCAAACATATTACAATACTGTAGTATGAGAGCGATTTAGTCAAAGATATTAGACAGTAGGCTTAATACTGAAAAAGACTGGATTATAAATTGCTTAGATAGACTTTAGACTTTAATTGTAAAATATGTTGTGAAGTAGATGAAATAAATTGTTCATGGTTTTCAACAAATATCCATAAAGTTTCATCAAATAAATTGTGTGATTACTGATTTCAGTTATTTGCATGCAGCTATATTTAGCCTTTTAGCGTTTACATAATTAATCGATTGCACTATTAATAGTGATTGAAGGACCCGAGAAAGTTGTTGTTTCAGGCAAGCAATTAACATCAATATAACATTTGTTTAAACTATTGATTACTGATATTAATAGTCAGATTTCAAAAACATCAGATAACAAGTAAATTGAGTGCATAAGACAGCCTAAAAAGAATTTTTTATTCCGAAATCATTGTTGTTTACTGAAACTAATAATGTTAAAGAAGACATAGAAAGTTGTGAGTTATTGACATCAGTGTCAGATCGCGTACTACTAAGACTTATGGAGATGTTTCTATGTAAACATTCAAAGCACTAAGCTTAGATGTCAGACGTGGCATACAGCCTTTCTTTTTCTAGTACTATTTGCATTTTACTCACTTCATTCATTTTTTATCATATTTAAGATAAACGGATTGCAATACAAAGGTGTTTGCTAAAACAGTTGTGAAGATTTGGTATTATATTAGGAGCTGATACTTCATCTCTCTTTAGGCATATTTAAAATTAGATACCCTTACAATCAAAGGTATCTTGACACTTTTAAATATAGTAGATTTTACAGGGCTTGTTGAAAAGCAGAATACCCTTCGGTAATTTATTAATTTTATTATTATTCCTTTGGGTTCCAGTTGTGAAGTAGAGCTTCATATCTCATTCCTCTCTCCGCAATAGTTTAAACTGTGTCCACGATTGCCCATAAGTTTTCATTTCCTCCTTGTTACTTGTCGTCTCCCCTTCAGGTTTCATCTTATGCAGTAGCTGGTTTGCGTTGTTTATCAACTGTCTTCTCAGTGTGTGTCCGATCCATCTCCATTTCTTTCTCCATATTTGTTGGGCAAAATGTTCTTGGCTGTTGCTAATCCTTCCTGGTCATCTGATCTTCAGTAAGATGCCAGTGATGGCAGCTGTTGATAAAAGTATTCAACGGCATGTCGGAATGCTTTTCGTAATGCGCAATTGAAGTCTTCTCACCATATAGAAGAACTGTTTTGATATTTGTGTGTGAAACCGAATCCTGTTCCTAACGCATAGCGCAGAGGATTTCCACACTGATTTCAGATTAATTTCCAAATTCGTATTTACGCATTTATGAAAAAAAACAGTTCCTTCTCATCAGCTGTACACTAATATATCGTTTCTTACATTGAAAAACTTTTACCAATCAACTGGTTATTTTAGTTAATCAGTTTGGGTATAGGCGGGGGTGAAATTAAGAGGTTAAAAGTCATCAAAACAATTAACTAATCGATGTCAGTAACAAGATATCTAAGTTTTGAATTAGGAGTGAACATTAATTACGGAATTCAAGATAAGTTAATTCGTAGGCGTTAGCACCAATTTATTACATAATCAAGAAATTTGTAAAATAGCAATGATGACTATGAAAAATAGGATGACTCAGAAGAAGTAGTTGGCCATGGCAAACAAAGGAGCTGTACAAATTTCTTTTGAACAAACAGATTTGACTTGTTCAGATGAATTCCGATTGCCTCTGCTCTTTCACTTTTGCTAGGAAGGCATAAAATATAGTACTCACTTAGTTACTTATCTGGCAGGGGCTGAGAACGCATAGTCACATGACAGCATTTCGAGAGGAAGACCGAAGTTCACCCATTGTCGGTAGTACCAGGTCTTTTGTGGAACATCAGTCGAAGTAAGATGAGGTAACATTGTAGCATTATAAAATTTCCATTAATTCACGTAGTGTCTTCACTTCTGGGTTGAAATCATTTCGAAAGTATAAGATGAATCGTTTGATACATAATTATATACCCGAAGCCTGCTGTAGCTTCATCTTCAGTTATAAACGTTGTTTTCGTGCATTTTCTCCTCTTGTTCGTGGAGTGTTTAAATCATACTCTGTGGTTTACACTTATGAAACTAGACGGGATTAAGTTCAACTCAGTCAGGCAGCGTGAGACTTTTTAAATAATCAATTAACAAAACAAACTCTTCTATATATTATTCATTTGCCCAGTTCGAATTTGGTAGAGAGGAATCCGAATCCAGATTCCGTTGGACGAGAGACAGGTGCTTAATTTAGTAAACCACGACACCATAAGTGTTTTTATTTGTAGAAAATAATGCATATATTAAGGATCTGTGTCACATTCCTAGTTCCATTTCAATAAAATCAATTAAACTTTTCTACATGCATTATTTATTAGGAGTTCAATGAACTTCATTTGTCTCTTTATTCTGATTTACAACTAATATCACACTATCTGACTCATTTTTGATGTGCACACAATTCTATCAGTAATAAATAAATGTCATGTGTTGCGGTGTTTCACTTCAATCTCTAGTTGGATGTTTGGTAAAATGACGTAATACCCATAAAGAGCTTAATTATATCAACCTATTTTGCAAGCATTAGAAACTTTCGATTTGTTTGTCTGAAGTCATATGCGGTCGATTCTTGTGATATTAGTGCTCTGATAAATGAAACAGTTCTGTGCAAATGAGACATCGAGGGAATTCAAATATGCGTGTCTTTAGAAGAGTGTAACTCATTTCATAGTATCGTTTTATCTTAGTTAAGACCGAGAGATTCAATGCACATAAAACCAAATTGAAATGTGGTCGAAAATCCACTGGTTTTGAAGTTATATATATTAGCAAAATTCGAATCAATGGCCTGTGAAATTTTTCTATGAATTTAGTTTTTGTTTTAACTTTAAGCATTGACTCCTTATAGTATAATCATTCCACCAATAATTAAATATCTGAAATAATCTTACTAATACTCAAATAGTTTAAAACTTTTCTTGATGAGGAGACCCATTCACTTCCTTTTAACTTACTCTTATAATAAAGAAAAATCCCCATTTAGAAAGCAAAAGGATTGAGCGAAGAAGTTTTTACTTTTTAATTAGATCTTCATCTCTTATGAGACAGAACTCAGTAAAACAACATAGAAGTAGATAGAAATAATTATAATTTCATAAGCGCTACACACTTGGAATCCACTTTTACCCTCATTATACTTACTTTAGTTCCTGGGGGATGTGAAATCTATTTTTGTACTTGTTTTTGCATTATTTTCAGTCACTTGTTTGTTAGATTTCGGCTAAATCTACGATCATCTCCAATAATTTGAACTGTTAGTCGAAATGAAGACGAAATAACTTTCCAATGGTTTTTATTTTTATTAGTAGGTGATAAAAACGAGATTGGGAAAGATATTGCTGTCACACTGGAGTTACTGCTTACCATTGGTAGAATACACTAGTGATCTGACGTTAACAGAAGTTAAATGACAAACCGGTGTTTTATTTTAAACCATGTCACCCAAAACAATGTTTTCTCATTAACATACTAATCATGGTAAATATGTACGTGTTACATCTATACAATTATTAGGGCAAAAAAAGTAATCAAAGTTCAAAGTAATTAACTGACACGACAGTGAATAGATGAGTGTTTTGGATTCAATTGACTTTAATCTCTTGTCCAAATGAATGAAACACGTAATGTTAGTTGAAGTAAAATTAGATTGGAAGATTATCAACAGTATCTCTAAACAAAGATGAAATTCAACGGCCTAGCAATTTTAGCTTCTTATATTTTAGAACAAGACATATAAGCGAACAATATTGTTTTCAATTAGATCTTCTTCAAGCTTTACTCTAATTTACATAGATTTATATATAAAATTTTAACCAATGACGGTGATTTTGGGAATCAAATAATAATCTTAATAACAATAATAATAATATATAGGGCGAACAACTAGACAACTTAACAAACGCATTAATGAGCATCTTCCTTCATGGTTCGGAAAAGGTCAAATAAGATCCATACGAAGTTCTACTTTGGCTCATTTGATTGATAGCGGTCACCAAGTGGACAAAAATAGTGCTTTCAAAGTTATCTATCGTATTCCATCGAGTCTTTCGAATGGAATCAGAACCCGTCTTTTACACCTAGCCGAAGCTTTGGGAATTCGAGAGAACAATCCTAGTCTTTGCATACAAAAGAAGTTTGTTCTACCTTTGTCTCTCCCTTGGCCTAGGTGAATTGTATTCAAAACCCTCCCACCCTTTCTTATTTTCCACCTCCTTCGTACTTTTATAATATTTATTTAAACTCTGATTATCGTTCCACTTCACCTTTTAAGATGTGACCCAATTTATTTCTACACTTATATACATATACTATCTTTGTTATTCTTATCACCTGCATAAACCTTATTATCAATATTTTGTTATCATTATAACCATCGTTATTAACTACGTTCAAAACATTTACCACATTATTATTATTATTACTATTATTATTATTAAGATTATTATTTGATTCCCAAAATCACCGTCATTGGTTAAAATTTTATATATAAATCTATGTAAATTAGAGTAAAGCCTGAAGAAGATCTAATTGAAAACAATATTGTTCGCTTATATGTCTTGTTCTAATACTATAAATGGGAATATTTAAAGATTCTTATATTTTGCAATATATGACGCCACCGGCAGCCAATTTCATCTATGAGTATTTGTCCTCACACACAACTTGGTGGACTGAGTTGATCATGGCTAACCACCAGAACTTCAAACGATTTCATCCTGTAAGCAGTCGCTAGTGTGTACCTGATTACAATTAGTTTCTGCCTGGTAGAAAATAGCATAGTTACTTTTAGTTTACAATTAAGGGGACTTCAACTAATATATATTTTTCCAATGGGAATTTCCTCCATTACTTCTGTGGAGTGCTCTCAAACATTCACCTTCATGTAGATATGTTGTTTCCCATTGTTTTTTGGTAATGTGATAGTCAGCACTCAACCAAAGTTATTTCCTGTCTAAGAAATAATTTTTTTATGTAACTAGTTATGTGCTCCTGGAAGAAACCAACACAAAGTGATGCTTCAGCAGTTTTGTTGCTCTCTGAGTGTCGGATTTCCATAGCAAAAAGTTTTTCACTGCCGTCTGACAAGGAAGCTAGCTCGATACAACTTCTTAAAATAATTTAGAGAATTAGTCAGAAGAAGAACTAGTTTTCTTACATTTTTTGTTATCTACTTCCTTCCTTGTTTCTTTTTATTAAATTAAAACAGTTTCAGGAAAATCGATTTACATCTTTCTTTCATTTTGTACCCCAGTTTATCTGCAAAACTTCTATCCAACCAATATATATTACCCTTGAAAAATAAAAAAATTTCAAAATTGATGGTCAATAAACTTATCTGTTATTTGATTGATGCAAATAATTCTCGACTATTCATCTTACGGAATAGGGCTGATCGGTTTCTGTAGACATGTGGTATTCTAAGATGGATACCTCCATGTTTTCTTCAGTCCTTAAATGATTTAATTGGTGAACATTGCGCTTTATGGTGCTCTTCACGTCCATTCAGTGGTTTAGTATACTGTCCTTAGGAATATGTTAGGCCAACAAGTGAAACATCTAATCGAATATATTTTGTACGTACTTGAGATAAAACTCGCTGTACCATGAGATTAGTTAAATACTGTAAGTGTAGAGATGGCTGACGGCTGTTAGTTTGAAACTTCTAAGATATGATCATTCATGCTTTAGCACTTAATCAGCAGCATAGTCTTCACTTCACTAGGCTGTTACGTCATTAATGAGATACCAGGTAATAGTTCAGTATTCTGTTATTTCTGCTATATATCATTCTTCTAGTAACGCTATTGTCAGTTGTTCTAACATCTGATACGACAAGCTTCAAAAGTTATAATTTTGCATTGGAACTTTGGGAAATCCACTTGAAACATAATTATTGATCAGAAGCATGATGTATTTAGTATTTTGTGACTGACGTCATTGTTTTAGTGGTGAATTGTTCAACTTCGACACTAAGCAACACAAGTACGTGTTACGTTACTTTAAAGTTGCAGATGCATACGAAAAAAGTGTCAAAAATTAAGAAATCGCAATCGAACAGGACATTTCTGGGTTAGTTTCCCTGTTGGCGACGTCAACTGGTATTCACTGAAAAATCCTTTCGCTTAATTCAGCAACTATCAATAGATTTTGTGCAGCATCTGGTGAACTGTACCTATAAGGAAAGCAGGATTTCATCTGTCTTCTTTAGAACTCAGGTTCTTATGAGATACATAGTGTACAGCATTCAGTAAAGGTCAGATAATTATGAAGGTTATTTCACGTAGAATGTTCATTTGATTATTCACTATAACTGTGACGTTTTAACCTTTAAAGTGAAATAATCAAGTTACATCATCACTAAAGTTTATCATTAGAAAAAAATTAAGTAATATACATAAAGGTGTATATCAGTTAGAAAAAGACCGAGAGTTAGGTTGAGGTTAAGATATTAAGATAATTTAATTTTACTATTACTTCTGTTTATCGTATCAAGGATTCGTAGATCAAGAAAACGAATTTTCTTTGTAATATTTTCCCTTGACCAAATTCATCAGTCAATTTTTTCACAAGGAAATTCGCTGAGAGTTACTAATAATTTCAGCATATTAGCTATGCTAAACTTTTCAACGAATTAGGCAAACTACTCCATAAAAGTTCGATTCCAAACAATCAGTAGTGGTAATCTGATCACTAATATTCAATCGTATACTTCATAAGTGTCAACTTCCAGGTTTTCCACTACATGATGGCGTTTTTACAACGTAAATGTGTCTTTCTAGATCGGTCAACGGAAACAAACAGTGCCTGTTTCTTCTATCTCCTCTACAATTAAGAGTAACAGTGATGTGCCAATTAAACAGGTTATGCAGTTGTTTACTAGATTTACAATTGATTTCCATCACTTTAGTGTTTCGTGCCTGTCGATGGGAAACTTCTGCAAGTGTTACAGTGTTAAGTGCCTAGAGTCATCAAAATTACTTTTAAGCATAAGACTTATATTAGGAAAACGACACTCAAATTTCATTTGGCTAGATCCAGCAAGTGGATTGCCAAGTTTGTAATGTACTTTCTAAGCAAAAATAAAATATCTCTTCACCGTGTCCTTGTAACAGTGTATTCTTTGAGTCCTTTAGTCACGACTGCCTAACGTCTAACAGTGAACAAGTTTCCTAATAACTTGCGCACATATTTGTAATTGTTTTCTAAGTTAACCACTTATCTGAAGCAAAACCCAATCGGAAAGAGATTCAAAACAGTTTAAATTCACCAATTCAAAACTGTTAATGACAAGAGGTCTATGTAATACATGTCTTCAAATCCAGCTCATCTGAATGAAAATTCTCTACTCTGAGAGGCTATAAGATGTTATCTAGTTAAGTGAAAATGCGACTTTGAAACTAAACTTTACAAGGTTGCTTGTATTGTTACCTAGGTAACTGATTCATGAAAATGACTTTTTTTATTCAATTCACTGCTCTCTGTGAATATACTAAGCATTATTTTAGAGTGACACTATTGAAATGTTTTACAAACGATTCATGAATAGATAATTTCGCATCACAAAGAAGAGGTACTGAGTTTTTAAAAAACAATTATGAATTTAAAACATCTTTCTGTTTCAAACAAAAAGACTCATCAAATGGGGTCAGTATTAAGGGTATGTTTCCTAGTGAATTGCTACACTGAGAGTATACTAAATAAAACTTAGTCCAGTATCCTTTTTATCAAATGCTGGAGTATTAACTGATAGATTACCGACTCCGCGCTTATACAGAGTTATCTGCTGGATGACTTGTACTTTTTCGCTCCCCCTCTGTCTGAGGTTGAATTTAAAAAAGGAAGGATTGCAACTGGAATTTAATCTGTATGCTGACTTGCGAAACTTATCTACTGGTAAATTTTGTTTTCTCTTCAGTCACTGTAGGATTCCAACTGAAAATCATTTCAGTGGACGATACACAAACACCACCTTACCTTCAGCTTGAATTGCATCAAATCAAGGTAGTGGGACCTTGGGTTATCTTAGTTTTTTGAACTGACAGCTGGGGCAAACTTACCAGATAGCTTTGGTGTAGACCTCCTAACTCAGTAGTGAAAATGAAGAGATGATAAACCACAGATACCTGGTTTGTATCAGCGCAGGTTCTTCACTCAAAATCAGCCATAACCTTATTTTAATTGTATTAATCTGATCACCAAAACTACCTAAGATAATGTGGAAGTTGTTCGCTTGCGTAATATTAAGTTGTAACCCTAATAAATAACAATTCAAAACATCCATGGTCTTGGTTGACAGGTTGCAAAACAGTTAGGTGTAGAAAATGGCTTCAGTTAGTGCAGATCTGAATCTCTAAGGAACACGAATTTTATCCAGGATCACGGGCCTCTTACCAAATCCAGGCGGTTTTCTCCTTGAGTAAGGGAAATCTAGCTGATCAGTTAATTATATTTATACTAGTTTTTCGTTTGACGTTATAACTTAGCTTAACACTTATTGAGTAAACTTCGCGTGGAGTCTTTGTTGAGATCTGGTGTTCTTAGCCCAGGTGATGCATGACTCAATCAAATTTGGGAAGATTACACATCTGAAAGCATCTGGCGTTTAAATTGTTCGCTGACTTTCATTATTACATACATTTTAGTAGTTTATCTTTGTAGAGTTTAATATTCACATGGTTTGAATAGTACGGATACAAAGTACACTTTCTGCTTCAAGAAAAATCATATGTTTTAAAATGACCTTTGTGATTATTGTACACGTATACACATACCTCTGGTCATATGATTATATGTTTTGCTATCTGTAGCCAAAGTTTATAGTACTGTTACCTCGGTATGAATAATTTTTACTGTATTCTAAAATCTATCTATCTAAAATCTATTCTTCTTCATATTATTATTATTTAACATGAAGGGAACTCAATTCTCATCGTAGGACTATGTACAAAAATGAGGCAGTTCAAATTGTCACACTTCACATAAGCCCATATGAACTCAGATAAAAAAAGATTTTTGAAGAAACTATAACAAACGAAAATACGTGGAAGAAAGAGCGATTGCATTGAAATTGAGGGGCACCTAATGAATATGGAAGTTCATAAAGTTTAAATGCATCTGTGACAACTAAAATTCACGTCACCAATAATTTCCAGCCACTGGATCTTAGCGTCTCGAGGACCACAGACAGGCAATTAGCATTTCTTCACCTGACTCATACCAGTAGTTAATGACTTCATGGATTGATGTCATGTTTTGATTAGACTTCATCTAACTCTTTTCCTCCCTAATTCTATATCAGCCAGTATTACTCGACAAAGAAGGCAACGTCATTATGGATAGGATTTTATTTTGATAAATCACACAGTGTTGCACAGTAATATTAACTGATGACGTTTCGAGCACAAATTATTGCTCATAATCATATGATATATTTCCGCTGGTAAATACTAAATGTAGGTCAGCTGCCTAAAAGCAGCGTTTAATACATTTAGATAAACGCCTCTTAGTGACTTCAACAGCAGTATCATTTTCGAACGCTAAACTAAGTAATAATAGATTCGTCCTTCAACTTCTTCAAAGTGGTTGACAATTCATTCTCAATACCTTCCGTTCTATCTTTCTGGTCGGTTGATTTTAAAAACTTTTCTTTGTCGCAAAGAATGCTACGTAATTTGTTGATGTAATCCTCACGATTTAAAATAACTATGCCACTAATGCTGCTTTCCCCAATACAAATACGGCTGTACAGCTGGAAAATGAAGTCGTCGAAAAGAAAATACACAACCAACTTTCTAAGGCACCTAAAATAAACTCACATTCCCCCAGTAATATTAACACCTGATTGTTTAATTGTTAGAAATATGTTAGAGGAAATCTCTTGAGTAATTATGACAACTTCGAAAAGATAAATATTATCAAGTGTTCAGTTTCTAAAACAGCCATGACTTTTTGTGATAGAGAAGATTTGCAGCTCAGGTGGATGATTTTGATGTGGTTGTGTTCTCTGAGCTGGATAGTTAATTTGTGAAGCTTTCATCACCCTACTGGGTGACATCTTCAGCGCATACTTCAATTTGAAGTAAGCTTTTTGATTTCTCCACGAGTCTATTATTCATCTCTCCTGGTGACCTTGGACGTAAGGTAGGAATTGACGTCGTACACAAACCAACGAAGTCACTTCACTCAATTCTGTGTCAACCAAAAGTCTCAACAAGGGGACATCCCCTTCGTCTTCGTATCCACGATCATAAGCTAGCCGTCAAAAGACATGATATCCACTCCGTCATATCACTACATAAAGACAACCACGGACATCAGTTCAACTGGGACAACGTTCAAATACTAGACAGAGGAAACAACAAGAATGCTAGAGAATTTTTAAAAGCTTGGCATTCCAGTGAATCATCAATCAATAGACACATCGAGATAGACAAAATTTATCAACCGATAAGAAAGAAACCTCACACACAAAGGTCAAAATTCAAGTCAAAGAAACAATGACTGACAAAACAAGTAACCTAGAAGGTGTGAAGACTCACAAAAACAACCAATCACGTCCAAGGTCACCAGGAGAGATGAATAATAGACTCGTGGAGAAATCAAAAAGCTTACTTCAAATTGAAGTATGCGCTGAAGATGTCACCCAGTAGGGTGATGAAAGCTTCACAAATTAACTATCCAGCTCAGAGAACACAACCACATCAAAATGACCTTTTGTATATTAGTCATAGACTGGTCAGATAAAGACATTTAATTGTCATATCATGTAGTTCATTCGGTCAGACTGGAGGTCAACCAATACTTGCATGAACGCTTTAGAGTGTGAGTTCACAACATGTTTATGAAAACAAACCACCTACAATCCGAGTATATTTATGACATCAATGTGACAAAGGAACCTGCCTGCATCAGTAAAATAATCATCAGGAGTCAAAGGGCCATTGGCAGTTTCATTTTATTTTCGGATTATTGGATAACACGTACTTACAACAGTTCTAAAAGTCGAGTAAAGAGCTGGTAGGTTTCATGGAGAACGCGTAGCCATTCAGCTGGTAAGTCAGGACGGATAATCCCTGACTTCCCACTACAGAAAACTTGTTATAGTGGGCGTAATGTTTTCCAGCCTAATATTAGTTCGGTTGTGAGTATCTGTCTTCAACTGAATCACATATACACAAGCGAGATATCTGAAAGGAATGATTAAACCAAGTCTGGAAGCTTCCTACTACTTTAAGATAGACTTCATTCATGTTTTCTATGAGAAATTTCATTATGAAAGGTTAGGAAATATGCCCATGTATATAAACTTGCTATTGAAATGAGTCAGTCTTATAGATGTGACTCTACAAAAAGTGACTGAGTCAGTTTTATGTAAAAAAAATGAGTCAGTGACTTACATAAACCTTTTAAATAACAATATTAATTTATTATCATAAGTGATAATGTTGACAATAAATACACATCAATGCCGTTCATTTATAGGTGACCGTGTTACGAAATAATACATAGTTTCACTGAATATATATGTCATTATGAAAAATTTTAACAGGAGTTGTTAAACCTGGCAGCATTGTACGGAAACAAGACCTTATTGTTAGCAGCATTGCTTTTATTTTGCGTATAAATACATGATTTGGTGTGTTAACGAAAAAGAAGCAAAATATAAGAAGTCAAAAATACAATGATATTACTGAGTTACTGGTTAGGCTGTGCGTCGGTGGCACAGAGGTTATCACTCTCGCCAATCATGCACATGGTCCGGGGTTCGTTCCCCTGCCGACGCACACCTGATATCAATGGTCGGCCCGCAAAATTCCATAATTGTACCAAAAATACAGTGTGGAATCAAGCTGTAATAAAAAAAGTTGGTAAGTTATAATGATATTTACTTAACTGACTGATTAATACATTATTTTAACTGAGAAAGAATCTTGCGGTTTCAGGGGCGCCTTCGTTGCAAACTCACATGAGTTGAAGAATCAGTTAAAGAAAGCTTTACAGCACAATGCTTGCTTATGGTACATGACTCGTTGTCTCACACAAACTCAAGGCACATATAAAGGAGCCGAAAAGTGCATATTAGCTGAATTTTCAAATTTCGCAAGCCCTATTTAAAAACACTTATACAAGATGGGAAAATTCATAGTCTCCGATGTTTACTATGTAACATTTAGTATCCCACTATCGCAGCTAATTGTCACACAGAAAATATCAATAGTATCCAGTATACATATCTGTGAATGAAAATATTTTCCAAAAATAGATTTTATGGATGCGCATTTACAGAATACACGTGATCAAGATTTTAGAAAACTGGTAATAGTAAAGAATAGACATCACGGCCAAATGACCCTGAACCATCCAATAATATCACTCAACATTACGAATGGATGCTTTTCATAATCTTCGCTGCAAGTTTCACCCTAACCTAAACCCTGAACAAAGTAAAACTAGCAACGACGATTATGAAAAGCATCCATTCGTAATGCTAAGCTATCTGATTGGTTGGCTCAAGGTCAATCTACTTTGGTGTCAATCTTTTACTTTTTCTGAGAAACACATTTATGATTATCATTTCACTCCTTTTGTTCAGGTATAAATTCATACTATCTAACATTTGCTGTATTTCAAAAGGTAATATGTAAGATGGTAAGTGAATTAGAGGGTGTGCAATCTTCTAAAGATGGTGTGTTCATGCAAGCTGTAAATATCGAGTTGCACGATGAATGTCTTTTAAGGCTGTCCAGGTGTTTCTATGATAAAAATGTTGCGATTAGTTCGTCCAAATATCAGTTTCATGATTAGGTCATACTGTAAATTTCAGGGATTTCAAAAGTGGTACCAATTTTCCGTTACCTGACTCAAGCCTACCGATTTTTTATTACTGCGATCATGAATTCGCACCATACAGTCTTATTCTATCTTCAGTTATAATTTCACGTAATTATTATACTTATATTCTGGTAGTATATTTATTCTGGTAGTGTGCGTCGGTGGCACAGAGGTTAGGACTTTCGCCGACTATGCGCATGGTTCGAGGTTCGATCCCCCGCCGACGTACACCCGATATCTGTGGTCGGCCTGCTAAACTTGGCTACCAATATCACATGCTGAAAATTTCATACTTGTACCAAAATACTGTGTGAAATCAAGCTATAATAAAATTTTAAAAATTTTAAAAAATAGTTTCATTCATTGATGTATGTAAGCATACCACTTTAGTAACACTAATTTCTGTAATAGTCTTCTCAGGAACATTTTGCGTAGGAAAGTATGCCTTTTTATTGCAGGTGATTTTTCAGTCGGCTCAGCTATATTATTAGATCAAAATGAATGTCCTGTTATTTTTCACTTTAAGGTGTTTAGGTGTGGAGAGGTACTTTACTTAAATCAGAAATAGATTTTGGCTGTTGTCTAGATTAGCAAGTAGTTCAAACAAGTTTCTCTTTGCTCTCATACTGTTTTCGCTGTCAAAATTTAGAACTTTTTCTTTACCTGAATGAATCATTGCAGAAATCAATGATGGTATGACACCGAGATGGAGTTCAAAACTGAATTCTAACGAATATACAATTTAAAATGACTCTAAAACTGGAATCGCTATTTTGTTTTATTCATCCTTAAAGAGTTCTCATACTGATTTTTTTTTGAAAATATCTTGATTCCACACCGTATTTTTGGTACAAGTATAGAAATTTTCAGCATATGATATCGGCAGCCCAATTTTGCAGGCCGACCATTGATATCGCGTGTGCTTTTCTCCTTCTCTACTGACTGATCAAGACTGGTATACAATCAAATCACTAAAAATGCAATGAAGAAGAGCTGGGATGGTCACTGATAATAAGAATTTCTTCCTAGGTTCCACAGATGAAGATGATACTTGAATGACATGATTATCATTATCTCAAAACTGACATCTGCTGTTATTCCTCATACCTAAGTATTAAAAAAAGAAACTTGAAAGTTGCTATAGGCGACATACTGACTGTCAAAAATCAAATCACATGTATGAAAAATCAATAAGTAGAATGAATTTTCTGCATTTAGTGAGATGTGATAGCCCATTTGTACAGGTTATTGATGACTTTATCTTAAAAGATTATTCTATGCTGTTTCGTTGCGTCCTCTTAGTCTTCTTGATCAAAAGTAATACAGACAACGATGGTGATCAGTTTTAAATGGGTAGACTTCTTAATTTCTGCGGTATTTACATTGGAAGCTCAACAGTTTTTATGTTATAAGAACTTTAATCCTAATAAGATGTTAGTCTTACAGTAGAATATGGGCAATGTGGTAAAATGTAATTCCATATTAGGCAAGTTTGTTCGATTTAACACACAGTGTTACACCAATAATTTCTGCTAAAAACGTCATCCAGTTATTATTATCGCATCATTGTGTATTATATCAAGTGAACTTATCTAGTAAGATGTTTACTTGTGACACAGAAATATAACTTATTAATTGTATGCTAGTTTGAACACTTCGTTGCTTCCCTATAACATCATTTGGCTTGGTTTTAGATTTACAAAAAACTAAGTGCTGTTGAAATTTTCTTTTAAGTTTTGTAATAAATATTATAAACTGTAAAAACTTTTTGAAGAATGAGTTGATGGAACAAAATATATTTTATGTTATTCTGCTCAAGTATTCCGTTTGTTATTCGTAATTTCTCTAGTTTGTTAATATTTAAACTTCTACTTGTTCTGTCTTACTTGACTCAAACATTTTTCTGTTTGGTTTTTATATAGTTGTTTATATTTATTGTTAACAGTTGTCTACTCTTATGTACTAAGGTGTAACTTTCAAATCATTGAAAGCCTCATTCATTAAATTGATCGGAAATTAATGAAAGAATAATGAAAGTATAGAGCTTGGACGTTTCTTCATTCAGTAAGCTTGATAGAAAACATCTAAAGCATTTTGTTTTATTTATTCATCATCGAAGCTGATAATAGTAATATGTACGACAAAGAATTTGTTCAAATTCATTTTAAACTATTAGTGGATATATCCATTCAAATACATTTTCATTCTAATAATAAAAATTTTAAAGTAGTTTATTGAAGCCTCTATAATTCATATAGTGCGGAGTAATTTACCAAAAGTGGTAATAACAACCTTAAAGTGGTCTAAGTGAGACTGAATTTATGCATTATCAATTTATTCATTCAAAATAGCCATATTTTAAACATTTATCCTGCAGTTATCAACACACAAGACTTTAAATTTATTTAATTTTGTTCGTTTGGTTTATTTCTCAATCAAAAATTCTTTGAATGAGTGTCTAAGTATAAATGACACAAACAACATTCAGAATTATTCAAGGTTATCATGTATATTTAATTGGATCTGTAAAAGTTATACTCCCTTAAACTAAATAATTGGTGGTGTGGCGTGTTCTACAGACAATAAGTAATAAATAGTGTTTGATCTCTTCTGTAAGAATCTTGAATAGCAAAGCGACATATTAAGTGACAAAGAGGAGGAATGGAGGTCCTTGTGAAACAATATAGTAAGCATGAAAGGAAGACAAAACAAGGAAAATACGAACGATATTTGCAAACGGAAATTACAATGCAAGATTTCTGTACTTTGGCATTGGTGTATACTATTTTCAAAACTGATAACAAAATGATATCATTCGGAGAACCATCAGAAACCAGAGAGTACTGAACAACTGTTTTGTCCTTGTCTAGCACTCCTCAGTACTATGCCCCTATAAATCTACGAGGCATCCATCCAAGGCGACGAGGTGGTATAGCATTCAGTTACTGGGACGGAATCCAATAGCCCATCAGTTATAACTTCTGCTAATTGTACTACCAAATATCAATGTATTCTGCCGTCACAGTAGTAGTCAACATATGATCCCCTTTATGCATAAATACTTTCAGTTGAACAGTTTTATTGTTGTATATATAAATGTACATAACAGGTAAATTTAGTCTGAATACCCTTGAAAGACAAATATCAACTTCTCTTCTTTGAGTTCTGCTACAACAAAATGTTTGGTGCTTTTTCAGGCCTAAACAATTTGTGTGTAGCTTAACTTTCTAGTAGAATATTCGTAAATAAATGAAAATACATTTTACAGTAAAAATTCATAACTGTGAAGCATAAGCGATCAATAAACTAATCAAATGAATAAACGGTAATAACTAACGAATCATGAATTCTCATTCAAGGTTATTTGTTTCGTACGGTTAATGCAGGACAAAACAACAAGGTCAAATGAAAAAGCAACAAAAAGCAGTACACCCTGTATATTGAAATCAATCGTTTTTATTAGGAAATAAAATTGCACTGGTATTGGTAGATGAGTTGATATTCATAACTTTTAACTTTAGTGAATGTAACTAAATGACTACAGACAAGTGAGGCATAAAGCCACCTGTTTGAACGAACTTATTCTCATGTTTAAATAAAGCAAGAACAACAGCGGTTTGTGCAGAATAATATGTACCATCATTTATTTCGTAGGCTTCTCATCAGCTGCTTACAGCCTAAATAAATTGTGAGATTTACGTACAGAAAGGTTTTTTACATACTTGCAAATTTTACATGTTGTCAGTTGACAGAAGGTTCCACAGTAAGTGAAAAGTGCTCAGAAAATTGCGCTTGTATAGTTTTTTTTCACAGGCAGTTCAAGTTTAAACAAAATAGATGTATGCATACAATGGTAAAAGAGTTACGTAATAAAGACGAGAGGTGAGTAAGATGATGAGTAACTAATAAATTTTGTAACGATGTACTGAGTTCAAATCACGTCATAGAAACAAGAGACAAGCAATATTACAGATTTTAAAAAATAAAAATAAATGATGGTACCATATTATTCTGCACAAACCGCTGTTGTTCTTGCTTTATTTAAATTCATCAAGGGGAATAAATGCATGAAGATTATTCTCATGTTTTAGATGAATAAGAACGCAAATGTGCATCAGTTCACGCAACAATATATTGTATAGTCAAACAAAGTAGAAGACAAAACTAGTGCAATGACAAGCTTTAATTTGAGAGAAGACATGAAAATGAAGTGAATATTAGTGAAAACATTCGGAATTTAGAACAGGGTAAATACACTTGAGCTACTGCAAACAACTTCTAAGCTAAGTAGCTACAGTTCGCCAACCATTGACTTGCAACACTGTTAGAATACTATCTACTCATTTCCATATGACTCAGACATTTTGACACAGAATATATACTTTGGTATCAAGTTGAGATAAGATTCAAATCGCCTCATACAACTGTGATTTGTATCCAAAATAACAGTACTGACGCAATCGAACTACTTATGTCATTCATCAGAAATATGATTCTGCTTTGCAACCCTTTGAGGTTTGTTTAGTTGATAAGATTTTGTTGTAGATTTCGTCTCAAACTGAAATCAGTTAGAGAATCAGTGAAAACCACAAAACTATGGACAACTGGTTTGTTGTAGTTACAAACTATTCATCAAAGATTATCCATAATTCGACCAGAGATCAGTCAATCTTAGGATCTTCGTGTTGCTTATCGAACACTTTTACCATTCAGCCATTAGACTAGAATTCAGTCACCCATGCATTTCATTTTCCATCAGCTATTAGTACTGTCAATGGATGTGAACATTGAACGTTTGTTTTATTGGGTCTGGCAGCCATTAATGGGCAACTGAAAGGCGCGAATGGTCGATCGCTTGCAAGTTGAAGGAAGACTGGAGTTAAATACGAATAAAAGTACTTTATAACTTCATTTGTACTTAACATTTGTTTGTAGACTTTGTAGTTGTCTTCACTTTAATTGCCAAACAATATAATTTCGTTCAAGGAATACTGGTGTTTTGGATTTAAAGTTGAAGGAATTACATAGTATTTATCGGTTCAATCGCTTAAGTCTTCATAGAATAGGAACTTAGGGCTAAGTTCCTTGACAAGTACAGATACATAAATTTGAATTGAGAGTAATAAAATCCCTATAAACTAAACATCTGAATACTAGATTTTAGCTATGACATGTGATTAACGTAGAGGACACTGTTATTCAATGAAGTTATAACTAAAGTGAATGTGTTCATTTAAATTCTAACTGTTTTTAAACACATCATTTGTTTTCAAGTATTAGTTTGTAGGGATTTGATTGACTCATTTCAGGATTTCATCATTAGCTGACATCAGCAAGAAAACCAACAGATAACCTGGGAGTACTAGATAGCTGTTTCGTCCTAGTTTGGGACTCTTCACCAGTGCGCACCCACCAGGATTCGAGCCTAGGACCTACTGGTTACAAGGCGAGTTCGTAGACCATTAAGCCACTTTGACCCGACCCAATGGCCCATGTACTTCGACTTCTGCCAATTCACCACATAGCACGACAACTAGGCAATGTCTTCGGCTAGTATTTGTCCTCACGCCCAACTTAGTTTGTTTTTTATTCAGAGATTAAGACAGTTCTATGAATGATGCTGTTTAGGATTTCTTCATCTAATCACGAAAACTATCTTAAACATTCGAGTAATATTATCTGAAATCTAATTCTTAAGGTTTTAATTTATATGCAAAATAAGCCTCATAAAGTTACTGTTCTGATATCCCTGTGTTCTTCAAAATTATGAGTCGTGACCTGTTAATCATTGCTTATGACTTCAGAAAATAAATATGAATATACCAAGCTTTCATCTGCCTCTACTATAAACTTTTAGAAATAACATGATTTTTCCTTTTAAACTGATGTAAATTCATTGATTTCTTGTAGTAATAAAGACGGAAATGTGCCACAGATAGAAAAACAAATGGAAAATGAAATAATTTTCCGTTAGATAGCAAGTGACCACAAATCTCTTGTGGTGAGGACAAAAGTTAACTTCTATGGGTGTAATGGACAATTGTTTGGAAAATCCCTTCTGGACGATCCATTTATAATACGTATTCTTATTTTGAGGTTTCAACTAACTTCGTAATTATTACGCGTTTTCCCCCTAGATTGTGTATCATTAATTTGACATTTATATTCACATGTTGATTCTGACCTGTATTATTTGCCTTTGTCCTTGTTTAATCTTTAATTGTAATACTTCTCTTTGTGATTGTGAGTACATTGACAATATGTTTGTTTGAGTGAACGAAGGTTATTCTGACCCGGGACAGTCTGTGGGAAGCCTTGGTGTGTGATTCTTGTGAACAGAGCTTTTGATTCCACCTCGTTGGGAATATTCTCCTCCTCATACAGGTGAACTTTGATTAACCAGTTTTTTCTTACAATACTTGTTTTGTATTTAGAAACCTACATTGCCTGTATGGCAGCTGTCTACCTCCCTGCGCTGTTGATGTAAATTTGAATTTCGATGTTATTATTATTTAATAGAATCTGTAAAATATTGAAGAATATTCCCTGTTTTCCCTGTTTTTGGAACGTTTCATGATAGCGCCTGTCTCAGCGACGTTTTGTTGGCTGTACAGCAGAAGGTAGAGATCGGTTTCTTGCGATCAGACCACAACCGAATAAATTTGGTCGTTACAATGGGATTTAAAATCCATCAGATTACTGAAACCAATACTGAATTTTAATGATGATGAGAATATATAAGCTATTCTTGGGTTCATAGACTATTGTTGAATATTACGGTGATGACTGAAAGGGGAATACAAATCTCAATCGGCAATATTTCTACCAGCGGCCTTCGAATGACTAGTCTTCCGCTCTACCAGCATTACTGCGAGACCCAGCTACTGACTAGCAGGTCAGCAGGTGTAATGACAAATGAACGTTAACATATAACTTATTCACATAACAGCCAAGTATTACACGTGACTGAAGTGAAGGGCCTGGATAGTAGTTGGATCTTGTGGAACACCGGAGCAAGTCAATTATTCACATTCTGCAGCGACTTAGATTTCCTTCCACTTTTAATCATTATCCATTATATTATTATTTCAGTTAGGGAAACGGAACGTAGAGATCAGCATGCATCTTTCCTCCATACTACCTTATTTTCAATCATTTACCAGGTTTAAAATTTGGAGCATTTTATCCGATTTTTCTTTCACACCTATTTGTAGGTACACTGTAATCAGAAGAATTACTTAGTCCAAGATGAAGAATTACCTAAGTAATGACGAATTCTTCTTAATGGCTTTTATACTACCAACTTCTGCTAAAAATGCTTACACGAAACTTTCTTGTCCTTTAACCTGCTCACATGAAATCAACTGTTATTGCATGCTAGTAATTGATTCATGGAATGTTCTCATACTTCAACAAGAAGCTTTTGTCTCTGAATTCACTTTAGAATTCATCTGAGAGCGCTAGCTGCACTGCGTTTTGAAAGTAAACTTAATCCTATAAGTAAATGGTAATTCTGGAATTGTTTGCTTCACAGTTTGATAATCACTATTTGCCTGAAGATTGCTGGTGTCTTTAATTATCCAAAAAATTGAATTATAGGATGAGGGAGATGTTTTCGGCCTCTTAAATGGCAATGATCCCTTAACTAATATTGATTTATAGTAAAAGAGAAACTAACACAATTTTTCGATGGTATTCTTATCTTCTGGAATAAATAAACTTGATATGATTATAAACAATAATTTATCTAAATAAAATCTTATCCATAATGGAGTTAAACTGCCATCATCACTTTCAGTTATGTTTTCAAAAATTTTTCTTTGCCTTCATAAAGGTATATGGTGACGTTCAAATAAATCCAAAAGAAATGATCTTTCTAAAGTTGGACCATGATTCAAATTGAGTACACCCAGAATGTCACTTTTCATGGCAACAGACCGTTATTAATTGAGTTAGACATTTTGAGTGTTGAGACGTACTTTAGCGAAAGACTGGATTTGAAAACGTTGTACGGGAAGTCGACAGAGACTAGTAGCCTCAGACCACTGGATTTCAATTCAGTGGCTAAATGGTAACTCAGTCAGATCTCAATTTGATAGTTCTAAGCTAAACACCTCCTAGTAGTCATCTCAAAAGAATCTCGTACCTTGGAATAAATAACTGCTTAATGTTCCTTGATTATTGCTTGTTCTTTAAATGACTTTTTGTCATGTGAATAGTTTACCCTCAAAAGGCTTGAATGTTATAATATTGACATAGGTAATACAAACAGTGGCTGTTGACTGTAATTTGAATATAAATGACCCACATGAGTCTTTCTAGAAATTGGAGTGATTTCTTGTAAGTGACTTCAAAGATCACTTTATTAGGTTTTCTATCTATTGCTAAACCATTCAAATACTTTGGGATACTTGTGCATAACACATAATCATATTTACCCGAGTAATATAGACACATATATAGACATCTTGGGATACTCTAAGGCTAGTTAACTTTAATACAAAATACTTTATATACGTCAACATTCGAATACAGATGTTACTGTCAAAACTAGAAAATTTTCCGAGCTAACAACTGTTTTGAAAACAGCTGTTTGCTCAGGAAATGTTTTGTTCAGATATTATTATTGTACATGTTTTAAAGTGAAATCATTTAGCTGTCAATATTCTGACAGGAAACATATTTTTACCTATCGCATGAACCAGTCTGTTTATTCTGAGGGTGTAAATCTAAAGTAACCAATAGAGTTATCCCAGATTCTGTTCGATGACAAGATAGGGCCACACACAAAAGCCCTTTTCAAGGTTGTCTAGATTTCTGCATGTGCGTTGATATTACAAAATTTCACCAATTTAACCTATGATGCATAATATAATTTTACTGCAAACTGAATGGATGTGACTGACAAATTTCAAATTCATACTGCAGCTGAATAGAAACTGAATTGATTTCATTACCGTTTTCATCACAGATCAACAACTGTTAGAGTGCAGAAATGGACAGTTGCCTGCTCGGACTTACAACTCTTCAGCAATGCGAAGATTATGTGTAAAGTCTGTCCCTACGGGGATGAAATCAGTCGCCTGTGTCTTCAAACTTTTACTTATTCAAGATACAACATTATCAAGAGTCAATGCCTTCAGTGATTAACTGTTTTCACAGCTTAATTAGGTGACGTCACTGATTACAGATTTCCATGAAAGCTCCTGAAAATCGTGAAATACAAAATTAATAACATCCTTAAGGGACAAGTGGTGGTGGAATGTTTGTTCCTAATCACGCAATGCGCTCTTTGAAAAGCGGACTTCGCAACAGCTACACTCATTATAATATGCTAACTGATACCTGTCTACTAGACTTTAAATATGCAACACTGTTCCTAAAGTAGGATATGAAAACACTTTCTTATATATGACTAGTCTTACAAAGTGCTTGATTTCTTCTAACACTGGTGAACGGGGAAGAGACATATGAAAGCTTTAATGCTATTTGATAAGAAGCAGAAAACCTAGATTGTTGGCTTTCTTGTGACGTTTTCCATTCCCTTAACTGAGTAATCCATTTAGCCGAGAAAATGAGTGGTGTGCATTAGAGCTAATAAACTTTTACTTCTAAACAGCAATTAAAGATGGAAATAATGCTTTTGAAAATAGAAACACAGCCATATTGAAAAATAAACCATTGTCATGAAATGAATGAAAAATTCCAGCGTGATGTGAATTAAGAACATGTGAGTCAGAAAAGGAATCTCTTTTCCTAATTTCATTTGAAATCTGTACAGTTATTTAAGGTTTCATGTGAAAAATGTTAACTGACTTACTTAATCCAGTCACCAACAGAAGCCCCCTCAGCCAGTCCCACTTCACCAGTAATGTCTCATACACTTTACATTCTCCAGTCACAACTTATCTTACCTTCACCCTTCATAATGACAAACAGTCACAGTTACAGTCACAAGTACACAGTGTAAACAAATGTCTCAGAATCTCATTCAAATTGCCATGTATTCCAATTCTACATAAATTATTTACACAATTATTGTATATCCAATAAACAGACAGTGTTTACATGATGTTTCCGTACAAAATGTCATAGAATGGGTGTGAAATGAACAGTAGATATTCACGATAGTTATCATTACGACGACTGCCATCACTATCGTCATCATTATGTTAACACTTGTTTACATTAGGCGTGAATTGTAGTCGTTCAGAATTTATGAATATAATCAATTCTGTATATGATTCGAGAAATTCCTATATGGTGTGAACTAAGAACACATATATCAGCAAATAGATCTTTTATCGTAACTTCTCTCCAATGCTGTACATTTATTAAGTGGTTTATATTTACAACGTTAATTGAAAACAAATAGCTACAGATAACTGTCAGTTAATAACAAAACTAAATCAAAGTGTATGCGAAATCTCAGTGAGTGAAAGATAATGAGTAATCTCACTTAATCAAGAGAGTTAATAACAAATTAATTAGGTCATGAACAGTCATTTGAAAATGACTAGTAGATAGCAAGAGAACAGAGAATTAAAAAATGGGTTGCAAAAAAGTAAAAGGAATGTGAAGAGTTTATCATGCATCACATCAAGAAACTGTAATCGACACCGAGGTCATGGTTAGTAAAATAGGCTGCCCCATATAATTACACTATCAAAGTGAATTTGTTCAGTTTCATCGTATTCAATTTCTCCATCAGCGTTAATTAATGATAAAGACTCAAATGACTGTTCACCGAACAGACTGAAAAATTCGTAAATGAATGTTTGCGGTTATTGATGATTTCTGACTGAATGGCAAACACACTGTCAAAGTGAATGCAGCGGTTTAAGATTGCCGGCTGTCACGATATAAGCGAGTGCAAATACTAGTTAACACTATAATATATATATATATGTAATCAAACATTTATAAACATCATTAACTAGCTGCATGATGGTACCACATATCAAGTGGTTCACAAAGGAAAGCTCAGAGATACCTCTGAAGTGAAGACAGGAGTAAGATAAGGCTGCCTAATATCATCTATGATGTTTATGATTGTGGTGGACTGAACCGTGGAACAGACCGGGGGAGTGAGAAGACAGGAATACATTGGACTATTAAGAAGACTCTAGAAGATCTGAACTTCGCATACTGAAGATTGAATGACCTGGTAGGATTGGCAACAAGGAGTTCTTGCAGACAACGAATCAACCAAGAACCCTATTGACCAAAAGATTTGGAGAAGGAAATGGAGATGAACTAGACTTAATCTGAGGAGACATTCAGGGGGAATTACACGCAGGGCCCTCGAGAGTGACCCGAAAGGGAAACGAGGGTGATATGGAGAAGGTAATGTGAGGAGGAAGTGAAAGTTTGTGGGCAGTCAAAGAGTCACTTGGAAGTGGTGTCAGAAAATCGAGTAGAAGGGAAATGTGCTAATGAAGTTTTATGTTTCACTCAAAGAACAAAATAAATTATATATATATATATATATATATATATATATATCCGGTGTGACATATAACAAGGGTGACTCAGTACAACTATCAACAACTTTGAATATAATTCTGAATACAAAAAACATGAATGAACGTGGAATATAATTTAAATACAAAAAACATGAATGAGCAAAAATAATGAACTATATATATGAGTACAAATCATAAAAGTGTGAACAAAACAATTCCAACAGTGGTGTGAACACGGGCAGTAATTTTGCTCGAAATATTACCAATAACAAAACTTATCATTGTGTGCAAACTATTGAAATATAATTATACTTTATTTGATCTAATCCACAATGCTCAAACTTTTTACTGATATTAATAATAATAGTATGTATAACAAACTTGAACGTGTCAGAGAAAATCAATAAGATCAATAATTATGTTTTGTTATATAAACACAGACTATGAATAAAAATATTTTAGCAGCGTAGAGATAAAAGCTGGTAGTCATAAAATTAACACGTAGTTTCTTTTTGTCTATTGAGTATTGCTACACTGACATCGTTTTCATTTCAGTTGAAATACCCATAGAATATCATTTAACTATGGTGAACTTGAACTCCAGGATGGAGGCCTTTATATTTATCCAACATTTTGGAGTAATAAACTCTGGCTGAAATATTAGTCAGTTATTATAAATCAGCAATGAAACATGTCTATTCGAAAGTCATCTATACTAACTACTGTCATAAAATTAGTTGTACTTGTTGACTGACTTGAACTTTGATATATGTGAGTGTGGTCTGAATCCTCGCATATTGGAGACTGAATCTAATGTGTTAGGGGAATATTCATGACTAAGCATAAGTGGTTTAAAGGTAGAATGCACGCTAACCACTTACTTGGAACGAAATAAGATACCTGGACTCACTTTTCCAGCCAATAGTAGGCCTTTGAAAAAGGGGAGATTGAGCATCAGACTAGCCAATTCATTGTCTGTGAACATTACCGCAACTGCATATTCAAAAGCTTGAAGTATTATATTCCACTCAGAACTCAAGGAATGTAAAAAAATCCAAACAAGATAATATTTCTTTTCAGATGAACAGAAAACATGATGTAGATTAAATTATTATTGATATTATTGTATCCTTTAATTCCTACAGGAACATAGGGCTTCAGCCGTGCGTCTCCATTACATTCGGTTCTCTGCTAGAGTCTTCACCTGGCTCCATGTCTGCCCACACGTTTTCATCTCCTCTTCACATAACCTCCTCCAAGTCACCCTTGCACTGACGACCAACTCGCCGCTTCCCTTTCGGGTTCCACTCGAGCGATGGCTTGTCTAGTGTTGTCACTCATTTGATGGTTTCCTCAGAGTATGGCCAATCCATCTCCATTTCCTCCTGCCTATTTGTTTCACAATCGGTTCCTGGTTGATTCGCTCCCAGAGATCCCTGTTGCTGATCTTTTCTGGCCATCTGATCTTGAGTATTGAGCGAAGACAACTGTTAATGAAGGTCTGTAGTTTGTTTGAGATGCTCTTTATGACGCGCTGGCCAATTCTCTGATCCGTATAGTAGCACTGACTTCACATTGGAGTTGAAAATCCGGACCTTATTTTGGATGCTGAGTGTTGTTGACCTCCACACAGACTTGAGAGTAGTGAAAGCTTGTCTTGCTTTTCCGATTCTTGCTTTGATATCCTCGTCAGTTCTGTCTGTAGTTGAAACGATGCTTCCCAGGTAGGTAAAAGAGGTTGTTTCTTTCAGGTTCCTTCCATTCATGCTGATTGTTGTCAGTTGTTGTTGTTGCTGTTGGTGGTGTTGCCCAGGGATTTTCATCACCTCTGTTTTATCTATGTTCACCTGAAGTCCTATCTTTGATGCTTCTTCTGCTAACTTGTTGCTTTTCGCTTGCATATCTTCCAGTTTGTGGGAAATCAGACATATATCATCGGCGAAGTCAAGATCCTCCAAGTTTTTGTGTGAGTCCATTTTATGCCTGTTTCCTCATTGCCCGCTGTTTGTCGCATTATCCAGTCTACTGCAATCAAGAAAATCATTGGCGATAGTAGGCAGCCTTGTCTTACTCCTATCCTCACTTCGAAGGGTTCCGTAAGTTTCCCGTTGTGGATTACTTGGCATGCAGCATTGTCGTATAGCTGTTGGATGAGATGTATAATTGTCGGTGGCACCCCTACTACGGGGTGGCATCCCGTAGTAGCGAAGTAGCTGCCAAAGCACCTCTCGATCGACGCTGTCGAAGGCCTTTTAAAAGTCGATGAAGTTGAGATAGAGAGGTGACTGCCATTCCAGGCTTTGTTCAACGATGATCCGTAATGTGGCGATCTGGTCAATACATTACTTGTTTCTCCTGAATTCAGCCCGTTCCGGTCGAAGTTTTTCATCCAGGGCATGTTTGATTCTCTCCAGGATGATGCGGCTTAGTATTTTGTTTGGGATGGACAGGAGCATAATTCCGCGCCAGTTCTTGCATTGACTTAGGTCTCCTTTCTTTGGTAGTTTGAATAAATATCCTTTCTTCCAATCCTCGGGTACTTTGCCTTCTTTCCACACCTTCTCCAGTAGTGGCGTCATCAAGTCCGCTGTTGTCTCTGGATCAATTTTCAATGCTTCTGCTGGGATTCCATCTGGTCCTGCTGCTTTTCCAGCTTTTAGCATCTTGATTACCTTCAGGACTTCTGATTTCGTCGGGGGGTTGGTGTTCACTGGTAGCTCTGTCTCCGTTGTTGGTATTGTTGGGCGCGTTGTAGGTGGTGGTCGATTTAGGAGTCTTTTGAAGTGTTCAGCCCAGTGTTTCCTTCGCTCCACCTCTTTGGTGAGTGACTTTCCATTATCATCCTTCACCGGCTTGATTTGTGTCAAACGTTTGCCCAATAGGTACCTAGTAGTTTGGTAGAGTGTTGCGAGGTCTCCTTTGCCTGCAGCTTGTTCTGCCTCACTTGCCATGGTTTCATAGTACTTTCTTTTGTCTTCTCTGGCACTCTTCTTTACTCTTTTGTTCAGTGTCTTGTAGTTTGCATTGAAATCCTGTTTTTGTTGCTCGTCGGTGCACTGGAGAATCTTTTGTTTCACCACCCCTCTCTCTTCTCTTAGTTTCCAAGTGTCCGTATTGAACCACTATTTGTCCTTTGGAGGTTGAAGGTCTCAACGTTCGCGAATGGTACGGAGTATACTAACGCAAGATCTTATACCAACAACTTCTATAGTGTTCGCTCTTCGAGTATCAAAGACAAAGCAAAAGACCAGATTTAGTCGTCCAAAGTACGATATATATTTCGGGGCCAGATCGCGGGCTGAAGTGAATGCTTAGCTGGCTAGTGATCGTGTACGCACGTGACACGACGGAGTACCAAATAGCATGGATGCTTGACCGGAAGCCTTCAGGTAAACAGTGAGGGTCAGCATCCAATGTTGAGTGATGATTGCTGTGGTCAATAATTTTGGGGAATTATTTACCGCTACAGTCCTGTCTCTTCTTTCTGCCTAGAACTTCCATGCAGGTTTCACTCCACACTGTTTTCAAGTTGTTCCAGTGCTTTTCGACGCTGACCTCTTTGCCAGTGTTGATTTGTGTCTGGGCTTTGTCCTTTATACTTACAGTGAAGATGTCCTTTGTGTCCTGGTCCTTCAGTTTTTGAGTGTTGAACTTGGCTTGTGGTCTATCTGCAGCTCCTGATTCTCTGAAAGCTTTTAATTTGATTTGGATTGTCCCTTGTACGAGGTAGTGGTCTGAGTCAATGTCTTCTCCTCTTCTTACTTTTGTGTCCAGTAGGGTGCGCCTCCACTTCCTTGAGATTGAGATGAAGTCAATTTGGTTTTTGGTTCGCCCATCTGGTGACACCCATGTAGCCTTGTGGATATCCTTGTGTTTGTATACGCTGCCACCAATCACTAGTTCATTGAGGGCGCAGAAGTCGGCGAAGAGTTCTCCATTTTCATTCATTTCTCCGAGAGCTTCTCTACGCATGATGAGTTCCCTTCCTGTGTTGTCTGATCCCAGTTTGGCGTTCATGTCTCCCATTAGTATTTTAATGTCACCAGCTGGAGTATTGTCCATTGTTGCCTGTATTTGTCTGTAGAATTCTTCTTTCTTTTCTAGGTCTGCATTGTTGGTCGGTGCATAGCATTGTATAACTGACACTTTCCTTCCTTTGGAGTTGAATCTGGCGGTCATTATCCTGGGCGAGATCGCCTCCCATTGCATCAGGGCCTTCGTTGCTGTTGGTGACAGCATGATAGCCATGCCCTCGGTGTGCATGTGGCGAAAAAAACTATTGCAATTGTTTGCCTTTGAAACACTGAATCTTTAGATATAATACAGTTGACAGATAATACCTATAACTATCTATTTGCCACTCTGTGCTTGTTTAACACTAACTAATATCTATAATTGTATATATTGATGGATTTACGTGTTCAAGTTGGCTCAAGTCAGTGAGTCTGTGATTTTGGTATCATTTTGGTTAACTGTACTTGACTGTGATACTATTATTGTTGTTGTCGCTTGTTACCCTTCTTGTTGTGAAGTATTTTCCTGTGCTGGTTTTGTTGTGATTGTTTTATTCCTTGCTGAGAAGATGGATTCTGAATTTGCGGAGATGATTAGAAATTTATCCCAGTTTGACAACAATACACATCCTTAGGGATCCTACCATCATGTCCAGACTGTTGTGCAAACAGTCATGTCAACTGCTGATAGCCTTAGGCTAAATGTTACCAAATAAGAGTGAAGGTTTGTAACTTCATGAGGCCTAATGGTGACAGAGAGGCTCATCCAGACAGACAGACTCCAAAAGTGATGAGGAGCGAAAGCATCTCAAACTCAGGCTGATCAAAATTCTTCAATAGGGTGCAGTCTCGGATAGACGACAAAAGTGAAGGAAGTGCAAAAGGTATCAGAAATACATGATACTCATTAGCTATTGAGGTTTAATTAAGTGAAGGATATATAAGAAGGAGAGAAACCTAATAACTTCTCAGGAGGGATGGCTGGGATTTTGAGCAAAACATATTGAGGAGCAGCTTAACTGCAGCCGTGGTTATGACAATCATTTCTAAACGCAAACGAAGCAAATCATTAAGGCCTAATGATATGACTCCAGATGTGTTCAAAGAAGGTGTTGATAAACTGTTGACTGTATTAAATGTGTAAAATACATACATATATGCGATTCAAGACAGTTCCACCGGATCGGCATAAATCGTTGACTATCCTAGTTTTTAAGAAAGGAAATAAATCTCTATTTAACAACCACAGGTGAATCAGCTTGACTATAACAGTATCTAGGATTTTAGGTTAGGGAATTCATAGACGACTGATGTAGGATTTGGGAAAACCACTCAGGTCCTGAGGATGTATTGATCATATCTTCACTCTCCGACAGGTTTCGGGACATGCCTATATTTTCCAGAGTCGAACAGTAGTTTTATTTTTAATCTGGTCAATGGATTTAACTCCGTTAGTTAGCAGGTACTGTAAAAATGTAGGGTTGCGAAGGGAGTGTCAAGAAAGCATAGCGCACTAATCAAGGCACTCAACTTTGTGAAACTTTGTTAAAGCTCATACAGAGTTTTCATCTAAAGTGAAGACAACTAGTGGTGTCCATAAGCGATGCCCACTGTCACTAATCTTATTTAATAAAGTAAGAAAGACCAGATTTGCAGTATAAAATGATATGATTCTATTTCACAGGTTCTTATCAGCTGCAAACCACCCGAAATTACAATGGTTATCAATAATAGCAATGACATACTTCAATGTTTGAATAGTAGTAAAGAAAACATCATAAAATCAACGCCTCTGAAATATAAGCATTACAATTTTGGTGTAAGTTACCGTCAATTTGGAAGGACAGAAAGAAGAGCCTCTATCTGGTTTTCAGATTATATCCCAAGAAACTTATGTCTACAATTACCAAATACCCTGTGAATACGGGTCATTTCGTTGAGATTTCTAAATCTTTTAAAATATTAAGCATACAAAGGACAGCAAATTTACTACGATTTGCTAAAGCACTTGCAATCAAGCGCTTCAAATCAAACTCATGCATGCAGAAAGAGAGTGTAATTAATCTCTCACAACCTTGGTAATTAAATTCTGATCACACTGATTAGTCATCCATATTAGTGGTTTCAACTCGCTGAACAAGTTTTCAGTTTTGAGTTGCTATGTAAACCAATATGCGAACACCGTTTATTAGATTTTCCTGTCTGCTATCTTCTACTCCCCCCCTACTTTTCTGTTTTGAAAGCATATAAATTGACGGTAACTTAAAACAAAACTGTAATGCTTATATTTCGGAGGCGTTGATTTTATAATTTGTTCTCCAGTACCATTCAAATATTGGAGGGTGTTATCGATATTTTTATAACCATTGTGATTTCAGGTAGATTGCAGCTGATGAGAACCTGTGAAATAGAATTATATCATTTTATACTGCAAATCTGGTCTTTCTTTCTTTATTAAAACTTATAGAGGGAACCAAATGTATAAAAGTAATCTTATATAATTTCATTACTGATATACTGACGGATGTGAACTTGATCAATCTCGATGTATCAAGGATAGAATTGTTACCAAAAGGCAAGTTTGAATACTATGGGGTATGCAGGTAATACGGTCCTTCTAGATTAACGCCCTGATAGAATGCTATCTCAAGAATACCTTGAGTGAAAAGTTTTTAATGCTGGAAGGATTATTAGCCGCTATCAAATGTAAAGTGGTAATTTAGGATTTGTTTGGAAGGACTCCAGTTAAGGAATATGGAGTGAAATAGTTCAGTGTTAACCAAAATGGAATCCTGTTGGGAAAGTGCTAAGGGTGGTCAGACCAAAACATAACAATAATCTGTGAAGCTTTTAGACACGCAGGTAGGTGCATATTGCCTGGCTGGGGTCTTCAGGATGCTAAGAATTAATTCTTGCCAACTGTTTGTGTCATGGGCTCAAAATCTTCCTCACTGACAGAGATGTAGTCATTACTTGTATTCTTCCATATCCTGAAAATCCTCACTATTCTCCATGTGATTATTCTTTCTCTTGTACATTTTCATTTACTGTAGTTCCATTTGCACTTCTTTCCTCTAACTTTAGGTGTGGTTTTATGATGTTTAACTGTTTGGACTGCTACATTCTAATGCAAAGTTCTACACTGATAATTCGGTCCAATTCAGATCACTTTGGGAAGTAAATACGTAGGTCTACGAAGAGTTATCTATCTACGAGTATTATCCACCACTCAGATGGTTGAGAAACACAGAAGAGAATTTCCTGAAGAGTTCAATTAACAACCAACTGCTGAACTTCGGGTATGATAGTGACCTGTAACAACAGAAGACAAGGGCCATGCAACAGATCGTTTATTTAGGAAATCAACAGATATTTATAGATTTTCATGTACATTATTAGACATTATTGTAAGCAAACAAACACAGTCTGCTGATAGGTAGTTTCTCGTTGAACATTAATCTTTCATCTCTTTGTGGACGTTTATTGAAGTTCAGATTATCTAGCTGTAATTGTATCCGCCTACGCAAAGTATGCTGTGGTTAGTTGTTGAATCAGTCTTTGTTCTTATTTTTCTCACGACCAATATTGGGGACGTAAACATTGACGTAAATTACTGTCTACCAATTTGGCTAGCAGCCCGCTCTCACCAGAACCTTATCATATCGTTCACAGTCATCAGTAAAGAGACAATGTAATGACAGGAAATGATGTGTTTCCCACATGGACCCTGTAAACGGCACATCTCACCCCAATGCAAATTAATGCTCACGTCACTGAGTTTTTATTGGTACATGCTGTAATTTCTAGTCCTTCTCCCTGGAACAACAAAGTTTCGCCTACTCAGTCATTCTTCTTTGTTTTCCTCAGTAAACTATCGTACGTTGAAGTGACAGTAAGAAGGAATGCAAATCCAATGTCATCGTGGATACAACAGCAAGTAAAGAGAAATACTTACCTTTGAGGACAAAAAATGATGGTTGACTTAAATTTTTAATGGTTTTATTTCTCAACTTGTTAATTATTGATATGGCTGGAGGATTTCATCATGATCTGACATAAGTTAGAGAATCAATGGAAAACCTGGGAGTACTGGACAGCTGTTTTATCCTAGTTTTGGGACTCTTCAGCACTACGCACCCAACGGGGCTCGAACCCAGGATTTTCCCCAAGTTTACCAATGGTTCTTTAAGTGATGTCAGCTCATGATGAAATCCTCCAACCAATCAAACAAAATCGCAACAAAAACTAATACTTGAAAAATTATTGATATCATTACTGTTATAATTATTTTGATTAAGACTGTTTTGTTTTATTGTTACTATTACTGTGGAAAAAAATCTTTTTGTCTTTATGGTATTCTTATTATATTCACTTTCAACACGTTTCAATATCACTGTTGTCATTGTTCTTGCTATTATTGTCATGATTACTGTTACTGTCTATTTTAAAATTCTTAATTTTGCTAGATTTCATCCTCTCTGATTTACTGTCATAGTGACATAAACAAACTGCAATTTTAACTGTCACTATGATTGACCTAGTGTGATCTGTTTGCAATATAGGTTCTAACACATTTCACATGTTATACATGACAAGATATGTGGGTTATTTAGCTCAAAATTTCTTTTGGGATTTTATGAATTTAGAACAACACATTTAAGCGAACAATATTGTTTTCAATTAGATCTCATCAGGCTTAACTCTAATATATATAAATTTACAAATAAAATTCAAATATAAACCAATCATGGTGTTTTTTCTATAGGACAATACGATGGTGAATATAAATTGTGCAAACCTAAATTATGTATTCAAAAGAAGTTCGTACAGCCTTTACCTCTCCCTTGGCCTATTAAGACGTAACCAACTAATGACCTCTACACCACCCTTTGTTTATATTTTCATCCCCTTTCTTATCATCCCTTAAACTTATCTTCATTATAAACGTGTTTCATTTCCTTCCCTTACAATCTAACATTACTTAATCGGTTCATTTGTTTTTACTAGCCTTTATCGACTACTTCCACCTGAACAGTTGTTTGTTTAATCATGCTGTTTTTCATTATTCGTGTTATCACAGATTGCCTAACTTTTTCATCTTTATTATTGATAAGACCATTATTATTATTACTATTATTATTATTATCGTTACTACTATTATGACTAATTGCACAATTTATATTCACCATCGTATTGTCCTATAGAAAAAACACCATGATTGGTTTATATTTGAATTTTATTTGTAAATTTATATATATTAGAGTTAAGCCTGATGAGATCTAATTGAAAACAATATTGTTCACTTAAATGTGCTGTGCTAAATTTTACTATGGGAATATTTAATATATTTTATGAATTCATTAAATCTTGCTTTATTAAAGTTTGTAGATTGTTTCAATGATCAGCCTAATAGTGCTTTCGCACAACTCAGAAGACAGAAATTTAATTTTTTTCATAAGTAAGGCGAAGACAAATGCGTCGGTGGCATAGCGGTTAGGATGCTCTCCAACCATGCACATGGTCCGGGGTTCGATCCCCGACCGACGCACTCCTTTATTTGAGAAATGAATGAAAACGGAGAACTCTTCGCCGACTTCTGCGCCCTCAATGAACTAGTGATTGGTGGCAGCGTATACAAACACAAGGATATCCACAAGGCTACATGGGTGTCACCAGATGGGCGAACCAAAAACCAAATTGACTTCATCTCAATCTCAAGGAAGTGGAGGCGCACCCTACTGGACACAAAAGTAAGAAGAGGAGAAGACATTGACTCAGACCACTACCTCGTACAAGGGACAATCCAAATCAAATTAAAAGCTTTCAGAGAATCAGGAGCTGCAGATAGACCACAAGCCAAGTTCAACACTCAAAAACTGAAGGACCAGGACACAAAGGACATCTTCACTGTAAGTATAAAGGACAAAGCCCAGACACAAATCAACACTGGCAAAGAGGTCAGCGTCGAAAAGCACTGGAACAACTTGAAAACAGTGTGGAATGAAACCTGCATGGAAGTTCTAGGCAGAAAGAAGAGACAGGACAAACAATGGCTCACTACGGACACTTGGAAACTAAGAGAAGAGAGAGGGGTGGTGAAACAAAAGATTCTCCAGTGCACCGACGAGCAACAAAAACAGGATTTCAATGCAAACTACAAGACACTGAACAAAAGAGTAAAGAAGAGTGCCAGAGAAGACAAAAGAAAGTACTATGAAACCATGGCAAGTGAGGCAGAACAAGCTGCAGGCAAAGGAGACCTCGCAACACTCTACCAAACTACTAGGTACCTATTGGGCAAACGTTTGACACAAATCAAGCCGGTGAAGGATGATAATGGAAAGTCACTCACCAAAGAGGTGGAGCGAAGGAAACACTGGGCTGAACACTTCAAAAGACTCCTAAATCGACCACCACCTACAACGCGCCCAACAATACCAACAACGGAGACAGAGCTACCAGTGAACACCAACCCCCCGACGAAATCAGAAGTCCTGAAGGTAATCAAGATGCTAAAAGCTGGAAAAGCAGCAGGACCAGATGGAATCCCAGCAGAAGCATTGAAAATTGATCCAGAGACAACAGCGGACTTGATGACGCCACTACTGGAGAAGGTGTGGAAAGAAGGCAAAGTACCCGAGGATTGGAAGAAAGGATACTTATTCAAACTACCAAAGAAAGGAGACCTAAGTCAATGCAAGAACTGGCGCGGAATTATGCTCCTGTCCATCCCAAACAAAATACTAAGCCGCATCATCCTGGAGAGAATCAAACATGCCCTGGATGAAAAACTTCGACCGGAACGGGCTGAATTCAGGAGAAACAAGTAATGTATTGACCAGATCGCCACATTACGGATCATCGTTGAACAAAGCCTGGAATGGCAGTCACCTCTCTATCTCAACTTCATCGACTTTTAAAAGGCCTTCGACAGCGTCGATCGAGAGGTGCTTTGGCAGCTACTTCGCTACTACGGGATGCCACCCCGTAGTAGGGGTGCCACCGACAATTATACATCTCATCCAACAGCTATACGACAATGCTGCATGCCAAGTAATCCACAACGGGAAACTTACGGAACCCTTCGAAGTGAGGATAGGAGTAAGACAAGGCTGCCTACTATCGCCAATGATTTTCTTGATTGCAGTAGACTGGATAATGCGACAAACAGCGGGCAATGAGGAAACAGGCATAAAATGGACTCACACAAAAACTTGGAGGATCTTGACTTCGCCGATGATATATGTCTGATTTCCCACAAACTGGAAGATATGCAAGCGAAAAGCAACAAGTTAGCAGAAGAAGCATCAAAGATAGGACTTCAGGTGAACATAGATAAAACAGAGGTGATGAAAATCCCTGGGCAACACCACCAACAGCAACAACAACAACTGACAACAATCAGCATGAATGGAAGGAACCTGAAAGAAACAACCTCTTTTACCTACCTGGGAAGCATCGTTTCAACTACAGACAGAACTGACGAGGATATCAAAGCAAGAATCGGAAAAGCAAGACAAGCTTTCACTACTCTCAAGTCTGTGTGGAGGTCAACAACACTCAGCATCCAAAATAAGGTCCGGATTTTCAACTCCAATGTGAAGTCAGTGCTACTATACGGATCAGAGAATTGGCCAGCGCGTCATAAAGAGCATCTCAAACAAACTACAGACCTTCATTAACAGTTGTCTTCGCTCAATACTCAAGATCAGATGGCCAGAAAAGATCAGCAACAGGGATCTCTGGGAGCGAATCAACCAGGAACCGATTGTGAAACAAATAGGCAGGAGGAAATGGAGATGGATTGGCCATACTCTGAGGAAACCATCAAATGAGTGACAACACTAGACAAGCCATCGCTCGAGTGGAACCCGAAAGGGAAGCGGCGAGTTGGTCGTCAGTGCAAGGGTGACTTGGAGGAGGTTATGTGAAGAGGAGATGAAAACGTGTGGGCAGACATGGAGCCAGGTGAAGACTCTAGCAGAGAACCGAATGTAATGGAGACGCACGGCTGAAGCCCTATGTTCCTGTAGGAATTAAAGGATACAATAATATAATAATAATCTTCTCAGCAAGAAGTTGAATATATAAGAGTTTCGCCAGTGGATTTAAGAGATTCGGAAATGTTTTTTCCGGCTTTATGTTACCATCGTTAGCCATATAGTTAAGACATGGATAAAAATCAGCCTGTGGAATAGTTATAACAGTAGGTCAAAACAAGGATGTTGCTAATGTTTATCAAAAAAATTCTTGGTAAAAGTGTTTGGGCGGCTGTTACTTCCACCACAGTGATGAAGCACCTGTCAGTTTAAGCTTCATTAAATATACTGAAATTGATTTTTGTTTCCCAGATTTTTGCAGTACTCACTTGATGGTGTTGAGGAATACAAGTCTTTCAGTCAAGGTAGATAGTTTTAACAAGCCTTAGTATAACCATTTTCTGTTCGCTGTCTGGTTTGAGTGGCAAATTTACGTATACAGACGTTTTTGAAGCTGTGTAGATAGTTTTCTTAGCCTCCATGCTTTTAGATACGTATTGATAAGCCTTTTCATTCTTTTATAAAATAGCACTAACTTGGTCTATACTTCATATTCACTTGTATCACCCCGACAGATTTTCCACGCACTGCTGAGCGTCTTTTTAACAAGATTCTCTTTTTACTGAGTTGAAAAGAACTTATAAATCTGTATGTACTGTGGTGTTCAGGATGACTTGATAAACATAGATTTTGCTCTGGTCTCGTTAACCCTTCTCACTAGAAAAACGTTTAGAAACCTGATGAAATCATTATTCCTGTATTCTGATGCAAAATTAAGACTAAGATTGAAAGGCTTGAATTCCGTCACCATATTTTACACCTTTAGTTTGGTCTTAGAATAAATCACAGTGTCATCTACATATCTTTGGTACGATTCTGTCTGCTGTAAATACTGTCTTATAGTTAATGAAACTGGACGATTTCTATTCTCAATAATAAAGGTAATTCGACATGTGAAAAAGAATTAGGCATTTACTTTTCTGAAAGTATATAATAAGCTGGTGTGTTTTGACGGTAAAATTAGCACCGAATTTTGAATGGATTTATATCAGTGTATCTCACGAGCACCTACTTTTCAAGTCAGATTACGTAAATCAGTACTTGATAGGACTTCTGCCAAACTGTATTATCGAGAGAAGAATAAATGGAATTTAGCTGATTACCTGTAAGTACTGTAAGTACTCATATCGACTTTCATTTTATTATGAGATTCATTGCGAGGGGGGACTAAATATCAAGAATTGCATATATATATATATACGCGTGTTTACCGCTTTTGTTTATATTTGACTGTGAAGCTAAGAAAATGCTAGGCTTTCTAATGACCTTGAACTTAGGTGGAATTAAGCACTTTATAACCTTGAAAAAGTTTTCCACTTCTAATTTTCTCATTTCATTACAATATATTTACTTTCTACTATTCACTTGGTAGAATCAATACTAACTGAAATGAACCAATCATATTTCGGCAGATGTATGTCTGTCAGTTTCACCCTAATCGTAAATGATCATCTGAAATCACTGATAGTATTTCCAATGAAACAAGAACACAATATTTATGGGGATTTAACTGAAATTGCCGTCCAATAAAAAATGAACTAGATAGTGAAACTTAAGCGTTTGGGACAGTGAAGGATTAATAAAACTAAACGGTTACTAAAATAATGTCAGAAATAATAATTTCAAATTGATTCGTTTATTATACACATCATACAATTATACAATGCGTGAATTTCCAAGCAAAAATCATCACGTATAACAGTGTAACGACAGAAGGCAAGAGTCAGGCAACAGATCATTTATTAAGGAAATCAACGCATATTTATATATATTTTCATGTACATTACTATGGATATTTAAGTAGACAAACACAGTCTTCCGATTGGTTGTTTCTCACGTAAAGTTAATCTTTCATCTATTTGTGACTGTTTCTTGAATGTCAAATCCTGTATATGTTAACTGCATCCGCCTACGCAAAGTCTGCTGTGATCGGTTTTGAATCAATCTTTGTTCACATTTTCTCACAACAAATCTTGGGAACGTAAATATTGACGTAAATTACTGTCTACCAATTTGGCTAGTAGACAGCACTCACCACAACAGTAGATGCTGACACTTGGTCCCGATGTCATGAAAATCCCACTTCATTTTAAATTGACTCACAAAATAAGTTAATACTATGATAAGCAAACCTGAATTCGTGTGTTTACATTCAGTATGATTATGAATGATAAAATGTGTTCGAAACATAATAATCCAGTCAGAAAATCACTCATTATGTGATGTATCCAATACTCCCAGTACTCCCAGATTTTCCAACGGTTCTCTAACTGATGTCAGCTCATGATGAAACCTTCCAACCAATCAAACACAATCCCTACAAAAGCAATACTTGAAAAGTATCCAATAACCACGTTGATAAAAAATTCACATTACAGTACTGGTCATATTTCACACAAATATCAGTTATCAGCAGAGCAGTGAATCAGATTAACATACAACCTGTATTTCCGACAAAGTCACTCCCAAATCACTGCAAAAGATCAGGAAATATATCCTTCGACTTTATGAAATTTGTGAAAAGAATGATTAGTTTGAAAACATTTTAAGCTAATAATTCGGTACCATTTAGTTTATGGTTCCATTGGAGAAAATACGGTTTTACGATTAGGTTAAAGTACAGAGCAAAACATCAGAGAAAGGAGAAACACGTGCACATCAGATTATTTTGAATTAGCCTTTGGGTTAGCTTTTAGCCCTGTCACTTAAATCTATCAGGGAATTTACCAGCCTCAATTATACATCAGTTAATGTGATACTGAATGGATCTAAGTGTAATTCTAGCATCATTAATGACAAGAATGTTTATTTTAAAAATGACTGAACCGTTCTTGCTAACGCAGTAGTTTTATTTATCCTCTTAAATATTTAATAATATTTAGTGGTAGATTTTCATGAAGACTATTATTTTTCAAGCATATTTCATTGTGATGAGATCTAACTTTTGGTAGCCCGATTTTGGAATCTGCGAAAATGAAGGTAGATTCCTTTGCATGATGACTACTAATAAATGTGTAACTGAGACAAAATAATAATTTACTGCAGTCCAGTTCAGACTAAATTAAATACAGCTGAAAAATTAGGAAGCCGGATTTACAATGAAACATTTGACATCAGGAATTAAATCAGGTCTTCTATGTAGATAATCTACCATCATTCTTCATCAGCTGAATGAATTATAATAGGAGTCTTTGAAGCTGGTGTAAATCCATTTCCGTATTTATCTAATACTTAAAAATCACTTCATTGCTTCATTGTTGTAATTCTGTCTACTTCTGTATGTGTTATCAATGATAAATGCGGTGTACTGCAACTTCAAAGAAGTAGATATTTCTTAATAACTGCTTACTACCATTTCCCATTTATCCAGATTAATAATTGGAATTTGACGCAATCTAAATAACGGTAATTGGATAGCTCATGTAACCTGATATTACATATAAACAGTGACCAAATGAAATTATAAAAAGAAAATATTAATCAGTTCAGTGTTTACGAAAATAACTTAGAAAAATTGCTACGATACGTAGAAATTTTCACCAGGTTTAGGGAGATTTTAAAGAGAATTTGATAAATCATAAAATCTTTGTACTAATCACCATAACTTGAAATAACCACGTTCCCCATACAGATTGCAGTTATACTACTTACAAGTACTTTGACAATAAATCCGATTTTTTCTACAGAATAACTGATTTCTGTATTGGCATGGGTTGATTATGTTGATAACGTATGAATTCTGTAGAAATGTTTCATGTTTTAACTTTGGAGGTAACTGCTTGGTCTAAAGGTAGCTTTCGTCATTTACTAGTGTCTACAGGAGATCAAAATAATTCGAACAAATAATCTACAATAGGAAACAGAGCAGACAATGGAAACCTTCCTACTCAATAATCCACCTAAACAGAAGTGTATTAGAGGTTGGTAAAATAAAAATGAAATAAGAGAAATACTGGTTATCGCCATTACTACGATGTCATCTAGAATGTAGAATTTAAAACACTCGTTGTCTTGCTGCTCAAAGAAGGAACTTCTAAGAGTCTGTGGAGGATTGCAGATTAGGCAGTAGTTAAATTGATGTCTAAAGCTACAAACCATACTATGGGATCAATAGAAGGAAACAGTCAAGTTTACCCAACTCGATTTTTGTGGTCAAATAAATGTTTCGAAACAGTGGGTAGACGTCGGTTGGACTAGCAGCGCATTGGAACAAAAATAAGTCAAGATTCATGAACTCTACATAAGAAAAAGCTCAGCTATAGTATCACTTGCAGCCAGACACAATTATACATTTGATGGTACAAAGTGACAGTCGCAAGATTTAGTACAAAATGCTTAAGACTAGATTGATAACTGAAGCACTCTTAGTCTCATTGGTTGAGAATAGGTAAAATAGGAATAGATCAACATGTGTCCTTCATATCATGAAAATTCTACTGCATTTTAAATTGACTCACAAAATAAGTTAATACTATGAAAAGCAAACTTGAACTTGTGTGTTTACATTCAGTATGATTAGGAATGATAAAATGTGTTGGAAGTATAATCCAGTCAAAAAATCACTCTTTCATTATGTAATGTATTCAATGAATACGCTGACATATAATTACATAGTATAACATTGGCCGTATTTCACACATACACATATACCAGTTGTCTGAGAGGTGGTGAATTAAGCAAATAAACAACCAGTATTTTGACTCTCTATTTTCAACCTGGAACTTGGTTCATCATCTTTCACTTGACATATATAAAATGAACACCTGTTATACTTAGATGTTTTCATATTGCACTGCAGAGATGGTGCTTTCTTTCATTGTCTTCATTAAGAAGGACAATATCCCTAGCATACCCTAGATAAACAAAACTTTATACTGCTCACAAGCCAATCCGTGATGCATCGAAGTCGCCTAAAGTCATATCCACCTTTTTGACGTTGTTATTTCCTCTAGACTTCATAGTTTAATTTAAAGGATTTCATTGTTCACCTGAACAACACCTTCAGAGCTAACCTGAGTTTAAGGTGAGCTTTGAGAACTCCGAATATATGAAATATGTGTGTACCTTGGAGGCGTTTACAGTGACTGGTTGTCTCTAAAGATTTTCTTAGGATTTTATTAAAATTTATCTACTAGCACATCTATAGTGAAACTGATTAGGAATGGTGAAATTAGGCATTCTTGATGGCTGGCAGTTGTTAATTTGGAGTTGCGAAAATTTTTGTGAATAACATCAACTGGCATCCCCACTCCATTTACTTTAATAATACTGTTTTCAAAGTGACAACGAAGCTTACAGCCCGGGTGTTTGTTTGTGGAATATATGGTGGTGAGGATATATGCGTCACAGTATGTCCACAGCAGCACTATTGAAATTAGTTAATAGTGAACGATGAGCCATTATTTATAACTATAGTCTTCGACAGATCATGATGGAAGAATACTTCAGACATACGTTATAGTGTGAAGTATTGTTGTTGGGACAAAAGGGTCATTTAGAAAAGACAACTACCACCACTTGATAATAAACACCATGGAATCAGCAAAGTTCATTTGTATACCAGACCAAGAGGTGTCTGTTGGTTGCAGCAGTGTAACAAGTAGTCGGTTAGAATGTAGCGCTGCTTGCCGAAATTTTGAATATGAATTAACTAAATCGACTATATTTAGCCAACATACTAAATAACTGGTGGTCGATTTCATGCTTAGTATGACAGGATGTCACATACGAAACAGTTTGAGATCCTTAGTTCAGAGGGATTTCGGTATCAATAGGCAATTATGGAACATTAAGCAATCCTGTACAAAACGTGGACTGGTGAAGAGAAAAGGTATTATAAACCTTTTCTGAATCTAATATTTATCTAGCTATTGAATATATACCATACTCTAAGCTCTCAATGAAGACATCTGCTAGGAGAGGTCCTACTGGGAACTCCACGGCGACTGCACCCCTTTGATTATAAATGATATCGTTAAATCTAAACTGCACATTAAGTGTGCATCTCAGTAATAGCTGCTTCAAATAGTTAGTCGGCATTTTAGGTCGATTTGTGAGGCATAGATGTGTATTTATTGTCAACATTATCACTTATGGTAATAAATTAATATTGTTATTTAAAAGGTTTATGTAAGTCACTGACTCATTTTTTTTACATAAAACTGACTCAGTCACTTTTTGTAGAGTCACATCTATAAGACTGACTCATTTCAATACCAAGTTTATATACATGGGCATATTTCCTAACCTTTCATAATGAAATTTCTCATAGAAAACATGAATGAAGTCTATCTTAAAGTAGTAGGAAGCTTCCAGACTTGGTTTAATCATTCCTTTCAGATATCTCGCTTGTGTATATGTGATTCAGTTGAAGACAGATACTCACAACCGAACTAATATTAGGCTGGAAAACATTACGCCCACTATAACAAGTTTTCTGTAGTGGGAAGTCAGGGATTATCCGTCCTGACTTACCAGCTGAATGGCTACGCGTTCTCCATGAAACCTACCAGCTCTTTACTCGACTTTTAGAACTGTTGTAAGTACGTGTTATCCAATAATCCGAAAATAAAATGAAACTGCCAATGGCCCTTTGACTCCTGATGATTATTTTACTGATGCAGGCAGGTTCCTTTGTCACATTGATGTCATAAATATACTCGGATTGTAGGTGGTGTGTTTTCATAAACATGTTGTGAACTCACACTCTAAAGCGTTCATGCAAGTATTGGTTGACCTCCAGTCTGACCGAATGAACTACATGATATGACAATTAAATGTCTTTATCTGACCAGTCTATGACTAATATACAAAAGGTCATGGCTGTTTTAGAAACTGAACACTTGATCATATTTATCTTTTCGAAGTTATCATAATAATTCAAGAGATTTCCTCTAACATATTTCTAACAATTAAACAATCAGGTGTTAATATTACTGGGGGAATGTGAGTTTATTTTAGGTGCCTTAGAAAGTTGGCTGTGATTTTCTTTTCGACGACTTCATTTTCAAGCTGTACAGTCGTATTTATACTGGGGAAAGCGGCATTAGTGGCATAGTTATTTTAAATCGTGAGGATTACATCAACAAATTACGTAGCATTCTTTGCGACAAAGAAAAGTTTTTAAAATCAACCGACCAGAAAGATAGAATGGAAGGTATTGAGAATGAATTGTCAACTACTTTGAAGAAGTTGAAAGACGAATCTATTATTACGTCGTATATGTATGAACATCTCAAGCCGACTGGTCCAACCATCCCTCGTATATATGGTTTTCCTAAGGTGCATGAAGTCGGTGTCCCCCTGCGACCTCTATTGGACATGCTGGACTCTCCTTATCATTCTACAGCTAAACAGCTCGCTGAAAACCCTGAACCAGTGAGACCAGATCTATGCAGACATAGTCTTTCGGACACTTTTGACTTCGTCAGTTGTGTTGATGCGATTAGTGTGACCAGTATACAAATGATCTAATTAGATGTTTGCTCTTTATTTACGAATGTATCGTTAGGAGAAACTATTTGTTATCTATGTGATTACATCGACCTAGAATTCATAAACTAACTGTTTGCCAACTAGCTGTTTGAAGCGGCTATTACTGAGAGGGACGCTTAATGTGCAGTTTGGATTTAGCCATGTCATTCGTAATCCAAAGGATGGAGTCGCCATGGGGTCTCCATGAGGACCTCTCCTAGAGTATGTCTTCATCGGAAGCCTGGAGACTGGACCATTGAGAGAAACAATCTCGAGTTTGTATATGTATAGACAATTTATCGATGACACCTTCATCATTTGTAACGCCGAGTGTTCAACTGCCAAGCTTCTCGAAAAATTCAATGGTTCTCACCCATCGATGCTTTTCACTATCGAAGAAGAGTTGAATTCCGCGTTTCACTTGTGATGTTGAACAGAAGAGAAGATGGCACTTTAAAAAGATCGATTTATCGAAAGCCAACATTTACGGAGTAGCACACTAAATACAACAGTTGGGTGCCTCTAGGTGGGAAGAGAAGTCTTATCCGTTCTCTATGCTCCAGAATTCGAGAAATTCGCTCTATATATATGGTCGATGTTGAACCAGAAAACACCTCGCATAACTCTCCTAAATAAAGGATACCCTAGAAGGTTTAGTGACAGAAACATTAAGGAAGAAATCGTCCCCAGGCAAATCACAGTGCCAAAGAAGACAGTGTTTATGAGTTTAGCGTTCGAACATGACACTGTTGTTGAAGTCATTAAGAGGCGTTTATCTAAATGTATTAAACGCTGCTTTTATGCAGCTGACTTACATTTAGTATTTACCAGCGGAAATATGATTCGACCACGCGTTAAGGATAAACTACCACTTATGTCCACTTCTATGTGCATATACTCATTCGCATGCTCGTGTGGAGCTGATTACATTGAACGTTGTAAGCGTGTTCTCCGTAAACGCGTAGCTGAACACTACCCGGTTTGGTTAATGAAAGGTGAGCTAAGGATGACAAAGTCTTCAATTTGTGAACACCTTCTGGATTCAGGTCCTTCGTCCTCGCTTTATATATATATAATTTTAGAGCCAGAAGTGGAAATTATGGAAAAGGATATGTTTGCTCATTGTTTGTCTTCACTTAAAGTGAAATAATCGGGTATTCAATAGAAGAGAGCATTGCATTGTCAAAAGCACTAAACCTATTTTTTTGGCTGTTTAAAGAATGTCATCAAGATGATTGTCTTTCTTTACAGTGGACTATATGCGTACACAAGAATACGGGATTTTTACTCGAAAATTGAGAGTAGTGTTTGGTTACCATGGTAGGTAGGGACCCATAATTATTTCTGCAAAGCATCTCATAGTATCGAATAAAGATGAAGCTTCTCTTTTGTATTATCTGGGTTTCATCTCTGGAGAAATGTATGATTACTTTCTGTGATACATCTGGTAAGGCGTGCAAAATTACTGTTCTTACAAGATAAGGTGAAGTATCTGCTGCAAATTTAGTTGGAAAACTTGGGTTACAGTTTGCTCACTGCAATTCAGAGCTCAGCAGAAAGTTCACTTTTTGTAAAGCTTCTTCACGATCTTCTGGCGACTTTCAGGTTGCATTCTTTTCTAGCAAGCTATTTAGTAGACGTCAAATCTTATTTGTGAAAGGAAAAGTGAGGAATTGTAGCTCATTAATTCAAAGAGGAAACGTATAGAAGGCACTTTTTTAGGTGTTACTATCTTCCTTATACACTGTCAGAGTCTAAGCACCTAAGAGACGCATCAAATATGAAGGTATTTTACAGAATGTAGTCAATACTGACAACTGAAATCCTTCATAATCCGTTAGTATATATTCCTGATAAGATAGTTTCTTTTTGTTGTAAAGCTACTCTGGAGAACTAGCTTCATAGTTCAGATAGATGGCTGCATCTGAAATGCCACCTAAAATAATGTCTATCAACTGTTGAAAAATGGCTGGAGCGACATTAATCGTGAGACCTTATCTGTCCTATTAAAACAAATAACTGTACATATTAGTGATTGAGTTTTGTTTTATGTGGTGCTACTTTTATTTCTAGATATAGGTCAGTAGGGTACGATTTTGAAAAGTAACAGTTACCATCTAGGACAGTGAATAAATCACACAGATCAGGCAGACGATAATGGTACTGTTCTTAGGCAGCATTCAGACCAGTCGAAAAATCAGCTCAAATACGTAAAGAATCATTGGCTTGGTTGACAGCTACTGTAGTTACCTTCCAGGGTGAGCAGGAGAATGCTGTTTATGCGTCTTGTCTCTGTGATTCTCCAGCTATGTAGCATATAATAAGAGGCCAATAATGGCTTGCATCGTGGTGCGGTGTACCAAGACAAGTCGTATTACAGACAGACCCAAGTATAATACCAGGCAGTTTGAGATGTCAGAATTGCCTGAGTTCTAAATATTTTGATTCACCTTGGGTAATGCAACAAATTCTCATGAATGCAATATTACGGGAGGGTAGACAACAATGAAGTTGATGTTATGACTTTAAGTAACTACCATATAAGCTTATTATATCGTTCTAAAATTTGCTGATGATATCAGACTCGGTATCTAATCGTAGCCGTACATTACTCCTATTTATCTGAATTTTAAGAGACCGTCATTCGCCTGGTTTTGTAACACAGAATGTTCCCAATATACGTGCAGACTTTGCGAGTGGTCTGAGACTTATTTAGCAATAGATACTGCTCAGAATCTAAATATGTTTTTGCGTGACCAGGTATGAATTGTATCGATTTCAGGTTGTGATGGCATTTCACCTCCTGAACCCATGATTAACAGAATTACGATGTAAAGATTGCAAGTGGATTCTGGTTATTCTTAATGAGTTTTAATACCGTTGACAAACAACTTAATCGTCTAATTTGTGCAGTAACTTACAACATAGTTAAATAATGTAAACATGTATACCAATTTTAAATAAAGAGGGACACTGAACTTTGTCTCAACTCATTTAAAATGAAACTAACATTACTGGCATAGTACTAAATTTTATAATTACATTTTCGATAGATTATAAGGAAGTTTAAATCCAAATATTTGTACATCTTTATGAATTTTTTAAGTATTTTATTTACTTAGGTCAGTTTGATGACAAAATGCTGTTTAAACAATAACTGTGATAAAGCATCATTCAGTAAAACTTCAATTCATATTTTCCATTAATATACAATCTGTGTGAATATGAATCAGATTCATAACTACACTAAATCATTTGTTCATATTGATAATTAATTTATGGAATAAGAAACGACATTGCACACTAGTATTAATGTCGTACTAAAGTGGATATTAGACTTCCTATGTTCTTTTGTAATAAGATTTCATTAGCTGCATTTGCTATTTCTATACCGATGACAATATTTAGTTGCCTAAGATTTGTGACATCCTCCAGGGTGGTTGGATGTCTGGAGAGTATTTGAGTCTTTTCAAGTACGTTCCTCTAGTTTAATCACTTTAAAGGCATATATCTATATAAATAAACCTTTTGTTTCTTTAGACAGTCTTTGTTTATTTAACCTGACATGCACACATAATGCTCTATTTTATCTTCAACATTTGTGTTAACATCGATCCCAATGAGATTCGTAATCAGAAAAAATAAAATACCCTTCTAACAACAAACGTTAGCTCTAAACATTGTAAAATTCAATGTTATTTATGATCATTTGGCTTGTATAAACCTCCCAAAGATGTTTCAAATGAATGGGGATCAGTTACCAAAAATTAATCACTGTAGCTGCCTACTGACCTATAAATCATTTGTGTTCTGTGGCCAACGGGCTGAATTCAGGGACACTTGTGTTTGTTGATGCTGGGAGGAGTGATTAGATAAGAAGCTATGCCTAGCTACCTAGCTTTCCCATTTTCTACTATTCACCCCTAAAATAAAACAGTGAAACTTACGAACAATCCAGGATTTGAACCTGCATTAGTACTAAGCTACTTATACATGGGCTATTTAATGCTACTTTTCCCCCGTATTATCGCATACATATTCATTTCAAACTGTACTTAAGGACTGAAGGTAAACGAAATACTGCTATGCTGTTTAGATACATTAGAATAAATATATCCAAATACTAGTTCACTCATAATCCCATGTCTTTTGAATAACTTAGCAACAAGTCGTTTACTTTCAGTCTGCTTAATTATTAGATAATCCAGATATTCATTTAGACGTTTCTAGAGTAAAAAACATCGTAATGATCATGGCAGTAAAAATTTCACCACTCTTAACATACATTATTTCATAAACTGACTGATATGAGAATATGAAAGCAGAGATTGTAGAGGTAATTATCTTAAATGATATTCTCCATTCACTTAGTAATATTTTTATTGACACTGAAAATAGCTAAATGTGCTTCATGCGTATATCTCGGACTGCTGCTGTACTTATAATCCACAGATAGTTATGTATAATACTCGAAGTACATTTGAGATGCTGTCAACAGCTGCCTGTGAATTTACAGCTGTGTTACAGTTAGCCATAATTATTTGAATAGTAATTGTACGAGTCACTTTTATGTAAGTGTCTGCATTTGATTTGATGGGATATGTAAATTCTAGAAGCAGCCATAAGGAAATCGGTTACAAATAAACTTCATGTAGACTGAGTGCAACCGGCAACTGTTTAATTTTGTTGTTAGTACAATATGTTTATGGTTGTAAATAATTCCCGATCTGTCTAGCTTTGTTGCATTTGACCTTCGAAATATCTGTCTTTTTCTCATGGTTTTTTATCTTACCTTAAGCTTCTCAAAGTTTCAACGGCTTTCATACACTACATTTTGGGGGTCACTGGTCGTGCACTGTTGACTGATTTGAAGACTGAACTCCTCTGTGAACCAAGTCATATTACTATGCCAGATTAAGGCGTTTTGTATCCAGATTTGAAAACGTTTTCCTGCCTAGTTTGGAAAAGATGAATTTAAATTTACAATAAGTCCTATCCTAACACGTCTACTAAACACATGGCATCATAGGGACGTTAATGTAGTATATCGCATACCTTATTGAGAGAGTGAGGAATTGCAGGAATACACAACCACTGCATAATTCAGTCAAGATATATATATATATATACGATTTCGGTAAAAAAATTTCTCACTAGGTTTTCAATGCTTCCACAAACTTCTTACTCACTTTCAAATCCCTGATAGTTATTGCTGAAATTCCATGGGACTAACTTGACTATTCACTGGAAGAAACCCAACGTAACTTAACCCCTAGCAAAGTGTTATGTGGAGTAACCTCCAAGTGAAACTTTAGTGCTTTGAATATTATGTTAAATGTGAGTCATTGGCCGGCAATGACGCTGTATGATTAGCAGCATAGACATAAGGTTTGTCAGTGGTTTAGTAGCAGAACGCTAGCCAGACACTAGGGAGGTCGGGATTTGGTTCCCAGCTGACGTACTGCTTAACTTCACCTAGTTTACCAACAGGTATCAAGCAGGGAAAATAGAGAAGGTTGAGCATGAGACAAGCAGTCCCACACTGACATTATTACTACTGAAACATCAAAAGCTGGAGGTCGTATGTTTCACTCGGAACGTAAAGGAATGAAAAAAACATGGACATACTACTTATCAAGTTTACTAGATGGAGATGTTTACTTTTCGTTGTTCAGGTTTATAAAGGTCCTTTGGGATAAATTTTAATTAAATAAGTTGAAAGTGAAAACTGATTTTGATTTTAAGAGAAGCAGTAATAGCAATTCCCAAGATGTTAACTGTTCGAGAGATAAGTTACTTAAAATTCAATTTATAGATAATCGATTCAGATAAATATATATATATATATATATATATATATATATATGGAGTGGCCTTTGATATAATCAGTGATGACTGAAGGTGAAACGAAGATGTACGTAGCGGTGGGATTTAAATTACTAGTCCGGGGATTTACCAAGTTAGCTGTGAGATCCATTACCTAGTAACGACTGAAGGTGACTAATAATGTTTCAGTGTGATCCCAATCGACTAGGTGATCCAAAACCCAAGAGCAGAACATTTTAGTATCAAGTAAAATACATTTAGGAAGAACTAATTTTTTGAACATTTAGACGAGTCCAATGAAGGATTCATCGACCTCTTCAGAAGAAGCTTTTCATGAAAACCGAAAGACTTTCAACTTGTAGGAGTAAATAGAAAAGAACTATTATCATTAAAGTGGCAGAAAATAATAATATAACTAACTTATACGACTGTAACTAGTAAGCAAATATTTATCGACAGTTCTGTTTATCTAAACCGATGGTACTTCATCTGAATGTGTAAGATACATTTAAGCAGGTGAATCTATATGTGGTAATGACCTAATTTTAGAATATGCATCATTGACTCTAGCAGCAGTATCACAAAGTTTATAGATGAACTTTAAGTTGCACTGATGACCTGTAGCTACATGGCCCACAATCAAATGAATAATCCGTAGACGACTTTTTCTAAAAGAAATTTTATTTGTAGCAACTATCTTTTTGTTTTCTCTCATGGCTGGTATAGTCAGTGACTACACAAGCAGCGAACAATCATAGATCTAAAATAGATCACTTTTTGGTGTTCGCATAGAGTGTAAAGATTCCATCGAAAACCTGTAATACTTAGTTAGCATGTGCCTAGATTGGTAAGAATTGATGAAATGATGCAAATTATTACTGAAACATTTGCACAGTCAGGAGGGAGCCAAGCAACTATCATCTCCATCATGAGAAACGAATTTCTTTTCTCACTATGAAACCTATATTCCTGAAAGGTTTCCTTTAGATTAAACTGATCAGATAAATATAAACCAACAATCAGTCATTGATCTCTTACTTTGGTGCACAAGGTGAACGCTATCCATCGTTTGGTGATCTCTGAATGCAAAATGTAATATGATGTTGTGGCTGAATATAACACGCTCTTACCGTTAAATTAAAACACAACAATATACGACTGATCAGTCAAACAGAAAAGATTAACTGAGAAGGCAAAGATTTTATTGATCTAGGGAAAAAGTAACATGACCGGAAGCTAAACCTGATCATATATTTATTTCACATGACGGGTAAATCAATAATTTGAGATACAAAAACTACAACCGGGTTGGCTAAGATGAACCAATGAAATCCAACATCCTGACCTTTAGTCTAAGTTAGAGTCAAATGTCTGGTCTACAGATCATGTAGGAAAGTTTTAGTGATAATATGTCTCCACTTGTATTGACATCTCCCCATTTTTAATATATGTTTTCAAATGGATGACATCTTGGAGATACTTGGTGGGTCGTCGTTGCTCTCTACAGTCTTCGTATTACCTCTGTAGTAGTTTAGCAGCTTCTACTTGCTGCTACAACTGCGTAGAATGTTGATGAGGATATTTACACTTCCATCAACAGGTGCTTGAGAAGAAGCATATAGTTGTGAACGAAAAGACTTTTAGAGTATTTCCTAAAAGGAAAGTTTATCTGTTTAGTCAATACCCAAAATGACTTGAAAGATAACCTTATCCTTTACAGCTCCTTAACACATTTTTGATTACAAAAATAAGAATGAAGCAAAGAACACCCTTGACAAAATTAATAATGTGCATCCTGCAGTAAATTTTGCCATTGAGAAAGAAAGAAATGGTAGTATTTCATCCCTGAACGTCTTTATGACTACAAAAGAGGATGGTCTGATAAAAGGAGTGCATACAGAAAACCTTCATGGACTGATCAGCATACTCATTTGTAGAGTTTCTCACTTTTGAAATCTAAACGCAATTTAGTGAAGTGCTTGGTTCACAAAGCTAGAGTAATCTGCTGTAATGACTGTCTGAATGAACTCAAGATTATTACAGAATTACTTGGTGAAAATGTATATCCGGGAAAGTTTATTGATAAAAATATAAATGTGACGTCAAGGCAAGCTAGTTGTCAACAGCTCTGAAGAAGCCCTTGTTATTAAAACTGTAGTTTCTTGGTAACAACATCAGTGAAATAATAACACAACGCCTAGAGAATGGAGTAAAAACAGTACTCATTGCTGCAATAGTTCATTCTCTCTTCACAACCATTCCGGCTTTACTCTCAAGAAATAAGGTTAAAATACCTGATTTCGCCTCCTCAGTGTGTATCTGCTAGTCTGACTGCTTCTACAGAGCTAGTCAGATTGGGCGTACATTTAGGCATGTTTATCATCGAACTTCCGAACATCATCCTGAGTGGTTAGTCAAGGGACAGACAAGGTCTGTTTGTAGTTCTGTTTAACTCACTTTGTAGATACTGAACATAAAGTCAATGTTAACAAGGTACTTAAAGTTATCTATTGTATTCCGACTAATCTTTATTTCACCTTATATGTATAGCTAAGGACATCGGAATCCACCTGAATAACCTAACTTATGCTTTCAAAAGAATTTCTTTCAGACACCTTTCCCATCTTGGTCATCATTCCTTTATTGTAAAAAATCTGACAACTTCCCCTTCCTTCTAAGTCTTTTGCAAGTCATTATGGTTTTGACCATCTTTAAATGTCGCATAAATTTCTCTTCTTAGTTTTATCTGATATTCAATTTATTATTGTATTTTTGTGCATATTATCACTTACACGTGCTTTTGAACTGTCGTTCTATTGATCTTAGCAAGTCGATATAATTTAAAAAACATCAACGTTATCAAAAATACAATGACTCCTTAAATATTACATATAAATATAGAGACAGATGAAGAAGTTATCAAAAAGAATATTCTTTGTTCACTAACCAGTCTTTGGGAAATTTTTTGTGTGCATTTTTAATCAAATAACGAATGTGTATACAATAATGCAGATATATTTCCAGAAATTCGACTTACTGAAGTTAACTTCTTACTACACAGGTGAATTCTACAAACCAGTAAGAAGTCTGTAATCAATCAGGCTGGCATTAAAAGTGAACAGGGGGAAAATTAAACCAAATCTTAGGTTTAAATTCCTTGTCAGTATTAACTACAGAAGCGGGTAGAATAAATATTATTAAGTGTTCAAAAGATGCATAACTGCGCTTACAAAAGGCTGGAAAGTAGCAGATTTGTATTCACGTTTCCCAGGATAGCCTAGAAAATACTTACCTAACTACTCTAAAATATTGTTTTGTTTTTCATTCATTGGGAAATACAAAAGCCTTTATTATAATGAATATCATATACCCAATGCCCAAATTTTTTCAAACCGTTAAAAGTGAACTTGGTTTGGACATATATAAAACATCTTTGCCTAAATTTTTATTGCGCCCGAAGTTATATTGTATTCGGACAACTATAAAAGAGTTTGGTACAAAAATCCAGTTTGAGGTTTAAATCAAAGATATAAACAATTTAACTCTAACTTCTAACAAGAGTTTCGAGTAATTTGAATGAAATATTTGGAACTGCTACTTTATAAAAACAAATATAAGATTTTTGTCAGAGGGATACAAAGTCCAAGTCAGTTAACTTTTAAAGGAGACTCGTTCTCATCCCATCATGCTTGTTGTGAATCACAAAAGCTTTATTGATAAACCGTCATTCATATTGACTAGTAAAGATATTTTTATTCCCCGGGCTACGACTGGAATATTGGGATTCAGGCTTTGAAGTTTTAGTAACGGTGGCGTATCTTTTACGGTGTGGGGATGTTAGCCTCACGCTCAACCTTCCCTCTTTTTTCGTGCATACTACTGCTTAGTAAACTAGGAGAGATTTCAGGGGTCTCTGACGGGGAATCAAGCCCCCTCCACTCGCATAGCTAACTAACTAAATTCTCATTCGTCTCATCTTTTAAAGTGTAAGGAAATAACACTTTAAAGGTGACTAGTGACTGAGTTTTATTCATTCAGTAGGGTGTTTCTTGTTATTAACCTACAGACTGTTGATTAGGACTCTACTACACCAAGTACGTTTACATCTCAACTTAAATTGTTAACAAACAAAAAATGAAATCATAGAACAACAGTTATTTTGAAATCATGATATAAAAAGTTTAATTAGTCAATTCCTTGATGAAAACATTTCAGTAGTAAATGACAGTAAATCTTACATGAATAAATATCATAATCATAATCATATCATAATCATCTTCAAGAGAAAAAAGATTTCATCATTAATGCTTTTCTTTCGGTGGAACTATTATAACGGGAATATGAGCATGATGTAATACATATTCAGAAACACTTCCAAGAAAAGTACGTCGAATTGCACCAAGACCTCTGTTCCCCATGATAATCACATTGGCGTTGTGATCTTCGATCGATTTCAGTAGAGCAGCACCAGGTCGAGTATCCACATGAAGAAAAGCTTGACAGTTCACACCACACTGCTTTGCTTCAGCTATATATTTCTTTCCTAATACTTTTCCGTTATCAATACTATCTTGCATCATTTTGGTAATATCTGTTAGGGGTGGTGTCTCCATGGTTAGTCCAACAGCAGGTGTCGCATAAACTGGCTCAACAATATTGATGAACTTTACAATATCATTTGGACGCTTCATATTTTCTATGTACCACTGGAATGCTCTTTGAGCATGTTCACTGCCATCTATCGGCATTAAAACCACTCTAGGTGTTTCATTAACTTCACTCATTGTATGGTAATGTTTTGTCAGTTCGATAAACTTTATTTTAAATATGTAACAGACATGTCTATTCCAGCTTTCTTATTAGTCAATACTGCTTGCCAGTGATTGGTCAGTTAAGTGACCTTGACTTAATGTCTCTGGATTTTTCCAGATTCCTAAATATGTTGAGGTAGACACATAATTTTTGTTTCGTGAATAAAATAAATCAACAAATTTGTTTTTCCTTTTCCTTTTACTATAGTCTCATTCTTCATTGATGGAAAAATACTCGCTGAAATACAATATATGAAGGGGAGATCGTGTGCAACCAACTAGCCTGCTAAGCTTTAAAAACTGAATTATAACAGTCAACCAGTGTGCAAAAATTATCCTTGTCAGGTTATATTTACTATTCGGGATAGCTGAGTGTTCCAGCTACGAAAATTAATGCTAAAAATGATCATTCCCAGTAAAAAGCTTATGCTTTGTGGAATAGATCAAATTTATTATAATTACACTTCAATAGTAATTTGGTGGACGGTGACTAGCAGTGGAATGCAGGATGAGGATTCCGTCCTTGATATTACAGTTGCTAGTCACCATACACCAAATTACTTCAAGTTAAATCCTCAGGAGTCATCACGTCAACAGAGACCGAGCACTTCGGTCCAGTCAGTCAACGGGAAAGTCCAAAGTGAATTACATAGATTTCAATAGTTTACACATAATAAGATTTCTTGTTTTCGTATAAATAATCCCAGCAGTTGGTGTGATCCCGGGTAGTAATTTTGATTGGAAAATTAAAAAAAAAAAAAACTTACCGTTTTGTGTAAACTATTGAAATATTATTATAATTAATAATCATTTCCATCTAGCTTAGTAAATTCGTTAACCGTCAGGGAACTTAGTTTTTGCACCTGCTTAAGTGATAAGGAAAGATTCTATATCGAACCATAGGAAATATTACTGACCAGTGTTTTGACTGTGATTAAAAGTATGTAATGTCTATCTCTAAGGTGGTGACGCAGAATTGATAGATTAATGACTCATTTGAACTTTAGAGAAAATTGTCTAGACGTGCAAAGTGACATTTTTCAATATGACTGTCAAGAGGGGAAATCAGGTCAATTAACAGCTAATTTCTTGATTACCTTACACATTATTCTGGGTTAATAGGTAAGCCTTTCGGACTGACATATAAGGTACAGTCAAGTCATTGCAACGCCATTCAGTCACATCTTCTTCATACAGCCGAAGCTCTTAATATATACAAAAGGAATACCCTGAACTCTGTATACAAATGCTGTTTATCCTATTTCCTTTAGTTCCACGGCCTTAGATCTTTCGACGTGTTCTACAATAATTTTGTAGATAATTCATCTTTATTCTCTTTTGTGAACTTCTAAGTTTAAGAAAAATACGTTGTACATATTCTAAGTCTTTTTCTCTTATGAAAAGCATTCCTATTTCCACGAGACTGCATTTTTAGTAGCTATTTCTGAAGGTTATTTTCCACTTATTGCCCTAGATTACATAAGGTTAAGGAAATTCCAAAACTTACCACTTTCCTTCTTGATATATAATTCAGTTTGTTTCGTTGTCAACTGACATTAATATTTGACCTTTATTGACATTTTCCTTGACGTTTCAGGAACAGATTAATCATGCAACCTTGTCGAGAAGATACGAAATGACCAATGTGTGCTGACTTGTTTTTGTTTATAGTTTTATGCATGCTGGTACCCAACATCTATGTCAAATTATTTCTGGTAAAGCTACCTAGTCCGGTGACGTAACGTTTTCTGTCAAATACCAGAGGTTTTAAGTTACTACAAAATTAATGTAACTATGAACTACAGGTATTCTATACTATCACAGGATCAGAAAAATCCGAAATATAAACAAATTTCATATTATTAGCTTTAAAAAAAATAAAGTAACTGAGTATACTTCAGAAACTTCATTTTCGCGTCATCTCACAGATATTTTTTGACTGTGTTTTGGCATTATTATTTCTTCATTTCTTAACATTCCGAATGGTACATAGGGCTTCAAGCTTTGAAGGTTGAGTACTGATGGCATTGTTTTTATGGGAAGCAGAGTTGTAGCCTCACGTGCAACTTCCCCTCCTTTCAGTACTTATTGTCGGCTAGTATAACTAGGTGAGATTTACGAGTACGTCAGCCGGTAATCGAGCCCGAAACTCACATGTAGCCGAAGGTAACTCTATCGTTGAACTACCGGTACACATTATTGACATTATTTAGTACCACTAATCAGTGGAATTCAAAATAAACGTTTCATTTCATTTTGTGACTTTTTAACACAACCACTTAAAATGATTTCAGGTCTCTGTAGGAATACTAAACACTTCCTAGGTATAAAAGTGCATATAGCACTTACTAGTTGCCAGTTGAATGAAGCCCACGTTCTAAATATTGGTGTTAGATAAGAAAGACGAAGAAAAGAAATAACAGAGTTTGTTAGATATGCAGGCGTGTATTAACGAAACACTGCCAGTTCCTGAGGTTATTCTATCACAGATTATATTATGAAATAAAAATTTTAAAAACTAACAGGTGTTCACTATTCTACTCCAATGTTTATTTTTTCTAGATCTGGCTAAACGGCAGCATTAATTTTTATGGGTGCTATTCAGTAATACCTTATAGTCAGTTGACCTAATTTAGGCGAACACAAACAATGTATAGTATTGTGTCGGAGACATCTAGTATTTCATTTCTATTACTATTGTTAAAGATATGAGTTGTTAAATTTAACGGACCATATTTTGGAATAAATATTTGTTAAAATATGTATTAAAGCAACATTCATATGTCGTCATTTCTTTACGTCCGGACTACCGTTGATTTAATGAAATCAATAGACTGATAGGCTGAAATTAACATAGTGTATGTACGTATGTATGTTTCATTGATTTTCACTTATTTGTATCCAATATATTGTGGGGTAAGAGAACTATATATATATATATATATATATATATATATATATATATATATATATGACAATTTTTCCACTCTAGCAAACATCCTGTTCTAAATAAATTTAGCTGCTATAATGGAAGTCGTTCCCTCCCTACTCAAGAATATCTAGTAGTAGTTTATTTCAGCTGTTCGTGTTAGCATGTTCAAAAACAAAGTCGCAAGTATTAAAGGTTGAAATGTATTCATCCAAATTCACAGCCTTACCTTAATAACAAATATTTTTGAGTATATACAGGCTAAAAGGCAAAATAATGACTGTTGTGTTTTAAATGCATGGTAATTAAAGCAGTTGGATAATTTTTAAATCCACAGACTGGGTATGTCTGCGTATGATGTAGTCGCTAAATACTCACGGAATTACTAGTTAACAATAATGAGCGTTCGACAACTTCCTAGTAGATTTCTTCGGCTCCTACTAGTAAATGAGAAAACCCACAGAATGATATTGGTACATGTATTCCATTTGAGAAGGCAAGAGATAGATATGATAGAGAAGTCTGCACTGAAAATGTTGCCTAGGAAGACAACAAGATATTCCCAAATAAGCCACCCAGTTCAGAGGACATATTTACACCAAATGAGCAAGATAAGAGTTGTACATTAATAATAATAATAATAGTCAAAAAGTATCACAGGATGTAATAGTACTACGACACAGCCCGTGCAGCAGGTGTCTGTCAAAATAATAAAGTGTATTTGATAGTTTAAGTAATAGACAGATAGCCACTATTATTATAATGTGAATTCTCACTGACAGACTATCAAGCTAGTCTATAGTCTAATATAAAACTAAATTACAACGTACACTAGTTTCATGCTCTTTAGCTTAGCTAACAAATTTTGAACCTATTCTACACTTCACTCTCAGCGCTTACTACCTTCTGGAAACTGTTTCGCGGACACAATCTAGCAGTAAATGAAGTCACTGTTGACTTCAGTCGTAACGTCTACGATTACATAGTTGGATGAATTTTTAGAAAATATGAATAGAATGTAGATAGACCTTGCTGATAAGTACTGAATGACGTAAGAACTAGGTTCAGTCATTCCTATTCATTGAACATGAGCTTCAAAGACCATGAAGAGTTATTTTTAGTTACATCATAATAATTAGTAACATGTATAAACACATTCAAAACATTATTTGATAATACACCGGACCATGTAGTCACTGCATCTAGTTCCTTAGGCAACAAATTCTGACACTAGTTCAAGCCGTTACAATGGGATGTGTAAGATATCTTGCGGTCATCTGCAAAAATCAATGATCAGCCATGTGGGAAACAACTACTTATGTCTTTGACATGAAGCAAAACCAGACTTTAACACTACTATGAACTACATCACGGGTGTCTGGTCTAGGTTCAGTAGTTCCAGATTCAAGTGACATGGCCATATTGTTCGGAATATTGAATGAACAATAGTTATAAAGTAAACGTAATAGTTTCCAAATGCTTGGGGAATATCTCGCCTTACAAAAAGTTGTGATTTAACTGGTCAAATTTAAATGTTCGCATTGTAGACATTAGTATCGGTAACCTAATAGATGTTTCACCAAGGTAATTTCACTTTTTAAAGCATCTTTATCAGCATTGTTCTCATCACCTGCGTCTTACTTCTGTCACTGTGTCTTATAGAATTCAGCGACCACTAATAGCTGTGAATATGTATGCACCACATTTTATAACGTTGCCATGTTAATGACGTCTGTAGACTGACATCTTTTATGCACGAATAATTGGGAATAAAGTTTTAGAGGATGAGAGGCGTTGATGTTTACAAAAGTATGACGTATACTAACGCATATTATTATACCCATAACCTCTATCCTATTTGTTCTGCGTAGACCAAAAGCAAGTCAAAATGACTGTCCAAAATACGAGATATATTTCGGGATCAAAATCGTGGTGCGATGCTGAATGTTTAACTAGCTGGGGAGCATGTACGAACGAAAGTAACACAATGACGTGCCGAATGGCGTGGATGCTTTACCAAGAGCCTTCAGCTTAACGTGTCAACTTAAACGGTGAAGCTGAAAATCCAGTGTTGATTGATGAATACGGTAGACTAATAATTCTAGGGGATTATTTACCACTAGAATATTATCACAAGCAGAAAATCATTATCGACATTAATCGGCCACATTGGGGTTTACCTCTTGTTTCAGTTTTTTGATACACTACTAGATATTTCATATAGTAATTTCCATGACATAAAATTTTAAAAACAATAACATTTGGAGCAGGACAAAGCAAATCCATTTTATTTTGTCGTGTTATGGCTTTGTTTACATTACTAGACAGACAGACAAAGTTTATTTTTAATTCACCAATCGAATTGAAGTAACAACTAAATTACAGAAGTCTTCAAGGTTACCTTTTGTGGCTTAGACAAGAAGACAGATTTGAACTTTAGTTAGATAAGTAGGGCTTTTATGATTAATGTGAAATAAGGTTTCTTTTAAATTTCATAGAAATCACTTCAAATAATTCTTATGGTATTATTTAAAGATAATCATGAAGATATAAATATATTATTTCCAACACAGTAGTAACAATGATGACATTAACATAACAAGTTGGTACAGTACTATACATTAAGCCCTCAGTCATGGTGACTCATAACACCACATATTACTCTATGCTGAAGGTCCTAACAGATTATTCAGCTACTTTTAGCTGGGTGTTGATACTAATACACTGACATTGTGTCCTGGAACATCAAGAAATGAATAATATTTTATGCGTAACAAATGTGTAATCAGTATAATCGTAGGTGAAATTGTTCAGATACGAGTGCTAGAGTGGATTGAAATTCATAATCTGATGGTTAAATGAAGACTGTTTAAAATGCAGAATACTTGCCATTAGGTTGAATGAATACATTAATGTTAATAAGTGAGAAAAGTATCAAATCTTGTGAGACATTCTTTTTTAACTAGTGATACCTATAAAATATAAGAGAAAGGTTTATCAGACTATTTATGCATGATGTAATCTCCGAAAACGTGTAGCTGAACACTATCCAGTCTGGTTAATGAAAGGCGAACGTAGAACTGCGAAGTCGTCTATCTGTGATCACCTGCTAGAGTCAGGTCATTTAGCCCCACGTGATTCATCTTTCAAAGTTATCTACATGGCAAAATCGAATCGATCCAAAAGTTTACGTTTTCTTCACTTATGCATAGCCGAAGCTTTAGCTATACATGAACAGAAACCTAAATTATGTGTTCAAAAACGTTTTGTCAAACCCCTTTCTTTACCTTGGTCATAGTAATGTTCTTTCTAGTTTTTACTTATTTTACCACTTGAATTCTTTCCACTTCACTTCACATCTTCATTCTTATCGTAATCGTACTCTTATTTCATAAAAATTTTTAGACAACACTTGACATTTTTAAAACATTTTTCAATTCACTTATAAAACAATCTTTAATAATTTTGTAATTTATCCACTTCAACTCTACCCCTTATAACATTTTAATTATCGTTATTCTTATCACATATATGTATATTGACTGAGCAATTATTTAGTGCCACTTAATGACCTTTTCTGTAATATAAATACGACTGTACAGCTTGAAAATGAAGTCGTTGAAAAGAAATTTCTTCGCTGAACAAAAACTGTGTTTTTACTTATGATGTAATGTAGTGAAAAGATGGAAAATGCACTGGAAATTTCTATCAGTGAAAAAAATAATCTGGAGAATGCTTTATTATATCAGTGTTTTGCATCATAAAAGTTTAATTTTTACTCAGGTTCTCATTCCAATGGAATCATTTGAACTAGAGATTTATTCCGTCAGTTACAGATATTTATGAACATATAGTGTCAGTTAAGGAACCTGTATTGTTATTTACAATTTTGACACAGGAAATGGAAACATGCTTAGAGTTAGTGTGGGAGCTTTCTTATAGTTTGGCATTCCATAACGAGTCTTCTTCAGACAAAACAAGTAAACTACTAGTCCACTCTTACTTCATGTTTCAGTATGAAAAATTGAGTATCACACTATCGTGAAAATTGAAGCGAATACGATGCCTATCTTTAAAAGCGGCCAATATGACATATGCGATGATCGTAAAGGGGTATTAGTCTGTTACTGGTTGTATCTAAAATACTGGCTGCTGTCGAGTTCCGCAAGCTCTATAATCATTAAAATTGATCCATAAAGGGGTCGTTGGATCCGGTCAAAGTTGTGGACGCATCGATCACGTACTCGCCAACCATCAGTTGTGGAAATGTTGTCACAAGTATCACATGCCAGTAGTTGGTATTCCCCCCCCCCCCATATTAGAGTTACGTTTGATTCGTTGAACCGCACTGTTCTTTAGGACTGTCTATTAGGGGGATATATCTCAGAGAAGTTTAACACCATGAAAGCCCTATACAAGAAGTATCTCAACCAATACTGGTGTTACACAGGGTTGCCAAGCTCACTTCTCTTTAACGTTGCTTTGATGAAATTCTGAAAGATGTGAGTAGTGTAGACCTGTTGCTTGGAAGAAAACCTTTCGACCCCGAGTATGCAGACTGTATTGTCTTCCTATCAGTAACATACAGACTACCCAAGTCGCACTTGATAATGCAGTGAATAGCACCTGCATGTATAGCATGGGCAAAGTACTGTTCCAGAAGTGGCAACGATATATACCTGAACTCAATCCCACAGGTGAACGGTTATAAGTAGTCGAGACGTTGACGTATCTAGATAGTTGTGCGAATTGCCGGATGACATTTTTAATTATATAATGAAAGCCAAAGTAACATAAGTCAGTCTGAGAAACCAGCGGGGCTGTTACTCTGGCCGGTCAGTCTAGGCGGCTTCGGTGAGCAGTCTTGCAGTATGGATGTGAAACCTGGTGTCTCCATCCTCAGGATGTGCGGGAATTCACAGTATTTGGGTACAGCCACACCAGAATTTTTTCGCTCGATGGCTTCATTGTGCAAGTCATTCTGAGGTCCAACTGCATGTATTTGGACATAGTGGAAGTCTTCTTTCAATAAGTTACAACATCTTGAGACACCAGTTTGGGTGGCTTGGATGTGCTACGAATATCATCCCAGTGGCTTCCATACCGTTTGGAAACCTTACGAGTGGGTAGAAAAAACAGATGGTGGTCAGTCCATGACGTAATACCATGGGATAAAGGATAGATAGTTGCGTTAGGTTAGTCTTTCCGATGCCTCATGATTATGTATGTGGGATGTGAGAGACCATACAACTTAACTGCTCGAAACGCTATCAGATATGGCTTAGAATCAAAATACATACATACACGCTAAGATTTCCTCCCATCTTTTTTAAAGGTAATAAACACCCCTTCGAATTTGCTTGACCAGCACGCTTCCCTGTTTTTATACGATTGTTCATCAACCATTGTATGGTGCCCATATTGCCCCAAGTATGAATTTTAATTTTTTTTAAAGAATTCCTCAGTTTCAAAATTGACACTGAACACTCTACTTACACATTTATTATTTTTGTATACTGAATTGTTTTCTTATACTACCACCATCATCCCACCTCTACTATATGCACATATAAAACAGTTGTAGGTTGACTTTTTGGGGATATATTTGTGCACTTCATGCAAAGAGAAAATTTCACAGAATATACAATTGACAAAATAAAATCATTTAATCAATTATCTCATCAACTAAATCAGATTGCCCGAATACATGGCATACAAGATTGATATATAGATTAAAAAATTTGACATCTTCGGAAATATTTAGTTTTTCTGCACTATCATTCATAGAAGTAGACGACAGTGAATTTTCGAAATTCTGTAGAAGTAGAGAACACAGTTGAATGAAGAAAGTATAATTGATTCTTACCTTTTTTAATTTACGACATTTCTTCACAAGAGTTCGAAGAGCATGATAGAGATCTGGATGTAATGGTGGCTCCAAGGCAACAAGAAGAGAGAAAATCCATACATTCTGATTAAAGAGGAAATACAATAATTACAAGAATATACACAACAAAGTATTCATAATAAATTAAGGAGTTTTGAGGTCTAGCTAATCAAATAAGTCTTAATTTAATTACTTTAGCTTTTAGAAATAGTAACCTCCATATTTGAGAGTTAACCTAAAATAGATAAAAGGAAGTCCTCATAGATAAGATTAAAGTTCATGTTCATGATCCGGAAAGAGGGATCTTCTGACAGTATTCTCAAACAATAACTAGTGCTCATATGGTTTATTTATACCTTTAGTGAGACAATATAAGCCATCAGCATACAAGGTAGTGAGTGCCTCATGCTATACTTGATATTAGCGTCATCAAAAATGAAATCACGTAGTTAACGTGATACTACTGAAAGTAGATAAATTCAAAAAACCGTTTTTTCCAAAATATATGAAATGTTATGAATCCATTTTACTCATAGAAATACATACATTATACTTTATTCATACACAGTAACTGAAACCTATGATAACAATGTTCCCACATTTAGGAATTTGAAAACAAAATTAACATTGTGCTAAGTGATGCTGTTTTAGATTAATTTTCTTCGATTACTTAACCCCATTTCGTTTCATGTATTTCTTCCCTTCATTAGATTTCTGTTGCCCATTTTATCACTGAGATACGTTATGACTTTGACAATCAATGATCTAATCATCAGATGATCATTAGGTCGACTTCTATTGCGCTTACCAAAGGTTTAGCAGTATTATTCATACATAACGGTGTGATTTATGGTTAGTAACTCCATATATATATATATATATATATATATATATATACCGCGAAATGATAGAAGTTGGAATTCATGGGGCACTGGATCAATACCCAGTGGCTGAATGGTATGCAAGTTAGTGATCAAACCTGTAACCAATCAAATCCCTGCAAAGGAACACTTGAAAGGAAAATAAAAGATGCCTCAGCAAAGAGAATTTTCCTTATCGATGAAATCCTCTTCCAAGGTTGTACAGTTGTGTTTATATTGACTAAATATGAGAGGTACTCAAGCAAACCACCATTCAAGTTAACTTTAAACAACCGGTCATAATATCAATGTTGCTAACAAATGAGAACACTAGTGACCAATGAAATTGGAAATTAGGGTTACAGTACCACCCATACACAGTTTTCGAGACTCATACTGACAATGGTCTAGTTAGGTTAAGTAGACTGTGTGTGCTTGTGGAAGTGTAGTGTGCGTTATTTATAAACATATATAGATAGTATATCCAGTAACATCTTCATTGATTCAATGATAATTTGTGCGTTTGTAAAAAAGTCACTGGAGAAGAAACACTAGGTGATAACGATAAGAAGAGTTTAATAAACGAATAATAACGAACATGAATAATATTATTTAGAGATTGAGACATTAATGTAAGATTTACGATTATATCAATGTTCACTGTATTTTGCTCTAAAAAAACACTAGCTACGACCTTATCAATCTTACTCTGTCCAGATGCATTAAGAGTTTATAGCAGGCCACTGAAGCAATCAAAGTCTGTATTCTACGTTTTGTAGATCCTTTAACAAGTATTCAAATGAATTCATTACGACTTATTAAACAGTTAAAAAGCAATCAGAGCAATAAGTGGATCTTAAAATGACATGATATACATCTCTCATGCAATTAAACATGATTTGATTTGGCAAGTGATTGTCTTAAAAAATACTGTGACATATTTCTACATTTTTCGGACTACTATTCTATCTAACACAAGGATGAATTCTTAATAAATAAACCGTTTTGACGTTCCCGAAAGAAGAATTTCCCCCAAAATGCGGTTATCTTGAGGTCATTTGTTTGGTTATTCACTTGGGTCAATGTTCTTTGTCGTTAGTGACGATTGGAGTGAATGAATGGTTAACCGCTTTGAACAAATATTTAGTCGAATGGTAATTCTTTCACAAACAAACAACGCTACGACTAAACAATTAGTGCAAATCATTTTTCTACAGTTTGTTAAAAAAATTAACCATACTAATCTGTCAAATAAGCAGTGGAAGAAGACAAAAGTTTAAACTCATGGACAAACTACTGAGTGAAAGTTAAACACGACAATCATTTTTTTACACAGAGATTAACATATATGCAAAATTAATTAGAAATACTTACCATTTTTGAATTCCAATGCTTTTTAGTGGATATTGATGATACAATATCAAATAATTCTATGATTTCTGACTAGAGATAAAACAGAAGAAAATTATAAAAACAAGAAACGAATTCTTACTCTGCTTCTTTGAGCGATCCAGATTAAAGAGGGAGATTGCTTGAGTACTGTTTCTTTGCTTATTCGAGCAGAAGTCTTGGTCTATGAAGATTAAATTATTTAAAAAACCCACAATAGTCCATAAACTAACACTTTACGAGACAACAGTAACTAATGCGAGTATTCTAACACAGCTGTAAAGTAACATAAGGCTTCTCCAACAAAGTATATGAACCATATATGTTGTGAAGAACAAGGATATACATATATAGGGTGCCTAAACCTTTACTGCTTTTTTGAAAACATAAATCGGGTTTCAGGCACTTGATAGACACGTTACTATAGACCAAATTTACCAGCTAATACAAAGCAAATCACACGACAAGAAAGTTCAAACTCGAAGTCAATAAAAACGATTAATAGAGACGTAAATTAGCAACCAATCACCACAATGGTTACCAGGACATATAATTCTATCATTCATGGAGAATTCAAATAAGTTCATTTCATACTAAACTTGCGCTGAAGATGTTGTCTGGAAGAACAGCGAAAGCTCCGCAATAGAATCAGCCAGCTTAGAGAACACAAATTAAATTTTAGTTTACTTGAGAAGCGTAGAGGTAGTGAGTGGTTCAGATATTAAAACTTGGTTTCCGGAGACCCTGGGTGATATCACTCAAACCGTTTGCTGATGGAACATTTGCGTTCCACTAAAACAGTCGAAAATATCATAATACTGGCATGCTATAGTATTGTATAATTACATAACGGAATAATTCATTTAAAATAATACAGAAGTACCACTACACTCAATAAGAGAGATAAGCTCTGGAGAAGTCTACTGATAATGTGCTATAACACAGAAACAACAAAGGAAAGTGATGTAACTTAATGAAATCATCAAACACAATAGAACGCAGCCAACATCAAGACTGACAGTAGTTATAAACGAAAGTAAATGAACATATCCAGTTGAATCCATATTAGGAGACTAAAAGGTTTGTAGGTATTATTGTAGTATTTGTCACCGATAAGAGTTTGTAGGTAATGCATTAAATGACGTCTCCTGAAAATACCATGAACAGATGAGCGACAGAAAAATGAGGAAAACTGTGAGTCATTATGGAAAACATGAAGTGGAGTGAAAGAAGCAAAAGAGAAATGCAGTAAGAAGCAGGACATGAATAATTTCGGTAGACCGAAGTTTCAATGCAAGGTTATATTTCACCACTACTACATGTAATGTCGCCAAATAAACAAGTCTACACCACAAATCTCCGTGTTCTCCATCACACAGTAATAAGTCTATAGCCGACTTAGTTCTATAAATGAACCAGTCCGTGTGGCTTAATATGATGATTACAACTAAAAGTTCCAGTGAGCTGAATAACACCATAACAGTCATGAATACAAACACAAAGAGTAGTATGGTGACAATTATGATAACGATTTCCCATTAATTAGTGTATTGACTGATTGAATTTTGACACAGAGTTTGGAACACACGCACAGCAGTTCAAGTTGCGAAAATCCGTGTAGTACACGAAGGTAGGGGAAAGAGATTCAAAGATCCACAATGAACAGAGATGTACTGGAGAAAGAATAGTAAAATTGAAAAACATAAAGGTTTAGTGGATTTGGGAGATCACAAAGTGAAATGTATCTGCGCCAATGAAAATGATTTTCAGCCATATCACTAATAGTCTCCAGCCATTAGTTTTTAGCATTCGGAGGACCCCAACCAGACAGTTTATACTTCCCTGTGTTACTCAGAGCACATGTCAAAGAATTCGTGGACAAATGCCGGTTTTTGGTTTACCCATTTCTAACTCTTCTCCAACCCAACCATATGACAGTGCTTGTCAAGGAAGGCGGTGGCTTGCCATGCATAACAACCATCCTCGCCATCTTAATCTTTGTAGCTTTATATCCTCATCGATTGTCTTCCGTAACCTCAATATTACTCACTATATTATATCACTTAACATGAGATAGAACGCAAACATATGTGGTAAAAGACAGTTAGGTATTCATACCTTCCACTTCTAGTGGTCATGTCTCAGCTATAAAGGAGGACACTGAACTATCTCTAATTCCCAAACATGACCTAATAACTCAACTCAGACAACAGTTTGTCACCTCCGTCCTTAAACACTTCTGAAGTCATTTCATCAAGCCTCACTGCATTGCCTCGTTTCAGATTAGAGACAGCCGATGCTGACAACCTATTCTGACAGGCGTTGGGTGCTACGCAAATTGTACATGACTGTAGGCCAGTTAAATTGTTTTTCAGTGTTCCTTCAAACGTCTTAGCCTTACATCCTGGGAGTTAACTAAGGTGCCGATATTTTCAGTGAGTTTAACTTATCATTTGTCTTTTGCAATCTATTTTTCTAATAAGCTTAAATGGTTGTGTGGTATGTCAAGTAGCCGGTGCGTTTTCTATATCTTTCGCTTTTGTCTCTCGCCACTGATTGCAGTCGTTGTGGAAAACTTGCCGTTGAGTAGTTTCTGCTACTCATCATGTTCGGAGTCCTCAAAAATAAACTTATCCAACTTTTACTATTATGTGAGAAATGAACATATTATACATTACTTGGTTTTAACCAAAATCTCTGTAGTTTGAACGTAACCTCGTGTTTTGAATGAAAATATAGTTCTGCCTACAACTCTCCGTCTTCTCCACCATCTCAACTGCCATCGACCAATTCTAATTACCTATCTTCTATTTCAAAATTTCGCAGGGACGCCATAATTTCTCCCTACGTTACCTTGTTCGACCTCTGTCAATATCGACATTGGAGAATTAAGATTGGAGCAGTCTTCTTACAATACTTCTGGAGTCTGTTAAGTTAATTGTGGATTTTGGACCTTGTAATAACCCAAGTAACAAATTTTAATATATTCTTCCAGGTAACTGAGTTCATCATACTTTTAAAATGCCGGGTTCACTATGTTGGCCAAGCTTATTAAGCGAGCTAGATGCATAAAATTACTACTTTCATCTTTGCTTTTTCAAATCATTGAATCTTATTTATGCTAGCTAGTAAAAACGAAAGTCAGTGCAAGGAGATGATTTAGATCAATTTAAATTTATGCTTCATTAATTAAGCAGAATATGACATTAAGGTACTTACTGATTCATGTATGTTTTGCAACACTAATGATTTCAGGCACTGGTACTCCTGTAAGGGAATTAGTTTTATTAGGACACTGGATTACATTAACAGCTTTGTGGAAATGGATGATTTGATTTTCTTGCAGAATTTTCGTGGAATTAAATTTGCTAGTCTTCTGTGTTTCATGATCACTATACTCAGTAGGAAAAACTTCAGATTCACTTTTGTTGTTGCATACACTATTTACAGACATTTTGGGGCAGTACATGACATCGGGAAACGAAGCAGCCTGGTATCTGTGAGTAGCATTATCATTGGCCAAAAAAGCATGCTTACCGCACAAATTTTAAATATTCTTCAGCTGATGCAAGAGCTTTTTCACTGGTAGGTGGGTCATTTTCATCAAAATCTGAAACTGGGAATGCTTGTACAGGCAGACTACTTCTGTCTGAGTCTTCTGATTCAGACATTTGATTGGATTACAAGTTGTGTGCACTTATTCCTGTAGAAAAATAAACGGTCAACAATACAACTTCTTGGAAACTTATGGTGTAGGATTGTTAAATCAGTATTTACATTTTAGAGTTACATGCAGAGTTACTCTGCATAGAAGAGAAAAATTGAGGTCATGATACTTAAAGAATTATTGGTATTTCGGATAATGTAATTTAACCCCGAAGTCGATTTTTTCGGACATTGGACATGTGAGTTAAAACGTGGGCGATTTTCCGTTAGAAATTAGGCAAATGGGGCTGTTTTCGGTTGTAACATGAATATAGTGGGCTAATTTAGAAAATTTCATGAGACAAATGGGTGAATACGTGGGGAGTGGGGATAAACTGGAGAAAAGTAGGACGATACAATGTTTCGGGACGTGGACAGACGGGGAAGTGTTCAGTATGGGCAAAGTGGATAAATTTGTAGCGTCTCAACCACCTTTAGCCGATATCTTTGCCGATCAAAATAACCCGTTTAGCTCACGTTGTCCAGGTGCATTCTCTGACTGGGCCACTACTAGATCTCACCATAATCCTAACCTTAACACTAAACCTCAATTTAAAGTCATAAGCCTACCTAACAGTATAGATTTACAAAAAAGTACCCAGGGAATAAGTGGAATACTCCATTTACCGGCAAGTCTAAAGAATAGCAGCCAAAACCGAAACTACCTAGCGAACTGACAAGTGACCTTGACAAGGACAACTTTGACCAATCAGAGGGCTAAAAAGCGGCGCATAATTGCAATAAATCGTTGGTATATAAGTATTGCAATGTTAAGAAATAGTTACAAAGAACAACGTTCTCGTATATGTTGCAAAAAACCTCCCAATTTCTCATAGGAGTCTTGGTCTTGATACTCATGTTAAACCAAGTCTTCACAGACTTCATCAAAGCCTTTGATAAAGTACCTCACAAAAGACTACTCATGAAGTTGGAAAGTCTTGGTATCACAGGCAGCTTACTAAACTGGCTCGGAGAATTCCTCATAGATAGGAGGCAGAGGGTTAGGATAAACTCGAAACTCTCCTCTTGGACAGCAGTACTCAGCGGAGTGCCACAAGGCACTGTACTCGGACCTCTCCTATTTATTTTGTATATCAATGAGTTACCTCTGCTCACCGACTCCCCTATGGTCCTATACGCAGATGACTTAAAAATTTGTAGAGAGCTGAAGGGCAACAGTGACACGTCCACGCTGCAAGAGGACCTCAACAAATTGTCAGAGTGGTCCATAGAATGGATGCTCCCGATAAATGTGGCAAAATGTGCACCATGCTCATTGGACAAGCAAGCACGAGCTCCTGCGAACTAGGGGGAATAACACTTCCATCAGTTCAGACTCACTTGGACTTAGGTGTTATAGTTAGCCACGAATCAAAAACTACAGCACACTGCCGCGTGGTGCCTGCGCGTAGTTTCAGGTCACTATGGGCAATTCGCAGAGCCTTCACTAGAATCACCAGAGATATGTTCACCTCCTTATATACATCTCTGGTGAGGTCAAGACTGGAAAAGTGCATCCAGGCCGCCAACCCTTGTCTAAAAGGGGACTCACACACTCCAGAAAGGGTTCAAAGGAAGGCAACACGTATGGTTCTCGGAATGACTAATTTATCATACGAGGAAAGACTAGACAGTTTAAATCTTTTCTCCTTGTCATACCGTAGGCAGACAGGAAATTTAATCACAATGTTTAAAATTTTAAATAATGACTACGGACCTGACCTATTTTCTCTTTTCCTTCCCACCAGGTCGGAACACCTTAGAGGACATAGCAGGAGAGTTCAAAAGCCAAGAAGAAATCATATTGCTGTTGAGTACTGGTTCTCACATCGAGTCATAAACTCTTGGAACCGACTCCCAGAAGAAGTGGTGTCTGCAATCTCGACTGGTTCGTTCAAGAAGGGTCTGGACAACCACAGAAATTTACTAGGAAAGGATTAACATAGGCTGCAAGCCTTCTATCCTCAACCAATACTAAAATAAACTCATCAAGATAACTGTATATCATTGCATTTCTTGATCCATTCACAGATCTGATATGTTTTTCAGGTGGCTCCAGAAACTTTCGATGGAATTAGTGTGAGTTCCATCAAAACCATTTGTATGGCTGACCACTTGATGAATATAGACCAGATTCGATAACTGACTGTATACTCCATACAGATCTGTATGAATAGTCGTCCCAGGCAGCACTAAGCGCTGGAAAATAGGCAATAATACACCTGCACTGTGATTATTGATCGCCTCAATATATCCTTTCTGGAGGCTTGTATCATATATCCCCAATACCTATAGCCCAATCGGAGAAATGTGTGGACAAAAAGGGTGTATTTTATTTCAGAAGAGGAAAAAATCCAAATAAATGGGACAATAAGGGGACAATTTCTATATGTGGGTAAAAGGGGGACATTCTGCTAAATAGGGGGAAATCACGACTTAAAAAAGGGGGATAGCGTGACCAAAAAGGGGACAATGTGCGGCGTCTGAGGCAAAGGGGAAAATCTTAGCATTTCCGAATTTTGTCTCCTTTTTCTCTCAATAGAAAGTCCCCTTTTTGGACACGATTTTCCCCATACTTGTTGGATTGGGCGCTGATTCGCACTCAATCTACCTTTATTATATTTTTTTTTATCAAAGATACCTAAGGAATCTATAAATTAAAAACGAACGACATACGTTCTCGAACTGATTTTCTGATTCGGCACTCATTTCACCAACAAACAGACCCATCGATTCACCTGTTGTATCTTTGCATATGAATGACACCTCCACATTGGCAATTTTTCGACCTTCCTATCAGTCCGTTCTCCAAACAGTAATCAAAACAAGATCTGGAGCGAATTTGCGACGGAACAGGTGTACAGCACCCATAAGTACGTCTGGATAAAACAGAGTCACCTGATTGGTTGCTCAAGGTCATTTGTCCGTTCGCTGGGTAGTTTCGGTTTGGGCTGCTATTCTTTAGAGTTGCCCATTTATCCTCAAAAAAGCAGGCAAAACTTGATTTCGAATGACCTATTATAGCAGTCCCTTCATCCGACCTGTCCATGACAGCCTGTCGACGGCCGTAATTTTGAGTGCCCACGAGTGAGATAAACAAGAGATATGCTGTCTTGTGATTGGCCAGTTTGTCATTCGAGTTGCAGTAATTTCAAACATCATTTAGATGCTTGGTGAACTTCACAACTGCCAGGAGCATTTTATCAAGTCGGGTGCATAAGTGACAACACATACTATTACAGCTCTGGATAGAAATGATACACCAGAAGATTTTTTGCTGAATTCCATGAATTCATCCCATCTAAGACTTCGCAGGAATATCAAGAATGCGAACAATGTTCCGAAGAGGTGATAACTTCACGCAACCTCAATTATCGCTTGACTGTTATTTTCAGAGATCCTTTAATAAGTATGAAATACACAGCGGTCCGGTTAATCATGATAAAAACGGCATGGTTGATGCAGCATATACGTATACTTATGTATATGTAGGTATACCTACATATTCTTGTCACAAACATCAGAAAGCAGGTATCAAATGTCTCAGTAAGCAGTGTAATACATGTAGGCTACATGTTTTTAGTTGAAATAAACTGGGTCTCCACTCACTTTCAGAATTAATCTTGAGTTCATTTGGAATTAGCTAGTTGACCACATCAGTATTGCGAGAATACAGTGAAAGTAAGTAAACATAAGATTAAGTGATACATTTAATCGATATGATTGTATTATTATTAGTTGTCTAACTAAGTTAGTGATGAATTCGTTGCGATAATAATACCTATTATTGTTTTTATAGTCACTTTGAACATGAACGTTATTATTATTATTGCTGTCAAGACTCTTATTATTTGTCATAAAGCCATTGTCATTTTTCATTACAGTCTTTGTACAAGCTTTTAAAGCTACTGCATAACTTGTCGTTAAATAATTTTATCATTTCATGATGCTTCGATAGACCTACCAGTTATCGACCAACGATAAATTGCGAAGTCCCTTAAGTTTAGTGAAAACTATTTAGCTACTTATATATATTGCTTGTAAAGTGACTACTTGTAAATGCTTATCAAGAAAAATTTTTTATTCAGATCATACATGTACTACCCAAGTTAATAATGCTTTTCTTAAACCTTTTCAGGCTTATGGAGTAACATATGTGCTGGTACGCAGATGGAACCTACTGACAGTAACGGAGGACTACTCATCTGAATTATCTGTACATCTCAAAAATAATTTTTGTTTAATAAACACTTTTTTAATGAATCTGTGTTCCTTCTGTTGTAACGCGATTGTGTTCCAGTGACGTTAGTAACACGTGCAAAGTTAGGAATTAAGGGCAAACTTTTAGGAGTAAATGCGGCGTCTGGGAAACTGTTGTTTATGCGATTAGATGAACAGATAGCAACGTACCGTGTTCTGTAGCTGCGAACCGTAGGTATTCTAATAAAGTGTAATTGTATTTCAATAGTAGGCATTCTGCTTTTAATTATTACGATAACCGTAGTTGCACTGAGTTATAAATCTAACAGTATAGGTACATTATTCCCATCTTGGTTTATTACGATAAGTAGAAATCGCAAGCTCACTATCTCAGGTAGATTTACTTTTAACCTTGTTTGACTATGAAACCGAAGTCAATTAATAGGTTCCTACTAAGACGATATATAACTAAGCGCTTATAACCTCAGTGTTTTCTTTTACAAGTGTACGCAGTAACTTCATTACGGCACGACATAGTCTTTTTATCAATAAGCCTCTCCAAATATCTAATTTTACCTAGCATTTTTAAGATAACGTCATATACTCCGTACCTCACAAATTACGCAAAGGCTAGAAATCAGCTTTATCAAGTAGAATATACAAACAAATAACGAGGAATATATTTATTAATGAATAAACATGTAATACAAAATCAACAACACGTCAGATATCTTTTTCTTTATCGCCCAAATCCATGAAATTCCCGAAAGTAGATATTATCTGAAAAAGAACGAAAGAATTCTAAAGATGTAGACATTGTTACCACTGTAAATGCAATAACTAACTACTTAACATGTTTAAAATGATGAAATAATCAGTTTAATTGTAAACAATTACATCAGTCAATATTTTTCAAGAAGAAAAAATGGATGTTGCATCTACCTGTAAACATCAAGTATATACCATAAAATAAGTAAATGCTTTGCGTATATAATTTCTAAGTATTTCTGTAGATTTACTTTAATGAAATAAATGTACAGGAGCTTTGACAGCATTAGGAAAAGTAAACGATAAAGTAAATCAAATAATCAACAAAACCAACTATCCCACCTCATCATGTCCATGTATAATCCTTTAAACTGCAAAAAAATTCACTAAAAGTCGTTATAATATGTCTCTTCAAGTAATTCGACATTTTCCGAACGGAAAAGTACGTAATTCAACAATTTGTAAACTGGCCGTAAATTACGGCCGGATAAGGACACCATCATTTACTGTTTATGCTAAAAACGCCTTATTACATCAACTTTTAGCAGCAATACAAGTGTAAAATTGTGTAAAACAACGAAAAATCACCTAATTTTGAAGTTTTTTCAATAAATAAAGCCTGTAGACATCAGCTGATGAAATGATCTACGGCCGTATACAGGCTTCCCCCGCCACTGGTCTGTCGTAGATTTGGTTGACTCCCAAAGGAGTAGTGCTGGGATTAATTATATGTGGTTTCTAGTATGAGGTGTGTTAAGACTGTTACTAGCATAGGTCAGTACTCACTCATCTATTGAAGAAAGAAAGTGAAAGCATTGGTTAAGGTGAGTTACTGACACACAGAATTCGGAGCATTTTGTGTACATATATAAGTCTGTATAAAGTGTGATGTGTTTGTTGTTTTAAAATAATCTGCGAAAAGGAAGGATAAGAACACCATAGTTTCTTAACGGATGAAGCAGTCATGAGCAACAAACAACTGAAGAACTTTCACTAACAACTCTATTGCCTCCAACTTAAATAACCATGAATATAATTCATGTACGGCTTTCGCAGTCTCATGCCGGTGTTGTACCGAGTTCGTGCCATGAGACGCTACTACTGACCGGTTTAAAATGTAGAAACACTTTAGAGAGCACGCCATTCACCAACACGTCTTAACTCCTGTCAATGAAACTAGTCTGCAATTCACCCTCATATATGAGCGTCTATACAGAAACATGCGCCTCCTTAGGATTTCATAAGAATGAGAAATAATGTGTTGTAGGGGAACTATTTTATGGAACTTCCGTATTGTGTATGCGTTTCTTTCTGATATTTTTGTCCCTCGAACCACTAACAAAGCATTTGTAGTGTATCCTTGTAGAATGATTCGAATGCACGACTAGTAACAATTAGTTATACTGTATGTGAGCCATTTTCATGATATTTTTCGTACCATTGATGTGCTTCACTTTTCAAAAGAGGTGTAAACCATAATAACTGATTTTGTTATAACTGCAGTCACGCATGATCATTCGTGTTAATCATGTAATTGCCTAATTTATTTTAATGAATGATTATTATTGCTTGACGACAATGAATATAGTCTGTATCGCCTTTTAGAAAATGTCGAATCCCAATGAGGTGTCTCAGTTAGTTAGATTCAGTTGGGAGCTGATGACTACGTCTCAAATTCTCTAACGAGTGTTTTACGACTTGTCACTAGATAGATTTACATAATGAGCTGTAGAAATTGATTGTACGCACAACAACGACAGTAAGTAAGCTTGCTCATTCACTAATAACCATGCCGGTTTTAAATGTTACCGTTTGTGATTCCAGATGACTTTGGATGTGGCCATAAGAATCTATTTACCGGAATTCGAAAAGAATTTAAACTTTGTGCAATTTGGATACTGGGAAGTTTCTACAGGAGGACAGGAGATACTTCCTGAACAGAGACTTTCATTTTGGACTGCACTCAGTTCAAATATGTTGACAAACTTATTTACGTTGCATTGAAATAAAACTTTTATCGTTATATTCCTGCGTTCTATTTTCATATGCTTGCAGCGGGCGTACAGCATGCTAGACCTGTACCCCACAGTGTATGGACTTGTTGCTATACGTTAGTGTAATCCCGTATGGACACTATCGATTAATGTAAGTGATAGGTTATAAGAACTGAAGTCATGCCTAAACACTTGCCTAAACTTACGCGATTACGTCTCCTAGGCATAGGTGAATCTGCAGGGACCAGTGACAAAACCTAACCAGTGTAACTGAAATATAAAAATAGAACTTAGGCACTGTGGCAGAGTATCATTTCGTCATGCATTAAGTTCATTCTTCCGTGGTCTTCACCACCAAACACATTGCCCTTTTTGCCAGTTTTTTATTATAGCTTGATTCCACACTGTATTTTTGGTACAAGTATGGAATTTTCATCATGTGATATCGGTAGCCCAAATTTTGCAGGCCGACCATTGATATCAGGTGTGCGTCGGCAGGGGATTGAACCACTGACCATGTGCATGATCGGTGAGAGTCCTAACAGCTGGGCCACTGACGCACACAGAAAGTCGCTGCCACTGAACAAATCACCACCTCATTCTATGGTGTTCATCTTGCAGGATACGATAATATGAATGTGGGACCTTTGAGAGTCGAAGATATTAGAAACGCAGAGTTGGCGATTCTGAGGGCTGCTCAGTGGGAAGCGTGGGGTGAGATAGCCAAGGAGGATGGTCCCGATTTCACAGATTTCAAGGTGCGGTTAGATTGATTATCTCCGATAGTTTCCGAATTGATCGCTAAAGTTGGTGGACGTCTACAAATATTAGAATCGTCATATGGGACCCGCCATCCGGCCTTATTACCTTGCTACCATCCAGTCACTAATATCATTATAAGACACTACCATGTTCTTGAAGGTCATTTGGGTTCTTCACAAGTGCTATCAAGTATTCGATGCAAGTTTTGGGTGGTGAAAGGAGGTACTGCTGTCCGTAAGATAATTGATAAGTGCATGAAATGTAAACTAAGGAATGCTCGCTCAGCACAGTAGATGATGGCACCACTCCCAGTGTGGCAAGTTCTTGAAGGGAATCATCCATTAGAGTGTGTCGGAGTGGATTTGTTCGGACCTTTTGTAGTGAAGAGAGGCAGAACCCGATGCAAAATACATGGCTGTTTATTCACCAATTTGAACACGAGAGCTGTGCATATTGAGATGTTTCATACGTTGACTACTGATTCATTCTTTCTAGCATAACGTAGATTTATAAATCCCCGAGGTACACCAAAGATGATGTTCAGTGACAGGGGGACTAATTTTGTTGGCTGTCATGCCGAGCTTAAGAAGTATTTTGAAGGTCCTCAAACGAGAGTTCATGGAGAGTTATTGAAAAGAAACATCGAGTGGTACTTCAACCCACCACAAACCAGCCACAGAGGTGGGCTATGGGAAAGACTTGTAGGAATAGTTAAGCGTATTTTAAGCTCCATAGTTAAAAACCAAAGTTTGAATGACGAAACGTTGGAGACATTTTCATGTGAAACTGAACGAATACCAAATGACCGGCCGCTATTACCTGTGAGGGACGACGTCAAGGATTATGATGTGTTGACTCCAAACAATTTATTGTTATTGGAAGGTAACCCTGGCATAGAGGACTTGAGTGCGAAACGAATACCTACGATTAAAAGACAGAAACAAGCCAGGTGGATGAAAGATATATTTTGGAAAAGATAGCCACCGTTACTAGGACTGATGCAGAATGAGTGACAGGTGATAGCAGTGGTAATTGGTACTGAATAGATAAAAAGGTGTGCGAGGAATATCATGAGGTGCTGCTATGGTCATGTTGCTTACTGCAAGTCATTCTAGCAAGTGGCGATTGTGCCGCAAGATGTCAAGACGATGCCTCTAACTGGAAGGCGTAGATCGTCATCGACGAGTGAGATTGTGCTGTGGGTATGCCTGGGGTGTGTTGGCTTTGTTGTTTGTTTTCCATTCCAGATTTGTCCTTGTGGCCCAGGTTCTCACACTGGCATCCAAGTCAACGTGTATTGGTCGTGATGAAAGAAGGGATGGATCCTATTTTTGCCAGGTAGTGTCAATGCGGTTGAATAATGAACGATCAATTCATGGGAGTCACCGATACTGCAGTCATCATTCCATCGCGCGCTGTTCGTTAGAAGACGGAGAAATACTATCAGAAGTATTATTGTGATTAATTGTTATGACATTTATCCTTAGACCTTATGGTTGGTTCCATATTGGTGCAAGAATAAAGGATTCTGGAGTCACCAATCTGTGTTCTGTTTTTTCGCGTTGGTTATTGCACATTGTTGCTGAAGGTCTTCTAAGGACAGCGTTAAGTTCAGTGTAGTTAGACCTGGGCATTGACATATGTCGTTCATCGGTTGGCCATAACTATCGAAAGGAAGCGGAACGAAGTTTGGGTTGGCGTTCAACCTTGATGGTGACCTTAGTGAAGGGTTTAAAATTTAGCATTTGTACGACTGACTACTTGTATTATAATCCAACAATTTAAAACTTTGAAAATGAGTTAATTTTTGATACTTCACAAATTATTCTGTAATATACCTTATCGTGCCTGTAGAAATGACATGCATTTCATGTTTACTCAACCGCGAATGTGAAACAGAAGTTACTGTTAATGTCGAGACCTCTGTTTTATTGGCGGCCTGTAGCTTGACGGGGTACATTTTTTATCCAGTCTTGGCCATCGCTTTGCAGCTCCTGTGTTAACTAGGAAGTATGTGGCAGAGTTTTTATCCTTAACATATAATAGTAAATAGTCTGGGCACCTCTTCTCAACAGCCGCTGTCAAGGGTGGTTGATCGTTCCCCTGTTGCTCCTCAGACGATATTGGTTAGGCGCATGGTTGTGTGCATTATGTTGACTGTGCGCTCAACCCCCAGTGACACCAACAGAAGTTGCCTGTCAATCTAGTTATCCGGGGTCAACTCTTTGACCGGTAACGTGCCCTACAGAATGATCTGCCTAGTCAGTCCTGTGTTAGCTATGTTTTGCCAGTTGTTCCGTTAGTGATCTGACGTTGGCCACTAATTCTGTGGTTATTGGGTCTGTTCTCACACTCATGTGGTTCGCCTGCTCTTCTGTAAGTCTTTCCCTCTCAAACATCCAACCATGGGCGCATGCTGACTGATTCAGGGAACAGTTAGGGTCTTTTGCGTCTAGTAATTATGTCGCATACTCCAGGAGGGCTTGCATCCGGCCTTGCTTCAGTACAGTATACCTCACCGTGGTGTTTCCCACAAGCTGCTGCAGGTGGCGCAAGAACTGTGTATAAGGTCTGTGCCATATGTTCTCCCCCTAAAGCAGCCGTTGTATACGCCGACTTTGAGACATGGATGGGCGTTCTTTTGTAACGACAGAAGACAAGGGCCAGGCAACAGATCGTTTATTGAGGAAATCAAGAGGTATTTATATATTTTTATGCACATTATTATTCGTTATTATAAGCAGAGAAACGGCGTCTTGTGGTTGGTCGTCTTCTCACTGGAAGTTATTCTGTCATCTCCTTGTGGCCGTTTCTTCAATTTATTTACATCAAGGAATGATCATACACCATGCTGGGACTAGAAGATCTCCACACTTTTACCCATACTCAACTCGTTGTCTCGTGAAACCATACTACGGAAAATCTGAGAGATGGTAGTCAGCAACCCGCTGTTAGCTTAGATTGGCGCCTGCTTGGAGAGCAGACAGTTTCGCATGGTACCAAACCAGATTCGCTCTACATAGAAGAAGACAACGAAAGTATCATAGGAAACAATTCTAGGTCCATTGTTACCCGAGACTATCTCCCTAAAAAGTTGAACCCTCCACTACTTTAGTACCCAGATGATGCACAGTTGTAGATGGCCGTGATAAAAATCGCTCATTTGATTAATCTGCAGTAGAATGTAACCGCTAAAAATGCACTGGCCTTCAACAACAATAGATGGCGAGCTATGTTCATCAGCACACCAAGTTTACGAAGCCTCGCGTACCGTTTATGTGGAACTGACGCCTCCCATAAGGAGACGGGTACGATCAGGGATTAACTATGACAGATAAGAAGTAAGTGCTAATTACACAACAAACGCAGCTAAAGCCTCCTAAGCAATCCATTTCTCGTACGGGTATTTCGGGGCATTTACAATAGAGCTTTTTATCAGGTTTTGCAAAACCTACGTGAGTTCACATTTAAAAGTCAACAGTGTGGCTGCATAACAAATCCCAAAATAGACGCTGGTCCTCTGTAAAGAGTGTAAAGGAGGACTTTCAAAAATTTCTCTAGAATGAAATGTCGAAGGTACGATGACTGATCACTGTATCTACGGGGGAAAGAAGAGCATCCTCGTCACCACATAAAAACAGTACATAGCCAAATGCGTCCGCTTTAATACATATCACCAGAAGGGTACTAAGGCATACTTCAGGGTAACCCTAACATAATTTTTCACCGAAGGGCTAACTTTTTCCTCAGGTTTTACAGCCTGTTGAATCTACTGTCCCCCAAGGTAACTTAAAGAGAAGGCTAGATAACCGTCCAAAAACAATTGGAAGGTGAACTATTTCTGGGAGACTGTTCTGTTAGTTCACTAATCCGTGCAAAAACAATTGGATTTCATGCATAAACATGGAAGGTGAACTATTTCTGGGAGACTGTTCTGTTAGTTCACTAATCCAACTTACCCTAACCTTACTTATATTCACTCCCTTGACAGTTTTATTGCGATTTTATTACCTTGATTCATGCTAGATTCATTCTAGTCGTCTCTTGTGTTTTTTTGTTTTACAGCTTGATTCCACACAGTACTTTTGGTAGAAGTATGGAATTTTCAGCATGGATATCGGTAGCCCAAATTTTACAGGCCGACCATAGATATCGGGTGTGCGTCGGCAGGTAATCGAACCCCGGACCATGTGCATGGTCGGCGGGAGTCCTAACCACTATGCTACCGACGTACATTTACTGTCACTCTTACTTATGAGAAGCTTAAATTAGAGGGAGTGCAATGGTAATTTTCTTTAAGAACGTTTGGTTTGAAATGCAGTCTCAGCTACACTGAGCGTTGCAACAGACTGAAAATTGAACAATTCTGGAGAAGACGCCTTAAGATAAACCTTATTTTCTATTACAATCTAACTAATCTCTTGCGCCCCTCTAGGCCAGTAACTAAATCTACGTCTGCAATCAGTTACAGTCTTAGATTTCATGACAACCTGGTTTCTAAAGAGCACTGTCAGATTAATATGCGGTAAAAATTATTGTTAGGTAATTCTTCAATCATTTGGAATAGATTACCAGCCAATGTGCGTGAATCAAACACGCTTCCGGGATTCATTTCCCCAGACACCAGACTCCACAAATATGACAATGCCTTCTTATGTCTGACTCCTACACCCTCTTTTTCACCCAGTTACTACAAGTTCACTAAGAGTATGAGTTTCAACAAAATACAACAATAAATATTAATATTATTGGAAGGACATGATAAATATTTCTACACATGATATTGTGATTAGTTCACCCATATGACATAAAAGTTAGAATAACAGAACTAGTTATTTGGTGTGTCATCAAAATCATAATCTCTACACATAGTATATATGTATAAATTTATAGATCACTCCTTGAGAACTCCAACGGCTTTCTTCTGTGCTGCTGTCGTTTGTCTTGTTTTTTCTCTCTCACCATTTCGGCTTCCAAATGACTTTCTGAATGGTGATAATGAATGCAGATATTTGGTGGCTTTCAGCAACAAAAGATCTGCAAACACCACTCGTCCTGAATATTACGACTGCCTTGCAAATTACCCAATACTTTATTCTGCTATGCATTTTGGATGACACTTGTAGAATATTACCTTCACATAATTAAAATATAGTAATGACTACCTGTGCAGTGCCAATAAATCTGGAGATTTAAGAAATGGTGAAAATATGCTAACGGTTGCACCTACAATTTCACCAGCTCATGTAATGAAAAAAACAGCCTTCACATGCTCCGCTTGCCATTTCATATGGATTAGTTCGCCATTTTTCTTGCTCCTAGTAGCTTATGAACTGAAGATTATCTGTTGCTGTCGTGATACTTCTTTGTACGTTTAACCTGACACTTACTGATGTGGTGATTATGTGGCAGTTAATATTGCTAAAAACATTGTTATCGGTTAACTAACAAACGTTTTGCAGAGCAATTTTGTCAGTTGATGAACAAACGACTATACCTATCACCAGTAGTGCAACGATCAGTTATGGTGTGGATTTTGGACAAATTATGCCGCGTACACTGCTTCTGCTTCTGTAAAGCGACCTCCCAGATATTATTCCATTACCTTGTCTTATGTGTCTTGCTAAATTGAATAATTGCAAATATGCTTACTCCATGTGCATATTATTCGTCATATTGGTGATGCCAGTAAAAGCTGGCGTCCCTTATGTACAAAAAATGGGAGTGTATTATTATCCTACAGGTAATTCTGTCGCTCTACGTTCTGTTTGCAAAGTCTACTCACTCTCTAGATTTCTTCCCGACTCTCCTACTAACACTTTCTGTGGGGCGTTTGTTGATCTAACCAGAGGAGTGCCCGATAAAGAGATCGGTGAGACCTAGCGCAGGTGCAATCATACATGTTCAAATAACTTGCTTAATTATAGCGTTCAAGGAAGCAGCAGCTGAGGGGATAAACTGCACTAGAATTCACTAATGATCTAGAACCGTCCTGGAAGAAAAATAAGCAAGCACTAAGAAACCATAGGGTTTATATAAGCTTGTCAAAAAGACATTTGTTTTTTAGTATGAAACCGAACTGAATTCTGGAGGAGTTAAACTTTCGTGAGCACCCCAATTAACTTCAGCATTGACTGGGAACACCTAATCAGAATTAAATAGAAATAAATGTCACTAAATTGCTAATGAAGGTTACTATGGATTGTGGTGTTTTGAGGTCTGCGTATATTCCTCCCAGAAGACCAGTAGCCTGCTCAGCTCGCCTTACATGTGGATGTTTTGGTATACCCAACTTACTTGTTATTCATAATATAATCAATCAACCAATCTTCAGGAAACTGTCTAAGAACCAGAACAGGAGGCATGAATTCATTCGCTAATACTACCTGTAAATCTAATTGCCTATCGAGGGTTGTCAAGTATCCAGATCACAAAGATCCTGTGCCTGTCACTGGTTTAAGAAGAGCAAGTCTTATACTCAGAATGCTACACACTGTAACCGACTCAGAAGAACAGTAAATGGTTAGATAATACGATTGTTTATTTATCAACTGATAGCGAAACAGATTTACAGTTGTGACTGCCAAAGACTGTAAATGAAAGTTAATGTAGTGTACGGCAATGCTTGTGATCGTATTTCTCCACTCTTCTGCCAACCAGTACACGATTAAGCAGTGATAGTCTTCTTGTCTCCCTCCAGCATGGAGACCAGTTCGAACAAATAAACATTTTAGTGTTCACCAGCGTTGACACAGGTCATATACCGAAGGCGCTGCCGTAGTTTATTTTCATCCAAATCCATACCACCCCCTAAGCTTGTCAGCCAGGAGTTATCGTTGGATCTATACATGACACGTTCTGATTTCTTCACTTACCTGACAGTTTAAGGTGTGGTGTTTTTCTTTCCAGAAACTCTTGTTGCATTTCATCGCCCACAAAAATTACAACAGAATACGAAATAGAGACCAGAACTGAGAGGTTTAATTTGGCGTGGTTTACATTCTCCTGGTTTTTGAAGCATGTGTTTGAACTGGTCAACATCTGTGGTATTAGTGTCTGGCGCCAGTCGTTTTGGTTGCCAAGATCTCGTTCACGCAATTAATCGTGGGTGGATAGGATGAAAATTGAAGAAGTTCGGAGTACGTCGAAGACACAGCGGATAGCCGCCCACACTCATGTGAAGGGGTTAGGTTTAGACGAGAATGGTACTGCACTATCGAATGCCTGTGGGCTTGTAGGGCAAGAGTGTGCCCGGGAGGTAAAACCAACATTAAAATAAAGTTTTCCCAGGCTGCTGGGATTGTAGTTGAAATGATCCGGTCGAAGAAAATGTCTGGGCGTGCAGTCTTGATGGCAGGACCTCCTGGAACAGGGAAGGTTGGTAGTTATTAATAACAGTTATAAGATTGTCACTAATGTATGAGTTTTGTGTACATTTTGGATCAATGTAACATCTTTTTGTGATTTTCTTCACACTACAATAGACTGCAATTGCTTTAGCTATTGCTCAAGATCTTGGAGGGAAAGTCCCGTTCTGTCCAATGGTTGGAAGTGAAGTCTACTCGTCTGAAATAAAGAAAACGGAGGTCCTAATGGAAAACTTTAGAAGGGCGATAGGTATTTCAGCCTGCCTTTTTCATGAAAAAATGTAGGCTTGCGTATAAAAGAAATCAAAGAAGTTTATGAAGGTGAAGTAACCCAGTTAACACCTGTGGAAACTGAAAGCCCAACTGGAGGTAGGTTGTATTTATTTTGTCTCACCAGTGTACAGGCTTCGGAAAAACTATTAGCCACGTCATCATCAGTTTGAGAACCGCAAAAGGTGTCAAACAGTTAAAATTAGACCCATGTATTTACGAGAGCCTCCAAAAAGAACATGTTGAAGTCGGAGACGTAATTTATATTGAGGCAAATTCAGGTGCAGTAAAACGTCAGGGGAGGTGTGACGTGTACACAGCTGAATATGACTTGGAGGCAGATGAATATGTTCCTCTGCCTAAAGGAGAAGTACATAAGAAGAAGGATGTGGTACAAGATGTCACGTTGCATGATCTGGATGTTGCCAATGCCAGACCGCAGGGAGGACAGGATATTGTTTCAATGATGGGTCAACTCATGAAACCTAAAAAGACTGAGATTACAGGTAATAATCATTACTATAGCTTTGCTATATCCCCTGACTTCGTTTCGTAAATATTGTGATGCTATCACTCAGTTTTATCTTCTGATTTCTAGATAATTAACTACCATAATAAGATTTATTTTTTTCTCAAACGCTTTGTAAGTCATACAGTAGCTGACAACGGTCCAAAAGTGTCAGTGTCTGGCCAAATGGTCGAATAATTATTGATTACCGAAACGTTTTATCCGATTTCGTGATATGACCAGTGCTCCCTAGGTATTTTTCCCAGAAGTATTTCTCAGCAATAAAGATAATCGATGTAAAAGCGGTTGAAGAAATTTAACTGGGACATTAATTTTATGTATTGATCCAAGGCTCTCAAAACCGATATTGGAACTAATGTGGCTACTGAAACAGTGGGTTAATAATGACAGGCAATATAATTTCGAAGTCCAGTACTAATTTCCATACTGAGGTGTGGTCCATGCTCCCTTGTGGGGGCTTGTGACATAACTGTTGTGCAAGGCAGTACTAGTGGTGAGTCCTAAAATTGAAATGCATAAAGACTAACATTATGTTTCAAGTGTAATGGTGACCTCATGGGCGTAACGGATGTTTCATTCACTCGTCTATAAATACATCGATTGTGTAACAATTATCTTTATCTAGTCCAACTACTAGTTACTTTGTGGGTTTATGGTATTAGTGTTCTCAAAGTGGATACTTTCTGCCAGATTAAAAACCGCGTGCTAGTTCTCGAGTCGGTAATATTACCACCATATTTCCTAATACTATGAAAGTCATCTACCGAATCAATTGTTAATCAAGTGTGAATATGTTTCCAACTTATGTCTTAGTTAAATCTGTCATATTAATTTGTAAAGTAGTTTTCATGTAAAATAGTATTTCACTTTATTCTAAGTCAGATTGTTTGCAAGGAACTGGTTGGTATCAATGCTTCTTTTGTCTGTGAATGACTAGATAACTGTCACGCTGCAAATAGTCTATAATCAAGAGAAATTTACTGTGGATTGTTTAGTCGCTTTCGTTCAATGGTACTTACAGTGTGTGCGTGAAGTATTGGTTTTTCGTTTAGATTTGACTTAATGCTTTAATCATGAGTTGTAATGGGGTTAAGTTTCGTAAGTGGATGTAATAATATGAAATCGTCAATAAAAACTGATACTTTAGATTCCATGACTTAATTTTGTAAGTTTCTGACAGGTTTGAATTAGTAAGTTAGTGAAACTAAATTGTTTCTCTTAATTTGTAAAACATGCGTATAATTTCAATTTTCTGTATCCTTGTCTTTACCAGACAAACTTAGAAAGGAAATCAACAAAGTCGTAAACAAATACATTGATCAGGGTATCGCTGAACTAGTTCCAGGTGTTCTGTTTATTGATGAGGTACATATGTTAGATATCGAATGTTTCACATATCTTCATCGAGCCTTGGAATCAACTATCGCACCTATTGTTATCTTCGCTACTAATCGTGGGAAATGTACTATAAGGTAAGTCGTATCATGTTTAATGAAAAAAATTGATAGTGTATGTATTTCTTCCTGAGTTGGACAAGATTTTTATTTTGTCTTTAAATTAATCTAACTTTTAGTAATTAAATTGAAGTGGAAAATGAGTGAGGCATAAAATTTTAACAGTCACTTCCGGACTGATTTATTCACTTGTAAGTCACATTCAGTATTGCATTCTTCCTCTTAACCAAAGGGAATAGGACATGTTTTCAATCTGTTTACGGATAAGGGGGAGACCCAATGTACTGTTGATTATTGCCTTCGAAGAAGTATTGTGATGCTCACGAATTTACATTGGCTAGTGTCTATCAAAATAACTTCATTCTAAGTCAGAATGGATAGGTAAGATGATTTCATTCCAATGACTTGGAGAGTGGTGCCTTATGACAACTATTTGCTTTACTCGAAGCTACAAGTTTCTGCCTCCGAAAGTTTGCCTTAGTCTGAATATCTGGGCAGTGTCTCATCCCTTACCCAAAATGGGAGATGAAAACTCAATGAAAATTCCAATCCTATTCCGCGCTTCTACAACATATCAAGTTAGCCCAGGAGTAAAAACTACTTCTATGCTACTTATCACCACGTTCACCTATCTACATAATGTTGTAAAACGTGCTATGTTGCTATCATATTTAGTTTCCAGTTTTCCACTGACTTTCGTATTTCTAACAGCCGTTTCTAATTCACTTGTTCAGTCAACAAACATATTACCTTGTCACAAAGCGGTAGTTAAGCAGCAAACTTGATATTTGCTTGGAGTACGTATGTAGTGGTAACTTTGTAAGCCTGCACACTACATTTATACTTCCATAATGGATAAGATTTTATTTTGATAAATCACACAGTGTAGTACAGTTATATTAACTGATGACGTTTCGAGCACAAACTATTGCTCATAATCATATCAAGTATGAGCAATAGTTTGTGCTCGAAACGTCATCAGTTAATATAACTGTACTACACTGTGTGATTTATCAAAATAAAATCTTATCCATTATGGAATTATACTCTACCACAGTGCCCAAGTTTTATACTTATACATTTATACTTGTTTCTATTATCACTTGCTTTTAACTTGCTGCGTATACTCGTGTACATGTACCACTAAAACCATCCTTATTCCAACATATTTTTATTTTGGTTAAACTAGGGGTACTGAGGATATTATTTCTCCACATGGAATCCCATTAGACTTATTAGATCGTGTTATGATTATACGCACTTTGCCATACTCTTGCGAAGAAGTTATTCAAATCCTACGTATACGTGCACAAACTGAAGGTATAAAAGTGTCGGAACAAGCTTTCACTTGCCTTGCAACGGTTGCCACAGATACAACTCTGCGGTGAGTTTAATTTTTTGAAGTCAACAGCATAGTTTTTTTTTATTGCATACGCTTAAAATCTATGAATACATAATAGATGCTGCTGGCTGGCTGGATTCAACATAGAACTTGGCACCGAAGTGCAGCAGTTCGAGTTGCCACGTTCCAAATAGCACACAAAGGTAGACAAGAAAATGAGAGAAGAGAATCAATAGAATTTAGATAAGTATAAGAGTGAAACAGAATGAGTAATGGTAGAAAGGAATATGAAAGATTAAAGAGACTGAATACATCTGCGCCATTGACAACGATTTTGAGTCATGTCACCTATTGTCTCCAGCCATTGATTCTTAGAGTCCCGAGGGCCCCAACCCGGAAGTCTGCATCTCCCTACCTGACTCAGTTTAACTGTCAGGGATTTCATGGATTGATGCCATGTTTTTGTTTGGCCACCACTTACTCTTTTCCAACCTGCACCTATATCAGCTAGTAATGCCCGTCGGGGGAGGCGATGGCTAGGCATGCGCAGCACGTGATCTAGCCATCTCAATCTGTGTAACTTTATAGCCTCGTCGATTGATTTTCCCTCTTTGCTCAACACTCTACGCCTAACGTCAACATTACTTACCTTATTATACCACCTAACGTGAGAAAGATATTGTAGACATCTATGATCAAAAACAGTCAACCTTTTCATGTTTTCAACTCGTATTGGCCATGTTTCAGAGCCATAGAGAAGGACGGAGCGAACTACTGAGCAGTACACACGTCCCTTGGTTGATAGCCGGATGTCACGCCTACGCCAAAGACGGTGTAGGTTAGCGAAAGCAGCCCAAGCTTTTTGGATCCGTGCTGAGATTTCGTCACCAATCAATTCGTTGGTGCTGATACAACTTCCCAAATAGGTGAAGTGGTCAACATGTTCTATCACTTCAATCCGTATCACTAAGCTAGGAGTTGACGTAGTCCAGTCCTGTAGCAGCATCTTACATTTTACAGGGGCGAATCGCATGCCAAACATACGAAGATTGCTGCTCAAGGTGTTCAGAAGACTCTGCATTTTGTCAGCATCCTCCCCTAACAGGACTATGTCGTCTGCATATTCTAAGTCCATAAGACTATTCCCTGGTAACAGGTCGATTCCTAAGTCGTTAAGTTCAGTTAAGGATACTTCCATTAGCATATCTATGATGAATGGGGAAAGTGGACATCCTTGACGGACACCACTGGTTGTTATCAATTCAGCTGGCAATTCCCCATAAGCCCTTACATGGCTACGTGAGTTTGAGTAGAGTGCCTTGATTAGTGCAATGTACTTTCTTGGCACTCCCTTCACAGTCAAACATTGCCATAGTACCTCTCGATCTACGGAGTCGAAGGCCGCCTTCAAGTCAAGAAATATGGTAATTGTTGGACGCCTAAAAGTGTGTCTATGTTCTAGGATCTGTCGGAGAGTGAAGATATGATCTATGCACCCTCTACCTGGCCTAAAGCCCGCTTGATTTTCCCTCGTTTGTTCCTCCCGAGTTCGGCTTAGTCTGTGCATGATTACTGAGCCTAGGATTTTAGAGACTATGTTCGTCAGGCTGATTCCTCTATGATTATCACATGAGGACTTGTCTCCCTTCTTGAATATTGGTATAATAAGTGACTTACCCCAATCTGATGGAACCGTCTCTGATTCCCAGACGTTACCTAGTACCTTAGTTAAACTATATACTAGTATGTCACCCCCATATTTAAACACCTCCGGAATAATTCCGTCGGGTCCTGCCGCTTTGCCTCGTTTCAAATTACAGATAGCTTTTGTAACCTCACTTACAGACGGCGGGCCAGTGTCTATGTCCCATTCGGGTGTGTGCTGGATGGCGGTGAGGCTCAGTGTGGCTGTAGGCAAGTTAAATTGTTCCTCAAAGTGTTCCTTCCAGCGTTCAAGGCGTCTATCCTGAGAGCTAATTAAGGAACCATTTTTCTCAGAAATAGTCTCACTTATGATTTGCCTTCTCCCACCCGTTTCCCTGATGAGTCTAAAGAGTTGCCTAGTGTTGCCTATCGCTGATGCTTTTTCCATCTCTTTCGCCTTTGTCAACCACCACTGTTTACGGTCCTTGCGGAGACTTTTCGTAAGTCTCCTTTTGTGCAGCTTTCGCTCCTCATTGAATTCGGAGCTCGCCGGAATAAGTCTTCTAGCATCTATCAGTTCGGATGAGGCAGTCGAAATCCAATGGTTCTTACTCACCTTTGGTTTTACCTTATTCACAGCTTTTACAGCTGTATCCATGGCTGACTGAATGTTCTTCCAGGCTTCTTCAGGGTGAGCGCAGCTGTCGAACTCAGATATGTGTTTAGCTAGTTCTTCCTCAAATAGGGACTTAGTTTCCTGATCGAGCTGGGGACGTGATGGGTTTATCGCCAGCTGTTTCCTACGTCCGTTCAGTCGTAAGCACACACGAGCGCGGACCAGTGCGTGATCGGTATCTACACACGTGTTCCAGAAGGAGCGACAATCTCCTACCGACCCACGCCAACGATAGCTTATTGCTATGTGGTCTATTTGTGTCCAGCGTTGGTTTGATGATGGGGGTCGCCAGGTCAAACAGTGTCTCTCCTTGTGTTTGAAGTTAGTGCTTACAAGAAACAAATGATTATCAGAACAGAACTGTAGGAGACGGTCACCGTTGTCGGTTCGCTGGCACGGAATTCCGTATGTGTCACCGACATTCTCAGATTGACACAATTTCCCTACTTGAGCATTAAAGTCACCAGCTAAAACGACTATATCTGAGCGTTTAACCTTTCGCAGCAAACTAGACAGCTTTTGGTAGAACTCATCCTTCGTTTCATCCGAACTGCAGTCAGTGGGGGCGTAGGTGGAGATTACGAAAAGGCATCGGCGAGTAGTGCAGTCCTTTCTCCTTTTCACCGACCCGTTCAGACGGACGGCACACATTCGGCTATCTACCGGGATCCAGTCAAGTAATGTCTTTTCTGCCCTAGTACTCAAAGCTATCCCAACACCAGCTAATCCTCGTGAGCTAGCCGTCGCATCTCCTGACACCCTCAAGGTGAATTTTGCAGATTCATCCTGTTGGCCAGGTGGGGTTAGGTGAATAACCACACTTGGGTTTTGTATGCGTGTTTCTGGAACACAACATACATCAATGGCTCGGGATGCCAGAGTCTTGGCTAGTGATGCTTGTTGTCCTATTTGGTAAAGTGTCCTAACATTAAATGCTCCTATATGAAATTGGTGGCGTGGCTTTAGGAGACTATCGATGGTGGCTTTTTGGCTTCCATCGTTATCAGTGCACACAGAGTGAAAAGGAAGTGAAGGGCCATCAAGTAGAGGAGTTGCATTGGTAGAAGGAAGGCAAGATAATAGAGATGAAGATAGATACAGGGATGAGTGAGAATTAGAGAGGTTTCGCGTGCACTTCGGATTGTGAGGGCGATTGTTACTTCCCGGCTGCCCACACCGTGGAAGTTGGTTGCGTGACCGCAGAGCCCAGGGGACAACTGCTTGAGGCCGGTCACACACGGCCTGTTTTTGTTTGTTCTTTTTTATTTGGTGTGTCTCAGTATCATATTTATCACTTCTGCCCTGTGACACGGCAGCAGAAAGCGTTGTCGTTGTTAATCCGGGCCCCGACCGATCCGGCATGATATTTTGTGATTTTGTTTGAGTCATGACATTGGATTGGGTAGCTGCTTTTTGTCTAACCGCTATCCAAACAACCTTTCTGGCATGGTAGGACCTACAGGAACTGTTCCAGCCAGTGTAGCTCGTTGGGTCATTGCGATATGCAAGCCCGACCACCACGTCAAGGTAGCAGCTTTCGGTCGGGACATATAATGAAATAATAAATGAAACAATGAAAAGCTCATAGAAACATGCAACAGTCCAGTTTTGTATGTTTTGTTTCACTGGTATAAAGAAGCCATTAAAATAAATCGAAAAATTATAATTAGAGGAAAAACAAGGGAGTTAAGGTGAACTGTAAGCCAAGAATTTAATCCATCATGAGATATTGGCATTTTTTAGCATGTCACCATAAGTTTGCATTACTGCTGTGTCGATAGCCACAACCACGAAATGTGCGTGGTCATGTCTAATAACCAGAAACTTCATAGCTTAATGTCAATTTACAGTCTCGCCACCTTTAAAATGGCCATGACTTTCAATTTTTAGGTCATATTCTCTAACTTCCATTTCTATGCCGAGGTTTGGCAACCACTGGCCTTCACGAAATACTTTTAGCTCTCTGCCTAATGCACATATATATAATTGGTTCCTGCGGTGAGGATGTCAAATATATATTTCTGGCTTATTGCCTAGTATGTTCAAATTGGGTTCAGATACAGCTCCTTATTAACCCTCAACACAGCATTAAAAGTAGTGCTACTTAGCATTGGGATAACACTTCACTGGAATGTCCCACAATATGTCATCCAGGGATTAATGCTTGTTTATGAGTCTATGTGAAGGTTTACGTAGAAGTTTTACTTTCCTAGTTTTTGTATGCACATTTTGTAGTGTGTTTCAGGTTTTTCTTTCGAATACCCGTTTTCTTAGTGAATATGATCATCATTTTTCAATCAAGACTCCTCAGTCAAAGCCATACATGATTTAGCAATTGGTAGAGTAACTGGTTAGTGCGACGCGCGTGGACAAGTCTTTAACAGTAATCGTCGTTTCAATGACTAAATTTGCTTATCGTGTAGTTTTTGGCTTAGTTTTAGGTTTTTGTGTTGTTGGAAGTAAAAGTCATTTCTGGATAACTATTTTATATTAGCATTGAAGATATTTTATGTCCTTGTCAATCTAGGACATTTTATTACTTGGTCCACTTTATTGTCTACTGATACAGTTCTCGTATTTTACTTGTTTCATAGAACTGAATTCATCAAACAGGTGAAACTTTAAGCTTACTCAGTTTCTTAAAATATAAGTTTCTGTACCATGAGTAGTTGATTAGCAATTTATTTCGAGAATATTCTTAACTTAATAATAATAAAACAGTAATTTATGTACAGGTTAGTTTTCTAACCAATTGATTCGCTTCAAAGTGTACTGGGGACTGATAAAATTGACCAGAGTGGTCAGGGTCGGGTCCCTTGTTTACGAATAAGCAATCCAGTGTCTGTACGAGTGAACTAATAATTCTGTTTAATTGTAATTATGCCACTATGTCTAACTAAATGGACTCCAAACTGGCCGTTGAAGTAACCGATAGATCATTGTGTGTGAATGAAGATAAGAGGTTGAGTGTGAATGTGTGCAGTACAATATCATATCTGTTTTTGATCTTCGTGTATTTTTGTCTTATGTAGTGATGTTTTGTTCTCTCTTTAGGTATGCTGTTCAACTTTTGACTCCGGCATGCCGTCTTGCACAGTTAAGTGGACGAGAAGAGGTTGAACCTTCAGATATTGAAGAGGTAAGGTCACTATTCCTCAATGCAAAACAATCTGCTAAAATACTTGCTGATCATGAAAGTCAGTTTATGCGGTAAACGTATTGTTAAACTGACCAAAAATTTTCAAAATAAAATGTGTAAAAATATTAATAAAGTGTCTTCTTTTCTTCTGATCACTTTCTTTACCGTTCATGCAAATACGATAGTTGACAGTCATTTATGTAAATCCGTTTACTATGGAACTACAGCTAGGTTATCGACTGTTTTTCAATACCTTTATTGAGCTGTGATCTGTTGATACCAGTACTCAAATTTCTGTCACTGGGTTAGGTTGAAATTCTGCGCTCGTTGGTTTTCGACAACACTAACGCCTACTCAGTACGTGTAGCTGCTTTTTTTTATGCTAAATTTATAATTATGTCGCATTATTTACACTTTAGTTCGGAAAAGCATTGATCAGTTAGATATTTTACATATTACTCTATACAAATATAATATTTTTCAAACAAACTCGGATTCAAACACAATCTTGTCGGAATATTTGCGTATTCTAGCAACATTCGAGTATTTTGCTTCCAAACTTAATGGAATTAGTGTTATTGCTCTGCTTTTCAATACATACTTTTATTGAAAACATTTATTTCCCGATATGAATTTAAAACAAGCAATAAAGGTTAATAAAGCAGGATTTAATGAATTCATCAAATTTCGGTAGAACTCGTCAGTTGAATATTCTACATACATGGATATACATACTTTTGAAATTACATTGGGAGATTTAAGACTGATAAGTAAACAAACTACATTGAATTAGCCATGCAGAAAGACAGGTGCGAATGTTTTCCAGGTCATGTTCAAAAAGATAAGGGGAGAGAGAGTATGAGAGATCGAAATTAAGATAAATTGCATTACGCTTCAATTACATCACTCAGGTAAAAAACCATGGTAATACGTTCTACTCATTATTCTACCTATTATTGTTATTATTATTATTAGTCTTGATTCATTTAAAACTCCTTTATCAGTAGCATTGTCTTAACTCACTCCAACACTATTATTATTATTGTTATTATAACTATTATTATTGATATTACTGTGTTTGCAATTCTTGTTATGTTCTCTAATGACTAATTGTTTATCTAAGTGATGTAATTGAAGCGTAATGCAATTTATCTTAATTTCGATCTCTCATACTCTCTCTCCCCTTATCTTTTTGAACATGACCTGGAAAACATTCGCACCTGTCTTTCTGCATGGCTAATTCAATGTAGTTTGTTTACTTATCAGTCTTAAATCTCCCAATGTAATTTCAAAAGTATGTATATCCATGTATGTAGAATATTCAACTGACGAGTTCTACCGAAATTTGATGAATTCATTAAATCCTGCTTTATTAACCTTTATTGCTTGTTTTATATACTTTTATTCTAAATAGGTTTGTTCATTTCAGTTGAGTCATGAAATCTTGACTTTTCATTTCTCCTCAGACAAGTAGCTGTGGTGTTTTTTTTACAGCAGTGATGTCTTTGTTGCATGCAGTAGTCAGTTTATGTGAACCGTCTAACTCGGAGCATACTCAAGCCGCGAGTATGGAATCATATCAGTTATTACTGCTAAATTACTGATGTGGTTATGGTCACTGCAACGGGTGTCTTTTGCTGAAATAATTTGTGATATGATCAAAAGTCTGTTCAGACCAATGAAAAAACAGAAACAGTATTGTAAATGATAAAGAATTCGAAGCCTTGATAGCACAACTAAATAGGAAAGGGACGTGAGAACTCTTACGTAGGATTCTTAATAAAGCCAAGATTAGGGTGGCATCCAAATCAATCAGTTCACTCAGAGATAAACTTTGTCGGATTGAGGATCCAAATAGGCAAAGTAATATAATGTACCATGTAATAGCTGTGAGGCCAATTGTATAGACCAAGCTAATAAAGCAAGGTCAATTAAGTTATCGTAACATAAGAATTTAGCTAGATCTAAGAAGGGCGGTCCCACTGATTTAAATAGTCTCGAGGTAAAGCTCGGTCATTTCTATGTTTGTACTCGCATGTAATCATACAACAGGGTGGGAAAGGGTAAAATACTCAAATATAATTAAGTCCGGTGGAGATAGAGAGGATAATTGTCGGCTCTTTGTTCATTGACTCAACACCAAATATATGCAACACTTATGTCGGATATATGCAAAACTACATCAAAAACTAACAGGAAATTAAAACTATGTAAAGGAGGTTAGGAAGCCGTGTGAACATATTCATATAATGAGTAATAAACTGTTCACTGAACGTTTTCTGTTTTATTAACTCTATTATTGTGTGTTATGTTAAATAAACTTATCTAATGAGGATGTTATCGAACTTGAGCACTTCTGTCCAACAATGTTATCAATTGTGGTTCAACAGTGAACTTAAGTATTCAATATTCACACATAAGGATGGGGCTACGTCGTATGGTTCTGACGAATTTTTGTCATAACTGATTGACATATTCCAGTGATAGGAAAAGCTAACGCTTATTGTTAACTATGCAAGTCGATGTATGAATTTCGCTCAAAACAAGTTTGTTGATAAGTAGTGGTGTACTTTTTCTGATAGTTAGTTTGCTTTTTACTGAATATTCAGGGGCGACAATTTTCTCATTCTCTTGTGTTGTGTACGGTAATATCAGTAACTGTAATTTCTGCGTAGTTTTAAACTGAGGAAAGGTACATCTCCTAAAGAAATGTAAGCTAATGATCATGAGACGCCTATTAAAATGTGTAGTGAACAATTTGTTACTGAAGAGCCCCCAAAAAGGACGGGACAGCTGTTCAGCACTACTTGGTTTTCAATGGTTCTCTAAGTGAAGTCATTTCGTGATTAAAATATTGGAGATATTTCTACCGTTTCTTCATGAGTACGACGCTGAATACTCACAAATAGTGTTGAGTAATATTGTCATGCATAAAATATGATTGACTGGAGATTGTTTTCATTTTGGTACTTGAAAAATTCGATCTCATAAGATCGTTGATGAACGGTACCAGAAAATTAAGAGGCGTTTGATAGACAGTGACTTCCAAAAATTACATTTATACCATCGTATGTCCTACGACCATGTATGCATATCAGCAGTGGTATTTACTATGAACTGATAGTGGCAGTCAACAACTGGTGAGTGTTTAATTGATTAATTAATAAATTTTTCCTCAAAATGTCACTAGACTGTCTAAATATTTTTGCGAATATTGGTACTATTTGAAGACTATCAAGAAATTATTACTTTTCATTTTGTGTTTTGTGACTTAAGTGGGTTCAAGTTTTGCTAAACTTGCATAATAAAGAAACGGGATTAATAGTATAAAAATAGGACTTGGGCATTATAGCAGAGAATAATTACATCACAGAGTAAATTAATTTGATGAAAACACAGTGATGCAGTACTATTCACTGATGACGCTTCGAATGCAATTTACTGCTCATAATCATACGATAATTAACTACTTGCTAGATATAAGGAGAAGTCGGTTATTCCAGATCTGGACATTTTATTTCAGTGATATCTTTAAAATTCAGGATCTTCGTGAGATTTTAGCTGTCACGGAAACAAGTTATTTGAGCGGAGATGTATTTTCATCTGTGCCACTATGGTCAAGATTCAAATGTCGTATCATATATTACACTATACGATGACCTACTGAATTTCAAATTTTCTAAACGCAGTACTAAACAAGTAGTAAGCACTTTGCAATACATACAGTTTTGAAGTTTCGATAAACTAACCCTCTAAAGGCGGGTCCAGTGTCACCGTGAAGATTTCTACGATTGATTCACTTATGGAGATGTGTAACAACCAATATTATGCTATATATATATATATATATATATATATATATATATATATATATATATATATATATGAGAGGAAGTGAGATTTTGGAAACAAATTTCGACGGAAAGGAACTACCAAAAATAAATTTTTTTGTTTGCTCGTTGGTTTTTATTACAGTAATAGATAATAGACATTTGTAAAAAATTATATTTGTAATATCTCAGCGATATTGAAATGAGTAATTCCAACGTTTCGTTCGGCAATCTGGTCCGAACTTCTTCAGGGAAATTAATCAAAATTAACATAACAGAGGTTTATATATAAAAGGAACATCTTTTGTTTTTAAAATTGTTTCCAATCATGAGTCATTCAAATAGTGTCAACAAGTCACAAGACTTCTATTCTTCTTCTCTTCTATTTTTTTCTTTTCTGGTTTCGTATCTTAGTTACAGAGTGGGAGGCGATAAGGAATAAATTTGTGAAGTTTCTCTTATTTGTTGGTTATTTCTGGATTAGGTACACATTTTCTGTATTTCCTTTCCTAGTCTATTCCTCATTCCATTTATGATAAATTTAACAGATAATTTCAGGCTAAATACTGAATAGAAAGATTATGTATGTGTCTATTAGTCTATTCACAATGAAGTCATAGTCAGTGTGATGTATCAATGAATTCGTTAACAAGTTTTACGAGTAATATAACTAGTTAAGTATTGGTTTGTAGGGATTTGATTAATTGGTTTCAGGATTTCATCATAAGCTGACATTGGTTAGAGAACCATTGGAAAACCTTAGTGGTCTACGAGCTCGCCTTGTAACCAGAAGGTCCTGGGTTCGAGCCCCGGTGGGTGCGTACTGATGAAGAGTCCTATACTAGGACGGAACAGCTGTCCAGTACTCCCAGGTTTTCCAATGGTTCTCTAACCAATGCTAGCTCATGACGAAGTCCTGCAACCAATCAGTCAAATCTCTACAAACCAATACTTGAAGGGAATATAACTGAAAAGTGTGACCCAGAGACCTAGTGAATAACTCTTTCGCTTTCAAAAAGAAAACTTGCGGGTTCGATTTTCAGTAGCAACACCATTACTCAATAGAGATAAAGGCACATTCGGCTGATAAGTCACAAGTAGGACGAAATGGACATCTTCGATCCCATCAGTCAAATTACCTAAAGGGTCTTGGTGAAGAAAAGCTGCTCATCAAGCAATACAAGTATTCTGCGTCGGTGATTCAATGATGGAACGCTTGCCAGTCACATAGCTTTGATATCCTGGGTGCACACGCTCCTATCCCTCGCCGAGTTAAAAACCTCATGGCAATCCAAGAAAAGAATGAGGGTTGAGTGTAAGTTTATTAGCCCCACCCCGTACAGATATAACCACCGTTATTGGGACTGCAGATCTTCAGTTCCCAAAAGGAACGCAATGAATAGAAAAAAACACGTTTAATGACCTTTTTGTTTCGTCCACATGGATTTTGCATCATTAGTTTTCCTCTAATTGCATTCCACTATGAAGGGATGCAAACGCGTGAGTGGCCTTGAACCGACCAACCACAAGAATAAGTGATTTCTGCACAAAAAATGAAGTTTATATACAAGAAAATCCATGAAAACGCATTAAACAGGGTATATTTCTCTGATACAACTTAAAAATACGTCCCAGTTATAATCAGGAGTATCAGTTTTTAAGTTAGACCAGTTTCTGTACATGAGATCACTGAGATGATTGAAGGTGAACTTTTCTGGTGACCCGTTTATGGCTCTTATCCTGTTTTCCAGTCTTCCCTAAAAGCTCTCGGTTTAATTACTATGGTTTCCAGTAAAAGGATCGATGACTACTTAATGAGAAATCTGGGTTATTATTATTATTATTGTTTCCTTTAATTCCTAGAGGAACATAGGGCTTCAACCGCGCGTCTCCATTGCGTTCTGTTCTCTGCTAGAGTCTTCACCTGTCTCCAAGTCTGCCCACATGCTTTCATCTCCTCTTCACATGACCTCCTCCAAGTCACCCTTGGACGACTAACTCGCCGCTTCCCTTTCGGATTCCACTCGAGGGGTTGTCTAGTGATGTCACTTGATGGTTGTCTCAGAGTATGGCCAATCCATCTCCATTTCCTTCTGCATATTTGTTGCGCAATCGGTTCCTGGTTGGTTCGCTCCCAGAGATCCGTGTTGGTAGTATGTTTATAGTTCTTTTTATGGAAGTACGTTATTAAGGTGACCTGAACGGTTTTTCACTGGTATCACTGAGTGGTTTTCTCAGTAAACCCATTGGTGAACCTTATTAAATTGTAAAATTCGTCTTTTGTAAACTACACGGAATATCGTCAGAATTCATTACGATTTCCTTTGAAAATGTCGAATATTCAGGTCACTATATTTAACACGCTAGATAGCATAAATGGTATTTAGAAAACAAAAGGATATGTTGACACCCATCAGTAGCATATATAATCTTGCTTTCCTGGGGGTATTTATGATTTCAAGTGATTTACATTTTTTGGTCTTGTTGTTATGGTTTCTCACAAGAAATAGCGACGAATTTTCCAAACGGCCAATTTTATTCTTCATTTTACAACTCTCGCTATTTAGTTCTTCATAGCTCGTGGTAGTTTGAAATGATTAAGCTCTGTGAAATGAATGAGTCAGTTGGGGTACACAATTGATGATTTTTAAGTAACAGCTGTCTGATTTTAAGGTCATTCCGATCTGGGTAGCAAGCCTCACTGGTTGATGTGAGTAGCTTTCAATTATTCAAATGAGTGAATATAATGTATCGTCTTGCAGCACCGTATTTCTCGATTTCTTTTACAGCCTGAGAAGCTTTGCCAGGTTCAAACATATTGTGGATATTCTGTATCTTTGTGCTTACCTTTGTGTTCATCAAAAAATGGCCTTACAGTTGACTGGCTTCCCGAAAGCTTTCATCCGTCCTCGTCCAATGGCAACGATGAGTGCTGTTACCAACCCCACTATCTTGCAATATTCGGTAATAACTAGAAGGAGAAATTGGTGTTCATTTTGTAAAACATTTTCTATTAAATCTGTCATTGTCTTATTGTATATTGTAGTTGTTACTAACACTATAAGGCATCGAATTTTACTTTTCATCTTCTATTCCAATGCCTAGAAGATCTACTTTTCTTCTTATCCAACTTTTGACAGTTACGTAATATCCTAAACTCCACAAAATGTGTACAGCGGAATACTGCAATACTTTTTCAATAAAGTTATAAACGTTAGTCCAGAATTTAGTGCTATTTTTTGAACCACTAGGTTCAAGCATTTAAGGTGTTTCGTAGTGATACATATTTCACAGCAATAGCCAGGTCACAAGACTTCTATTCTTCTTCTCTTCTATTTTTTTCTTTTCTGGTTTCGTATCTTAGTTACAGAGTGGGAGGCGATAAGGAATAAATTTGTGAAGTTTCTCTTATTTGTTGGTTATTTCTGGATTAGGTACACATTTTCTGTATTTCCTTTCCTAGTCTATTCCTCATTCCATTTATGATAAATTTAACAGATAATGTCAGGCTAAATACTGAATAGAAAGATTATGTATGTGTCTATTAGTCTATTCACAATGAAGTCATAGTCAGTGTGATGTATCAATGAATTCGTTAACAAGTTTTACGAGTAATATAACTAGTTAAGTATTGGTTTGTAGGGATTTGATTAATTGGTTTCAGGATTTCATCATAAGCTGACATTGGTTAGAGAACCATTGGAAAACCTTAGTGGTCTACGAGCTCGCCTTGTAACCAGAAGGTCCTGGGTTCGAGCCCCGGTGGGTGCGTACTGATGAAGAGTCCTATACTAGGACGGAACAGCTGTCCAGTACTCCCAGGTTTTCCAATGGTTCTCTAACCAATGCTAGCTCATGACGAAGTCCTGCAACCAATCAGTCAAATCTCTACAAACCAATACTTGAAGGGAATATAACTGAAAAGTGTGACCCAGAGACCTAGTGAATAACTCTTTCGCTTTCAAAAAGAAAACTTGCGGGTTCGATTTTCAGTAGCAACACCATTACTCAATAGAGATAAAGGCACATTCGGCTGATAAGTCACAAGTAGGACGAAATGGACATCTTCGATCCCATCAGTCAAATTACCTAAAGGGTCTTGGTGAAGAAAACCTGCTCATCAAGCAATACAAGTATTCTGCGTCGGTGATTCAATGATGGAACGCTTGCCAGTCACATAGCTTTGATATCCTGGGTGCACACGCTCCTATCCCTCGCCGAGTTAAAAACCTCATGGCAATCCAAGAAAAGAATGAGGGTTGAGTGTAAGTTTATTAGCCCCACCCCGTACAGATATAACCACCGTTATTGGGACTGCAGATCTTCAGTTCCCAAAAGGAACGCAATGAATAGAAAAAAACACGTTTAATGACCTTTTTGTTTCGTCCACATGGATTTTGCATCATTAGTTTTCCTCTAATTGCATTCCACCATGAAGGGATGCAAACGCGTGAGTGGCCTTGAACCGACCAACCACAAGAATAAGTGATTTCTGCACAAAAAATGAAGTTTATATACAAGAAAATCCATGAAAACGCATTAAACAGGGTATATTTCTCTGATACAACTTAAAAATACGTCCCAGTTATAATCAGGAGTATCAGTTTTTAAGTTAGACCAGTTTCTGTACATGAGATCACTGAGATGATTGAAGGTGAACTTTTCTGGTGACCCGTTTATGGCTCTTATCCTGTTTTCCAGTCTTCCCTAAAAGCTCTCGGTTTAATTACTATGGTTTCTAGTAACAGGATCGATGACTACTTAATGAGAAATCTGGGTTATTATTATTATTATTGTTTCCTTTAATTCCTAGAGGAACATAGGGCTTCAACCGCGCGTCTCCATTGCGTTCTGTTCTCTGCTAGAGTCTTCACCTGTCTCCAAGTCTGCCCACATGCTTTCATCTCCTCTTCACATGACCTCCTCCAAGTCACCCTTGGACGACTAACTCGCCGCTTCCCTTTCGGATTCCACTCGAGGGGTTGTCTAGTGATGTCACTTGATGGTTGTCTCAGAGTATGGCCAATCCATCTCCATTTCCTTCTGCATATTTGTTGCGCAATCGGTTCCTGGTTGGTTCGCTCCCAGAGATCCGTGTTGGTAGTATGTTTATAGTTCTTTTTATGGAAGTACGTTATTAAGGTGACCTGAACGGTTTTTCACTGGTATCACTGAGTGGTTTTCTCAGTAAACCCATTGGTGAACCTTATTAAATTGTAAAATTCGTCTTTTGTAAACTACACGGAATATCGTCAGAATTCATTACGATTTCCTTTGAAAATGTCGAATATTCAGGTCACTATATTTAACACGCTAGATAGCATAAATGGTATTTAGAAAACAAAAGGATATGTTGACATCCATCAGTAGCATATATAATCTTGCTTTCCTGGGGGTATTTATGATTTCAAGCGATTTACATTTTTTGGTCTTGTTGTTATGGTTTCTCACAAGAAATAGCGACGAATTTTCCAAACGGCCAATTTTATTCTTCATTTTACAACTCTCGCTATTTAGTTCTTCATAGCTCGTGGTAGTTTGAAATGATTAAGCTCTGTGAAATGAATGAGTCAGTTGGGGTACACAATTGATGATTTTTAAGTAACAGCTGTCTGATTTTAAGGTCATTCCGATCTGGGTAGCAAGCCTCACTGGTTGATGTGAGTAGCTTTCAATTATTCAAATGAGTGAATATAATGTATCGTCTTGCAGCACCGTATTTCTCGATTTCTTTTACAGCCTGAGAAGCTTTGCCAGGTTCAAACATATTGTGGATATTCTGTATCTTTGTGCTTACCTTTGTGTTCATCAAAAAATGGCCTTACAGTTGACTGGCTTCCCGAAAGCTTTCATCCGTCCTCGTCCAATGGCAATGATGAGTGCTGTTACCAACCCCACTATCTTGCAATATTCGGTAATAACTAGAAGGAGAAATTGGTGTTCATTTTGTAAAACATTTTCTATTAAATCTGTCATTGTCTTATTGTATATTGTAGTTGTTACTAACACTATAAGGCATCGAATTTTACTTTTCATCTTCTATTCCAATGCCTAGAAGATCTACTTTTCTTCTTATCCAACTTTTGACAGTTACGTAATATCCTAAACTCCACAAAATGTGTACAGCGGAATACTGCAATACTTTCTCAATAAAGTTATAAACGTTAGTCCAGAATTTAGTGCTATTTTTTGAACCACTAGGTTCAAGCATTTAAGGTGTTTCGTAGTGATACATATTTCACAGCAATAGCCAGGTCACAAGACTTCTATTCTTCTTCTCTTCTATTTTTTTCTTTTCTGGTTTCGTATCTTAGTTACAGAGTGGGAGGCGATAAGGAATAAATTTGTGAAGTTTCTCTTATTTGTTGGTTATTTCTGGATTAGGTACACATTTTCTGTATTTCCTTTCCTAGTCTATTCCTCATTCCATTTATGATAAATTTAACAGATAATGTCAGGCTAAATACTGAATAGAAAGATTATGTATGTGTCTATTAGTCTATTCACAATGAAGTCATAGTCAGTGTGATGTATCAATGAATTCGTTAACAAGTTTTACGAGTAATATAACTAGTTAAGTATTGGTTTGTAGGGATTTGATTAATTGGTTTCAGGATTTCATCATAAGCTGACATTGGTTAGAGAACCATTGGAAAACCTTAGTGGTCTACGAGCTCGCCTTGTAACCAGAAGGTCCTGGGTTCGAGCCCCGGTGGGTGCGTACTGATGAAGAGTCCTATACTAGGACGGAACAGCTGTCCAGTACTCCCAGGTTTTCCAATGGTTCTCTAACCAATGCTAGCTCATGACGAAGTCCTGCAACCAATCAGTCAAATCTCTACAAACCAATACTTGAAGGGAATATAACTGAAAAGTGTGACCCAGAGACCTAGTGAATAACTCTTTCGCTTTCAAAAAGAAAACTTGCGGGTTCGATTTTCAGTAGCAACACCATTACTCAATAGAGATAAGGCACATTCGGCTGATAAGTCACAAGTAGGACGAAATGGACATCTTCGATCCCATCAGTCAAATTACCTAAAGGGTCTTGATGAAGAAAAGCTGCTCATCAAGCAATACAAGTATTCTGCGTCGGTGATTCAATGATGGAACGCTTGCCAGTCACATAGCTTTGATATCCTGGGTGCACACGCTCCTATCCCTCGCCGAGTTAACAACCTCATGGCAATCCAAGAAAAGAATGAGGGTTGAGTGTAAGTTTATTAGCCCCACCCCGTACAGATATAACCACCGTTATTGGGACTGCAGATCTTCAGTTCCCAAAAGGAACGCAATGAATAGAAAAAAACACGTTTAATGACCTTTTTGTTTCGTCCACATGGATTTTGCATCATTAGTTTTCCTCTAATTGCATTCCACCATGAAGGGATGCAAACGCGTGAGTGGCCTTGAACCGACCAACCACAAGAATAAGTGATTTCTGCACAAAAAATGAAGTTTATATACAAGAAAATCCATGAAAACGCATTAAACAGGGTATATTTCTCTGATACAACTTAAAAATACGTCCCAGTTATAATCAGGAGTATCAGTTTTTAAGTTAGACCAGTTTCTGTACATGAGATCACTGAGATGATTGAAGGTGAACTTTTCTGGTGACCCGTTTATGGCTCTTATCCTGTTTTCCAGTCTTCCCTAAAAGCTCTCGGTTTAATTACTATGGTTTCCAGTAACAGGATCGATGACTACTTAATGAGAAATCTGGGTTATTATTATTATTATTATTATTGTTTCCTTTAATTCCTAGAGGAACATAGGGCTTCAACCGCGCGTCTCCATTGCGTTCTGTTCTCTGCTAGAGTCTTCACCTGTCTCCAAGTCTGCCCACATGCTTTCATCTCCTCTTCACATGACCTCCTCCAAGTCACCCTTGGACGACTAACTCGCCGCTTCCCTTTCGGATTCCACTCGAGGGGTTGTCTAGTGATGTCACTTGATGGTTGTCTCAGAGTATGGCCAATCCATCTCCATTTCCTTCTGCATATTTGTTGCGCAATCGGTTCCTGGTTGATTCGCTCCCAGAGATCTCTGTTGCTGATCTTTTCTGGCCGGCCATGTGATCTTGAGTATTGAGCGAAGACAACTGTTAATGAAGGTCTGTAGGTTGTTTGAGATGCTCTTTATGACGCGCAGTGCAAGTCTCTGATCGGTATAGTAGCACTGACTTCACATTGGAGTTGAAAATTCCTATCTTATATTTGATGCTGAGTAGTGCTGTTGACCTCCACACAGACTTGAGTAGTGAAAGTTTGTCTTGCTTTTCCGATTCTTGCTTTGACATCCTCGTCAGTTCCGCCTGTAGTTGAAACGATGCTTCCAAGGTAGGTAGGTAAAGGAGGTTGTTTCTTTCAGGTTCCTTCCATTTATGCTGATTGTTGTCTGTTGTAGTTGTTGGCCAGGAATCTTCATCACCTCTGTCTTCTCAATGTTCACCTGATGTCCTCTCTTTGATGCTTCTTCTGCCAACTTGTTGCTTTTCACTTGCATATCTTCCAGTTTGTGGGAAATCAGACATATATCATCGGCGAAATCCAGATCCTCCAAGTTTTTGGTGTGAGTCCATTTTATGCCTGTTTCCTCATTGCCTGCTGTTTGTCGCATTATCCAATCTACCGCAATCAGAAAATTAATCATTGGCGATACTAGACATCCAGCTTGTCTTACTCCTGTTCTCACTTCGAAGGATTCCGTAAGTTTCCCGTTGTGGATTACTTGGCATGCACCATTGTCGTACAGCTGTTGGATGAGATGTATAATTGTATTGAAAGTGAAATTGTGAGAAATTTTTGATAAATATAAGAAAATGAATAGCTGTTAACGAAATATGGTCATTTTTACTTGAAGTGGTAGAAAATGAAAGGAATGTGGTAGCTATAAATCCGTTTTAAAGAAATAATTACACTGTATTCACCCACTGGAATCAAAGGAGAGAATCTTAGTAAAGTGAAGGAAGTTATTTTGGATAAGTAACAGAATGGTGTTGGGTTGAGCCTGCACAACAGTAACTAAGTCACAGGAAATGAAAGCCTGTTTATCAGCTATAGTCTCTGGGTTATATCAAATATTTTACAATGATTAAATTAGGATTGATTTAGTTGCTTTAGTTGCAAATTGGGTTGTTTTGGGTGAGCTAAAGAGGACAGTGTTTGTCCAGATTCTATTTGAACCTGTACAGGTTTTCGCAAGATTTGATTTCAAAAGGTGTTCGGTTTTAAGGTGTGATGTCTTTCGACATATCCTCCCCATCACCTAATATCTACCTGAAAAATTGAGATTATTTGCAAACCATCCGAAACGCTTACCTCACAGAGTAAATACATGAGAAACTGTTGGTACTATGTACAAAATATGTACAGTTTCGTCTCAGTAACAAGCACTATGGAAAGACTGATGGATTAACTATGGGAAGTCCTCTAAGAATTATTCTTGTTGGTATACCTGAGAGAAGTTCAGAAACGAACGAAATTAAATCTCCGATTGAGTCATTTGGTCTTTATGCCAGGTGCGTGGATGATCTATTTGTGATTTGCAAGGGCATGGATAATGCTTTCAGTTATTCCGAATTTCCAACAATGTGCACTGGAAGATTAATTTTACAATGGAATTTGAACTTGACTATCAATTTCACTTTCTTGGTCGATTCATGAGAAGGCTAGACGATCACACAATCGACGGAGGAATGCAGCACAAGAATAACTGGGTCAGATATACTTAAACTAAGTAAGTTCCTGTCCAGTGAAATACAAACAAATATTGATCAGGTAGCTGTTTAAGAAAGCGTGGAAACTTTTCTCAGAAGATAGATTACATGAACATTTGAACTTTTTAGAAAAGCGGTTGTATGAAAATGAGGATGTAAAGAAGTTAATAAGACAATGTAGAAGAGATCACAGTAATGAAAAGGAAGTTGTTACAGCTGAGAAGCTCGCACTTATCAGAACGAATAAAAATGAGAGTGAGAGTAACCCTTGCTGCAACTTATCCGGCAGCTGAACTTGTTCCTGTTTACAGTAGTAGTCGTTGTGCGTCGGAGGCACAGTGGTTAGGACTCTCGCCGACCATGCACATGGTCTGGGGTTCGATCCCCTGCCGACGCACACCCGATATCTATGGTCGGCCTGCGAAATTTGGGCTACCGATATCCATGCTGAAAATGCCATACTTGTACTGAAGATACGGTGTGGCATCAAGCTGTAATCAAAATTAAAAAAAATTAATTAAATTCTTTTTATCAATCAACAGTGGACAGGTATCCATGAGAAGTCACTTCTGACTGTGTTTAAAAATTCACATGTACGCACCAAAGCAAGTACACTGTAAAGACAAAAACATGGACATTCATTTGCTCCTCCAAATATGTCCCAAAAAGTCTGAGACTCACAGGTCTCTAGTCCCTTACCAGCGCCATTGGCCGATTGGGACATGAAGTGAATATCCCGCCTGCATTTGCCGTTTTCAACAAGTTAAGCAATTCGACTGTACTTCCGTTTACTGTCAAGCAACTCAAACTAAACTTATGAATATTCACAGTTAACCTTGGTAGGTATTTTTTCCACTTATTGCACAAATGTGTATTCTGATCTTTGTTCTTTACTATTTTCACTATTACCATTTCTTGACACATTGATCTAAACAGAATTGTAGTGGTGTGATACAGACAATGTGTTCCAACTGAATTTGATTCTCACATATTCCCACAGTTCAATACGGCATTAGCAAAAGTATACTATGTATATCTGAACACTCTATTTCATGCTGTTTAACGTAAACCAAAATCACACGCTCAGTGTTTGGTTAGCGAATATATATATATATATCTTTCCTCTCTGTATTTTTCGGGTTAATTTATGGTTTGTTATGAAGTCAACTATAAAATCTTCGAATTTCTTTTCCAAACTTATGGTAAATAATACTTTTCTCATGTTATTTATAAGTATTTACGTCATCACCTTCAACTGACTATTGTTCCTTAATCTGTGATCTTCATATCAAACATTTGCTGTACAAAATAAAAAGTTTATGTTCTTATTTCATTCATAGTATATTTTAGTCTGTCTGCAGTTGAAGAGAGGCTTGTAAACAAAACATAAACATCTGTAGACAGATTTTGTGGATAAGCACTTTATAAGGAATCTTCCACCAAGTTTATGTTCCAAAATTTAATGAAAATGAACATAGGTTCAGAAAAAGTATTTTCATGGTATAACTAACATCTTTCATCACAACAGAAGATATACTGTCTGGACGACTTACGAATGATAAAAGCCTTATCGATTTTTCGTGTTTTAAGAGCTACTTCACTCAAACATGCATCTCTCTCACGAAGGATATCTGCGGACTGGTCGTTCTCTACAGTGCACAGTCTGACAAAGTGCGCACTAAACAGCCCACATTGTCTCGTGAACACATTTTTATACTCAACACCATAACATACAGCCGGTTGCTTTTATTAGTTTGAATAAAGAAAGAACAAACATGTATGCAGGATAATAAGTATGTTAGTTTCAGGTATTTTTTATTTATTTTTGGTTACAGCTTGATGCCACACCGTATTTTCAGTACAAGTATGGAATTTTCAGCATGGATATCGGTAGCCCAAATTTTGCAGGTCGGGTGTGCGTTGGCAGGGGATCGAACCCCGGACCATGTGAATGGTCGGCGAGAGTCCTGTGCCACCGACGCAGAGTTGACTTTTTTCTGAAAAATCTGATTATTCTGTCCGAGGGTAGTGGTTCGGTAAGCGACCCAAATCTCTTTATTTCTAAAGTTTTAGTGTTTTAATTCATGAGTTCTAGTCATAATAGAGGTGTTTGAAATTAGTTATGATAATTTATTGTGACTATAATATTTAGTTGTTTTTTAGAGAAATTCTCCTTAACGACTTTCGGGATAAACTCGCTTTGGGGAAATTTAAGCCTGAGTAAATCTTCAAGTGCAGTGACATCATGAATTGATTTTATATTACCATGGGAATTTCTAAGCGGTTCATCTGGAGACGCATTCGTAAAGTATGAGTCCCAGTTGGAGCATAAGACCAGATACTGATACAAACTCTAATCGACATGTATTCAGACATAGAGTTATGTAGAAAATCAAAACAAGTGATTCAGCGAATTTATTATCAAGCTGTACAACTGTGTATATATGGATTTTAAGAAATTATATCCGGTGAGGGAATTGAATCATAGGCGTGAATGCATGATATAATAATAGTATTGTAACAACAGAAGACAAGGGCCAGACAACAGATTGTTTATTAATGAAATCAACACATATTTGTAGATTTTCGTGTACATTATTCTAGATAATTGTTAGCTGACAAACACAGTTTTCTGACTGGTTGTTTCTCGCTAAAAGTTAATCCTTCATCTCTTTGTTGCTGTCTCTTGAGTGTCAGATCATCTATCTGCTAACTGTGTCCGCCTACGCAAAGTCTGCTGGCCATCTTTGACCTTGTTTTCACATGACTAATATTTGAGACATAAACATTGACGTCAATTACTGTCTACCAATTTGGCTAGCAGCCATCTCTCACCACACTCGTCCCCCCGTCAAATAGCTTCGCGCGCAGGCGTTCCGACCTTCTGGGTGATGCATCCTCTAGTTGATGATTGTTACGGACCGGCTTGTCCCAATGCACCCATCGTTGGATCTGACTGGCGTTAACTCGTTTTTGTTTGTCACCTCTTCTGATGGTATATACTTGACCCCGTCTTTTTGTGACTGTGTATGGTCCTTCCCACTTTGGAAGGAGTTTTCGTGAACCTGGCCCGCATCCAACAGCATATCTTCTGTCTCTACACTTCACTTGGTCCCCGACTGCAAAGGTAATGCACTGAGTCTTTTCTCTCAGCTGAGACTTCGCGACATCCCTCCGCTGCTTCTGCATTACATTCTTGACGGCTTCTTTCCGTTCTGCTTTTAATTTCGTCGTACTCCACTTTTGGTGAAGGGGCCAGGTTTCGTTGTGTATCGGTAATCGTGGTTTTATACCATACATCAGTTGAATGGGTGACTTTTCGTTGTTTCCTGGGTGGTGGCACGATGTGTTAGTAGAATCAGTGGCAGCTCTGTTTCCCAGTTACCGCCCTTCGAGGCCAGCCACTCCTTCAGCGTACGGTTGTTCCTCTCCGTCAAGCCATTCGTTTGTGGATGGTATGGGGTCGTTCGAATCCTCTTGATGCGCAGCTGTTGCAAACGGGAAGTAAATTCTTCACTTTAAAAACAGAGACCTTGGTCTGTCAGTACTGTCTTTGATACGCCGCGGTCTGCAACGATGTGTCTAACTACTGCATCTGTCACGGTCCTTGCGCGTTGGTCTGGGATTGCTACGGCGTCTACCCATCGTGTCGCGTGTTCCGTCATCACCAAGAGGTACTGATTACCATTGGATGTCTGAGGAAATGGACCCATAACATCTACGGACCACAAGTCACCTATCGCCGTAACTGGAATCAACTGAAGTGGTGGTCGTATGCACCGGTCACCTTTCATTAGCTGGCACCGTGGACATCGAAGTACATATCTTGCTACATCTTCTCTCATACCTGGCCAGTACATACTTTGTCTAAAGAGGTCGGTTGTTCTGGCCACTCCCGTATGTGCTAGCTGGTGGCATTCTTCTATCATGTCGTGGCGCGACGATTGAGGTATGACAGCTAGCCAGCTTCCGTCGTCCTCTCACCAGGTCAGAGTCCCGTAGGCATTCACTTTTAGTTGTTGCTGCTCTATTTTGACTGAACTAGAATGCACGTATATCTTAGTACTTCTTCGCGTTTATATTTGTGTCCTAACGTTGTGATTACTCGACATCCACAACGTAATTAAAAAGGCACTTGCGAAGGAATACGACAGTGTATTATTGCAGCAATCAAAATTCAAAAATCGAGCGAGTATAAAAAGTATCAATTGTTAACTTGCAAGATTTAGAGTAATAACAAATCAAAGTACAATTACACAATGAAAGTATAGTACGATGATGATTAATAAAATGGGTCACTACATAGTCGATCTCTCTGTCTGAGTAGTGTGGTTAGCTCCTTACTCGCTGCAGCTGGATCCACTTCTATTCCGTTAGTGATCACTTGTATTACTGTATTCAGCGTATCAGTTTATAGTTTACAATTTATTTAGGATAGTAGGCTATATGCCTGTGTTAATCCTTTCGATTTGTTACACACAGGAGGTTCAATCTCGCCTTGAATGAATCAACGGATGGCGCTGATACGACGTGTTCCGGTAGGGAGTTCCAATGGTTCACAATTCGATGCGAAAAACGGATCTCCAGACGCAGACGATTCGACCGTGGTTTTTGAACCTTGAGGTGATGTCCTCGCAATTGGTTGGTGCTAGAAGGAAGAAATAAATTAGATAAATTAGCTCCAAAATCATTTCTTAGGATACGGTATGCTAGTATTAGGTCACCCCTAAGTCGTCTGTATGACAGCGGAAATAAACCCAGTCGACTTAACCTCTCCTCATATGAGAGGGTTGAGAAACCCTTTATTAGCTTAGTTCCTACTCTTTGCACCCTTTCTAATAAGTCTATTTCGTATGTGAAACACGGGCTCGCTGCCTGGATCCCATATTCCAAATGAGGTCTGATATAAGTCGGATATAATATACGAAATATTTCAGCGTCAAAGTTCGCAAAAGCCTTGCGTATGGCCCATAATATTCGAAAACCCTTAGTGGCTGCAGCTCTACAGTTTGTTGCTGTTTTCAAGTCATGCTGCACAACCACTCCCAAGTCCTTGTACTCAGTGACCACTGGGAGAGTAATGCCATTCATTGAGTAATTGTGCACGTGACTATGAGATACATGCATAACTACACTCTTGCTTAAGTTAATCTCCAAGGCCCAGTGCTTACACCAATCACTTAACAAGTTTAAATCTTCCTGCAAAGCAAGTGGATCACTGTCATCGTGTAAAGCCCTCCATATCTCGATGTCATCAGCAAACAGTAAGCAGGATGATTTAACTACCGATGGAATCTCATTAACATAAATCAGGAAAAGAAGTGGGCCTAGAATTGTACCCTGAGGAACGCCACTCTTAACCGATTCCCATGTTGATGAAACCCCGTTAACTCGTACTCTTTGTCTTCTTTCCTTTAGAAAGTCTTGAATCCAGTCGGCAACCACTTTATTGATTCCCAGACCTGAATGAGAAACCCTGTCAAACGCCTTGCTGAGGTCGATGAATATGGCATCCACCAGTATATTAGCATCAGCTGAGCTTGCCCAACTCTCTCTGGCCAAAAGAAGGTTGGTCAAGCAAGAATGATCTGCTCTAAAACCATGCTGTTCCACAGCGAAAGGTTTGTTCCCTTCAATGAACTGAATGATAGCATCACGAATTATTCTTTCTAGTAGTTTAACAACAATACTGGTCAAACTAACAGGACGATAGTTCTGAACTAAGTTTCTAGATCCAGTTTTGAAGACCGGACTAATGATGGCATCTTTCCAGTCTCTTGGACATTTAGACTGGTCTAGAGACATATTGAAGATTACCGACAATGGCTCGGCTATGTTTTCAGCCAGTGCTGTTAATATACGTGAGTGGAGTTCATCAGGGCCACGGGACTTACCAGGATTGAGCCTTAGAAGCCACTTTGGGACAGTATCCTTTCCAATGTATAAGGGTGCCATTTTCAAGTTACCTTCTGGAAAAGATACAAAGCTGGTATCAATATTATCAGAGAATACTTGACTAAAGTGCCTGGACAAAGCCTCAGCCTTAGTCAAGTTATCCTCAGCCATGTTTGTCTGGTCATCTTCAAGCATAAGAGGTGGGATAGCATCACTCTTACGTGTTCTTCTCTTGATATATGAGAAGAGTCTTTTTGGGCAGCCTGGTGAACTTTTAACTAACTGGGTTTCATAAGCTATCCTTGACTGGTGAATCAAGGTTTTACACTGGTTTCTGGTTTCACAGTATTTCAGCCGGAACTGCTGTAGCCCAGTAGAAACAAAGAGATTCCAGAACCTTTTTCTCCGTCTTAGGAGTGTTATAGCTTGTCTGTTTATCCATGGTGGCCCATTTGTTGGTCTTTTAGGAACCCTCCAGGGAATGAAATCAGTGGTAACCCTCTCAAGTGTATTCTTAAATCTATCCCATTCATCTTCAATGGATGAGACAATATTGACTGACCAGTTGGCAGTTGAAGCACGCTCCTTTATAGCGACTATGGCAGCATGCCAAACACTAGGTCGGATTTAGGTAAATGATAATTAAGCCTTAAGTTAAATCTAACACCCATGATCACTGTTTGCTAGAGGTGGATGAGTAACTAGACCATCCACGTCGTCGTTGTCATGAGTAAGCACTAAGTCCAGCAAGGAAGATCCTTGGGTAGAACCGAATCTTGTACTACCTAAGACATGTTGTGTCAGGGCATTTTCCATGGTAGTCAAGAGTAACCGGCTGTCAAACTTATTAGCGGATCCTGGAGATGTGACAGCCACCCAGTCTATATGAGGTGCATTAAAATCACCTAGAATAAGACAGCTACCGTGTTTACTCCATTGTTTGAGGTGATCTAAAATGAAGTCATCACACTGACGATAGGGACTTCTATACAAAACGTTAATGAGTAAAGTGCTAGTTGCAAAGCTTACTTCACAGCTAATTACCTCACTTGTCCCACTGTCATGCGCTTCAGATTTCACGGAACGAACATGTAGGGAGTTGTTGATGTACAGAGCAACCCCGCCACCTCTACGACCCTTAACCCTGTCGCTGCGCAAACAACTAAATCCGCATAGCTCAGGTGTGTCATCTAATCCAGAAACCAGCCATGTTTCAGTAATGGCCACAATACTTGGGCTAAGGTCTTCCACTAATACACCTAGCTCGTGAGGTTTGTTACCGATACTACGTCTATTAGTGTACACTACCTTCAGGCTTCCTATGCGGTCCGGCTTATCCACACAGGTCTTGAAAGCATACGTTTCCAAGACCTGACTATTTGAAAACTCACCAGTTTAAGGTTAGTCTCACCATTTTTACGTCTTGTTTCTAGCTGGGACAAAACTTCTTTTCGTTTAAGTCTGTCTTCAAGAGATAAATCAGGTCTGACTGAAATTCCTGACCCGGAAAGGTTGTGTACATTAGCCAGTAGATGATTCCGTTCATCAGGAGAACCTAAGACTACTTTAAGCAACCTTCTCTGATTAGAACATTCATCATCTCTTTTGCCTATTCTAATCAGCTTTTTAATCGATACTCCAGGGAAATTCTCTGGGAGCATCTTCCTTATAATACTACTCACTAATTTAAGGTCGTGATCGCGCCTTTTCACGGGATCAGATTCTTTGGACTCTTCTAAATTTCCAACAATTATGTTAGAGTCTAAGGAGAGCTTGTCGTGTTTAGCAGTGGCTACGTCTTTTCTCACCACTATTGATGCAGTCTGGCTACAGGCGACAGACGTTTGCCTACCATCAATATTACTATGTTTCTTCCGATTGCTTATTTTCGTTACCCACTGATCATCTGCCTGCAGTTGCTTCTCAGGGCTGCTGCAGTTTTGATGGTACAATCGAGATCAGTGTCTGAACCACCTTCATGGTTAACTTCGCTTACAGTGTTCGCTGGTGCTGAGATGCTGTTTGCAGCTTCAGTTTTGTTACCTTTTCGCTTACTAAGACGCTTCGAACGCCTAGTAGGTTTTACTTCCGGGGTAACTGGGATAGTAGCCGCCGGTGTGGTAACATTCATGATGGCACTTACTGCTTCATCTTCAGACGGGCAGTCTGTGTCACTATTACTAGCCAAGCTTTCATCAGGAAGTTCCATGGCTTTAGACAGTAGTTCGTGAGCCTCCCTTATCGAAGTCATCTTTGGGGAGCAACACATTCTGCAAATCCAGTGGGATGTTGGAGCGCTACGACGTTTGTATGCAGCTGGACGCAATCCAGTACACATCTTATGATACCACTTTTTACAGTTATCACGCTGTATTCCATCATCGTCCAACCTTTGTCTGCGTGCCAGTCTAAGTGGGTCTTGTTCTACTGCATGCACTCCGTACGCGACCTCGGGCAACTCAGACTCGTCTTCTTGTCTCGATAACAAATCTGCCAAGACATTTTCATTTCCAGGAACGTGTGAGATAGTAAAATCGTACTCCTGAAGATGCAACATCCACCGTGACAATTTCCCTCGTGGGTCTCTCGCTGTCTTCAAAAACTGTAGCGGCTTATGATCCATTTCGATGTGGAACCGCCGGCCGAGTAAATAAGGCCTCCATTTGTCGATTGCCCGTACCATCGCTAAACATTCTTTCTCTATCGTTGAATACTTTCTCTCTGTGTGTCAAAACCGGACTGGCATACTCAACGATTCCCTTTCCCTGTCTTAGGACCGCACCTATGGCGTAGTCACTGGCATCTGTGCACACTGTGAACTGTTTTCCAGGTACAGGTAGCTTTAGTGTCATTTGTTGGTGGTCGAGCAGCTGTTTAATCCTGTTGAATATTTCTGCGATTCCTCCGACCAAACAAACTTCGGTTCACCTAGTAGCCTGTACAGAGGGGCTGCTTTCTCATTGAAGTTCTTCACGAAGCGACTATAAAACGCTGCTCTACCTAAGAATTGTCTCAATTTTCCCTTTGAATTCGGGACCGGGATCGTTTTTATCGTCAAGATTTTCTCCGGTAATGGTTTAATCTCACCATTTCCCACTTTATGTCCCAAAAGAGTTACATTCTTTTTGGCTATCTGAAACTTGGTTTTGTTGACGCGCAGTCCAAACTCTTCGATGCGTCGCAGCTCGGCTTCCACATGGTTGGCATGATCGTTTTCGTTTTGACTATATATGACGAGGTCATCACCGTACACCTCAACGTTTTTCAAGTTCTTAAGTAATAGCGTCATCAGTCGTCTGAACGTTAACGGTGCACCTGCTAATCCAAATGACGTGCGTTTAAATCGATATTGTGTCTGACCCACGATGAATGCCGTCTTATCTCTGTCACCTGGTTTCATCGGTATCTGCCAGTATCCTGAGCGAAGATCGAGAAACGAAAACAAATTTGCGCCTTGTAGGCGATCTAAAGTTTCTACTACTGTTGGCATGGCACACGGTCTTAACTCTCTCATACTGTTTAACTGTCGAAAATCAACGCAGAATCTATGCTTCCCATTCGCCTTTTTTACTAACAGCACTGGAGAGTTGTACGGGCTACCAGCTTCTTCAATAATATTATCTTTTAACATCTCTCGCACTTGTCACTCAACTTCGCCTTCCAAATGACATAGAACTCTTCACGTGGTAAATGACGTTACTTTCGAGCCACGTAACGGAATTTCATTATTCACCTTATCGCAATAACCGTATGGGTCCCCATATCCAGTAATTAGATGCTCGTATTTAAAAAACTTAACAGACAAAAGTCAAGTTAAAGTTTAAAAAAATGTTCTTGAAGTGAATAACAGAAGAAAAACAGCGATTTTTCAAATACGTGAAAAAGCACTCCCATTTCCAAACAGCTACCATGCAGACATGTGTGAACTGTTTAACGAGACGTTTGCAGCTAACTACCTTAAGCCCACATCCACTTCTCGGTTTACAATCTACAATAGAATCCCTTCTTCTTCAACGCTGAAAGAAATCAGTACAGTTCATTTCACTTATTCTAAAATTAACCAAGCCATGAAAACTCTTAAAGGCTCTAGTAGTGCTGGTTTTGACGGTATACCATCGTATCTTTATAAACACGGTGGTTCTGACATTTCCGTTTTATTACTTAAGATCTTTACAACGTCTCCAGAAAGCAAAGCCTGTCCAGATAAATGGAAAACCACATTTATGATACCCAAACACAAATGCGGATCGAAAACTGAAGTCAACAACTATAGGCCAATCAATATTACACCCGTCATGCATGACCTGTCACCTTGACTTCTTTAACTATATAGCCGAGACAAACAACAACTAGTACTGAGATAAGAGAAGATTTGTACTAGTACTAGTCATTTACTTCGACATCTCCAAAGCCTTTGACCGCGTTGACCATTTGCTTCTAATAAATAAGCTGAACTCCTTAGGAATACGTAACCCATTATTAGGATGGACCGAATCATTTCTTAACAATAGGTCCCAAGTAGTTAGACGGGATCTGCAAACTCTAAACCCAGTCCAGTCACTTCTGGAGTAGTTCAAGGTATCGTCTTAGGCCCCCTCCTATTCACTCTATATGTCAACGACATATGCAGTTGTTTCTCGCTTGGCAAACCATTAATCTTTGCAGGTGATCTTCAAGTAGCTAACACATTCCACTGTGATGACTTAGGATACTTTCAGAAAGCTGTTCAGGAAGAACTAGATAGAGTAACTGCATGGTCCTCCACATGGAACCTAAAATTCAACCTTAACAAATGTGGTTGGATCTGTTTCGGTGCAACCTCTATAAATATCAAACTGGTACTTGAATCAATTGACTTGCCTAAACTCCAAAGTGTTGTTGACCCAGCACTCAGGTACTCTAGTGACATGACATTCTCTGAGCAAGTGGCGACACAGACGCGTAAATCGAGGATGCTCTTAAAATGCATACTCAGGAATTTCCACAACTACGAAGCGAAACTTATATTATACAAATGATGTGTAAGACCACTGGTGAAATATTGTCCATTCATTCTCAGCAGCACTCGCGTAAGTGACAAGCTTAAAATAGAAAGTGTCCAACGATACTTCACGTCTAAACTACTAGGATTTGACTGGGAAAAGGACTACACTTCAAGGTGTATAACTCTAGGTATCGACCCACTCTGGATTAGACGACTGAGCATTAACCTGACATTCTTCTTTAAAGTCTTGCATAAAATATCTTTCTCAGACAGTAAGGAGATACAGTTCTCACCGGAAGGCTCCTACAATCTGCGTAACCAAACGTGCACAGTATCTAGGAAAAACTGTAAGAAACTCCGTGCAAACTTCTTCATAGTCATGTATTCTAAGATCTGGAAGGGTTTACCCCTAGAAATAAGGACCTGTCACTCTATTATAATCTTCAAACGCTTGCTGTATAAACTGTCTCATCCCAATGACCATGCTAATCACACCGCACCACTTAGTTCTAAAACGCGAGCTATTAAAACACTATAACACCTAGACTCATTACTAAATATTATGACAATAAATAAACTCTAAGACTTCGCAAAAATACATGAAAACACAAATAGATTATAGGTAATGTTTACTATGCAATGATACACATTTATAAACATTTATATATATACATAAAATATTAATGTTCTTTCTATATTCACATACTTTCTCTTTCTGATATTCTGTTGCTGAGCGTACTCTTCTATTTACCTCCTGGTCGAGGTCGAACAACCCTACATTTAAACTGAAATGTAGCTGGACTCCAGACCATTTAACTCATAACCACTCTAACTCCATGTACAATACCATGCTACCATTTGAAGACGCTGGCCAACATTCTGTACAAGGAGTATTCTTGATCTGAAATAAAGAAGCAACTGGTTTTCAAACAGTTTTCAATGTATTACTTAACTTACATGTATAGTCTGCCATGCTGACACAAATGGCGCCAATGGATAGTTCTGGAATCGACCTCAGCCCCATTCCATGCAGTAAAACAATCCAACATGACCTAATTTAGTTTTCGTATCCACAATCAAATTCCTTTCCTATTATAAAATTACGATTAGACTGCTGAAAAAATTGGAATAAATATATCAATTATCTCAACATTATACATCAATGAACATTAACTCAAGGATGCTGTTGACAACAAAATTATATGGGAGAATTGACTTCAAGCTTTACTTTTCCCAGATATTTGTACTACATTCATCTGATGTCTGGGTTTTTGTTAATGTGAAGACAATATTTCTATATCTCTTTATGTGTTACACAAACAGACTATTTAGCAGACTGTTCCGACTGACTTGTAGTGACCCATTTTATTACTCATCATCGTACTATACTTTCATTGTGGAATTGTACTTTGATTTGTTTATTACTCTAAATCTTGCATGTTAACAATTGATACTTTTGTACTCGCTCGATTTTTGATTTGTTGATTGCTGCAATAATACACTATCGTATTCCTTCGCAAGTGCCTTTTGAATTACGTTGTGGATATCGAGTAATCGCAACGTTAGGTCACAATTAAAAACGCGAGGAAGTAATAGGATATACGTGTACTCTAGTTCAGTCAAAATATAGCAGCAACAAATTCACTATACATCGAAATATGTCTAATTTATATAATAACTTATCCATGCCTGTACAATTGGTATGTTCCTGCATAATCAGTAATAATTATATATACAATAAATACGTCTTTTACACTGAATTTCACTAATTCGCGATGTAACGGTTCTAGTGCCTTCACCAACCGCTTTGATGTAGAATGGCTACTTGCAATGTTCTATTATTTATTCCACAATTACGCTCAGTTAGATAATTACATACGCGCCTTTCTATGACTGTCTTGTCCACCGGCACCTTTATTAGTTTGTAGTTTCTGACTTGCGATAGGGTGTGTTGGGAGTGGATGAATTTTCTGGTCTCTGCCAGTGTTTCAAACTGAAAACGAATAGGACAACACTTAGTCTTGGAGTTGGGCATTTTCGCCTCACTAAGTAAGATGCGCTGTACCTTTTTAAGTGCCTCATTGTCCGGTACGTTGTAGACAATAGCACTCAGTTTTGCGTCTAGTCGTTTTGTTACTTCTGTAGTAACAAAGTTAATGAGGTTATCTACCTTAGATACCGATTCCGTGTCAAGTTTGTTAAGGTCTACAGTTTTCATGAGTATAGTTAAAGGTGTCAGTTCACAGACCTGCGATCTGATATCGCTGATCTGATCTGATAATTTGGATATCTTGGTATTGGTTTCAGAAATTCCAGGATTTACTGACTTATTGTTTTTTATTTCCCTTAACTCGGCCTTAGGTTCTCCTATAGACAACTTTAGAAGTTCTATTTCTGAAGATAGTACTGAAACAGAGCTTGATGGCTCGAGTTTTTCGATAAGCACATAAGGTGTAGAGAGGGGTTCTGTATGAGCAGAGGGTACTGAATTTTTCGGAGTAGTGCTAATACTAGCTGTCAGTACAAATTTATCCTCAGTTCCATCTAGACACTTACGACATACAAGTGAGTTATGTGGCTCACTGTAACCGTTTGTAGAGAGTGAGTCGCTTGATGCAGCAATCAAGGATGTAAAATTAGTCATCAGATTTACAGGGGATTGAGTTCGTTGCTTTTTACTTTGATTAACCATAACTATTTGATGAGATTTAATAGTTATAGGTATGGAGGTAGTAGAGTACTTGTGCAAGGATTACAACAAGATAAATTTTATGTAACGAATCACGCAAAAATGTAACGCAAACGTTGAATGTACCGCGTATATGTGCTTTGTGGAAACTACCGAAAGCCTCAGTGTAAAGGGAAAGAAAATGATGTTACTGGATGTAGCATCTTTATTCACCAACATATCACTGCTTGAAACAGTCAACTACATATGTGACTAGCTGATAGAAAGAAAGATAGATGTAGGAATCCCATCCAAAAAAGTCAAAGAATTATTATTGAAATGCACTATGAATTTTCAGTTTATGTTCAACAATGGTTTTTATAGACAAATTGATGATGTAACCATGGGATCAGCTCTGGGCCCTATGCTAGCGGATATTTTCCTGGAAAAGCTTGAAAATGGTCCACTCGAAGACATGATTAAAGGGTTTGACTATTATTGTCGATACACAGATGATACCTTCTTCGTTTGTGATAGAAATCTTTATAAACAAGAGCTTCTGAATGCTGTTAATAGTGTTCACCCATCTATTCAGTTTACATGTGAAGAAGAAGACAATATCAGTTTACCTATCCTAGACGTCCTTCTTACCATGAGGACAGACGGATATCTACAAAGGAAATTATTTAAAAAGAAAACTTGGACGGGTTAGTACACCCATTTTCATAGCTTCACACCAATTCAATAAAAAACTTAGTTAAGTGTCTTAGCTATAGAATAAAACGCATATGCTCAGAGGAATGCATTAAGGAAGAAATGCATAAACTGAAATTCACATTGCAAGAAAATGGATATCCAAAGAACTTCCTAAAAATGTATATTTCAATACCTACAGACAGGGTAGAGTTGGATACTGTAGACAAGAAACTCTTGCATCTTAAATCAAGTTACAAAGGGGAAATTGCAGCTAACATTCTAAGATGTCGACTTAATAGAGCAGTAGGGAAAAATTTCCTGCAGCTAAACTAGTACTCAACTTCTCAACTAAACCAGTACTCACACAGCAAGTCAAGGATGAACTACCAAAGATGGCCTCATCGATGTGTATCTATGAATTCAACTGCTCGTGTGGAGCTAGTTACATTGGCCGTACTCAGAGGGCTTTGTCTATGCGCGCGCGTGAACATGTACCTGTATGGTTGAGTTAGGGGGTAACCGAATGCGTAAATAGTGCAGTCTTAGCCCACTTGGTAGGTACTGGACACCCGATAAAACTTGATCAGGCGTTCTCAGTTATTTACCGCTTTCCTAGTAATTTATCTAGAGGATCGCGACTACGTCTTCTATCAGTAGCTGAAGCGGTTGTAATTAATGTCAGAAGGCCATCGCTTTGGATACAGTAGAAGTATGTTTAACCTGTATGTTTACCTTGGCCTACAATAAAGCCAACAAATCCTCCATAAACATTAACACTATAAATTCATTTCACAATTTATTTTCTTCTTCTATTCCTCTGTTCCACTGACAAACGTTCATTTTCGACATTTATGATTTCATGACCGTTCTTTTGATTTTATTACCTTAGGTTTGAGTAGTGATTTTTTTAACTCGTTATCGTATTTACAAAATCCTGTTCATTCCACTTCATTATGTTCACCATTACTTGACAATCATTCACCAATAGTACTTGTAATTCTACAACATATCATCGTTATTATTTTACAAACATTCTTATTGTCCTTATTTTCAACCTTGAACTTATGTCTAGACCGCCCCATTCGTTGGTTTATTTTCATATTATCTCACACACCCTGATTACACTCAGTTTCAAAACCTGTATTTCCTGTTGACTATATTTGTATATATACACATCATTAGATTAAATTACTTCATCTCATTTTATCCCATGTTCTCATTGACCATGCATATTAAAAAACTAACTGACTATTGTTCCACCCCACCTTATACTTGTCCCACAATACACTTTCTGATATGATTCCAATTTGCCTTTACTGGCTATTGTATACCTAAATTAATGGATTTATGATTGTAGAGCCTGAAGAAGAATTTACTGAGAACAATAGTTCGCTCTGAATATTTGTTCTGAATAAATTATGGGAATATTCAAGATTCCATATACGCCCTGTATTGCAATGCCTGATATTGTTTTTGGCAGTAGCTTATCTAAAAGAGGATTCGCCAAGTAAAGATCACGCCCGAACCTGGCCTTAGGATCGGAGGCCAGTGACTCTTCCACTTTGTGGAGAATGGGCAACCTGTCGGGGAGGTCAGGTTTGCTTTCCGTGGCTTTCTTGCTCTGTGACGTAAATGTCTCTCCGCCCTTCGTGTACAGTGTAGCCGTTTTGTCGTCGTTATCTAGCTTTTTGCGACAGACTAGATTACGCCATTCACTGGCATCCTTCTCGCTAATCGTAGTCGATTTTATCTGCCTGCCATCTACCTGTGTGGACGAGGCATGATCTACCAGTCCCAGGGCGACTTGAGCTGCAGGTTTTCGACCCCTAGTAAGCCTCTTCTTCGTGTCAGTTTGTCCATTACTGTCACCGGAGAGCTTATCCAGTATCGTATCGTGGGGCAGCCTGGGTGTCTGGATATGGTGGGTGCTGTTCTGTGCTGAAGGGCACTCGCTTATTGACAGAGACGCATCAGGAACATGTATTGCTTTGTTGGTGACGCTGGTCACGTCGTCGGTGTCTGAGCAGCAGTCACTCTTCTGCTGTGGTGGAAGACCCTTGCAGTCCATGAGCTTCAGAGCCCCATTGAGAGTGGTAATGGCTTCCGTTATATGAAACTTATTCGTGCCACAAAAGTTGTTGTACAGCCAGTTCGGAAGAGGTTTGCAGCAGCACTTGTGTACTGTAGGAGTTAGGGTTGTGCACATGCTATGAAACCATCTCTTGCAGTTATCACACTGCATTCCCTCATCAACTGGAAATTGATACATAACCATTCCACAGCGGTTCCTTTTAATCGGCATGCTTTTTAGAGCGAATTGGGGCAAAGAGATTAAAATATGACTTAATAATAATAATAATTTTATATTTTCATATAAACATAAATTTACATGAAAATGCATGCCATATTTACAGGCACGATGAAGTATGATACAATGTCAAATAGTAGATTGTCTACAAGTTAATAATGTTTGAACAGCTAAATAATTGATATATATATGCACTCATTGTCTGACCCATGTAGTATCATTATTGAATTAAACAGTAGTCCTCCAGGTTGCGCAGGAAAATCGACTTCATTCCGTTTTCAACCCGTAGTTGTAGGCATACGATAACCAACCAATATTGAGGTAAGTACAACGTTTACACGGGATAGTAAGCTGTTTTAGAAAAGTAAAGGTGCAAAGGTGAATCATTAAAGTGTAATGAAATAGGTAGATGCAATGTGTCATTAATAGATGCATTCATAAAGGAAATAAAATGGGAGACTATAATCCCTAGGCTGACAAAGTTCCTTTGCAATGTATAATGCTACCCTATAGGTTTTACTATCATGTTGTCCACTTTTGGTTTAATACAATTATCCACAAGCCGGTTGTTTTAATTTCATACCTTTTTGTGTTTGGTGCACAACCGTACCCTATAGAGAATAGGAATAAAATAAGTCGAATCAAATTCATAAAGAGATATAAAATGTTAGGTTTAGTGGAATATAATGAGCAAGTGAAGACGTTATTAGAAAATGTATGAGATGAGACATTGTTAAGTGATATTCGAAGATACGACAAAGGAAAGCATGTTAATTTATAAGATGCCCCATAAATCTGTGCAGAGCACACGTGGTCACATCTCAGCAATAGGCTGACCGAATGGTATATGTTTAAAGGTAGAAGCATGATCTGTCCAGGCGATCATCATTATCTTATTCAAGATAAAGATTCAAGCCCTCATAGAAATCTCGAGCCATCAAATTGCATATTGCTGTTCCTGCAGATTGGGGCGATTCACCTTAGTGTCCACCACCATATCTACTGATCAGCATGCGCCACCCTCCCTCCTTTATATATATAGCCTTTATAAATCAGTAATGAAAAACCAATGAGTGCACAAAAATAGATATATATAAGTATTAAGTTATAAGAACACAACTTCCCGTAATTAAAGAGACTCACAAATGAAACGCAAAACTAACTACAATCGGAATAAGCTGATTTGAAGTTAATCTATATACTTTTGGAGCATAAAGCACAACAAAAGCCAAAATTAAACAAGAGCGTTTAAAATTCATTCCCTTTCTAAAGTTCGTGCGGGTGCAATTGCACGATTGGATTTATTTCAAATGAATTCATGAACAGACATTGCAGATCCCACATCAGTACCTTTTTGTAATAATAATATATTCCAATTCGTTTCTGCATAAGGGACACCAGTTTACAGGAATCATCAATATGACAAACAACTATGAACATGAAGTAAACATATTTGCAATTATTCAGTTACACAAGATACATATATATAAGACAATGTATTGGAATAATATATGCAAGGTTTGTGCAGTATAATATTGAGCATCGCCGTTGTTTAAATTTTCCCGAAATCCACATCATAACTGATTGTTGCACTACTGGTGATAGGTATGTCAGGTTATTCATCGCTGATAGAACTGCTTCGCAAAACGTTGGTTAGTCAACTGATAACAATGTTTTGAGAAATTTTAACTGTCAGAGACCCACGAGATCAGTAAGTGTCAGGTTAAACGTACAAAGAAGTATGACGACAGCAGCAGAAAATCTTCAGTTCGTACGTGGCTCTGTACAAATAATGATAAGGATTTATTTATTGGCGTAAAGATAATATGCCACAAGTGTCATCCAGGATGCGTAGCAGAAGAGAGTAGTAGGTATTTCACGAGGTGAATGTAGGGTACGGGACCAGTAGTGTTCGCAGATCTCTTTAAATTGTTGTTAAAAGTCGGCATATATACACTCTCTACTTCCATTGGGAAAGTAATATGTAACATAAAAGGGTGAGAAAAATGAAGGCGAAAGACAACAGCACAGAAAGAAGCGCGAAGAATCCTGAAGGAGTGATTCATATATCTATACATGCATACACTTCATCCAGAAAGCAGGAATACTAAAGGAACACTATCTTACTGGTTCTCTTATACTAACTGTAATCTTACACGTATGAACTGATATCTAAAATTGTGTAGAAATGTTCATCAAGTTCTTCCCGAAAAACTAACATCACACTTACACCCTAATATATTCGGTAGGGAATTAAAAGAATTTGTGGGAGTCACATGGAGTAAATTAAGCATTTACATGATTGACATACCGTTTGCACAAGCATGATCATATTTGACAGGTGCGATTTGAAATGGAACACTTTTATGACATTAAAAATGGAAAAAACTCTAGAAACTTTACAAGAAGTTTGTGATGTTTGAATTTAATTGAATAGGTTACAAGATATTGGTTAAAGTCTAAACTTTAATCCATTAAATAATTATAGTCAGTCAAGTTCATGAGGGAATTACGACTGGTTGCGTTAATGGAAGGTAATGTTACACGCAGGGCAACAGCCACAACCAACGGAAAGGAAGAAGACGAAGAGACGAGAGGGAGATGTTCATTTTAACCACGCCAGGCTTGAATTAACCGAGTACAAAGCTAATTATCATCATTTATAACAAGTGTGGACAAACGATCTTCCTCCTGTTCCAGTGAGGCCACGTCAGCGTTTCTTTCTGAAAAAAGAAGAAAAAGAAACTTATTTAGTGGCATTATGGTGGTTTTTATTTCATTACAGTAAGAAGAGAGGTGATACACAGGTGCTAGAGTAAGACACACGGGATGCAGAGCTTACAATAATTATCATTTGATCAATTATTAAGGGTTCGAAAATTTATAAAACTCCATAGTAGAGGGTAAGTACAGCATTATTTTGGTATTAGCAGATACAACGGACTAACTTTGCGATGATAAATAGATTTCAGAACGGAATTTGTTCCGTTGTTCATCGTATGTGCTAACAATGTTCTGAATAACGCTCAAGTAATACAAACGTAGAAAGCAGCATCACTGTACATTTGCAATGTTCCAATGCCATACCTTCGAAAAGAGAAGAAAGAAGAAAACAGAAAGAGAGGTTCAGAGGCAGCCAGTAAACAATAATAATTTAAGCAAACAATACGCGATAACCGCAGGGTCCATTCCACTTTTTTATTACTAAGAATTTATAGTCATTGAATTTTATAGTGTTACATACTAACGCTTAGTTCAGGTTTATAGTAGTAAAAAAATTATTAACAAAATAAAATAAAAAATTAGGGAGAAGCGAATGATGATGATTTTCACACCTATATAAGGTAATGCTGGGAATAGAAACTGAAGAACTTAAATCCAAACATCAAAGTACATAAAATATGTAGAAGAAAAGAGAAAGTATAATGATATTTGTCTATTCTGTTGTTCTGATTTATACGGTTAGATGTCCCTATGAAGTAGAGAAATCGTACCATGAGCTTGTTTTCAGAGAGTTTATACACAAGCTGTGCCGTACAGGCAACTTTTCTTTTTGTTGAAGTTATTCAAACTCAGGAGCCGTAGCAACGAAGCAATACTGTTATCTATGTCAATAATATAAATGCCTAATTTATCTGAAGAAAATAATATTATTATTATCTCTCACTGGTCTGGTAACTGAAGTGACGAGTACTGGAAGTGTGTTTGCGTTACGCGCATTAACTGACAGTCTATTCCAAGTGACTTAAAGCTTATTTAGGAAGAAGTTGAACCACACGTGAGTCTGACAATGCCCTATAGCAACCAGCTTGTCATGATTTCTAGGATTGTAACTGATTACGTTGGTAGATTCAGTTATTGGCCTGGAGAAGTGCAAGAGAAGATCAGTTAACTTGTAATGGGAAATTAGGTTCAGCCTCAACCGTCCAACCCCGATTGGCTCTATTTTCAGTCTGTTGCATCGCTCAGCAAAGCGAAGACTGCGTTCTAAGCCAAGACCTCTTAAAGTGAGTTATCGTTGCACTCTCTCTGTTTTAAGCTTGTACTTCTGTCGGGGTCAACTTGGAATTAACGAGCAGTATTCGCAAGTGGGCCAATCGCATATTTCGTATGATAAATCTGTTGCTTCAATGCATAGAAATCTTGAGCAGTGCAGCCTGGGAGCCTACATATTTCACGTCTTTTTAGAAAATGTTAAATTGCTATACTATCTGATACCCGGATCTAAGATTGAGCTGAGCCCGATTGGTTTCCTCACATTTACTTCATCAGTTAACTGGAAATTATCGCCACAACAAATCCAGCCGATTTGCGAGTTTACTTAGTTCGAGACTCATTTTACCAATCAGTCCGTATAGTTCATGGCTGTAGCAACAGTAAAGCATTTTGAGGTCTTTAGCATGTAGGAATAGTTCATCTGGGGCTAAGCCGTTGTAAATACCGTTGATGTGGACTGCAAATAGAAGTGGTCCTAGGGCACTTCCCTGCACAATCCTACTGGTGATCTACCTAGGATTATTCAATGAAGATTCGACTTTATATATTCGTACCCTATGGCTTAGAGATGACTTTAACTGGTTACGTAACGGATTACAAATTCCACAGGAGTACAGCTGCTTAAAGTGAATACCGTGAGATACCATGTCATATGCCATTGACACACTGGAGTAGAGGGCAGTAACTAGTTTACGTGCTTCGCGATTCCTACAAAAGAGGGATACTAGTCCCCAATAAGTCGGTGGTAAAATAGTCATCCTTTTGAGGGCATAAAATAAGTTTTTGGATTATTCCCAGTCTGTACAATTTTAACTACAGCATACCGTGCTCCCTGGATCGTGTTATTTTCTTGTATTTAGTGGTGAGAAAGACAGAGGGCAGAGTACTATTCTACTGTCGCTACTGGTAAATCTGTTGGCAGCATAGGTGGAAACAGGGATTATGTCATGACAGAACATGAGGTCCAGAGTAATGTCACCATGGGTAGGTGCCTGGACGTGTTATTTCCGCCCACAGCAGTTGATGGCAGCAAAATGAAGCAACGGGAATAAACACCATTTAACGAGTTGATTTGTGGAAAATTGAACCCCACTGTAATTATTTTGTTATTGGTACCAAACGAGGAGACGTGTGCAAACGACTTTGCTTATGGTGGGTCAACTTCGTTGATCCATTATGGTGCTAGATCAACAGTCTGTGATGCTCTGTCGTTTGTGTCCATGTAAGATAGCTCAAATTGAATCAGGTAGTGTGGCCATTATTTCATCTTCGATCTGACTGACCACAAGAGAGTCATGTGTGAAATTTAGGTACCCCCTAATATGCTTGCAATCGCTATTTGCAGGATATATAGAGTGGTCATCCATACTTACATGCACATGAAGTATGGAAGATGAGCACCATGATTCAGTTATCAGCCCTACAGTGGACTTGGGTACTAATATTGGCGACCCTAGTTAAAACATTCTGTTGATTAGGGAACGTGCGTTAGTTAGTGATGGAGTGAATAAGCCGCGGAAAATTACAAACTGACTAAATATGCCTCCATTGCCTAATTCCATGTATGTGCCAGCACTGGCAGATTCTGCGGATGAAAAGAGGGTCGGTTAGGATCTCTCCACATGGGCGTTGCAGCGTGACGTGGTAGTATTGTGTGCCGTGGTTGGTGTCGATGATGTGGGACTCCAAAGCGATTCCTCTGATTTCCTGGATGCGGCGGCAGCGATGGTTGAGACCGAGCTGTGGGTTACGACGAAAAATGTATGATTTATGCTTCAACCTGTCTATCAGTGTACCGCTAGGTTTCTTGTTTCCGTTTCTTTGGCCATAAAACTTTGGTGAAAGTTGTTTTGGCCACAAAACTCTAAAATTTTCAACATCTAAGCATCCAGAATATTAAGTACTCTGAAAAGCACCAATGATGTGCGTATTTTCAACGGTTTCCTTTGTATTCATATTTGGTTGTTTGTCGTGCTTATATACAGTGTACTTATTGAATGCAAGAGTATTCCTCCCAATTGCCATACACGCTTTGTGACTGCTACATTCAGGTGAGCCTTTCACAGGACTACTTATGACATTGCTTGCTATCTCAGTATTGACTCGTGTATATCTGACCACAAGTTGTTCAATTCACCCTGTTTTACCGTCAGTGCTGGCTGACGGTCCTGGTATATACTCTGTCTTCAGTGAGCTTAAGACCTGAAGGTGGCATAATTGCTGTTATATGTTTTTATGAGTTGACAGGGTGCCTCAAGAGAGTCAATGAACCCGAAATTTATTGCTGATGTAGACTGAGTTTTGTTTTAGCCCGGTCGTTTGCTTTGAGAGCGGCTTTATTGCATATCCCCGCTGTGCTTGTTGCAATGTTGCAATGGGTTACTAGTAGCCTTGGTTTTCGGGGACGATTTAATTGATGTGATATTGCGATTTCATCGACATAACTTAGGTTCATAGCTGGAAGAAAGTTGTTCAGAAGGTAAGGAGGGCTTTATTTTTCAGTTTATTCGTATACATACTATTGCGCATCAAGTTGCACTGCAATTCCACATGTAGCAAAAGATTATGAATACCTTGCTCTTCTCTTCTGCACCAGAAAGTCACTTCACAAGATTCGCTATATTAAGCCCAGTAAGGACAAATATAAGCTTCAAACGTCTCGTTAAACAGTTCACACATGTCTGCATGGTTGCTGTATAGTTTACCCTTGCTTATAAGGAGAGAAATTTTATGGCTTTGACGATTCATTCGTTTCTTTAGGATTGCTGTGAGAGCACCTACTCTGGTGGTGCCGGCTAGTGCGGTGCATTCTTCATCTCTCATACGCAAGTTATGAGCTTGCGAGATGGAGCTAAGAGTACTAAGTATTGACCCTAGTGTACTAAAGTCGTGTCGTCTGAAGTAACTTGTTGACAGCCTCTTCAGTTTCCTACGATCCTTTGGCTTTATGAATGACTTTCTATGTGGGAAAACTTTAGTGTTTGAAATGGGATGACAGCATCTAAGCATGTGTTTGAGTTATAGTTAAAGATGTCTAGAGCTTTCGAGAGGCTATCAATATAGAAGTACTCTCTCCATTCTGAGGATCTTAACATTGATTTCACTAGATTCCAGTCTGCCTTACTGTAGTTCCTGTAAGTTATTTTTTGTGAAGTAGGGGTGTGGGTTGCATTGCTACTTGACGGAAGTGGCAGTGCACACAGCACTGTTTTGTGGTCACACCCTGGGAACTCAGAACCTATTAGGGTAGAAAGGGGACTTATATTGTGGCAGAAGATTAAGTCTAGTACGTTGTTACCTCTTGTGGGGGAAGTGACAGTCTGTTTCCAGCCAAGTATATCCAGTGTGCCTAGGAGCTTATCAAATTTAGTTGGGCCTGTGGGTATATCCCAGTTGATTTCTGGCAAGTTAAAGTCTCCACATAGGATCTTATGATCGTAGTGTGAGGTGGATAATTGTTCCAGAGTATTAGTAATTTGGGTCTCGTAATTACTAAAGGTACCAGGTGCTCTGTAGGTGCATCCAATTAATACTATTGCGTTATTTAAGTGTAAGTTAACCCATAAAGTCTCAGGCATGTTAGGTGTACTACTTTCTAGCTGTGATACAGTAAGTGCATTCAGTAATTACATGAGACAACCCCCCCTTACCACCTTCCCTGTCACAAAGAAAGTTTGTGTAGTTATCTAAGCTTATCTCTTCATCCAGTATGTTCGAGTTACACCAGGATTCAGTGATGACAATTATAGGGGGTTTGTATATTACTGTGAGTGCTCTGAGCATTGGTAAATTATTTAAAACAGATCTTCCATTTATGAGGATCAGGTAAAGATGAGATTTGAAGTAGCATTTGAAGTATTTAAGTTCGTTAATCAGCCCCGAGTATGGTTCAGCACCCAGTAGTACTGTTTGGCATGACGACCCTATGTAAAGAGGAGTTTCGACATCACGTTCATCTATGTCTATCGGGTTGGTGTGTGCTGTTTTCAGTGAAGAATTAAGCGTTGGAGTACTGGATTTGCTATAGGCTAAGGCATTTTTATTTTTAGTTAGGCTAGAAACGTGGGTAGAGATCTTTATCTGACCTAAACTTGTGCATGTATCAGGTGTGCTTAATGGATGCGGGTGAACTAGACTGTTCCTATATTCATGCAAAGGGGGCGCCAGCACTTGCTGTTTAGGAGTGTTAGCATCCCTACCAGCTGTGTTTTCAACGCTGACAGGGACGCAGGGGATAAAAAATGATTGGGACCTTGTGGAGACCATGGTTTATTATTCCACCTATTGTTAGATACTAGTTGTGCCCTTGTAAGGGTTTCGTGTGTACTGCTTTGTGGGTTAGTTCCCAGCAGACTTGTACCATATATCCGATCAAAATTTATTTGTGTGCCATACTGTGAATACCCTGAGTTGTTGGTGGTCGAGTTCTGACTATTGTCACTTGTACTCTTGAGGGTGGCGTTGTTTTGGCGTTGGTTATTAGTGTGTGCCATGGTGCTATTTCGCACATTGTGAGTGCTAATACTATTAATCACGGGAAAGGTGGGCTTATTCATTCTGCCATTGTTGTTGTTGGCGTGATTTGAGGTCATATTTTCCTTTTTTCTACCAATGGAGTTATGGCTAGGAGAGGATAGTGTCGACTTTCGGGGGATTTTGACTTTTTTCCGGGATTATTTGGTGACATGTCTATATCTACAGTGATAGGTGGTATAGTTTTATTGGCTATTTGATTGCAATCTTGTGGCCTTTCGGTTGGTGTCGCTATCTGAGAAAATAATTCTGTGTGGTTTGAAAGGGGTGGTGCGGTGGATTCTACGGTATCTCTCAAAGGGTTGGGTATAATTGCTGCTTGCAATGTCCTATAGTTTATTCCACAATTAGACTCAGTGAGATAATTATATACGCGCCTTTCTATGGCTGTCGTGTCCACCGCAACCTTTATTAGTTTGTAATTTCTGGCTTGCGATAGGGTGTGTTGGGAGTGGATGAATTTTCTGGCCTCATCCGGTGCTTCGAACTGAAAACGAATGGGACAACACTTTTCATGTTGACTCTTCTTCAGCCTGTAGCACTTAGTCTTGGAGTTGAGCATTTTCGCCTGACTAAGTCAGATGCGCTGTACCTTTATAAGTGCCTTATTGTCCGGAACGTTGTACACAATAGCACTCAGTTTTGCGTCTAGTCGTTTTGTTACTTCTGTAGTAACAAAGTTAATGAGGTTATCTACCTTAGATACCGATTCCGTGTCAAGTTTGTTAAGGTCTACAGTTTTCATGAGTATAGTCAAAGGTGTTAGTTCACAGACCTGCGATCTGATATCGCTGATCTGATCTGATAATTTGGATATCTTGGTATTGGTTTCAGAAATTCCAGGATTTACTGACTTATTGTTTTTTATTTCCCTTAACTCGGCCTTAGGTTCTCCTATAGACAACTTTAGAAGTTCTATTTCTGAAGGTAGTACTGAAACAGAGCTTGATGGCTCGAGTTTTTCGATAAGCACATAAGGTGTAGAGAGGGGTTCTGTATGAGCAGAGGGTACTGAATTTTTCGGAGTAGTGCTAATACTAGTTGTCAGTACAAATTTATCCTCAGTTCCAGCTAGACACTTACGACATACAAGTGAGTTATGTGGCTCACTGTAACCGTTTGTAGGGAGTGAGTCGCTTGATGCAGCAATCAAGGACGTAAAATTAGTTATCAGATTTACAGGAGATTGAGTTCGTTGCTTTTTACTTTGATTAACCATAACTATTTGATGAGTTAATGGTTATAGGTATGGAGGTAGTAGAGTACTTGTGCAAGGATTACAACAAGATAAATTTTATGTAACGAATCACGCAAAAATGTAACGCAAACGTTGGACGTGCCACTTCATCGATACATAATCTGAAATCCTTAGGAATACGTGACCCACTATTAGGATGGCTTAAATCATTCCCTAGCAATAGGTCCCAAATAGTTAAACTCGGATCCATAACTTCAAAACCTAGTTCAATCACCTCTGGTGTAGTGCAATGTAGTGCCATTGGACCCCTCCTATTTACTCTATATATTAACGACATATGCACTTGCTTCTCTCATGGGAAACCGTTCATCTTTGCAGATAACCTAAAAGTAGCTTATACATTCCAATCTAATGCCCTAGGGTACTTCCAGAATGTTGTACAAAAAGAACTAGATAAAGTGACTGCTTGGTCGTCTTTATGGAACTTACAGTTTAACCTTAAAAATGTGGCTTGATCTGCTTCGGCGCACCCTCAATCGACATGAAATTAACTCTTCAATCGGTTAACCTAACCAGAGTCCAAAGTGTCGTTGACCTAGGTCTGAGGTACTCGAGTAACCTAACATTCTCTGAGCAAGTGGCATCACAGACTCAAAAGTCGAGGATGCTCTTGGGATGCATACTCAGGAACTTTCACGACAATGAAGAAAAGCTAATTCTGTACAAAACCTGTTTGAGGCCACTACTAGAATACTGTCCATTTATTATTAGCAGCACCCACACACGTGAAAAGCTAAGAATAGAAAGTATCCAACGATATTTTACCTCAAAACTACTTGGCTACGATTGTGCGAAAGACTACATCTCACGGTGCATGATCCTAAAACTTGACCCACTTTGGACAAGACGACTAATTAAAAACCTAGTATTCTTCTATAAGGTCCTACAAAAAATATCATTCTCAGACAGTAAGGACATATAATTCGCACAAGAAGGCTCTTACGATCTGCGTAACCAAACTTGCACAGTGACAATAAAAGCCTTTAAGTCAACACTCCGCGAAAACTTCTCCACAGCCATGTATTCTAAAATATGGAACAGCCTACCCCTAGAAGTCAGGAACTGCAATATGGTTTTAAGTTTCAAACGCTCTCTGTACAGACTGTTTCACTCTACTGATTATATAAATAAACTATTTATTCCTAGAACGAATCAACCATTAGTCTATTACAGTACCTAAACGCGCTTAAATACCTTTACTTCTCTAAAGAGTATAAATAAATTAGTAGCATAGATGCATAAAAAGACTTAGTAGAAATAAATATTTGTTCATCAAAGTACAATGTACACGAATATAAACATATATTTCCCAATCCACGTACTTTTTATCTGCCCTCTGGTACATTTTTGTTGTATTTGCCTTGTAGTACAAGTTGCATTGATCTACATTCCGACTGAAGCTGAGAAACAATTGAAGTCACTTACTCATATATCATCCCTCAAGGTTTGGCTAGTAATGGCTCAGCATCCTTGATGAAATCCACTGTCACCATAACAAGACGCTATACAGCATCTTATACAAGCACTGTCAACGATTTAAAATGGCTTTTATATAGCTTTCTACGTGTTTATGAACTTAATCGTACGGAACAACCATGCAGTGACAAATGGCGGGCTCTAGGTGACTTGGGTGCAGTAAAACAAATCTGCTTGACAATGACCAGTATTAATCTGCATTCAGTTGAATTCACATCTGGTATTACTTGCAATAAAAATGATGTCAAAATCACAAAAATAAATCACTCATTTTAAATTAATATCCAATTTGAATGTAAAACAAAATACGATGCCGCACACAACAAAGTTATATGGAGGAATTGACTTCAAGCTTTATTTTTTTCCCAAATATTTGTAATTTATCCGACGCATACTTGGTTTTTTTGTTAATGCGAAGACAATATTTCTATATTTGTTTATGTGCTCCATTGAACGACTAACTATCAGAATGTGCTCACTAACTGATATCAGAGAGGAGAGCAACCATGTAATTTCACTATAAATCAAATTCATGTAATTTAAATAATACTTATCCATGCCTGCACAACTGGTGTGTCCTACATAGATAGGAAATATATATTACTATTCAAATGGTCATTTCAGTTTAAATGTAGGGTTGTTCGACCTCGACCAGTAGGTAAATAGAAGATTATGCTCTGCAACAGAATATCAGAAAGAGGAAGTATGTGAACATGAAAAGAACATTAATGTTTTTATGTATATATAAATGTTTATAAATGTATATCATTGTATAGTAAACATTACCTATACTCTATTTGTGTTTTCATGTATTTTTACGAAGTCTTGGAGTTTATTTAGTGTCATAATACACATTAATTGTTCAGTGGCATCAGATGGCATCAGATTATGTTGACATCAGTGTGCATCGGGTCACGAAGAATAGTATAGATGGTCCTTCTAAAATTTCAGATTACTTAAAATTAGTATCTGCTTTCTGTCGATTGGTAGCTAGCAGCTGTTTCCTTCAACTACTACACCTGTTACACAAGTTATACCAGTCGTAATAATTATTCGTTTTCAGACCACTAAGATATATTGTGAGATATGAAGGATATGGAAGATAATAATAATTTTATTTCTGGAACAGAAACCAGCCATTTTTACAGGCATAAACATATGTACACTTATTAGAACTTATAGAATATATATGATTTGTTAATCTAGAAATAGATTGAATACTGGTAAATTTGAGAGAAATATTTAAAAAGAAATGTACAAATAAGGCAATAGGTAATTTTCGAGATATGCTTTCAACTGAATAATTAATGAGATATAGCATCAAATCAAAACTGTAATTGAAAAAAATACGGCATGTCAATTTCACGCGGGAATTATAAACGATTACGTTAATTGTGGAAGGTAAGTAGCATTTTTGTACGGGTGCTGACGTGAAATATAAGAGATGCGGAATGAACAGTAATTGTAAGTAAATGATTCATAGAGTGTTTGAAAGTCCATAAAACTTCAAATTCACCGGTAAGTACACAATAATTGTGACATTTCCAGTTGCATATGAGACCAGCTTTGAACTTGTCAGCAGATTTCATGATAGAGGTGGTTCCGTTATTCACCAGATGGACTAGCAATATTCCGAATTAGTTGAGGATAGCGGCACTATTTCAGTGCCTTCGTTTAAGGCAGTACCTTTGAAAAGAGAAGAAGACACAAGATGACCTTACGGCTCATATCTTTAAAGCATTTATCATTACATAAGTTATCTGTAGCATTGTGTGGTGTTCAGGTTACAATGCTTGACTGTATGTAGTTACTGCATGCTTCTGTGCATCAAGGGAAATTTGGTGAAAATGATGATATAATGGAGTTTCCTATAAACTCACTCTAAATACTGCAAACTGCTGATAAGAAACTGCATCAAAGGAAAGAATTCCGCATAGGTAAAAGATATTGTTGCAGTTTCAATGATTATTACCTTTTACATTTGTAAATCATCTTTGCAAAGTTCAACGAAGAATGAGAAAGGAGAATGAACCCTTTTCAGCAAAGGTAGGCAAATATAAAGCGTTTAACTTTATTATTACTTCTTTCTTACTTCAGCGATTGAAAAAATACACTTTATTCACTTATTTGCAGATATCCGGTCACAGCAATTCGACATCGCCGAAATAATTACGACAAACAACTGCGTAAAGATGTTTGCTTGTTATTATTTTTCATTCAATAGATTTAACATCCTTCTTACAATACTTTTCTTATTCTATTTGAGTGAAACTAAATTTTTGGCCATGACGAGGCGGATGCCAGACTTACCCATGATACTCGATGAAGTATTTGATTGCAGAATTAAACGTAAGCAAAATGTTACTACGACTGCTACAGCTCAACCTACTTATTTATTCGTCACGTGTAAACTTCATCTGACACTATACGTTAACAGTCGTAATCTTAGGGACTGCCATAACGCTATAATAGAAATAGTAGTAATACACTGATTTGGAATACACCAAACCATATACGAAGTGGAACTCCAATGCAGTGCCTAAGTTCTATGTGTTGTTGTCATTGGTCCCTACAGACTTGCATATGACTGTGAGACGTACTCACGTAACTTTAGGCAGACGTTTAAGATTCACTAAACTACTTATATTTCACCAGGTATATCGGTCGACAGTGTTCCTACAGAATTGCACTTAAGTATAGTAACGAGTTCAAGTCCTAGGGAGCACCGGTCTAGCATGCCGTGCTCACAAAGTGAACACATGAATTGGAAGACAACAAGATTTATATGAAAAGTTTATCTTTATTATAATACAAACTTAGTTCATTTACATATTAAGAAGATGTTCCATTCCTGCGTATACTTCTCCTGCATATTTGCGGCAAACATTTCTCCAAATTTGTCAGCAATTCTCGTCAGGCCCGCATTCATAAGCCTCCTACTGGTTTTCAATAGGTCACACTGATTTCGAGGGACAACTGCTGACGTGCTTCGAGATACGAATGAGTCGCGTGACCACGTCCATTGTTGACACTTCTGCATCATATAATTAACTACAAAAGGTGGAACACAAAACGTAAAGATAATTATGAGCCCAATATTACAGGATAAATGATGGTAGTGCTTGTGTCCTGTTTCCAGTTAAGGCGTTTTACACATGCATACGGTTATGAAAATTACAAATTTCAGTATCTAAGATTTTCAGTTACCTAGGGTTACGTCGACATACATTCCACATGCAGTCATAAAGTAACGAGTAGTTTACTTGACAACAGAGTAATTCGTATGTGTAATTAAACGTAAAAGTATATACAAAACGCAAATATACCTGTAAAACACGGCTTTCTGAAATGGACCAACAGCAAGTGTCGGCAGGGGTACCGAGAAGTCTAAAACGTCGTACAAGTGCATGCACAAGCACGCAGGTCAACCTCAACAGAAGCCCATCGTCGCTCTTCGCATTCTCGGATCACTTTCCTCGAGGCGTATGGCGTCAGTAGTCGTAGGATTGGTAAGAAACGTGAAGCATTGCAACCGAGCAATCATCGACTCCTGCTGTATTCTTGAATAACTTTGTTGACACTATTTATAAACATTCAGCATGCTTATATGCAAACTGTCTGATCTTTGCAAGTAACGCTTCATTTGCTTGTGTGAACTTTCTACTCGATCATTAGTATCATTACCAAAAGTCAGCACATAGTCTCTGAAAGATGCTGCCCACAATTCTCGTCGATTCATCCAACGACGTTGTATATACTGACTAACACTAACACCCAATCTGCTTATAACTCTGAAATAGGAATTAAATCTGGAAAATGAGAATATTAGAGGCATTACTCCGATCTCCCTTTACAATGAACTAAGCGACAAAAGTAGTTCTTCACAATGGGATTCCGTGTCTGCAATTGCAATTTTGATCATGTTTTAAAAAACTTACTTCACGACAGAATGCTCGACAAACACAGAAAGAACACAGAACAATGTGCGCTCACCTGTGCGTTAACTTCACTGCTGCTATTTCAGATTGCGCACAGTCCATAGTGAAAAACTCCGTTTTAGAAGTATCTTCCATTATTTCACGAAATGAGTCCAAAATCCAAACTACATCACGTTTGAATTTCTTTCGAGTCCAAGCAAATAAAACTGGTCCCCTACGACCAGAATTACCAGTCACAACTAGTTGGACCGAAGAATACCTGCATGTTGATTAATGAATTAGTAAACTTACTTCCCTTTATTTGTATTATATGTAGAGTCGATACCAACAACCTCCGGGTACTGCTTATACAAATCTATTTGCTCATAAGTTGAAAAACAGACTGTTGTCAGTGAATTCCTCATAGGTTCATCTGAATAATACTCCATTAACTTTCCACGGGATTTCAGGAATTGAAAAATGTCACTACGGCTCGACATACCTTAGTAATTAACAATCACTTCAACGTTACATTAATTAACTGCGGCCTTCCGGTTTGTAACGTCTTTACGAGTTATGTCCTTGTGCAACTTTTCCTTAACATGCATCATCATTTCATCGGATGAGTGACATTGCTGAAGAATTGGTTCCACGTTTTCTTTCTCTTCCACCATTAGTCGTCTAGACCATGGGTCATTTTGCATGTACACCCTGCTGCATGGATGGTTATGCACCATTTTGTGAGAAGTAATTATGTGTTCACTATAATGCAGAGCCACGCAAAATGAAGACGGACAATTGCAACATTTAGACCTTAAATATTCATAATATCATAGTATACTTCTTCTTAAGAGTTGTTTCTCAATTTCATGCCAGCTTTTCCACGATGCACTCCGAAAGTGCATTTAAAACCAACGTAAGCGTACTTAAATCTGTCATCCGCTATTAATTTGCTATAAATATGAACATAGTGAGTGCAGGACAACTACATTGTCAGCATTAAATGACTTCCTCACTTTTTGAAATTCCCCTGATGTTTCCTCAAATTCCTTCCAACGGAAGAAACGCCTTCCAGGCATTAATTCACCAAAAATTCCACTTACGTCTGCGCTGCTTTCACTACCATTGGCTATCTGCAATGAACTTAAATGGCCTTGTCAATTAGTATCCATATATGTCACAAGTATTTCAAGATAATTCCGTAAAAAAAGCATCGTTGAAATACATGACTGATCAATATCCATTCAAATGCACGATTCTCATGGAATAACTGGGATGACAACAGCCATTTCCTGCAGTCAATTTACAACCTTCGCATGTGAAACAACTCACAAAAAACAATGCCTCAACGCTCTAAAACCCTGATAATAGTCTTTTCATGCGATATTTCTTCAAAATGATGACTTTTTTCATTAGTAATTCGTCTACGCTGTCATGACAATTTTACGCATTACAACGAACACAATACAGGAAAGTATTGCATTTTTCGGCTACAGAAGCCTAAAACTAGTCAAATATAATCTATTTTCACAATACTGAGCGATTAGAACGTCTCTATAGGCGTGAACGCGATAACCCATACAATGCGCGAAAACACATCGTCATAGAACATAGCCTCACTCCGATCAGATCACTCGCGCCCTCAAGTTACCCGCCAATGACGACCGAAGCCAATTAACAAAAGTTAAGTGTTCGTGATCTTTTATCGGCACCTTCTGTAGTAGACTCAGGAATATAATACCGGATACGAAGATCGCTATCTGGAAACAGATTGCACAAATGAAACCAATATCAGATGGTCAAGGGAATCTAATTTCCAAAAAGGGGAGACAAACAAAACGTTACGTCGATCACCTCAAAGTACTGCTGGACAGACCACTACCTGCAGCCACCAGCAGCAAGCACAAAACTGCCAATCCCTCAACGAAAGCAAAAGTCTTGCGTGAAACCAAGCTGGTGAAGGCCGGGAAGGTAGCAGGACTGCACATGATTCCACCTAAAGCACTGAAAATGGATCCCAAGACTGTGGCGGATATATTTACACCAATACTGGGAAACGTTTGGAAGGGAGGAAAGTTGCCTAATGATTGGAAGAAAGGCTATTTCGTCAAACTTCCAAAGAATTGGTGGCTTTGGCCTCTGTAATAACTGATATGTAATCATACTCCAGACCACGCCAATAAGAATATTAAGTCGCGTCATCCTAGAGAAATCCAAAATATCCTGGACACAGAACACCGACCAAAAGAGTCTGGATTTAGGAGAGGCACATCTTGTGTTAGCAACTTGCAGCTGAACGCATCATCATCGAAAATAGAATAGAAAGGTAGTCAAATTTCTACCGCAACTTCATATACTCTGAAAAAGTCCGCGACAGCGTTGACCATGAAGTAATTCGGAAACTACTTCAGCATTAGGGAATTTCCAAAATCTTTATCAACCTCGTTCAGTATCTGTGTGATGGTACCACATATAAAGTAATTCACAGTAAAGCACCCAGTGAAGCGTTTGAAGTGAAGACAGTAGTAATGTGGTGAGAGCTGTCTACTAGCCAAATTGGTAGACAGTAATTACGTCAATATTTACGTTCCCAAGATTTGTCGTGAGAAAATGTGAACAAAGATTGATTCAAAACCGACCACAGCGACTTTGCGTAGGCGGATGCAGTTAACATATAGAGGATTTGACATTCAAGAAACAGTCACAAATAGATGAAAGATTAACTTTACGTGAGAAACAACCAATCGGAAGACTGTGTTTGTTTGTTTAAATATCCATAGTGATGTACATGAAATATATAAATATGCGTTGATTTCCTTAATAAATGATCTGTTGCCTGACTCTTGCCTTCTGTCGTTACAGTAAGACGCTGCCTACAATCACTGATGGTATTCCTGACTGTTGTGGATTGGATAATGGGGCAGATTGTGGGGAGCGAGAAGATAGCAGTACAATGGGCTGACAAGAATACAGTGAGACTTGAACTTCACACGAGGTTTTTATTTAAGGCCTCACATACTCTAAGATACATTGGCGAAAACCAGCAAGCTGATCGATTATTCAGTGGAGATGGGAATTCGAGTGAACACACAGAAGGCACAGGTAATGAAGATATACAACAACCACTAACAAACACCAGTTACACCCAACGGTTGAAATATGAAGGAAAATACTTCTCTGACTTATCCAGGCAGTTTCATATCTGCTGCAAGCAGCACGGATGAGGATAATAGTAATAATATATATTTCGTATAAACGGGTAAGTTTGCATGTCTAAGGTAGAATCAACAGAGCCAGACCTTCATTACTCAGGAATCGGTATAGGAATGTGCTGCACTCAGTTTCAATAACAAGGTCAGTATCTTTGAGACTGATGTCCAGTCAGTACTAGCATTCGGTTCAGACGCCTGGAGCGTTGCCGTAAGACTTTCATCACCAGTGGCAGTCGCTGTCTCGATGGAAAAAGTCAGATGGCTGACCAGAAAAGAATAAGCAGAGAAAAAATCTGGCAGCGAATAAATCTGGGAAGCTATCGTGTAATAGACATGGGTGTGGGTTGGACGCAGACTGAGGAGACCGTTTAGTAACATCGCTTGCAAGACTCTGGAATGGAGTCTGAATGGGAAGTGACGAGATGGGCATCCGAGAGTGTTTCTCAGGTGACCTAATGAGCAAGAGATGAAAGCTTGCGGGAGGAAAAATGATGGAGATGTGCCACTGAAGCCTTATGTTCAAGACCGAACCTATGAGATCAATAGTAATGACGATATAAGGACGTGGAAATATAACGAGACCTGTATAAGGAATAGGGATGGTCACAATTATGAAGTATGTGTATAAAGTATGGTGCTCAGCACAAAACGTGTAGATGTTAAACTACGAAATCTGCTTCAAAATTGCATTTGACGGCGATGGGGGAAAGCAAGGCTGCTAAAAAATCCACGTGTGCTAAGTCTGGGGAAAATAGGTCCCTTTGTTTTCAACGATAACTGCTGTTAATAAGAAATCTTCATCTCAGACAATATGGTAACGCTCAGCGTGTTTAGTTTCAAAATCTTTCCTGCTCTACAGGTAAAATAATAGTGCTGTATGTCATGTGGCGGTGTGCTGACTCATATGGGCAACTCTAAGCATCAGCCACCCTATCGAGGGACCCAAGTAAACAGACGTTATGGCGTTGCTTGACCGATCAGGTGAGCTCGTGGCAAATGCGCTTAATTAAAATTCTTTTATTGGCATCAAAGTCAGTACTGAAAAATAATTGTACGGTTAACTTCCTCGTACGCGTCCTAGGGAAAGCTCCTAATTCCTTAATGGATTCTACAGTGATGGGCCAAACCTATTCATGTATATAAATTCAGCTAGATAACCGTATCATGCTGTTTCGCGGCCCATTCACTGCTTTACAGCATCCATAAACCTATAAAAGGAATTGAACATCTTCTTGGACAGGCTTTCTGTAAAGACACACTGGACATCTGTACAATTATTCACCAACCGCAACAACATATTGTTTGATTCAGTTTTAGAGACATCATCACTGACTGCGAACTTCAGGTACATTCAGTGACGAGTCCCGAATAGGACGAAATGCGCATCCTGAATTCCACTACTAGTCACCATCCACCAATTAGCGACAACATATCTATGTAAGGACATTTCTTCCCCATATCTACAAGCCTATTATCCCTATGGTACTCAAACAATAACTGTTGATGGAATTCGCGACGTAATTCATGTATTGAATATATACTTCCGCTTTAGTATGAATTCACCTGCTCAAGGTCATTTCGTGAATTTATTCGGGCCCTCCATTTGGGTTGTCAATGCTTAGACTTACCCCCACATGAACGACGTTTTATTCCCTAAGATGTTTTCTGTTCATTTCCCCCAGTACTTTACGGCATGTTGTTGAAAGCCAATTAAAAATGTGCGTGAGGGTATATAATGACCAATGGGCACAACTACCCGATTGAAAAAGCAAGAAACGCAGAAGAGATATGGCATCATGATGGGTGGGTATTTCGGTAGCCCAGGGACTTAAGCAACCTACCAAGCATAGGAAAGGGCAAATCACAAATGTTCGGGTTGCTCAGACCAAGTAATCCTTCCATCGGATCTCAGTCACCTGCCTTATAGCAAGTTACGAAGTATCATTCCTCGGAGGGCGAGACTTCAAGTCACCCCCATTTCTGTTTTCCTTTTAGTTTATCAGTGGCCATGGCTTCTGCTCCATCAGTGGAAATCTGTTAGTAGAGGCTGGATAGTCATGCAACGTGCAGTTAACGTCGGACTGACTATCACCAACCCAAGTGAGGTCTAGCCCTCACACAGTGCAAAATATCATTGTGTTGGCAATTAAACTGGACCCTTCAACGTTTGCAACACCCCATATCTTCTCTATCCCGCTCTTCTGATAATTCCACGGTCATTATTTCACTTACTATAATTTTCTGCCTATCCGTGAAATAGGACCGTGTACAGTGGGTCATCACAAAAATACTGGATATTTTGTCCAGAGAAGCATACTGGAACGACATTGATGGTTGATTTTTTGAATTTACCACACATGTAAGTATCGTTATTATAGTTCCCTTGGGTTCTGAGTTGAACACAGAACTTCACCAGCACATCTCCACTCTGTCCTATTTTCTACAGTACTCTTTCTCTGGACTTGTAATTGCCCATAGTCTCTGGTCTCCCCCCCACACGGTATCCTCTATGTCACCCTAGGACGTCCCAATAGTCGTTTCTCATTCATCTTCCAGTCGAGGGCCTGGCGCGCGATGTCATTAAGTCTTCTCCGAGTATACCTGATCCCCATTTTCTTTTAGATATTTGTTGGGCAAAAATTTCTTGGCTGGTTTGTTCCCAGATTTTCTAGTCGCTAATTATTTCTGGCTATTCGGTTCTCATAATGGAGCAGGAGAAGGCAACTGTTGATGAAGGTCTACATCCTTCTGGAAATGCTCTTCGTGATGCATCAGTATTCTGACTCATTTAGAAGCATTGGCTTACCATTGGTGTTGAAAATCCGAATCTGGTTCTGTATACTGAGTGCAGAAGATTCTCAAACTAACTGAAGGGTAATGAAGGTGTACCTTGTCTTTCCGATTCTGGCTTTCACATCATACATACACCTGTAAGTAGTTAACCGCATCCTAATTATCCGGATATCTAACATACGTACCATGCGCATTATGCAAAGCCTATGAAACTGTTAATCTTAAATAAGAATCAGAGCGTTCAAAAGCTTGCATATTTTGGTGCTTCTCATTGTTTAAAACAGAGGTCATTCGGAGTAACACTTCTTTTAAATTTATTCGTACAGACTGTTTTGTGGTTGGTTTTATTTTCTTAAGGTATATTTTTTCTTGTGGGGATAAAATTGCTGCACTTTTGTCCAGTTATAGTGTAAAAAATAATTCTCAGCTGCAATTCATGTTTGTAATATCTCACCATAGTCTGTTGGCAACAGTAACTTGTACGAATCAAATCGTCTCTTCAATAATTAGTAACATCATCATTCTTCAGTGGGTGTGTTTTATCATGCTGAGGCATATAAGTCGTAATCATACGAGGAGGTCGTTAGTACCTGGGTTTTGACTTAGGTACTTACTGTTGGTACTTAATGTAAGGTCTCATTCACATGGATACTAGAGGAATGTGATAAACACTTCGTGTTCATAAGTAGCTAGATTAATTACTACTGTTTAAAGGAGAGAATACTGTTACGTGTGGTGACTGTACACGTGATTTATGTCAGCTTGTATTTTCTGTTATGCTTGCCTTTCTCACTATAGAATTGTGAAATGTGTCCTGTGTTAATTGCTGCATTCAACGTATTGTGCAAATTTGGTTTCTAGTTTTACGAGTTATTTAAAACAGGAGATTTTAGTGAGGTTTGAAGGGCCCATTTCATTCTGAAATGAAGCAGCAAATCCTAGTGGTATAACTCCGGTGATGTTTGTGAATAATCCTGATGAAGTACTGTTTAGATTAGTTAAGGTACTAATTAGTATAAGGGGACCCGAGGTAGCTCTCCAGACTAGTTTGATCAGTCAAACCGACTTACCAAAGAGGGGAAACATCTTCGTTTTGATAGCTACAGGACGATCAGCTTGATTAACATAGTATTTTAGATACTACGGCTTCTAATACGAAGATCAAGCGGAGTTCAGGAAAAACAATCCGAGAAAGCCAGGCAAGTTTTAGTCCTGAAGAGAGGTGTATGGATGAAATCTTCACCCTTCGACAAATTTCGAAACAGATAAATACCAGCAACAGCCATTTGCCATATTAGCATAGGCGTTCGAGTCCTTATTTACAGAGGTTTGGGCAGCCAGGCAATATCGCTAACCCTCACACACAATAGATGTGGCTCATTTTCAACTGTTTAGAATTGCAAGTGGTTGGTTCATTTCCATATATCTTGATCTAAAGATGACATTCGACTCAGTTGGTCAAAAGAGGGTGTTGATGTCTGTCCATGAGGATAGCGCCGAGAAATATTTTGCTAACCAAGACACTACATCCACTCATAGTTATATGAAAACTTATGGAAAGCTGTTGTCTGAAATGATAACCAGTGGTATCCATAAGGGATTCCCAGTATAGCCACTGTTCACGTGATTCTAGTCAACTTCGATGTTTGAGGGATTGACTCATTGGCAGGGAAAGGTCATCGATATAGAGTACGTAGATGGTGTTCTCCTGTTTGGTGATGCTTAAAAAGCTCAGTCTTCTCAACAGTTTAAATGCAGATCTGAGTGTATTTAGCGTGTAATCTACCTTTGTCAAATGCAGGATAGTTAAACAGTATTCCTTTTCATGAACCCTAATTTGTATATGTCAAATTTTGTGGTTGAGTGAAGCTTTTTGTTTGTTAACATCTGAAGCAAGACGGCGACTGTTACCAGTTTCACTTATTTAGTGTTGCAGGTGTGTGTTTGGCTAGTGGCATAGTGGTTAGGACTCTCGCCGACCATGCACATGGTCCGAGGTTCGATCCCCTGCCGACGCACACCCGATATCTATGGTTGGCCTGTAACATTTGGGCCACCGATATCCGTGCTGAAAATGCCATACTTGTACTGAAAATACGGTGTGGCACCAAGCCGTAACCAAAATAAAAAAAATAAAAAATAAAATAAAAAATCAACTTGCTGCAGTGCAGAGGTCTTATTCAGTATCTAGAGGATATAGTCCTTTTACTTAATAACTAGCAAGATATAAAGCCTTTCGAACGTCCTGATTATTTTGAGCCTACAGTTCATCTTTGTCAAAGATAAGATGGTGCTATGTGATTCGCCTGCATCAACTATTAGTTTAACGGTAGGGAGTGAGGTGATTATATTTAGTCACTTCACTTTTCTAGTAACCTGGATTGGTCCTGATGAATTGGTTGCTGGCGAAATCTCAACATCTTTACCGAAACCACCTTTGGCATTTACCAACTTGCGGTGTCTTCGGAGCAGGTATAGCGATTCAGTACCCTTCTTTACGATTGAGATGGCCCCTAAAATCAGAAGCCCCTCATTATAGTTGTTCGAATCCTGCTCCACCTACAAAGTTTGGGTAGCCAGGCAGTATTACTACCCCTCAAAATATGTTTGCCTCATTGCCAACTCCATGGAAATACAAGTGGTTGTTGAGTAACATTTCACTTCATTGGGTAAGAAAAGTAGGACCGTTACTGAAATTATAGAGCTACATTGACTGAGATGTTTAGTATCCACCTTCCGTGATACTTCACTTCAGCTGAGGTAGAATTTGTTTAGAAGAGGCTTAGGAGTGAGCATGCCAAAATGTAACATCAATCCATGAATTGATTAACTGTCGATCTGAGATACGGAAATGGATATGGGTCTCTTGGTTGGGATTGTCAGGATGCTAAGAATCAATGGTTGGAGACTCGGTGACATGGCTTGAAGTTGTTGACAGTGATGAAGACTTATCTACACCTTGCCTTCCGTTAGGTCCTGGAAAACTTTACTAACCTTTAAATAATTATCCTACATTGCTTCATCAGTCTCACTGACTGCATAATGATTCATGATTCTAACTAGTAGACCGGGATGATGTAGATGGGCCTTGTTCCAAACCCTTGACCCATCAACCGGAATTCAAATGTGAAAGCCAATGAACTACGTCTTTAAATCCCTACTTAATGCATAAAAAGCGATTGACGTTTGTTCATTGTAGTAACATTGCGTTCCTATTGTATGCTTTTCGACGTGCTGCAACTTAAGCGGTCGCATTTTTCTTTGTCAGTCCGTTAGTTATTCAGTCAGTTATACTCCAACTTGGTTAAGTCTGGATGTGTAAAACTCCTCCACTGTTTCTTAAAATGGTTGCAAATATACGCTAATAATTTCAGATATAGACAAAGACTTATTCTGTGCTGAGTTTCTTGTGATATACCATTCATCATATTCAGTTCATATTTGAATAATTTTGGAAATTGGCGATTACATGTGTTTTTCATTCACTGGTTGATTTGTCATGTAATTCAAATATCCCGATTAACATTTTCAGTTTTGTTTTACTTATTTCTAATTGGTAACACCTGTATTTGGGTTGCTTGGTCTGTATTTCATTCTTAGATCCAAAGCAATGGTTCTCTAACTGATATCCATCCGTGATCAACTCGTAAAAACAAAACTAACCCTTACAAACCAACTGTAGAAAATTATGTTAAAGCCTGTTGGTGTTTCTAAACGTTAGTGACTCCCTAATATAGGAACTCGGTTTACGATTAGTTGCACGTCCGACATTTGCATTCCGTTGCGTTCCTAGTGGAACATAGGGTTTCAAACTTGAGCTTTAACATTTCATTAGCGGCGGTGACTTTGTTTTATGGGTTAGGGTTGCTAGCTTCACTCCTAACCTTCCCTTTTTACCGGATTTACTACCAGCTAAGCGACGTTTAGGAGTATGTCGACCGGAAGTCAAACCCGGACCACAAGTGTGATTAACGAGACCTCTACCACTGAACCACCGACGAAGGTATAATCTAATGTAATTATTAAGTTGCATTCTTTTGGAATGTAAATGTAGATGCTATTGTCCACCACATACGGCTTAACCGTACATAGGGAAGACTCGTACTTTGGAATGGGTTTGCTTCACTTAGCTAGCCTGCTTGAAGTCAACTAGACTCAGTTTTCATTTAGCCTTTGTTTAGTGTAAAGTTTCGAAATCCTACTGACATTTGTATTTATAGTTCATTGTGTTGCTTTTACAGTAGGCAAAATATGAAGATATATTAGCAGCGGTGTCAATATGGTTGAGATAACTTAATTCTCATATCATGAATATGGTTTTTTAGTTGTTAGATGCACTTGTGCAACTGATATCACTTCTTATTGATTAGGACTTTTTGGATTCCCTGTTTGTTTTTACTGAACCGTAAAGCTCGGTCTCTGCTAGGATAAGATCAAGTTTACGTCAAGGCATCATTGAAACACCTTTAGTAAGCTCTGGTGTACCAACAGAAACTGGGTAATTCGGTCCACTGAAATCACAAGACAAAATTAAAGTTTCATTGAATATCTCTCCTTATGCCAGTCAGAAACAAATGAAATATTTGTATTTTCCATCGCTCTCACCGATTATTCCTCGCAGAGTTTAGCAAGAAGGTATCCATTTCCTATTAATCACATTTGATATATTTATTTCAGCTTTGTGTGCAAAGATAAATGCACCCTTCAAATATGTTTCCTACTGAATGGATTGTCTCAATCTTCTACTTTTAGCTGTTTTATTCAGTTTGTTCATTAATGCCTACAAGACCCAATAGGTGAGTCTGAGATTCAACACTTAAATGAAACTTTCGTCTTGTTTGTATCAACCTGCTTGCTCATTATTCTGCATCAATATGCAGAATATACTCATATACTCGTAGTTTTTGAAGTCGTATCAGTAAATTGATGCCCATGTTACTTCGTTTCCACATTACAGAAATTATCGATTTTATTGAGCTTGGCTATTAATTTATGGCTGGTTAAGTAATATTTCTCGAGCGGCCAAACGCTTTTGGTCATCACCTTTAGAATAGACATGCTGAATATTTTTGTTACTTGTCATTTAATCCAGTAACAGCCATTCTGAATTATAAGATTGACGAATTCCCCTTTCGAAAATAATTATATCATACAATCAGTTATGCCGCTTATATCAGATGCTAGTCAACCAAAAGCAAGTGATACTCCGACAGTTACCCCAACGTATTATAGCTCTTTTTATGATCGAACAGATACTCTTTGTGAGTTTCATTGTGAGCCTTTTCATTAAATATTGGGACAGAAAGTGTATGTCCGTTGGTATGAACATTCCTAAAATGATCTTATCGTTGAGCACTCAGGTCTGACATTGAGCGTATTGACTTATGCGATTTTCTATCACTTATAGGTTTTGTTAAGTTAGATTGTTTGGTGCATAAAGATTTTCAGCGTTTGAAAATACTATGGCTAGAGTGCAGTCATTTATTCGAAATCCTGGCCATACCAGGATTTTTTAATTCACCTGTTTTTGATGGTCAAAACAGCTGTCTCACTGGTTGTCCTTAATTAAATTTATGCTTCGTCCACATTCAAATCTTAGATTAGAGTAAATTCAAACGTTGACTCAATTGAGTTCTTAGTCGTTTAATGTAATATACGCGAGTTGTTTTTCTTCAAAACTCTTTATCAGCGATTTTTTCCCCATGTTCTCTTCCCGTAACCCTATTCAGTTTCATGTTCAGCGCGCATGTCTCTTAATCCTGATCAGTCGAGTGTTCCTGATGGCCTCTTTGGGGATCAAGTTCAAATAGAATCGACCCATGAAGTTTCACATAACAGTGGTCGTGGAAATTTGGGCACACTGGGGATGGCTGCTGGAGTGCCACCTTACGGGACAAATAATCCGTCTGCCATGTCTGCTGCAGCGGCTGCTGCTCTTCTAATACAAGCGGCGACTGGTGGTTCTGCTAATGAATCACCCAATCATGTTACACTTTCTGGTAGACGTTGTTCAACATCAAGCCTTTTAGAATCACCTCAGCCATCGCCTTTATCTTCATCTGTGATTTCGGCAGCTGCACAACAAGCTGCTTTGGTTGCGGCACAGGCTATCGCCAGTCCACGTTCACCGTCAGTTAATTCCAGCGCATCTAATTTTCAAGCAGCAGTGTTATCTTTGGCTTTAGCTGCTTCATCTACTTGCACTACAATAAGCAATTCATCTGGTTCTGAATTTCGTGAATGTCAACGTTCGTTACTCGGGAATTCTGCTGTTAATGATCTTATTTCCCTTTCTGAACAGCATCCAAAGCTATTAACTGCTCACTCTACATTAGCATCTGTGTTTCGAAGACGTTCTTCAACGCTTGCTCCTCCATGTTTTACTAATGTACTTAATCCGGCGTGTATTGATGTGACACCTAGACATGAATTGAAAAATGTTTCTAGTGAAGAACCACAGTTGTTGTCTTTTTTGCCGTCAAACTTGACGTCTCTTGACCTTGGAGGTTCCCAGCTTCTCAATAGTCAGGTTAGTTTACAATTTAAGAAATGACCGACATGACTCGTGGTTTCATAATTGGAACGTTTAGTCCCTCTGATATTTAAAGAAAGTTTCCAGAAGACAATTATTGTGTGATGATATCATTTCGCACTTTTTCTACAATCGCGTTGGTTGACGATCAAAATGCTTGACAAGTAATTAATCGTATGAAGCTAAAGGACATCAATAACCAATCATATTTTAGTAGATTATCACCATATCCTTTTGTTTCACGTAATTAATTATTTGTGAAGCATATTTATTGTTGTCAACCATGCTGATTGCAGTGTAGTTGTGGAGAAATGGTTTCTTCTCGCAACGTTTATCTTCTGAATACTTTATTTAAGGTTTCATAACTGGTTGTTATTTGTTAGACTATAGACAGTTTTATTCCATCTATTTGCAATACTTCGGTAACTATGGTAGGTGATGTATTTTTTTAAATAAATCGTATATATGTCTACAGTAGTCCTACATACTTCGCTATTTCTGGAAATTAGGATGGAATATGTTTTCTAGTCCAATGTGATCAGTTTATATATTTTTCCATCGAACTCTGGCGTTGTTGATATGTGTCTAATTAATAGAAACATTTTTTTACTAGTTTTTGACAGACTTATCACTCTTCCACAAAATATTGATCAGAAAGTTGTGCTTCATTCATTTAGTCTATTACGCATTCTTTGTTTTAGTCTGAAAATACTTTTGCGTAGATATTCACTTGTATTAGTAGTCATATTTTAATTCACTAACTGCGAACACATGACTCGTGATTATGATTAAGTTAGCTAGGGGGCCCAAATATTGTGTTTCATTTTGAGATATTGGGATTTTAATTAACTACCCAGTTTCTGTTTCACTACTCATAATTTGTGTAGAAAGTAACTTTAGGTCTTCTTTGGATTCTGTCCTGGTTATTCGTGAAGTGAAAAGCGCACTTATACAGTGGAAACTAAGTGACTGTTATTCCAACCGTCGTTTACTGAGTTGGTCTAATGTGCATCGCGTAAAATCACCAGTGCTAGTAAAAGTTGTGAAAAACAGACAAAGAACAGTGAAACACGCATTTCTGATATTAATGACCACAAAATAAATAAGAATAAGGATGAAATACTCAGTTTACAACAAAACAGAGCTAGTGGATTCGCGCTAAGGGGACTAACTTATCAAAACTCAATCTTAGCTTCCTACCTGTGAATTTATTCCTTTCACTAACCAATTGGAATAGATATAGGGCTAGAAATAATCTATTCTTACTTAGATCATAACTTTTCTACTATTTTTGTAGACTTTAAATCTGATTACTAGTAACGTACTTTGAAAATGTTAATTGATTTAGGTGTAACAATAATTGTGTGGCTTTACTTTAACAAAAGTCCTCTGTCTAACTTTAGCAGTTATGTTTAGAAAAAAATTACTTAACAATCGCGCGGATGCATATGCACTTTGCAATGAGTCACACCTATTTTGTGATGTTTGGTGATACTGCAGACTTAAACCTTTTATAAATAGAGAAAAGTTGCAACGTTACTACTTTGACATTAGTGCTGTCGGATTTATACAAACAAGAAACCACTTCGTCTCAAGTTGCTTTTTCACCAAGAATTCCATCATTTTTTCTTGATGAATGAAAGTTAAATATCATGTCTTTTTCACTACTGGAAATGCAATTTTTGCTGCTGACTAACTGCCCAGATTAGGTTTGTTTCCTGTCACACCGTAACAGCAGCTATTCATATTTTCTTCAGTAAGGTTGATTTCACTAAGAAAAGAATGACTTAATGAGTTAAGTGTGAAACTTTAAATTATTTATGCGACGTTTATTTTTGATTAGATGTTTTATACATGCGTAATCGCTACATTTGTTCGTTCGGTGAAAAACTTATCAATTATCCACCTTGTTTAATTTTAAACTTCCGAAAAGTGTCTTAAAACACCATAAATATTTTGAACCTGTCTGAGTAACTATCAAAGAGCAGTTGTACTAAGTACACTGGCTATTTACAACTCATTTACTGAAATAGGTTTTTCCGATAGCAGTCGATGTGTCAAATTTATTGTGTGAGGGATGACGATATTACCCAGTCACCTAGGCTAAAGCGTGTAGAACAGGACTCGGACGCAGAACCTACTGGTTGAAAGCCTGTAACTGTAGGGGGTACGAGAATTTGTAACAGACTTTTTAAGGGAAAACGCATCATATTTTTGCATTTTTAACCACCTTAAAAGCCGGTTAGGTCAGCGGTCATCATTGGTTGGCGATTGGCCCAAGGTCAAGCAAAAGGACGGAAAGTTGTCCAAAGAGATTATTTCAAAACCCAATGTAAACTAAATCCAGGTTTGAGGATTAAATACTTATACCCCTTCAGCGATTGTCTTAAAATGTTGATTTCAATCTATGGCCGCTTCCTGTCAGTCTGCATCTTTACAGCACATGCCAAAAACCAAGTACTAAAGCTGAGTCACATCTACGCGCCATCTACATTAAAAACGTTATGGTTACAAATTATTTGGTTTTTATAAGGTTTATCGTTTGTGCATTACAAATGTTTCTCACTTATGATCTTGGAGTCTTTGGTGTTAGAATGCAAAATTTCTTTTGATAGCAAGTGGACTGCTTGCATTCAAAACTTATAATTTTGTCATGATGTTGAAAACTCTTATTTAAGTAACATTATCGATGGCATACACCGAGCATAACCACTATGTTGTCAATTAAGACTTCGTATTTACGGCTAGTAGTTGTAACGAGGTAAACTAAGACCACTACGGATTAAGTGTCACTTAAAAATCGTACTATTGAACCGTAGCACTTAATTATTTTTGGAAGGCTTCTCATCTCTACGATAGTTATAAATTTGCATCAGACAATATTTTCTTGTGGCTAAGTGAGGGAATTGGCAAACGAGTATTTTTGGTGTCGAAAATTCGTGTGGTCATAATGATATGAATAATTTGCTTTATTCCAAAACAGTACTAGTGGTAAAATGTACAGTTTTCAGCATTTGGCACAACATTGCATCTGATTTTATCGAATAACACTAAAAACAATCATAAAAATAATATGACAGGATTGTTATTAATGGTTCTTATTTGGTGTTTCTAGTGACAGTAGTAAAACTTATAATGCATTTCATTTTTCACTTAAGTAGTTTACTGAACAAAAAAAAGAACTAAACCGAATTTCCAACGTAGAACTTTGCATGAAAGTTCAACAAATCAAGCTGCCACGCTCCGTAAAGGTAGAATAGAAACTGATTGACTGACTAGTTTCAACATAGAACTTTGTACCGATGTACAGCAGTTCGAGTCGCGACACCACTCATCACACAAAGTAAGAAAAGAAAGTAGGAGAAATGTATAATATAGACAGTAAACAGAGATATCAAGCAAGAAAGAATAGTAATATCGAAGAGCAAAACAGTTTAATTGGAAGTCATAAGTCACAAGGAGTGGATGCATCTGCGCCATTGAGAACGATTTTGAGTCATGTCACCAATTGTTTCCAACCATTGGTTTTTACCGTCCCGAGGACCCCAACCAGGAAGTCTACATCTCCCTACGTGGCTTAGACTAACTGTTGTAGATTTCATTGACTGGTGCCATGTTTTCGTTTGACCGCCGCTAGCTCTTTTCCAGCCTGACCCTATATCAGCTAACATTGCCCGTTGTCGAGGGAGGGGATGACTAGGCATATGTAACACATGTCCTAACCATCTCAGTCTATGTAATTTCACAGTCTCGTCTATTGATTTCCCCTCCTTACCTAGTACTCGACGCCTAACCTCAATATTGCTCACCTTATTATACCACTTCACTCGGGAGATAGAACGCAGGCACCTATGATCAAAGACAGCTAATCTTTTCATGTCTTCCGCTCTCAATGACCATGTCTCACAGCCATAAAGAAGGACGGAGCGGACTGCTGAGCAGTACACACGCCCTTTGGTCGATAGTCGGATATCACGTCTACGCCAGAGACGGCGTAAACTAGCATATGCGAAACTAGCCCTCTGTATTCGTGCTGAGATTTCGTCAGAGATCAACCCATTGGGGCTGATGGTACTTCCCAAGTAAGTGAAGTGGTCAACACGCTCTACCACTTCACTCCCTATTTCTAATCTAAGGGGCCGGTCTAGTCCAATCCTGCAACATCATCTTACATTTTACAGGGGCGAATCGCATGCCAAACATACGAAGATTGTTGCTCAGTGTGTTCAGTAGACTCTGCATTTTGTCAGCGTCCTCACCCAGAAGGACTATATCGTCTGCATATTCTAAGTCAACGAGATTATTCCCTGGAAGCAAGTCAATCCCTGCGTCTCTGAAGTAAGTTAGGGTTAATTCCATCAGTACATCTATGATGAAATTGAATAGAAATTGGGATAGTGGGCATCCCTGTCAGACACCACTAGTTGTCACCACTTCAGATGACAACTCGCCGTAAGCTGTCACCTGGCTGCATGAGTTCAATTAGAGTGCCTTGACCAGTGCAATGTATTTCTTAGGCATCCCTCTTAGAGCCAAGCATCTCCAGAGTACCTCTCGGTCGACAGAATCGAATGCCGCCTTTAAGTCAAGCAATATTACGATTGTTGGACGCCTATGTTCCAGAATCTCTCAAAGGGTGAAGATAGGATGAATGAACCCCCTTCCTGGTCTAAAGCCTACCTGATTTTCTCGTGTTTGTTTCTCGCAAGCACCACTTAGTCTGCGCATGATTATTGAGGCTAGAACTTTAGATACCATATTAGTCAAGCCAATCTCCCTGTGATTATCACAAGAAAACTTGTCTCCCTTCTTGTATATCGGGATAATCAATGACTTACACTAACTCGACGGAACTTCCTCTGATTCCCAGACGCTTCCTAGTACCTTAGTTAACGCAGACAGTAAACTTTCTCCACCGGACTTAAATACCTCTGGAGTTATTCCATCAGGTCCTGTTGCTTTGCCTCGTTTCAGATTAGTGACAGCCTCAGCAACCTCAGTTAGGGACGGAGGACATGTGTCTATATCCCATTCAGGGAGTTGTTGAATGTTTGGTAAGCTGACTGTGGCCGTAGGCCAATTAAACTGCTCCTCAAAGTGTTCTTTCCAGCGTTCCAGTCGTCTATCCTGGGAGCTAATTATAGTGCCATTTTTCTCAGAGATTGTTTCACTCATCATTTGCCTTTTGCCACATATTTCCCTCATAAGTCTAAGTAGTTGTCTGGTGTTAGCAATCTCCGATGCCTTTTCCATCTCTGTTGCTTTTGTCGCCCGCCAGTGTTCACGGTCGTTGCGAAGACTTCTTATTAGTTTGCGTTTGAGTAGCTTTCGCTCCTCATCATAATCGGAGCTCGCTGGAATCAGTCTTCCTGCGTCAATCAGTTCGCATCAGGCGGTAGAGATCCAGTGGCTCTTACTAACTTTTGGTTTTAGGTTATTAACATCTTCTAAGGCTGTGTGTATAGCTAACTCTATGTTGTGCCAGGCTACCTCAGGGGAAGTCCTGATGTCCATCTCAGATACACGTTTCGCTATTTCTTCCTTAAATAGGGACTCAGTGTCTCGACCTAGTTGGGGACGTAACTGTTTCGCTGCCAGCGATGTCTTATGTCCGTTTAATCGTAAGCATAAACGTGCGCGGACCAAAGCGTGATCGGAGTCTACGCACGTGTTCCAGAAGGAGCGGCAGTCTTCTATTGACCCTCGCCAAAGATACCCTATCGCTATGTGGTCTATCTGAGTCCGGTGTTGATTTGGTGATGGAGTTCGCCAGGTTGGGCAATGTCTCTCATTGTGCCTAAAGTTAGTGCTGACTAGGAACAGATGATTATCTGAACAGGACTGTAGAAGACGATCACCGTTGTCGATTCGTTGGTGGGGAACTCCATACGTACCACCTACATACATCTCAGTCTGGCACAACTTCCCTACTTGGGTATTGAAGTCGCCTGCTAAAACAACTATATCTGAACGTTTTGGTTTTTGCAGCGAATTAGACAGTTTCTGCTAGAAGTCATCCTTTAGTTTATCCGAACTGCGGTCGGTTGAGGCGCAAGGAGAGACTACAAAAAGACAACGATCACTAACGCCATCCTTCCTTCTTCTAATGGACCTGTTGAGACGGACTGCACACATGCAACTATCAACTGGGATCCAGTCAAGAAGTGATTTTTCTGCCCTAACACTCAATGCTATCCCTACACTTGCGAGTCCTCGCGAACTAGCTGACGGGTCTCCTGACACCATTAAAGTGAATTTTGCAGAGTCACCTTGTTGGCCGAATGGGGTTAACTGAATGACTATACTCAGCAGGGTCCACTGATGAACAGTCTCAAACTAGAACAAAAAAGCCGTCCAGTACTCCCGGATTTTCCAGTGCTTCTCTAACTGATGGCAGCTCATGATGAAATCCTGTAATCAATCAGTCAAATCCCTACAAACCAATACTTATTGTCCTACCAACTTCCTGAATTCCAGTTGATTTATTCCACTGAATTATTATTATGTGCGTCGGTAGCACAGTGGTTAGGACTCCCGTCGACCATGCACATGGTCCGAGGTTCGATCCCCTGCCGACGCACACCCGATATCTATGGTCGGCCTGTAAAATTTGGGCCACCGATATCCATGCTGAAAATTCCATACTTCTACCAAAAGTACTGTGTGGAATCAAGCTGTAAAGAAAAAAAAAATAAAAAAATTATTAATATTCCTTTGCGTTCTGAGTGAAACATAGGGCTTCAACGACACATCTCCACTTTGTTCTGTTTTCTGCCATCCACTTCAGCTGGATCCACGATTGACCTAACTCTCATCTTCTCCTCACACGATCTCTTCCATGTCACTCTAGGACGACCCACTCATCGCTTCCCGTTTGGATTCAACTCAAGGGCCTGGCGTGCAATGTCATTCGGTGGCCTCCTCAATGTATGCCCGATCGGCTCTTGGTTGGTTTCTTCTCATAGTTTCTTGTTGCTTATTCTTTCTGACCATTTGATCCTCAGTATGGAGCCAGCGAATGCAGCTGTTGATGAAAGTCTGCAGCCTGTTGGAAATCCTTTTCGTGACACGCAGTGCAAGTTTCTGACCCATATATAAGAACCGACTTCACATTGGTGTTGAAAATGCGAATCTTGTTCCTTATGCTGGCTGAGTGCAGAAGATTTCCAAACTGGTTTCAGGTTGGTGGATGAAGGCGTATCTTGCCTTTCCGATTCTGACTGGCTTTGACATCTTCATCCGTTCCGCCTGTAGTTGAAACGATGCTTCCCAGATAAGTGAAGGAGGTAACCTCTGTTAAATCTCTCCCGTTGATGGTGATTGGTGCTGGTTGTTGTTGCTGTTGATTGGTTATCTTCATCACCTCCGTCTTCTCTGTGTTCACCTGGAGTCCTGCTTTCGCTGCCTCTTCGGCCAGTTTGTTGGTTTTCGCCTGCAAGTCTTCGAGTTTGTGTGACATTAGACACATATCATCCACGCGCGAAATCCAGATCTTCTAGAGTCTTCTTATAGGTGGTCCAGCGTACTTCTGTCTTCTCACTCCCGACACACAGTCTGAAGCATGATCCAGTCGAGCACCACAATTAAGAATATCATCGGTGATAATAGGCAGCCAGCCTTGTCCTACTCCTGTATGCACTTCGAACGCCTTGCTGAGTGAGTTTTCCGTTGTAGATCACCTGACTGACACGTGGCATTGTCATATAGCCAGCTGTTGAATGAGGTTGGGAAAGACTTGGGCACTGCACGCCGCAGTGTTGAAGTAGTTTCCAAATTACTTCTCGGTCAACTCTGTCTGTCGAAGGCCTTTTCGAAGTCGATGAAGTTGAGGTGGAGTGAGGTTAGACTGCCATTCTATGCTTTGTTCTGTGATGACGATGCGTAGAGTGACAATTTGATCAGCACATGATTTGCCTTTGCTTAATGCAGCTTGTTCCGGTTGGCGGAGTTCCGTATCCAGTGCATCCTTCATTCTCTCCAGGATGATGCGACTTAGTATTTCACTTGGTGTGGATAAGAGCATGATTCCACGCCAGTTCTTGCACAGGCCTGAATCGAGGTAGTTAGCGTTTCTTCCAATCAGTAGACAGCTTTCCTTCTTTCCAGACGTTTTGCAGTAATGGAGTGAGAACATCTGCCGTAATCCCTGGGGCCGTCTTCAGTGCTTCGGGAGGAATTCCGTCTTTTCCTGCTGCCTTCCCGACTGCAGCTCAGTAGCTTGGTCGCATTCAGGATTTTTTCTTTCGCTGGAGGATTCGTGTCAACTGATAGGCTTTTCCGTGTGTGCTGTTGGTGGTGGTTGTATTTCTGGGCGAGTTGCCGGTGTTGGTCGATTCAAGAGTCCTTTAAAGTGGTCAGTCCATTGTTTGATTTGTTTCTCCTCCTTGGTGATCGGGTTCCCTTGAGCATCTTTCATTGGTTTCATCATCTGGGTTGATCTCTTCCCAGATAAAGACTTGGTTATCTGATATAGTGTCCTGATGTCTCTTTTGCCTGCGCCATGCCTGTTCTGCTTCAGTTACCAGCCAGTGTGTCACAGAATTGTCGTTTGTGTTTTCTAGAACTCTTCTTCAATGCTTTATTCAGTGCAGTGTACATTGAAGTCAGCTTCTCCTTCTGTTGTGCATCTTTGCAATGAGTCATCTTCTCTTTCATTATCCACCTCTCCTCCATTAGCTTCCAGGTATCCGTTGACAGCCATTCCTTGTCTTGTCTCTTCCTTCTCCCTAGAACAGTTGTACACGTCTCCTTAAATATCGCTTTCAGAGAGTTGCAATGTTCTTCCACACAGGTTTCCTCAGTGATGCCACGTAGTGTGTCCGACTTTGCTCTGATCTTATTTGTAGCGAAGACATCTCTCATAGTTTTGTCCTTCAGTTTCTGAATGTTGAACCTGAATTGTGGCCTGCCTCCAGTTACTCTGAAGGATTTCAGCTTCGCCTTGAAGGTTCCTGGAACTAGATGATGGCCTGATCGCACATTTGCTCCCCTTCTCGACTTTGTGTCTAGCAGGCTGCGTCTCCTTTCCTTGAGATGGAGAGGAAATCTATCTGGTTTGTGGTGTGTCTGTCAGGCGAAATCCATGTCAGTTTGTGCATATCCTTGTGTTTGTACACGCTCCCTGCGATCACCGAATCGTTGAAAGCGCTGAAGTCTGCGAATAATTCTCCGTTCTCATTCATTTCTCCGAGCGAGAGCCTCTCGACCTATGATGAGTTCTCTTCCTGTATTATCTGCTCCCAGTTAGACTGGCATTTATATCGCCCATGAAGGTTTTAATGTCACCATTTGGGATGTTGTCCATTACTGTTTGTAGTTGTGTGTAAAAATCCTCCTTCTTTCCTTGTTCCTCGTTGTTTGTAGCAGTGTGCGTAGCATTGGATAATTGTTACCTTCCTTCCTTTAGAGTTGAATCTTGCTGTCATGATCCTGGATGAAATTGGTCCCCACTGCATTAGAGCTTTGGCTGTCACTGGTGACATCGTGATAGCCACTCGCTCAATGTGTTCGTGGATGTCGTCTGCGTAGGTGACCGTAGTAGATGATTGGCTCTCCTGTTGACAATGTTGTCAATCCATATCCACTCCATCTGCTTTCACAGATACCCAGTACTTCTAAGCCAAATCTCCACATCTCTTTGGCTACCTGGGTAGCCTTCCCAGCCAGCCTAGTACACTGTACGGACATTCGATTCTTACTCTTGCTTTCATTGAGAGAAGACACTTGGGCTGGCTGACTGACTTCCCGAAGGCTTTCACTGACCGATTCGAGCGAAGAATAGGATTATTGTTATTTGAAGTTTTTGTCTTTATAATATATTTTGTGTGTGTTGAAGTTTCTCTAGCGTTTTGAAAGATTTAGTGGTGTGGGTTTGCTGGCCCCACACCCAACCCTCCCTCTTTACTCGGGCTTTGGACCGGCTAGAAAACTAGCAAGCTAGTTAACTAGGCGAAGTTCAATTAGATTATTGGCTATACGTAGAATGATTGACCCTTCGAAGTTTAATAACCCAGAAAAAAGCTCAGCCATTGCACTGCACTCTCTTGCATGTAATTACAAAATAAGGTGGGACAGGGTGAGAGTATTAAAAAATAATGTAGTTTCGTGGAGAGAGAGGTTTCTCACTAATTGATATGATTATGAGCAATAGATTCTGCTCGAAACATTATTCAGTTATTAATACTACATCACTGTGTGTCATCTGAAATAAATTTATCGAATATGGAATCATTCTGAGCATATTTTGTAAATCGTTTGGCGTACTATGTCAAAACTGAAAGATTCCTTGTCGTCTTCCATGGAAGATTCTTAATTTTGACACAGCGTTAAGGTTGAATTACTTATACTTATTATCGGAGCTATATGTGGGCAATTCGTTTGACGTTCTCCTGAGAAATAGAAATTCTTTGTTTAAAATATGCTTCTAGAATATGATTCCATTAGTAATTAATTCATTTTCAAGCTAGAGTTCCCTTTATCAGTTTGAATAAGTAAAGGAAGAAACATATTTGCAGGCGATTTCGAGTTGGTTTTATTTCGTGGATACTCTTCAATTGCGTTCATCCTAAATAAATCAATTCTGTGTTGCAAAATTTCTGAGCATACTTTTTACAATGATTTCAAGTTATAGATAGAAAGTGAAAGCAACATAATTTCACAGTTGTTGTACGTAGACAATTATTTGTTGCTCAAAGAGTAACTGTTTATTAAAAATTATGTTGCTTACACGCGTCGGTGGCACATCGGTTAGGACTCTCACCGACCATGCACATGGTCCGGGGTTCGATCCCCTGCCGACGCACATCCGATATCAGTGGTCGGCCTGCAAAATTCCATACTTGTACCAAAAATACAGTGTAGAATCAAGCTATAATCAAAAATAAAAAAATCAAATAACTTGAAATCATTGTGAAAAGTATGCTCAGAAATTTTGTAACATACAATTGATTTATTTAGAATGTACGCAGTTGAAGAGAATCCACGAAATAAAACCAGTTCATATTATTCTGCAAATATATTCTTTCTTTCTTTCTTTATAGAATCAGAAAGATGAGTTTTGAAGTCAACTGACATTTTTTTGTTTGAGGGGGAAATAATAAGCCGGAAAGCCTTTGCAATGAGAGACAATATTGTTGAGTATCAGTCACAAATTGGCGTTCTGTTTGCATCAACGTTAACTGTAATTAGATTTGTTATTAGGAAACTACAAGTTATACGCTGAGTTAAATTGCCTACAATCCTTTAAATTGAATGAACTAGTAGTATTGGGTACGTAAATGCACGTATATAAGACACATTAGTTATGGGAGTTTGAATTTTAATGTTAGTAGTGCCGTAACCATCTCACTCCAAACAGTAGACAAACCTATGCACTATTTAAACTTAAATTACATGAACCAGAAACTGTACGAGTTCAGATTCTTCAAAATAAAAGTGTCTGACTTAATGAATCGTAACTAGAGCTACATTGTCCCTCAGTTGTTCATATGGTGAGAGCGGATTTTTCCCAACTTCCATATTTTGTGTTTCCTATAATGCAGAAACTCAGTGGATATGTATGTGCTTAGAGTTGTGTAGTTTTCTGTCTCTAGTTTGTTATTTTGTGATATTTTTCTCCTTATATAATCAACTTTTCCCCATCTTTATTTTCAGCATTTGGTTCTTCCTGAGTATCCTGAGGATATAGCATCTCAGACACAAGGCTTTCCTTTAATGCGCCAGTCATCCATCCCCACTTCGTTTCTGTGCGACAGTTTTCGTTGTGTTGATCAACAGAATCGTTCAAGTGAATCTTACTTGATGGACATGAACTCAGAAGGTTCAACTAAAATTACACGTCATTATTTATCAACTCTAGATCCTGATGAAAATGCAGATCATTCTCGCAATCCTACTAGTGTTTCCCACGGAAGTTATGACGATGCAAACTTTCAGTCGTTTTATAAAACGTCACCTAAATACGATTCACACTTAGCACATCCTTCGAGTGTTCAGTCATCCTTCGATCGGAATTCCAATAAATGCAATCCAAGATATTTTTCTCCAACGCCAACATCAGTTTCAAGCGAACTTGCTTTAGCTAATTGTCCCCCAACCTCACCATTAAGTTGCTCTTCACTATCAAATTCCGCAACTCCACAACTAAATATCTCTCCAGTCAATGTTGAGTGTAGAGTTAAAAACCCACCAATGGATGACGGGAGTGGTGCTACCTCCAGATCATCTGTTTCCTGCAGGTCACTACGAACTAACTGTGGCACAGAATGCGATTTTAAAACTGATGAACCGAATCGCAAACGAGAACAACGTCTTTTGAAAAACAGGTGAGTGTATTCATTGTATTTCCTTGTTATGCCAACTGTATTAATTCTCATTCATAGCTACGTTAGTCATATTTTGAATGCTGTCTGTCACGAAGTTATTTAAACTAATTTTTCGTTCAAATCAATTAACATATTCTTAGATTAAGCGTTTCCAACATCTTTCTCTTAAGAAGTGAGAGTATTATTCCAAACGACTTAATGATGATCCGCCACCTGCTTCAACATTTCAGTAGTAATGGGAAGTCAAGTTGACTGTGACAGCCCTTATGGTTTCAGCAAAGATCAAAGTTACTCTAACATTGCATATCTGTAGGATAAGCGTCTAACTGCAGCAATCAAAAGAGAAGGAGTAGTTTTTTGCCTGGCCTCGGAGCCCTGTGCGTGTTTGCTGACAGCATGTGACCTGTTTTGAGACTGTTATTCATAGAGTTACTATTGATGAATTCTTGTCTGTTTGAAAAACTCCGCTGTTGGTTTCGAACAGCGGTAGGATATGTCCGGTTGTACAGTCTTAGGACCGGCCTTTTCTAACCTTGCCTCTCAAAGTCAGGAAACTGTAGTCTCTCTAACGAAACACTTTACTGCATCGCTCTCTTTTCCGCCATCAGTGTAGACAGTTTACTTTATTGTGGTAATTTTTCTCAGTCTTATCGCTTTCTAGCTAGTCTTTCTGACAGAGTAGTACTTCCAGGAACATTCTTTCCAACTAGGTGTAGTAAGGTCGATGTTACATAGATGTCGAGCAAGCATCATTGGTTTATTGGATATGCAAACGCACACTTGCTTCGTTTTAAAACAGTTTGCTTCAGTTGTTTTAGGGGTTTTTATGGTGTTTTTTAAAAATGTAGTCCACTTAGCCTTAGGTATGTTTTAATTGTAGTCCATGATTTTGAAATTGGAGATTATAACCATTTTTGAGTATCTACAATGTCCCTTTATTCACTGACCTCAACTTTTGAGTTCTGTGTTTCTCATTTGTTGATGCGCTTAATATAAGCATTTTTGCATATTTATAACTGACTAACATCAGCGTAGAATTTTGCACAAACGTGTATCTGTTCCAGTTGACGCAATTCTGAGAAGACACGTAAAGGGAAATAAAAACAATGTAACGAAACTGCAATGAATGAAGAAGAAGAACTAGGTGATTGATAAGAATTTTTAGTCTTGAAAATGAAAATTAGTGAATATATCCACACAAGTGTCAACGATTTAGAGCCATATAGACCAAAAGGCTTAAACCACTGATTATGACTATCTTGTTGGTCCTAGCCAGCCAATTTTCACCTCAAGTAACTCAAACCGTGCCATGTTTTGGTTTTGTTATCCGTGGCTCTCTTACAACCAAATCACATTTTTCGTTACATTCAACTGTTTCGTCGCCTATCTCTTAACTAGGCGTTCTAGAAGACGATCATCCTACATTTGATAGAGACCCGACCGACAGCTGCTACCTTGATGTAGTGGTTGGGATTGTATATCTCAGTAACCGAACAAGCTACACCTGGCTGGAACTAGTTTTTCTGCAGGTCGTTTGGATAGTGGTTAGACTAAAAGCAGTCAACTTCATGTCATATCATGTTAGTTATTTCCATTATGGTGGCAGGTCTGTGAAGGGTGTCATACCGCTGGGGAATAGGCATATAAAGGCAATAAGGTGTTTCCTCCAGATGACCAGCCTACCAGTTTCTCTGCCTCTCCGATCTGGAGAGGGAGGTTATAAAAGGGTGATCCCAAAAATTGTACACACCAATTTACCTCGAGGCGGTTCCTAGCCGGAGGTGTGATCTTAATATCGGCGCAACTCTTAAAACCACTATAAACAGGCCGTGATGGGGCCCTATCAGTTGTTGCCTGGGCTGTGCGGTCAAGCAACACGAATGCACCTCCTGTTTTAGGCACTCCGAAAGCGAATCAACTTCCACAATGTGGTCAGCCGGGAAGCAACAACCACCCACACTCTCCCATAAACAAAAAAAGCCTTCGTAGCCATCCACCCTTATGGTGGGTTTTGTAAATTTACCATAATGATCAGATGGGTCTTTTTCGCGTATCTCTGAGATACAGCACATGCATAAAGCTCAGTGTGACCTGTTTGTAACTGATGAGGTCTGTTATTCAATTTGGCATAATTTCCGGATGTTGCTATCTTCAATTAAAAGTTAGCATTATGTTTTTATGAGTCCATGAACAGCGTTTTTTGACTGAAGTAACTAACGATAGTCACAGAGTTAGGAAAAGGTGAAGAAACTTTCTGCAGAATAATATTAACGAGTTTGAAAGTAAGCAAACGAAGGTGGGCAATAAACAGAGGAATTGCATACACGTGTGGAAGCATGTCATTGGTTTATGCTTAGTGTCTGCGTGTACATATTTGCTAACCACCGTAATAATAAAGGTGACAGTAACAATAGCGGTATTATGCACAATAAGTTTACACAATATGCATAATTTTCAGTGTAGTTTGTTGCATAATATTTACTCTTCATCTAGCAGTTTCAAGTAAAACAGCCATCTCCAGTGCATTATGTAACGCAGCGATGTTAGATCTGAAGAATAAAATAATCCACTACGGTATTTTTCCTTGGTCCCACAGAAATGCTCAATGATAAGCTGTAAAGCAATTAAAAATGTGCACGAGTACATCTGGAAACCCACGGATATAACTGAATGATTATAACAACAAAAACTAAGGAAAATAATATGCATTATCTCGGAGAAAAATTCAGGTAGCCCAAAGATCGAAGCAGGCCGCCACTCCTTAAGTTGGCATGTACTCTTTTCAGGACGACCTTTACAAATTGTTCTCCCTTGAAGAAAAAGGTGGCATAGTGCGCTTGCTTGCGTCTCGAAAGGAAAACCTTGCTACTGTTACAGTACTGTCCTGCAGCAGTATGAGTTTGTTTTCAGTCAGTCAAGGGACTTAGGCAGTGACAATAATTGCTTTTAGTCTGACTTCTATCCAGCCTACCTTTCTGGTATGTTATGACTTATAGCAACATCCATTGCAGATCTCTGGGTTATTCATTGGAGCATGCGGACCTGCCTGTCATGTCAAAATGATGGCCGTCAATCGGTTTCTAAATTCATGCTCATAGGGACTATGCTTTTGTCTTTTAATGGTTGATTAATTTAAGAGTAAATCAAATGAAAGAATGTACCTTATCAAGTCAGAATTTTAGGACTATTAGTTATGTACTAAAACTGCTCACGTATGTAAATATAGCTTCGAAAATCACTTTATTAATGTTCATAATTTTAGCATTTGTAATACCATTGAGCAATCGGTCTTCGAATAGTTTTTTATTTTAATGTTTGTTGTAAACTAGAAACAAACTAAATAAGCATTTGACCGTGTTCTGTAATTATTGTGGTTTGTTTCTTTGATCTATTTGTATTCATTTAGCCACTTTCTTTAGTGTCATTCTTACTTTTTCTGTCCCAGAGAAGCTGCAAGGGAATGTAGAAGAAAAAAGAAGGAATATGTAAAATGTTTAGAAGCTCGAGTCAGTCTCCTCGAAAGTCAGAACCAACAATTGATTGAAGAACTCCAAAAAGTAAAAGCACTTTGTTTCAAAGAGTTATGTGGTTTGGGATTAAATAGCTCCACAGCTGCATGCGCTGCTGCGGTGTTGGCTGCTGTAACTTCTGTATCTGCCAGCTATTCTGGCGCGGATACTGCGGATTCTTCAGGATTAGATTCTACTGCTCGATTTACTTCGGACACCGATCGGAGCATATGCGATAGAACTTCAGAAGTAAATCAAATTTCATCTGATTTTGGAGAAGATGTACAACAGCTAAATGATCATACGCGATCTATACGACATCGCCGACGTTCTGTATTTACTGCACCTAAGTTGTCACCATATTCAACTCAGACTACTTGGTTGAGTCCATATTCTTTGAAATGTTCTGAGACGTCGCCAAATATAGCTTGTGGTACTACACATGTTAGTCGGTCATCTGTAGACGAATTGTCGTCACATTCATGTCTGACAAAACCGAACGATTCGAAACCTGATTGTTCTCATAGTTCTGTTTCAATTTCATATACTCCTCCGGTCGAAACAGATACTATTAGTCCGCATTCAAGTGAACACTTTCGACAACACTGCACTGAATCACACCCCCTTATAATGGAAAGTAAGGTGGACAGCAGTCGGCTGCCTCATCAGTCGACACATGTTATATCCAGCGACTCACAAAACTGGAAAGCACCTCAGTATCAAAATAGCAGTAATGCTTATCAGCATCCGCGATATGCAGCTAAAAGAGCCTATCGAAATGTAGTATTTAATTCGGCTGATACAAGCAGGGAATCTGAAATAAAACCAGAAACAATTGATGATAAACGACTGTGCAAACCAGGAAATGATGTGGATGCTGTCACTGGTGCTGCAGTTATATTGGCTGCCGCAGCTGCTATGGTTGCTGAATCTGAATCCTCTGCACCAGAATCTAGACTGTCGGTTTGAGAAACATCAAATCCAGATCACATTGTAATATCTACCTGCGTCTTTCTCAACAAAATAGGTTATAATCGGTATATTTAAGGTGATTTTCTTTTCAAAAGTTGTGTAAGCAGCAAATACCTTTTATTGATATTATAATTTCCTAATTTCAAAATCATTAAAGAGATAATTTGGTGTTTTTTCGGTGTACCATGTCTTCCTTCATAACTTTGCCTTTCTTATTTTCTTTGCTCCTGTTTTCTACAATGCTCTGTTAAAGTTACAGCTTTCCTAATTGTGCGAAATCATTCCCCTCGTTCGTTCGAATAAAGTCTTTGTGAAACATTGATATCTTAAAAATACAACACCACATGTGATTTTCAAATCCTTTTGCACACTCTGCTTTATCTTTATAATAATTTTAATGGCTTCATCATAAAACCAGATTCTCTAATCATTTGTACTGTGGAAATTTCAATTTAAAAGTCAGACGATGCTAATTATCACATAGATTTTAAAGTGTTCTTTGATTGTTTTGATCACATTTTTCTAAAGCGCCTGTTTATTTCATTTACCGTCATCATTCTATATAAATCTTATTATTTATATATTTTTCAAGTGTAGCTTCTCAATGTCTTTCGTAATATTTGTTAACTTCTTTTCTTCTTTCAAAATTCATATCTTGCTTATGGAATGTTCATCTATAAAGATGGTCATGTATCAGCTGTTTATTAACCATAGTTTATGTGCCATTTCCTTGCCCCGTTGTCATAGTTCTATCACTTCAAATATTATGTGTTTTTGTCTGTCTATATGTACATATATATATATATATACCTAATATGTGTATTTGAATAACTTTTAACCACCGGTTCTTTTTAATTTAAATAACTTTTACTTTCATTTTATCAAAAGCGCCATTTTCGTCATTGCAATTTATTATTTTTCTTTTCATATACATTGCTTTTTTGAGTAAATATCTAGTTACAAATTATGATTTATACAATGTGTTTTAATTATAGTATACAATGAATGGTTGGCAAAATATTTTAATTTTTTTGATAAGATTCTTCAATTATTGATTTTACTCTTAATCTCTGCTAAGTTCACCAGGCTTTGAGGGATGTTCATTTACCACAAAACTGAGATATCAATGTCTAGAGAAATACATTCAGTGTTTATTATTTCTGGAACTGCTGTATTAGTTTACGTAAGTTCATTTATTAAATGTCAACTTCTAATTTATGACTAAGTTTTACTGAAATGTATACCTAGATAACAAAGACGAAAATACATCAACTGCATTTTTCATTATTATGGTGTTTAAATTAAGTGTGTCTCATAGAAGGGGTAAGACAGAAGTAGTTTTTCACTGTAATGTAACAGAAATGTTTTCATTCATGAGGACTTTGATATTAGCTCAGTTCGCATTTACTGATTTGTAGTCTCAAGTAACGAATTTGATATATTCGTCAGAATTTTTGAACAAATTTTTAATAAATACCTTCGCATGAATACTTGATACTAGTTTCTTTGGGCAATACTCACCGTTTGACTTCTATTAGTGTTAGTGGGTCTCTTGGATACGTTTACCTTTTATAGTTATTTTGATGTTATAGAATACTGATTTGTACTGAGTAATTATTTTATAAGCTTTTATGCGATTTATCTACATGTAACATGTTGATTGACTTCTTGTTAAACAGAAACGGACACATTTCACTAAGTCTTATTCCTTACACATAAATTCCATTGCGTAACTCATTAATTTTAATAGTGGAATTCTCTCGATGCGCGCATTTTACAAGTGATTACCTTTTTGTTTTTAAGCAGAGGGCAACAATCATTGATTGTATCTTCCTGGCAGCCTGCTTAATACGTGAGCTACTAAAAGCACTCTTTATTGCATATAACTTCTCTTGTTCGCTTTGTTTTAATCAATTGAAGAATGATCTCTAGTGGTATTGCTTACTCTTGGGTGCATTTAAAATGTTTACAACCTGGTGATTCACAAGTTTCTACAAAACTACAGAAAAAGGCTGATCGTGGGTGGCAACGTATCCCAAAACACGAAGTAACTGTTCTTCATTGTGTCTCAAGATGTACTCCTGAACTTTTCATAATTGGCTTACAACCAAATATGGATTTCTCGAAGGTGACAATGCAGAAATATCATAATGGGTTGGTTTGTGCTTCAGCTCAGAGAGGATTGTGTCACAGGATTTGTCAGTTAATACTTTATTTGAAGATCCTGTACGAGGAGAAAATATCATGCAATAAACTCTGCTTAAAATTATGTACATTATGTAAACGCTGTCTATTTTGATAATTATCTGCTATAAAGAGTTGCCTAACATGCTAGTACTGTTGCTTTTGTTTTCAAATCATTTGGTAAAATGTTAGACAGCAATACAACAGACTACTACTACTAACGTCATATGTATAGGAAACATCTGGTTACTGTTCATTGCACTGTTTAGCGACATTTGTTGCACATTTCAGACTGTCGCATACTATAAGAGCAAAACAGCTAATGTTGATCAAATCATTGAATGAAGATTTAAGCTACATAGGAAATAAGAGTTTACCTGCCTGGAGTTGGAGATTTGGTGACACCGTTCAAGGTTATTGTTGCAAACGTATTTTTGAATGATTGAATTTGTGAAGATCCTTATTTCTAATTAATCTCTTTCCTTATGCATTTGTCCATTGTAGTTATCTTATTTTCCACTCGTATTTCAAGTGCAGTTTGGAAGTATGATAACTTGAACGGAAGTAATATCCCACCGATAGTGAACAAGAAACAAAAAAAAACTTGAAGAGTTGATGAGAAATAAAGCGACTGTGCTGATAAAGGCGCAGGAACTGTACAAATGAATCTCGAGGATTACACCAATCATCAAATAATAAACCCATCTGATGAATAAAAATTTACAAAAACAATTTGTGAGAAGAATATGACAGAACAAATTGAATATAAATTAACGGATATTCTCGGAAAATTGAAGACTGAACTGCAAAGTATTCGAATTTTCGACACCACCTAGCTCATATATCGAACTGTATAGACTACTTTCAGTGCACTAGAATGGCACACCTCATCCGAAGGTAATGTCCAGTGAACTAAAGCAATATTTTACATATGTAAACATAGTGATCCTAACGGATGAAATATTGCCATGCATACTCATTATCTGGATGAAATTCTGTTGAGATGTTCAATTTCCAGTAATGTTATATACACAATGACAGCCACTGGCTAACTGCCAGGTCCTCCGGTTGTGTGTTGAAACACAAAAGCGCATACTTGAGGAAAATGATCAACAGTTATCTGTCTGGATAGACCTCACTGGTCACGACTTCTCATTAGAACTCCAGGAAACTCCATCCTGTAGCAGGTCACTAGCGAGCATCAGATTAATTTTTAAGAGTTATCTGTCTTATAAGAGATATGTGCGTGCTACTTTTATTCTATCCAGTATTGAAGAGAATTAAGATGATATTTTTTCAACAGCTGTCATCATGCAATCCCGTTCAAACTAGAGGAAGTATCTGGTTAAAAATATCCTCACTTGGTGTTCGACTGACAAAATGTGTCAGTGAAACATTGAGAAGGCGCATTCGAAGAAAGCTTGCATAGGACGAATAACTCACAAACTTCTTTTGAAAGTGGAAGTGAAGTTACATTGATTGAGATGGTTAGGACATGTGTTACGCATGCCTAACCATCGCCTCCCTCGACAACGGGCAATGTTAGCCGACATAGGGTCGAGTTAGAAAAGAGGCAGTGGTGGTCAAACCAGAACATGGCTTCATCAGTCAATGAAATCCACAACAGTTACTTTAAGCCACGCAGGAAGATGTAGACTTCCTGGTTGGGGTCCTCGGGACGGTAAACACCAATGGCTGGAGACAATTGGTGATATGGCTCAAAGTCGTTCGCAATGGCGCAGATGCATTCACTCCTTGTGACTTATGATTTCCAATTAAACTGTTTTGTTCTTCGATATTACTATTCTTTCTTGCTTGATATCTCTGTTTACTGTCTCTATTTTGCGTTTTTTTTTAACTTTCTTTTCTAGCTTTGTGTGATGAGTGGTGTGGCGACTCGAACTGCTGTACATTGGTACAAAGTTCTATGTTGAAACCAGTCAGTTAGTCAGTCAATCACAAACTTCTACTGGTGTAGGCCTAGTCGAGCAATCTTAGAACCTGTAATATTTGCAGTTGGAATACCACGGTGGTTGAGCTAAGTACTCTTAACTAGTTTCTCACTGCTAAAAGCTACCGTGAACGTTTGATCGCGAAATTCATGAAGCCTATACCATACATTTTCTCTCCTCAAATTACTTTCCTATCTGAATCTCTGATGCGGTGGAAATTCATCTCAGAAATACTAAAATATGTCTCTTTCACTGAGGATAGCTTTCGCAGTTGAAATTTAACCCTATGAAACCGATGATGTGAATGTGTACGCAAATGATAAGCCACCTCTTATGGCCTCTTTATTGTGTATCTGTGACTTCACCTGTTCCTGAGAAGTTTGGTACGTGAGCCGTACTCACTGTCTGTTATCCAAATGAAACACCTGATGTTTACCCTCATGGTTTCACAGTGCAAAGAAATAACCTCTCTTGCAACTGTTTTAGTAATCCAGTTTGGATACCAATTGAATTTACGAACCAATTTCGGACCAGAAAGTACACGAGAATCTTACGAAAGGTGTGTGAGTTTAAATATCGAATCATGGAAACCGTGGCCATCCATATGCATACAGAAGTTTGTCCAGTCACTCAATTTAAAGTATATTTAACTTATCTAAGCACTTTGTTGCAATGTGTTTCTCTGTCTCTTTTCTCTATTATATCTCTTCTAATGACACTGATCCTGACTCTACCTTCTGTCATTCTTAGTTACACCGCTTAATCCTATCAGTTACGTTGCGTCACTCTGTTTGCTTAAATTTGCCCCCGTTTCCACCTTAACAATATTCCTTCAGAATCTTTTCAGTGTCAAAAATTTTAATGACACATCTTTAGAAACCTAGCTTTTGTTGCTATTAAAATACATTATATATGTACACGGTTGTGCAGCTTGAGAAAAGTAACTCTTCTCGGAACTCCTCTTTTTTCATAGCTTAATGGAGATTTTACAAGTCATATTAATCCAGTATTGGTTTGTAGGGATTTTGTTTGATTGGTTGGAGGATTTCATCATGAGTTGACATTGGTTAGATAACCATTGGGAAACCTGGGAGTACTGGACGACTGTTTCGTCGTAGTTTGGGTCTCTTCAGCAACCCTGGTGGGCGCGTACTGATGAAGAGTCCTAAACTAGGACGAAATAGTTGTTCAGTACTCCTAGGTTTTCCAATGGTTCTCTAACCGATGTCAGCTCATGATGAAATCCTCGAAGCAATCATATTAATCTAACAGCCCTATGTTTAAATGTGTACTTCTTACTGAACTTTATTTAATCAGTTAAATGTAACCAACTTTAAAAAATTTCTTGTAGAAATTTAATCTTCTCAATTATGGAAGTCAGTTAACTGGTAAAAATTTCACTAGAACGAAATAAGTGGTGTCTATGAAATCAGTCATCAATGTCCTCTTTTGAATATTAAGTTAACATAGTAGTTAGTGATAAGAATTATTTTGATTGTGTTATAATATTGACTTGTTTTAAATTCCTTAAACTGAATCATAGATATGTTATTTGACAGTAAACACTTATAAATAGTAGTCAGATTGGAACTTCCAGGTGAAACAAGCCTCTAAAAACGAACGTGATATCCAAGTAACTTAACTTGCCTCGTGTTATGATTAGACTTGGTTAAATGAGGAATAGGATGAAAGGTCAATGAGTAACTTTATTTATACCTCTTCAGCACGACCACGCTTATTCCTAGAAAAAAAAGTTATACATTCTGTTATTATTATTATTCCGTTTCAGTGTGAAGAATGTTTTGTTACTGTTAGAAAACATTCCATTTCAATTTTCATGTGGAGAAAACAGTCGGATAGTATATTTTGGCAATATAATTTTTCTTCACGATTGCGTAGGCAATTGGAATTTTACACTACAGCGAAGGAAGTGTGTGTGTGTGTGTGTGCGTTAAAACTTCAAAGATCTCTCATGTTTACTCCAAAATTTTCTTTAAAAGAAAGTATTAATGCGTGCTTTTCAATTTTGTAGATAAGGTGTTTATATTACTATCTACATATTCCACTGTAATGTTCGTTTAATAAGGTAATATGCATTCTTTTATTGACCGCAGCATGTAGTAACACATTTGAGCGTTACCACCTATTTTAAAAATCTATTTATTATTAGGTAGATTCATGTGCTTGAACTACTTTCTGTTCAGGATCTAAGAAAGAACCTTGGACTTGTAATATTTATTCTATTCATGCAGTCGTTAGAGGTGACAGTTGATGCCTGTTAGCTATTTTATTTTCGTGTCTCAGGTCAACAGTCAGTCACTTCATTCTTCATTGGTTGATGCTCTATTTTGGTGTAACCACTTCTAACCGTCGTCCGGACTAATTGTACTTCAGCTAAAATTACTTGTCATGGATATGATGGCTTTTGGTCTAGTCTACTTGGATAGTATACACTTCGTGAGTGCACCTTTATTTGTGGTAAAATAAACAACCAAAGTATATGGATAACAATAAATATTTGTGACTGGATTATCCAATTTTTCATTAAAGAAATAATTTAGAATTTCCTGTGGATTAATTTTGACTGATTGAAGTGTTCAGTCCTCTGTTGACATATCGGCTCGTAATACAGACTCTTCAATGATACCTTAGATTATATTTAATTGTTTCAAAATGTGTGCCTGTACTGTCTTTTTATTGATGTGAGAAATGTACATTTCAAATACGTAATTTGTTTTCCTCAGGAAACGAAATGCTGAAATATCACAAGGAGAACAAAAGCTACAAGTGAGATTTTTATAGTTTATAGATGTTATAGTTACCATAATTCTACATGATGTAGTTTAAGGGATTTTGGTAAACGATAAAGTTATTCATTCAAATAATATGTTATATAAGAATAAGCTATGGTGTAACTTGAACAAATACACTGGAGTGGGTTTATAACATATCCTAACGACGAAGCTCATTGTAGGGTTTTTGTGACCACGTAATGAAATAATTATTATAATGTTCGATATTTGACGTTAAAGTATGAATTGATAAAATTTTAATGAGCTATTTATATTTTGACGCCTTCCGAGTTCTTCGCTAGTAAATGTTGCTTCACCAGCATATCTAGTCTTCTGGCTTCAATGTTAGACGCACAAAATAGCACTTTATGATTTCATTCTACTGTTGCGTCGGAAATTCTTCGTTTTCACTTTTGTCCAGGTGGCGCTCACTCAAACTGGCTTTTTTAGCATATACCATATTATCGCCTAATTCAGCCTTAGAGAACATTATCCAGTATGACTGAAAAGAGGAGGTACTAGTTCAATCAGAATTGTCATGATTGAACACCTCGTCACCACCCTTCTGAACTGACTCATCATTCATGGTCATTTATAAAGTAAACAGAAATCTACCAAAGACAATGTGTTCCGGACTTTTTTCCATTGCAGAAGTCCCCGCCATATGCATCAAAGAGCCGAACCTGTGTTCAAAAGGAACTATTCCAACCTTTTTACGTTTACCATGGATCTAATTCGGTTTTACTCCTTAGTTTTTGTTTTTATGTTTTCTCATATTTTCATCTTCAATTATAAGAACTATTATTTGAGTTTGTTTCCATGCTCATCCCGTTCACACCTGTTTTCGTTAAGAACTATTTTACGTGTTATGCTACTCCTTCCTAGTCCCGCATAATTTTGTTTCTAAGGCCTTTGTAATCTATATTCATACCTTCGAACTTTCATATCAAGTTAAAAATTATCACCTTTAATCTCCTCCTTCGATATTATGTGGAATTAAGTAACAACTGTATCTGCTTAAACTTATGTAGATAAGTGCCATTGTACAGCTGAATAGATATCTATGCTGAGCTTTTCTATTCTTTCATCTCTAATAGTTAGTCCAAAGTAGTAAGTGCACCTTACACAAACCATTCTGATCAATAAAGTGATCTTCAATACTGTTTTTATGATGACTTGATTAATTGCTACGTTTGAAGAAAATGCGTCAGTTCAGTGGTATTATCTGAAAAGTCATCAACTGAAAGGTCTTATGTAGTGGGTGTTATATGTGATAATTTTACAATTCGGATTCTTGATTGTATGATCATCTTCTGAGAAAACCAATGGGGAATAGAAGGAACAGCTGTTTATCAACTCTGTTGATACTATAAAGAGTGTATTGCTTTTAGTGATTGATACAAGTATTCAGTGTTTACAAATAACTAGCAAAATATATCCACTTTGGTCACCACATAAAGACTAATTGTGACAAAATTCAGCGGAAATTCATTTTTCATCAGATTGACACTTTGAATATTTGAAATGATTATTAGTATTTATAAAGAAATGTATACGAACTTCCTTTGAATAAAATACAAAGTTGAATATCGTTTTTCTTTCTCGCTATTATTTCGTTGGCATTGTTCTAAAAAAAGTTTATGCATATCCTAAAGTCAATTAAAACATAGTTGGCCATTATATATTTCTCAATGTATATGGTAAGTATCTTGGATGAGTATTTTAAATTTAATTGACTTATCATCCTTTATAGTCAATGAGCTGATATTTCCAGAAAGTGAAAAATACAAAACTGCACCAAACAGCTGAAACGAGTTGGTCATTCGCATCATTCCTATTTTACTTCGATTGAAGTCATTTATTAGGCTTTTAATGGTACTCCATGAATTTAGTTTTTATTAAATCATTTAGTTTCGTTATTGAAAATCAACTATTGCAATGCACTTAATAAAATTAATAATATATACTTATTTACTTATTTTGTTATGAATTCGCCCATCTATTTGTTCCACCTTTTTGATAAGGACTTTTATGAAAGTCTCGTTTCTTAAAGATTCGGACCATTAGGTAACACAGGTTCAGTCGATTACTATTGGGTTAACATCATACGTTATGAACAAAATAGTCCCTCCAAGTCAATCAATAAGCTACCTTTTGAAGTGACTCCTACTTAGACTGCTTACGAGTTACACTAGATAATGGCAGACTACCTAACCGGTACACAGTCAATAGTAGTTCAGTAGTTTGCATATTTGCGTGAATAGCTTCTAACAAAATGGATCGTTTTCTAGTTTGCTAAAATTCGTGTGCATGCTACTTTTTTCAGTGAATTGGTTGTCTCTTAAAATCAGAGTTAGAAATACAATGATAACTTGTGACTTATTTCTTCCAGAAGATATTCAAATAATGAATTACCTTACATTATTTTTAGTTAAGCTGTTAATGTCATTCTATATTCATTTCTCTGTATCAATAACCTGTAATGTTTCTCCAATTTAAATACTGAAGTAAAACCACAACGTCTAATCACTCGACTGTTATACAACCACTCAGTTCTTCCTACCGCATATTGATTCGAAGATCTTTTATCGAAGTTATTAATATTAACGTTACTTCAGTTTGTTACATGAAACTTATTTAATTAATTAATTAAATTGTCTGATTCCTTATTTCCCCTTTAAACATATCTTCCGTCTTACAAATGAAATAAATTTGGGCTGTGAGAAAAATACACCTACTTATTGAGAAAACACTGCATAAAACGGTAATAATAACATGAATTCATTTCAACGTTTTTATTTAACTCACCTGTGTATCGCTTACAATCTAAGTTTGAATGAAATAATTGCATAGTCCTGAGCATGAACCAAGTTTAAGTTGTAACACCTTAGTTAAAGAGGATATCTGAACAAGAAGTGAATTTTATAGCTCAATGGATCCAGATATTGGACTATTTGGTATATTATTATTATTTCCTTTCATTCCCAGAGGAACATAAGGCTGCAGCCGCGCGTCTCCATTGCGTTCTGTTCTCTGCTAAAGTCTTCACCTGACTCCACGCGTGAGTGACCTTGAACCGACCAACCACAAGAATAAGTGATTTCTGCACAAAAAATGAAGTTTATATACAAGAAAATCCATGAAAACGCATTAAACAGGGTATATTTCTCTGATACAACTTAAAAATACGTCCCAGTTATAATCAGGAGTATCAGTTTTTAAGTTAGACCAGTTTCTGTACATGAGATCACTGAGATGATTGAAGGTGAACTTTTCTGGTGACCCGTTTATGGCTCTTATCCTGTTTTCCAGTCTTCCCTAAAAGCTTTCGGTTGAATTACTATGGTTTCCAGTAAAAGGATCGATGACTACTTAATGAGAAATCTGGGTTATTATTATTGTATCCTTTAATTCCTAGAGGAACATAGGGCTTCAGCCGCGCGTCTCCATTGCGTTCTGTTCTCTGCTAGAATCTTCACCTGTCTCCAAGTCTGCCCACATGCTTTCATCTCCTCTTCACATGACCTCCTCCAAGTCACCCTTGGACGACCAACTCGCCGCTTCCCTTTCGGATTCCACTCGAGGGGTTGTCTAGTGATGTCACTTGATGGTTTCCTCAGAGTATGGCCAATCCATCTCCATTTCCTTCTGCATATTTGTTGCGCAATCGGTTCCTGGTTGGTTCGCTCCCAGAGATCCGTGTTGGTAGTATGTTTATAGTTCTTTTTATGGAAGTACGTTATTAAGGTGACCTGAACGGTTTTTCACTGGTATCACTGAGTGGTTTTCTCAGTAAACCCATTGGTGAACCTTATTAAATTGTAAAATTCGTCTTTTGTAAACTACACGGAATATCGTCAGAATTCATTACGATTTCCTTTGAAAATGTCGAATATTCAGGTCACTATATTTAACACGCTAGATAGCATAAATGGTATTTAGAAAACAAAAGGATATGTTGACACCCATCAGTAGCATATATAATCTTGCTTTCCTGGGGGTATTTATGATTTCAAGTGATTTACATTTTTTGGTCTTGTTGTTATGGTTTCTCACAAGAAATAGCGACGAATTTTCCAAACGGCCAATTTTATTCTTCATTTTACAACTCTCGCTATTTAGTTCTTCATAGCTCGTGGTAGTTTGAAATGATTAAGCTCTGTGAAATGAATGAGTCAGTTGGGGTACACAATTGATGATTTTTAAGTAACAGCTGTCTGATTTTAAGGTCATTCCGATCTGGGTAGCAAGCCTCACTGGTTGATGTGAGTAGCTTTCAATTATTCAAATGAGTGAATATAATGTATCGTCTTGCAGCACCGTATTTCTCGATTTCTTTTACAGCCTGAGAAGCTTTGCCAGGTTCAAACATATTGTGGATATTCTGTATCTTTGTGCTTACCTTTGTGTTCATCAAAAAATGGCCTTACAGTTGACTGGCTTCCCGAAAGCTTTCATCCGTCCTCGTCCAATGGCAATGATGAGTGCTGTTACCAACCCCACTATCTTGCAATATTCGGTAATAACTAGAAGGAGAAATTGGTGTTCATTTTGTAAAACATTTTCTATTAAATCTGTCATTGTCTTATTGTATATTGTAGTTGTTACTAACACTATAAGGCATCGAATTTTACTTTTCATCTTCTATTCCAATGCCTAGAAGATCTACTTTTCTTCTTATCCAACTTTTGACAGTTACGTAATATCCTAAACTCCACAAAATGTGTACAGCGGAATACTGCAATACTTTCTCAATAAAGTTATAAACGTTAGTCCAGAATTTAGTGCTATTTTTTGAACCACTAGGTTCAAGCATTTAAGGTGTTTCGTAGTGATACATATTTCACAGCAATAGCCAGGTCACAAGACTTCTATTCTTCTTCTCTTCTATTTTTTTCTTTTCTGGTTTCGTATCTTAGTTACAGAGTGGGAGGCGATAAGGAATAAATTTGTGAAGTTTCTCTTATTTGTTGGTTATTTCTGGATTAGGTACACATTTTCTGTATTTCCTTTCCTAGTCTATTCCTCATTCCATTTATGATAAATTTAACAGATAATGTCAGGCTAAATACTGAATAGAAAGATTATGTATGTGTCTATTAGTCTATTCACAATGAAGTCATAGTCAGTGTGATGTATCAATGAATTCGTTAACAAGTTTTACGAGTAATATAACTAGTTAAGTATTGGTTTGTAGGGATTTGATTAATTGGTTTCAGGATTTCATCATAAGCTGACATTGGTTAGAGAACCATTGGAAAACCTTAGTGGTCTACGAGCTCGCCTTGTAACCAGAAGGTCCTGGGTTCGAGCCCCGGTGGGTGCGTACTGATGAAGAGTCCTATACTAGGACGGAACAGCTGTCCAGTACTCCCAGGTTTTCCAATGGTTCTCTAACCAATGCTAGCTCATGACGAAGTCCTGCAACCAATCAGTCAAATCTCTACAAACCAATACTTGAAGGGAATATAACTGAAAAGTGTGACCCAGAGACCTAGTGAATAACTCTTTCGCTTTCAAAAAGAAAACTTGCGGGTTCGATTTTCAGTAGCAACACCATTACTCAATAGAGATAAAGGCACATTCGGCTGATAAGTCACAAGTAGGACGAAATGGACATCTTCGATCCCATCAGTCAAATTACCTAAAGGGTCTTGATGAAGAAAAGCTGCTCATCAAGCAATACAAGTATTCTGCGTCGGTGATTCAATGATGGAACGCTTGCCAGTCACATAGCTTTGATATCCTGGGTGCACACGCTCCTATCCCTCGCCGAGTTAAAAACCTCATGGCAATCCAAGAAAAGAATGAGGGTTGAGTGTAAGTTTATTAGCCCCACCCCGTACAGATATAACCACCGTTATTGGGACTGCAGATCTTCAGTTCCCAAAAGGAACGCAATGAATAGAAAAAAAACACGTTTAATGACCTTTTTGTTTCGTCCACATGGATTTTGCATCATTAGTTTTCCTCTAATTGCATTCCACCATGAAGGGATGCAAACGCGTGAGTGGCCTTGAACCGACCAACCACAAGAATAAGTGATTTCTGCACAAAAAATGAAGTTTATATACAAGAAAATCCATGAAAACGCATTAAACAGGGTATATTTCTCTGATACAACTTAAAAATACGTCCCAGTTATAATCAGGAGTATCAGTTTTTAAGTTAGACCAGTTTCTGTACATGAGATCACTGAGATGATTGAAGGTGAACTTTTCTGGTGACCCGTTTATGGCTCTTATCCTGTTTTCCAGTCTTCCCTAAAAGCTTTCGGTTGAATTACTATGGTTTCCAGTAAAAGGATCGATGACTACTTAATGAGAAATCTGGGTTATTATTATTGTATCCTTTAATTCCTAGAGGAACATAGGGCTTCAGCCGCGCGTCTCCATTGCGTTCTGTTCTCTGCTAGAATCTTCACCTGTCTCCAAGTCTGCCCACATGCTTTCATCTCCTCTTCACATGACCTCCTCCAAGTCACCCTTGGACGACCAACTCGCCGCTTCCCTTTCGGATTCCACTCGAGGGGTTGTCTAGTGATGTCACTTGATGGTTTCCTCAGAGTATGGCCAATCCATCTCCATTTCCTTCTGCATATTTGTTGCGCAATCGGTTCCTGGTTGATTCGCTCCCAGAGATCTCTGTTGCTGATCTTTTCTGGCCGGCCATGTGATCTTGAGTATTGAGCGAAGACAACTGTTAATGAAGGTCTGTAGGTTGTTTGAGATGCTCTTTATGACGCGCAGTGCAAGTCTCTGATCGGTATAGTAGCACTGACTTCACATTGGAGTTGAAAATTCCTATCTTATATTTGATGCTGAGTAGTGCTGGTGACCTCCACACAGACTTGAGTAGTGAAAGCTTGTCTTGCTTTTCCGATTCTTGCTTTGATATCCTCGTCAGTTCCGCCTGTAGTTGAAACGATTCTTCCAAGGTAGGTAGGTAAAGGAGGTTGTTTCTTTCAGGTTCCTTCCATTTATGCTGATTGTTGTCTGTTGTAGTTGTTGGCCAGGAATCTTCATCACCTCTGTCTTCTCAATGTTCACCTGAAGTCCTCTCTTTGATGCTTCTTCTGCCAACTTGTTGCTTTTCGTTTGCATATCTTCCAGTTTGTGGGGAATCAGACATATATCATCGGTGAAGTCCAGATCCTCCAAGTTTTTGGTGTGTGTCCATTTTATGCCTGTTTCCTCATTGCCCACTGTTTGTCGCATGATCCAGTCTACTGCAATCAGGAAAATCATTGGCGATACTAGGCATCCAGCTTGTCTTACTCCTGTTCTCACTTCGAAGGATTCCGTAAGTTTCCCGTTGTGGATTACTTGGTATGCAGCATTGTCGTACAGCTGTTGGATGAGATGTATAATTGTCGGTGGCACCCCGTAGTAGCGAAGTAGTTGCCAAATCACCTCTCGATTTTCGCTGTCAAAGGCCTTTTCAAAGCCGATGAAGTTGAGATAGAGAGGTAACTGTCATTCCAAGCTTTGTTCAATGATGATCCGTAATGTGGCGATCTGATCAATGCATGACTTGTTTCTCCTGAATCCAGCCTGTTCCGGTCGAAGTTTTTCATCCAGGGCATGTTTGATTCTCTCCAGGATGATGCGGCTTAGTATTTTGCTTGGGATGGACAGGAGCATAATTCCACGCCAGTTCTTGCATTGACTTAGGTCTCCTTTCTTTGGTAGTTTGAATAAGTATCCTTTCTTCCAATCCTCGGGTACTTTGCCTTCTTTCCACACCTTCTTCAGTAGTGGCGTCATGAAGCCCGCTGTTGTCTCTGGGTCCATTTTCAATGCTTCTGCGGGGATTCCATCTGGTCCTGCTGCTTTTCCAGCTTTTAGCATCTTGATTGCCTTCAGGACTTCCGATTTTGTCGGGGGTTGGTGTTCACTGGTAGCTCTGTTTCCGTTGTTGGTATTGTTGGGCGCGTTGTAGGTGGTGGTCGATTTAGGAGTCTTTTGAAGTGTTCAGCGCAGTGTTCCTCTGTTCCACTTCTTTGGTGAGTGACTTTCCATTGTCATCCTTCACCGGCTTAATTTGTGTCAAACGTTTGCCCGATAGGTACCTAGTTGTTTGGTAGAGTGTTGCGAGATCTCCTTTGCCTGCAGCTTGTTCTGCTTCACTTGCCATGGCTTCATAATATTTTCTTTCGTCTTCCCTGGCACCCTTCTTTACTCTTTTGTTCAGTGCATTGTAGCTTGCATTCAAATCCTGTGTTTGTTGCTCGTTGGTACACTGGATAATCTTTTGTTTCACCACCCCTCTCTCTTCTATCAGACTCCATGTGTCCGTAGTGAGCCACTGTTTGTCCTGTCTCTTCTTTCTGCCTAGAACTTCCATGCAGGTTTGACTCCACACTGTTTTCAAGTTGTTCCAGTGCTTTTCGACGCTGACCTCTTCGCTAGTGTTGATTTGTGTCTCGGCTTTGTCCTTTATGCTTGCAGTGAAGATGTCCTTCGTGTCCTGGTCCTTCAGTTTTTGAGTGTTGAACTTGGCTTGTGGTCTATCTGCAACTCCTGTTCCTCTGAAAGCTTTTAATTTGATTTGGATTGTCCCTTGTACGAGGTAGTGGTCTGAGCCAACGTCTGCTCCTCTTCTTACTTTCGTGTCCAGCAGGCTGCGCCTCCACTTCTTTGAGATTGAGATGAAGTCGATTTGGTTTTTTGTTCGCCCATCTGGTGACACCCATGTAGCCTTGTGGATATCCTTGTGTTTGTATACGCTGCCACCAATCACTAGTTCATTGAAGGCGCAGAAGTCGGCGAAGAGTTCTCCGTTTTCATTCATTTCTCCCAGAGCTTCTCTACCCACGATGAGTTCCCTTCCTGTGTTGTCTGATCCCAGTTTGGCGTTCATGTCTCCCATTAGTATTTTAATGTCACCAGCTGGAGTATTGTCCATTGTTGCCTGTAGTTGTCTGTAGAATTCTTCTTTCTTTTCGAGGTCTGCGTTGTTGGTTTGTGCATAGCATTGTATAACTGACACTTTCCTTCCTTTGGAGTTGAATCTGGCGGTTATTATCCTGGACGAGATCGCCTCCCATTGCATCAGGGCCTTCGTTGCCGTTGGTGACATCATGATAGCCTAGCCCTCGGTGTGCATGTGGCGAAAAAAACTATTGCAATTGTTTGCCTTTGAAACACTGAATCTTTAGATATAATACAGTTGACAGATAATACCTATAACTATCTATTTGCCACTCTGTGCTTGTTTAACACTAACTAATATCTATAATTGTATATATTGATGGATTTACGTGTTCAAGTTGGCTCAAGTCAGTGAGTCTGTGATTTTGGTATCATTTTGGTTAACTGTACTTGACTGTGATACTATTATTGTTGTTGTCGCTTGTTACCCTTCTTGTTGTGAAGTATTTTCCTGTGCTGGTTTTGTTGTGATTGTTTTATTCCTTGCTGAGAAGATGGATTCTGAATTTGCGGAGATGATTAGAAATTTATCCCAGTTTGACAACAATACACATCCTTAGGGATCCTACCATCATGTCCAGACTGTTGTGCAAACAGTCATGTCAACTGCTGATAGCCTTAGGCTAAATGTTACCAAATAAGAGTGAAGGTTTGTAACTTCATGAGGCCTAATGGTGACAGAGAGGCTCAGACAGACAGACAGACTCCAAAAGTGATGAGGAGCGAAAACATCTCAAACTCAGGCTGATCAAAATTCTTCAATACGGTGCAGTCTCAGATAGACGACAAAAGTGAAGGAAGTGCAAGAGGTATCAGAAATACATGATACTCATTAGCTTTTGAGGTTTAATTAAGTGAAGGATATATAAGAAGGAGAGAAACCTAATAACTTCTCAGGAGGGATGGCTGGGATTTTGACAATTTGGTGAGTCCATTCCCGTTCCATCTGCTTTCACATATTCCCAGTACTTGAATTTTGTATCTTTTCATTTCGTTTGCGATCTGGGCAGCTTTGCCAATCTCGTACATGGTGCGGACATTCCATGTCCCCACACAGACTTTTTCTTTTGGCGCAAGGAGATTCGTCGTGCTGAAGTTTCTGTAGCAGCTTTGTTTACAGGGTGGGGTTGCTAGCCCCACGCCTGAGAAGGGGAGAGAGAAAAGGTTAGTATTGCGTGACCGGAGAGCCCAGGGGACAACTGCTTGAGGCCGGTCACATTCGGCCTGTTTTTGGTTGTTCTTTCTTGGTTGGTGTGTCTCAGTAGCATATTTATCACTTCTGCCCTGTGACACGGCAGCAGAAAGCGCGGTCGTTGTTAATCCGGGCCCCAACAGATCCGTCATGAATTTTGTGAGTTTGTTTGAGTCATGGTATTGGATTGGGTAGCTGCTTTTTGTCTAACCGCTAACCAAACAACCTTTCTGGCATGGTAGGACCTACAGGAACATAAGTTTCAGCCAGTGTAGCTCGTTGGGTCATTGCGATATGCAAGCCCGACCACCACGTCAAGGTAGCAGCTATCGGTCGGGGAGAAATCTGGATAATAAAACAAATTATAATAATTTTTGATTGCATACTAGTGAGTAACTAGTGTAATGTGTCTAGTCCTATCTTCGGTGCAGACTGAATTCTATCAGTCATGTTTGCAATGTGGCCACCATGCTAGGTAGCTCGCCATTACGGTGCACTGTCAATTGTTGGTAATAGATGGTTGGAGGCAATCGGCAGGAAGCCTTGGACCTAGGTTTCGTGCTAGTTGGCACTCATCAGCAAGGCGTATCTGCAACCTTGAAGGAACTGATGTCCCTTCTGAGATTCGAACCCGCGTCACCCAGTGCTGCAGTCAGAGACGTTCCCACTGAGCTATTCAGGCTCGCGACTGACCTCCTGTAGGACTGTATTTGATATTTTTGATTGCATACTAGTCAGTAACTAGTGTAATGTGTCTAGTCCTATCTTCGGTGCAGACTGAATTCTTTCTATCAGGTCAGTCGCGAGCCTGAATAGCTCAGTGGGAACGTCTCTGACTGCAGCACTGGGTGACGCGGGTTCGAATCTCATATGGGACATCAGTTCCTTCAAGGTCGCAGATACGCCTTGCTGATGAGTGCCAACTAGCACGAAACCTAGGTCCAAGGCTTCCTGCCGATTGCCTCCAACCATCTAATACCGACAAATTATAATAAATTTTACTAACTCTAAACTCATCCATAATCGTAACCTTAATGTTAAGGCTAACGTGTTATTAGCACATTGTCCAAACAATACTTAAGAACGTGATCTGGGTGAAGTTTGCCCCTTAGATGGTGAATGGCGTTCATATTTGAGTTATAATGATGACAAATATCGGTAGCCGACGACTAGCATGCGTTCAAGATTATCAGGTCGTTCGCACCCCTGGAATTCTATAGTTTAACTTCTCCGTGAATACTCTGGATATTGAGGCATAAAATACGGTGAGTTTTGTTTCCAATAATCCAAATGAAGTATTAATTAATAGTCTACTTCAATCATTCAGTGAAAGGAATGGTGAATAACATTTTCACTATTTAATCAAATTTTTGTTCAACTGATATTTAAATTAAAGCAGATCGATATCGACAAACAAATTTTTATCGACACTAAATGTTATATTCGCATCATATGACTAGTTATCTAATGACGTGAAATAAATGGGTTTCGGCATAATTCAGTCGTCAGTCTCATATGATGTTACATGTGAATGTTTAAACACTTTTAATGCTGACACGTTATTGTTTTTGATATGCTTTTATGTTCAGCTAATCCTGTTTTAATCGGATTATCGAAATGATTTAATCATCAGAGTAAAATTTATGATAGTTCAAAATTCGATAGAAATTTCTATTTGATGAATCCTATTTAGTTTTTCTACGGTTAGTTAGCTGAACATTTCAGAGTTACTGAAGTTTCAAATAAGAGACTGATAAAGAAATGACCTTTGATATTGAATAGCAACACAGCAGGCTTTTTGTAGGTATGACTGCAGCTTGGAGAATAACCTCACCCATAAAGGAGAAAAGAGCACACACCGACTAAACACAACCAACCAATACGAACACACTCTTTAGCACAAGAGGAAGAACACGAAGTCCAGAAGTGAGACTTAGTGTTTCATTGTAGTAACATGAGATGCGGATTAGAATTACAGACATTTTATATTTAGTTTCTCTGTGCCGTTTGGTAACTGGTCCACTACACTCACACCACTCGTATTTACAATATAAGAGAAAGAAGTACGGTCTCATTACATGTCTATGAACCCGGTTTTTCAATTATTTCTCCAAGAATAGTTCTCGTAAATGATTTTATTATCCATTTGTTATTTGCAACTGATATTTCTACAGATTTTCAAGGGTACTGATTTGTGATAATGGCTTTTAAATGTTTCTATTTATCATTGTAGTTTGTTATTCCTCATTCATGTTTTCGAACTTTACGGCTCAAAGTAATATAATCTAATCTCCAAACATTACAACCTGACATAATCACTGAATTTCATCATAATACTTCAGACCTTATAATTTTTTGTCTATTGTTCACTGAATCCGTGTCAATGTTTTTATTAAATTACGCTGATCTGAAATTAAGTATTACGTAAACACTTTGGTTTAGAGTTTGCCGGTGAACTCATAATCCTTAGTGCTTTTAAATATTTCATATTAACTCTACAGCAAACGAAATTTCTACCATGTATTCATAAATGAGTACATCATATTTATTCAGCCTGTCCGATGATCAATGAACAGAAAAAATGTTTATTTCATTTTAATGATAACTAGATTGTGAATTTCTGTAAATACATCTACGATTTTCTTATCACCGTTGGTTTCCTTTCTTCTACAGATTTTTATCTGTATGCTATATCACGTGTATAGAATGAATTTTTTCGACTACCTTTGTGTGCGTGCGTGTGTCTGTTTGCCCGTCTACCCTGGTAAGAATTCTGTAGTTGATATTGTCGAGAATCACTTAAAGTTGATTGATATTTGTTATCATGGTACCCTGTTAAAAAGCCGAATAAGTTTAGATTTATAAAAATAGTTTCCTTCTTATCTATCAATTAGTCATAGCAAACGTGATGTTGTTAAGAATCTTTTTGATCTGTGAGTCTTTTTTATTTTGCATTAAAATGCACTGCTTAGATCATCGTGTATGACTATTAGGGATTCATGGTGGTCGAATCAATTACTATTATTATTCCCTTGGTTTTCGATTGGAACATAGGTCTTCAACAGCATCTCTCCACTCTCTATTGTTTTCTCTGTAGTCCTCTTTACCTGCCCCCATGACTACCCATAGCCTTTCATCTCCTAACACAATCTCCTTCATATCACTGGCTGACACCCAACTTGTCATTTCCCATTTGGGTCCCACTCGAAAGTTTGCTCAGCGTGTGTCCGATCCATCTCCATTTCTTTCGGCATACTTGTTGAGCAATAGGCTCTTGATTGGTTCGTCCCCAGATCTCCTTGTTGCTAATTCTTTCTTGCTATATGATTCTTAGTATCTAGCTGTTGATAAGAGTCCTACAGTAGCTTAATGAAAAAACTTGTTGTGACGCGCAAAATTTCTGACCTATATAGACGCACTCACTGATTTAAACATTGGTGTTAAAGATCCGAATTTTGTTCTTTATACTGTATGCAGAATATTTCCAAACTGCTTTCTCAGTCATAAACGTATATCTTACCTTTCCGATTCTTGTTTTGAAATCCTCATCGGCTCTGTCACCCGTAGGTAAAACAATATCACTTAGATAAGTGAAGTGAGTCATCGCTTTCAAATTTCTTCGGTTGATGGTGATTGTTGCTTTTTGTTGTTGGTCTGGTATCTCCATCACGTCTGCCTTCTCTATGTTCAATTGAAGTCCTGTCTTCGCTGACTGCCTCTTCTGCCAACTCGTTGGTTTTCGCCTGCAAGTCTTCGAGTTTATATGACATTAGACATAAATCGTCCCCAAAGTCCGTCTTCTAGAATCTTCTTGTCGGTCTAACATTTTTGTTTTCTTTACATGTGTGTGAACGTTTGTTTGTTTTTGGAATCTTGTATGTAAAGTAAAACGCTGACGGGTCCCGATGAAATTCAATGAATTCTGTTCTAGTAACATTTACTACTTACTTTTAATTATTCATCAAATAGTGGTCGCATTATGTCGCGAATTAGCTGAAGTTGGAATTCACGGAATTGCCATTGGATTGGGTCCCAGTGGCATAATGGTCTACGAGCTCGCTTTCTAAGCAGAAGGTCCTGAATTATAACCACATTGGGTGCGCACTACTGAAAAGTCCCGAACTAGACTGACGAAACAGCTGTCCAGCACTCCCAGGTTTTGCACTGGTTCTCTAACCGATGTCAGCTCATGATGAAATCCAGTAACCACCAATGAAATTCCTAGAAACTAATAATTGAATATGACAATTATCGATGAGAAAACTAAGAAACTTTAGTGTGATTCTAATGACGAAGATAGCGTCTGAATGGATTTTTACTTATGCCTTTGTTTTCCTCATTTTATAGTGTCCTCAAGCGATTTCCGTAAAGCGTTGGAGAAGTGGCTGTTCAATGTCTTTTATTTTCATTTGTATTTGTTTAATGACCTCACCTGATGGTTTAAGTGTATAAATAGTCACCAATTACTATGCGTATGAAACTGATGTTTAATTTTTCATACAGAATGTATAATACTACTGTTTCGAATGATACGTAGGTGTGACATTAACTGGATGTGTTTAAATATGATTATCTACTTTAAATGTTATTGTATTTTTTGACCGTAACCTTTTCGAGAAGCAAAGATAACTAGACAGGTGTTTGGTTCCCGTCTAATACTCTTCAGAAGTGCACAGATATGATTTCTAAGGGGTGAATACATTACCTTAGAACTTTGAGATTACGATCTCCCTCTTAACGTTTTCTGAAAATTATATTAGTTGTCATTTTAAAACCCTAATAATCTGGTCCATATAACTCCAAATAAATGTAATGTATTTTGATTCTTGTAAAGTCATCAAACACTGAAATGTATCCTTCATTTTGCAACAAACTTTTAAAATCGTGTGTTTTAATTAAGCGAGTAGAAGTGACCTAAGATTATTTTAACAATCAACTCATGTACAAGTACTTTGCCTTAGTGGAATTTCTGGTTCGCTTCAATAAAAGGATGATATTTGCACGATGCGAACGGTTTATTTAACCTCTCGGCTTTTTTTTCTAGCTGCTAACAGTCCAAATAAATAAGAGTATATAGCACACTTTACTTCTCTGTGGTCTAGTTAGTAATTTATCCATAGGTTAATGAAATAGAGGAAATGAATACAAGATAATAAAATAATCGAACGACAAAAGTTTATTAATACTCAATGTGATGGAAAGTTTCAGAGCTAATAGCTGTATGAGACAGAAATTTTGATCGCTCAACAGAACTGATCAACAAGGCTTAGCTCACTTAGCTTCGTTATTCCCCATTGTTCAGATGTTTTCCTTCTTTATCACAGCTCTGTATTAAAGCAGCGTAATTTAGTGAGTGTTGACCACATTGCGTTGCGGTAAATAAAAGTCAAAATGCTCAGAGAGTAAACTGTGAAATGTCAGATTTAGGTTTTTGTCGAAAAAAACTCATAAAATGATCAAAGTGTTCTAAGAAGCTTGTCATAAATTTTGAATGCATTGGTAAATTTCCTTATTCATTCGTACATATATATATATATATACCTAAACAAATTAATACATATACCTTGCTGGAGCTCTGTTAATAAAATCAGCCTAACCAAAGCTATGTGTTCATAGGGGAAAATTGTAGCGTTTTAGATAAAAAAATTTCCAGTTGTCTATAAGTGTATTCTCATCCGTACATTCCTCTTCTTTTTTGCATCTTAGTTTCTGTGAATAATTTAAATGCCATGTTTTGAAACTCATGTTATTCAGTAATATTAATATCAGCTAGTACTACTGCATAAGATTGTTTGATTTATCAAAATGCAATCTTATCCATAATGGAGTTATACTCTACCACAAGTGCCTAAGTTTTATACTTATTCACCTTAACAACTTTCAGATATTCTGCCGATTGTTCCATATATTTAAACAGACGTTAAAAAACTACTTCAGCTTACTATTAGTGCTATTACTACTGTTTTGTATATCAACCATTTCATAAAACGATAATTCTATGCATATGTTTAATACGCACTATTTCCGTACTAACCTATCATATTTCATCGGGTCGCAGCTGTCCCCTCGTTCAATCTTCCCTCTTATTTCGAGCTGAGAATTGGCTGTCATTATTATTATTATTATTATTATTATTATTATTATATGGTGACAAAATTAATTTCACAACTGCACTAAACCAAAGCGAATTCATTAAAACCATCTTCTTCTTTCAAAATGACTTTTATATCACGTATACTAATGAGAAGTTTCGAAAAAATTTATTTCTTTATATACTGCACTCTACGAAAAATGTTTAAAAAAGGTAACTAAGGCGAATAGAAGGAAGTTGTAACAGCCGTCACGTCTCTTTTTCACGATTGAATATAGAGATTTTCATTTGAAGTGCAGAAAAATGTTTTATCAATACATTTGAACATACAGCTGTTTAGCATTTGGGCGGAAAAATTCATTATTGCATACCTGATGCTTTTCTCCATTGACCATTTACTCTGCGATAAATAACTTGTAGCTATGCTGTTTATACTAAATCTTGTAGTTATTACAGACATTCTATTTGTTAATAAAATAGTGATATACACTTCAAGATCATTCGTTTTGCCTAATACAACATCCCAAAGCACATCTCCATTTCATCCTGTTCTCTGCAGTCCTCTTTATCTGCTTCAAGGATCGCTCATAGGTTTTCATCTCCTCCTTTCATGTTCTCCTCTATGTCATCCACGGACCTATATCTCGGTTCCACTTGAGTTCCTCGCCCATAATGTTACTCGACGGTCTTCTTAGCGTGTGTCCCAACCATCTCTATTCCCTTCGGCGATAAGTTTTTGGTTGATTACCAGGGTACGTTGTTATTAATCCCTAACGGCCTGCCATCTAATCTTGAGTATAGAGAGGAGGAAGATCAATGATGAAATTATTCAGTAACATTTTGCAAATAATCTTGATGACGTGCGTGCGAATCAAGTCTCTGAACCATACAGAAGAACTGGCCAACTGGACACTAGTGTTGAAAATCCGAATCTTCTTCTTTATGCTGATTGTAGCAGATTTCCGTATTGACTTTAGGTTAATGAAGGTGTGTTTTGCTTTTCTAATCCTGGCTTTGATGTCTTTTTGTTTGCGAGCTGTAGTTGAGCCGATGATGTCTAGATAAGTGAGTGGATTAATGTTGGTTGGGTATTTTCATCACCTCTGTCTTTTGTATATTCAGCTGAAGTCTACATTAATAAACCCAATAATTATGGTGTACAACTGAACCACTCACTTAAGGCCTATTAGAATTATATCAGAAATTTCACTGTAGGAGAAGACAGAATAATAGTCAGTTAGTTTTGTGTATCGTTTAAATGTCTATTAAAAAAATATATATGGTCAATACGAACAAGGGGAAAAATGAAATTCAGTTCTTTGTGTATTTATAATGCAAAAATGTTTGAGTCTCAAAGGGTGAGTTGTGGTCATTGGCGTGAAAGGTAACATAAAATGCTACAGATGAAACAAACAAATAATATGATAACTTTGTGTAGGCTATAATTCCTTCCAAATATGGAGATTTCTCAAAATCTCCAGAAAAATTAAATGTGGTTTTTTTTTTCTAGGATTCAAAAGAAAATTAAAATTAGGATCTTTTTGTGAATAAAGCAAAATGAAAAAAGCTGCACACATATTTAAGCCACTGTAAACAGATCAGTTAGATTAACTGTTATCTCATGGAGATCGCAAGCAGTAGTATCGTATTTTTTTAGTTCACTTTAAAAGGAATGTATATTCTTCATTCAGTAGATGGATGATTTTCATCTGTTGATTCCAAGGTTGAATAATACAGGAAAACCTGTAGAATAGTTTTCAGTCTTGACTGTACTGTGACAAGTAGTCTTGTTATTTAACACATCCAGCGAACAGACTAATATAGCAGAAATTATTATGCTTATATCAGAGTTAATAATTTATGATGTTCTCAAACAGGAAACATTTTAAGCAAAATAGGGAATATTTATCTGTTTAATTGTAATACTAAAATTGACTTGCATATTGGCAAATCTCACTTCACTTTGAAATCACATATTTTATAATGAAGTCAATGAAAAATATCATATTTAGTGAATAAATCGTCACTAAATAGTAAATATTTCAAGTCATATTCAAAGGATGCTTATTCCACGTTTATTCTAATTCTTTCATCTTTGAATAAGGCTAAAACAGCAGTTTGTGGAGAAAAAGATAATATCACCATTTGTTTCGTCGCTTCCTCGTCATCTGTGTACAAAAAAAAAACAGATTTCCGTGAGCATATGTTTAGATATATTTTCAACTTACTTCCAAAGGTAACAAAAGACTCTAAAAATGATAAACACTGCTCAGAAGTTACACTTATATAACTTATACGCAGAATATTTAAGTTTAAATAAATAAATGTTTGGAAACATTGGAAAAGGAGTTAAGTAATAATGACAAGAGGTGGATAAGTCGGTATTTGGTCCCTGGGTTCATGCCTCAGTGGGAATGTCAACCTGAGACTGAGCACTTCGGTTCAATCAATCGACGGGAAAATCTAAAATTCAGTTAAATAATAAATCTTCACTGAACTCTGTTAATACCCCCACTGTAGCTCCTGGTTATGACAAGCACTTTTCAATGAAAGATGGTGAATAACGTTTTTAAAGTGCTATTTACTGTATTATTCAGCACATCTGAATGATAACTTTTTATATCAACGAAATTAATGGTGTCATCTTTAATTTATTTCATATTTGATGATTACTGATATCAGTCCGTAGTCAAACTCGGAAAACGAATCTAATCCTTACAAATCAACTCTTGGAAATCAATCTGATGCTCGCTAGTAACTTGTTACAGGACGCAGTTTCCTGGAGTTCTAGTGAAAAGTCGTGACCAGTGAGGTTCATTTAGTCGAGAGTACGGATAGATTTCCCGCCAATGACATTGGTTGGTGGTCGCGCTAGAATCAGCAATCGTTAGAAATTAGAATCCATCGGCCATTCAAAATGGTCGCATTAGCTAAATGGTATACAAGCTTGCGTTGAAGCGGAAGGTCCAGGGTTCGAACTAGGATGAAACAGCTGTCCAGTACTCCCTCGTTTTCAATGGCTCTCTAACTGATATCAATCTGTGGTCAAACTCGGAATACTTAGAAGTAAGTAGTAAATGTTACTAGAACAGAATTCATTGAATTTCATCGGGACCCGTCAGCGTTTTACTTTACATACAAGATTCCAAAAACAAACAAACGTTCACACACATGTAAAGAAAACAAAAGAAGATTCTAGAAGACGGACTTTGGGGACGATTTATGTCTAATGTCATATAAACTCGAAGACTTGCAGGCGAAAACCAACGAGTTGGCAGAAGAGGCAGTCAGCGAAGACAGGACTTCAATTGAACATAGAGAAGGCAGACGTGATGGAGATACCCGATCAATAATCACTATTATCAGGATAGATTAGAAAGCATTCACTTCTCTCGCTTATTCAGACAACATCGGCTCAACTACAGTTCGCAAACAAAAAGACATCAAAGCCAGGATTAGAAAAGCAAAACACACCTTCATTAACCTGAAGTCAATGTGGAAATCTGCTACAATCAGCATAAAGAAGAAGATTCGGATTTTCAACACTAGTGTCCAGTTGGCCAGTTCTTCTGTATGGTTCAGAGACTTGATTCGCACGCACGTCATCAAGATTATTTGCAAAATGTTACTGAATAATTTTATCGTCAACTTGCCCTCTCTTGCTCCGTAGTCAAGATTGGTAGGCTGGCCGGAAAGGATTAGCAGAAAATAAGGAATACTGGTAGGTAGCGAACCATCGGAGAACGCTATTCCTTCTCAACAAATATGCAGAAAGGGACAGAGATTAACTGGACAGAAGCTGAAGAGACTTTCTAATGATATGGAATGCCAAACAAGGAGTGACATGTTGGGCGTCCGAGGGATAGACATGATTGAGAAATAAATAGTTGTGGGTAGTCGTGGAATCATCTAAATGTGATGTTACGAAAGCGAGTGGAATGAAGATGTTATACTGAAGACCTATGTTCCACTTAGATTCCAGTAATAACTAAAATTAAACAGCGTAAAAAGGAATTCATGCATGTGAATTATTTGCCCTAATTATCCTTGTCACTTTAAAGTTCAACAATGATTTGTGGCTCATAATATATGATTTCATTTCTCAGTAAATTGGTTTTTTTAAACAACGTCAGGAAAACACATTCGTTTGCTTGGATTAGTCAGTATAATCAAATACATCACTTTTTGTTAACCTTTTAAATATTAGGATGAAAATGAGTCAGTACAAAAAAGTTCTCACACAATTCAGAAACCCTTCCCTCCTGGTAACCGATGTAGTGTAAAAATATAATTTAGCACACTAAGAACGTTATCAGTCTTTTTTTAGGTCTTTTACCCTTAGCAACCTCATATTATGTCAAACCTAGATTTATTAGGGAATTCAGACAGCAAGATATCTCGCACTGATGCCCATTCCCTAGTTAGTGTACTCTCCATCGTATGTCACTGGTGTACAGCTGCGCATATATCTGACCGTGTTTGTTAGAGTTTCTTATAAAAATTTAGCAAATGAGTCTTGAACTTAGTTAGTGATACGTATCTAAGTGTTATTCATTTAAAAAGAAAAATTAGACCATTAGAAAGGTCCAAGAATAGTTATTCATACTTTCAACAGTTGAGTAACACATCAATTTTATTTTTTGGTAGATAGAGTTTAGTCTTTCAGTGTTTACATAATGCAAACATGAATTCCTGATTGATTTCAAACTGCTGTTATCAGAACTCTAAAATTAAGTGTATTTTTACGATTTTGTTTATACTGTTAGCAAAAACATTATTTTTGGAAAATCGTTGACAAACACTGTAGGAGACAAGCAAAACTTTCATAACCTCTTTTATTATCTCTAGAACTGGATGAAAAAAAATACTTAATTTATTCTTTTTATGTTTAGATTATACTCACATGGTGATTTTTCTGATCTGGCTAAAAATTCTGCCACACTTATAAATATTTGAAAGTATCGATCTTTTTTGTGGACGTAGTTTTTCAATGATAAATTTTGTACTGTCAGCTAAGACATTATGCAGAAAAAACCAAAGTTCAAAAAAAGAGTATGGGGTCTCATGATTCAAATTGAGTTTATTTGACGAAAAGTTTCTGAGAAGAAGGATATTACCTTCGAATACACTTAAATTTTGTCATTCTGTCCAACTTCAAACAAGTTCATTTCACACTAAACCAACAGAAAGAAACTCATGAAATCTTAAATGACTGAAGTTTTGCTTAAATCATAATTATAACATGGGCAAATTATTGTTTTCACTGATTGATACTAGTCGATCTTGTTTTTCTGCTTAATTATAGACTTGCAGTTCAACTTCTTTCAGAAAATATTTACCTTATTTTAAAGCTCTGTAACAATAACGGACTTATTCATTTTTCCATCGGAAATTATTTTCATTTAAAACATTATTATAATCATCGGTATACTATTATTATTATTATCACTATATATATATATATATATATATATATATATAACGTTAAGGAACTAACATTTTTTGTTAACTGACGTCAATAATTTGTCTGACAGTACGATAGAATCAATAAATATTACAAAACAAACTGTCTAAGGAAATGGAGATGGGTTGAACACACGCTGGGAAATTCGTTGAGTAACATTACGGGTCAGGAACTCAAGTGGAATTTGAATGGGGCCGTCTGTGACATGTAGGAGAAGATGAAAAACGTTGGGCGATCATTGAAACAGATAAGGAGGATTGCAGACAACAGGCCACCACCTGCAAGCCGTCCAGAAATACCAACAACAGCACGTACACAACTGCAAGTTGACACCAATCCTCCAACGTAGGCTGAGGTTTTGAATGCAATGAAGCTTCTGAAAGCTGGAAAAGCAGATGGAATACCCCCCTGAAGCACTGAAAGCGGACCCAGAGACGACAGCAGATATGCTGACTCCATCATTGCAAAAGGTCTGGAAGGAGGGAAAGGTGCCTACTGACTGGAGGAAAGGTTACTTCGTGAAACTACCAAAGAAGGGCGACCTAGGACTCTGCAAGAACTGGCGAGGAATCATGCTCCTGTCGACGCCAAGTAAAATCCTGAGTCGCATCATCCTGGAGAGAATAAAGGACGCACTGGATACAGAACTCCGACCAGAACAAGCTGGATTCAGGAAAGGCAAATCATGTTCTGACCAAATTGCAACTCTACACATCATCATCGAACAAAGCATGGAATGGCAATCAAACCTCTGCCTCAACTTTATAGACTTTGAGGAGGCCTTCGACAGCGTTGACCGCGAAGTAATTTGGAAACTACTCAAGTACTACGGCGTACCCCAAATATTCATCGACCTCATTCAACAGCTGTACGACAACGCCACATGTCAAGTGATCCACAACGGAAAACTCAGCGAAGCGTTTGGAGTAAACACAGGAGTCAGACAAGGGTGCTTATTATCACCAATGATATTCCTAATTGTGGTGGAATGGATTATGCGTCAGACAGTGGGAAACGAGAAGACAGGGATATCCTGGACCGACGTGAAGAACCTAGAAGACCTGGATTTCGCGCGTGGATGATTTATGTTTGATGTCACAAAAAATCGAAGACTTACAAGCGAAAACCGACAAACTGGTCGAAGAAGCAGCAAAGACAGGACTCCAGGTGAACATAGACAAGACGGAGGTTATGAAAATAACCAACAAACAACAACAACAGCAGCAGCAACATCCAGCGCCAATCACCACCAACGGGAGGGATTTGAAAGAGGTTACTTCATTCACTTATCTAGGGAGCTTTGTCTCAACTACAGGAGGAACGGATGAGGATGTCAAATCGAGAATCGGGAAGGCGAGAAACACATTCATCAACCTGAAACCAATCTGGAAATCTTCGTCACTCAGCATCAACAGCAACAAAATTCGGATTTTCAATACAAACGTCAAGTCAGTTTTGCTATACGGATCAGAAACTTGGCGGGTCACAAAGAATATTTCCAACAGCCTGTTGCAGACCTTTATCAACAACTGTCTTCGTTCTATACTGAAGATCAGATGGCCGGAAAGAATCGCCAACAAGAAACTATGGGAAGAAACAAAACAAGAACCAATCGCTCAACAAATATGCAGGAGAAAGTGGAGATGGATTGGACACTCGCTGAGGAGGCCGTTGGGTGACATCGCGCGTCATGCCAGTGCTCGAGTGGAACCCGAGAGGGAAGCGGCGAGTGGGACGTTCAAGGGTGACATGGAGGAGATCGTGTGAAGAGGAGTTGGAACAGTATGGACTAACATGTATGCAGGTGAAAAGTACAGCAGAAGACAGAAGCAAGTGGAGACGTGCAGTTGCAGCCCTATGTTCCACTAGGAACCCAAGGGAATAATAATGATACCATTCAGCTTATACGTATCTCTGTATTAATTTCTTACCTCACAATACTGATGATGGACTTATCCACAGAGAACATCTCAGCTATCTAAAACCAAACTAATAATCAAGCTGAAAGTTCGCCTTTCAAGCTTACTCAGAATTTCCCACAATTTTTTTGAAGATAGCCTATTCCTATGAAAGATTCGATTTGATCATTTCTGGACTAACACCATAGATGACCTTTTCCTTGTAAATGTCGATGGAGACTTAGTTAATACGCATGGCACTGCAATTTTCTTAAAATATTGTTTTCATCCATAAGTAATAAGTCGATAACAACTTTTAAGTTACCAGGTTTATTTTACTAATGGAAGATTGATGTCCAGGCTTTGTAAGGCTTTTGAAAATCTGTTTAAAGGGGTTATGTATCACGTTTGACTATCAACTGCCGTCATCTCTCTATGTAGCACACTGAATTCGTCGTAAGAATTAACACGACTGGCCGTGGCACAGGATCTTTCGAATTCAAAGCGCGGAGTAAAAGTCAACATCAAGTTAGTATCATCTGAAAGTGACATAAGACAATTGTCGAAATCTCCTTAGCTGTTTAGCAATTATGTAGATAAACATGAAAATATGACAGAAAGATCACTACTTTGCTAGTGATTTCATGCTTACTGACAGATACCAACAAATTTTACCCGTAATGCCTCTAAATTAACGCTAAGTGAAAGCTTATAAAACTAATTCATTCACCCATACTATACTCTTACAGATACTAATTCTACGTATGCTTGTCGAATATTTGCCGTTGTATAAATGAACAATAGTTTTTGGTTGTTTGATATATTCTTTGCACAGTCACGCATGCTTGTTTTTGTTTCACGTACTTTGAAGTTCGGTTTTGCTAACAATACATTTTCTCAAGTTTTCATTTGTGCTTTTTAATACAACATTATTCGTTTTGGGATGTATATAGCGTTTAGCGCATTGTTAAACATGAAGTCGCGGATATATATTATAACATATTAATCGGAGCCAGATATAATTATCAATAGTACCTTCGAACATTGGGAAAGTATTGTCTTCCTTAGAAGTCAAATCAGTACCACATACTGCTGAAGCCAGTAAATGTGCGACCAATTTGAATACATCACGACGGTCTATCAATATTACTGAATCGGTTACTGGTTTTCAAGTACTGAAGTTAGTGTAATGTTCTGCCTCTCTCAGCAGTTCACCTTGTTACTTCACTAGTAAAAGTTTGACAGTTATCCGATAGCAAAAACCTCATACTGTTTCATTGAATGAAGTGCCAACAAATGGGTAAATATAACACACACGCATTTACTTATTAAAGACCTTTTGGCAAGGACCAGTCAAAAAATGAGTCATATCATAGAAAATTGCTTGAAAAAAAACAAGTCATCGGTTTAATGACCTCAGTATCAGCATATATTAGTCATCATCATGTACGCATGTTAATATCAACTTCAGAAATTGGATTTCGAGGATGTTTGTGACTGCTTGTTCATACTACTGAAACGAATTAAGTAGTCTAATCTCAGATCAACATGAAATTTAAAGATACAGGAGAACTTGATCTCATTTTACTAGCTAATTCCTGAACTTACTTAGATGTGAGAGACAGCTTCAATAGTTTTTAGTTTCCAGTTATAGATAAACATAAATTTGCTAGACCTATTGTTGTTTGTAGTTTCGTGTTTTCTCAGTGGAACATAGGGTTTCAGCAGTTCATCTCCATTCCACTGGTTCCGGTGACATTACATTCAGCTGGCTACATGGCTGCCCAAGAGCTTCCGTTTGCTCTTCAGTTGGTCTTTTTCATGTCAGTAGCGGACGCCGAATTCATCGTTTCCCATTCAAGCTCTACACGATGGCTGGCGTATTATATATATATATATATATATATATATAAACATCTGGGAAAGACCAGTCTCCAACTGTCGACACTTCAAATTGCGTATATCAGTTTAAGTGTGTTTGTGAAAGCAAATATACAGGTCTCACAAAAAGGCGATTGTCTAGTCGCATGATGGAGCATTTGCCAAGGTGGTTGAAAATAGCTGAAGTGAAAGTGTCAAAAATTTCAATAACAAAGCATCTTATGGACTACTGACATGATATTTGCGCCGTCAAGTCATTCACTGTTGTCAGAGAACAAACAAACAAGAAGATGCTAGCAACTGCGAAGGCTTGTGCAATTAAAGTTTATAAACCAGGTCTCTGTACAACAGGAAATGGTAATCATTCTGAATCTACCTTGGTAACATGTTCTTTTATTAACTGTAATCATTAATAACATTTTATTCTACCTCTGATTATTACTATTTCTGATTCACTGAAAACTATCTTTTATCATTAACATTATCTTAACTGGTTTCAACTTTATTACCGTTGCTTATCATTATTACTATTATTACTTCATATCTTATCATTCTTATATGTCCCATTGTAACTTCTAAAGGTATATATCATATATCCCTGTATCTAGAGTATTCCACTGAAGAGTTCTACCGAAATATAAAGAATTCACTAAATCATGTTTTACTAAGTTTTGTTGGTTGTTTTAATTTCATATTGGGAAATAAATGTTTCAAATTCTTTTTATTTTCATTAAATTATATTTTATACTACATAGGTCTGATTATACAAAGAGAATGGTGTCTGTTACATGAATTTCTTCGAAAAATCCTAAATGTGTGCAAACATGTAATTCTGCTTCTGTCGCTTGCACAGATCTCGTTTGCACTTACTGATTATCCTTCTCAAAATTATTCTGAGCGTTCGATATTTTTAACACAATATCACAATAATTTATTTGAATAGAAAAGGGAGCTCACTTTGGTCATACATGTGAAAACGATAACTGTACACGGTTATAACTCACAAGCTTGATATCGAATGCTCTATTTTTTCAAAGTCTAGTGTATTTGGAAGTGATACTACAAAACTCTCAGATCTTTGTTTCTTATAGGCGTAATAATGGAGTCACGGAAATCCAAAATCATTTAGTTTTACTTAGTTTAAACTTAATTACATGTCCACAAAAGTTATGAAATTTTAGTGACAATTATATTCGTCAAAAGTATCCATAGTGTAACAGCAGAAGGTAAGACACGGAAGCCAAGGTATATTTTCAAGTGTTCAAACAGCTAAGTATATAGAGAGTTTTATATTCCTCAACCAATCGCCGAGCGTTTGATTTTGGTTTACATTAAATGACATGAAATAGAATGTTCCAATATACACATAGTATCCTGTTGCTAGTGCAGTACTGAACTGTGGAACTATGTGAGAATAATATTCCGTTGGAACACATTGTCAGTATCACAACACCACAAAAGGAGTATTAGCCGATGAGCTGAGTAACATAATAATTTCTCACTAAATTATTTGTTGGCTATTACTTGTAACTAAACTACTTTGAAACTGAAATTATGATTATCAACAATCGTGTTTTTTCATAGTACAATTAGTTATCAAATCAATCAATCGTGAAACAAAGAAATCGGTTAATTTTTCCAACACTCAACATTTGAGAATATTTTTTTTATCTTGATCATCTTATCATGTGAAATTCACCTGTTTTGATTTGAATAAAGCGTTTAATTATTGACTCAAATATATTGAGGTGAAGAAAACTAAAATCACACAAAGAGAGTAATAATAGCCACATATCCTCAGATAATCCACAATTATCAATGAGATATTAGGCAAAAAACGTGGGTGAAATTGGCATTATCGCCTACTGAGTTACAATAATTAAGATTAAATCTACAGAAGTTCGATAAACACGTTTGGATTGTGTATAAAATGAAGCATTCTTATACAAGATGTACTCAGTATTTGGAATGAAATCAAACTGATGGTGTATACTGAACAGGACACAACAGAGAATAGATTTGAAATAATTTTACAAAGAATATCAGTTATAAAAGTGCATGACAATATAAGTTCAGTTTCAAATCACCATCAAATTCATAACTTCAATTTAGATAAGTAAGTATGTATACACATGTGCAAGTGTGTATTCTGGATTTGATGTGGGTAAAATGTTTTAGTATGAGAATCTAGAACAAAACGCATAAGCGAAGAATACCGTTTTCAGTTAAATCTCATCTTCTTTTACTTTATTATACTTAAATTTAAATATTATATGTAGATCAATCATGGTGGTTTGTTAATGGAATCATAAGATTGTGCATATAAATTGTACAGATAGTCATAATAACAACTCTGTTTATAACAATGTTAAAAAATGAAGTGATTTAAGATTATAAGGATAGTAGAAACTAGCATGGTTATAGGGAAAAATGTTCAGACAGATAAAGGCTCAGGAAACACACACTAAGATTATGTAATGCCAGATCATAAAGAAAGTAAATAAACATAAATTAAGATGCAGTGAAACTAAGAAAGGGTTGATAAAAGTGGTAGGAAAGAGATTGCAAATACCTTGGTCGTAGTGGCGGTATTATCAGTTTGTTAGGTCTTCACTGGCCAGGATAGTGATAATGGCTGAACCAACCTTTCATGATTGTATGGTTTAGGCTTGATATTTCGAATGCCAATCGCTTCAGATATACTCAGCAGATGAAATGCTTTCGTTTTTAGTGACTACTGTATTAGAAATTGCGATATAATAATACATGAGGCAGTGACAGAATGCCCTGAGATATCTGTAATAATAATAATGGTAATAAGGTTTCACTCTTTTTGTAATGTATTTGTGTTTTCCAAGTTAAGAATTACAATTTAAAAGAAATGAATTTTACTGCAAAATCCTCTATAAAATATCGCAAAAACAGACGCATATGTCTGATGTTGTCTTTACTTTTCGCCCAACAATCTGTTAGTTCTTCTATTCTGTGTTGTGCCTGTCAGCGAATAAAGAAAGTGATATATTCATTGTGAAGTTGACTAATAGTTATACAATAATTGTCAAATGTTTACGGTTTCCTTTTAGGTGTTTTCTTTCGACATATGAATTTTTTATTAAGGCAAGTAAAACGGTGAAATGGGATGGTGAATGCTTGATCAATAAATACTTTTCTCCCCATCAGTGATACTGTATAAAACTAGGGTGAAATACTTTAACACAAGAGTAAAAAATAGATACCTCATTCAAATGCCCTTGAACCAACCAATTAGATCCCTCAGTATTACAAATGGCTGCTCTTCATTGCAAGTTTCACCCTGATCCAGAGTTAGGTCAGGTTATTGTGAAGGTTGGGGTGAAATTGGCAATGAAGATTTGGGTTCGGATGGAATGCTGAGTAATGGGACTATCATCATTTAGTTATATTCATCATGAAGTCAACCATTCATCGGAAAAAGTGGATCGTATAACTGGTACTCATTAACATAATGGTTTGTTTACTATAGCCACTCCTACGGATAACTATGACTTCTTTTTGCAGCATGTTAGAGACATTTACCTATATCATTAAGCGTATATCCAGTAAACATATTTTTCACACTAGAAACGCCATTTTTTAACTAAAAGCAAATGTTTGGACGGTTTTAAGTAAATGACAACTTCAGGATTGATTATTTATCAGCAGCACATAGGTGCAAACTGCTGGATGAATAGATACACTTTTCTTACAGTTTTTGGTGTTGAATATTTTGGCGCTTTAATCACTTAAAAGTCATAAGTGCCGGAGTTTATTTACAAAGAATTATGATGTTATTCAGTCGAGATTTCATCATCTACTTAATTTGAGCAGGAGGTTCACAGACCAACGTTAAATAAGGAATATTTGATGATTGTTTGAATTTACTCTGAGGATTAGAAGCCCGAATAGTTGGTTTGTATTTTGGTCAAGAGAGAGGTGTCGTGGAGTACTGCTTGATAAATGTTTCAACTAAATCACAATGAAGAAATGATTTCTGACTAGGATACAAAAGGGTTACATGGATTTCTAAAATGAAGCCTAAACTGGTATTGTCAACCAAGCGTATATGTAGACTTATATCTAACAAAGTCAATGAATGATAATCATAAGATACGGAATAATAATAATTATTCTGAAAACACATTGTTAGGGCCGGTAGTTTTATAGAATCCGATTACTAGTAATTGAAAGGCAGTATGTAGTAGGCACACTTAAACGGAAGAAAATTGTAGGTCCAGCTGTGTATATTTTTTAGTTTCCCCTGAGATACGAACAAATGAAAGCAAATAAAAGTACCAGTGGTATAGTTTTGTGTCTCAGCAGAGTAGTCATATGCAGTAGAAAAGTTAGGATGCAAATTTAAACAAACAGTGCTAACAGCAAATGTGTATATGATTACGACATTTACTGCAAACTGTTAGTATGCTCGATTAGTAGACTATGCGATGATATGACTTTATACTAGCTGTCTTTGTTCCCTTAAACTGTTATTAACTGTGAGGAAACAGCGAAACGATGTTGAAACGGAATGTTCTACAAATCCTAGTTTGAATAAGAGATCAGCTTACAAAACTGAATTAAATGGAAACACTTCCTTCATTGGTACTCGAACCGTGTGATTTTGAATTCTATGAATGCTACTGCTGGTTGTCGTTGATGTAGTAAAACCTGGTGTAACATCAGATCAGAGTATTTCACAACTGATAAAGGACCTGCGGAATAATACACATTTAGTACATTGCATGGAAGGACATAGTGACTGCTGTACAAGGACCTACCAGGATATAGGAATCCGGATGAACAATAAACTACGGACTTTAAATTTTATTAGTTGCACAGAAATCTTTAGTTTATAAACGTTTATTAAAATAGTCAAAGGTCTTAATGACTCTACAGTTGAATATAGTTAAGCTAATGTCACTCAGATTATTGAAAGAGAATGAAAACATACGGAGTGAGAAAACAGTGTTCTTTTCAGCTAATATCAACATTTCCTAACTTCGGACTTGAAACAGTAGAGTAAGTAAAGCTACTTCCAGCCGTACATTTTCTAAAACAAGTTATAATTTTGGTAATAAGATTGTAAATGAGTTAGGAAATTAGCATTTCAAATGCATACGTAACTCAAGCTCAGAAAACGCTGACAATATGTCTTCAAGCTTACAGGTCTTATTAATGTAAGTAAATTGCATCGGATCAGCTTTGCAAACATTTCTGAAGACTTTCGGTTGTGTATCGAGTAGTTTCAGTGATGCATACTGTGAACACAATTCAAGATGTATTTAAAAATGTTATGTTTATTTTAAAACCCCATTAGAAATCGTTCAAACTCTAGACCAACTAATTCATATGAGATGAAAAGTAAAATAAATGACATCCAATTAGAGAATGATGAAACAATGGTTAGTTTTGATATAACTAGTCCTTAAACTAACATACCAATCAATATGGCCTTAGAAGCAGTTAAAAAAGAACTAACTGCAGATCCTGAACTCACTCAAGGGACAAAGCTACCCATTGAAGGAATTATTTTAAAAATTCAGTTATGCCTCACATCTACTATCTTTAAATTCCAAAGCAAAATATATAGACAAACAGAAGGTGGAGCAATGGGATCACCAATATCCCATTTTGTAGCAGATATATTTATGGACAGCTGGAAAAATAGTGCTCTAAATACATTTAATCCTACTGCAAAAATATGGTGGAGATATGTAGATGACACTTTCACAGTGTTAAAAACAGAACATATCTCTAACTTCTTGACACATATAAACTCACTAGTAGAGGGAATAAAATTCACATTTGAATCAGAAAATGAACAAAGAGAATTAGCTATTTTAGACTGTAAAATAAAACGAATAGAAGAAGGCAGACTGCACACTAACATTAATAAAAAACCAACGCATTCTAATAGATATTTAGACTTTAATTCATCTCATCCGTTAACTGTTAAGGCAGGCTTAGTTAAGTGTCTAAATAACCGAGCAGTAGCACAAGAAAAGACCTAAATGATGAAGTGAAACAGATAGAAGAGGCGTTGGTGATAAATAACTATCCTATAAAATTCATTAGGAAGATCAGAAAAGGTCAAAAGCAAAATAAAAATAATAGTGAAACTAGTAATGATAACATAAATAAGAGAGAATATAAGTCATCTACTGTTATACCATATAAGGAGGGGACATCTGAGACCCTACGTAGGATTCTTAATAAGGCAGGAATTAGAGTGGCATTTGAACCTACAAACTCACTCAGGGACAAGCTCTGTAGCCAAAGGAGCCGGTGGATCCAATTAAAAAAAATAATATAATTTGCAAAATACCTTGTAATGACTTTGAGTTAAGTCAACTACATAGGTCAGGTGTAGTCAGATTATCAGAACATAAGAATTTAGCTAAGATTAGAATGATTGATCCCACAAAGATAAGTAATTTAGAAAAAAACTCAGCTATAGCACTGCATGCATTAACACACAATAGGATGAGAGGGTTAAAATTCTAAAAAGTAATTTAGGTAGGTGGAGAGAGAGGTTGATTACTAAACCTTTGTTCATCGAGTCTACACCCAACACATGCAATAGGAATGACTCATCACTCATACCGGAAATATGGAGAATACTACTACCAATCAAGTCAGGCGATGAAACATAATGGAATTATATAAACGAAGTTAGAAAGTTGTGTGAGTACCTTGATATGATTATGAGCAATCAATTGTGCTCGGAACGTCATCAGTAAACATTACTGTAAAACACTGTGAGACTTTATCAAAATAAATTTTACCCATAATGGAATTATACTCTACCACAGAGCACAAGTTTTATTCTTATATCAAGTTATTAATTAGTTGATATCTGTGTTGGACTAACATTATTTTGACTGAAATAACCTCACATAACCAAAAATGTTCACAGTGAATACCAATTGGTGTTTTTCTGCATTATACTTTCAGTCACCTTTTGATACATGTAAAATACAGTTTGACTGATATTTTACAGGGGAGTTACTGCTTCTCATTCCTAGTACTACTTGGTATTCGCCTATTATATTACTTACTCAGCGTGTTAATACAACTGTAAAAATAAAATTTAGCGTAACACGTATTATAATCGACATCAGTATGCATGAAGTCTGTTGATTTCACTAAAGAAATTCCATCGGGAGTAGAAGTCTCTGCACTTAATATTCTACCATTGTGGACATGAAATATCAAATGCTTAAATTCACTTTTCAGTATAATGGCTGAACTTAAATTTACTCGAAAAAAAATAATAATTCTTACTGGTTTATATTCCGGATAAGTAAACAAACATGAATCAGTAATTTGGAAAGTCACTTGTTTAGTGTATGTAAATAAACAATAGTACTGGATAATTATTTAATATCTTTGTCAGTGGTTCAGGGGTATAATGTCCGCCTGCCACATAGATTACCCAGTGTTCAATTCCTATGCCTAACTAGTAATAAATTCTGAAAGGGGGGAAAGTTAGGCGTATGGGTAGCAACCTTACCCCGTAAAAACAACACAAGCACTACTGAAACTTAAAATACCTGAAGCCTTGTTTCCCAGTCGAGAAGCAAAAGGGATGAAAAAAAATTAGGCATTTTAGGTTGTACCTGAAGTAAGGAATTGCAAAGCATGTGTATATTAACAAAACCTTAATGAGCATCCAATTTAGCCATTTCTCATTTTTCCGGAGATTATTTACGATGCTTCTGGACGAATAATTTGAAGTAAATTACAAAATACAGTGATTAGCCTCTGACTGCTACTTGAATCATGAATTCCTTTTTGTTTTCCTTATCATTTCAAATTAAGATGGAAGCCTGTAATACAATGCATCCTTTTCCACTTCTATTGCTTCCATTGTTCACATTGCTCATTGCCCTCAGTGACTGTTTCTTTATTGTGTATAAATGACGAAGGTTATTTCTCCGGTTTATTAACAAAGTCTGTTTCCAGTAAATTTTTCATTGGGTTTTATTGTCAAAAATGTACTAAAGTTATTTGTAAAATTACACAGTAAATGTATGTATAATATCTATCTAAATATCCGTAAACCAGTCATCACAGAGAAAGTTCAAGACTTTTTCACTGGTATTTAATGCATCTTAATTAAAAGGATGCTGATGAATACTTACGTATGCATACGGGCTTATTTTTTCTATTGTGGATTGAGCCCATCTCAATAATACCCACTTTGATAGTAGATACTAATATCTGTCCCCTATTGAAAGTGTAAAAAAAGTTTTTAGTATTTCATCCTTTTAGGAAACTCTCAAAGGTATAATGAACTTTTTAAATACTGCAGAGTTATCGAATGTTTGTCCTTCTTTATTTAGTACTTTTCCATCCAATGATCAAAAGAGTTCTAAGTGAGCCCTATATGTATATGCTTAGTGTATTAAATCTGAAATGAAGTAAATAAGTAACGCATTACAAAGTTTGTTGGTTCACAAAAACAGTTCAATAAATAATATCAGCGGTGAGCACAAACAACGGGCATTCTGCAGAGATTTCACTTCAGATAACTGAAAAATAGTAAATACAGATAAATGGTGTATAAATGTGGGTTACCAAGTTTCCTTTTAATTCTTTTATTCCAGTCTGCATCGGTAAATCGTAGCATTTCTCAGTGCCGCTTATTAGAACTTATGATCAATTTTACTCATGATGTGGACAACCTTTCATGAGTTGCCATTTATTTGTGGTCAAATGCTATGTAATTTTATAATGTAGCTTCCATGTCTGCTTATATAAGTTATTCAAGTTTGCCCACTGATTGATAGCAGTTAGAGAACCACTGAAGACCAGGGAGTACTAGACGGTTGTTTCGTCCTAGTTTGTGACTCATAACAGTACACCCACCACCAGGGCACGAACCCAGGACCTACCGGCTACGAGGCAAGCTCGTAGACTATTCAGTCATTGAGACCCTCTCTCAATAGCTAATGAATTCTAACTCCACTGAATCTCACTGCACGATGGCGTCTCCTAGAGTTCTAGTCAGAAGTCGTGATCAGTAGCGTCTATTCTGTTGGGAATGAGGAACAATGCCCACCGATAACAATAGATGGTGGTCGCGCTAAAATCATGAATCGGTAGAATATAGAATTCATGGTCTGGCCATTGACCCCGGTCCCAGTGGCTGAATGGTCTACGAGCTCGCTTCGTAGCCGGACCATCCTTGGTCTGAATCCCCTTGTATGCGTACTGATGATGAGTCCCAAACAGGGACGGAACAACTGTACAGTACTCCCTGGTCTTCAGTGGTTCTCTAACTGATATCACTCTATGGTCAAAACTTGAAAAACAAATCAAATCCCTACAAATCAACTCTTGAAAGTTATATAAGTTAATTGGTAACCTAACAAATAAGATCATATTGAAAGTAAATTTGCTTCGGTTGCTTTCAAATAGGTAATTTGTGGGTTCTTAAGAAACACATTTCTCACGGTAATTAAACCATTATGTAATGATTAATAGTCTGTGTGCATATGATTCTGTGAATCAGTAGGCTAATGTCTACCTACAAAGGGAATTCTTTTAGTAACTGTCCCGTCTACAGTGTTGGTTCCTTCCTGGTTGAGTTGGAAGGTAGAGAACCTGAATTTTACAAACCCTTGGCAGTTTATTTGTTGTTTTTAGCACTGATGTTTGCTTCATATGATCACTAAAAAGCGGTAATGAGATTTCGGGGTTAAATCTCTTAGGGTCACTTATTCAACAGCTAATAGCTGATTCACTTCTGGGTATATAAGCAAAAATCATAGATTATAAACAATCGTGATATGTTCGCCACATTTGAAAGATGTCACCCAAACAGAAATCTTTTGTGCTAATTAGCTGAGTCAGTTGTTGACAAAAGACTAATGCAAAAATCTTGTGGATTTCTCATGCAGTCGTTGAAAATGCCTTTTTTTCAATTCTGCAGTTTATTTGTTATTTGCTCTATAGGACTGCATTGGGCTGACACTGGTTATCCCATCAATCCAGCTAGTTCGAAATGTGGCATAGCGATAGCACTATGAATATTTTTAAGTGTTCACCTCAATATTGTAAAGAATAAACATGGTTATACTCAGATAGACTTGGTGAAAGTGGCATCAAAAAGGAGAAATTTATTAACGACCTTCTCTATCAGAAAAATTTGTGGTGTGTTTGAATAACTCTCTCTTGTTTCTTCAAGCGTTTTACAAGAAAGAAGTTAATAATTCATGTTTGTCTTTGTTAAGAAGAAGCAGCAGACTTCATAATATCCCGTTAACACTATGTGGAAATAAATCATTGACATAAGGGGGCGGGAGAGCGATGGAACAACACAGACTATGCTCCAAACTGTGACCACAGAAGGTAGCAAACCATACAAGAATTAATTCTTCCGAACCCCAAAGACATAATTACCTTCCACCTAACTAGCCGGGAAGTATTTTTCTACAAGACACACTTCTATAATTATATATATATGCTGAATTTTTATTTTACCAATTAAAATCGAATCTGTTTGTTTTAATAAAGTTCTCTCACATGGCCCACACATGAAAAATGTTCGTTTTGTTCGTGTACGTTACTTTTCTGTCTTCACAGCGTTTCCTCCAGTAACATTCTTCAGGTATCATTCATCATGTTAAGTGTATTTTTTTAAAGTTGGGCTAATATATATATATATATATATGACTAGTTTTATTCCTCGACTATTGTCTACCAGTAAATAGATAATTCTGGAAAAACCTATTAACAATTAGTTTCACTCAGTATATCGTTTCATTAAGTTTTTTCATTGCCTTACATGACATACACAAATTACACCAATTTTTAATAATGCGACATGATGAATCACCATCACGTCACATGCAGTAAGCCATTTACAAAACAAGCGACTAAGCATATAAAGTCAGATAAAACAACGTCCACTTTGAAGTTTTCCTAGATTTCTCTAAAAATGTTTTTTCTTTTGAATTCCGGTTCTTTTACAGACAAATAAATCGATGGTCGGTTTCCTTTTTTGACAAAGAAGTACCGCAAATTTAATTTCTATTGTTATGATGATGTTTCTGCTTCAAAATAGTGAACAAATATTGATCGGTGTAGTTTCCAGCTTTCCTAAAGGAAGTAGGCCTTTTGGAGCAACGTAGTATGAATTAAATATAAGATGGCGGCTGTCCTTAGCTGTATGCAAAATATGAAATTCACCAAATTAAGTGTTAGCATATTCTGATTCATTTGATCGATAAAAGGCAGATATAACAGATTCTGTTAGTGTGTCACACTTAATAATGTCATGAGAAAATATTTTCTCAACATATAATCCATTTACATGACCCTAAATAATATATGAGGGATATCTAACACTTACGGAGTGAGCCAATGAACTTGAATTAAGAGTAAACCAACAGACATTCGCATATGGTCAATACTCTGCATAGCCGCCAGTTTTATAATGACCAGGACGATGATACTTCCAAAACTAGAGGAAGAGAAATCAACTTCATCCTGTGAAACAATTCTCGGAAGTCTCCATCACATACCACCGATTCATCACCATTTTCTTCTACATATATGTTGAGTAATGGGTTCTCGACTAGTTTTTTTTTTAATAATAATAATTTGCTTTATTCCAAAACAGTACATGTGATACAGAATGGAATTCTCAGCATTTTTGCTACAGTATTGCATCCAGTTAGTACATTATCAATAAATAGAATTCTACATAGATTGAGGAAATCTCAGTTTATTATTACAACAACACATTGGCATGTTGGTAGCAAACGTAAAGCTAAACAGTGTTTGAAGGCGTAAGAAAAGTAGGAGCTGTCATATTTACTGGCGTCAGCGAGAGAAAGAAACAAAGCAGCACATAACGGGAAAAAAAAGAGAAAAGGAAAAGAAAGAAAGAAAATGTTGTACCTATGAATGATATGAGTTGGAAGGACGAAGTCCAGTTGTACTACTGAATATTTAATGAATTATAGGTGTCACCCCCTAATGCTTTCTTTATCACACAAAACACAAGCTAAGTAGGGTATGGTTGAGTTTTTGTAATTGCTGGCGCGAGCATATAGTTTTCTATATAGGCTTCTGGTTTTACCTGATGACATGCAAGCGGAGAGTTGTGAGTGAAGAGGGTGGTGTGAGTTAGATAAAATGGATTTGGTCCAATTCTACAATAGGCCATCCATTTCATCATTCAAAGAGATTCCGGTTGCTTACCCATTCTGACCAGCCATCTCATTTTCAGCAGGGAGCGAATGCGGCGACTGAAGAAAGCTTGGAGCCTACTGGAAATGCTTTCCGTGACACCAGTGCCAAGCCTGTAAACTTCATCGAAAGACTCATCGATTGCAATTCATGTAGAATGAAGTATATTCGCCTGTTGGTCTTTGAGTTTGAGTAACATTAGACATAAATCGTCCGCGAACTCCAAACCTCCTAGAGTCTTATTATCAGTCCAGCGTATTCCTGTCTTCTCACTCCGCACCCCACAATCTGTCACATAATCTAGCCCGCCACAGTCAGGAATATCAACAGCAACAGGAGATGGCCTCTTCTTACTCCTGACTTCACTTCAAACGCTTCGCTGGGTTTTCCGTTGTGGATCACCTGACGCGTGTCATTGTTGGTGGTATTTCTGGACGAGTTGCAGCTGGTGGTCAGTCCAGCAGTACTTTGAGGCGATCAGCTCATTATTTTATTCCTCTCTCCTCTTTGGCAATTAGGTTCCCGAGACCATCTTTTATAGGTTTCAACTGCGTTGATCTCTTCCCGGATAGAGACCCGGCTATCTGATATGATGTTCTGGGGTTTCTTTCACCTGCGGCCCGCCTATTCTGCTTCAGTTGCCAGTTAGTGCGTCGTATAACTGTCTTTTGCCTTTCCTAACACTCTCCTTCACTTTTTTATTCAGTGAGATGTACACTGGGCTTAGCTACTCGTCTCCTTGTCCATGTTGGCGTTGGTTCACCCTCTAATTCACAATCTGTCTCTCTCTCTTCCATTAGGTTCCACGTGCTCGTAGAGAGCCACTGCTCGTCTTGTCTCTTCTTTCTTCCTAAGGGAGCATCACAAGTTTCCTTCAACGTCACTTTCAGAGAGTTCCAGTGTTCTTCCACACAGCTTTCCTCAGTGATTCTGTGTAGTCTCCAATTTTGCTCTGATGGTTACAGTGACAGTGTCTTTTGTAGATTCGTCCTTCAGTCCCTGAGTGTTGAGCTTGAATTGTGGTCTTTCTCCAGGTTTTTTGAAGACTTTCAATTTGATCTCAAAGCCTCCTTGCACAAGATAATGATCTGAGTCCATATCTCTTTCTCTTCTCGATTTTGCGTCCAACAGGCTGAGTCTACACTTTCTTGGGATTGAGATGAAGTCTATCTGGTTTCTGGTGTGTCCATCTGATGAAACCAATGCCGCCTTGTGGATGCCCTTGTGCTTGGACACGCTGCTTCCAATCACCAAACCAATGAAGGTGCATAAATCCGAGGAGAGTCTCCCGTTCTCATTCATTTCTCCGAGATCCTCCCAACACATGGTGAATTCTCTCCCTGTATTGTCTGCTCTCACTTCAGCATTTATATCGCCCATGAGGATTTGAATGTCACCGTTTGGGATGCTACCCAATGCTGTTTGCATTTGTCTATAGAAATCTATCTCCCTTCTTCGCTTCTTCTTCTGACTCGTTTGTGGAAGCACAGCATTGAATAATTGTGACCTCCCTGCATTTCGAGTTGAATCTTGCCGTCACAATTCTGAAGGAGAGCTTTCGCTTCTGTTGGTAACATTGTGATTGCCACTCACTGCTTCAGTGTGCTCGATATTGTTGCCTTGGTGACCGGAGAAGATTACTGACTCTCCAGTTGACAATTTGGATACACCACTTCCATCCCATCTACTCTCACAGATTCCTAGCACTTCTATGCTTTATTTTCTCATTCATTTGGCCACGCCTGTGCAACCCTCCCTACTTCGTACATGACACGAACATTCCATGTCGCCATTTTTTTATTTTTGCTTTTATCGAAAGAAGACACATTGGCTGACTTTCTTCCCGAAGGCTTTCATCAGCCGTAGTCATTTCGTCTCTCCAGTTTTATCGAAAAATAAATTTGTTTAAGAAAATATTTTTCTTATACTTTGGAGTTTGTGTTGCGATATGATTGATTTTCCGTGATACGGCTGCTGGGCTCACGCCCAACCCTCTCTCTTTTCTCGGGCTTAGGACTGGCTAGAAAACTAGCGAGCTAGCTAGGCGAGGTTAAACTATTTGAATCGATATAATATCTGATCGACTCAGATATTTATTACACTGTTAATGCTCTTCGTTTTCTTCAGAGAAATTTCAAAGAAGAACAGAATCTCCTATTCTATAGTTGATTTCTTGAGATATGGAAGAAATCCTTATTGTAGTTTGATGGTCATTTGTTTTCCTCATTTATATATATATATATATATATATATATATATATAGTGAAATTCAGTAAATGTAACCACTTCAGTTTATCTTCATGATATTCCAATTGTTTCTACTGCTGAACTAATAATCCCGCAGGGAATAATGTTAATGGAACAGAATTAAGTGACCAAGAACAAAGTGAAGTATATGCATGAACAATAATTTCCTGTACAACCTGTAAACTTACTTTTTTTAACTCGTTTGTTACTAGACATCTTGCAACTTTTTATCTACACTTTTCCCAATATATTTAAGTAGCGTCAAGCTGAATGAAGTTTCATCTGTATAAATTATTCAGATTATCCAATTATGTATTTAAGAGGCACATTTTTGTTGTTGTTGTTGTTTTACGCTGATTCATCTTCTAAGTATAGTTTCTGCATTTGAAAATTCGTTTCATTTCAATTATTAATCTTTCTGTATCTCGTTGGGACGTGATGACAACCAAAATAACCGTATTAATATTCAATGCACTGACTCAGATATGAGTAGAAAACTCTATTTATCCTCGAATTGCAAGAAACAGTTGCAAAATCGTTATGTTGGCTAGAATTACCTACTAATAATCACGCTAAGGCAGTAAAAGTATTTAAAAGCAAACTCCTGCTACTTTAGTGATACGTAGAATATGTGTCCGGCTGAGTGATTAAAAGACCTTGCTGAACCTATCTCATTATCCTAATATGTCCTATTTAAGGGTTTTCTTCGTGCTAATATAACATCCTTAAATCTTTTGAGAGAACGATCTGAACTTCAATAATGTCTTTTTTGGCTACAACCAGTAAACTATGGAGGGAAGTTCATTTACTTTGTAAAATCTGTAGTATTTTTCCACTAAATTTAGGATCAGTGATTTATCTGTATAGATAAAGTTGTTTTTAAGCGTATCATAATGATGACAAAATTTATGAAATGTCAAAATTGTTGAAGAAATTGGCATGTAAATCTCAGTGAAATAAATGTGAACATTTGTGCCACATTTTTGTGTTATTGTTATAATAAGCAAGAGGCTTTATTTGAAATAGGAACTAAAACCTGCCTTTGTTTGAGATTAGCAACTACTTGTTCAATATTAACTTATTTATCGAAATATAAGTAAAATTTCACAAGTGATATGCACAACGCACCTTACCATGGAGTTTTTATTCAGACTCAATACTTGAGCAGTGATGACTTTTTGTAACAGAATGGCAATATTATCTGCAAGTAAACAACATGATAATATAAACCATAATGGTAGTTAGGGGTTTGCTACTAACTAAATGTCATATGAGAAGTAACTAGCAGGAACATTTTCACATAGCTGCACTAAGTAAATTGCTTTGATTTTTTTCAGAGAAAACTAATAATGCATGAATGGGATGGAGACCAGCATAATTCAAAGTTATATGGAAAAAGGTAAATATACTTCAAAGTGAACACTATTTTTTTAAAGTACTCCAATATAAAGTTAGGCTGTCTGTTTCCAAAAGCGGATGATTAAATGTCAAGATGGTGATTCATTACTTCGTGTCATTGAAAATATATTTTGGACGTGTGACTTTAACTTTTAAATGCTATGCTAGATAATGTAAGGACTAAACACTTTCATAAAGTAGTAATAACTATTTTTTATTAGGATTTTAAGCAAATATTTGCATATTGGTGGACAACGGAAGGGTGATAAAATCAGAAATATAAGAATGGACAAACATATCCTACACTTGGTCAATACATTAGGTGTGTCTGACAGGAAATACCAAAGTAAATTACCTGCAAGAGTGGAATTAAATTTTATAAGAAGTAAATCTATCGAAAATATATTTTAGGCTATAGGAAAAATAAGTGACTATTTACGGTTCCTGATTTTTTTTTCACATTTATTTTTCTTTAACTAACAGTCGTTCATTTCCAGAATGGAGTCTAATAAGTAATACAAGTTTTCTAGCAACATGTTTATAGAAAAAGTTAATATGCACCTGATACCTCAACAGAAAACAAACGACAAAGTTAAAACACGGCATGATTGCCAAACAAGCGAAATAAATAAGCATCCTTTGTGTCATTACGAAAGATTCAGCAAATAGTAATAATTCAAGAAAAACCACATTGGACGAAAAGTATTGTGAAGTAGCAGGAGTTTGCTTTTAAATACTTTTACTGCCTTAGCGTGATTATTAGTAGGTAATTCTAGCCAACATAACGATTTTGCAACTGTTTCTTGCAATTCGAGGATAAATAGAGTTTTCTACTCATATCTGAGTCAGTGCATTGAATATTAATACGGTTATTTTGGTTGTCATCACGTCCCAACGAGATACAGAAAGATTAATAATTGAAATGAAACGAATTTTCAAATGCAGAAACTATACTTAGAAGATGAATCAGCGTAAAACAACAACAACAACAAAAATGTGCCTCTTAAATACATAATTGGATAATCTGAATAATTTATACAGATGAAACTTCATTCAGCTTGACGCTACTTAAATATATTGGGAAAAGTGTAGATAAAAAGTTGCAAGATGTCTAGTAACAAACGAGTTAAAAAAAGTAAGTTTACAGGTTGTACAGGAAATTATTGTTCATGCATATACTTCACTTTGTTCTTGGTCACTTAATTCTGTTCCATTAACATTATTCCCTGCGGGATTATTAGTTCAGCAGTAGAAACAATTGGAATATCATGAAGATAAACTGAAGTGGTTACATTTACTGAATTTCACTATATATATATATATATATATATATATATATATATATATATAAATGAGGAAAACAAATGACCATCAAACTACAATAAGGATTTCTTCCATATCTCAAGAAATCAACTATAGAATAGGAGATTCTGTTCTTCTTTGAAATTTCTCTGAAGAAAACGAAGAGCATTAACAGTGTAATAAATATCTGAGTCGACCAGATATTATATCGATTCAAATAGTTTAACCTCGCCTAGCTAGCTCGCTAGTTTTCTAGCCAGTCCTAAGCCCGAGAAAAGAGAGAGGGTTGGGCGTGAGCCCAGCAGCCGTATCACGGAAAATCAATCATATCGCAACACAAACTCCAAAGTATAAGAAAAATATTTTCTTAAACAAATTTATTTTTCGATAAAACTGGAGAGACGAAATGACTACGGCTGATGAAAGCCTTCGGGAAGAAAGTCAGCCAATGTGTCTTCTTTCGATAAAAGCAAAAATAAAAAAATGGCGACATGGAATGTTCGTGTCATGTACGAAGTAGGGAGGGTTGCACAGGCGTGGCCAAATGAATGAGAAAATAAAGCATAGAAGTGCTAGGAATCTGTGAGAGTAGATGGGATGGAAGTGGTGTATCCAAATTGTCAACTGGAGAGTCAGTAATCTTCTCCGGTCACCAAGGCAACAATATCGAGCACACTGAAGCAGTGAGTGGCAATCACAATGTTACCAACAGAAGCGAAAGCTCTCCTTCAGAATTGTGACGGCAAGATTCAACTCGAAATGCAGGGAGGTCACAATTATTCAATGCTGTGCTTCCACAAACGAGTCAGAAGAAGAAGCGAAGAAGGGAGATAGATTTCTATAGACAAATGCAAACAGCATTGGGTAGCATCCCAAACGGTGACATTCAAATCCTCATGGGCGATATAAATGCTGAAGTGAGAGCAGACAATACAGGGAGAGAATTCACCATGTGTTGGGAGGATCTCGGAGAAATGAATGAGAACGGGAGACTCTCCTCGGATTTATGCACCTTCATTGGTTTGGTGATTGGAAGCAGCGTGTACAAGCACAAGGGCATCCACAAGGCGGCATTGGTTTCATCAGATGGACACACCAGAAACCAGATAGACTTCATCTCAATCCCAAGAAAGTGTAGACTCAGCCTGTTGGACGCAAAATCGAGAAGAGAAAGAGATATGGACTCAGATCATTATCTTGTGCAAGGAGGCTTTGAGATCAAATTGAAAGTCTTCAAAAAACCTGGAGAAAGACCACAATTCAAGCTCAACACTCAGGGACTGAAGGACGAATCTACAAAAGACACTGTCACTGTAACCATCAGAGCAAAATTGGAGACTACACAGAATCACTGAGGAAAGCTGTGTGGAAGAACACTGGAACTCTCTGAAAGTGACGTTGAAGGAAACTTGTGATGCTCCCTTAGGAAGAAAGAAGAGACAAGACGAGCAGTGGCTCTCTACGAGCACGTGGAACCTAATGGAAGAGAGAGAGACAGATTGTGAATTAGAGGGTGAACCAACGCCAACATGGACAAGGAGACGAGTAGCTAAGCCCAGTGTACATCTCACTGAATAAAAAAGTGAAGGAGAGTGTTAGGAAAGGCAAAAGACAGTTATACGACGCACTAACTGGCAACTGAAGCAGAATAGGCGGGCCGCAGGTGAAAGAAACCCCAGAACATCATATCAGATAGCCGGGTCTCTATCCGGGAAGAGATCAACGCAGTTGAAACCTATAAAAGATGGTCTCGGGAACCTAATTGCCAAAGAGGAGAGAGGAATAAAATAATGAGCTGATCGCCTCAAAGTACTGCTGGACTGACCACCAGCTGCAACTCGTCCAGAAATACCACCAACAATGACACGCGTCAGGTGATCCACAACGGAAAACCCAGCGAAGCGTTTGAAGTGAAGTCAGGAGTAAGAAGAGGCCATCTCCTGTTGCTGTTGATATTCCTGACTGTGGCGGGCTAGATTATGTGACAGATTGTGGGGTGCGGAGTGAGAAGACAGGAATACGCTGGACTGATAATAAGACTCTAGGAGGTTTGGAGTTCGCGGACGATTTATGTCTAATGTTACTCAAACTCAAAGACCAACAGGCGAATATACTTCATTCTACATGAATTGCAATCGATGAGTCTTTCGATGAAGTTTACAGGCTTGGCACTGGTGTCACGGAAAGCATTTCCAGTAGGCTCCAAGCTTTCTTCAGTCGCCGCATTCGCTCCCTGCTGAAAATGAGATGGCTGGTCAGAATGGGTAAGGAATTGGAAACTCTTTAGCGAACTAATCGATAACCTGTTACTCAACAAATATGTAGAAGAAAATTGTGATGTATCGGTCACATACCCAGGTGTCTGTCTGATGTGATTTTTCTTCTTGCCATCGCTCTTTCGATACCTAATTTGGAACATGTTTTTGCTATCGGGGGATGGCATGTCTGACCTAGTTGAAGTAGTGTTGTAGGTATACTGGGCAAACATGGGGCCAACTGAGATTGACCGGAGAATATTGAAGAATGTGGAGATGTTCAGTGAACCCATAATATTTCATTCTGAACCTGAGGGAGTTAGAAATAATATATTCAAATATTTTAATACAGTTTTTGAAGTATTGAATTTAGATAATTTTTTAGATATTACTTAACATTTATGCTGTCGTAAGTGTGTCAGTGGTTTCTTAATAACTGCTGTTAACTGACCTATATGAGGATTAACGGTATATGTACATATATACTGTTGTTTCGTAAAGTTATCTCGTCATTCGTAAGCTATGCAAGGAATGCCCACCAATGCATCACTGTTGATAAGTGCAGTTAGGAAGTAAATCATATCGACAAGTCTTTTAATATCTTCTTTATATGATACTCAAATAAATATGATAAATTGCAAAGCAAAACAACAGATCCCGAGTTTATACAAGAAACGAAACTCTGGAAGGCTGTTATTATAGAGGTCAGCTGATCAATCTCTGAAAAGATTTTGATCCAACCCAGGTATTTCTTCACATGTATCTATGTGCTTTTAACAATTTACTTGCTATGAAGTCGTCACTTTTGTTTTTGCAGTATGTTGGATGGGAGTAGGGACACCGGATGCACATAGATGTTCTGATCACGAATACCACTTGACTTCACCAGCAACATTATACGTTAGCTACCTGTTTCTCATAACCCTCTCTACTTAATCGAGAATTCACAACCATGTGATATCTAAGTCTATTTCAGTATCAGAACAAGTATAAACACATTTACAAAAGGAAACAGTGATATGTATGTATCATCAGTGACGTAGGTGTGAACGAAGGTATCCATAATAGGATAAATACATCTATGGTTTATTTACAGACTGACCGTGATCATCATAAATGGATAATCTGTTGTTTAGCTGTTCACATATCACTAGTGTAGTCAACGTACATTTCGAAGTAGTTGCTAGTATATAATTCTACTACTTGATTTTATTCACTAAGCAAAATAAGAAAACATTAGAGGTGAATGGCAATACGAATCAAGTTTACCTGATTTCACACATAGTAGTATAGCATTTCTTACTGGGCGGTATTTCAAGTAAAATTTATGGACAGTCAAGTCATACAACTTCTTATATTGTTTAATGCAGTTTTACTCCCTTGTTTTCTTTCTGCGTTACAATTTTCCGTATGTCTGAAATTCATACTTCGTCATTCACATTCCTTGTGTTGAGTACTGAACAAGAATCCGGTGATTAATCTTTCTTAAATTAATTTACTACTCCTTATACGTTTGCACTGTCATTTCCTGTTGTGTGATTGCTGGCAAATGTGCGCATCATATGACTGAAGTTTTTTAAGATGATTTCTATTGAAGCGGTATCTAATTTAGCTAAATTCCTTTGTTCTGATGCCATAATTTACTGTGAACTACTGGTTCGACCTATATGCTTGGTTTCACAGACAGTAAATTATATTTAGTAAATTAAGATAAAGTTTGCGTTCGAGTGAGTTCAGAGGTTTAAACACAACCTGATTTAGAACCCAGAATACTTTTTCAGATGTTACTTCCTTATATAGCAGTACTATGGGAGCATTAAATGCTTTAAATGTTTTGTTAAAGAATAAATAAACTTACCCATAAGTAATAACACCCAAAACCAACTATTCACTTGCATTAGTCGGCTACACCTTTCGTTCTCTGCAAGAGTTTGTGGTTTTTAAAGTTGACTTCATTAGACGAAATGTCACTTTTACTATTAAATGATATTAACAGTCAGCTTCATATATTTCCTCAGCTAATTGAAAGTGATTTAAGTGGCTGGCAATAATTATCTTCTTAGTGAGTACCCTTCATGGGCGATAGTCGCCTAAAGATTTTCAAGATCAACTGACCACTGTTAACTAATTATTAAAATCTAGAGATTATCTTCAAACTTGCTCAAATAATTTTTCTAGCGACATACCCTTGCGACAGATGACGTTATTAGAGAGAAAAGGACAAGAATCTCAGGGAAATTATCCTTTCAGAGATTTCTTTGTTGAGATTCTTTTTATTTTCTCTCAGATGGAGTTATTGTATCATAGACAGCAACTGGTCAGTGTTGTATGTTTTCAGCAGAAAACTACAGATAAACATTCTTGAAAAACTGAGCTATAAAAATATCAATGAAGACAGTTTAATGTCTGCATAATTTTCAAAATTTGATAAATCATTCTTTCAACACATTCTTTATCTAATTGATATGTAGTCTTGCTTTTTACATTTTTGTAACTCAGTACTTCATATTGCCTAAAAGAAGAAATAGTTATCATTCTGTTGTAGTATTTTAAACTGGTAAAAGTAAATCAAGGACAGACGTATTCATTGATTCTTTTCATCCATTCAATTTATAATAATACTCAAATCTACAGTTGTACTTAAGGATACATTGATACATGCACATAAATATAAATCCAAAGAGAAATTCAGAAGTATATCAGTTATCATTTGATGTCGGTAAGGCTGGTAGTGTTAGTGATATATAAGAGGAAGTTAAGAAAATCACTTATACTTTATCTTATTCCTGCATCCTTCATTTTTTCTTGTTTGATGTCGACGAAAATTCCTTTGTTAATGTATACAATATTACTATTTCTGATGGTAACAATAATAATGACAGTATCAGACAAAACTGTATGTAGGGTAGTTGGAAATAAAAATTAGTATACGATAGATACTTCAGTATGTTTCTATCAAAGTAGTATTATTTTTCCAAACATTTAATCATTTTCAGTTATTTTGTAACCGTGTTACAATAAGAGAATTAAGAGCTGCTTTCTGTATGTATACGTGTAAATCAAAATATGAGACCATCTGCTCACTCAGAGGAAAAGATAATCTACTGATTAGTAAAGTGAGTATTTCAAACAACTTGTTCGGTATTGTTTTAAGCGAGCTGACTCATTGTACAAATATATTCAAGATAACGTTTATTTTGGGTGGAAATTTCTGAAATATCTTTTACTAATTCTGTCCTTCTCTTTTTGAAAGATTATGAGACAAACAATGCTTTCATTTCTCTGCATAATGTTTTTTGTCTATAGTATATTCCATATTTAAGTATGATTTTCTTGCATCTTATATACTGACATTACTCATTGTTAGAAAAAAATACGCTTGAGAACATTCCATATTGGCTTATGAAGGATTAATTTTTTTCACACTGGTATTTTGATACAACAAATAAACAAACTATTATGGGTTGCACATTTTCTGATATTTAAGTTCCACATAAATATTAACAGCGTACATAATTTACAGTTAACTGATTCTAAGCGTTCCTAGATGGTGCTTTTCCTTTCACTGAAACCTGAAATCACAGCGTTAAAATGCAGTAACATGATGTATGGTTGTGAATGAAAATGATTGACGAACAAACATACTACTGGATGCAGAACATTCGTGCTTTCATACTCTGAGGAAACCATCAAGTGACATCACTAGACAAAACCTCGAGTGGAACCCGAAAGGGAAGCGGCGAGTTGGTCGTCAGTGCAAGGGTGACTTGGAGGAGGTCATGTGAAGAGGAGATGAAAACGGGTGGGCAGACTTGGAACCAGGTGAAGACTCTAGCAGAGAACCAAACGTAATGGAGACGTGCAGCTGAAGCCCTATGTTCCTCTGGGAATTAAAGGAAACAATAATAATAATATAATATACTCTGTAACTGAGAGAAAGTACATTGAGTAACCCAGTGCATGATTACGAAGAATTTTCTTTTATTAAGTCTTTAATTTAAAACAGTATTATTTTCATGTGACAATGCATCGGTAATAAAGTGTTTAAATATAGCAGTGGGGTTTTGAATTCATGTCTTTTAATATATATATATATATATATATATATAGTTACGTTTTCTCAGTTGGATTGTTTAGTTGAGAGGATCTTATTGTTTTTATAGACAGCACCTTCACTGCTGACTTTATTATGAAGTAAGCTTTTGAAATTGTTCATAAGTGTAACAGCCGTCTTCCCAGAGACCATAAAAGTGATTCGGTGTTTTCGGAAATTTTCACACCCCTCTGTACACTTATTTATTGGTTACTTTGTTGACCTGATAGTTTGCCTTTGGATGCTCTGACTTCTTTTTCATCCTTTAAGTGTAACTCTGATCAATTTCAATGCGTCGGCTGATTAGAGATTTGTTTGAGTATTGGGCTTCTAGAAAATTCATAGTATTTTTGAATTTTTCCTTGTTTAAGATTTCTACATTTTCCAGTCAAATTGCTGTTCATTGTTGTCTGCATGCAGTTATGTGAGTTAATGGATATTATCTCTCTTGGCAACCAGTTTATGTTGTTAGATGAGAAGACGAGAAGGACTTGCAATATTAAGTAACTCATAGTTATTGCAATTTATTCTGTAGATGATGTTGGTTTTGTCTTCTTCTCACTGTCTCCTGTGGTTGACATAACATAGATTGAAGTGATTTTTTGGTCTGCGGCACACATCTATTCCAAAGGGCTTCAGTCGTCCCCCAGTGATTTAAGAGAAAGTCTTCTTATATGAAATCTTGGTTTTTCACGTGTTTTACTGGGTGATTTTGAATTGATCAGTTGGGTTGAGAGTAAGTGTCTTTCAGGAAGATCCTTGGATATCCCTCTTTTTCTAAAGGGGGTTTAAGATATTTCTTTTTTATTCTTCTCAAGATAAGGGCGCTGAAGTGTATCCTGGCTTTTCCGAATAATGTTTGCATACGGTTGTTCTGTGTGCTCTCGGGCTGATTTTGTTGTAATTCACTATTTGGTCTGTAGTAGTTGACTCTCCTCCTACCACTGTTTAATTTTTCTTCGTCTGTTTATCTGATTAGGACATTCGAAATGGAATTTTGTCCCCGGATTTCTTTTCATTTTAAATTTGATTTTTCCGGAAACGTAATCAATGAAGTTGTGAATCCTTTTAATTAATTTTTTCTAGTCGTCGCAGATGTGTTATTCAAGTGATGTCTTCACATTTGAGGTTTGCTTTCTAGAGGAATTATGGTTTCAGGCCATTTTATAACAGCACCAGCAATCAGCCTTGACTTGGGCAATTCCATAGGCGTCCTTATTATTTATTTATTTAAGTGGCCATTGAATTAGAAATATGTTATTAGACATAAATCTATGCATTCTATTCCACTTTAGCATTGTATTTTTGAGTAATGGGATAGGTACTCATCATTACTGAGTAATTGTTGTATTGTTTATTTCGCTGGTTTGCGTTTAGTCAAAGTGTATAATACTGTGAAATCAAAAGATACTGTGATTTTATGACTGTCTATTCTAATGTCTTTAATTTTTCCCCGGAAATTGATTTGGAAGTTTAGTGGAAAGTTGATAGTATTCTGTGAAGTAATCTGGTTTTTGTTACATTTTGTTAGATAAATTGCGTGTCGCGGTACCCAGAAATAAGACCATTGGTCGTAGCAGGATATTCAGATCTACGACAGAACGGGTTCACTAGCTATTGTTGGCTTTTGATCTTCCGTTGTGATTCGAATTGCTTTGTAGGGTTTATTTAAGCGATTTGTATTCGGTTGTTTAATATTTTAATAAGACTTGTTGTGAACCATTGTTATACGAGATTATCTACTGTGGAAATTTCATCTCTCTGGTGTAGTCCAGTCACGCTTGTGGTCATCAGGAGTGACAGCAGTTCAACTTGTGGAGAATTCCTAAAACTTTCTTTATATTGGAATCACCGCTGAGGATGTTTTCAAGAATGCCAATGAAAGTTTCTCAATTAAACAATCAAGCTGAGAAGACAGAACTACACCAGTACCATGTACCTGTTCTGCTAATGTTCTGTCATTTCTAAATCTTATAATAGCAATATACTTCTTTCTGAACGAGAATGGAAGGCAGTTATCCAGTAGAGGACAATTATTATCTCTCCTGTCAACCATTGTTAGATATAAACCTCTGACTAATTCCCCAGTGAGATGGAGAGTAACCAAACAGCGCAAAAAAATAAATGATTAGATTAATCATCACAGATACACACTATCTGATCCAGAAATATCAATCAATAATCAGCATCCAGAAAGAAGAAGAAGAGAAGACTTATAGCTTAGAGATCCTAACAGCGCTTATCATCCCGACTATATTGCCAGGTAAATACACAAAGAACAAAGAGGAAATTTTGGAGGTTGGTTATTAATCCAATTTTTGACTCTTCGGAGTAATCGATGAACTTATAACTACATCATTATTTATTTTTACTTTGTCTTAATTACAGCTTTTTGTAGTAGTCAAAATTATAACTATTGGTTCACGTTAAGTATTACTTCTTCGTTCTAACGGGTTTTCGTTTAGTTGTTCACGAATCTGACGAGTTTCAGTTTCTCTTTTCCATATGTCTATTAAGGTGATTCAGGATGCTGAAAATTAAAAATGCGTAGAACAGATTTAGTAAAAGCTTTAAAAAAACTGGATGAAATACAATCAGTCAAAATCTAAATGGTGATCCATGATCTTATTTTGGAGTTTGACAGGATAAAAGGTTTTATCTGAAATATGTTTAGATCGATCAGGGAAGTGACTGCAGAATCAAAACCTCTAGTTCTTTTCACTAATACCTGGATGGGAACCATTCATTAATTAGAGTATAACGTCTGCAAGGAAATTATTTAACACAAATCTTTAATATTTTGGAGATTTTTATTTTTTTATTTACAGCTTGATTCCACACCGTATTTTCAGTACAAGTGTGGAATTTTCAGCATGGATATCGGAAGCCCAAATTCAGGCCGACCATAGATATCGGGTGTGCGCCGGCAGGGGATCGAACCCCGAACCATGTGCATGGTCGGCGAGAGTCCTAACCACTGTGCCACCGACGCACAGTTAAATGAATAATGATCCATAGAACTATGATAAGTCAGCTTGCAGGCTGTATGATCATTTAAGTTAAGTGCAACATGAGCAGCAAGTTTCATATAAACTTCACGCAGTAAAAATATTCTCTGTGTGATATTTTGAATAAACAAAGTGGCATAGAATTACATTTTGCAACAATAATCAAGTCTTCTCTTAACAATTTCTTGAAAAGCCTTCCATGATCATTCGGTCATTTTTTAGATTAATAATGTACAAATTAATATGAAGTCACATTGCTTCAACGAATATCAGGATGTTCAATGAAGAAACCATAATTTGTAACTTGGTGGTCCTTAATTTGTTTCATCGACGTTTTATTGTTGAACACTCTTGAAAAGTTTCAAACTATAACTAAATGTATGTTCATTAAGTTTAGATGTTTTCGGTTGTTCTCATCAGTTTATTAATTTCCAAGGCCAATTCACTATATTTTAACTAACTCAGGTCTACTTGAATTTAGGTGAATGTCCATCGTCTAAGTATAAAACAGAGAACTCAGATGTCGTGATGCTTAACAGTGCCACATCGAAAGAGACATTTTCACTTTGAAAACAGCTACAAATACGAGAGCTTTTTAAAAATTCAGAGAAATAGAAAATTAATTAACACGTTTAAGTCTCTTTATTGGTGACTTGAAAATCTCTTCGATTTTTAAATCTTGTCAGTAGCATTGCGAAAAATACTTTATTACTCATATTTCAATTATAAATTTCAGTCTAGTATTAAAATTGTGTAGAATTAAACTCGGAGATATAGGTATGGCACTAAGAACCGGTATATCCTTGCTTTGATATTCTGTTTGTTATACATGTCCTTGATGAATTAATAAGCTACATATTTAAGTGCTATTGTGGCGTGTGCTACTGATTAGATTTATCAGTAGTATATGAAGAGATGTTCATCGACATAAAAATATCAAAAGTACGGAGAGAGATTTAACTTCAGAGAAAGCAAACGATTCAGCGTTGTGGAGATAAATGGGAAACAATGTAAAGGCCAGATGTAGCACAACACGGAAGATCTGTGCAAATGGTGATTTGAGGATAAGGTGTACATAATTTCCCTATATAACATTGGTTTCAGAAGTGATCAGTTGACTCATGAGTAAACTTAAAAATTGCAGGTTAATAAATCAGAGATCTGCCAACTGGAACAAAAACAAATAGTCTAGTTAAGGTCATGAAACAATTCGACTAAAAGCTGTTATATTATATTAGATTTTTAACTACAGAGGAATGTGTAGTCCTGCAAAATTCTGAGAAAAATAATTGTTCATATTTAGGCATAGTTTTCACTATATTTCCGAAAAATCATGTGATTCTTAAGAAAACAGACAAAAATTCTAAATTTCTTCCCGGAACATATTTTTTTAATGCAGGCATACCAGTAAGCTAAAAGGCGTATCAGGAATTTGGTTTAAAGTCGTTCAATATTTGAGAAGTTTTATGCATTCGTGGATAAAAAAGAGGCTTTACTTCCAATGTTTCCTTTTCATAATAAAATTATAATAGAGAATTGCGATTTATGTAGGTTTTTTACGTTTTTAATACGGGATTATAAATAGAAATATTTTCAGTTGACATGCTTTGTATATCGATTAAACATAATCGTCGTATTAATGAAGTTTAGTTCAAATGATACTCCGACAATAAACAAAACACAAATAGCATCAATGGAAAGTATTTTATTCAAAGAGAAGAATCAAGCCAATGAAAGAAAGAATACATAACAAGGATAAAAATGACAGCACGATGAACTACAATATGTATGACAGCACCCAAATAAATTCTAAACAAAGTACTAGAATAATCCATCCAGATGTGATCAGATTGACTAAATCATATATATGTTCGGCAATTACTAAATAGACTCGTGTGATGATTTATTTCATGCACTCCATTTGTTAGGAAACTTTAATAGCGTCCAGGAAAACATTAATTTTACCGTGGAATATGAAGATGATGGAGAACTCAACTTCCTGAAAATTACCGTTAAACGCAGAATAGATGGCGTATTGCAAAGATACATCCGACGAAAACGCACACGAACTGAAAGTTACCTGAATTTCAACAGTTTCTGACCAATTAACCGCAACCGTGCCTTAACCAAAATATTATTTCACCGAAGGAAGATGGTATGTTGCAGCTACAAACTGTAGAAGGAGCTTCGGATAATAGAAAGGTGTCTGTGAGACAATGAATATCCTCAAAGATTTATCGATATATTTAGGAAAAGAGAAAACTAAAAAATACAAGAATACCTTAACGAAAAAGAAAAACCTGTATTCATTCACCTGAAATTCAAAGTTGAAGAAATCTCAGATATGACCAATAGACGATTTAAGAAATCACTGGGCTAGGACGTACGCTGGGGCTGGATTGATTTTTGTGTGTCAAACAGCATATTCCTTAGTCCATTCAAAAGGCATAATATACTATTCGTTTGTTGTCTGCAACTGTGTGGATCGATTTATGTGTAGCTACCAAAGTAAATGCATTCGAATAACAACGAAAGGGCTTATCTTAGAGTTCATGAACATATAACAAAGGTCTGTGATTAGGAGCAAATAACTCTTTTAGTAAGGCAGTCACGTGGCATTAAATTGACAAAAAAACAGGATGTAGACATGTTGAACCCATCTTCGGAGATGATAGTCACGTATTTAATAGCTGCATTGGCTAAAATCAAATAGCTCAGACTGTGTGTAAAATTTCATGCGCTAGTTTTAAAAAACATTGTAAAAGATACGTTAGTGGACAAAAATTGTAATTCCAGTGATATCTCATGCTAACAGTTCAAATTAAACGCTTTCAGAAATTCAGTTTAATGCCTAAGTCAAAATTTTCAATTGTATCTTACAGTAGGGAAGGAAACAGTATGACCACCACAGTGAGAGTGATCCTCTCCAAGTTGGATATGAGTTTAGTGACATTTATAATGAATGAATCACTTATTTTCTTTCTCAGCATGAAAATTATGTACTTTGAGATTTAAAATGTTGCAGAAATTCATAATCATTAACACCTAATCAAGCAAATATCTACTGTTTCAGTGTCACGGAATCATGAAACCCTAGTGAATACAGTTTTTTTTATTTGATGCAGTGGGACTTTATAACCATAAAAACGGTACCTGAATTCGACTTCAAAATTCTCGCTTTAGTCTGGAAACCATAATAATCAGAAGAATTTTCACTTCAAGAATAATGATTTATCGTAGATATAGTAATATCAGTTAAAAATTAGGTTTCATATGAATGACAATAAGAAGTTACAGGATTTCATCATGAACTGGCATCGGTTGAAGAACCAATGGAAAACCTGGGACTACTGGTGAGCTGTTTCGTTCTAGTTTGGGACTCCTCATAAGTACGCATCCACTGATGAACAGTCCCAAACTAGAACGAAACAGCCGTCTAGTACTCCCAGATTTTCCAATGCTTCTCTAACTGATGGCAGCTCATGATGAAATCCTGTAACCAATCAATCAAATCCCTACAAACCAATACTTGATTAACAATAGAAAGTGTTTTATTGTCCTATCAACGTCCTAAATTCCAGTTGATTTATTCCACTGAATTATTATTATTAATATTCCTTTGCGTTCTGAGTGAAACATAGGGCTTCAACGACACATCTCCACTTTGTTCTGTTTTCTGCCATCCACTTCAGCTGGATCCACGATTGACCTAACTCTCATCTTTTCCTCACACGATCTCTTCCATGTCACTCTAGGACGACCCAATCATCGCTTCCCGTTTGGATTCAACTCAAGGGCCTGGCGTGCAATGTCATTCGGTGGCCTCCTCAATGTATGCCCGATCGGCTCTTGGTTGGTTTCTTCCCATAGTTTCTTGTTGCTTATTCTTTCTGACCATTTGATCCTCAGTATGGAGCCAGCGAATGCAGCTGTTGATGAAAGTCTGCAGCCTGTTGGAAATCCTTTTCGTGAGACGCAGTGCAAGTTTCTAACCTACATAAAAGAACCGACTTCACATTGGTCTTCAAAATGCGAATCTTGTTCCTTATGCTGGCTGAGTGCAGGGGATTTCCAAACTGGTTTCAGGTTGGTGGATGAAGGCGTATCTTGCCTTTCCGATTCTGACTGGCTTTGACATCTTCATCCGTTCCGCCTGTAGTTGAAACGATGCTTCCCAGATAAGTGAAGGAGGTAACCTCTGTTAAATCTCTCCCGTTGATGGTTATTGGTGCTGGTTGTTGTTGCTGTTGATTGGTTATCTTCATCACCTCCGTCTTCTCTGTGTTCACCTGGAGTCCTGCTTTCGCTGCCTCTTCGGCCAGTTTGTTGGTTTTCGCCTGCAAGTCTTCGAGTTTGTGTGACATTAGACACATATCATCCACGCGTGAAATCCAGATCTTGTAGAGTCTTCTTATAGGTGGTCCAGCGTACTTCTGTCTTCTCACTCCCGACACACAGTCTGAAGCATGATCCAGTCGAGCACCACAATTAAGAATATCATCGGTGATAATAGGCAGCCAGCCTTGTCCTACTCCTGTATGCACTTCGAACGCCTTGCTGAGTGATCACCTGACTGACATGTGGCATTGTCATATAGCCAGCTGTTGAATGAGGTTGGGAAAGACTTGGGCACTGCACGCCGCAGTGTTGAAGTAGTTTCCAAATTACTTCTCGGTCAACACTGTCTGTCTAAGGCCTTTTCGAAGTCGATGAAGTTGAGGTGGAGTGAGGTTAGACTGCCATTCTATGCTTTGTTCTGTGATGACGATGCGTAGAGTGACAATTTGATCAGCACATGATTTGCCTTTGCTTAATGCAGCTTGTTCCGGTTGGCGGAGTTCTGTATCCAGTGCATCCTTTATTCTCCCAGGATGATGCGACTTAGTGTGGTGGATAAGAGCATGATTCCACGCCAGTTCTTGCACAAGCCTGAATCGAGGTAGTTAGCGTTTCTTCCAATCAGTAGACAGCTTTCCTTCTTTCCAGACGTTTTGCAGTAATGGAGTGAGAACATCTGCCGTAATCCCTGGGGCCGTCTTCAGTGCTTCGGGAGGAATTCCGTCTTTTCCTGCTGCCTTCCCGACTGTACTTCAGTAGTTTGGTCGCATTCAGGATTTCTTCTTTCGCTGGAGGATTCGTGTCAACTGACAGGCTTTTCCGTGTGTGCTGTTGGTGGTGGTTGTATTTCTGGGCGAGTTGCCGGTGTTGGTCGATTCAAGAGTCCTTTAAAGTGGTCAGTCCATTGTTTGATTTGTTTCTCCTCCTTGGTGATCGGGTTCCCTTGAGCATCTTTCATTGGTTTCATCATCTGGGTTGATCTCTTCCCAGATAGAGACTTGGTTATCTGATATAGTGTCCTGATGTCTCTTTTGCCTGCGCCCTGCCTGTTCTGCTTCAGTTACCAGCCAGTGTGTCACAGAATTGTCGTTTGTCTTTTCTAGAACTCTTCTTCAATGCTTTATTCAGTGCAGTGTACATTGAAGTCAGCTTCTCCTTCTGTTGTGCATCTTTGCAATGAATCATCTCTTTCATTATCCACCTCTCCTCCATTAGCTTCCAGGTATCCGTTGACAGCCATTCCTTGTCTTGTCTCTTCCTTCTCCCTAGAACAGTTGTACACGTCTCCTTAAATATCGCTTTCAGAGAGTTGCAATGTTCTTCCACACAGGTTTCCTCAGTGATGCCACGTAGTGTGTCCGACTTTGCTCTGATCTTATTTGTAGCGAAGACATCCATCATAGTTTTGTCCTTCAGTTTCTGAATGTTGAACCTGAATTGTGGCTTGCCCCCAGTTACTCTGAAGGATTTCAGCTTCGCCTTGAAGGTTCGTAGAACTAGACGATGGCCTGATCGCACATCTGCTCCCCTTCTCGACTTTGTGTCTAGCAGACTGCGTCTCCTTTTCCTTGAGATGGAGAGGAAATCTATCTGGTTTGTGGTGTGTCTGTCAGGCGAAATCCATGTTAGTTTGTGCATATCCTTGTGTTTGTACACGCTCCCTCCGATCACTGAATCGTTGAAAGAGCAGAAGTCTGCGAATAATTCTCCGTTCTCATTCATTTCTCCAAGCGGGATCCTCTCGACCTATGATGAGTTCTCTTCCTGTATTATCTGCTCCCAGTTAGACTGGCATTTATATCGCCCATGAAGGTTTTAATGTCACCATTTGGGATGTTGTCCATTACTGTTTGTAGTTGTGTGTAAAAATCCTCCTTCTTTCCTTGTTCCTCGTTGTTTGTAGCAGTGTGCGTAGCATTGGATAATTGTTACCTTCCTTCCTTTAGAGTTGAATCTTGCTGTCATGATCCTGGATGAAATTGGTCCCTACTGCATTAGAGCTTTGGCTGCCACTGGTGACATCGTGATAGCCACTCGCTCAATGTGTTCGTGGATGTCGTCTGCGTAGGTGACCGTAGTAGATGATTGGCTCTCCTGTTGACAATGTTGTCAATCCATATCCACTCCATCTGCTTTCGCAGATACCCAGTACTTCTAAGCCATATCTCCACATCTCTTTGGCTACCTGGGCAGCCTTCCCAGCCAGCCTAGTACACTGTACGGACATTCGATTCTTACTCTTGCTTTCATTGAGAGAAGACACATGGGCTGGCTGACTGACTTCCCGAAGGCTTTCACTGACCGGTGTCATTTCGCCTCTCCGATTCGAGCGAAGAAGAGGATTATTGTTATTTGAAGTTTTTGTCTTTATAATATATTTTGTGTGTGTTGAAGTTTCTCTAGCGTTTTGAAAGATTTAGTGGTGTGGGTTTGCTGGCCCCACACCCAACCCTCCCTCTTTACTCGGGCTTTGGACCGGCTAGAAAACTAGCAAGCTAGTTAACTAGGCGAGTTTATTCCACTGAAGAAGATCAGACAGAATGACTACGCTGTTTCTTAGTTGCAATCTGACGACAGTGTCGATTTACAATGTTATTCATGTTCATGGTCAGAGAACACTAAGTGAGGAATCACATAATTTTGAATGCTGATACATTATAGTATTGAGCATTATTTTAGTTTTGGTGACGAAATGACTCCTTTTGCGGGACCAATGAAAACCAAAGAGTGATGAACATCTGTTCCGTCCTGGTTTGGGACTTTTCATCAGTACGCACCTATTTCTTCACCTGGGATCACACCTAGGACCCTCAGGTTACAAGACGGACTCATATACCATTCAACCACTGGGATGGAATCTAACTGCCGATCAATTCTTACTTCTCGCATTCCCAGTATAGAACGCGACCGCCAATTAGTGTCATCGGTGAATATCTTTTTACTTTTTACTGAAGTCAGTTCTTGATCAAAATTGAAATCAGTTGCTTCCCTGAAAACCAACACTTAAATATTCTGTATTATATTACATTTCAGTAAAATTCATCTACAGTCAGTAGTTTATGATTTTACGTGATAGAATAAAAAATATTACTGGTATAACTTTCTTTTCAAATTTGTGAAGCATTTTCCACACACTTATAGACACTGACAGGTAAGATTATAACAGCACTATTTCTGTCGTTTTGATGAAATATGAACGGTTCATTTTATAACAAAAGAAATATTTTGCTTTTTGTAGTTTGGTGCATACCAGCATTTTGAAAATACGCATAGCTTGATTTGAATAATGTAGGAACAACACATTGAGCAGAATAACACGACGTTTTATTTCGTTGATTGTTATCAACTGCACAAAGCCTAAAACAGTTGCAATATCAGTATACAATATTTTATATACTTTAATTAAAGTTAAAACTCAGCCAATAATGTTACATAAGTGAATAAGTTTGGAATTAAAACAAAAGAACTTCAGGTGTCAGTAAGCTTGTTTGTATATGTAGAATAGCTATGAGTACATTCAAAAGCAAAGAACGGAAGTTTGACATTAACTAGGCATGCAAACATTTAAATAATACATACTACGAAAAGTTTTATGGATTTAACGTGATTAAAATAATTAGCAGTCAAGTATTCAGGTCAGGAGCATGAATTGAGATAAAAATAAATTAAACAGTATGAAATAACATCATTAAAACTAACTGAAATAACATTTGTTTCTGTTTTGTTATTTCAATCAATTTTAACAATGTCCTGACTTTAAAAGCCACTCGTAACTTTTTATACATGCCAAAAAGGATTCTGACACCTGCGATTTCCCTTCAATTCCTAGCGTGTTCACAAACATAACTATTCACGGCTGAATTGTTTAAAGTATATGAAGATGCTATAACTGACATTGTAACTGTTTTAGGTTGTATGCAGTTGATAAGAATAAGTTTGTTGTTCTTGTTTTGTTCAAGTTCATCAAGCGAAAGAATTATATGAAGTTCTGTTTCATACTTTAATGTTGTATACTTTGGAATATGATTAAGGTCTTTGGTAAATATTGTATTCACAAAAATCGAATGCTCCGGTTTAGTATGATAATTTCTGTTTTCGAGGTTTGCAAATATTTCATATTGCCTACTATAATTGTTAGGCATAGGCAGGAATAAATTTAACTTTTGTTTTCAGGTTTTTAGTCTGACCACTTATACTGAACTTCTGGACAACAATTTATGAGTGTGGCCTGTATGGTTATTTTAAGTAGAACTTATGTAAGAGATTCTTATTCAACAATCCAACCAAAGTATCAGTATATCGGCATATTTAGTAAAACTTTTGTTAGTAAATTGTTGCTTATTAACCTAGTTTTCCTCCAAAAAGTATTTTAAAGGTTGATTGTGTCTCTTGAAGATATCTCATTTGTTGTAAAGATGTAAGATTTTTAACGCACTAAATGTAATGACTGAAGTGACCAAACTCGAAGTGTTGTGGTGTGACAGCAGTTAACCAAACTTTGCATTCTACTGTACAGCAAAATAAAACTTTATTAGGTTACACCCAGTCCAAAAATGTAACAAAGATAGTAAAACGACGGATATTTGCGATAACATCAGCGGTGCTTTTTAACAATAACGACATATAATACAGCACAGATGAAAACCTGTATACATGCAGTACTTTCTCAGTTACAAATCAAGTACCATACAACAAAATAATTTCATCATAATCGACGGTAAGAAGTACATCACAATCAAAAAGAATATCCTCAACATCGTGAGGTGCTTTAGGATGACATCCTCAGTTACTGCAAAAAACACTTAAAAGGGGAAGAAAAGAAAATTACCGATTACGAAAAAGAACAACTAACTTAGCAACGGAACAGGAATGTAAACATCTGAAAAAAAGTTTGTTATCATTGACAATGCTGAAAAGGGGATTATGATTTTTTTTACCAGAAGCGCCGGTGGTTCAATGATAGTATATTCGCCAATGGCGCACATGATCCCGGTTCGACACAGTCCTAAACCTCACTAGTTTACTAGCCAAGTAAAGAAAAGACAAACATTGATGGAGTTGCTATGAGTTCACCTCTAGGTCTTGTGCTGGCGAATATTTTCTTGTCAAAATTTGAAAATGGTACACTAAGAAATCCGATTAATGAGCTAGACCATTATTGTCAATATGCAGAAGACACTTTCATCGTTTGTGACAGAGAACTTAATGGACAAGAGCTTTCTAATATTTTTAATGATATTTACCCAGCTATTCATTTCACTTCCGAGGAAGAAGAAAATAATAGTGTATCTTTCCTAGATGTCCTCCTTTCCAAGAAAAGGGATAGATATTTGAGGAAAACAGAAAGGGCACTTGGGCGGGTAAGTACATACATTTTTATAGTTTCACATCGCTTCAATATCAGGGGAGTTAAGTTAAGCTCCTTATTTATAGTATAAGACGTATTTATTCAGACGAGTGTATTAATGAAGAAATATGCAACTTAAGTTTCACACCACAAGAAAATGGATATCCGCAGAACGTTTTAAAAAAGTACATTTCATTACCTGGAGATGGATTAATAACTGATACCGTAGAGAAGAAAACTTTTTATTTTAAGTTACAAAGGTGAAATTTTCACAGACATTCTGAAATGTTGACTTAACAGGACTATAGAAATAAGATTTCCTACAGCTAAACTGGGACTCAGTTTCTCAACTAATCCAATACTCACATAGTGAGTCAAGAATAAATTACCAGCGGTGGTCTCATAAATATGCATCTGTGAGTTTAAATCCTTCTGTGAAGCTAGTTACATACAGCGTACTCAGAGAGCTTTATCCACGCACGCACATGAACATGTGTCTGTATGGTAAAGGAGTAACAAAATGTATAAAGAGTGTGGTTTTAACCCACTTGGTAGATACTGGACATTTAATAAAGCCGGAGCAGGCCAGGCGTGTTGCAGGTAATCTATCTAGTGGAATTTGACTACACTTTCTATCAGTAGCCCAAGCGGTAGCAGTCAGTATCAGAAGACCTGGTTTCTGTGTTTGCAAGAAGTATGCCCAGCTGTTTGGTTTACCTTAGACTACAATAAGGTCAACAAATCCTCTATAAACATTGGTAATTAACACTTTAAATTCCCAGCCCATTTTCTTCATTTTTGCCTTTGTTTCATTGACAAACATTTTTACAGTCCTCTTAGGACTTCACGGCCTTTCTTATTATATATATTACCTTAGGTTTGTGATACTTTTCAGACTTGTCACTGTATTTACACAATCCTTTTCATTACACTTTATTAAGTTCTTTGTTATCTGGTATTCATTCATTAACTGTTCTTTGATTTTTGCACCACACCGTCGTTATTATTTTATTGTTATTTGTCATGTCTAACGTATCCTATTTGTTGGTTTGTAAGAGTTAGACTTGGGTTAACTTTGACCTAAATTAGCCACTCTTACAAAAACTTCTTCACCGCTTTATGACCTTAATTGTACTCTGCCTAATGTGCAAATACTAACGAACTGAATCAAGGTAAAAAGACTTGAGATGACTAGCGTGACTGGAACAGAGTTATATTTACACAAAAGCGATATGAGATTTGATAAAGAATAAGAGGGTATACACTTATCTGCAGTCGAGACGGTGGTAAGCTCGGAGAGTGTGCTGGATGAAAGCACAGAGAGAGAGCGAAACCGAAACCGTACAGGAGATTCACGAATCCAAAGAGGAAGTGGGGTTAAAGGTCAGGTGAGTTCGTTCAAACAAAAGTTCGAAGGTTCAATGTACACTACAGGTTTACTTCTTTGTAATATCCATGTTGTCTCTCACACCGCTGACTACACTCACATTTGAAACTTATGTTTTTTGCTGAGTATATATATATATATATGCACAAACAAATCACTGAATTATAACATCTCATGTTCTTATTGACCGTAGATTTTATATGGATTTAATTAATAACTAAAATTCACTGACTATTATTCTCTCTTGCACTATTACCACAATACACCTGATTTAATTCTAATTCGCCTTTACTGGTTATTGTATGCTAATCAAATTAATGGATTTATAATTGTAGATCTTGGAGAAAAATTTAATGAAAACAATTAATCTCTCTAATTACTCTTGTCCTGAAAACGGAGAAGGCGTCAGCCTAAACCCCTTAAAACGACAACCACTACTAAAGCTTCAAGCCCTATATATTCCATTCGGAACACAAGGGATGAAAAAACAACTCCATTTAACGAGTAAATTTCAGGCATATTTTCAAATAAATTTATAATATCTAGTACGCCACATTAAATGTGACCTTTATTATTTTACAACTGTTAAATATTTTGAAGTTCGTTCAAAAAATTGCATTTATTGACGTAAGACTTAGAAACTCTATGCTTAAAATGTCTATTAAAGCATACTTACTCTTTGAAGACGAGAAAAAATAACAGCTAAAATACTCGCTGAAGCATACCTAGAAATGTTTATTCGAAAAGGTGTGTTTCAGCTTCCCATACAGTCTATTTTCAGATAAGTGAACTACCTTTCACCATTGTTTCAAGGATATCTCCCTTAAATTTAGTCAATGGCACTAATGACATGACATTTAGAAATCCTCATATTAGCGATCTATTCGAAATCCACAAAATCTTTTATTTTATTCGCCTTCCCATTGTGTTTTTTTCAGGAAATAAGCCATTTAGAGAAATAACTAGAAGTCATGTGAACCATACGAACTTTTTAAAGGTTTCTGCGTCATACATACTGCCCTTTTTCGAATAGGTTCTCTAAAAAGGTGACTATAATTTGTTTATGAAGAAAATGTTTTCGGGAATCAACCTTGTAAATGTACGAAAATTAATGCAGTCCCAGAAATACCTATTTTACACAAAGATCATAATATAATTTTTAGATTTCTTCGTCATTTTATTTTCCATAGTGAACTGATTCTCTCTCTCCCACTCAGCTGGCTGTTGACAAGTTCATAAATGTTATCGAAACCCTCCCAATTATTAATTGTCTTCTCCAGTAACTAGTTCTTAATCTTACGAAAAATTTTCATTCCACTACATTCACATTAGCATTCAAGATTAACATATCGCAACTTCAGTGTATGAAATAACAGATAAAAGACGAGCAAAAGTAAGTCATATACTGATGCAACGTGTTTCTCTTTTTAAATTTTAATTTAATAATTTAAAGCTTTTTCACACTTTTGTAATAATTCCAGAAAATGGTGTCACCACAGGCAGTAATTTCTCGTAAAATATTATCATAATTAAAGGCATTCATAGACCGACAATCTGAAAACCATTCGTTAGAATCTGTTAGATTACACTTCAACTGGATGAGATAGTGTAGGTACTGTGTACATATTCCAGCAGTCTTATTGAAAAGCCTGCCATAAACAGCTATTGAATGAAACAACGAATAGCAGATAATGACAATTTTGAGCATAGTTCTAACAGTTCGACAAAAGTTTATCTTTCTTCAGATGAAAACAAACATCGGATATAAAAAGCCCTTTCATGTTACGGACTCTGTCACCAAACCTGAGAAACACTGATTTTTGAAGCTCATTTAAAGAATTGCGGTGCAAAAGTATGGAAATCCTAAACAGTTCATTGAGTGAATATTCTTTCAAAAGATGAATAAAATAGGCACACTGTGATTAGTGACTTAAATAGATACTCCTTAACTTCATTTCCTTTAATCGACAGTCCACAAGCTGCACATGGAAACAGACACCAAGAGAAACGATATTATTAAAACATCCATCATCTGCACTTCTGCTTTTGCCGCATATCAAAACTACACTACTTCGATCCGATCTGTCTTATTTTATGGCTGAAAGTGAAAGACCTAAAAAGACTAGCTGTCTTTGACCACAGATATTTGTGTTCTCTTCTTTGTTAAATTGTATGATGTGGTGAATAATACTGAAGCTAGGCATAGAGTGTTAGGTAAGCAGGGTAAATCTTCTACAGGGTTGTGAAGCTGCACCGGCTGAAATGAGTGGGACACGTGTTACTTATGAGTAGGCTAACAACATCCTCGTTCGGCAGTATTAGAAGACATCGGACTAGGTTGGAAAAGAGTGGTGGTTAAATCAAAACCTGGCATCGATCCACGAAGTCTCTGAAAATTGGTTTGAGCCGTGTAGAAAGGTGTAGGCTCCCACGCTGGGGTCTCTGGGGTGCTAATACCCAACAGCAAGAAACTGTTAGTGATATAGCTCAAAACTATTCTCATTGGCACAGGTGCATTCACTCGTCATAGTTTCTTAGATCAGATAGGTTCTCGTTTTTTTTCCATGTACTTTTTCCTTCTCCCAAACATTTCGGCTCATTATTTTTTTTAATTTTTCCTTTTCTCTATTTATACGGAGTGTGACAACTTGAACTGCTTCACTTTGTGCAGTGTTCTCTATTGAAACTTGGTCTGTCAGCCAGTCATGTATACACTATCGATTGAATAAAGAGAAAAATAGATTTCTGACCGAAGTCGATTTGAAAGTTATTTAGAGAAATTACATCTTTATATAACTTTATGGTGTACTAAATATGATTGCGATCATAATACTGCAGTACATTCACGTTCCCACGTTCTACGATGTGCTAACGCTGTATGCAACCAAATATGAACAACGTTGTATTAAGAAGCACAAGTGAAAACTTGAAAAGATGTATGTTTAATGAAGTCAAATTTCGAAGAGCGCGAGGCGAAGGAAGAAGTAAATAACCACGTAATATATATATATATATATATATATATATATATATATATATATACAAACAGTAAGGCTTGGGTTCTTTTGAGTAGTCATTAGCCAGTTGGAAAGGCCATCTGCTGTGCAAAATGATCAGCTACAAGATAATTAGAACGTCGTATGGCATTATGGAAGATTATCATTTAGAAAATCAAATTGACCTCGAATATTTTTCTTCTAAAAGCTAAGTTACGGTAATACTGTAAATACACTGAAAGGAACCTTAATCTGTGTGAGGAATTATGTACGGCTAAATGTTTTCCCTATCCAGGGGAGATTAATCCTTACAAAAAATAAGCAGAATACAATTCTGATGTTAGCCAAAACAAAGTTATATTAAGCATCAATATATGCCTAATATTCCTAAAGGTCAGTTTATTTCGGAAACAATGATGATGAATAATGGAAAGACGTTTTGTTCACAAGAATGTTATTTTAATTTTAACTTATTATCATCAAAGCTCAATGAAAAACGATTCCATTATTCTATGAATATTCCTTCAAAATGTTTTACACTTACAAGTCTTGCAAGAAAACGGCTTACTTATATATTCATTAATTATCTTTATTACTGTCTGTCATTTGAACAAGCAATATATATATATATATATCCCAAGGTAATAATGATAAATAGACATCTATACATCTAAGCATAATGTACTGTTCCATTAATAACTACCTATGGTACAGCGAATATCGCACTTTTTTGTCTGACATTTGTATATTTAGGCAAACATCTTGTTTTCTCTTCTTTGCAGACTACTATCTACGTCTCACCCTTGCACAGAACACATAAATGTTAAGAATTTCTCTTATAGTGATTCGTAGAAGAATGCCAAACTATCATAGGAAATGAATTGCGTCATTTCAAACAAAAAATAAGGATGATAATAAATTTACTATGACATTTTAATATAACAGTTATATTGCCTTCTCATAGGCAATGGACAAAACATGCCTTTTACTTATTTTAAGTTATCTACGTTTCCCGAGAATTACTTTAATTATATATACAATGAGTTTATAAACTAAAATTTAGATGATGTACACAGAGAATGGTATGAAAGAAACAGCATTATGCTGCTTTATGTCCAGACGGTATTCCGTGCGATTTCAGCAATTAAGATGTCTGTATCGGTAAAGCAAATAGTACACATTATCTCTCGTGTGACAACAGTTGTGTCACTTTAGGAGTGGCCATCAGATTGTGTACAAACGCATTTTTGCATCTAAAATTTCATCTCACTCAAATATAGAATAAGAAGACAAATATTTAAAAGCGATTTTCGTCTTTTCGCCTTTACTGAATCAATAGCACTTCTTTCATCGCAAAATAATTTCCATAGTCCAGTTTACGATTGATTATTTGTCTGTAATCGTAATACACCTGAGACGTCTAGAATTAATTTTCTTGTTACATGCTTCATTTAAAATCTTAATGACAAAATGAATATTAGCATAGATCACATCTTTTACATTCATTTCTAACAGCTAATAACAAGCAGTATCACAACATTTTTCTTTCATCTCAACCGTTTATTCTACATTCTACTAGAAAATATTCTGCTAACCTCAAATTAAAGTGATTAATCAAGCATAAGTAGGAATCCTCTTAAGAGTTGTCATCAAATTACTGCCAACCAAAGTAGATTTGAACAAGGGTATTTACAGGACAAGAAAAGTTCGTTTTATTTTATGGCCTTTTTTCAGCTGCTTACAGCTTAAATATTTCATAAATCATTATGTACAGATATAAATACATAAAATATTTTAGAATTATTTGGACTAAATGTTTATTGCTAATAAGTGTTAGTCTTCAGTATAACTAGAAATTCCATTATTAATTTTATCCGATTGTCTATTTGGAGTTTTGCTTAGTAGTCAGTGGAATACAGGGATCTACAACAGTAAGACACCAGCAATCCATCAAAAAAATAACGAACACAGTAAGTATGACGTAATTAAAAATTGTTATTATGTATAGTTTAGCGTACATAGATTTACTCTCCACATTTGTAGCAATAATGATTATTGTATGAGTAAAAGAATACCAATGAAAAAGTAACAAGAGTGTATACCGCTTCATTCATTAGATTATTATCAAAAGGTTACATGTATAGAATTTGTCCGCCTCGATGGAAAGTATTCATAGAGCTTATTTATTTTACAATAAATGAAAGACAACCAGGGTAGCATCAGATAACAAGATGCTTCTTTATCAGTGCAAATAAGTGAATAAAGTGATCCGTATTATCAATAAGCTCACTCCATGACTAACCACTCTGTCCACCTAACCTATTTACTTTTCAATGCTATACAACCTATTCCAACTTATTGTGTAATTATATAGCATAGCAGTGATTGAGATTTTTTTCCAGATTGCATAACCTAAATGGATCAATCATTAGATTTAAATAAAAGATGTATATTCACGTTTACTGATGATTACTGTTAGTAAATTTCACTTTGAAGACTTCTGGTTGCCAAACATTGAGCGAAATATGGATATATTTAAATCAGATTAGTCGACCAATCACTTGCTAAGCACAAACTGAACAGCTCATAGTGATTATCCAAAACAAAATCGCTGCAGTGGTCACAAATAGTCGAGATGGACTGGACACGCTGAAGAGATGACACACGCTAGGAAGACCCTTCAGGGAAACCAGAATAAGTGACGGGATGGATGTTCGGTGAAATAAGAAGGATCACGCGAAGAGGAAATAAAAGCGCATGGGCAGTCATGGAGATAGCCGAAGGTGACGTCAGAGAACCCAATGCAATGGAAATGTACTACTGAAGTCGTACGTTCCACTGGGAACACAAAGGAAGAATAATAATTGTAATGCATACATAATTGAGGTCACCGTGTATCTTACCTAACAATGAGAGTAATAACAACTTTCGTTCAAATTGTGGTTTTCCCCGTAATCATTTGAAATTGATTTAAATTGCATTTTGTTTTTACAAAAAATTCATTTGTATAGCAAAAAGTGATTGTGGACATACAGTATCTGAGATTATTTGAGCATGGGATTTCATTTATTCATTATAAAATTATTCATTTAAACTCTGTCTTTTTATAAAATTAAATCGAAATTTTTCTACACGTTTCACTGTGAAGACCAAAGCTTTCTCAGCAGAATTACTTGGATTTTATTAAATATGACAATATTTTTCCAAGTAGTACATCAAATAAGATTAACTTGTATGAAGGTCATTTGTAGATAAATATTTGTATATACTGACTAAATATGATTAGTCATCATATATTTGTATTGCTGACATCGGCGACAACAAATTTTGACGAAAGAACAACGCCAGATAGTACAAGCCTTACGATCTAACGAACTCGCAATCATAACTAATGCTGATAATGTCACGATCATAATTAAGAAGATTACAACACAGCATTAGAATCATGCGTACTGGTATCGAACGACAAGATGTCTGTTACGATGAATCAAATAGACGTCGAGGAGTGTAGTTTACTCAGACAATTCAAACCAAATTGATTCTAACTAGCTCCTAAAACTAACTCGGTTGACAGATATCACGGAAGGCTAAAAATCCAGCAGACACATTTCTCTCTAAAACCAGCTACTGATTTGACAAACTCAGTGACATATAGTTTACCAAAATAAATGTCGAAACTGCTAGAACCACATCAGCATGATATGGCTTCTAAAATTAAAGAAGTTGAGGGTTTACAAATCAAACTGATGAATATTACTACTAAGGAAGATTAACTGAAGGCAGATTCTAATGTATATTTCTCATTTTACCTCGTATTCCTATTCTGATTCACTTGATATTTTGAAATCGATCAGGGACTACCAGCTAAATATTTATTATCAGTGAAAGACATGATCAAATGTTTAAAACTTTGTTGAGAATCTGCGTACTTTACACTCATAGAGAAACTACACTGTCAGAAAAATGGAGCTGCAATGGAATCATCGGCTTCGCCAACTGTATCTAATGTCTTTACGAAGGATTAAGAAGCGAATGGCTTTGAATAGATTTTTTGTCAATCTAAAGTATGATACAGATACGTGGATGATAGGCTTATAAAGCTTGCAAATGAAACTGAAGTGAATGATGGGACCTTAAACTTCTTAGACTGTCTTATCAAAAGACGAACAAGTGTAAGTAACTGGATCACAACATGTAGGTAGATAACATTCAAACAAATATTTGAATTTTCAGTCGGATCATTCAAAAGCGGATGAATGTCCCAGTAGTTGTAAATTTAATAAATAAAGTTTAAAAAAGTTGCAACCGATATCGATGTTATTGAGAATGAAGTCACCAAAGATAAATCTAGGCCAAAACTGATTATTTCAAAAAGTTTCTGAACATTTTCAATAAAATTTCAAGAAGTGGGAAAAGAGTATTTAAAGGTCCTGCGTATCAAAGATAGTTATTTTATATCGAAAAGACACTGCAGAATAAAGACTATCTGAAACCTTCAAGTTCTTGAAAGGAAGCTTTTTTGAACTGAAAAATATATTTCCCGAAGTGTGAAGAATCGAAGTGTAACTAAAAAGTCTTGATAAAAGATCGGCTGTAGCAATGTACTCTACAGAAAGCGGACACAAGGTTGATTTTGACAATGTCAAAATGCTAGAAGAGTTGTTCATTGACATAAAGAAAGGTTAACATACAAGCCATTTAAACTTTAACTACATTCAATGGTATAAATTAAAAGGAAGGAATACTCTCATCACTGATTTGTCAGACTCCAGTTGGATCAAACAGATAAAGACTACTCATTAATTCTCTAGCTTTTGAGCAATGAATATAATTACCACTTATGAATTGACATGTTTTCGGAACCATAGACATCACATACACATTTCAACCAATCGGCAATGATAAGTTGGCAAAAACGATATAAATACATGATGACTAATCGCATTTAATAAGCATAAACTTATCTACAAGTGAGCTCCATTCAAGTTAACTTTATTTCATATGCTATTTGACAATATTTTTTAATGTTTAATAAGACCTAAGTAATTGTGCTGAAGAAGCTGTGGCTTTCACAGTGCGATGTGTAGAAAAATCTTGTTTTGATATTCTACACAGACTGGGATTATTTTAAATAACTTTGTAATGATTTTGAGTAGTTAACTTACGTAACGAACTGTTTCTTTCCAAAGCATACTAGTTCCGATTGCAGTAATTATCACAAAAAGAATATTTCAGACGTAACTTAACTAATCATTAAAACGACCTTGGAGGTATTAGTAATGAAAAAGTTTTGATAGAAAGGATTCGACACATTCATTAGGTCCCCTGAATGCCTGAGTAGGAACAAATTTGTTTGAAATATTTTCAAACGAGTTAATATTCGCAACAGCTTCCGTAATAGGTCATAAAGCATGTCTTTTTATGTCAACAGCGCCAAATATCACCCAGCTAAGATCAACAGTAATTAAGAAAAAACAACAGATTGAGCAAAGAAAAATATTCCTTTTCAATTAGTTCCTCATCATCGGCTCTACAGTAATATATAGTTTTTTTAGATCAAAACTTTATACCAATCAAGTGGTTATTTTAGTTGATCAAATTTAGGTATATGCGGGTGAAACTAAGAGGTTAAAGGTCGTCAAAGCAATTAACTAATAGGTGTTAGTAACAAGATATCTAAGTTTTAAGGCGGGTGTGAAAATTTATTACGGAATTCAAGATACGTTGATTCGTAGGCGTTAGCACCAAATTTTTACATAATCAAGAAATTTGTAAAATAACGATGACTAAGAAGAATAGGATGACTCAGAAGAACTACGTAAAATACAAATAAATTAATGGAATTAGCTAGGATTGTAAAAATAACAAAGTCAAAAGATAGATACAAGGAGAGGGGAGAAAATCTTTTTTGAAAACTTAATACATATTATGTAGTTGGCCATGGCAAAGAAAGGGGCATTACAAATTACTTTTAAATACACAGATTTGGCTTGTTCAGATGAGTTCCGATTGACTGTGCTGTATGTAGAAGTCATACTCGTAGACCAAGCAAGAGGTTGTGTGATATACGATAAATAACCTTAAAAGCTTTATTAGAGTCGACTTGATGTCCATTATCGACGAGATGAGCTAATATTGAGCTGTATATAGGTTTATTCGGACCTGTGTCGAACCGGGATGGGAGGTGTTCAGAAATTCGACGATAAACAGTAACTGAAATATCATCTTGACACTTAAGAAAATGGAATTATATTCAAAAGAAGATTAAAAGTCAGGACTGTTAGATTGACTGTTTTTCCAATACTGTAAAATATGAGGACTTCTGTCATTTTTAAATAAAGCTAACATCCCACTAGCATTTTTCAGTGACAGCGCATTTGATGATGTTAGATATCATCAACAGTTCACTATATGATTACTTGTACATTTTCCAGACCAGATATAATAGTGGACTAACTATGTATATCCGCCAAAACCTTGAACAAATTACGTACATCTTTATTCTTCAGCAGCTACTCAAATACTAGCAGATGCGTTGGAGTTGCCTAGATTTTTCTTTCTACAAGATATGTGTTAACACATTATTGGGCTGGACACTTCTGAAATTGTTGGAGACAAATGTCTTTACATGCACACTTACAAAAGCCTACACGAATTACGACGGGTAACATGAATTGCTGTGCGATGGCATCCAGACTTTTCATCAGTTAAACTGTTTTAATGTGAAATTACCTAGAGTTTCTTGACTTAAGTCCCCGAATGTAACCAACATAAATTCCGTTCAGTTGCCACCGTCCATGCATTTTTCTGGATACACTGGTAATTTCTTATCTTGATTACTGTCTAGGTAACTGTCTAACTTACGCGAATCAATAGGCTGAATGGATATACCACTTTATTTCCAAATTAACGCCACAAACGTAAAACCTTAAACGTTTTTCAATCTCTACAAAGCGGTTGTGGCACACACTAAGTGGATGTTCACCACACATGAAAGAAAACTTTGAGAAAAAACTAAGAGATTATTCAACTTCCCGTGACAGTTTTATATAAGCATGTAAACAAAGAGAGCCTTCAGAGTATTTTATTAAAATGCTGTTAGAATATTTAGTATACAATTAACAGAGAATTTAGAAGTATAAAGGTTTTTCATTGAAATTATACCCTTTTTCTTTATGAATAACTTTGTGAAACAATTCTGATCCAGTTCATTGCCTTCCAGTGCTATAATTGGTTTAAAAATCATTAACCAACACTTAAATGTAATTCAAATAGTACATTTATCCACGTTTAGTGAATATTCTTCGGATAATATATTAGTGAAAAAAATTTCCTTCTACCAGATATATATTTCAGGAGGTAGAATAGTTGATAACTAGCACTTCTCCAACGAGTAAGACATTTTTTCAGTCATTTTAGATATTTTCTGGCTTGAGAGAACTTCACCGAATTCAAATTGCTTTTCATAGTGACTTGATATCGGATATATAAGCACAAGAAGGCCAAAGGATTTGGGAAACTGCTCCAGCCATATTTGAAACTTTAAACACTGTGTATCTACAAATCCATCAGATATCAATCACAGTGAAGTCATGTGTTGTAGTAAGGACTTTGTCATTGAACCGTAGATATTTTATGTGGAAATAAAACTATGTACACTTGACAAAATATGAAACTAACATCAAGATACAAGGAAAAATTTCAGTTGTATTACTATCGAATATACTGTGATTTAAAAAACAATGCAACATCCATCAAAATCATTTACCGTATTTTGAACGCATTAGAGTTATATTAAATAATCTATTAATAACCCCATGAAATATCGTTCTTATCCTTGAGAGACATTCGTAACATCTATAGCCTGGATAATGACAGTTGGAGAACTGTGTTATTAGTTTTACTGTGTACTGATATATATAAATATATATATATATGTACCTAGGTTTTTTTTCAAAATAGTCTTTCACGTTGTGTAATACACTATAAAATGTATCGTTATTTTTAAATGTTAGTTTGACTAACTTCAAGTCTAACCACGGACTGATATCCGTTAGAGAACTATTGAAAACCATGGGGTACTGGACAGTTTGGGACTTTTCACCGGCACGCACCCATGACCCCGTCGAGAATCGAACCTAGGGCCGCCCAGTGAGTGGGACAGAATCCAGTGACCCATGAATTCTGCCAATTCCCGACAAGCAGTAAACTTGAGACCAATCAAATCTTTATGACCTAACACTGGCAAATTAATCTAATGCTCACTATTTACTGACTGCAGGACGGAGTTGCCTGGAGTTCTAGTGGGAAGTCCTGACTAGTAGGTTCCACTACGGTAGTTCTGAGGAAAAGTACTCGCCAATGACAATGGCTAGTGGTGGTGCTAAAAATGATGAATCGGTAGAAGTTAGAATTCATGGATCATTAGAATCTATCCCGGTGATTGAATGGTCAACGAGCTCATCTCGTAACCTGAAAGTCCTGGATTCGAACCCCGGTTGGCGGGTACTGACGGAGAGTTTCAAACTAGGACTAAACAGCCATCCAATACTCTCCAGTTTCCAACAATTTTCTAACTGGTATCAAAGCATAGTTAAATTGAACGGCATAACGTATTCCAGACTTAGATATGATGGAGAAGATTTGTAGCTCAGATGGATGATTTTAATGTGGCTGTGTTCTCTGAGCTGGATAGTTAATTTGCGAAGCTTTCATTGCCCTACTAGGCAACATCTTCAGAGCATACTTCAATTTGAAGTGAGCATTAGATTTCTCCACGAGTTTATTAGTCATCTTCCTGGTATGACTTTAGTGACAATTTATTTTTCATCTATAAAATCAAAACTGAACATCGTATAGAATCTAAAGGAAAGGTAATGTTGTAATATTATAAGTTGAACAGCTGAGTAAATCTATTGCAGGGTTATGCATACTTAAGTTCTATAGGCTCTTTAGATATATTTGATTGTAGTTACAAAGGGAACTTAAGGATAAGTTAATTGGTGCAAAAATACTAGGCATAATTAGTTTATTGAAATTATTTGGAATTGGACTGACTTTGCTGCACTATAATATTTTGATCCTGACGACATGTCAACCACACCATTCCCTCCTAGGTACCTTTAAGGTGACGAACCCACTGTTAGCCAGTGTCAACCGAAACAACATCAAAATATAATTGAGTAGAATACATAGATGTATTTAATTGTGGACATCATCTGTCTCATATTGATAGTCACACTAATAAAGTCTACAAGAAAATTTGCATACTCTTCTGTTACACTTCTGACGTCTGAAAACTACAGATGATTAAATTAAACTGTCAGAAATAAAAATATCTTAATCTTCTCATAGTTTACTCTCAGTATGAGGCAGTCATTTGTTCAGTAATTACCAACTATTATATTGCTGTGTGATTTCTATGCTAGGTATGGTTCATTATCCCATTAACTAAGGAGACTTGAAATGAAATACTGCTGAGTCATAGGTCTAGTTACTGTTGAGAAAAAGTATTCGTGCAATCAATTATATATATATATATATATATATATATATATATATATATATATATATATATATATATATATATATTGACTACTCGTGAGTAGTAAAAAGAAACGCTTTAACAAGTATACCATAAGGTAACAGAAATTAGAAATACACGATGAAATTATGTGGTGTAGTCGACTATTAGGCGAATTCTATCTTAGGAAACCTCTTTTGAGTAATTGTATTAATTGTGCCACACACCCTATTACTCAATAATAGACTAGTATGCGTTTTTGATAAATATAAATACTGTTGTTTAGCCTTTAAAGATGACTTCATCAATGAAGGGATTTTCTTCGCTGAATTATCTTTTTTCTTTATGATACACTTTCGTCGCAACTAATTAGCGAGTGCAACAACCGGACTTATTTTTACGGAAACGATAACATTCAAACGCGACAGCACATACATTACTAAATAGATAATATAACAGGAATCTCTGGGGTCAGTTATCAGAGATTTCATTATCTCCAGGATGTTCACTCGGGGTCATTGCCTTGAAAATGTTAACCTAAAATTAATGGTAAGGAAAATCAATTGCAAGATACTTCAAAAACGCACACTGCTGAGGTCCACGAATCAATGCGCTAACAGATTCTCCACCAGTCAAAATGCATCTTATTTCCTCTCCTTCTTGTAGTCGTAGTTATCTAATTACATCCTTGATTCGTAATGTGTAGTCACACCCGTTTTCAACCTACTACTATGGATTCTTCGAAAGAAACTGAAGAAAAAAACTGCCGTTTGTTAGAGTGTATTTTGGAAAGAACAATATTACTTTGGATGATGTCCTACATATTGTTAATTTACTCGGAGATCCTACATATAAAGTTAATATCTTGAAATAATGGTGCGCTGAAATTCTGTACTATCTATGAACACATTTGTCAGAATAAAGCTATTATTACTGTTAGTAAGCAGAAAATATCAGTATCTTTAGCAGTGTGACAAGACTTTGTAAGCAATATGTTGTGTGACGTCTTCTGAAAGAATATTGAATAGCGTAGCAGAGCATTAACTGCCAAAGAGAATAGAAGAAAGATCCATCTGTAGCGACATAGAACATATGAGTAGGACCAGAGAAACACAGTACGAGGATATGTACAAATGCAGATTAGAATATAAAGTAGCTATACTCGACCATAACGTAAATCATTTTCCCAAATAACTATTGTTACCAAATACCACCGTGTTCTGCTGTTACACTTAAAGTCGGTACCTACAACTAAACGAAGGTCCTATGACTTGTAGCTTGCGAAGAGGTAGACTCACGGAGCTTTCCGCGGGATTCCGAAGCCACCGCTGAGTTAGCTCGGCATTCACAGTCCAACACTAAAGGCAGCTGTGCTGGGAGGGGGTTGGGTGAAGGCTCGTTTTGGTAGCGTAGAGACCTGAACTTTACTGGTAGCAGAATTCAGCAGCTTAACGGACAGATAGTAGGCAATGTATCGGATTCAAACCACAGAGCTAGAACCAGACGAGGACATGATGATGTCGGCCCTAATGTTTAAAAAACTTTTCCGTCGCTCCATTCTGAGGTGCAGTTGTTGGCACCACAATTTATCGAGTGATCTAGACACTATGTCCTAACAACGACAGCTAGTTAACGCGGCACAACTAATAGACATTGGTGAGCTAGTAAAGATAACGAGATGGCTATTGAACACAATAGTAGCCTCAAAAGAGCCACCATAAAATGAGCCAATGAGAACGACAAATCAGAGATTTACAGTGGGAAGTGGTGGCGCTATAAATGAGTGTCAGGGGTGATAGGTGTTTCAGATGTGGCGAACCCAGACACTGGAGGAAATACTGGCTGTTGAGACGAAGAAACCACCACTTTAGACAACACAGTGTGTTTGCTATCTGTCCAATTATACTAGAAGCGGTAAGCGCGATCGACAGAGGTGCAATAAATTCTAAGTTGCGACTAAATGACCGAGAAGTAGTATTTCTAATACATACAGAGGCATACATAAGAATCAATTTCAGAGTCAAACCGTGTTTATTGATAGTCTAGTTAGTAGGTGAACATGTATTTAAGTTAGCAGACATATTAGACAGCATTGTTAACGTTGGGGTCACAAAGTAATCTTTCCATTCATTGTTGTGCCTCAGTTACAGCGAACAGTACTTGGAACTGATTTTCTGCTCGGTGTGGTGATTCCGACAGGCTCCAAGCATAAGGAGGAGAGGTGAGTGAAAGCAAGTTGACTGGTGTGAGCGGCTTAGGTAGGTGTAGACTGCCTGGCAGTAGTCTTTGAGACGCTAAGAACTAATTGTTGTTGAATGTTGGTGACATGGCTCAAAATCGTTCTCAGTGGCACAGATGCACTCATTCTTAGTGGACTTACAGATCCGTCACTCTCACTATTCTCCACGTACTTATTCCTTCTCTAACACTTAACCCCTTATCATTGTCCCTTGAGTGTTTTCCTCTACTTTTGCGACAAACTTGAACTGTTCAAAAGTTCTCTGTTAGAAACTCAGTCAGGAAGTATCGCATTCACCTTTTTTTCACTTAGTCGCCCTCATATATAATACCAAAACCTCTATAACTATCTAATATTACAATATCATTGTTACTTCTGAAATGCATCAAATATTTCCAATGTCATCTAGATATGCTACCACTCTGACTAGGTAGCATAATTCAATGTCGGTGGTTTATCGCCACTAATAGGCAAAATAACAAGATAATAGCCTTTGCCAAGGCTCATTCCTTTCAAACAAAAAGACAAGATCGTCGTATAAAGCAGGCAGTACTTAGACACCATAATTAGCTCCCAGGATAGGCGACTGGAACGCTGGAAAGAACACTATGAGGAGCAGCTTAATTGGCCTACAGCCACACTTAACCTGCCGAACATCCAACACCTCCCTGAATGGGATATAGACACAGGTCCTCCGTCCTTAACTGAGGTTACTAAAGCTGTCACTAATGTGAAACGAGGCAAAGCAGCGGGACCTGATTTATTGACTCCAGAGGTATTTAAGTACGGTGGAGACAGTTTACTGTCTGCGTTAACGGAGGTTTTAGGCAACGTCTGGGAATCAGAGGAAGTGCCATCGGGTTGCTGTAAGTCACTGATCATCCCGATATACAAGAAGGGAGACAAGTCTTCTTGTGATAATCACAGAGGGATTAGCTTGACTAATATAGTATCCAAAATCCTAGGCTCAATAATACTGCGTAGACTAAGTGGCGCTCGGGAGACACAAACACGAGAAAACCAGGCAGGTTTTAGGCCAGGTAGAGGGTGTATTGATCATATCTTCACCCTTCGACAGATTCTAGAACATAGGCATTCCTACCGGCGTCCGACAATCATTATATTTCTCGACCTAAAGGCGGCATTCGATTCTGTCGACCGGGAGGTTCTCTGGCGATGCTTGGCTGTAAAGCGAATGCCAAGAAAATACATTGCACTGATTAAGGCACTCTACTCGTACTCATGCAGCCAGGTTAGGGCTTACGGCGAGCTGTCATCTGAAGTGGTGACGACTAGTGGCGTCCGTCAAGGATGCCCATTATCCCCATTCCTATTCAACTTCATCATAGACGTACTAATGGACTTAACCCTAACACACTTCAGCGACTCAGGGATTGACTTACTACTAGGGAATAATCTCGTTGACTTAGAATATGCAGACGATATAGTCCTTCTAGGCGAGGACGCTGACAAAATTCAGTCTTCTGAACACCTTGAGCAGCAATCTTCGTATGTTTGGCATGCGATTCGCCCCTGTAAAATGTAAGATGATGCTGCAGGATTGGACTTCATCGACCCCTAGATTAGAAATAGGAAGTGAAGTGGTAGAGCACGTTGACCGCTTCACTTACTTGGAAAGTACTATCAGCCCCAACGGGTTGATCTCAGACGAAATCTCAGCACGAATACAGAGGGCTAGTTTCGCATATGCTAGTTTACGCTGTCTCTGGCGTAGACGTGATATCCGGCTGTTGACCAAAGGACGTGTGTACTGTTCATCAGTCCGCTCCGTCCTCCTTTATGGCTGTGAGACCTGGCCATTGAGAGCGGAAGACATGAAAAGATTAGTTGTCTTTGATCATAGGTGCCTGCGTTCGATCTCCCGAGTGAAGTGGTATAATAAGGTGAGCAATATTGACGTTAGGCGTCGAGTGCTAGGTAAGGAGGGGAAATCAATCGACGAAACGGTGAAATTACTTCGACTGAGATGGCTAGGACATGTGTTACGTATGCCTAGTCATCGCCTTCCTCGACGGGCAATGTTAGCTGATATAGGGTCAGGCTGGAAAAGAGCTAGCGGCGATCAAACCAAAACATGGCACCAATCAATGAAATCCACAACAGTTAGTCTAAGCCACGTAGGAAGGTGTAGACTTCTTGGTTGGGGTCCTCGGGACGGTAAACACCAATGGTTGGAAACAATTGGTGACATGGCTCAAAATCGTTCTCAATGGCGCAGATGCATCCACTCCTTGTGACTTATGATTTCCAATTAAACTGTTTTGTTCTTCGTTATTACTGTACCTTTGTCTCACACCTCTGTTTACTGTCTATATTATGCATTTCTTCTCTTGCTTTGCGTGCTACATGGATTGTGGCGACTTCAACTGCCGCACATATGTGCAAAGTTCTATGTCCAAAACAGACAGACAGGCAGTACTTGGTCCACACCTCTTTTAGTCATATACTCTTCCTTATCATATTCCGTGTTTTCTGAATTCAGTCATCCAAAGTTGACCACGTTTCTCTACACATCAACAGTTTTGCAGTCTAGATGTTCATAATTTATCATGTTTACCACGGAAACTCTATTCTATATCTTAGTGTATTAAGAATATCACCACTTCTTAATCACGCTGGCATACTACCATTCACTGCTCCTGTTCATAAATTTACTGAACCTTACAACTGTTTTCTCTCAGGTTTGTATGTACCTCATAGCCTTTCGAGTCGATGTACATAACTACGTTTATGGTGTTCATCTGATGATTCCTGCAGAGGTGCATGTATAAGCACTTGCTACTTTGCTTATTGATGACGATAAAGCCTTTATTCACAACAATAGTGCATTCGAAGTCCAACAAACGACGTATACTTTAGCTTCAAGGGATCGCATTGGGAATAGCTGATGGCAACTTGCGACAGTTTCCCGCAATATTAGATGATAGACACCTTGTCTTTAACGAACTACCAAACCACAATGAATGAGGTTAAGGAAGAGAATGACAGATATCACTATTTTTGTTCAGTTATTACGACTAAATATAAAAACCCTTCCTTAATTACGAAATCTTGTAGGCAAGTGATGAACTACCACAACAAACCACTTTAAAACTGATAATCGTGTCTGTTATCCTAACGAGTGATCGACCTTGCCGAATAAGCTTGAGATGAAATTTGCTCAGTACTGAGTGATACAACGAATCTAAAATCGTCCTCTTTTCAGTCAAACAGCAGATAGTCACAGCCCAAATAAATTAGTGATACATGATTTGATTGCAGTAGTGCGTAACATAAATCAAATTGTCTGCAGTGTTGCGTGATAAGCGTCAAGTACTATAGTGATTACATATAGTTCATATCACTGCCACTATGAACTACAAGAATCATTTTTACAGATGCCAACCAAACAATACTTAGTCAGATGATCCCAATTCACTCTGAACTGTAACGGTAGGTAAACAGATTGCCTCCCAGAAATGAGCCATACACCCTACGCCTAAAATGCTGATAGGTTACTAAGTGGTTTTGAGGCAGAAAACGAGTATATGAAGACTCACACAACTATTACGTCAACGGACCTAACAATCTTCACTATCCTGTGACACATGCTTTATTTCTCACTATAAACTCATATGCAAAGTATACCTTACACAACTATTTCACATGATATCCGCACTATAATCGTCAACATCAATCTTAGTAGTATTATCATTAATAAATGACACCTCTCTATTAGCCGTTAGATGATTATTCTGTAGAATACTCTGAATTTACGTTCATTCTACTAATTTTTCTAGATACCTACGATTGCCCTTTCTGGTTACTTAGAAATAGCTAATATTAACTAGGAGGATAAGTTTTGACATCTGCCGTTAAACTGTGACTAATAGTTTGCATCTGGTTAATGTAACTGAACTCCAACCAAGGTGTGCACCGTGCATTAGCACACAAATCTGCACAGTACTACACTCACTTCAGGAGTTATGCTACTTCCCCACAAAAAACTTATATTTGACCTATAAACTAAAACTAAAGAACAGTAGTCTAGATAAAATCTTCTAGCACGCAAGTGACTAGAGTTTGATGAAAAACGGAGTGATTGCGTAGCCACAAATCGAAGTTAATTGTTCAACTTATAGTTCCCCAAGCTAATCCCCAGCATCAGTCTAAGAAATACTTATGAGGGGCCAAGAACACTTAACAGGCGATGAATCTGTAGAAAACTGGGAAGCTATAAAATCCCTGCAATCCAGTAAGGAGAATTGCAAAGGTAACAATCAAGTCTCTAAGTCATTCAGTTAAAATTGAGATGGGAAATGAATCGTGTCTTAAAGGCTTTCAAGTGAAACAGTATTTTCATCAGGCGAAAACTCACGAAAGTTAAACACGCTTTTCAGCACTAACAATATCACACTAATTAAGTACCACCTCAGAAAGTATGCTCAAACCGACCTCAGGAAAGAGCATAATAACATTCAATAAGCAGCTGATCCGAAACTCTCACTAAGTTCACAAAGTCGACATGCTACTAAGTAGCCAAGTGATCTGTGGGCCACAACTGGTATCACAGCTTGGATACTGCTTCGTTCCCAAGACTAGAGACCAAGATTTCAGCACGACTTGTAAAATGAAAGTCAGGAGCTTGAAACGAATAACAACACTCAAAATTACCAAGACTGTCTTGTAATAAAAAGATAAAAGCCACTTCTTCAAAGGAACCAGACATTATGAGGCCATTTATGCAAACTGATAGAAAAATAAAGTCATTTTGACCAGAATTCGAAGTGCGGAACAGGGAAGTGAGGTTATCCGAAAACCAACTTGAAAACGATCATTACGATGTTCACTCCAATCAGCGGAACTAGAAGTTTTATAGACATAATTATAGTGACCCACTTCTCATGACAGTACGAACAGAGTGAATGAATGTCAAAAGTTGGTATTTTACAGTAGTGGGAGAGCCATATTCATTATCCACTCGAGCCCAACCAACTTCGAAGTAAGTTAAAAGTAGTTATGTTTACCTTTAGACAAGAACCGTTTTTCATGGAGAATGCAAATCGCGTTCAGGATAAGGACCAAAGATTCTAGCAGACTGAATAAACCGAGAGCCATGAAAATCCCGCTACCACGAGTGAGCTTCCAAGTGACCTTGCAATGTGGAGGGACGTATTTTCAGGTTTTGGATTATTATTGATATCAGACTTTGAGCCTCGCTTCAAGTGAATCAATAGAAGGTGCTCAGGAAATATGCTCGGGTAAATAATACCACTGGTTCGTGAGTGGATGGAAAACTTGCAGATATGAACGATTTGACTACAAAATTGAACTGTAGTGTGATATGCTCACAGGTCCTTCTATTGGTTTCAAGACTACTCTACTTTGCTTGAATACCCGACTAGAAACCTTTTCAAAAGCCCTACGAAAACTGCCCCTACCAGAGTATTAGCATCGGACGAGTTAAACGAACATCCCTGTGCCGAAAGTTGTGTCAAGTGGAAATTGCCTGGCATAAAACCATGCTGATCTTCGGAAAATATTTTATCATCCTGTATATGTTAAATAGCAGCACCGTAGATGGTTTCATTTATTGGTTTGAGAACAGCACTACTTAATCTGAGAGAGTAGTAGTTCTCTTCATTTCTAAGACAGGTTTCTAAGGGCCGACCTGATGAAAGTACTCTTTCAGTCTCGTGGAGGCCCAGAACAGCTCAACGACGTATCCAACAGCACAATATGCATACGCGAAGTTCATCACGGACATTGAAAAAACCGGGATTAGGCTAAGGAATCAGATTTGGATGGCTCCCTCGTCAAAGTGTGGAAGTCCACTTTACTGAGAAACACACAAAAGGAGTAAGTAAACCCGAACTACGACGATCGGAGTAATATTTGGCAGGCAAACAATAGTTAAAAGTGCGTCCATCGTATTTATTGCCCTCAAAAAAAGACTACATACGGTCGAAACAGAGCAGGATTTAGCCTTCCACACGAAGTGTTTTCAGGTGGCCACGAGCTCATAGCCTCTGCCAGGTAAGTCCTGTTCGCTATCTTCATGCGCGGAGGGTGCTTCTCACAAAAGTGAAGAGACCAATGCAAACGTCCGGCGCTTACCACCGGACTGATGGACACGCGGAACTACCTAGAGGAGGTGCGAAATCCTGATTCCAAACCTATGGTGTATATGGCCTCGAGAATCTGAAGGGATCGAATGGCGTATGAACCTGTTTTGGTCACCGGAAACCACTAGAACTGAGCCCCTGACGCCACCCACGGACATGAGGATCAGACTTCAAGTCAAGAACTGGAGGTTCGGTCGCTCAAGACAACCACCTGCTTTGATCTGGGCATCCTGGTAGTATCTCAGCCTCCACACAATTAGTAAGACGACAATTCCATGGGGAACTATGGTCGCAAAGTCGCTGTTAAGGATAACAATCACATTTTCAGCAACATGATCCTTCTCGAAGGTTATCAAGACCGCGCTCACCTATGAACTGAACGCGCTTCTTATGTAGGCAATTAAGAGTGATGTCACGTTTCTGGCGGAGGGCTTGATTTTTCGTGCTATATCATCAAGTTTGTAGCACATTTTCAGTCCAGACTTTGATGATTGTGTTAGTGTGAGAGATAATTCCTCGCGATCACCTTTCCATGGTGTCACGTTTTGGACACTCATTCTAGTTAATTTAGGCGAACCTACGGCACAGTAATACTCCGTTCTAACAAAGTTGCTACGGGAGAGTGTGTGTGCTATCGCGCCTTAAATATTTCTCATTGCCTCTTCCACGTCTCTTATATGCCACATATGTGGGGATTCGTGGGATACATAATTTTCGGCAGGTCGGCGTCGTTGTATGTTAAAATTTGCGTTTTCGTGTTGCTTCTTTTGTGAAAGGTGGTGATTATTTCAGATATTACACTTTGCTGTTCTAAAGGTATTTCGCAGTGTTTATTGAGTCTTCTTCTTCTCTGAGTTTGACAAACTTTCGCATTGGCTATCAGTGACTAAGAACCCGTAAGTCCATATAAATTTCTTGAATTTTGGTTATATATGTGACATATTATGCCCCAAAAATTTTCACTTATGTATTTCAGTGTTCTGGCTAGGCACTCATTTTACTATGCTTTTCCCGTGTTTGTCATGCCTTCTGTAGAAAAGTAAGTTTGTCTTTTGCGGAATTAAATGTGTAAGTGTGGACGAGGAATTATATTTTGAAGAAATATTCATGCTGATCATAGCAATTTCAAAGCAGGGAGAGCATGTGCATTAAATATTCTTAGATTTAATTTCTACTTCGGAATAATATTCAGATTGGGTATTCGTGTTAGCCAGCATATACAACGGGGTTGGATGGATCGGAGACACTTGTGGGTGGAAGCTCTAAGCGCCCATAAGCTGGCTTTGGGAAATGCCACTAGCTACAGAGCTGAGAGTCCCCTCCAACAAATGAAGCTTTATTTGCAGAGATCAGATAATCTACTCATAAGTATGTTGATAGCGTATGATTGGGGTAGGCAAACAGTAGAAAACACTTCAGTAAATTGTCCTCATTTTCGCTTCACTCTAAGAAAATGACATAGTGAAAAAGGATTTCTTAAAGTAATAGCTGGTAATCCAATTCCTACTAGCTTGAGTTATCGTGTGCACACTTCATTCTAAATGACCTTATAATCGCTGATTAACCATGTCACGCCGACCTGCCGAAAATTATGTATCCCACGAATCCCCACATATGTGGCATATAAGAGACGTGGAAGAGGCAATGAGAAATATTTAAGGCGCGATAGCACACACACTCTCCCGTAGCAACTTTGTTAGAACGGAGTATTACTGTGCCGTAGGTTCGCCTAAATTAACTAGAATGAGTGTCCAAAACGTGACACCATGGAAAGGTGATCGCGAGGAATTATCTCTCACACTAACACAATCATCAAAGTCTGGACTGAAAATGTGCTACAAACTTGATGATATAGCACGAAAAATCAAGCCCTCCGCCAGAAACGTGACATCACTCTTAATTGCCTACATAAGAAGCGCGTTCAGTTCATAGGTGAGCGCGGTCTTGATAACCTTCGAGAAGGATCATGTTGCTGAAAATGTGATTGTTATCCTTAACAGCGACTTTGCGACCATAGTTCCCCATGGAATTGTCGTCTTACTAATTGTGTGGAGGCTGAGATACTACCAGGATGCCCAGATCAAAGCAGGTGGTTGTCTTGAGCGACCGAACCTCCAGTTCTTGACTTGAAGTCTGATCCTCATGTTCGTGGGTGGCGTCCGGGGCTCAGTTCTAGTGGTTTCCGGTGACCAAAACAGGTTCATACGCCATTCGATCCCTTCAGATTCTCGAGGCCATATACACGAAAACGGACATATCACCATGAGCTTACAGTGAGATATTGGCAGTGGTAGACTTGGGTTTATTTTGGGTGATTTCAGAAAGATGGTGACAAGAAAAGGTGTGTTGTCTTTATTATCATCCATGTATATTCCACTAGGATTAAGTGCACTCCTGAAGGCTGTTTCAGTTCCTAGGCTAGAACTTATTGCTGTCCTGATAACTGTTCATACTGCTCACTTTAGAGCCATAAGAATTGAATTGCCTTGCATATCGCACAACACTCTGGACCGATGCTATGACGTAACATATTGTTTATGTGATGAGTCATCTAGGTTTGCGTGACTATTAATAGATAGCGTGTGAAGAAGTCGTTAAGCAACGGCTGTCTATCGCCGAGTTTTGTATTGTTCAAGCAGAACTTTACCAATGTATTATCAGAGAGACCAACCAACATGAATGTAACTAGAGAAAGTTGGCGGAAATCTTCCAGGATTCCTGATCACTTATGGCAAAATAAAGAAGATGAACTGATTGTGTGCAGGAGTGTCCGAGGATTAAAAGCAACTATAGAGCCGACTTGCACGAATAAATTACTTTCAGGTTGGTCAAGAAATTAGGTTGACTATCTGAAAATGTACATGAAGCCTCCATGTAAATTGAAATTGTTGCTCAGATACGCGCTGCTTACTTATCGTCTTTTGCGTTTTATTCTGCTGATTAAATTATATTGGAATTTCAGCATCTTAGCTTTTGAAGTCGTCTCATGTCTTCTGCATTTATGAAAGGAATGATTAATATTGAAGACAAAATAATCTGATTGGATTGCGTACGGCATGGAGGCTTGAACTGAAAATCGTGACCTAAATAATGCAGCTAAATTTTATGCCTTCTGTGTTCTTGTAAGCAAAGCATATTTATTATTTGGCCTTGAAAAGGGATGTCGAATGCCAAGGAGCTCAAAAGCTAACATTTGAAGCCTGCATGCGTCACTTTTTGCGACCGCTGCAGAATAATGATAAGTGGTAGCAGTGATAATGTGTGTATAAAGCACATAAAAGGCTATGCGAACGGCATAATCTGGTACTGCTGTGGTCATGCTTGTTTCGGAAAGGGGAGACATCCATGTTGCAAGGTGTCAAGATGAAGCCGGAGCTGAAATTCGATTCAATGTAAACTGCGGTGTCTCTAGCTGAGTTGTGCATGTCATTGCTGATGAGTGACAGTGAGCGCCCATATAATGCGGTTATTCCTGTTGTGTGTTGTCCTTTTGTTTAGCTTTCCGTTTCAGCCTTGTCCTTGTTGGCCCAGGTTTTCCCACTGACACTCAAGGCTACGTTCAGCCATCACAACAGATCAAGAGGATGAACCCATTTTCCTTGGGTGTGCCAGGTTGGCCAAACGCTGAGCAAGCGAATTATGGCTTGTGTTCGAATGGATTTCCATCTTGGCAGGTGTCGGTCGTGTCATGATTGTACGCCAGCAGGCAGAAGACTGGAGGAAAACTATCAGGAGTTTTGCTGTGATTTATGCTGATGTTTAAAAAAATAAGATCCGGATTTTCAACTCCAATGTGAAGTCAGTGCTGCCTACTATACAGATCAGAGACTTGGCGCGTCATAAAAAGCATCTCAAACAAGCTACAGACCTTCATCAACAGTTGTCTTCGCTCAATACTCAAGATCAGATGGCCAGAAAAGATCGGCAACAGGGATCTCTGGGAGCGAACCAACCAGGAACCGATTGTGAAACAAATAGGCAGGAGGAAATGGAGATGGATTGGCTGGTCATACTCTGAGGAAACCATCAAGTGACATCACTAGACAAGCCATTGCTCGAGTGGAACCCGAAAGGGAAGCGGCGAGTTGGTCGTCAGTGCAAGGGTGACTTGGAGGAGGTCATGTGAAGAGGAGATGAAAACGTGTGGGCAGACATGGAGCCAGGTGAAGACTCCAACAGAGAACCGAACTCAATGGAGACTCACGGCTGAAGCCCTATGTTCCTCTAGGAATTAAAGGATACAATAATAATTATGCTGATGTTTATCCACAAAAGTTTTGCCGTAGTAAGCCTCTATCCTAGTTGACTATCAGTGGAGCAATAAAAACTCCCATTACTGATGTCCCAAAGTTGGTTACTGCACAATAGACAGAGTTGCAGCTATTTGTCTTCTGGAAGCAACACCGGCTCCAGGACCTGTAGATTGAATCTTTGAATCGACATTTATACGGAAATGCAATCAGAGCCAACTAGCACGAAAATTAGATCCAAGGCTTCCCGCCAATTGTCTCCAACCATCTAAAACAGATCACGTATATCCATAAATCCACCGACAGCAATTTGATTTACTAGGGTCATTTTTACAGAAATTCTGTTTTCATCCTTCCTAACACCTTTTACCATAATGTGTTTATTTTAAAAATGTAGGTGAGACAGTTCGATAATATTGCTGCCTATGTCTTCCCGAATGGTGAAAACTTTGATGAACAGAAGCATGTGGGAATATTCATGCAGATGTGACATAATACACAGGGACTAATATGATCCCAACGATGAGTAGTGACCCGCTTTCAACAGTCTAAGAGAATCGAACAGTTAGAAGCAGTGGATTTCAAGTACTGAAGTCCTTAACTCACATGAAGGAGTGGAACGATCAAGTGTTTCCCAAGATAGTCGGTGATTAATTATATATTTAAACCTAATATATTATTCTGGATACTGCACTACTAGTGTTTATTTTCCTCCAGGACTTTCTTGCTTATTTCCAAGGGGAAATCACTGTCACAGACCAAGGTATCACTTTTGTCTTGGAAAAATTCTAAACTGCAACGAAACGCGAATTAACATTCAAATATTCAACAAAACTCTAGGAAAGGCCAATGAATACGCCCATTAAGTAGAAAGCTGAAACGATATGCTGCAGCCAAAAATTCATAGCTCACAGAATAAAAAGGTTAAAACATGGTTGTCGTAAGTACATTGGATGCTGAAACTCTATGTCCTTGATGGCGCGCTTCATCCGAATGTCCGTCGAAATGAAAAATCTATGAGTGGCTTTCGATATGGAATTAAGAACGTTTGACATCGATGCCAAGTTGCTTGAGCAGTTCAGTGCACTGGGTACGACAGATAGGGATGAGCTGATTCAGCAACTCAAATCAGTAGTTGGAAATGATTTATCAGATGAGTCCTGTCGGTTTTTCCTGGAACTAGCGGACTGGTAATGTAAAGAAGTCTTATAATATCAGTGTTTAAGGAACTTACAACGAGCGATTGGAGCGTATTTCGATTTCAGTTTTGAAGACAATCATTCCACAAGTTGTACAAGCTATGGTCACCTTACGGTTTACAGTACATCCGCCACTGTAGAGAACACGCTTGATTCAGTCGATAGAAGAGAATTTGACGCGCGTATATGGCCTTCGCCATATGACTCCTCAGATGTCGGTGAACTTATTAAAGTTACAATTGAAAACTGTGGATCCTGTCCGTGGCCAGAGGGGACATTCTTGCGTTCTGAAGTTAGTATCAATTCATAACTACTTAATCATACTTGTGAACAGTTAGATCACACAGTTGCTAAACTGAATAGTCTGTCTCTAGATGATGGTCAAGTCCTTTGGCTTCCGATTGGTGTTGACGGCAAAATCCCCATTTTACCTTTACAGCCAAGTCAGATAGTAGATCTGACGTTAAACGTTACTCCTCCGAGTGTGCAGATAAATTATCTACGGCCTCTTGTTGGAGCGCTGTCATTTTGTCTTCCGAATGGGGAGAGATTTGGAGGTTTGTTAGCAAGTTACTTATATATAAATGGTTTTTTTATCATGATAATGAATAATAGTAACGTGAACTTATTTCGTGTTCTTATGTGGTGAACTTTTAGTATATTAGCAAGGATAAATACCGTAAGAAGCCGAGTAAGTTAGTGTCAGTTCAAGCTGATGCTTCACCACGAGGAAAAAAAGTAAACGTGGTTGATTGCAGGAGGAAATACGTTAACGTTAGCAGACTAAAGGGAATTGTAATCCATTTTGGCTCATAAAACCAGAATTAACATCAGCTGGTCGCATTCACAACACTTCTAGTTGGCTCTGCACTGTGGATAGTCCTGGAATTTCATCTACGAGGACATGGCCGCGCATAGTGCCATTTCAATAAGTGGAGTCACACTTTTGTACACAATCCAATCAGTAGTTTGATATTACATTCGAGTATTGAGCAGTCTTGACATTTTAACCGAAATTAATTCATGACATCTGTCTTGAAGGGAAGCGAATCCCCAACACCCAAACATATTAGCGTGGAGTTCATAAAGAAATTACCGTCCAGGTCCATCAAGCAGTGTTAAGTTAGGAGATAACTGCAGCGGGGAAATACTATGAACTGATAGGAGTGACGATCATCAGACTATTAGATTCCATTTTAGAATTTGATTATTAAATCTGACCGCTCTGTTCCTACTATAATCATTTTGCAATCTTGTTCCCCAGCCTATTAAAATTGAGTCTGTTCAGCTTACGCTCAGAGTAGGGGCACAGCTAAACATTGAGGACGAGGGTTAGATTACACTCAGTATTGCGAATGTTTTCATTCTCTTATTAAATATCAGAAGCAGAGTAGAAGTGTAACTTGTTATTCTAATTTTTCATCTTACAGAAATCCTTTACTGCACTGCTGTACCTGATGTAGAACACATGACCTGGCGATACCAAAGAGGTATTGGTGAAAACAATATGAGTACAGGACGGAATAGTGTGAGTTTTGTATCTTGCCCTTCTTAAGATAACTTATTCAAATCTACCAAAAACGAAATAAGTCGTTGACTGGTGGTTTTTCGGCCATCCTGTATGACAGCAAGGAATGTGGCTGAGCACTGCAGCCATTCGTCGTATTTGAAAAGCTGCATGAGCACTGGCGGGTTCATAGCTAATGAAACCTCATCAGTCACAAAAAGGGCTTTGTCTTTGGCGAGATTGCCCTACCATATAGTGCAGGGTGGCCACTAGGCGTTCGCCATATCAAAGCAAAGTATTTTGTAATCTCTGTTAACGCACAATGGTGATTTTTTACAAAAGTACTACCAGAATCGGAAGCTTATCAAAGTGGGAAAAAAAATCATTAACGACATAACTACTAAATTGACCCATCCCAACGGAGTGTTGACACTACCGAGCAATTTTGCGACCGGTTTTTGGCGAAACCACAGATTGTCTAATGCAGGAGTGGAGCGTCAGTCGTAGGCGATAAACACAAGTTTACGCTCTTATCAAAAGTAAGATTAAATTAGAAGAAACCGAAGTTACTGAGATTTAGAGCATGACATTAATCCATAAACCCACGGTATGAGCTGTGTAGGTTGTCTGGCCGGATGTTATCTTGATGCTAAACTGTTAAGTCGTCTTTCTTTATCTGATCTTCATTTTCAGCATTCTGCAAGTGTCAGTCTCGTCTCCATACCTATTTATTTATCGTTTACTTGATTTGCAAATATGGTTTATAGCAGTTAACAACGTAGTAATGCTATTTCCTAATGTCTGCTTGATTATTAGATTTTGTTAGTGGTACGATTACTACCGGTCAGCTTACCTTTCTTTTGTTTCAGCCAATGCTTTTGGAGGACCCTTAGTTGGTGATTCCGATGTGATAATTTTGTTTATTCTGTGGTCAATCTTCAAACTTGTTGATAGCGTTTTCCCATACCATGAACTCCAGGTACTGATGCTAACATTTATTTTCGATACCAATATGATTATCTTTTGTGCAGATATACTGATTAATTCCGCCTAATGTAACTGGTGCACACGTGATAAGTGATATGAATTCCACATAAAAAGTTCCTCAAAAGTATTACCCCTTTTTTTACTCAAAAATACCCAGGAAAGATTATATATATATTATTACACGTTAACAAATTTTGGAGCAAAGATCATTTGAAAAATCAAGGGGAACTGCCACACAATCGCATAAATTGATCAAATGTCAAGGTACATGTGTGATGCAGTAGAAAGACTTGATTGAAGTACTGAAAAGCACCAGAAAATATTCCACAGTATACAACAGACTAGTCTAAATTAAAACTTTAAGTTAAACCAACTGGTACATATCAAACAAGATAAAAATGAAGCAAAGCATACAAAATATCGATGTATAAGAGATTCAGTCATGTAAAAATCAAGCAGTTAGGTTGAAAATTGTTTCTGAGATTATACTTTTCATGAAGATACGTGTTTGGAGAAGTCCCAGATCACCATGATTTTGCACAACTCCGTCATGTATTCTGCTGAACGCTTCGAATATCACTATCATTACTCCTTCTTTCCCAAACTTTCTCGCGCAGCACGTATAAGAGGTCCGAGAGAGGATAAATTACCTGCGTACTTGAAGAATTCGTGGTTTAAAAGTTCACGTGCAGAGGCTCGTTTGAGGGGATCTACAACTAAGCATTTATCCAAAAAGTCTTGTAGCATTGGATGCAGGCACTTGGTTTTAGGTTTAGGCTTTCCCATAGTTTGAATGAGGTATATAGCCTATATTATGCAAAGATGGATTAGACATTAGTTAGAAAGAATAACCAAGCCTTGAAGTCAAGAAAACCTCTGGACTTTACATTGTAAAGGATATTAATTCATAAATAAGCAATCGTTACACTGACAGAAATCATTGCTGTACTAATACTGGAGTTAGGGCCGAATATTAAATAATAAGAATAGCACAAACGATTTCCATACTGATTTATTAACACAGAGCTTTGCAAAAAGGCAGCAGAGCAGGTTGTCACAGTTGGAAGAAGCACACAAACGTAGAGAAAATAAATGTAACGGAACTACAATAAGGTGGACAGACAGATCAGTTAGGTGGGGATTAGTGAGGATTTTCGGCATCTACAAGATAGCTAGATGTGAATACACCTGCACTCTTGCGAATGATTTTCACCCATATAGTCTTCGACCATTTATTCATAGGATTGTGAGGACTGCAGATAGGTAGTCTAAACACAACGCAGTTCTTCTGGAGACTCACTACATTGGCAGTGCACCATTTTTCCTATGAAGTTATATATATTCCATATACTAAAAATTGATTGTATGACTGCACTTCTTTCTTTAGTAGAATATTAACTTCAGGACGATGCCTATCAGAGTATAGGCTGTAATAAAGTCTGTGATATAGATTGTGATTCGTGGAAATTAAATCTGTGTAACTACCGTTCCCGAACTCTGTAGTATTTGATGTACATATAGTACCATGTAAGAGACTACCAGATACTAATATGTCTAGACCATTTGCAGGACAATATCGTGCTTAGTGTTTTTATCGCGATTACCTCGATTTGCGTCTAAACTTAGTCATCCGACACTTATCTTTCGTGTTTCAGAATACGGGAAACACTTTTTGTATGAGGGCTGAATATAACACCTCGGTGTGGAGCGAAATTTACTCTATTTGAAGTAAACTTGGTGAAAAATGGACTCCAAGGAATGCGCCATACAACAACAATAATGAGTGGATAGATTAAAAGTCTTCTTATTAGGAGCGTCCATTACTAGGTGTTACCCCCACCAAGAGAAGAGGAAATTGCAGCATACTCACCATTGGCTTTTGTTCTCATGCATATCTGATAACTGCTTCGGATGATCTCTAGGATTCTACCCAAGGTATCCTGACGTACCTCAAGGTGCTAACTCAAAGTAATTACATATATACATGAACCTATTGGCTGGAATAACTTGTGAATAAAGAGGATGTTCAATATAAGACAAAATAACTTTAGCTGACTCCTTGCAAGAATTGAAACGCCTATCAACAACAATGTCATTTAGTTGAGTCAAAGACACACCACCCATCACTTACAACTTTCAGTGTTCCACTTAGTATGACATAGTCTTTCATGAGGAAGCTAGGGAAGCATAAGGAGGAACAATGAAGAATGGACAGAATACATGAATTAATAAATTGTAAGAAGAGAGGTTGAGTTATGCCAGAAAGTCTCCACTTCTTTATGTAATAAGTCATACGAAGATCTTTCCTAGAAATCAAAAAGATATGAGACAACCAACAGAGATTCGAAAAGAAACTCTTTAGCACCTGAAATGGACCTACTGGCGTCAAAAAGGAACTCACAAAAACCCAGTGGTTCTAAATATTGTGCTAATGAACTGCAAGCGGCTCTTGTTACCATCTTCATGGTGTACTTACAAGAGTAAGTGCAACCATTGTTTGTCTGTACTTTCTGGAGGGACAATAGCTAACCTTGGGTCTAGCTCAGTTCGACATCTGACAGTAATAGCAGATGCAATGAATTTTATTTCATAAACCAACTTGAAACAACTTTTATGACCACTGCCATATCGTAAGATAAACCGAAATCTAGACAAGGGTTCCAGAATAAACGACAGATTTGTATGCACCCATCGGTAGCTAGTAGTAATGTGATCAATTTCAGTCCAGGTTTGAGAGGCAGAGTAAGGATTCAACTTCGGTACTGATGTGAAATAAGTTATGACTCCGAATCCAGATAGTCCCCACAGTGAATTGCAACCATCCACTTTTGACTGATCACTCGAACGACTCTTACTTGGTCCTTGACTTTATCTGTGCATTAAAGTCTCCAGCTTGCGATATCTGTTGATTGCGTGGGATTAAAAAGCTCACTCAATCGATGGTAGAATTCATCTTTAATAGCATCCGGGCTGCAATCCGTCAGTACGCAGATAAGGTGATGAGGGGAATCAAACCCTGATCCACTGAATGAAAGTCGATTTTTTAGGTTAATCAACCGCACTTCTACCGGAATTACATTTAGTAGTATGCAGTGTGCTGGGAAGCTTATAGCTTGCCACCTAGATGATAGTTCATATGCACTCATATATTCAATAGTTGATTTACCGAACAACCAATGTTCATTTTTTGCTGCAAAAGTTTAGATCAGCATTAGGAGAATTTACTACAAAATAACAAAGCTACATGGTATGCTGAACATATGATCTGTACTCAGATAATCTGTATATATTTGACGTACTTCAAATTGAAGAGAGGCGATTGGACTAATATTTTTTATGTCTGGAAAAACGAGTTTATTGATTTCGAACCTGTTAACTTTATTTTATGAGTGAATTAATTCGCAGCTCAAACAATATTATTCCCTGGGCTTCTAATATGCGAAACATAGACAATAAGTTTGTACTGGTTATAAACACCAATCTTGTCAAATGATTTAACAAGGTTAACCATCCATTGTGTATTGTTGGTTACTTAATTAACTTATTGAAAATATAGTCATTTAATATTTGTTCAACTTATAACAACACTGGCGTGGAGAAACGTTACGTTACTAAAACTTTCAAGTACGAAGGCACACGTATTTTTAGGGAACTACTATTCTTCACTGCCCAGTGAATAGGCTGCTTTTTGGCAAAATACGTTTGGCATTCTTCTGTAAAAGTCAGTAGAATAAAGATGTCGGAATCCCAGTACAAACAACAATTAGTTAGTGACCACTGAGTATTCTAATGATATGGGGAGTTAGTAGAGCATCAACATTTCAGAATAAATACAGCTTTCGATAATTCGTCTGGCGACATAAAAATAATAATGAAACTGCATTAAGGGTAATACGAAGAGGAACTTACCTTAAGTGGAGGTTCATTCATGTACGGCGGTTCTCCATCTAACATTTCAATTATCATTATTCCAAGTGACCATATATCGATTTTAGGTCCATAATTTGCTGTCTTTGAAACAACTTCAGGGGCCATCCAGTAGGGAGTCCCAACCATTGTCTGACGTTTACTCTGTCGATTGCCAAGCTGAGCACAAAATCCAAAGTCTGTAACTTTGACATGACCCTGTTTACCAAGAAGAACATTGTCTGACTTTATATCCCTGTGTTACAAAAACAATCGTAAATTAGCTTGGTTTCTTTTAAGACATATATATATATATATATATATATATATATACAATATGCAAATTTTGTATTACTGATTTTACAATATTCCGTGTGACCATTAAGTCAATAACCAAACAAGCAACACAAAAGGCGGAGTACTGCAATTGTCAGTAAATACAAAATGATTTGTAAAATGTTGAAAGCGATGAATTAAAATCACTTCACTAGAAAAATTATGGTGTGGTAGGCATTCTTAGTACCCAAAATAAATCTAAACGTGTATCCTCAAAAGTCATAGTTTTATACGCATTATTGATTGTTAGAATTCACAAATTGTAAGCCACATGCTGAGAAACCGATGAAATACAAAATATGTTTTGTTCAAACTTTTATTCTTCTCTGTATTCGACTTACTATAACGAAATGTATTGTACAATATTCCCCTTTTCTTTCACAAGAAAATGTGAATGAGAACCCAGTAAATACATTAGTTTTCTTGGTGCACGTATTTTATCACTATTGTGTTTAAAAATCCTGATAATATGGATAGATTGGACAGAAAGGATTGGATCATGTAAAGATGGGTGATCTAGTTCAACTTGTTTTTTTTTTCGTTAAAAAAAATACAGCTGTCTTATTTCAAATTTATTGTTTCCGACTGAGAGCACTGAAGAAGTTGCGGATAGAGGTTGTAGTTCTTAACATGTACTTCGAGTTGTTCGCTTATTATCATCTCCCAGATATCTTCATTTGTCTCTATTTGGTTATTTTCTCTTCTTCCACAATTATCTTAGTTCGCTATGGTGACTACAAAACCAAAGAAAACTGTTTCACCCTAAAAACCGCATACGAAAACTACCACCACTCAATCCGCAAGCACATTACTCAGAGAACTGTGCTGACTGGAACGAATATTACGACATGTCCTATCATGCCAGAAAATTCGGTTGGATTGCAATTAGACTAAAAGTAGTTACCATTATGGTGTGCAGTGTTTACACCATGCAGAGAATCTATGAGAAAAGACGTACTCATAGGGAAGAGGCATGCAGCAGCACCAAGGTGTTTCTATCAGGTGACTAGTATTTGCACTCACAACAGGATAGATGAGATGTTGGCAGTTACATCTTCTGTACGGACAAAGTTTCATATTTTTTAAGTCTAAGTAGACTATGAAGTCGATATCAAAAAACTTTCTTGTGCTCGTCAGAAGTCACTAGTCTTTTTTTCTCTTCCAGGTGCTTAAAGTATAAATCAGCTTCAACGTTCTACGCATCCTGGAAGTGGCATCTTCCAATACAACTTTTAAAGCACACAAAAGCCCTCCGTTCACTCACTCACCTCCATCTACTTGCCTTTATTCTATTGTTGACAAAATCTCCTGGAACGTCTTTTCTCTGCTGTAAATGTTGCTAGCGGCTTCAGTCGGAGGAATGCTGTTCTTAATTTCGTAATGCCACATATATACAAGCCTCAGCAGGCAAAATTGACATCTTCGTTTTGGACCTATACAGTGTGTCTGAGACACAGGACGTAAGTGTGGTTATTCGCTTAACAAGAACTGGTAAATTTACGAAATCCACTCTATATGTCAGCAGTTTTTGTGCACTTCCTAGTATACAGATAGCATCGAGTTCGACAGCAACAAGCCAACTAATCAGCTGAATCTCAGTCGTTAGTTGTATTTATGCTATACGACTGAACAGATCCCGAAGAAGAAGACAGCATGGTGGTACTCCTCGATGGCATTCTATAATCTTAGCTCACACAAACTGACTGCAGTTAGGATGAGTTTTATCGAAAGTTGTCTAGCCTGCTGACATAAGCAAAAGAATCCTTTATAACCATATCAGTAAGTGATTTTAATGCTCAAGGAGGAAAACTGAAATAGTTTGAAAAGTATATGGAAGATATCTGTGGAGCCCCATGCCGACGGACGAACTACGATCATGTCTAGATAACCATATATTCCAGGTTAACAGTAATTTCAAACACAAGCGAAAACAGTGTTACCTGGCAACTACGGACTTCAAGCTAAAGATGGGCACAACACACACCACTTTGCTAAGTGGGAGATGACTGTTCCTTCCCGAACTCCTGCATGGACTGAAATCATGTATCACTATTATTTCGTACACGTGTACCTCCATATAAATTTGTTTAGTTGATGTATCACACGGCGAAACAGTAGTATCTAACGGATGATGTATCGAACGCAATTTATTGTTCATAATCACATCAATTAACACTATTGTAGATGTACATACTGTAACGACAGAAGACAAGGGCCAGGCAACAGATCGTTTATTGAGAAAATCAACAGATATTTATATATTTTTATGTACATTATTATTCGTTATTGTTAGTAGAGAGGCAACGTCTTCTGATTGGTTGTTGTCATCCCTTTGTTGCCGTTTCTTAAGCAGTCCGTTGATATTTCTGCTAATCGTATCCGACCACGCTAAATCTGCTGTTATTGGTTGTTGAGTTAGTCTTTGTTTTTTTCTCATGACCAAGATTTGGGACGTAAACAGTGACGTAAATTACTGTCTACCGATTTTGGCTAGCAGACAGCTCTCCGCAATACTATCGAATTGTTAGTTTTACACATTAACGTACACGTGTACGCCTACGATGCAGAGGACAATTAGCTACATAACTGCCATTTGCTCAGTTTTTTGATGAGTCTATAGTTAGAGAGGAAATAACTACGCATAAGCCTAAAAATATATATGCTTCCAAGTCTGCCAAGCTCATCTGCTCCTTTTCTCTAAGCTCTAAATTGGTAGGTTAGTCGGCAATTTTCAGTCCTTTTTTTCCCATTTGTGTATTGTCTACCGAAATTCGGTAACTGAGAATGATAGACTCTTCTAAAAGACTTCAGTGTCACATATCTGCAATGTCTAAACGGAAAATAAACGAAAGCTACAAACCATGATTATGACCAACGAGATGCCAAACACAAACCTGCAAGTATTTATACGACATAATCAAATGTAATCCAGAATGTATTCAACCACAGTTAGAACTCAATTATTCGAAGTTTTCATTTACTGAGTTGAGAGCTACACCTTTGTGTGAGGGTTGATGACTGCACCCAGTTGGCTAGGTTGAATTATGTGGATAAAGATTTGAATTTGAGATCCATTTACTGAGAGCTGTGCGCAAGCCAACGAGTCAGATTTCTAACTATGGTGTACGTCGACAATACTACAACATTAAATTTTTGAATTTTTAATAGAATTCTAATCATTAAGAGCAATGCATCCGATCCGCTGATGTCAAAAATCCCAATTTTTTCGCAAGATAACATTTATAAAAGCATATTATCTTGAAATGTTACGTAGATGTTCACGCATTCAATAATACAGTTTAAAACGTGTAAAGATCTATAAAACTAAATTGGAGTCTAACCTTCAGTAGGCAGGATAAGGTTTGAACTCATAACGCATTAGATGAAAATGCAGTCACTAAACCGACAGTGTTAAAGAAAAATGTAGAGTAGGAACATTTTAGTATAACACATATGCATCTCATTATATATATATATATATATATATATATATATATATATATATAAAGTGACCTTGTGCGTCACATCTGTAAAGTGAAAAACAGGAAGGGATACATACATGGAAGCACTTCAACAGCTGTATTTGTCGTTATTTAGATATCAATACGACAAAAAAAAGAAACTTTTGCACAAAAAATTATTTCAGTAACCAAGGGGAAAGTGATTTTAAATACCATAAATTATTTTCATTACTCTACCACAACTTTATTTTTTCTACTTCTTAATTAGATTACATTTAATGGTATATGGTAGTAATATTATGCACGTGAAAGAATTTTGAATACTTTAGAAATTCCATAAACACATAAAAGAACAAAGCAAAATGCACGAGATCAACACTGGTAGAACATACCTGTGTATAATATTTTGATCGTGTAGAAATACGAGGGCTTTTACACATTCTCGAACAACGGCAGCAATCACATCAGTAGACATAACAGTCTCAGTGACTACATCTGTTAAAGCGCCACCATCCAGATACTCCATAACAACCCATAATTGATTCTCATTTTTTAATATGTACGATTCTAAATAGTTGACGATATTTTCATGTCGTATACGTTTCATAACAGCGATTTCTGAGATAATCAAGTCACGATTGGGTTGTTTATCCAACTTCATCACTTTAATTGCCACGATTTGTCCAGTCCTTTTATTTCGACCAAGTCGAACAGTACCGGAAGCACTGGAACAATACACCACATAATCTCAAGAATGACAAATATGTAGACAATATATATATATATATATATCACATTTAACCATTCACCACGTGATTAGCATGCGAAAGTGGTAATGGTAGCATTAAATAAATTGATACCTTTCATGTGGTGATAATATGATAAGTTTTATCAATTAAAAATACTAATTAGAGTCACACAAAATAGTAGATTGAGTGAAAGCAAAATTGGCAATACATTACATGAATGTATCTGTGTTCATAATTGTGTGCAAAATGGAGAACGATGTTCAAGTACATACAATGCCAGTCAATAAAACTATGTTTAGGCCGGTCACAAAGATAAGATACAGATGAAATTCAATTAAATCAAATGATCTCTTACTACTGGTATTACTATTATTATATGACTTCGAGTTAGTTAAGTTATCTGAAACACAGTTTCGCTAATAAAAGTAAATTAACAAAAACAATCAATATTGAACTTGTGCTTGTTGAAGTATCAGTGGGTTTGATATTAGCCTACGTAAATAAATTCTAAAGCTTTCTTTGTTCTAAGATTTACTGAACGTAATGCCGATAGAATCACTCACCTGTATGTTTATACACCACATAATAAGCTATATTCAGTGCGTGATACATAATGCTATTTACTTGGTTAAATTAATCTCCATAAATGAGTTGGGCTCTGAATTCAGATATGAAACAAATACTTAGACCAGCTATGTAACTACAGTTATAGATAAGCCTGTTTACATATGATAACCAGAAAAAATGTCATCCTTTTATCAGTTCCAAACAAAAAACTGAAGGCTATGATACCTAAATTTTTCTGAAAACTGTGTACACTATAATACAACATACAGTGATTGAGGGTTTTCTGGAGTTACATCACACCAGGTACGTCGATGGTTCAGTGGTGGAATGCTTGCCAACCAAGTGCCTGAGTTTGGTTCTCAGCTGATATACTCTTAAATGTTGCTTTGATTACCAGTCGGTAGTAAGTCTGGGGAAGAGCCAAGGCTAGATGCGAGATCAGCAACTCCGCCTCGTCAAAATAACACCACCCCTGACGAAACTGCAAAACCTGAAGCCCTGTATTCTACTCGGATCACAAGGAATGAAAAAACACCACACCAGAAAGAGACAACCAGCCGAGGAAATGTTACAACAAAGTTAATCTTCAGTTCAAATAATTTTCTACGTCCAGTGAAAATATTTTTGTAGGTCCAAGTTAATAGTAAAAATAACGTGATGAAGTGCATGAGCAATGTGAAATTTAACTGATTTTACCCTCAAAATACTCTTCAAATATTATTTGTATTCCGTTGGATCCTGGCGTACAAAAACTGAGACAAAGAACTGCGTGATATCCTTAACTAGCTTTCGTTATTTAATAAGTGGAACTCTTGTTTTCTCCAGAGAAAACTAGTCATACCTAAACCACTGGTCAGTTTAGGAATATAATGAAAAGCCTGGGTATCTGTGAGCTGAGTAGTTCTACGTAAGTCCTAGATAAGGTTAAAATGTAATGAGCAAAGTGACCGTCTGATATTTAATTCACTGTTGTTTCGCTAGAGAACCACATCGATTAATGTAAATGTAAATTACTGAAACTCGATCTTATATTTGTTTATGCAATAAGCTATATTTATAGTACGGTAGCTGAAATACTAATTGATTCGTTCGAACTTGGTTTGTGAGGTGTTCTGAACTGTGACCTACTCAACAGAATTTACTGAATCAAACATCTACAACTGTCTTACTACTCATATCTCAATCCCTAAAGCAATATGCAGTTTGTAATGCATCAAATTTCTATTTTTGTATGATTCACATAAGATAAAGCATGCAATTTATGAAGTGAAAAATACGTGGTAGGCATTCCCCACTATCTGCTTTGTAGACTTATCAGATCCGGTCGGTCGGTTTTCGAAATAGAACTTTGCACATATGTGCGGCAGTTCAAGTCGCCACAATCCATGTAGCACGCAAAGCAAGAGAAGAAATGCATAATATAGACAGTAAACAGAGGTGTGAGACAAAGGTACAGTAATAACGAAGAACAAAACAGTTTAATTGGAAATCATAAGTCACAAGGAGTGGATGCATCTGCGACAGCCATTGAGAACGATCATTTGAGCCATGTCACCAATTGTTTCCAACCATTGGTTTTTACCGTCCCGAGGACCCCAACCAGTCAGGAAGTCTACACCTTCCTACGTGGCTTAGACTAACTGTTGTGGATTTCATTGATTGATGCCATGTTTTGGTTTGACCGCCACTAGCTCTTTTCCAGCCTGGCCCTATATCAGCTAACATTGCCCGTCGAGGAAGGCGATGACTAGGCATACGTAACACATGTCCTAGCCATCTCAGTCGAAGTAATTTCACCGTTTCGTTGATTGATTTCCCCTCCTTACCTAGCACTCGACGCCTAACGTCAATATTGCTCACCTTATTATACCACTTCACTCGGGAGATCGAACGCAGGCACCTATGATCAAAGACAACTAATCTTTTCATGTCTTCTGCTCTCAATGGCCAGGTCTCACAGCCATAAAGGAGGACGGAGCGGACTGATGAACAGTACACACGTCCTTTGGTCAACAGCCGGATATCACGTCTACGCCAGAGACAGCGTAAACTAGCATATGCGAAACTAGCCCTCTGTATTCGTGCTGAGATTTCGTCTGAGATCAACCCGTTGGGGCTGATGGTACTTCCCAAGTAAGTGAAGCGGTCAACGTGCTCTACCACTTCACTTCCTATTTCTAATCTAGGGGTCGATGAAGTCCAATCCTGCAGCATCATCTTACATTTTACAGGGGCGAATCGCATGCCAAACATACGAAGATTGCTGCTCAAGGTGTTCAGAAGACTGAATTTTGTCAGCGTCCTCGCCTAGAAGGACTATATCGTCTGCATATTCTAAGTCAACGAGATTATTCCCTAGTAGTAAGTCAATCCCTGAGTCGCTGAAGTGTGTTAGGGTTAAGTCCATTAGTACGTCTATGATGAAGTTGAATAGGAATGGGGATAATGGGCATCCTTGACGGACGCCACTAGTCGTCACCACTTCAGATGACAGCTCGCCGTAAGCCCTAACCTGGCTGCATGAGTACGAGTAGAGTGCCTTAATCAGTGCAATGTATTTTCTTGGCATTCGCTTTACAGCCAAGCATCGCCAGAGAACCTCCCGGTCGACAGAATCGAATGCCGCCTTTAGGTCGAGAAATATAATGATTGTCGGACGCCGGTAGGAATGCCTATGTTCTAGAATCTGTCGAAGGGTGAAGATATGATCAATACACCCTCTACCTGGCCTAAAACCTGCCTGGTTTTCTCGTGTTTGTGTCTCCCGAGCGCCACTTAGTCTACGCAGTATTATTGAGCCTAGGATTTTGGATACTATATTAGTCAAGCTAATCCCTCTGTGATTATCACAAGAAGACTTGTCTCCCTTCTTGTATATCGGGATGATCAGTGACTTACAGCAACCCGATGGCACTTCCTCTGATTCCCAGACGTTGCCTAAAACCTCCGTTAACGCAGACAGTAAACTGTCTCCACCGTACTTAAATACCTCTGGAGTCAATAAATCAGGTCCCGCTGCTTTGCCTCGTTTCACATTAGTGACAGCTTTAGTAACCTCAGTTAAGGACGGAGGACCTGTGTCTACCTCCCATTCAGGGAGGTGTTGGATGTCCGGCAGGTTAAGTGTGGCTGTGGGCCAATTAAACTGCTCCAGATCATAATGAAATAAGTTGAATATACGACATAAGTAAATAACGAGCTCAGGACTTGATTTTAGCATGAGTATAGTAGGTGTCTTAAAATTTGATGCATGGCTTGGAATCGTTGTTCTTTGAACTTAACAAATAATTAAAGCTTACTGAGTTCGTTCATGAAAAAATTGAACTAACGATCCAAAGTGGAGTGTTAAATAGGAAGTAAGTCATTAAGGGTAACTTTAAGTTCTTCCAGTAAATTAATTCACAGATATCAGCCTAACAATCTACTTAAAAGTGTAAAGAGATCAAGTTTGGTTGAGCCAAAAGTGTAAAGTCTAAGCACACTATCACTCGATTAAATTGGAGAACTATCTTTGTCTAAGTATTCACCGTAAAAGGAAAACTATGTTTCTTAGCTGTTAATTCCACTTAATTACTGAAACGAATAATTTAAGGCTTTATTTTGTTGTCATGACCAAATGAAATTTTTTGACAGCTCAGAAACTTACAAAAGTCTGTCCCAACTCAAGTTTTTCTCTCGGTATATCAATAAAAAGTTGCATGATTCGAGAAACCAGTTAAATAGGTGGATGAAGAAGGCTCAGATATAAAATGTTGGAAGACCTAGGGAAAGATCCTAAAAATTAATAGATTTGCCTATTCACCAAAATTAATTATATTCTGCCTTTCAGAGATACAGTAATACTACGAACCTCATTAACATCGGTAACACAAATAGGCATGGAGCAAGTCAGTTTGGAAGGCAATAAAAGTGAGGGAAAATTAAATCGATTAAATATATTGTCAGATTAAATCTGGTTGAGAAAGGAGCAGTGAGAAATCAAAAGACGAAAACTATCACCAAATAAATTCATTCAACAAAGACTTTATACTGAGTGTCAACCAGGATGTGGTGGCTGAGGATTTCTCGCCACTATCAGACAATAGAGACAGAAGGATTCCTCGTGAAAAATCCGAATGACTTTAACTGCTGATTCCGCTACAATTTTAAGGGCTAGTTGACAAATCAACATCGAAATTCGCAAAGGTGAGCATCAGTTTAAGTTAGCACTTTGAAAAGGAAGAGGAAATATGCGCAAGATTAATCATGTGAACAAAGATGGATGAGGGAAAGGTTAAGTCTATTCTAAATCAGGAATATGACAAGAAATGCATACATTTGTGCCATTATGAATGATTCTGAGTAATAACCGGGAATCTTCAACAATTGATTCTCGTCATTTTGTTGGCATCTTTAACTAAAAGGAATGCATTGTCTGCGTACTCTAAGTCAACATGATCTTTCCTTGCAAATAAATCAAATTTGAAAGGTTGGAATCAGAGACAGTCAGGTGCGTCAGTCAATGGGTTTCTTTGATACTCATGACTGTTTGTTGCCACTTTCGATGACAACACTACGTACACTGGCATGCGACCATTGGAATTAAAAAACAGCATCTCCGTCAGTAGAATATACTTCCTCGGCACTCTTTTCTCAGCCACAACAAATCGAATAACTGAGTCGAATTTCAAGAAAAATGGCAAGCGTTGGATGTCGGTATATACCGGAGAATTTGCTGGAGGTATTAGATGTGATCAATGTACCTCGGTTTAAACCTAGAATCTGTCTGATTCTAGTTTGCCAAGAGCAGATTGAAAAACTAAACTTTAGAAAATAAATAATTAAATAATAGCAAGAGGCCAGCAACCCCACCCTGTAAACAAACCTGCTACAGAAACTTCAGCGTGAACAGTCTCCTTGCGTCAAAAGAAAAAGTCTGTGTGGGGACGTGGAATGTCCGCACCATGTACGAGACTAGTAAAGCTGCCCAGATCGCAAGCGAAATGAGGAGATACGGACTACAAGTATTGGGGATCTGCGAAAGCAGATGGAACGGATACGGACTCACCAAATTGTCAACAGGTGAGTCAGTGATTTACTCCGGTCACCCAGAAGACAACCACACACACACCGAGGGCGTGGCTATAATGATGTCACCAACGGCAACCAAGGCTCTGATACAATGGGAGGCGATCTCACCCAGGATAATAACCGCCAGATTCAACTCCAAAGGAAGGAAAGTGTCAATTATACAATGCTATGCACCGACCAACAACGCAGACCTCGAAAAGAAAGAAGAATTCTACAGACAACTGCAGGCAGCAATAGACAATACTCCAGCCGGTGACATCAAAATACTAATGGGAGACATGAACGCCAAACTGGGACCAGACAACACAGGAAGGGAACTCATCATGGGTAAAGAAGCTCTGGGAGAGATGAATGAAAATGGAGAACTCTTCGCCGACTTCTGCGCCTTCAATGAACTAGTGATTGGTGGCAGCGTATACAAACACAAGGATATTCACAAGGCTACGTGGGTGTCACCAGATGGGCGAACCAAAAACCAAATTGACTTCATCACAATCTCGAGGAAGTGGCGGCGCAGCCTACTGGACACAAAAGCAAGAAGAGGAGCAGACGTTGGCTCAGACCACTACCTCGTACAAGGAACAATCCAACTCAAATTAAAGGCTTTCAGAGAAACAGGAGCTGCAGATAGACCACAAGCCAAGTTCAACACTCAAAAACTAAAGGACCAGGATACAAAGGATATCTTTACTGCAAGTATAAAGGACAAAGCCGAGACACAAATCAACACTGATGAAGAGGTCAGCGTCGAAAAACACTGGAACAACCTGAAAACAGTATGGAGCGAAACCTGCATGGAAGTTCTGGGCAGAAAGAAGAGACAGGACAAACCGTGGCTCACTACGGACACTTGGAGGCTAATAGAGGAGAGAAGGATGGTGAAACAAAAAATTCTGCAGTGCACCGACGAGCAACAGAAACAGGAGTTGAATGTAAGCTACAATACACTGAACAAAGGAGTAAAGAAGAGTGCCAGAGAAGACAAAAGAAAGTATTATGAAGCCATGGCCAATGAAGCAGAACAAGCTGCAGGCAAAGGAGACCTCGCAACACTTCACCAAACAACTAGGTACCTTTCAGGCAAAAATTCGTCACAAATTAAGCCAGTGAAGGATGAAAATGGAAAGTCAATCACCAAAGAAGTGGAGCAAAGGAAACACTGGGCTGAACACTTCAAAAGACTACTAAACCGACCGCCACCTACAACGCGCCCAACAATACCAACAACGGAAGCAGAATTACCAGTGAACATCAACCCCCCGACGAAATCAGAAGTCCTGAAGGCAATCAAGATGCTGAAAGCTGGGAAAGCAGCAGGACCAGATGGAATCCCAGCAGAAGCATTGAAAGTCGACCCAGAGACAACAGCAGACCTGATGACGCCACTACTTGAGAAAGTGTGGAAAGAAGGCAAAGTACCCGAGGATTGGAAGAAAGGATACCTATTCAAACTACCAAAGAAAGGAGACTTAAGTCAATGCAAGAACTGGCGCGGAATTATGCTCCTTTCCATCCCAAGCAAAATACTAAGCCGCATCATCCTGGAAAGGATCAAACAAGCCTTGGATGAAAAACTTCGACCAGAACAAGCTGGATTCAGGAGTAACAAGTCATGTATTGATCAAATCGCCACACTACGGATCATCATTGAACAAAGTTTGGAATGGCAGTCACCTCTCTATCTCAACTTCATCGACTTTGAAAAGGCCTTCGACAGCGTCGATCGAGAGGTGATTTGGCAACTACTTCGCTACTACGGGGTGCCGCCGACAATTATACATCTCATCCAACAGTTGTATGACAACGCTGCATGCCAAGTAATCCACAACGGGAAACTCACGGAATCCTTCGAAGTGAAGACAGGAGTAAGACAGGGTTGCCTACTATCGCCAATGATTTTCCTGATTGCAGTAGACTGGATAATGCGACAAACAGCGGGCAATGAGGAAACAGGCATAAAATGGACTCACACAAAGAACTTGGAGGATCTGGACTTCGCCGATGATATATGCCTGATTTCCCACAAACTGGAAGATATGCAAGTGAAAAGTAACAAGTTGGCAGAAGAAGCATCAAAGATAGGACTCCAGGTGAACATAGAAAAAACAGAGGTGATGAAGATCCCTGGCCAACACCAACAACAGACAGCAATCAGCATAAATGGAAAAAACCTGAAAGAAACTACCTCCTTTACCTACTTGGGAAGCATCGTTTCAACTACAGGCGGAACTGACGAGGATATCAAAGCAAGGATCGGGAAAGCAAGGCAAGCTTTCATTACTCTGAAGTCTGTGTGGAGGACAACATCATTCAGCGTCAAAAATAAGATCGGGATTTTCAACTCCAATGTGAAATCAGTACTACTATACGGATCAGAGACTTGGCGTGTCACAAAGAGCACCTCAAACAAGCTACAGACCTTCATTAACAGATGTCTTCGCTCAATACTCAAGATCAGATGGCCGGAAAGGATCAGCAACAAAGATCTCTGGGAGCGAACCAACCAGGAACCCATTGTGAAACAAATAGGCAGGAAAAAATGGAGATGGATTGGCCACACTCTGAGGAAACCAGCAAGTGACATCACTAGACAAGCCCTCGAGTGGAACCCGAAAGGGAAGCGGCGAGTTGGTCGTCCAAGGGTGACCTGGAGGAGATCATGGGAAGAGGAGATGAAAGCATGTGGGCAGACCTGGAGCCAGGTGAAAACTCTAGCAGAGAATCGAACGCAATGGAGACGCATGGCTGAAGCCCTATGTTCCTCTAGGAACTAAAGGAAATAATAATAAGAAGTGAAGTTTGGGGAATGAAAGAGTGTAGAGTGATCAATAAACAAAAACTGTGTGCTGAAGCATGTAAGTTATTCGCACATCTTTGCTGCTTCTTGGAAAACCTGATGACTTCCACTTTGGATCAGTCAAACACAGTTTATTAAAAGGTCTGTGGATTTCCGTCCGTAAGAAGAAAATTACTGCTGACTACGTATCACTGAAGGGTGGATCAATGTATAAAAATTTCAGGAAGATATGATTCTACTCTGCTCCCTTTGAAATGGGGGAGATGGCATAATAATCGAAACTCCCTTCTTATGCAACACTACTGTCAACAGTACAGCTTAAGCTCCTGCCACACTGTGCACAACTTTTATTCATCTGACATTGATGGCATGAAGCTATAAAAGTAGTCATTACAGTCAGCAAATTCCGTAGATGCTGAAATATGAAGGCCCAACCATTAGGACCAATAGCGGTTTATTCGTCTTGATAAAGAACTCTTAATCAATAGATCACAGGTATTTATATCGCTCCATCTGCTGACGCTTTCGCACTAGAGTAGTGCTATTTTCCGCAGTGTGTATGAGTTCTTTTGTAATATTTGGAAAAACGTGGTTGGTGGGTGGCATTTAAACAACCTCAGTAGGAGTGCTTTCTTAGAAGCCTTGTTGCTGAATTCTCACATTTATTTCAGCAACATGACCATCACAAGCAGTCCAAACTCGCGTAGAGTATTGTGGCATTAAATGTTTTAAAAAACGCATCTGCCGTATGTCCACTAGCAGTCACACAACTGACTAGGTCTACGAACTTCTCAACTGTGTGAGGTGTTTTATACACAACTTTTAGGAAATCGCCAAGCTTTTCAAGTACTCAAATCACTAAAGGTAATTTCACATTGCATTGCTACTATGTTGAATTAGTCATAGACACTTTGCTGTCAGAAAATACAATGACTTTTGTCTTTTCATATGCACTACAATATTTAAACAACTGGTGGAGTACGAACAGGTCTATGATCTGGACAAAAACTAATCTACTCAGTGTGATTCATATTTTCCTGACTTTTGCATAATACAAGGGTAACCAATACTATTTATGAAATCGATAACAAAACCATATCCTCATACACCTAAAATAATCTAGTAAATAAAATTAAAGAGAAATACAGCTTTTTGTGAGAATGTAGGTTAACCGACATTCTCTGAACTTTGACATTTCATTGTGGAAATTTCATCGACGTTTCAGCAAACGTTTCAAAGACTCAAAGAATACTAAGTGATTTCCAAGCTAGCTAGTCTTTTAGTTGCACTTGTGAGCGTCAAAGGCAGCACGTCAACTCAAGGTGACCCAAAAAGCTATTGTTATAATTATTAACATACCCTGTCCCAAGCTCACTCTCCACAGAATAAACATCACGAGGGTTTCCAGGAGTTATTACTGATTCTGAAATAAAAACAAAGAAAATGCCAGTCATCACCAGCCTACAACACTTAAAGCCGATATTCGGCTGATGTGCTTGATAATATAATAATACATAATCACGCAAAATAAGTCAGTAGCATAAACAGTGGCTTTGTCGACGCGAAATTGTGTAGTCCCAACTCACCTAATTCTGAATAAAATTCCTCATCTGTGAGTTTCCTACGAATACGCTTGCGGAGGAGAGGGACTGCTTGCTATAGCAAAATAAAAATTATCAGTAAGTCAAAAACAAACTTTGTTTGGGTCACTGACTGAAGGTTTTGGTGGTGGCACAGGCGGAGTACGGGCACCATTCCGGTCAATATAAACGTGATCCGGGGCATTCGTTTTATCTGTGGATGGCGTAGCAAGCTGGCTGTTTTTCTTCACCTCTTCCTTTGAATTTAGAATGAACAACCGCATTTTCTTTTCTAATTCATCATCTGTAAGAGACTGATTAACCAGACAATCCTCAGAAACCTTCGTCAACGCTATCTAGGCCTTCAAAACCCAGATATTTTGTCCTCTGAGATTCTTTAAAGGCAGTTACAGCATTCAGAATTTTATCTGCGTTGTTCTTCCTATCTTCAACTGAGAAATTTGAGTTTTCTATCATCTCTTTCCAGTAATCTGGTATCCCCCGAAACTGTCCTGTTTCTTGATCATAAGTAACGTGGACATGTTTGACAACGTTCGTTGGACTTGAAATCTCACTAATAAGGTCATTGCGCCTTGGTTTGAAGAACCTAGCCTTCGGCATCACTTTAGGTTTAAACTGCACATCGACCTTATTAGTCAAGAAGTTGATGAATCCCAACAAAATAATGTCAATTCACAATAAGGCAAACTGTCTAATATAAGGAGGATGAATTACAGAGAAACTGTATAACAGGTAAAGTTAAATTACAGCAATCCAAGTAAACGAAGTCAACAATGACCTTGGAAGGAGCAGTTGCGCTAAAAAGTAGATTTTGTGTCCCTAATTGTTCGCTGACCTTATTCTTAACTGAACGTAACATTAACGTAGTCCAAATCTATTCACTACAGACCCTAACAGCCCTCCATCTTGGTGAAGCTAACCCAAATCTGCTCCTAGCCTAACTCTTATGGTTATCTTTCTCAAACCTAACAAACAAAACGGTGTGACTGATAATATATGATTAAGACTTTTGATTAAAGGTGGGAAGCCTCAAGCTTCTGTTAGTCTTCTCCATTCAGCATCTGACCTTGTGTGAGCTTTTCCAGGAGTTACTCCCAAATTTGAACTACTCGATGGGACAAGTAGTACTACATTACGATGTTGGTTGTCCTGCAGCTGTGTTTGCTGAAATCTCCTGACCCGATGAAAAGGAAGAGTGGAGATTAATGAGCCTCAGAGCCACTTCTTAAGGTTTCGAATTTTATGATTGGATCTCTTTACCTGGGATGTGACGAAGAGAAGAGATTGTAGCGGTAAATAATTCCCCAAAATTATTGACCACAGCAATCATCACTCAGCATTGGATGCTGACCCTCACTGTTTAAGTCGACTTGTTTAGCTGAAGGCTTCCGGTCAAGCAGCCCCGCCATTTGGTACTCCGTCGTGTCACGTGCGTGCACGATTACTAGCTAGCTAAGCATTCACTTCTACCCGCGATTTGGTCCCGAAATTTACTACGTACTTTGGACGACAAAATCTGGTCTTTTGCTTTATCTTTCGTACTCGAAGAGCGAACACTATAGAAGTTGCTGGTATAAGATCTTGCGTTAGTATAATCCGCACAGTTCGCGAACGTCGATACCTGCAACCCCTAAAAGATACAGTTAATCGATCTGTTTTTCGCGTGATAAACTGATTGTGTGCTCACACTATATAACTTTTCTTACACATAAACCTCTGTGCCTACATTCCATTTGTTTTTTCATTCCGTCCTCTGGATTCTCTTTCCATTCTCATATTAGTGCACTGACTACAGTATTTTTTCATGTAACTGAGGACTAGACTGGGCAAGTGAATTTATAAACTCTCAGCGCTGCCACTTCTCTGCTATAAATAATATACTTCCTCCTAATTAAGCGAATATATCTCCTCCCCCTGCTTTCAGAACGGCTGCGGAAGTGGGGGCACTTGGAATGCATAGAACTTGTGACGGTCGAAAAATATTTCAAATTATATGTTCACCGAAAAATAAGGAATCCAATGAAAATCGTGGTTGTTATGTGGGATTGAAAAAGACTCAACCTTGGACCGCGCACAACGAACGAATCTGTTTCCCTCTCTCCAGCTGCTCGCTCATCACATCTGCCGATCAACTCTGTCTCACACTGATCGATACATCCACATTAAGATATTTTGCTCCAACCTGCTTTTCTCTATGCGGGAGATCTCCGATGGTTGACATCTCTAAGGTGTAGTTGAGGATTTGCATGATCAAGAAAAGGACAGTTTCATCTCTATTATTTCGTACGTCTATATTTTGAGTATTTCGTGACTATTATAGTTTTTTTCAAATAACCTCAGTATTTTTGTGTATACTAACTTAAGTGAACTGAATATCTTATATATACATATTTGTTAGTATTTGTTCTGTCCTTTTTAATTGCGTGTATAGGCATACTTAGTTGCTAGGTCCACTACAAACTGTTATAAGCGTCCAAGATGTGATAGTCAAGGAATCATATGGTCTATACGGGCCCGTCCAAAAAGGTACTCGACATTGGGCTGCTTCAGACCTACTGAACATAGAAAGAAAAAGTATATTCTTTATTTTGAGGGAATGTACGACCTGTACAAGAATAGTGCTACTGTTGGGAGTTCGAAATTTAGGCTACCCTGAAAACCCTGAAATTGAATAGACAAATGCTCTGGAGAAGGCTGTAATAAGCGAATCGAAATGAGATCATGGGAATGGGCAGACAAGACAAATGGAATGTCGGACCAGATGGTTGAGAGTGGGAGTTGTGGAACTGTGAGTGCACAGAGGAAAATTTCAAACTGATGAAGAAAGAGGTAAAAAATAGAATGTTGTAGTGCAGTATACGAAAGTAGGGGGCATATTCGTAGTAACAACACAACCAACTAAGACTAGCCAGTGGGCGTGTGCGGAAGTGCTCCCTTGTAACAGCAGTCTAGATTCCTTTTCAAGCTGTTAACTAACGTAGAGGATGCCACTCTCATAATTAACGAATTTCTTGAGTCGAAACCACCAAAAAATTAGTACATGCCTTTGCTGTTACTCTCGAGCTAGCATTAGTGTGAAGGTTACCCCTAGGGATACCACTGGGCTCTTCTCACATTGGGTTGTGCATTAAGTCGTATGTCATGATTAGGTGGTGGCTCAGGGAATGCAGATCCAGCCTTCGGAGTCAGTCGTCGTGTGATTTACATTTCAGTCTCACGACAGCTTTGCTGGCTGCCATCAGTAATCATTCTAAGTAGTTCCCACTTCCTTTTAGGAGCGATAAACTGGAGGCACGTCGGTTTCGCATGACTGCATAAAATCTTCCGGTGCAAGTGGAGTACCGTGGAAATAGTTACGTGGCCGGCACATTTACCACTTGTGTGTGATTTATCCTCCATGACTGATGCCAGGAGTCACTTTACTTCTGGGTGGGCTAAGCTTGTTCTGGATAAGCGACGAAAGAACTGTTTTATTGGTGTACTCATAAACATCTCCTGGCAACAGTTGTTGCCAAAGATTCATCCATTTTCGATAACCCTTTTCTCTAGATATGTCACATCTTCCTATGATTGCATTTTTTCGCTTCCTTTCTCCTAATATCTTGAAGCTATACATCATCTGCGCAGAGATTTAAGAGGCTTCCTAGGAGAAAAGTTAGTTAGGTCGCTGGAATGACTGAGAGCTTGTTTCCGATCGGATTCAACGCTCATGACTGTGATGTAGCCATCTGTCGTGCTAGGCTTAAGCTCTAGCCACACTGCCTACTGACTGTTTGGCCTAGCCTGGTGGTCAGGCTGTTCTTAACACTGTCACTACCAGAAAAGGGAGAATATGACGCTTATGGTCGTTCAAGTATATATTTGTTAACGACAGTTTGAAGGGAGTACGGAAATACACAGTCACGCCACAAAAAGGTGGCACCCTTGCTGCTTGAAAACTCATTTGCACACGATCTGATCCAGTTAGCGCATATAAATTGTCCATTGAAAGTGAAATAGCTGAAATCAGTTGAATGATTCGCTGCAGCTTAAGCTATTCTAGGGATCTATCGGTAAATTGGTAGCTCAAGACTTCTGCTTCCTGAATTCATGAAGAGCTTCGTGCAAGACTGTCCTGTTTCAGACGCTCCCCGATTTGGTAGTGCAACAGGCTTTCCAACACCTTGGATATTATTCTAGTACAGCTGCTGGTCTATTGTACCTTGGTATTTGTCTTTGGTAGTGTCGTCTGCCTACAAACTCAGTAAAAATTCCTCTCTGACGACCCCCTAGATATAGACCATTGCTTGAAAATCACCTATTTGGCGTTTCAGAGTTCTGCAGATTCCTCTAAATACATCTTTGTAAGATTCTCCAGAATCATTTTCAGCATTATTTCTGGGAAGAGTGGTGTCTGCGACATCAGGCTAATCTGTGATTTGTCAATGGATATGTCTCGCTAGAATCCATATCAATCAGCTAATTTTGAAATATTCAAATGAAGCCTGAGCCAGTGACGGATCAAAGAATTTCGTCAACTCAACTGAACCTCAGCCGTTTCACCATCGAAGATCAGGTTGTTAATTCGTGAGAAATGGGACATTTGGTGTAAAATTTTAAGGGACAAGAGCTTGGTAGCTTTGTTGTGGTGTGATTACCTACTTGTACACTCTATGTGAATCATGAACAAATCAACCTTTCAATAGCTGTAATTTTTATATTCCCTCTTTTCTAGTAATTTCGGTGTGAAGAGCAGCTTGGCCACCAGGTTAGCTGAGCCAGGCCTAACTTTCAGCAGGTAGTGTGGCCAGAGCTCAAACTTAGGAGGATGGGTAGCCACAAATCAATCATGGGCGTTACATGTAGTCGTGACCAACTGGTAAAGAGTCCAAAGTCATTCAGGCAGCCTAACTAATTGGCTTCCTGGGACTGCTGAGCCCGATTTGATCTATGTTGGTGCAGCCCTTCTTTGCTCTATGACGTTATTTAATGCTTCCAATTTCACATCATCGTGCTTCCTGCTTCCAGCCGCACTTTAGCAATAATTCGGGTGGGTCAGCCATTTATATTTGTTATTCATAGGTCTCAATTTCTGGCAGCTATTTTAAATCGATTCGATGGAAGCATACGAACTGATATTATCAAAATGCTGCTGGTTGATAGACACATTGGCAGAACAGACGAGTTTCCATACATTTTGAGTTTTTCGGTAAGTATTTGTTATGCGACTGTCGAAAGCTTAGGTGAAGTGTCTACCTCAATCAGCCACTTAGCATTTTCATGTAATAGGTGTAAATAGGCCAATCTTGCCATCTTGTATTCGCCCAATATGAGCTAGCTTTCTAAATCATAGCACATAATACTCATTAACAATTAAGTCATCGCAGTTTGCCAACATGCAAAGCTGTGTTGCATTCATTTAACCATGACTGAATAGAGCCTGGAATTAAAATAATCAAGGTAGATTACGAAGACGAAAGGTGCAACATTAACTCCCCACCAAGTAGGCATTTTGTTTAATGTTCCTAAACCTTTGAGATGTTACCAATATGCATTAAAGATATTCATTTCGCAATCAGTCCTATGTTCACCATAGCTGACGAATTCATTCCTTATTCGTTAAACTGTGTCTGAATCTTAACTGTGTACTCCACTGATCTCGTGGCACTCATATTACACCAAGCTTATTATTGCGATGGTTGGCATTCATTGCGGGTATACTAGAGGTCCTGACCATTTATTAGTCCCATTATCAAAATGATCATAAATAACTTTCAATGCCCCGCGCTTACAAAAGTTAAGTTGTGCTGCCCGCCAAATGCTTCGGCCACGAATAGCTTCATGAATTGATGTAGCATCAGTGACCACGCCACTCATATTTACCTTCATAAGCAATGCCACACTGAAACAATCACGACTTGTGATACTTCGAAAACACCTAGGAAATCTGCAGTTGGTATGGTTACCAGCCTCAGCACTGCCACTGGTCATAAGGTTCAGTAGACTTTTATCACCAACTCAACTAAATAGTGAATGATAAGGGTTATGAACAAGTGGCGAAAAAACCAAATTTATATATCTTGTCAGTTTAACGACAGTGATACGAATAATATTCCCAAATTAACACACAAAAGTTGTACTTTATTTACCACCCTGCATCTCATATTAATTAGACCGTTTGCGCTTCATTGGACTCTTGTACATTTCTTGTTTGAATTGACTTCTTGTTGGTTATGAACTAAATTTGGGTTCAACTATTGTACTCTTTTCGTTTGGACGCCGGATAAGACCATATCTGGCAGCCTGTATACGGCCGTAGGTCATTTGATCAGCTGATGTCTACAGGCTTTATTTATTGAAAAAACTTCAAAATTAGGTGATTTTTCGTTGTTTTACACAATTTTACACTTGTATTGCTGCTAAAAGTTGATGTAATAAGGCGTTTTTAGCATAAACAGGAAATGATGGTGTCCTTATCCGGCCGTAATTTACGCCCAGTTTACAAATTGTTGAATTACGTACTTTTCCGTTCGGAAAATGTCGAATTACTTGAATAGACATATTATAACGACTTTTAGTGAATTTTTTTGCAGTTTAAAGGATTATACATGGACATGATGAGGTGGGATAGTTGGTTTTTTTGATTATTTGATTTACTTTATCGTTTACTTTTCCTAATGCTGTCAAAGCTCCTGTATATTTATTTCATTAAAGTAAATCTACAGAAATACTTAGAAATTATATACGCAAAGCATTTACTTATTTTATGGCATATACTTGATGTTTACAGGTAGATGCAACATCCATTTTTTCTTCTTGAAAAATATTGACTGATGTAATTGTATACAATTAAACTGATTATTTCATCATTTTAAACATGTTAAGTAGTTAGTTATTGCATTTACAGTGGTAACAATGTCTACATCTTTAGAATTCTTTCGTTCTTTTTCAGATAATATCTACTTTCGGGAATTTCATGGATTTGGGCGATAAAGAAAAAGATATCTGACGTGTTGTTGATTTTGTATTACATGTTTATTCATTAATAAATATATTCCTGGTTATTTGTTTGTATATTCTACTTGATAAAGCTGATTTCTAGCCTTTGCGTAATTTGTGAGGTACGGAGTATATGACGTTATCTTAAAAATGCTAGGTAAAATTAGATATTTGGAGAGGCTTATTGATAAAAAGACTATGTCGTACCGTAATGAAGTTACTGCGTACACTTGTAAAAGAAAACACTGAGGTTATAAGCGCTTAGTTATATATCGTCTTAGTAGGAACCTATTAATTGACTTCGGTTTCATAGTCAAACAAGGTTAAAAGTAAATCTACCTGAGATAGTGAGCTTGCGATTTCTACTTATCGCAATAAACCAAGATGGGAACAATGTACCTGTACTGTTAGATTTATAACTCAGTGCAACTACGGTTATCGTAATAATTAAAAACAGAATGCCTACTATTGAAATACAATTACACTTTATTAGAATACCTACGGTTCGCAGCTACAGAACACGGTACGTTGCTATCTGTTCATCTAATCGCATAAACAACAGTTTCCCAGACGCCGCATTTACCCCTAAAAATTTACCCTTAATTCCTAACTTAGCATGTGTTACTTATGCTACTAGAACACAATCGCGTTCCAACAGAAGGAACACAGATTCATTGCGAAATTGTTTATTGAACAAAAATTAGATTTGAGATGTACAGATAATTCAGATAAGCAGTCTTACGTTACTGTCGGTAGGTTCCATCTGCGTACACAGCACATATATGTTTCTCCATAAGCCTGAAAAGGTTTAAGAAAAGCATTATTAACTTAGATGGTACATGTATGATCTGAATAAAAAAATGTTTCTTCATAAGCATTTACAAGTAATCCCTTCACAAACAATATATGTATAAGTAGCTAAATAATTTTCGCTAAACTCAAGGGACTTCGCAATTTATCGTCAGTCGATATCTAGTAGGTCCATCGAAGCATCATGAAATGAAAAATTATTTAATGACAAGTTATGCAATAGTTTGCGAAGCTTGAACAAAGATTTTAACAAAAGTGACAATTGCTTTATGACAAATAATACGAGTTTTGACAGCATTAATAATAATAACGTTCATGTTCATAGTGACTATAAAAACAATAATAGGTATTATTATCGCAACGAATTCATCATTAACTTAGACAACTACTAATTATACAATCATATCAATTAAATGTATCACTTAATCTTATGAAGCAGGTGTTTACTTACTTTCGCTGCATTCTCGCAATACTGATGTGGTCAACTAGCTTATTCCAAATGAACTCAAGATTAATCCTGAAAGTGAGTGGAGACCCAGTTTATTTCAACTAAAAACATGTAGCCTACATGTATTACACTGCTTACTGAGACATTTGATACCCGCTTTCCAATCTTCGTGACAGGAAAACAGTATATGTAGGTTTACCTACATATACTGTTTTGATCTTGATATGGGATGAATTCACTGAATTCAGCAAATAAATCCTCTGGTTTATCAAATCTATCATCAGCTGTAATAGTATGTGCTGTCAATTATGCACCCGACTTGATAAAACGCTCCTGGAAATTGCGAACTTAACCAAGCAGCTAAATGATGTTTGAAATTACCGCAACTCGAATGACAAACTGGCCAATCACAAGCGAGCAAATCACTTGTTTATCTCACTCGCGGGCACACAAAATTGCGGCCGTCGACAGGCTGCCACCATATCTGAAGTTTTGTACCACGGTTATCCGACACATTTCGTTTAACAGAACAATAATCTTACGGTTCATCAACATTTCAATATCAATATAATTCTATTTGTAAGCATTCGGCTTTGTTTTGGATTTGATTGAATTTCCTCAGAACAATTCGATTTTCTTTCGGTTTGGTCGAAGACTACAAGATGGTATCTTCAAGAAATATTCTCGCGGCACCTGTAACAGAATTATTTTTAAGAGTGTGGTATTTGAGTTTAATACGCCGGCATATGTCGTCGTGGTGTGTTTGTGTTGTGAAATTCCTGAGGAAACATTTGGATCATGGGAATTGTGCAGTCATGAAATATGGGAATGCTTCGTTATGTAGACGAAAACCTGGTGAAATATAAGCCACACACGAATATATTTGCATCTAATAACATATATTCTCATTTTTGTACATGAGGGACGCGAGTTTACAGGCATCATCAATATGATAAATAACATATACGGTTGGTAAGCATATTTAATAATAATATAATAAAATGCATATGTATTCCTACCTATGTAGGACACACCAGTTGTACAGGCATGGATAAGTATTATTTAAATTACATAAATTTGGTTCATGGTGAAATTACATGGTTGCTGTCCCTTTTGGCTGTAGTTTGTGGGAACAATCTTCTAACTAGTCACTCAACGGAGCATATCAAGAAATATGGAAATATTGTCTTCACATTAGCAAAAATAACCCAAATAAGTTTTGGATGTATTACAAATGCTTGGGAAATAAATAGAGCTTGAAGTCATTTACCTCATATAACTTTGGTGTGTACGGCATCGAATCTTATTCTTGATTTGCATCCACATGGCGTATTAGTTAAAAGTAAGTGATGTATAGATATAGTTTTGTCAGCATTTTCATCGTAAGTAACACCAGAAGTGAAGTGCACTGAATGCAGACTAATGATAATAGTTTATATTTTCTTATAAACTGGTGTTTACGAGAATTGCAAGCTATTTTTACAGGCACGATCAGTTATGTTATAAACTACAATCGTGAAGCATTATAAATTAATACTTTTCATTGGGATGAAGGTATATTCCACAACTGTAATCCAGCATGCGTCGTGGGAGAAGGTAATGGGTAATTCAACAGGCAGTTGTAGTATATGGGGTCAGTAATGTTTGCAGATCATTTGTCATTGTGAGTGGTCAAATATCTACATTCTTTATTCTCATTCAAAAAGTCATGTAGGAACTAAAATGGTGAGAGAAGAAAGAAATCAAATGACAGCAGCACAGAAGAAAGCAAGTGGATTCCTTAAGGAGTGATTTATAAATTTATATATGCATACATATATATATTCTGTCAAGTAACTATGATTATTTTGGTACACTAACTAACTAGTCCTGTTATGCTAATTTTTATATTATATGCGTGAACTAATATTATTGGACTGCGTAGGAACGTTTATCATGTCCTCCCACTAATAGTGACATTTTTATTGTAGTTTATTGTAAATTATACGTTTAGTGAACTTAAAATATCTATGTGGGGTGAAAAAGAGGGTGTAGGAGTTAGACTTAGAAGTGAATTGTCATCCTTTAGCAGTCTAGTGACTGAAGAGTTGAACACTGCGAGTGTGTTTGCATCGCGCACATCAGCTGGTAGTCTATTCAAAATGACTGAAAACTTATTTAAGAAGTTAAACCGCATGTAAGTGTGGCAATGCACCATAGCAGCTAGGTTGTGATGATTTCTTAGACTGTAACTGGTGACGGTAGTAGATTCAGTTATTGGCCTGAAGGAGTACAAGAGAAGATTAGTTAGCCTGTAGTAGAAAATAAGGTTTAGCTTAAGACGTCTTTTCCAGAGTGGTTGTACTTTCAGTCTTCGGCAACGCTCAGAGTAGTCAAGACTGCATTCTAGACCAAGAGTTCTTGAGGCAAATTGCAGTTTCACCCCCTCTAATTTAAGCTTGTCATTCTGTCACAGTCCGCTAAGAATAAACTGGCAGTATCCCAAAATAGGTCGGACACATGCTTTGTATAATAAAACCCTAGTTTCACAACAAAAGAAACTGTGAGCTAGGCATCCAAGTAGCCTTCATGTTTTACGCCTGGCATAATCAGTCTGTTCAGAGAACGCTAAGTTACTAGAGTATCTGATACTGAGGTCTACAAATGAGTTGAGCTTGGCTAGTTTTCGCCCATTTACTTCAAAAGTTAGGTCAAGGTTGCTGTTGCCGATGCAAACACAGCCGCATTTGTCAGTGTTAAACTCAAGACAGGATTCAGCCCACCATGCTGCGAGACCACTTATTTCAAGATGTATTTTACTTACCATATCGTTTAATTCATGACTGTAGCAGGAGTAAACGACTTTGAGGTCGTCAGCATATAGGAGTGGTTTACCTGAGGTGAAGCAGTTACAAATGCTGCTAATGTAGACTGTAACTAAAAGTGGTCCCAGAACACTACCCTGTGCAACCCCACTTGTAATCTGCCTAGGATGACACGATACAGATCCGACTTCCGCTGTTTGTACCCTGTTGCTTAGAAGTGATTTTAACCAGCTCAGTAATGGATTGCGAATTCCACATGAGTACAGTTTTTCAAAGACAATACTTTGTGATACCATGTCAAGTGCCCTAGATATATCGAAGTAGAGGATAATGACTAGCTTGTGTTTGAAAACGTTGAAAACGTCGAATTGACAATCAACGCAACACCAGTTTTTGAGAAATCCGTGTTGAGACCTTGTAACAAGATCTTCCTTAAGTAGATAGTCTGATAATTGATCTTTGACAACTTTCTGCATGATCCACGAGATAACTGACGTTATATTTATGGGTCTGTAATTGCGAACGTTTGCCCTATCACCAGATTTGTGGTGTGGAATTGCAAAGCCAGTTTTCAATTCATTAGGGTAAGTTCCGGTGTCCACTGATACTGAGACGAATTTAAGAAGTAATAGAGGAATTTCACACCCACAGTTCTTGAAAATTATTGAAGCAAGGCAATCCGTTCCCGTGCTAGTAGAAGGTCTAAGGCTTTTAACTGCTTGTTCTATTAATTGATTGCTGAACACTGTGCACCCGAGGAAGCAGCTAGTCAGAGGTGCCGTTTCACCAGGGATGTGCATTTCTGAACTAATGTTCGCAAACCACTCACTGAAAGTTCAATGATTGCGGCAGGCTCATTGTAGATAACTTTGTCGTGAAGCAAGTAGGAGATATCCATCGTCGACCGCATTCGTTTTTTAAGTGTTGTGGGGTTATAAACTTTGGAGGTACTTTCAAGTGCGCTTAACTCTTCTTCGAGGTCCTTTTGAGAGCGTAGGCGCTTGATAGGTTCAAGTGACTCATGGATTAGGTGCATTAGTGATATACCCTTGGTGGAACAGTACTCTTTCATCAACTTCCTTAACTTATTGCGGTGCGCCCTTGGAATGAATTCAGCTTGGTGCCTCTTTAACTTCACTGCCTTCTTAAGAGTAACAGTATTTAGACAAGGGGTGATATTTCTGTAAAATAAGGACACTACAGCCTTCAAGAAGTCAGTGGTAAAATAGTAATCCCATGACAGATTTGAATAAGTCCTTGGACTAATCCCCAGTCTGCATGTTTGTAACTACGGTATATCGTGCTCCCTGAGTCTTGTTTGTAGCTTGTATTTAGTGGTGAGAGAGGCAGAGAGCAGAGTATCATTCTACGGTCTTCTTTATATATATATTTATTCCTGTTTATGCAGGAACATACCAATTGTACAGGCATGGATAAGTTATGATATAAATTACACATGTTTCGGTGTATGTTGAATTTACAGTTTGTTTGTTTTTTCTGACATTAGAGTCAGTCGGAACAGTCTGCAAAATAGTCTGTCTGTGTAACACATAAAGAGATATAGAAATATTCTCTTCGCATTAACAAAAAACCCAGACATGAGATGAATGTAATACAAATATCTGGGAAAAATAAAGCTTGAAGTTAATTCTCGCATATAACTTTCTTGTGAACAGCATCCTTGAGTTAAAGCTTATTGATGTATTATTTTGAGGTCAGTGATATATTTATTCCATTTTTTCAGCAGTCTAATCGTAGTTTTATAACAGGGAAGAAATTTGATCGTGGATACGAAAACTAAATTAGGTCATGTTGGATTGGTTTACTGCGTGGAATGGGGCTAAGGTCAATTCCAGAACTATCCATTGGCACCATTTGTGTCAGCATGACAGACAGTACACGTAAGTTGGTTAATACGTTGAAAACTATTTGAAAACCAGTTGCTTCTTTATTTCAGATCAAGAATACTCCTTGTGCAGAATGTTGGCCAGCGTTTTCAAATGGTAGCATCGGATCGTTCATGGAATTTGAGTTTGAATTTATTTAAATGGTCATTTCAGTTTAGATGTTGGGTTTTTCGACCTCGACCAGGAGGTATATAGAAGTGCAGACTCAGCAGTAGAATCCCAGAAAGAGAAAGTATGTGAATATGGAAAGAACATCAATATTTTATGTATATATAAATGTTTATAAATGTATATCATTGTATAGTAAACATTACCTATAATCTAGTTGTTTTTTATGTATTTTTGCGAAGTCTTAGAGTTTATTTAGTGTCATCATATATAGTAATGAGTCTAGGCGTTATAGTGTTCTAATAGCTCATGCGTTTTAGAAATAAGTGGTGCGGTGTGATTGGCGTAGTCACTGGGATGAAACAGTTTATATAGCAAGCGTTTGAAGGTTATGATAGAGTGACAGGTCCTCATTTCTTGGGGTAAACTTTTCCAGATCTTAGAGTACATGACTATGAAGAAGTTTGCACGTAGTGCTGTCTTACAGTTTTTCCTAGATACTGTGCACTTTTGGTTACGAAGGTTGTAAGAGCCTTCCGGTGAGAACTGTATCTCCTTGCTGTCTGAGAATGATATTTTATGCAATATTTTAAAGAAGAATGTTAGGTTAATGCTCAGTCGTCTAATCCAGAGTGGGTCGATACCTAGAGTTATACACCTTGATGTGTAGTCCTTTTCGCAGTCAAATCCTAGTAGTTTAGGCGTGAAGTATCGTTGGACACTTTCTATTTTGAGCTTGTCACATACGCGAGTGCTGCTGAGAATGAATGGACAATATTCTAGCAGCGGTCTTACACATCATTTGTATAATATAAGTTTCGCTTCGTAGTTGTGGAAATTCCTGAGTATGCATTTTAAGAGCATCCTCGATTTACGCGTCTGTGTCGCCACTTGCTCAGAAAATGTCATGTCACTGGAGTACCTGAGTCCTAGGTCAACAACACTTTGGAGTTTAGGCAAGTCAATAGATTCAAGTACCAGTTTGATATTTATTGAGGGTGCACCAAAACAGATCCAACCACATTTTTTAAGGTTGAATTTTAGGTTCCATGTGGAGGACCATGCAGTTACTCGATCTAGTTCTTCCTGAACAGCTTTCTGAAAGTACCCTAAGTCATCACAGTGGAATGTGTTAGCTACTTTAAGATCATCTGCAAAGATGAATGGTTTGCCTAGTGAGAAACAGCTGCATATGTCGTTGACATATAGAGTGAATAGGAGGGGGCCTAAGACGCTACCTTGAACTACTCCAGAAGTTACTGGACTAGGTTTAGAGTTTACAGAACCCAGTCTAACTACTTGGGACCTATTGTTAAGGAATGATTCAATCCATCCTAATAATGGGTTACTTATTCCTAAGGAGTTTAGCTTATTTATTAGAAGCAAGTGGTCAACGCGGTCAAAGGCTTTGGATATGTCGAAGTAGATGACAAGTACTAGTTGTTGTTTGTCGCGGCTGCTAGTTATGTAGTTAAAGAAGTCAACGTGACATGTCATGCATGATCTGGATTTTAGGAATCCATGTTGGTTGGGACTTAGAATATTGCAGCTGAGCATATGTTTGAGGATATCATCTTTAACTATTCGTTCAATGATTCTAGATACTATGGGTGTAATATTGATTGGCCTATAGTTGTTGACTTCAGTTTTTGATCCGGATTTGTGTTTAGGTACTATAAATGTCGTTTTCCATTTATCTGGATAGGTTTGGCTTTCTAGGGACATTGTAAAAATCTTAAGTAATAAGACGGAAATGTCAGAACCACCGTGTTTATAAAGATACGATGGTATACCGTCAAAACCGGCACTACTAGAGTTTTTAAGAGTATTAACGGCTTGGTTAATATTAGAGTAAGTGAAATGAACTGTAGTGATTTGTTTCAGCGTTGAAGATGAAGGGAGTTCTATTTTAGATTGTAAACCGAGAAGTGGACTTGTAGGCTTAAGGTAGTTAGCTGCAAACGTCTCATTAAACAGTTCACACATGTCTGCATGTTTGCTGTATAGTTTGCCCTTGTTTAAAAGGAGAGAAATTTTATGGCTTTGGCGATTCATTCGTTTCTTTAGTATTTCTGTGAGAGCACCTACGCTGGTGGTGCTGGCTAGTGCGGTGCATTCTTCATTTCTCATACGCAAGTTATGAGCTTGCGAGATGGGGCTAAGAGTACTAAGTATTGACCCTAGTGTACTAAAGTCGTGTCGCCTGAAGTAACTTGTTGACAGTCTTTTCAGTTTCCTACGATCCTTTGGCTTTATGAATGTCTTTCTGTGTGGGGAAAACTTTAGTGTTTGAAATGGGATGACAGCATCTAAGCATGTGTTGGAGTTATAGTAAAAGATGTCTAGAGCTTTCGAGAGGCTATCAGTATAGAAGTACTCACTCCATTCTGAGGATCTTAGCATTGATTTTACTAGAGTCCAGTCTGCCTTACTGTAGTTCCTGTAAGTTATTTGTTGTGAAGTAGGGGTATGGGTTGCATTGCTACTTGACGGAAGTGGCAGTGCACACAGCACTGTTTTGTGGTCACTCCCTGAAAACTCAGAACCTACTAGGGTAGAAATGGGACTTATATTGTGGCAGAAGATTAAGTCTAGTACGTTATTACCTCTTGTAGGGGTTGTGACGGTCTGCTTCCAGCCAAGTATATCCAGTGTGCCTAAGAACTTATCAAGTTAAGTTGGACCTGTGGGTATATCCCAGTTGATTTCTGGTAAGTTAAAGTCTCCACATAGGATCTTATGGTCGTAGTGGAGGGTGGATAATTGTTCTAGAGTATTAATAAGTTGGGTCTCGTAATTACTAAAGGTGCCAGGTGCTCTGTAGGTGCATCCAATTAATACTATTGCGTTATTTAAGTGTAAGTTAACCCATAAAGTCTCAGGCATGTTAAGTGTACTACTTTCTAGCTGTGATACAGTAAGTGCATTCAGAAAGTACATAAGACAACCCCCTCCCTTACCACCTTCCCTGTCACACCGAAAGTGTGTATAGTTATCTAAGCTTATCTCTTCATCCAGTATGTTCGAGTTACACCAGGATTCAGTGATGACAATTATAGGGGGTTTGTATATTACTGTGAGTGCTCTGAGCATCGGTAGTTTATTTAGAACGGATCTAGCATTTATGAGGATTAGGTAAAGATGAGATTTGAAATAGCATTTGAAGTACTTAAGTTCGTCAATCAGCCCCGAATGTGGTTCAGCACCCAGTAGTACTGTTTGACATGACGACCCTATGTTGAGAGGAGTTTCAGCATCATGTTCACCTATGTCTATCGAGTTGGTGTGTGCTGTTTTCGGTGAAGAATTGAGCGTTGGAGTACTGGATGTGCTATAGGCTAAGGCATTTTTATTTTTAGTAAAGCTAGAAACGGGGGTAGGGATCTTAATTTGACCTAAACTTGTGCATGTACCAAGTGTGCTTAGTGGATGCGGGCGAACTAGACTGTTCCTACATTCATGCAAAGGGGGAGCCAGCACTAGTGGTTTAGGAGTGTTAGCATCCCTACCAGCTGTTTTTTCAACGCTGACAGGGACGCAGGGAATAAAAAATGATTGGGACCTTGTGAAGACCATGGTCTATTATTCCACCTATTGTTAGGTACTAGTGGTGTCCTTGTAAGGGTTTCGAATGTACTGCTTTGTGGGTTAGTTCCCAGCAGACTTGTACCGTATATCCGATCAAAATTTATTAGCGTGCCATACTGTGAATGCCCTGAGTTGTTGGTGGTCGAGTTCTGACTATTGTCACTTGTACTCTTGAGGGTGGCATTGTTTGGGCGTTGGTTATCAGTGTGGGCCGTGGTGCTATTTCGCACGTTGTGGGTGCCAATACTATTGACCGTGGGGAATGTGGGCTTACTTATACTGCCATTGTTGTTGTTGGCATGATTTGGGGTCATATTCTTCTCTTTTTTACCAATGGACTTATGGCTAGGAGAGGAAAGGGTCAACTTTCGGGGGATTTTGACTTTTTTTCTTGGATTATTTAGTGACATGTCTAAATCTACGGTGGTAGGTGGTATAGTTTTATTGGCTATTTGATTACAATTTAGCGGCCTTTCGGTTGGTGTCGCTCTCTGAGAAGATAATTCTGTGTGGTTAGAGAGGGGTGGTGCGGTGGATTCTACGGTATCTCTCATAGGGTTGGGTATAATTGCTGCTTGCAATGTCCTATTGTTTATTCCACAGTTAGACTCAGTGTCATAATTATATACGCGCCTTTCTATGACGGTCTTGTCCACCGCAACCTTTACTAGTTTATAATTTCTGGCTTGCAGTGGGGTGTGTTGGGAGTGGATAAATTTTCTGGCCTCAGCAGGTGTTTTGAACTGAAAACGAATAGGACAACACTTTTCATGTTGACTCTTCTTCAGCCTGTAGCACTTAGTCTTGGAGTTGGGCATTTTCGCCTCACTAAGTAGGATGCGCTGTACCTTTTTTAGTGCCTCATTATCCGGAACGTTGTAGACAATAGCATTTAATTTAGCATCTAGTCGTTTTGTTACTTCTGTAGTAACAAAGTTAACGAGGTTATCCACCTTAGATATCGATTCACTGTCAAGTTTGTTAAGGTCTACAGTTTTCATGAGAATAGTTAAAGGTGTCAGTTCACAGACCTGCAGTCTGATATCACTGATCTGACCTGATAAATTGGAGATTTTGGTATTGGTATCGGAAATTCCAGGATCTACTGACTTATTGTTTTTTAAGTCCCTTAACTCGGCCTTAAGTTCTCCTATAGACAACTTTAGAAGTTCTATTTCTGAAGATAGTACTGAAACAGAGCTTGAAGGCTGGAGCTTTTCGATAAGCACATAAGGTGTAGGGAGGGTTTCTGTATGAGCAGAGGGTACTGAATTTTTGGGAGTAGTGCTAATACTAGCTGTCAGTGCCGTTTTACCCTCAGTTTCAGCTCGACGCTTACGACATACAAGTGAGTTTTGTGGCTCACTATAACCATTTGTAGGAAGTATGTTGCTTGATGTAGCAATCAACGACTTAAAATTAGTCATCAGTTTTACAGGGGATTGAGTTCGCTGCTTTTTACTTTGGTTAACCATAACTATTTGATATGAGAGTTAATAGTTATAGGTATGGAAGTAGTAGAGGACTTGTGCAAGGATTACAACAAGATAAATTTTATGTAACGAATCACGCAAAAATGTAACGCAAACGTTGGACGTACCGCGATACACTTGGCACCCTCCTATTCACTCTGTATGTCAACGACATATGCAGTTGTTTCTCACTTGGCAAACCATTCATCTTTGCAGGTGATCTTCAAGTAGCTAACACATTCCACTGTGATGACTTAGGATACTTTCAGAAAGCTGTTCAGGAAGAACTAGATCGAGTAACTACATGGTCCTCCACATGGAACCTAAAATTCAACCTTAAAAAATGTGGTTGGATCTGTTTTGGTGCACCCTCAATAAATATCAAACTGGTACTTGAATCTATTGACTTGCCTAAACTCCAAAGTGTTGTTGACCTAGGACTCAGGTACTCTAGTGACATGACATTTTCTGAGCAAGTGGCGACACAGACGCGTAAATCGAGGATGCTCTTAAAATGCATACTCAGGAATTTCCACAACTACGAAGCGAAACTTATATTATACAAATGATGTGTAAGACCACTGCTAGAATATTGTCCATTCATTCTCAGCAGCACTCGCGTATGTGACAAGCTCAAAATAGAAAGTGTGCAACGATACTTCACGCCTAAACTACCAGGATTTGACTGCGAAAAGGGCTACACATCAAGGTGTATAACTCTAGGTATCGACCCATTCTGGATGAGACGACTCAGCATTAATCTAACATTCTTCTTTAAAGTCTTGCATAAAATATCATTCTCAGGCAGCAAGGAGATACAGTTCTCACCGGAAGGCTCCTGCAATCTGCGTAACCAAACGTGCACAGTATCTAGGAAAAACTGTAAAACAGCACTCCGTGCAAACTTCTTCATAGTCATGTATTCTAAGATCTGTAACAGTTTATCCCTAGAAATAAGGACCTGTCACTCTATTATAACCTTCAAATGCTTGCTATATAAACTGTTTCATCCAAATAATTATCCCAACCAGACTGCACCACTTATTTCTAAAGCACATCAGTTATTAGAACACTCTAAGGCTTAGACTCATTAATATGTATTATGACGCTAAATATACTCTAAAATACATGAAAATACAACTACAATATAGGTATCTTTACTATACAGTGATATACAATCGACATAAACATTTATGTATGCACAAAACATTAATGTTCCTTTCATGTTCACATACTTTCTATTTCTAGTATCCTGCTGCTGCGCCTACTCTTCTATTTACCTTCTGGTCGAAGTCGAACATTTAAACTGAAATGTAGCTGGACTCCAGACCATTTAACTCAAAACCACTCTAACCCCATGTACGATGCCATGCTACCATTTGAAGACGCTGGCCAACATTCTGCACAAGAAGTATTCTTGATCTGAAATAAAGAAGCAACTGGTTTTCAAATAGTTTTCAATGTATTAACCAACTTACGTGTACTGTCTGTCATGCTGACACAAATGGTGCCAATGGATAGTTCTGGAATTGACCTTAGCCCCATTCCACGCAGTAAACCAATCCAACATGACCTAATTTAGTTTTCGTATCCACGATCAAATTTCTTCCCTGTTATAAAACTACGATTAGACTGCTGAAAAAATGGAATAAATATATCACTGACCTCAAAATAATACATCAATAAGCTTTAACTCAAGGATGCTGTTCACAAGAAAGTTATATGCGAGAATTGACTTCAAGCTTTATTTTTCTCCCAAATATTTGTAATTTATCCGACACATACTTGGTTTTTTTGTTAATGCGAAGACAATATTTCTGTATTTCTTTATGTGCTCCATCGAACGACTAACTATCAGAATGTGCTCACTAACTGATCTCAGAGAAGACAGCAACCATGTAATTTCACTATAAATCAAATTCATGTAGTTTAAATAATACTTATCCATGCCTGTACAGCTGGTGTGTCCTACATTGATAGGAAATATATATTATTAAATGTTTACTAACGGTAGTGAAGTAACTGTTGAAGACTCAGTTCTAAATACTGAAATCGCAGACATGGAATTTTCAGAAGATCATAGTATTGACGTGCATCCCTTGCACACTAACACGAATGCCATACCCCTGAAAACATCTAAGCTGAATTCAGTCGTATACTCTGAATCTCTCCAGAAGTCATATACCGCACAACCTCGTAGCCCGGCTACTGTGAAGCAGCAATCACATGTGGCCACTCAGGTTGGCGTAAATTCAAGGCGATATGATAAACGTCCTATTTCCGTAAGGAACACCAAAAGAACTGTTGAGAATATTCAACAGAAATCCAGTTTATCAGGTAATCCTACTAGTCACCAGTAGCCCAAATTACACAAGCCGACTAATACGGAAAAACCTAAACCAAACGCTAGATCCGGAACACTAAAGCCCACAAGTACCAAAGTTTCAAAAGGGTCACCGGCTCATTCTACTGATGGACAGTCATGTAAACTTAGTCATGTTACTCAAGTTAGACATAATCCGCATACCATAGGAACTTACTCATTTCCGACTACCATTGCCAGTCCTTTGACAACAAAAAATAATCGTTATATATCTACTCAACCACTTCGAAAACACGGAGTTACTCAGCCCCTCACGAATGCACCCTCAACTATGATGTTCGGGAAACACCAGTCTAAGAATACAGACATTAGGTCAAAAACACATATAGTGCCCTGTCATACTTCTCATGCATTCAGTAGGGGGCAAATGCCAATTGAAACACAATGCTCATCATGGCCTAGGAAGAACTTTTACCAGACACAGGGATCTAATCATATGCACACAACAACACGCCGATCACACATTTCGGTTATAACTATACAGATAACATGGCTCTAGCTAACTCATTTGACCAAAATTTTCTCCAGCGACAACTGGCAGAAACGCTAGGGATCATGCGCGTAGCACGCATGATATCAGACCAATTCCTTGCCGGTATAGCGAACACCTTACAACAAGGAAACTGCTTCTTCCCCGGCAGATAGCAAACACCTTATTCACACCTAATACCTACAGTGATACTCTAGATTATCATACTAGTATCTCTCATAGCACGCAATATCTAAACGACCAGCTACGCACGAGTGACTTTTCACAACCCATCCCTAAGCTTCAAATTGATGAAAACGTCTCTAGGGATCAAAAGGTAGTAAGTAATGAGTTAGATAACGACTGCATGTTTTCAGTTGATAATCATATTACGACATCGCCCATGCACTAAAACCAAGTAGTCAAAGTCCATCCATCATCCTCATAAATGCTAGATCAGTTCTTAACAAACACTTGGCATTATGAACGTTAGCCTCTACATGCAACCCGTCGTTGATCATGATCACTGAAGCCTGGTGCTCTAGTGATATTACGGATGGTAGCTTATGGATTGATAGGTACAATCTTTTTCGAGGGGATCGGGTAACAGGTCGTGGGGGTGGAACACGTTATACGTTATATACGTTAAACAACCCATTTGTGCAACGCATTTTAGTCACCCTATTCTGTCACAACCTAATGACTCGGTGTGGGTCGAAATAAAAGTTCTCAGAAGTAAACCTATCCTTATAGGTTGTGTTTACCGACCACCATCATCAAACTGCGAATACGATAACGTACTCAGCAACATATTTAATGTTGCATCCAATCTTCCCTTCAGTTATAGTATAATCGGGGGTGACCTCAATTTGCCTGATATATCATGGAGTACACTTCGAGGACCCTCGAAGGTATGATAACCTTCTTAATTCCATCATTACAGGAGGATGGACGCAACATATAAATGTACCAACTAGGTCTGATAATATTCTTGATCTTATATTCACGATCAACGTAGCACCATCTACGATACATGTGGGACATGAATTCCCAGGTAGCGATCGTAAAATAGTAGCATGTTCGTTTAACATTTCTCCAGAAACTATACACAGAAACGAAGTTAGTTGGACACCTATAAGACTATACACACATGTTGACTGGGACCTGTATCAGGACTTGATTAGATACTCTAATCGGGATTCCTACTTTAATAATGACAATATACAGTCTGTTAATGATATCATAGCGCCTGTGAAATTGATTAAATTCAAAATCCCTCAAGACGATTTTATTCCAATAACATTAAGAAGAAGTTTGCGGAAGCATTCATTAAGTTACTACAGACATGACGACTTATCATCATTAATCGCTATCAGAACAATCCTCATTAGAATCTATGATTTGAAAAATCCAAGTCTTAGGAGTAAAGAAACGCGGGCCATTCAGTCGCCACATAACACTAGAGAAATAGGCAAACTCTTCAAAAATAGGTTAACAAACTCCAAATCAACATGTCCAAAAATAATACACCTAGGTGGCATCACTCACGAAAGTGCTGAGGATATATGTGAGGTGTTTAGCACGCACTTTGCCAAACTATACACTCTAGAAAATGACCAGAATATTGTTTTCCCTCGTAAAACAGAAAATTGTTTAGGCGATGTAGTCTTCAACACCCTAGAAATCGATAAAGCTATCGCAACTCTTAAGCTTACTAATACCTCCGGCCCAGATGGAATGTCTTCCGTCCTCTTAAAAAATGGTGGGAAATGAAATGAACCTACTTCTCCTCAAGATATTTTCAACTTCGCTAAGGAGTGGAACATATCCAATTAGCTGGAAGAAATCTTACGTTGTACCCATTCACAAAACTGGACCTACAGCGGACATAGATAACTACCGCCCCATCAACATCACTTCCGTGGTTTCACGTGTGATGGAAAAGATTGTAAAGAAGCAAATTCTTCAGTATTTGCTTTCGAATGACTTAATATCCCCTTTCCACTACGGTTTTTTAACTAGAAGGTCGTGCATCACTTGCCAGCTAGATTATTTCGACCGCACAACTGGATGTGCAGACAAAGGTCGTTCGGCAGCAACACTATTTCTAGATGTTAGGAAAGCTTTTGATAAGGTCCCACATAAGAGACTCATATTGAAACTCCTATCTTATGGAATAAGTGGAAGGCTACTCGAGTGGATAACTTCCTTTCTAACAGGAAGAGAACAGTTAGTTCAAATCAACCATCACTTATCTACATCCAAACCAATAACCAGCGGCGTGATACAAGGTAGCGTTCTTGGTCCTACCCTATTCATTGCATTCATAAATGATATTGTCTCTGTGATCAAGTATGGCGAGCCGTACCTCTTTGCAGATGACCTCAAAGTCGTATATGATTTTGGCTATAATGAAATAAATATTGCTAGTAAAATCCAACAAGACCTAAATAGTCTATGTAACTGGAGTGAAAAGTGGCAGTTAACGTTCAATCCAGCTAAGTCTGGGAACCTAGGATATGTCTATACATATACGGTGACCTTGTTTCAAACACGAACATCGTCACAGATCTCGGTGTAGCATACTCAGATCTTACCTTTACTGAACATGCTAATAAGGTGGCATCTGATTGTATACGTCTAACCGGCTTTGTGCTAAGCAACTTTCACACTCCAGAAGCCAGACTGGCTATATATAAGATATGTATTCGCCCCAAACTTGAATACTGTGCCCACTTATATAGTAGCTTTAAATCAGCAGACTGAAGGAAGGTTGAAAGTATCCAAAGATTCCCGACGAAACGCATATTAGGCTATGATCAGCAAATAGAATACCTTGACAGATGTATTTGACTGGACTTAGAACCCTTATGGTTAAGGAGAGTGAAGTACAACTTATTTCTCTTATTCAAAGTTATAAGAAAGCACTGTGGCAGTAACTCATCCATAACGTGGGCTAATCTTAAATCGCATGGTCTACGCAACCATGACTACCTTCTCAAGGTTAACACCCATAAACTCACCACTAGAGCTAACTTTTTCACCATTAAATATTACAAACTTTGGAACCAGCTACCCTCTGAGATTAGATCCTGTGAAAAGCCTGACAGTTCTAAAAGGAGCCTAGAAAAACATATTAACATGTCCACCCTAGCCCGTCTAAAAGATCACAACTGCTGGTAGAGTGGTGAGACAATGACATTTCAATATTTAACAACGGAAAGCACACTGGTCCCAATACTAATATAATAATACTTAGTAATTATGCTTAATCAATTCTTGACATTTGATTGTCATTACAATACTTAAAATGATTAAAATATTTATGCAGCAAATGTTCTCTTGCTTTACCACGCTTGTTTCCCTTATAACACTCAATCATTGAGCTTAATGTATTCTCTGATAATACGAATTATAGTATTGATTACACTCTTATCATATATAGTTTGATTTACTTTACGGCTCCCTGTAAGAATAACTACGCTTCTTCAGTATTCACACACTGCAGTATTGTTAACCAAATGTTAAAATTCTGTTGGTTCTGTGTTAATATGTTTTCATAATATGTGTAGACAGGTTACTTAGCAATGTCAAATGTTTACTATATAGAAGACTGTCATGATAATTTAGTACATTAAGTCCTGCCAACTGACCTTACCTTCGGTTCATACTACCTACATTGAACTCTAACTATAGTGTTCTGCCAAATCTTGCTCCACTATTCACAAAACCTATTCCTTTTACTCTTTAAGGCTTTAACATCTTATAAACTAATCTGTTCATTAGGACGCATGCACACATATATAATATGTTCACGAATCTGTACGTGGAGATCTATTGGAAGCAATCACTAAGAAAGCCAGGGAAATGGAATGTGAGGTACGAACGTGTCTGAAACTAGCGATATATTTGCTGTAGCCATAACAATCAGAGCCTAAACTCACAAAAGGAGGGAGGGTGGCGCATCCTGATCAGTAGTTATGGTGGTGGACACTAGGGTGAATCGCCCCATTCTGCAGGAACAGCAATATGCAATTTGACGGCTCGAGATTTCTATGAGGGCTTGGATCTTTACCTTGAAAAAGATAATAATGATCGCCTAGACAGATCATGCTTCTACCTTTAAACATATACCATTGGGTCAGCCTATTGCTGAGGTGTGACCACGTGCGCTCTGCACAGATTTATGGGGCATCTTATAAATTAACATGCTTTCCTTTGTCGCATCTTCGAATATCACTTAAAAATGTCTCATCTCATTCATTTTCTAATAACGTCTTCACTTGCTCCTCATTATATTCCATTAAACCTAACATTTTATAGCTTTTTATGAATTTGATTCGACTTATTCTATTCCTATCCCCTATAGGGTACGGTTGTGCACCAAATACACAAAAAGGTATGAAATAAAAACAACCGGCTTGTGGATAATTGTATTAAAACCAAAAGTGGACATCATGATAGTAAGACCTATATGGGTAGCATTATACATTGCAAATGAATTTTGTCAACCTAGGGATTATAGTCCCCCATTGTATTTCCTTTATGAATGCATCTATTAATGATACACTGCATTTACCTATTTCATTACACTTTAATGATTCACTTTAGCACCTTTACTTTTCTAAAGCAGCTTACTATCCCTTGTAAATGTTGTACTTGCCTCAATATTGGTTGGTTATCGTATGTCTATAACTACGGGTTGAAAACGAAAAGAAGTCGATTTTCCTGCGCAACCTGGAGGACTACTGTTTAATTCAATAATGATACTACATGGGTCAGACAATGAGTGCATATATATATCAATTATTTATCTGTTCAAACATTATTAACTTGTAGACAATCTACTATTTGACATTATACCATACTCGATCATGCCTGTAAAAATGATATGCATTTTCATGTAAATTTATGTTTATATGAAAATGTAAGTTACTATTATTATTATTATATACAACCGACGTAAACATTTATATATGCATAAAACATTAATGTTCTTTTCATGTTCACATACTTTCTTTTTCTGGTATTCTGCTGCTGCGCCTACTCTTCTATTCACCTTCTGGTTGAAGTCAAACAACCCTACATTTAAACTGAGATGAAGCTGGACTCCAGACCATTTAAATAAATTCACAGGTCTCCACTCAAGCTACTAGCTCATGACCACTCAAATTCCATGAACAATCCCACGCTACCATTTGAAAACGCTGGCCAACATTCTGTACAAGCAGTATTCTTGATCTGAAATAAAGAAGCAACTGGTTTTCAAACAGTTTTCGATGTATTAACCAACTTACGTGTACTGTCTGTCATGCTGACATAAATGGCGCCAGTGGAGAGTTCTGGAATTGACCTCGGACCCATTTGACGAAGTAAAACAATCTAACATGACCTTATCTAGTTTTCGTATCCACGATCAAATTTCTTTCCTGTTATAAAACTACGATTAGACTGCTGAAAAAATGGAATAAATATATCACTGATCTCAACATCAGTAAGCTTTAGGTCAAGGATGGTGTTCACAACAAAGTTTTATAGGAGAATTAACTTCAAGCTTTATTTTTCTCAGATATTTGTATTACATTCATCTGATGTCCGGGTTTTTTGTTAATGCGAAGAGAATATTTCTACATCTCCTTATGCGTTACACAGACAGACTATTTTGCAGACTGTTCCGACTGACTCTAATGTCAGAAAGAACAACCAAACCTTAAATTCACCATACATCGAAATATGTGTAATTAATATAATAACTTATCCATGCCTGTACAATCGGTATGTTCCTACATAAACAGGAATAAGTGTATAGTATTATTCTATCAGCTGGCCGAAAAACTTACAGCTGGGCACTAGCTGCCAGTAAGTTGCAGAGAAAGGCGATGGCAGATATGTATGCCAAACTTACTCGGTATGCCAAACAGTTGTTGAAGCACATACTTAAGCACATTGCTATACAAACAAAGCATTCGTACTTAGAAGCAATAAAGAACAATGATGCTTGAAGAAACCCACCCAAGAAGATCCGAGGAAATATCTATATTACGTCAAGTACAGCTCTCTGTATCAAATTAAGCAAACCATTACCTATCCGAATCACCCAAACCACTAAAATACCCAGCGAATAAAGGAGGTGATGCCACTTTAAGAGGAATATGCCATGTAGTCAGCTATCGCTGGTAGTGGTAAGGAACCGGCTCAAGCGATAACCATAAGCAGAGTGCTGTGGGTGAGCTTCAACGGGACAGTCCATTTGGATGCGGTCCTTATGTTACTTTATGGTAATCTGACATCCGCTTCGGGATTTCTGCCGGAGTTACAGCTACCACAGCTTCTGGTAAAGCATTTCATGGGCCCACTCCAGTCCTGGCCCTGTGACGTGCGATCCTTCAGTGGTTGCTACGAGGAAGCCTGTAATAGCTTGATAGCACAATACCTTTACTTGGATGATTCTGGTCACTGATGATCTCGTAAGAAGCAATTAGATAGCAGATATTTAGAGAATCTAATTTCCTCAACATCTCATCGCATGGCTGATTCCAAAGATCTTTGTCTTTCTTGTCTATCTTTTTCTCATCCGTCTTTCGAATCTTACCAGAAGATTTGTGTCCGTTTTAAGTGATGAGGGAATAGTGTAGTTAGGTACTTCAAAGTAAGGTTGCATACACGTTCTGTATAGGCCTAGAAGAGGCTAAAGAGAGAGCCTAAACACCTGTGTGTGGAGGATATAATCGCATATGAAATCTCCGTATAACCCGGGTTATTTATGCTTGTATCCAGTTTTTCTATCAAGATGAGACCAAAGTCGCTCTGTGACGTTGTGTAAAACAAATTATTCTCATACAGGAAATAACTTAATCCCTACGTCGTTTGGACATGTAGCTGCACCGTCTTGCACTTTTTGGATGGAAAAAGTACCACAGGCCTGTGAAAAGACTTCTGGAGCCATGAGGTCTGCCTACAACTTCTCTGAGTCTTCTTGACATTTTACTGCCTAACAAATCTGTGCATCATCAGCGTGAAGAGACAGCCATTTTGGAAGACAAGGCATATCACCATTAAAATCAAAAAAATTTGGGATCCAGGAAAGGTCCGTCTGCGACTCCCATTGCCACACTCTTCTAGGATGACCTTATATGATTGACTTCAGTATAGAATTCACTTCCGTCTAAATAGTCCTTCGACCATGAAAGAAGCGGGCTGCCAATGCCCCCCATAATGAGGAAGATAGTGATGAATGGTATTAAATGCCTTTGAAAAACTCAGGAAGATCACATGGACTGGAGGATTCATGTTTAGTCATTCCCTGCTGATATAGTAAATTGAAATCTGTGAAAGAGCCATAATTACCTCAACACAGCAAAAAACGAACGTTAGAAAATCGTAAGATTCATACAATGAAGTGCACAGTGCATATTTTACTTTTTCACAGTTTTATTTTGTTTGGTCGTATCATTTAAGAATGTAAGTATAAACATTAAATTTGCAGTTATTTAGTTTGTTATGATTGTTCTATTACTTGTCATTTGTCTTCAGAAATATGTCTATGCACAGTCTTGCCAAGAGGTAAATGTATTAGTTATATGTTGATTTCATGTAGGATGACTTGGTGTTAAAAAGTACTGAATGCGATATCTCAGGAAACAGGTGGCTTTTCAAAATTCCTAAAATCGATGGAAAATGTGACCTCAATGAGAAAAGTATACCAAAGAAAGTTAATAACTGTTGTAAGTTATATCTCATACTTCTTCACTGAATTCAGATAAAACTTGCCCCACTGGAATGCATCTTGACCTTTTATCACAAGACTGTGAAGTTTGCCCACCTGGGACATATTCAAAAGGTGATACATTTGAGGTGACAAAGTGGGACACTATGCCAGAAGTTCTTTCTTTTGATGTTACGTACGGCAATAACTATAATTCAAAATGCAATCTGTAAGTTCTCACTATGCGTATAGTGATGTACATCCACACTGTTAATCTATATAGTTGTATACATGTTTATTTGTCCAAATATGTTGATCTCACTTCAGCGTTCCTTCATAAGAACCCCTATTATGAAATACTTCTAGAATGTTAGTGCCTACTTAGTATGTCTTTTTAGTTTTCACCTAAAGTATAGACAACCGTTTTTTATGCCAGGTACTTAACAGTTGTCCAGGATGTATTTAAAAAGAAATCCTACTTCTATTTTCTTGATTCGCCACTCAGCATTTTTAGTGCCTAGCTTAGAATACAGGTTTGTTGACTGAAGGTAGAAGGCTTGAAGCCCATGTTAATCCTTTTCTAGTAAATTTTTATGCTTGTTCAAACTCCTTTGGAATGGGTCAGTTGAGAATTGTGACAATACTTCTTCTGGGAGTCAGTTCCAAGAGTTGATAAATCCGCGTGAGAACAAATACTTCACAGCAATATATAATGAATACAGGCCTGGTTAGGTCTCATAACACATTATGCCTGTATGTTCATTTAAATAAAACTGACTAACTTGATTCTTAGGGCTAGACAGTTAGCTATAAGGCTTTAGGAAATATGTGCAACCCTACATATTGAGTAAGGTAGAAAGCCACTGGACTTTCCATTTTGTAATCTGTGACAAATGAACGAACAGTTAAAAGAATATAGTGTATATCTTACTCACTTCAAACCTTCGATAAAGTATCCTTATTCATCGCGGCGTCACCAATCACTTCTAGATGTAGACAACACTGCGTAAAAGTCAATATTCAGTCAACTAATAATCAGTCTCACTCAGAAACAAATGTATTTTTGAGCCTTAATACAAGCAACTGTAAATAGCTGCTAAGGATTATAACTTATTCCGTGAGTTAAGTAGGAAGAGTTTTTAGGTTAAATTCAGTACTAAAATTATGTCTGATACAGCTTAGAAATATTTCGTTTTAAATTTCAAATTGTGGTCGCATAGGTGGAAGCTTTTTGAATCTGACATTCTCTTAGAGTTATTATTCACACAAAACTTTTGAAACCTTTGCAACTCATCAGATTACTTACAATGTCGCTTTTGTTCAATGATGTTAGTGTTTAATTTTAATGTGAAGTGCTTTTACTGAATCTAGCAATAACGTTTTCGAATAAATTAAGGTTGTGGAGTCACTAGGAGTTTTTGGGAGCTCTAAAGCATTTTATTGAATAGTAAATTAAATTTGTGCAGCTTGGAAGTTCTAAGTAATAAATAAAAATACCTACCTTACAATAGATTAGAATTGGCATATTTAAATTGAATCAGTTTCGCTTTTCACTTGATACATTTCACGTGGCATTTTAAAATACATGAAATGACAGTTAGTACTACAGTCGAGACGAATATCCACCAAAAGCAAAGCAGTTTCCGCAAAATCCCTGTGGTTTTGAAACGAAATATGTCTGTGCTGCTCTTCGTAAGGTAAGCTGTAAGGTGAATGATAAATTATATGACCTCATTTTCTAGAGTCTTGTTTAAAGATTAGGTGTGAAACTAGAATTTTCTGAATCGTAAGAAGTGATCATAAATGATTTAAAAACTTTATTTTGTCATTACTGTATCGTTTGAGATTATTGTCTCTTACGTAAAACATTTAATATTTGTACACCGGTGGCACAGCAGTTAGGACGCTATCCAACCATGCACATGGTGCGGAGTTCTATACCCGGCCTGATATCAATGGTCGGCCTACTAAATTTGGGCTACCGATATCACTTGCTGAAAATTTCATAGTTGTACCAAAATACTGTGTGGAATCAAGCTATAGTAAGAAATACTTTTGTGTGCTGGAATTCATTCGCGTGAATCAGGAAAGGAGCAAACACATTATATCAGATTTTCTCTTATGATGTGCAAATCAGGCATCTGACTCTAACATAGATTAAGCGTCACGTTACTGGATTTTCATTGGTGTATGCTATCCTGTGAGACCATAATGTCTTATATCTTATACCAGCAGCTACGGAATTACTCGTATTATCTAGTGAGATTGCCTTTTTTATGGAGCAATAAATCTTTGCCTTCTCAACTAGTCTTCCATATCTTTCACAGTACATGAATAGTATTGACAGATCAATCGTATATTGTTGTGCTTTGGGGCGACAGTAGAACGAAGCTTAATCCTCTATTATCACACTTAATATGAATACATTTAACCAAAGATAGTGTGAGTAGAATAAAGAAAGTTATTCTTTACAATAAAATTAATGGTATAAAGATGGAATTAGTAGGGAAGGTTTTTCCCTGGCCAGAGGTCATATCACTGTCGAATATCTATTAGATCTGAATAAGTTCTTATGCAGGAAGGATATTCTGGTTGTTTTGTCGTTGACAAACAACTACGTTGTACTTTAAAACATCAGAAACTGCATATTTGGTGATTATTAATTCTAAGTCATCAAATGTCTTAGTCAACTGAGTACATGATAGCTACACAATATTAATACCATTCACGATAAGCAACTTAATTTACTGAGTAAATCATTCACTCTTGTTAGTTTTGGTTCTGTTTGCTTTATTCTTCTCTGCAAAATTTCTGAAGACTAGATAGTTACGTTTTTTTATTTGTTAAAGTTTTCATTTTGATCAGGTTTGAATGACTAATTGGTCTTGTTGGTTTCATGGGATACATGAAACTCATTTACTTTCGAATTACAAATTTGGAAAACAGTCATACATTAATTATTATTTTTTCAATACAAAGATAATACACCCAATGCTTTTGCCCCCTTATTTAAATGTGACACTGAGAACACCTGGCCAACTCGGATCCCATGACTTCCATTGAATATCCTGATGTAATCTGTGTAACCTATTATTGTTATGATTAAGACCGTTTTGTATAAATTAATGTATACTGTCACCTTTTAAGCATTTTTAAAAAAGCAAACAATTTTTCTTGAAAAATTCGTTTGTCTACTGTGAATTCAAAAGCCTCAAGTTATCCATTTCTGTGGAACGATCCAACTGTTTATAAGGAGAAAATAAAAATTCATACAGTGATAGATATGTTGAAATGCTTAAGAGTTCTTTTCCAATTTCGAGCAAGACTTACCAGAGTCTTCCCCCTGAAATGAAGATGCTTATCTGCACAAATAAGTGTTTTAATCTGCCCAAAGCTAAAGTATACCTGAGGTATGTCTTTTCAAGTTTATCAAGATGAATTCGAGGATAACTGCATGTAACTTTCCTAGATTCTGTTCCCTTAATCTTTGCAGAGATTAATAAGTGACTGAGATTTGGTAGTGGAAATTTGCCGTGATTTCTATCAGATACCCAAGACATTTCACTCTGCAAGAAATGATCTAACTCAAATAGTTGTGTACTATAAGACACTAAAAATTCTGTCGTCCACCTGGGATAACTGGTGATGAATATCCCTAAACAGAATACTTTTAGAACAAATTTACCCCTAGTTAAAAATAAGCTAATCAGACACTCCTTCCAAGTAATAACATTGACTCCGTTGGAATCTTACAACATAATATTTTTGATATCAGATGGCTCTACTTAAAAGCAGTGATTCAGGATAGTGATTCGAACTGTTAGAATTTATTAAATAAATTGTAACCTCACATATTAAAAAAATGCCTACTACTATTGTTTAAAATTTTTCTGTAAACTTTTAATCTCTGTTAGAACCGGTTGGTCACCTCAGGGTAAATATTTATTAGGCAAGACTACGGCCAATTGCGCAGTTACACTTTCAATGAAAGTTTACAACCTTAAACCTGGAACCATAACATTCACATATCAAATTGAAGAATACGGTGCAATGGCTTTCTTTACCGTAAGTTTTACAGGTGTGCATAATTTTCATGTTAAGTATGTAAATATGTAAATGTGATAAAGAATATCTACAGACTGACTGTTATGAAAATGGCGAAAATTCACATGATACCTAATTTCAACTCCAAAGAGAGATAGGGATGCCGACAATAAATTACTTTGTTGTTGTTATTAGATGGTTGGAGACGATAGGTAGGAAGCCCTGGACCTAGGTTTCGTCAGTAAGGCGTATCATGTCACTTCTGAGGTTTGAACCCGTGTCAATCAGTGCTACAGTCAGAGACGTTACCACTGAGCTATGTCTAGATGCCTCATATGAGAAGAAGAGGCAGGATAAGGAACCAGTCACTGCGAACACCTGGAAGTCGAGAAAAGAGTGAGGGGTAGTGAAGCAGAAGGCAAAGCATTGCAGAGATGAACGGCAAAGGGAGAAGCTAAATAAAATCTACAACGGTCTGAACAAATTAGTGAACTGTTAGGAATAACGAAAGAAGCATTTACAACACACTAACAACTGAAGCAGAATAGATTGTAGGTAAGATAGAACTTGGCACACTATATCAAATAACCAGTTCCCTATCCAACAGCGGATGAATACAGATCAAGCTAGTGGAAGATACTGAAATAAACTCAATTCCGAAAGGGGTGGGACAGAGGAAACTCAAAACGGATCGCTCCGAAGGAATTTTTGAATTGACTGCCACCTGCAACTCGTCCTGAAATACCAGCAACAGACACAGAGCTACCAGTGAATAGCAACCTTCCAACAAAACGGAAGTCTTGTAAGCCATAAAGTCACCGGAATCCGGGAAGGTAGGGGAACCAGTCGAAAACCCCTGGAAAATATTGAAAATGGACCTTGAAATCTCAGAAGATATGCTTATGTTTATACTGCAATGACGAGATTGTGGTGGACTGGATCTTGCGGCATATCGTGGGGAGTGAGAAGATGAGCATAAATTAGATCGACAAAGAGACCCTGGAAGACCTTGAATTTGCAGATGATTTATGTCTCATGATAGAAGTTAGTAGAAAAGGCAGCGAAGATACAACTTCAGCTAAACATACACAAGACCAAGGTGATGAAGAAGCCCAACGAATAACAACAAACACCACTCATTATCAATAAAACATCCAAATGAAGTTGTCTCTTTCACTTGCTTCCCGAATAGCATCGCACGGCAACGCGATGCACGGATAAGGATGTCAAAGCCAGATAGAATCGGTAGGGAAAACAAGAAAGACGTTCATTACTGTGAAAGCAGTATGGAGATATACATCGCTCATTCAGCATAAAGAACAAGATTAGAGTTCTACTTCAGACTAGTGTAAAGGGAGTTTTTTAGTATGGTTCAGGATCTTGACGTGATCGTCACGGAAATTTTTTTAAAAGGGATTCTTCAGACTCTCACCAGTACGTGTCTCCAGTCTGTGTTGAGGATTAGATGGCCGATCGGAAACAATGAGTAAGCAGAAAGGAACTATGGCAGGTATATTACCCAATAAATATGCAAGAAGAAATGAAGATGGATTGGGCATATGCCGTGGGGAGCGCTGAGTGGTATCACGCGAAGGAACTCAAGGCGAATACGAGTGGGAGGCGATGAGTTAGGCGTCCGCGTATGAACGTGTGTAGAGAAAATGAAAGCTTATGAACAGTTGTGGAGCTAGATAGAAGCGGTGGGATGGAATGGAGTGCCACTGAGGATCTATGTTCTACTAGGAAGGCAGGGAATGAGTAATATAATTATAATAATGATAATAACCCTAATCTAGTGAGTTATTATGGAATATAATTGTGCTTATCAGGCTGGGAGTTTAATAGGTAAAGAATTACTGGAAACTTCAAGATATGCTGCCAAACACTTATCTTTTCACTGCTTTAACTGTTTTATTCTTTCAACTATTTTATTGTTATGCGAAGAACTGCAAATAATTCACTTTCTGTAATATCTGAATTATTATTTGGTCACTATGTAAACCCGTAGCTCATATTATATGATAAAGCTTTATTTGATACTTTATTTTATCTGATTGTCAGAATGTAGCGTAAATCGATTCACATCTGTGAAGTATTTATAAACAGTATTTCTGGAAAGATGATGACTAATAAAGCGCTAAATGGATTGGTATTATGATTATTTATGCAATATTATTAACATTACTTCGCTTTTATTTTCTAAGATAATGTAGTTGAAAATAAAGGATAATGCATCTGTGTTAATTCGAATGGGTGAGGATTGAAAGTGAAATGAAAGTCTAGGTTGTAACGAGAGGATTCGAACCAGCGGCCTCAATAGTTACTAGCCCAGTACTGTACCGAGCTAATAAAATGAACACCTAATCAGATCGTCATTTCACTGTTTCATTATTCATTCCATCAAATAACAGTCTGCCATCATAAAGCCATCTCACATACTGCCACTATTGATTGATTTTATTCATTTAGAAGAAAATCAATTAAATTTGTCATAATTTTATACGAGAAATTAAAACGAAAACATTACCTAGAAATCAACTTATAAATTAATGTAAATTTGAAAGTAAGCTCAATAAAAGCTGAAAATCATGAGCTTGTTGCTTAATGTTAGAAAGTTGTATATTTATTGATTTAAATCCTGTTTATAGTGTATGTGGTGTTATGCGATTGGAAGATCGGAAATATAACTCTAAGTTATTGAAAAAAAACACCTTCATTGTACCTTTTTATTTATATAATGTCAAAGTATCAATACCAGAGTGTAAAAGGGAATGCGCAAAGTTAACCACATGTAGTCAGACGAATTAAATGAAAAATAATTCATATTCAGAGGCGTATAGTTATCATACAACGAATACAACATTCGAAATCCAATTTTCTAACACTGTATGGTCATTAAATTAGAAATAATGAGATTAAATATAAATTACTGAACAGCAAATATGTGTACACTGGCAGTATATGGAAATTTAGAGTCACCTGCAAGTACGAGTCATTCAAGTTAACTGACAAAACCAAATGCCAAGTATGGAATCTTCATCTATAATCAAGCTTATAAGATTGAGCTCAGTTAGAGTTATCATTTACAAAAGTCTGTCTAGGGTCAGGTTGCTTTCTTTCCTTTAGATTTTCAAAGAAAATCGCCAGAGGAATTAATATTTTTCAAAATGAGTGAATTTAAATAGAGGTATCAAGAGTTAGAACTACTTAACACCATAGTTAAAATGACAGTTTCTTAGTGTAAAAGAAACGGTGGTTACTTCCCTGTTTAGCTATAAAATCTCAGTCGATTTATATGAAACTGAGGTATATAGTTCAGATTAGTTTATTAATGTTCAATGAATTGATAGAATTAAACGACACAGAAATAAAATTTAATGGAAATCGCAGAATAACCACGCCTGACGCTTATTCAAACAAGTAATCAAGTGCGAAATGAAGTGATAGAAAACAATTACTTCTGAATCTACTTCAATATCACAGCATTAAGTGTCGTTTTGTGGTGAGAGCTGTCTACTAGCCAAATTGGTAGACAGTAATTGAAGTCAATGTTTACGTTCTCAAGATTGGTCGTGAGAAAATATGAACAAGACTGATTCAGAACCGACCACAGCAGACTTTACGTAGGCGGATACAGTTAACATATAGATGATCTGACATTCAAGAAACAGTCACAAAGAGATGAAAGATTAACTTTAAGTGAGAAACAACCAATCAGAAGATCGTGTTTGTTTGCTTAACTAATCTATAATAATGTACATGAAAATATATAAATATGCTTTGATTTCCTTAATAAACGATCTGTTGCCTGGCCTTGTTTTCTGTTGTTACAGTTTTATTTGATGAACACTTCATCAACCTGAACCTTTTTTTGAACATGGTCTGTAATTCATCACAGTTACAAGCATTTGTTAGCATATCACCTTTAGAAGTTGATAACTTGACATATCAATATAAAGGATGACAAGATTACTGAGTTTACATTTCGTTTCTTTTTTCGCAGATGAGAAATGAAAGATGTTCACAGTTACCGGGAGGCAGTTATCTCTTACGACTTACAGGTCCATATGCCTATGAAACACTAACATTCAGTGTACCTGTTGGACATAATATTCTACAATGGTATTTGTTTGTTGAGAATGTTTACGTACAACAGTTATATGGGCTGAAAGATCCTGAAATACATATCAAAGAAATTCGTTTGACAGGAACACCACCTGTGACAACATGCATCCCTTGTGCACCGGGAAGTTTTGGAGCGCATGCGAAATCTGGTCATTGTGAGTTATGTCCAAGAGATACATATTCTGATGAAGGTGCCATTTCGTGTACACCTTGTCCAGATCATGAATTTTCAGGTAATGTGCTACTTATTCAATAAATACAAGATTGCATCCTAATTATGATTTGGAATTCTTTCAAGCACAATTCTTATTTTTGTCTAGATAGAAGAATAGGTGGAAAGCGTTATAACATTGAGTTTTTATGAATAATTGGTACATTTCAGAACTTTTTTTAAAGACAGACGTCGGCTAAAAAATTACTGATGGATATCTTGTTCACCCTGAAACATGCAATGGATAAGAATTCGGTAGCCTGTGTTTATTCAGCTGCCCTCAACGAGGGTCGAATTCCCAACTCTAAATGTGTAGTTTGCAAATGATGAATATGACTCTGTATATTACCAGTTCGTTTGAATAACTAGACTGGATTGGGATGGTTTGCTCAGATTCAACTGTCTGGGCTGAATCAAACCTGGCACAATAATGATTTGTTTAGCCGTGAAAGAGCCAAAGAGTAATCAGGCATTTAGACCACTTCAGTCTGGCTGGCAAGTGCTGCTGCTTGAACTGAGTGGTTTGTACTACTTAGACAATGCAATCATGCTAGTAAGGTGTTTCCGCTAAGTAACTAGAATTTTCACTCAGGAGAGGAAGGTTAAGGAAAGAAGTACATACTGGCTTACTTTTTAGTGGACAGGTCTTCTGTGCAAAACAAAACCTCATACCCATCCCTTCAGCAGGCTTAGTGTGATCAGCATCGAGCAGTTATTTCCCGGGCTTGTCAAAAACCCGAATCCTTCTTTTCTCTTTCCAGTACTTCGTACTTTACATTCTATGCAAGTAGAATATAGTAAAGGCTTCTATAAACAGCGCTGTTTATTGATACAAGCGTAGAATTTAGTCACTGGTGGAATATAATTCCATATGCGGATTTTAATTGATGTGAAACACAGTGATACTGTATTATTTATTTACAGCTGACGTTACTACCACAATTCATTGATTATAATCATATCAACGCAATAGTACGACAGTTATGAGTAAACAAGTAATGTCGTATCACTGTGCGTTTCATATATATATATATATATATATATATATATATATATATAATGTGAATAATTCGGTTCGTCACACAATTTCCATATTTTTCCTTTCCTTCCACTACTGATAGTATTACCACGAAAGTTTCTTAATTTTTTCTCAAACTTATGAATATTTTCGGTGACCTAAACCAAAGAAACAAAGTTCATAGCCTTCTGAAACCACTCTACCAACCTCATACTGGAACTTTGAGAGTTCGAAGCCTATCTCAAATTGAACAAGAGGCCTTCCTTGTCAAACCTAGGCATCTCAGGCTTGATTTTATGTTGTGCCTCTGAGACATGTATACAAAACGCAAAAGTACTTATTCACTTGACTCCACCACAAAGTTTTCTGTTATCTAACTTCAAACCGAAGAGAATGTAGACATTGGTACTTAGTTTTTAATTGAAGCTGTGAAGCCTTCCTGTAATAAGGACGAGGCGAAGCAACTGTACCTGTTGTTTTGATTCTAGGGGTGTTTAGGGATGATGATGATGATGAATTGTTGGCTAAATTGACTAAGATTCTGTCCACTGAATTGGAATCGGAGGCAGTCCCATCAGAATAAGATGAAAACAAACATTCCTTTAATGATCATGGGGAAATTAGCCTGAGTTATTTAATATCTAATATTCAAGAGTCTACAATTCTGCGATAAAAAAACTCAATAAGACTATCAACCAAATTCATCGTTTATGGATTTTTAGAACAAAGGCATACATAATTTATGCTCGAAACGTCATGCAGTTGTTAATACTGCCTCATTGTGTGATATTTAAGATTAAATTATGTATTTTTGGTTTTGTTTTCTTTCACAATTCCCATATTCTACGCTTATATTTTAAATAGGTTTTTCTTCTACGCATTGTTTTTAATAGGACAGTTCAACTTTGAAATGTAAATCTGATACAGTCGGTTCCGTCGGAGTACGGAATTACAATGTGTCAAAAGGTAGTCATGGTTTCGAGAAATACACAGTTACTGGTTAAGAAAGGGAATAAAATCATTATTAGCAAATAAGTTGCTAAAGGTCATCCACTCGTAACGTCAGATTAAATGATTTTAGAATTAGGGGCTGATTTTGCATAAATCCTAGACATCTGGGTGCTGATAGAGATTGTTTGCTTGTGCAGTTTCATTGGTGTTAATGTGTTCTTCCAAAATATTTCTTTTGAGACTACTGAGGAGGAAGAATTCACATAATTAGTAATTGTTGAATTTTCTTCCGCAGAAAAAAAGACAACAAAGGGGAAATTGTGACTGTCCAGTGCACCATGAATTATTACTAGAGTTTTCAAAAAAATGTTGGTAGGTTCGACCGATTGCAGCGTGGTTTTGAAGCACCAATTTCTAGTGGTTTCGTTCTCATTGAGTTATCGAATAGAACTATTCTTTATAAATTAACAGAAGAGTCAGCGAAGACATGAACTCAGGTGAACATACAAAAGATAAAGGTAATGACGACATGGAAAATATCATGTAAGGAGGAAATGAAGGCCCATGTGAAGTCGTAGATCCAGAAAAAAGAGACAACGGAAAGCTGATTGCGGTGGTTATTTACTGCTGAAGGCCTCTGTCTCACTCTGGAACCAGGGAGCGAATAATAATCCTTTAAAGTTACCGAAAGAGGGAGACAGCTTCCAATACTGCCATAGAATAACACTCGTAGACTAATCAAAGTTGAGTGGCTAAATAAAGAAGCCAAATAGTCAAGTCTTCCGGCATATTTATGTATATATATTAAACACATCCTCAGATATATTATATTGAATTGTCTTGACAGTACAAGAAAGTTTTCTTTTAAAATAGGCACTGGATCTTCGGCATGCAGTCCACGTCCCGTATGTGTGAAAGACGACTATACAAGCTACTGGACCTCATGTGACAAAAACCAGATGGTAAGATATACTATTTAGATAAATTACTGTTTTTACGGCAATATTTTTAGATTTTCCTTTAAATTATAGTACTTTATGGTTGTCAGATAGAGCTTTTAGAAACGTACAACATAATTCCGTCAGTATTTCTCTTATTTTGATGCATTCAGTTAAACAACCATCTATATATTTTCATTCATTATCAAAGACAATGGCTGCATAATAAGATTTGAGATAAATTATACCTTTGCACTGATAGACTGTGATGATCCAAAGTCTAAATATTTATTTTAATGTATTTTCTTCCTGATTATAGGTATATTTAAATATCCATTTTCTTTTCTTTCAAATAGGCAGTCTAGGAAAGGTAATTCACCGAAGTCTGATTCTGTTTACACGAAGCTAACTGAACGCTGGAAGATTAGTTGTTGACTTCCTTCAAGAATGAATTGTGTAGGTCTCGTTTTATTGAGACGAAAGTATCATCGACATATCTTAGCCATATTTTAGGTGTTATTATGTTTGATATGTTATCTTTAAATGGATTAATGAGAAAACACCCAGCGACTGTTGGGGAAACTGGTGAGCCCATGACTATACCATTTGTTTGTCTATAAAAATCCCCTTTCATTATAAAAAAGTTAGTTTCCAGGCATAACTTCAAAGTTTTAATCTTTCCACTGGCGTCCAGTTGACATCTTTCTGATACAGTTGTGTCTAATTCTGCAGACGTAAACCTAAACAGTTGTCACTGCAGAAAGATCAGAAGTATCAGACGATATCAGAATAATAGTCAATAAACACAAAATCAGAGTTTTCTTCGAAACATCAGAAATACTAAAAAGCAACCTTGTTCACGTGAAAGGGAGAATTCAAAAGGACTCAAAAACTGTGGCTGTGAAATAAAATGCTTAGAATGTGATGCGATATACATCGGATGAACCTCATAGGAAATCAAGATCAGAAGAAATGAACTCCGAGAAATCTATTCAAGCTAAGATTTTGTGAACTGTAGTTTAATAATGCTTTAATGAAGTTATTAGCATTAAATAACAAGACGTCAGTAAAAACAATACAGTTTTGTATTTCATTCATCGGGAAACAAAAACTTTTACAGCAAATTATCAGTTATTTAAAAATGAGATCCTTTGTTTCGCGAAATTTCGTTACACTTACTTTACAGAAAATAAATGAAGACAAAGAATGAGAGGGCACTCATCCTTTTTTTAGTTTAGTTTCTTTGGAATCCAAAATCAGTTAGAGAATGACTGAAAATCAAGGCGAAAATGGATGATTGCGTAATTTTACTGTGTAACCGTCTAGTTGTGTTAATCGGTCCCACAACTGAATTATCATTCAAAGAATGTCTCCACATCTGATATTACAAGACTTCTGAATTCCTTGCATTTGTAGCGTGCTTCCACCACTTTTAGATAGTATAATGTTAGCACAGGAGGAGACATATTGTGACTCGTAAACTTGACATTTAACCCTAATGTAGAATACAGGTCACGTCAGGGGATTCTGATTGGTGCATGCTACCAGTCAACAGTTTGGATGACAATGTTTTCGTTTATTTTACCACAGGATGTTAGTTTTACAACATGAGTTATCAATGTGTGTTACTTATTAATAACTGTATGACATCCTATTCATCAACTTTAATCCCCACCACGTGCTCAGACACTGGAAAAGGTAGAAAAATGACTTATGAAGAACTCTTGAAGTCTTATATTATTTTTAAATTGATGTTTTACCACTTCACAGTTAGATATTCACTGCTGAATCCTTCTATAGTGCCGTGTAAATTAATCACTATAATATATCTGAAAACTTCTGTCCGTGTATTTCCCAAAATACTTCATGAAACAAGTGTAAAGCCCTAAAATTCAACAGACAATTGTCTGAAACAAGTGCATTCAGATACTACTCACTGTCTGTTATATCTTTCGAGAGGTCTTCAAAAAGTAATCTAGAGTGAATATAAGTAACATCTAGTTAAAACACTTTCTTTCCTTTGATGTAATACAAATAGTCTTTGTGAAGAAGTTACGTGTTTTCACAAATTACTTCAAGTTTGACCAGTTGTTTACTCAAATTCAAATCAATTATAAGCATGTTAAGGTACCAGTCGAATCGCTTAAGATATTCTTATTTATTTAATACCGTCCACCTAGTTTTGACTGTTTTCCTTATGTAGCTTTATATTATATTCCAATACTCCATTAGTAATTAGTGTTTAAATTCATCAAGAGGAATAAATGCATGGAGTAATTAGTGTTTCAATTGATAATGACGTATTTTGCTAAGCCAGGGGAAGTGTTAGAAACTGGCTGACAGCACTTGCAAAAATGATGGTTTAAAATAAAATTTTCACCAGTTTGTCTTTCAATAAATATTCATTCGTAGTACCATTGTTTCTTTTCGAGTCAAATTTTACACACTGAAAATTTAGTTTACGGCCATTTATTTTGAAATACTCTTTCTGAAATATCACTCAGAGGATAAAGTCATCCATCCATTGAGGAAGTTATTTTAGGAAATTATTTATGCCTTACGTCTACTGTCTTCAAATTCCAGGACAAAATACATAGATAAACAGAAAGGGTGGTAACAGAATCGTCAATATCACTAAGTCTATGAAATTTTGCCAATGTCTTTTCAGACTCAACGTAGATGGAAATGGATCGAACCAAAAATATGTGATGAAATCCGTGGTGTTAAACTTCCTGAACCAGATAATCCTACACAATGCCATAAATGTCCAGTTGGTACATTCCCTTTAAAAGATGACATCTGTGAATTATGCTCATCTGATAAAACAGAGGAAAGTTCAAATTCAGAAAGTTGTGTTAAATGCCCAAGTGACCAAGTTCCAATATATGGGTTTCGTTTTGATAACTGGTGTCGTATGCCATCCGTATTGAAGACCAACTGTCGCAATTTCTTTGGTAAGCTTAATAAATTTAGTTCATACAGGGAAATTTAAGTTATTGAAAAGCATCAGTCATTGAATAGGTTTTCTTGCCAAAATACCATGTACATATACATCATTATTCCTTTAAGAGAAGTAATATAAACTAATATGGGATTTCGTTATCCAGTTAGTCTTCATTTGAATCTTACTCTTTTTCGTTCCGTTAGGCAGCTTCAAAGTGCAAACAAATTAACATTTATGGTATTAATCTGTCGGTAGCCCATTTAAACCACTGGCTTACCGAGATTTCCAACCACAATTATGCTTAAACTTTTCCGTTTTTCTGATTGTTTCAACCACATAATTAAATCCATTGATCAGTACATCAACTCGCACATATCTTTAAACAACTTTCAACAGTTTATTTTATCATTTTAATGGATCTTTTTTAGCATTATAGCATATAATTAGAACGTTAATTAGCAGAACACTTAAACTTCTTGTTTGATAATGTAATGCAAGATATTGCAGTTTATTCGTGAAATTTGGTTTTTATTTTGGTTATTCCCATTCCATACATAACAACATAAATTTCCTTGCTGAATACTTTGATTCACTTCATTACTAGAAGAACAATAATGTGATTCCTATGAAGAATGATATTATTATTACTGTTCGCTTGGGTTGCGGGTAGAAAATAAGGCTTTAACAGCGTGTTCACCATTTGTTCTATTCTATACTATCCTCATTATCTGGTCCCATATTGCCTATAGTCACTAATCTCCTCACACAATCTCCTCCATGTCACCCACAGACTCAGGCCTAACTCGTCGTTTCCCATTCAACTTCCACTCGAGTGATGGCCTGCACTGTATCGAATGTAATTCGATGGTCTCCTTAGTGTGTGCCCAATCCATCTCCATTTTCTTCGGCGTAATTGTCAAACAATTATTCCTTGGATAGTTCATTCCTAGAGGTTATTTTGACTGAGTCTTTCTGATCAGCCATCTGATCTTCACCACAGAGTCAGCGAGGACAGTCATTAACAAAAGTCTGCGGTCATCTGTGAGAAATACTTTTCATGACGTGCCAACCTTCCAACCAACAAAGAAGAACTGACTGACTTAACTCTGGTGCTGAAAATCCGAATCTTGCTCTTCAGGCTGAGTGCAGAAGATTGCAAAATTGATTTTAGAGTGACGAATGTCTGCCTTGCCTTTCAGATTCTGGCTAGCGTTGACATCTTCATCCATGTTATCGCCTGTGGTTGAAAGAATGCTTCCTAGATAAGTGAAGGAAGTGACCTCTTTCAAATCTCTCCCGTTGTTGGTGATTGGTGCTGGTTGTTGTTGCTGTTGCTGTTTCTGTAGGTTGGTTATCTTCATCACCTCCGTCTTCCCTATGTTCATCTGCAGTCCTGTCTTCTCTGCTTCCTCTGCTAGTTTGATGGTTGTCGTCTGTATGTCTCCGAATTTATGTGGCATCAGACATAAATCATTCACACGTGAAATCCAGACCTTCTAGAATCTTCTTGCCGGTCATTCCAGCGTGTTCCTAACTTCTCACTCCTAACACACAGTCTAACGCATAGTCCGGTCCACTACAATTAGGAATATCATAGGTGACAATAGGCAGCCTCGTCTTACTCCTGAATTCAATTTGAACGCTTCGATGACTTGTCCTTTGTGGATCACCCGACTCGTGGCATTGTTATATAGCCAGCCGCTGAATGAAGTTGATCAAGGTTTGGGCACTGCACGCCATAGTGTTGACGCAGTTTCCAAATCACTTCTGGGTCAACACTGTCTGTCGAAAGCCTTCACGAAGTGGATAAAGTCGAGGTGCGGAGTGGTTTGACTATCATTCTATGCTCCGTTCTATGGTGAGGCGTAGAGCTGCAATTTGGTTAGTGAATGATTCGCCTTTCCAGAATCCAGCTTGTTCCGGTGAGGGGTGGAGTTCTGCATCCAGTGCATGCTCTGTTCTCTGTAGACTGACGCGACTTAGGATTTCGCTTGGTGTGGACGAGGGCATGATTCCTAGCCAGTCCTTGAAGAGGCGTAAGTCGCCCTCCTCTGGTAGTTTGACAAGGCAGCCTTTCAGTTTGTGGGCACCTTCTCTTCCTTCCTTCCTTACAAACATTCTGCGATACTGGCGTCAGCACATTCACTGAAGTCTCTGGGTCCGTTTCCAGTGACTCCGAAGGAATTCTGTCCAGTAGTGCTGCCTTCCTGGCCGGACTTCAGTGGCTTGGTTGCATTTGTAAATTCCACTTTCGTTGGATATTTGGTGTCCACAGGTAGTTTCGTGCCTGCAGTTAGTGGTATTTATGGGTGGGTGGAAGGTGATGGTCGATTGAAGAGTTTTCTGAAGTGATCAGCCGATTGTTTCAAATGTCTCCCCTCCTTGTAATTGGGTTCTATTGACCGTCTTTTTCTCCTGTGTTAACCTCTTCCCTGGGAGAGACCTGATTATCTGATATAATGTTCTGAGGTCTCTTCTACCTGCGGCTTGCCTCTTCTGCCTCAGTTGCCAGCCAGTGTATCGTCTAACTGACTGTCTTCTTTCCTAGCACTCCCTTTCACTTCTTTATCCAGTCAGTCAAACATTAAACTCGGCTTAGTTCTCCATCAGTTATCCATCTTTGCATTAATTCATCTTCTCTTTCACCATCCTCCTCTCTTCTAATAGCTGCCAGGTATCCGTTGAGAGCCACTCCTTGTCTCGCCTCTTCTTCCTACCTAAAACGGTTGTACACGTCTCCTTGAACGTCTCCTCCAGAGAGTTAGTTCCAATGTTCTCGTACACAGGTTTCCTCAGTAGTGCCACGTAGTGTCCACGACTTCTCTCTGATGGCTACAGGGAAGGTGTCTATTGTGGATTCGTGCTTCAGTTTGTGGCTGTTGATCTTGAATTGTAGTCCATCTCCAGTTATCCTGAAGGATTTCAGCTTCACCTTCAAGGTCCTATGAACTAGATGATGGTTTGAGCCCACATCTACTCCCCTTCTCGACTTTGTGTCCAGCAGGCTGCGTCTCCACTTCCTTGAGCAGCATTGAAATGAAGTCTGTTTGGCTTTTGGTGTGTCCTTCAGGCGGAGTCTGTGTTGCTTTGTGCATATTCTTGTACTTGTACACGCTGCCTCTAATCACCAAATCATGAAGGCGCAGAAGTCTGTGAAGAGTCCTCCGTTCTCATTCATTTCTCCGAGCGAGAGCCTCTCGACCTATGATGAGTTCTCTTCCCGCATTGTCTGCTCCCAGTTTGGCATTCGTATTACTCATGAGGATTCTAATGTCACCATTTGGAATGTTGTCCATTATTGTTTGTAGTCGTCTATAGAATTCTTCCTTCTTCTCTTCTTCCGTGTTGTTTTCATCACTGTGCGTAGCATTGGATAATTGTAACCTTCCTTCCATCCATTTTGTGTTGAATATAACTACTATAATCCTGGAGTAGATCGGTTCTCAATACACTAGGGCTTTGGCTGCCACTGGTGACATCATGATAGACACTAACTGGTTCGGTGCGCTCGTGGTTCTGGTCTGGGTGATCAGAGCAGATTACTGACTCAGCAGCTAACAATTTGGGTAGTCTACATCCATTCTACCAGCTCTCACAGATTCCTAGAACTTTCATGCAGTATTTTGTTGTTTTTCTGGCTACTTGGGTTGCCTTTCTTGCTTTGTACATTGTACAAACATTCTACGTCACCATTCTTACTTATGCGTTCATCGATATATGCCACATCGGCTGAATGACTTTCAGTAGGCTTTCACCGGCCCATGTGATTTCGCCTTTCCGATTTCAGCGAAAAATATGTTTGTTTTATATATTCTTCGTATTTTTAATGTTTTCGTTGTGCGTTGAAGTTTCTGTAGCAGTTTAATTGGTTTTCTGTGGTAGAGTCACTAGCCCCACTCCTAACCTTCCCCATTTTCCCGGGTTTAGGATCGGCTAGAAAACTAGCGGGCCATTAAATAGGCGAGGTTGTGAAGAATGGTAATTTTCATTTAATATATATTTTTTCTAATCAATTAAATAGTATCGAGACAGTGTAACATTGGATGGTACTTACAAACAGTTGATCGATTATTTTAATATTAGCGTGTTTGCTTAACAGCTCCCGAATGGCGTAACTGAAGTGGTAAGCTATACTCGAAATTTCTTTTAGTGTATTTCGCGTTTACTCCATATTTATGGCTGAAATATTAATTTGAATAATTATATCACTATTTTGACGTCTGTTATGTTGATTACTATTCCATATCCGTTAATCAGGTGTAAAATGCGATGTTTGGGAACGGGATATGACATCACTAAGAGGTGGAGTTGGCATGCATATGGACGAAGTAGCAACTTTGGAATTCCCTATTCCCGATGGTTTTATTACAGCTTCTCCAGATGTTAATGTGGGAACAACATTAACCTTTTTGCAATCACCTATTCCAAATACATTTGTACGCATTGAATTCGAGACAGTATGCCGTTCAAGATGTCAGTTTTCGATGAAACAGGTAAGACATATTTTTAGATCATAGAAACGTGCAAAACATTAGAGATCTTTGTTTTATAAATTATTCGTTGACAGTTTGCCACTTAAGTCGGAATAAACTGTAAGTTTCAAGTTGGTTTTTATGTACTAGACATCATTATCTGCACCACTTAAAACGACACAGCATAGTTTGAATGAGCATGATAATAAATCAAACGGATTCAGTATGTAAGTCAGTCAAATTGAAGCGTAACCCCTTTTTTAAGTTATAACTTGTGAAATAAAGGACGTTAAAAATCCCCTCTGGTTAATGATCCATGGCATTCCATAGGCTTTTATAAACCCGACTAAGATTATAAAAATTTCGTATGCAATAAACAAACTCTTACTATCACTTACAAAGGTTATGTCTAAAACATGCATTCAACAGTCTCCTCTCGATATTGAAGATCAGCTTGCCAGAAAGGAATTTAGGGACCTACCCGTACTACTTAGAAGATAATGGAGATTGGACATACTCTGGAGAGACTGTAGAGTGACATCACACACCAGGACTTCAAGTAGAACCTGAATGGGAAACAACAAGTTGAGCGTGTCCTGTAGTGAACGTATGATGAGAAAATGGAATGGAAACGTGTCACCGAAGCCCTATATTCCTGTCACAATCCATAGGAATAATAATTATAATATGACATCACATTTTGGTGTGGTTGTGTTCTCTGAGCTGGATAGTTAATTTGCGCAAATAATTCGCAAATTAACTATCCAGCTCAGAGAACACAATCACAGTAAAATCATCCACCTGAGCTACAAATTTTCTCTGTTATATTCCATTATAGGAGAAATCTATTGAAACTATCGCATGTAATCATTGAAATTTTTATGAATAACTACAGTGCTAATCGATAAAATACAAGGCATCAAAATAAAGATAAAATATTATATATATTAGGAAAAATTTAGACAACCGTAGGAAGTGAATAGAGACAGTTTGTGCACATACTAAGTTCGTACAAACTGTCACCCTCATTGTTGGTTTTATACGTTAGCATTACAGTATTTATATAACACATTTGAAGATATGTGGCATGTCACACTCAAAAGCTCAAGTTTCCTATATTTCTGTACCATATTTAGTTAACTAGTAGGACGAAACCTTCTGAAATTTTTTCTGTATATTTCATTTAGATTTCATATATATATATATGTATATATGATGTACGGCATAAAATTGAGTTTTTAACTGGATGATTATGTGCTTTGATGTAACTTCCGATGGTCTAGTGAAGTTGTTCGTATTATGAAATCTGTTTCGTAGACCTCTGGGAAATGTACACAACGAGGAGTGTGTACAAGAGGAATAAAAACATTTACTGGGTACTTGCGATTCTTATTCAATGATTAGCCTTATCAGTCAAAATAGAGATGTTTTTCATATATTTCCACTAGCGGCTGTATAATTAAATTATTCTGACAACCAAAACCAGAATTACGTGTTTATAAAAAAAGTTAATCGAACACTTAATAATTGTGCTGTGGTGAAGTTATTTTAACTTTCAGTTACTTTTTGTGCATATCACTATCGTAGCCAATATTCGCAGAACACTTTGTAGAAATAAAGCTAATTTGTTATTCTTACTGTTTTGTATTTTATTCGCTGAGCTGTCGCTGGCAATTTAGACTGACTAACCGACCTTCAACATAGAACTTTGCTCAGATGTGCAGTAGTTCAATCTGCTGCACTACATGTAGCACGCAAAGGTAGACAAAAGAGAGAAAAAAGGTATTTAAAAGTAATCTAATCAGCAGAAGTGTACGGGAGAAAAAGCAGTAGCGTGAAAAAACCTGATGATTTCATGGATATGGAAGATTCCAAAGAGTGAATGCATATACACCACTCAGAAAGATTTTTAACCATATCACCAATTGACTCTAGCCGTCGGTTCTCAGTATCCCCAGGGTTTCAACCATGCAGCCTACATCTCCATACATAGCTCATATCAACTATCAAAGCATCATGGACTGATGACAATTTTTGGTTTGAGCGCCTCTAATTTTCTATCAACCTAATCCTATGTTGGTTAACACTGCTTGTCGAGAAACGTGATAGTTTGGCATGCACAACACGTGTCCTAGACATCTAAGTTGATTAACTAACCCCCTTACGTTGTCAGTCTACACATGACTATCAATGCACCTTCATTTTAATTTCATACTCACTGGTTCGTTAATTCAGGTTTCTTTTATTTCGTCCTTAGACATGGAATTACCAGAAAAATACAACTTATTCTTGTGACACTTTATTCATGTATTTATGCTTTTCTTATTGTCTTCCTTCTTCCTAAAAATATCCATGGTGGAACTTTCCAAATGCTTGTCGCATTCTTATCCTTGGCCTAAAAGGTTTGAATTTAAATGGTATTAATTTTTTTCATTCCTTTGTGTACCAAGTTGAGAATAGGGTTTCAAGTTCGACTCTTTAAAATTTCAGTAGCGGTGGTGTTAATTTATGAAGTGGGATTGCTAATATTACACCCAATCTTTCTTCTTTTCCAGGATTACTACCGGCTAGTAATCTAGGTGAGGTGTAGAAGTGCATCAGTTGAGAGTCGAACCCTGGACCACCTGAGTGGTTGGCGAGCATTCTACCAGTGAATCACCTCTTTATAATGTTCAAGAGTATAGTCACGTAACTGAAATCGCAACAGGAGTAGTGAACTTTCTTTTTATCCAAGTGTTAGTTTGTAGGGATTTGATTGGTTACAGGATTTTCATCATGAGCTGACATTAGTTAGAGAACCATTGGAAAACCTGGGAGTACTGCACAACTGTTTCGTCCTAGTTTGGGACTCTTCATCAGTATGCACCTACCGGGATTCGAATCCAGGACCTTCTGATTACAAGGCGAGCTCGTATACCATTAAGCCACTGGGACCCGATCCAATGGCCCATGAATTCTAACTTCTGCCAATTCACGGCATAGCGCGACCCCTAGCCAATGTCTTCGGCGAGTATTTGTCCTCACACCCGACCTGCTGCACCCTACTAGTCACGACTTCTCACTGGAACCCCAGGTAACTACCTACCTGAATAGGGCAAGTTGTGATCAACATATTTCATAACGATAATTTCAATACGATAATTTTGTCAATACTTTTGAAATATGACTAATAAAATAACTAACTTTGATTAAAATGTACTTTCTAATAAAAATACAATGTTACTTAACCTTTGAAGTACTCTTTCTACAGGCAGTTGTAAACTATTCAGAATGTGTGGGAAAATTATATGATATCATTCACTATTTTGGCAAATCTCACCAGCATGTCACTGAGGCTCAAAGAAGATTGACAGCATAGCAACTGTAAATGATAAACTGAAGTTACATCTTTTTCCATTTTAAACCACTGTTGGAAACATTAATTTAGTAAAAGGTTTTGTGATTTATTAATTTAATAAATAGATTAATCATTAATTAAGAACTGAAAGTTCCCTTGCTTCCTACACATGACATTACATAAATATCATATGAAATAAATTTATGTGAATGAGACTTTAGCAAATAATACGATGTTTAAATATTGTTTGCAAACATACATATTCTTTCATGTATTTACTACTTACTAAATTCTAGGCTTTTCTTGCTGGAAATGAACAAATTATTTCCACTTGGATTGGTACAACCGAAAGGAAGAATTTCACGTAAGCTCATCACAATCCATCAACAAAATTAATCTGTTAGCAATAAACCCAGGTCTATATGAAACTTTTTAACCAAAACACTATTCATGCAATAATTAATGTAATCTCATATTTTTACTAATTTATTATTCAGTCCATGATAACCGCTGAAATTACGCATAGACAGAATCTGATGCATAGAGTTTTTGATATTTCTAAGGTGAAAAATATACTGAAATGAAGAAAGCTTTAATCCAATCTAAATGAATTAAATTTTTGTAACAGCATTCTTTGTCAGTATTACTTTTTTGCGAAGACCATTATCTGAAAATGATATTCGATTTCTTAAAGATGATATTTTGTCTGTCTGTATTCAAGTTTTTCAACAATAACTTTTCGTGATCTAAACATTAAAATAGAATAAAAGTGGTCACACATGAATTGTAGGTAGTTCTGTGATGTTTTCATCTGGAAGACCAGGTAGGGCTTAATTTGGTTATCGAATTTCATCAAGAAAATGAGACAAATAAAGTTAAGACAAAGTCTGTTTTCTCTCCACTAAGTTGAGGTTTTTATAGAACAAGTTTGAACTGGACTGCAACATGCATTATGGTTTATCTAATGACAAGGTTATAATTTTCTCATGCAGATATTACTCTTATCCTCATGACAGTATGAGACTACATACATGTAACTGTGTGTTGGTTAGGTATTGAGAACAAGCCTACAGCTATTTAAAGTTGGCTTTGTTATTAAAGTAGAATGAAAAAAAAAAGAGGAAAATACACAGAAATCGTAAAATCGTGTTTCATTTTTCATCAGTTAGGAAGTACGATGTTTCCACTTACTCAGTATCCACATTTCTGTGAATTGTTGGGTTTAATTGTAATAATGAAGCTTAATTTCATACAATATATGGATATATATTATATAAATTTCCAGAGTATCTAGTTTCAAAATATTTTAAGTGACTAAAAATACCCATCAAAATTTTGAAAAGAATGGTTACTGAACAAAGAATATTCTTTACGATAACTTCATCATCAGGCTCTACAGTTATATATACCTCAAAGTGAATGAATGAATCAGTGTTATTAACAACATTAATGTTTAAATAACATCGAATCAACAATATCAATAGATTACAGTTCAATAGCATCAACATAACAATAAACTGAATTCAAGTGGACTTGCCCTATTCAGGTAGGTAGTTACCTGGGGTTCTAGTGAGAAGTCGTGACTAGTAGGGTGCAGCAGGTCGGGTGTGAGGACAAATACTCGCCGAAGACATTGGCTAGGGGTCGCGCTATGCCGTGAATTGGCAGAAGTTAGAATTCATGGGCCATTGGATCGGGTCCCAGTGGCTTAATGGTATACGAGCTCGCCTTGTAATCAGAAGGTCCTGGATTCGAATCCCGGTAGGTGCATACTGATGAAGAGTCCCAAACTAGGACGAAACAGTTGTGCAGTACTCCCAGGTTTTCCAATGGTTCTCTAACTAATGTCAGCTCATGATGAAATCCTGAAATAAACAGAATGTCAGAAAAATTAGGAAAGATAATAATACAAATTCATGAATTTATAGTCTCTACTGAAGGCCAGGACAGTAGTAGTGGCTGAACTTGCTTCTTTTGCACACAAAGCACTGGTTGTTTCACGCGAATCGCAATAGCCTCTGCTGTTTGGAGCATGCGGTACCTCGATATTTTTGGCAATTTATTTGGTACCCGGTAGATAATAGAAAAGGATTCTTCAATGCTGGCTTTGTGGCCGGTTTGGACCAGGTGGTCTAATATAGAACTGTTGATGGTTTTAGTACTTTTTTAGAGTCCTGGATAGAATAAAAGACGCACTGGATACAGAACTCCGACCAGAACAAGCTGGATTCAGGAAAGGCAAATCATGTTCTGACCAAATTGCAACTCTACGCATCATCATCGAACAAAGCATGGAATGGCAATCAAACCTCTACCTCAACTTTATAGACTTTGAGAAGGCCTTCGACAGCGTTGACCGCGAAGTAATTTGGAAACTACTCGAGTACTACGGCGTACCCCAAATATTCATCAACCTTATTCAACAGCTGTACGACAACAGCACATGTCAAGTGATCCACAACGGAGTAAACACAGGAGTCAGACAAGGATGCTTATTATCACCAATGATATTCTTTATTGTGGTGGACTGGATTATGCGTCAGACAGTGGGAAACGAGAAGACAGGGATATCCTGGACCGACGTGAAGAACCTAGAAAACCTGGATTTCGCGCGTGGATGATTTATGTTTGATGTCACACAAAATCGAAGACTTACAAGCGAAAACCGATAAACTGGTCGACGAAGCAGCAAAGACAGGACTCCAGGTGAACATAGACAAGACGGAGGTTATGAAAATAACCAACCAACAACAGCAGCAACATCCAGCGCCAATCACCATCAACGGGAGGGATTTGAAAGAGGTTACTTCCTTCACATATCTAGGGAGCATTGTCTCAACTACAGGAGGAACGGATGAGGATGTCAAATCGAGAATCGGGAAGGCGAGAAACACATTCATCAACCTGAAACCAATCTGGAAATATTCGTCACTCAGCATCAACAACAAAATTCGGATTTTCAATACAAACGTCAAGTCAGTCAGTTCTTCTATACGGATCAGAAACTTGGCGGGTCACAAAGAATATTTCCAACAGCCTGTTGCAGACCTTTGTCGACAACTGTCTTCGTTCTATACTGAAGATCAGATGGCCGGAAAGAATCACCAACAAGAAACTATGGGAACAAACAAAACAAGAACCAATCGCCCAACAAATATGCAGGAGAAATTGGAGATGGATTGGACACTCGCTGAGGAGGCCGTTGGGTGACATCGCGCGTCATGCCAGTGCTCGAGTGGAACCCGAGAGGGAAGCGGCGAGTGGGACGTTTAAGGGTGACATGGAGGAGATCGTGTGAACAGGAACTGAAACAGTATGGATTAACATGGATGCAAGTGAAAAATACAGCAGAAGACAGAAGCAAGTGGAGACGTGCAGTTGAAGCCCTATGTTCTACTAGGAACCCAAGGGAACAATAATATAATAATAATAAGAGGTTTTATCGCAGTAGATTGTTCTTTTAACAAAAATTACCATGGGATAATAGGCGCGACTGGAACCAATTCATTCGGTAGAGATATTTACAGAATATTCCAGGTGCTGTAACTGATAAATAAGATTTTCTTGTTGGATTTTGTATTTTGAATATGAGAATATTTGAAAACCCCAAGGGAGCGTATGATACACCGATTTTGTCATGACACTGACTAGAGACTTTTCTGTGGTTGATTAAGCAGCAGTTATTTGGATTGCAAAGAAAGAAGATCATGTACACTTGAATTGCTAATTACAGATCCAAGTCTTCACGAATCTACGATTGTAACCACTGATCACGTAGCACCTCTTTCACTTTTTCACTACCAATACTTTTTGAATATTTCTATTTGATCTATTCACCAAGTTTTGCTTGTTTTAGTTTTCGCGTACGAGAAGCTAGTGGAACTAAATTTATCTGGACTTTTGATAAACCTGGAGTGCCAGGCAGTTACAACTCTGCTTTACAAGATCATGTCAAGATTTATCAGATAGAAGCTACAAATGTCAAGAACAGTAATCCTATTGGTTGTCAAAAGTGTTTAAATGGAATTGAAGATGGGAGGTAATGAATATGTTAACTCTTTGTCGATTAATTTTCAATTCTGTTTTAAATGCGTACTGTGTAAAATATAGGGCTTTCAGTTTTGAATTTTCAGTAATAGTGGTATTGTTTTACTGAGTGACGTTGCTAGTCTCACTCACAGCTACACCCTTTCTTTGGGCTAAGGGAAGTTAAGCAGTGCATAGGCAGGGATTCGGACTGGACAATCGGTTAATGTATTACCAACGGAATTCGGAAAACTATTCTAGACATTCTGTTGTTTCCTTCGTTTGTGATATAATCACCTGGAACACTGAATCTAGAAAATCGGTATATTTACCAAGTAACTGAATAATTTTCAGACATATTTTTGGTTTTGATGAAGTAAACGATTTTAGTACATATTTGATCAAGCACCTTCAGAAACCTTCATTTTGTAGTCTTAGATTATTTTAAAGCATAAATGAAGTTGAAATATTCATACCAAATTCGATGGGTTGTAGATTTGGCATTGTATTTATTGGGTTATGGAACCGGTCTTTGAGTCACATATTGTGTGAATTTTTAAACCTGAGGAAAATTGTTACAATTTTCCAAGCAGCAATCAAATCTCGCGATTGATCACTAAAATTAAATACACGTGATTACATTTATGGACCACTCATTGATAGACTGAGTTTTCACTAATAATTAATGAATTAGGTACTCTACAGTTAGGGTATACGATTGTTTTTCCCCAGAATGAATACCAATGAGAAAAAAGATAATAGTTTTCTGAAGTCTTAACATGATTAAAGGTTCGATTTTATTCAAATTACTCTCATTTTTTGTGAATAAGATTTATTTTAGGCTAGATTTTATCACATACCGGTATTGGTTGGAAAACCATTGAAAACAGGGGTAGAGTGCAGCAACAGTTTTACCATAGTTGGCGGCTATTCAACAGTTTGCACTTACATCAACATCGGTAATTAAACCCAGGAGTGTTGACTTAGGAAGCAAGCATTCTACCGTAAATCCACATGGTTGAAATTCAATGATCAGTAGATTATAATCTTCTTATTTGCGATGTACAAGCTTCACAATCTATGTGATTAGCATTTTGTGGATAAATAAATAAATAATAGTTTAGAGTATTCGAATTTTTCCAGTTGATTTCGAGAACGAAATGTATTCGCTTTTTGCTCTGCTTCACTTTCTAAATGACATGTTGCTGAAAGTGGGATATTTTATGGGCCTGGTTTTTAAATGGTGAATTCTTAACGGCTTTGCATTCTAGGCAGATATCTGTAAGTAGTATTTCTACAAAAATCACTGGCTGTAATAGTCGACATGTTCTCAAACAAATTATCCCAGTGACTGAATGGTCTACGAGCTTCCCTTGTAACCGGAAGGTCCTGGGCTCGTAACCCAGTAGGTGAGTACTGACGATGAGTCTTATACTTGGATGAAATAGCTGTGCAGTACTCCCTAGGTTTCAGTGGTTCTCTAACTGCTATCAATCTGTGGTCTAACTGGGAAAACAAATCAACTCTTGAAAACAATAAATGAGTAACCCTGATAGTAAAAAATAATTGGTTCTGGTGACTATTGTAAAAAGTAGTAATAAGAATATTCTCTTTATATTAATTTTAAATCTAAATACTAAAACAAAGACATATAGGTGAACAACATCGTTTTCAGTTAGACCTTCTTCAGGCATTATTCTAGTTTACATAACTTTATATATAGAAATTTTGCCAGTGACGGTGAGTTTGTGGATCGGTAATAATAATATCGTGTTAAATGTTTTGAATGTCATTAATAATCATGATTATAATGATAGCAAAAATAATGATAATAAGGCTTATCTTAACAAAAGTACAGGGAGTTTGTGCAGGTGGTGATAAGAACAACGAATATACTATGTATATGTAGACAGTTCAATAGATAAATTAGGTCAAATCTTAAAAGTTACGTAATACTAAAGGTAAAGTGGACAGATTTTAAATAAACATCATAAAAGGACTAAAGAAATGGAGAATTAGAAAGGGTAGAGAGTTTTTAATTAGAATTCTCCTAGGCCAAGGGAGAGACAAAGATAGAACAAACTTCTTTTGTATGCAGAGACTGGGATCGTCCTCTCGAATTTCCATAGCTTCGGCTAGGTGTAAACGGCAGGTTCAAATTCAGTTCGAAAAGTCCGATGGAATGAGACAGATAACATTGAAGGCAATTCTGTTGTCCTTCTGGCGAACATTATCAATCAGATGAGACAAAATTGAACTCCTTATAGATTTTATTTGGCCTTTTCCGAACCATGGGGGAAGACGCTCAGTAACACGTTTGTTGAGCTGTCCAGTCTTTCGCGCAGTATAGCTTACTCCGCAGGAACACTTAAATTTATAAATGAACACAGATGTGTCACAGCTAAGTATCTTATCTTTCGCTTGTGCAACCATAACTGGTAGATTGGAAAATGACAAAAAAAAGGGTGTTGGTAGTGTGAGTTCATTGGATGGCTCTAGATAATCTTACATTTAAGACTTCACTAGCAACGTCCCAAATGAATTACACTTTCAGGAACAATTGTTTCATTTTAACTGCAGTTGGCTTCTCTTTATTATTATTTTTGATTCACAGACTCACCATTATTGTTTGTATTTTTTATATAAAAAGCTATGTAAATTAGAGTAGAGCCTGAGGAAGATTTAACTGAAAACAATATTGTTCGCTTATATGTTTTGTTCTAATTCCAACAGTGGGAATATTTAGAGATTTGAAATCCTGATACAATCAGCACTCAATGTATTGAATACATGTCTGCTGGACACATATGATTTCTGTAGCAGAACAGGCTTTTATTGAATTCAACAACAGATATTATTAGGCTACGTTCAGTAACTACTTAAAAATCTATCAGTCACCCACATTATTCGTGTATGTCGGTGGTTCACTATTAGAATGCTTGCCAATCACTCGGGTGGTTTAGGGTTCAGTTTTCGGTTTACGTATTACTAAACCTCGTCTAGCCAGTAGTAAGCCCGGTATAGAGGAAACGTTAGGAGTGAGGCTAGCAACTCCACCGAGTAAAAACAGTGCGGAACACAAAAGGTATGGAGATGTACTATTCTTCAATGAACTTTGCCGCAGATACTGAGCTACATTTAGTGTATTTATGGAAAGTTTTGTGCATACTCGGTCAACATTCCTCGGACAGTAAGTGTTATCACTTCATTTGTCAATTAGTCATATACGTGTAATTTACCTGGCATAAATATCTAAATTAACATAATCCTCACTAGAGTCCGTTTATGTGACATTTTACTAGGATGACTTGAAGAGGCGTATCAAACTTAAGTAGAAAGTGAATTGAAAATTCATTTTGAAATAGTATTTGGTCATTCTTGTATGAACTTTTTGTATCGCTTATACTATCATTGACTTATATTATGAGAATATATACTTTATTTTCCTCTACTCAACATTAAACTTAATCCATATACATCCAAATGGTATGTTTGTGCTTTTAAAACACTTAAAACCCTCAAACAACAAGTCACAACCTATATGGAATTTTGACTGGGATAGTTTCCTTGTCACTTAGTGCTTGAGAATATTTTGCAACTAAGATTGATTAATACACGAGAACTCCTGGCGAAATCAGATACATTAGTAATTACGTAGTTCAACATACTACCCAGTGAGGAAGTACTATTTGCTTAAGAATGAAATCGGTAATGGTTTGTAATCATATAGAGTGTGACCCTGTAATTTGATGATCTAATTTTGTAGCGACAATAATTTTCCTTTTCTTGTTGAGGTGATGGAATCTCCTAGATGTTTAGGATAATTATAAATCTCTTCTAAGTTCTTAATCAATTCATCAAACACTCATTTAGTCGTAAATGTCTCCCAATACCTTACTGAATTAGTTTTTAGAACTACCTAGTACGGTTTACTCATGCTTCCTGATATATGGATGTCGTTTTATGAACAATCAACTTCGAAAACAATACCTCCTAAAAGGGCGTTTATTCATATTTAATAATCTCACTAAGTTGTTTCTATTAATTTTTCAATGGGTGTGAGCATTCATCGATTTGTCGTCTAATGTTTATCTAAATAGAGAAGCCTACTAGATTTTTTTTTTAAAATCCGACCAATGAAAATACTTTTCTTGTAATGCATGTCTACCATGGTTGCCGCTTCAGTTCTATTGTTAGTTTCATGAATTAACTTTCTTCTTTTAAAATTCATTTAAGTGAAATGGCAGAGGTATTTGTACAAGAGTATTCAATGCTAATTATGGATGCCTTTTTGCTTATACACAAAATGACTTTCAAGCCATGTAAAAAGACATTCTGCTTTTAATTTCATATCTGTGACTGTATAAGTCATATCTTTAAAATATTACTTTTGTATTCACGAATTACCATTACCACTATTTGTTTTCACTAGTCACGTATAAGGCCGTCAGACATTACTTTCCGTATGATATACCAATGAAGTTACCACCAGTTTCCGGTATCACACATCACAATAATGTGCTAATTGTTACTGATGCCTTCTGAAGTATATTTATAAATAAAGCCATCCTTATCAAACTGCGTATGTATTTGGAAGACTATAGGAAGTAAGGTGCCGTTTGTTAGGGATTATTTTGCATTTCAGAGCTTTCTTCAGCATCTTGAAAAGTCTAGACAGATGTTTGAGTTACTGACCATGCATTTGGTGGAAATGCATCGAATCTGTGAAACTTAACAGACTGATTTTATTAGTAAAGTGATGAACATACTACTTTTTACCAGAAATTATACTCATGTTGGTGAATTAGGAGAGGTAACTGTCTAGCCAGATAATTTTCAGTAAATGGCTGGATAATGAAGGAGCTTAAGCTTTCGAAGCTATGTGTACTTGGTTCGAGCCACAATAGGAACAACGCCACTCACTAGGTAGCAAGTATCTCCAGCTAACGTGTCCCACATAGGATAAGGCAAACATCCTGAATTCTGCTGTTAGCCACCACCAAATAATTAAGTTCGGGTTCTTAGCCCTGGTAAGACACAGACATCCACCCAAGAAGTTCATATGTCTGGATGAAGTTCATCAATACGGTTACAAACATGAACAAATAGTTACCCGTAATTATTATTCTTAATTCTTTTTCTTTTCCACAAAAATTATTGAAATAAAAATATATATCGATTCTGTTCATTATTTCTCTGAATTCCAAATCAAATCATCGCGTTCACTGAAAAAAAGGGGCTCCCAATACTTCCTAAGATATAAATAGCTGAATTTCTATTTGGTTATCATTACTAACTCACCTTTTGATAAAAGTTGTAGTATTTGAGAATAAATAATTTCTTATTTAGGATATTGTGAGTCAGACGTTTGTCACTATTTTAAACACAAAGCAACTCTGAATAAATGCCACCGATCAGATCCTTGATTTTTATTGCACATGAATAATTTTCGCCTTTAGAATTGAAGGCTGATCTCAGAGATTCAACTTGTGATGTGATCACCATTTGTCTATCGTTATATTATTTACACCTATTATTTGTTTTGTTTTTCCACCGACACTGACTGTAGTGATGTGAAAATCACTCCTGTCTTATTAGCTTTTTGAATATTCTAGACCCTTTTATCATTTTTTATAAGATTTACAAGTAACATAAAATACACGTATGCTTAGTATGATGTTTATGATTTTCATTAAAAAGTGTTTCATCCCCCTTAGTATATTTAGACTTAAGAAGTGTTTGTGTACTTTGATTCATAAACAAATTAATTTACACTTACTATAACGTAATATATTGAGTCAGATTATTTTACTTTCATTTCTTTCAATCTATGGGTGATTTAGATTTATACTGATGAAAGGTGTTTGAAAAATGCGTGTTAGAGCTTTTTAGTACAATTTAAATAGTTTTTTATTCTTATATTATAAGTAAATCATGCTACGTGTAGTCTGTAGTTTGACGTTTGAAAGTGATGCTAACGTAATGAAAGATGTTGGCAGTAATATATCATATGCACTACAGACAAATATTTATTCTTATCACTGTTTTAGTTTTTAGATGTATGTAAAAGTGTAAAAGACATTTAAGAAATAGTAAGTACTCTATAAAGGACTAAAATTTTAATATTGTATTCTTTCTACCTTCTTGATTAAGGATTAAAGTGAGACTGTTGTGAGACGAACGGTCATAGACATTTTGAAAGCAATGTATTCCAAATTGTGTGTGCAGGAAATGGCACTTATTTAGCCGTCATATGCCAGTGAATGACACTGAATGATTCTGTGTTACAACAGTAGATACTTAATGTAAAGCTGGCCTAAATTATTTGCCTGACACTTTTCATAGTTACATCTTGGTACTATCTTGACTTTCATGAGGTGAAACAACAAGAAGACGTTATTTATCTGAAACGTTGAATGTATTTTTTCTTATCTCACTTTCTTACTTATTATCTGTGATTGTGATGCGCAAACACTTTGATCTGGTTTGTTAAAGTTTTGATCCTTCATACTCTGTTACCCCCTATATATATATATATATATATATATATATGGCAATCACATGCGTGTTACCAGAATTCCCGAAATGTGTTGCATAAATACACTGCACGTTTCTGATAAATTATGCCTTCTTACTGCTTTGTCAAAATTCATAAGGGGAACTAAATGCTTTATATTTTATGAGGTGATAATATCATCTAAAACATGTATTTTTTATTATGTTTATATGGTTACTTCAAACAGTTTGCTGACTAGACTGATCTTGGAAACCATTATTTTTGTGATTATTATATGAAAAGCAATGAGTTCGAGTCTAAAAAAATTAGGCACTTTCCCAGCCATTTAGAATCATTCAATCGGACAAAATTAGGATGACCGGCTGATAAGTTTTTATCAAGCTAGTTATAAAAATGACCTGTTTTAAGCGTAAGGCATACTGCTTCCACAAATTCCAAACGATAGCATTTATAGTAAGTAAAAATTCAATATGACAATAAGTAGTTCTGTGAGCAAATTAAGCAGTACATTTCTAAACTAATCACTTACTATTTTAGCCATTTTACGATCCGTAGATTTCTTGCCACAAAGTTATCTTCTTTAAGTAAGAAATCCCCTTTCCTGATTTTAAAGTTGACTCTTTAACTGTTTACAAATTGAAAATGCAGTCTGCTTAAAAGTTTTGCATTGGCTCACATTTTGACCGAAAGCTGAGCCAGATGCTTTTAGCTGTCTCAAGATAATTATGCACTAAGATCTTCAGAAATTCTTTTGGAAATTATTAGCTTCGTTTGAATGGTTTACAATAAAATGATTATTTGAACTTTCAGTGCAACCGTTTTTTCACTGGACAGATAGTTTTAATGGAAAACACTAGTCTCTGTCCTTTTTTTATCCATAATGTGATGTGATATTATAGAGTGAACGAGTTTATATGGACACAAACTGTGTTGTTACAAAAATTGTGGACAAATTAGAATTAATAACTCAAGTCATATTAAAAACCATCTGTCAGCAATCGAAACCTTTGCGGGTTAATTTCTTTCTACTTTGTGTTTGAAGGTTAATGAAAATAAGTTCATTTTCAGAAGTGTTGCGATCAGCTAATTTATTTTTAGATTGCCAAAGTATCTGTAAGTTTCTCACGTAGCACTATTTACTCAATCTATATCTTGAAATTAGGAGGTAAGCTGAATCACTGTTGTTGATTAATCACTGAATCATAATTGACCTCACATTTTTTTGGCTATTTTTCTATTTAGATGTAAACGTTGTCCACCTGGTCTCTACTATACACTTCAATTTGATGAAATTAAAAAGTTAAATGTTATTAATTGTACAAAGTGTCCAGATAATTCAGTTGTAGTTGCTGATGCATCTAACTTACATACAGTAGATGAAGCCTGTCGTCGTTGTGAATCTGGTACTATCGCAACAAATGATAGTATCTGTATGACTGATACACGACCAACTACACCATCTGGATTTCAGTATGACCTAAGTGATGTGATTGATAAGTGAGTTGATTACATTTAACGAATATTTTGCCTGCCCACCTGTTATTAACGTGTATCCGTACTTAACCGAAGTTATTCTGAAATGATTTCACTATTTTTAAATAATGTTAGCTATTTCGTATTGGAAATACTTGATTTTATATTGCATGTCGCTTGTTCATTCCATTACGCGTTCCCTCTAAGGCAGCTTCTCTATTTAAACATAAATTCTGATTTCTTTTCCCGAAGAAGCTGCAATATATACTGTTAATATTTACTTTTATAAGGAGTATGTTCCATAGTATATCCACACTGATAAGACTTCTGGATGCTGAATCATGTAGTTTGGGTTCGAATCTTTCTCATGGCTATAAGTTTCATTAGCTGAAATACACCGAAGATAAATGCAGTGATTGCTGCCAAATGGTTTCTAGAAACGTACAATAAAGAGCATTGGAACTTCTACCAAAACATTCGTTAATGTTCATAGACTGGAAATTAGTTTCCCCTTTCTAGCACACTGATAAATGAATATATTGCGTCTTAAAAACACAAACTTATTCACTTTTAAACAACTATCAGAATTCTTAACTAGCGAAGTGGCAATGCTGGCTTAAAGAAACGCCTCTCGTACTAGCATGTTTTATGATCATTTTCTCCAGCTTATAAAAGTGTACGTTCGAAATGACCAGTTGGGCAGAAACTTGTTTACGAATAAAAAGGTATTAGCTGTCCATTTTCATGAGCGTAACCGTCTGCTGAATTATCAGAATCATTCAAAGAGTTTTTAGCTTATGAGTAAATGTAAATCTCATTGTATCATTTGGACTTACCCCAGGTGTAACACATATCTGCTTTTACTGTTGAACAGACCACTTAAAATATGAAAGCACTTTAATGTTGCGTGTTCCCTGCTTAAATTTGTGATAAGTGAGTTGTATTTCAGTCATATTTTGGTTGAAAACTCTAATAACAAGGGACCCTAGAGAAGCAGATACAAGAAGACATAGTTGTTAACCGATATTTCTCTGATGACGGCTAATAAAGTCTTAGTAAATACATGAGAACTGGCAATCCTGTTTTACCTGTTTCATGTGATTGTTTCAGGGTTCATACTGTATCCAGCCCAAAAATGTTCACTCCGTCCGGAACAGCCTACAGTCACGAGTTTCGCATTAACATGGCGTATGGTAAAACTGTTCAGTGTGTGGAGAATTCTTCTATTTTAGTGAGTACTTTTAGTTGTTTCTTTACAGTTTTGCATATTCTTACCGCCTTAGGACTTCAGCTATTTCTGTGTACTAAATGTTCACTGTCGCCTGTATATGCGCTCTCTGCAAATATGAATTTTAGGAGTAAACAGTTCTAAACGTTTACCGATAATTCAAGCAGTTAGTGTTGATGTTTAGATATTTTATGTGTCAAGTGTGGAGTATATTAACCCTCGATAACAATAAGTACTGGACGTACAGTCACAAACTGAACACTAAGCTAAACATTTACTCAGTAGTTGGGAGTAAATCATGTAGAAGGCATGAAGTTCTCAAATTCTGTATTGAATAGCTGAGTTTCCAAAATAATGGATTGTTATCTAAACAATCATAATACATCAAATCTCAAAGTCACATTTTTGACTTGAACGCGAAGGTGACTCAACGAAAAGAAATAAAATAATCATTTATTTTACTTGGAAAAAGGTATTCCATGCTGTCGATTTTAGATTGGAGTTATATTTACAGTTATAACCGTTGGTCTCTACGATGTTTTTACTTTAGCTGAGTTATTTATTGCACTAGTTGGGAATAACGAGGGAGAAAAATAGTTGATTGTTTCCAACCGTTTCAGAGTTTTCATAAAATAAAAACTTGACAGTGTTGACTGCTAAGTCAAAAGAATTATGAATAAGGATTTATCGGTGTGTATTACTTAATCAGAAGGAAATCGAAAAGTACCACAGTCTTGAGTGGTGCTTTTCACTCTTATTTATCATAAAGATCACTGTTTCTTCGAATGAAATCATTTTTTTATCAGTAACTGATATGACTTAGAGAACGATTGAAAACCAGGAAGTGCTTAACAGCTGTTTCATCCTATCCTGGTATATTTCGCCATACGCTCCTATGACCCCACCGGCGATTGAATCCAGGACCTTCAGGTTACAGGGCGATCTCGTTGATCATTTATCCACTGGAACGGATTCATCGGCCCATGAATTCTATCAGTAACCAGTTTCTAGCGCCACCTGCAGCTAATACTGTTGGCAAGTATTTGTCTTCATACTCCATAAGTCCACTGGACTTCTGACTAGAAAACTTGAAAATTATTCGTATTATGATTACAGATTAAGTGCAACTAATTCGAGCAAACAACATATTTTAGTTGAGGATTTAATGCCTAAACAGTAGAAGTGGTCATGTAATTCTGTTTCATAAAAATGATGTAACAATCAAAATATCCTTTTAGACGAATCCTTCTCAGAAGCTATACAGTCGTGTCTACAATCAACAGAGTATTCGTAAAACTATTCAAATACAATAAACTATTTAAGAACTATTATTTTAATGTTTGGCTTAATGTGAGGTAAAATGAAGAGATTAAAAATCCAGAAGCGGTTGTGTCGTAATATTTGTGAAAAATGACCTAATAAATCTAAATGGACAGAAACCAGGGAATATACAGAAGAGTGCTTATACAAAAACTTTATTAGAAATGTATTACTGTTAATAATAATAGCAGTATTCTGGAAATTATTATTTATAAAATGATATCACTCTATTTCACAGGTTCTCATCATCTGCAGACTACCTGAAATTACAATGGTTATATAAATGATACAAACATACTTTAATGTTTGAGTAGTAGTAGTAGAGAAGAGATAAAATTGACGCATCCAAAAAAGAATGAAGGCATTACAATTTTTAGTTTAAGTTATCATCATCAATTTATACTCTTTCAAAGTTGGAAAGAGGGGAGAGGGGTAAGACAGAAAAGAGAAAAATTGATTAACAGAAACAGTGTTAGCTTGTAGGTTCACATAGCAACTCCAGAAAACAAAGGCGGTTACAGTTTGTGAGATTAAGATTTGTTCAGTGAGTTGAGATCACTGAATTAGATGACTAATTATTGTAATCAAAATCAAAATTCATTTACCAAGGGAGAGAGAGGTTAATCACACTCTCTTTCTGTATGCATAAGTCTGGTTTAAATCGTTTGATTGCGATCGCTTCGGCAAATCGTAGTAAATTTGCTGTCCTTTGTCTATTTAATATTTTGAAGGACTTAGAAATCTCTACGAGATGTCCGGTATCAACAATATGTCTGGTAATTGCACTCTGAGAATATTTGCTTCCTTTCAGGCATAGGTTTCCTGGAATATGTTCAGAAAACCGGATAGAAGCCCTTCTTTCTGTCCTTCCAATGTACTTGCTCCCGCAAGTGCACGTAAATTCATAAACGCAGTTGGAGGTGACATCAGCAGGGTATTTATCCAGTTTTGAGTGGATTATAGAAGGAGTGGTGTTGTATACTGTTATGAGTTTTGCTGCCGGGAAGCTTCTATTTATTGCTCCTTTCAGTCTTCTGTCAGTCTTTTGTGACACTGCATCTCCTTTGAATGGGAGACAAATAAACACTTTTTTCTTTTCTACAATTGGATGCTTTCCCTTCTTATCTTTTTCTCTGCTATACTTCTGTATAAATCCCTTAGGGTATCCATTTTCCCTCAGGCATTTCTCGACGAAATCTAGTTCTTCTTCGACCTTGTTTGGTGAACATAGCTTCCTGGCTCTGTCGTACAAAGTCCTCACTAATCCACGTTTATAGCTTATGGGACAAAAGCTGTTATAGTGAAGATATTGTCCATTCCAGGTTTCTTTTCTATAGATGGACTTTTCGGTCATGCCTTCGTTTGTTCTTTTTACATTTAGATCCAGGAAATTGAACTCATTTTTATGTTCATATTCCATGGTGAACTTGATATTTGGATGGATCTCATTTAGGCCATCATATAATGCTGATGCGTGATCCATGTCATTGCAAACAACAAATGTGTCATCATCAACCTCTAATGAAGAAACTAATCAACAGCGAAACATACAATAAACTGAAGTCAAAAGGTGGACGCCTGCCGTCTATGTACGGCCTACCAAAAATCCATAAAGGAAATGTGCCTTTAAGACCAATCTTTTCAATGATTGACTCACCATGCCACAAGTTAGCTCGATGGTTAGGTGATTCCATAGAGCCAATTCGAATTAAATTTGCAGCCCATAGCCTGAAGGATAGCTACCGATTTTCCAAGGAAGTTGACAATACTGACATATCAGACAAACTCATGGTATCGTATGACGTGACCTCCTTGTTCACAAACGTACCACTGATGGAAACGATTGATATCAATTGTAAACAAACGGATCTACTACCATTACCGGAAACAGAAATGAAGCGACTACTGCTGCTCTGCACAAGAGACATACAATTCAAATTCAACAAACAACTCTACCGACAAATTGATGGGGTCGCGATGGGTTCACCTCTAGGACCTATCCTGGCTGACATTTTCATGAGCTACCTTGAACAGACACAACTAAGTTCTGTTATCAACCTACTATCGCGGATATGTTGATGACACATTTGTTGTTTGCAATGACATGGATCACGCATCAGCATTATATGATGGCCTAAATGAGATCCATCCAAATATCAAGTTCACCATGGAATATGAACATAAAAATGAGTTCAATTTCCTGGATCTAAATGTAAAAAGAACAAACGAAGGCATGACCGAAAAGTCCATCTATAGAAAAGAAACCTGGAATGGACAATATCTTCACTATAACAGCTTTTGTCCCATAAGCTATAAACGTGGATTAGTGAGGACTTTGTACGACAGAGCCAGGAAGCTATGTTCACCAAACAAGGTCGAAGAAGAACTAGATTTCGTCGAGAAATGCCTGAGGGAAAATGGATACCCTAAGGGATTTATACAGAAGTATAGCAGAGAAAAAGATAAGAAGGAAAAGCATCCAACTGTAGAAAAGAAAAAAGTGTTTATTTGTCTCCCATTCAAAGGAGATGCAGTGTCACAAAAGATTGACAGAAGACTGAAAGGAGCAATAAATAGAAGCTTCCCGGCAGCAAAACTCATAACAGTATACAACACCACTCCTTCTATAATCCACTCAAAACTGGATAAATACCCTGCTGATGTCACCTCCAACTGCGTTTATGAATTTACGTGCACTTGCGGGAGCAAGTACATTGGAAGGACAGAAAGAAGGGCTTCTATCCGGTTTTCTGAACATATTCCAGGAAACCTATGCCTGAAAGGAAGCAAATATTCTCAGAGTGCAATTACCAGACATATTGTTGATACCGGACATCTCGTAGAGATTTCTAAGTCCTTCAAAATATTAAATAGACAAAGGACAGCAAATTTACTACGATTTGCCGAAGCGATCGCAATCAAACGATTTAAACCAGACTTATGCATACAGAAAGAGAGTGTGATTAACCTCTCTCTCCCTTGGTAAATGAATTTTGATTTTGATTACAATAATTAGTCATCTAATTCAGTGATCTCAACTCACTGAACAAATCTTAATCTCACAAACTGTAACCGCCTTTGTTTTCTGGAGTTGCTATGTGAACCTACAAGCTAACACTGTTTCTGTTAATCAATTTTTCTCTTTTCTGTCTTACCCCTCTCCCCTCTTTCCAACTTTGAAAGAGTATAAATTGATGATGATAACTTAAACTAAAAATTGTAATGCTTTCATTCTTTTTTGGATGCGTCAATTTTATCTCTTCTCTACTACTACTACTCAAACATTAAAGTATGTTTGTATCATTTATATAACCATTGTAATTTCAGGTAGTCTGCAGATGATGAGAACCTGTGAAATAGAGTGATATCATTTAATATTGCAAATTTCTTCTTCCTTTCTTTATCGAAATTTATCAAGGGAAATAGTTGTATGAATAGCAGTTTCATTTTTCTGGATGGTTATTCAGATAGCCTAGTGGTTTAGGCATGCCGCCGGTTATAACTATATTAATAAATTAAAAATGATTACAAACATCCTTAAGTAGGACACCAGACGGTGATGTGTAACGGCAGAAATGTCAATCTATTCATGGCAAAGTAAGTGAGTATATGGACTGCTTTTGAATACAGAGGTGCAGTCTCAGGTCTCTAATGGCCAGTGATTCGATCATGTAGCCTATTCCATGTTCTGTCGGAAGATATTGAGGGACTTTTTGTAACGCCGTGAAGCAATCACACAGGGGTACCCAATTTTCAGAGTTTAGGACAGAACTGCTGGCATTCTGCTGTACTCTTCAGGCTAGCCAGTATTCCAAAATGCGTTTACTGACTTTATGCTATTTACTCATGGTGTACATTGCTCCACAGGAACACGTGAATTGATAAGGACACACTGGGATGGTCAAAAACAGTTTCTTATTCTTGATAAATGAATCGATATACTGTCTACTGAAGAATGATATTTGTGACAGACACGGTTGCCTCAAATGTTATTTTGAAGTAATTAGAAAGGTGGTTATAAAATTACCCAAAATAATCCCGGCGTGTTTAAAAAATTCAAAACAAAATTTCTTTAAAAACACACTAGGATTATTTTAAGTAATTTTATAATGATTCAATCTGACTCAGTACTCAAACTACTTCAGGGAATTCCTGGAATTTATTATCTGGATACCCATGAAAATGTAGGTTTTAAGAATTTCCGCCCTAATTTTACTTTTGGAGACCGTGTTTGTGATAATGGTCTTCTTAGAACAAGTTGAAACGTTCAGCGATGGTGGCTTTTTCCATGTCTCTGTTAATGTATACAGGCGGATAACCGTTTTCCTATAAGGTGTCAGATTGATATTTCAGTCCAGCCTTTACTGTATCTTCCCAATAGCTTTTTCGAATTTTTGAGCCTGAAGAACCCACTACTTTTTGTTTCTCGTTAAGTGGGATGTGCTTTTGGAAATTAATGAACCATCCAGTCCATATAGGGTTTTGGTATATTGACCTTTAGATTTAGTTATCTAGTCTTCTAGTAAGAATCATGTCCTGGATTGGAAAAGGCAGATTTGACTCTCGTTTTAGAATGTATTTTATGGAGAGATATGCTGTGTGGAAGTAATGAAGAGATTGTGTAGGTCTATTCTGTACCTGTGAATTCCCTTCGGTATTATACCTAGCATAACTTAAAACGTTGACTGGAAAATAATCACCAATATTTGATTAGTTTTATGATTTCTATGGCATATATTAACACAAGAGTACACATTTGGGAAATAACTTGTCAAAAAGGCAATTTTCTTCCCTGTTACATATTTTTTTTAATAAATCAATATGGGAATTTCTCGATTATCGCATCTTCTGTTCTTGAGGCATCTTTCGTTATCTTCTTCAAAGCACTCCTAATGTATATCGTGAATTTAGTTCCCCCTCTTGAAAGACGTTTTCAGAAATATCAAATTCCTATATTTTCAAATAAACATTCAAGTGTTTTTCTCATACACACATCAGATGAACAGAAAGAAGGATTTGTGACCACACATCTGAACATATTCAAAGCACCTTGCATCTGAAAGGTGCAAAAGTGCTTAATAGGGAGACTGCTCGTCATGTGTTAGACAGCGGTCATGAAGTTTTTTTAATAAAATCCTCTAAGATAATTAAAGTTCAAGGCAACTTCAGTCTTCTACGTATCACCGTAGTGATTTTCATTAGACGATTAAAGCCACACTTACGCATCCAAGAGGAAAGCGTTGATAATCTTTCTTTACTTGGTTGAATATACTGTATGTTATTTAATTGTTTTCCAGTCAAATTTGTTATTTTATATTTTGTTTTGACAATATTATTCCATACCTTAATTTTGTCTTCCTTTGTATTCTTGATCAGACCTCTGTTCAGCTAAATTATTTGACCCTTACATAAGTGTATAGTTAATTTTACACCTCTGTCAGCTAGTGATTCTAGAATAATTTTGATTTATTTTTATACATATTAACCAGCTTAACAAAGGTTCTTATTATGCTATTTAATCATGTGATATTATTACCCATCATCCCTACGACATATGAATATTTTGTACATTGACACTAAGTTGATCATAGATGTACGCAATTGAGAGGAACCAAGGAAGTGTTATGACTCCATTTTATCCCTCTCAGTATGTTCTTTCTTTGTTCAAAACTCCTTAATTTAAGTGAATAATCCAGTGAGATTTCTATGTGACCAGGGTTTTCGTATGCCTCCTTATAAAAAAAAGATTATTACCCTTACTGTGCGTATTCACATTTAGCCTTTACTCAGGTTAGCAACAGAAATCGCTCGAACAATCATTTAACTGGTTAAAATAACCAATTAGGTTTTGCTATTCTTCATTCTCTACCTAGTTTTTGTAACCATCTTAAAACATGAAGTCACCAAAACGTTTTTTTCAGAAAAAAATATGTACAATAATCCATACAAAAACAATGATTGATTAATTTTTGTGACTAGTTTAGTCTGAAAGAATTTGAGAATTTTTATTTCTTATTAGTATTCGCATTTTTTTATCGTGTGTGTGACATTATATTACATTGACTTGTGATTAGTAATGCCAAAATTTTCACATTAAATGATGTACACACCTACATACAAGTAAATGTAAGTCTTATTTTGCTTACCTCAATTGCTTACACTCACTTATATGAAATAGAAGTTTATTCACCTACTATTAAATACAGTAGATTGGTGAAGTATTTGCACAATTTACTTTTGGTATCGCTAATCATCAAATGTATTTCTTTCGGTAGTGGTCACTAGATACTTCTGCTGAATTAATTTTTTTCTCGTATTTTGGAATTCACTTAATCATAACAATAATTTTATTTTAGACAGTATTTATATAATGTACAGGAATTTCAGCGGAGTTGACTGTATGATATTTTCTTTTCGTCAAGGATCGTCAAATCAAATATTAATTGCAATAGATCGTCTAGGCAGAAGCTCAAATCTATCCATTTTAATATTTCTTCTTTGTCTCCAAGGTATGCACGATATTTGGTTGACATCCAATTATAAGAAGTTCAGAAGTACATTCTGAGACCCAAAGACATATCGCAGGAACAGCTGTCTCATGTATTGGAATACGCTGCCACCCACAATTAGTCCTTTTCTCAAGTTTAGCAGAAACTTGCAAATCGGCGGGTTATAAACATTTTTAACAATCATGAGGCTAAATATTACTATTAGAGGTTATATTTTATTTGATTAAAAGAAAGTAAACAAGAGAAATTATATGAACTATGATTATGGAGGTTTTCCGTAGCCCAAATTTCAAACAGGTCACCGACTCTATCATATAAACTTAGGGAAATTACCATACCGTCTAAGTAACCCAGTTGTGTTCCTCTTAGCCTTCCATTTTTAGTCACTGTCGTAGTAGAAATTTGTCACCAAATGACTCAAATATCTCAGAGAGAAGTTAACTTTTCTATTTTCTTTCCAGTACTATGGATTATCTGTTCCTACTGATCTGCAGTATTATCTGTTTGACTCAACTATTCATGGATAACATTTTTTCCACTGATTTCACTGACCAGTTATTTCAGTCAGATACTTCACCAACTACTCAGTATTCGGCGATCTGCGGTGTTAGATCTCAGGCATTTCAAAACAAGTTGAAGTGATCAAGAAATTATGAGCGATTCCCAATAAACTATCTTCTTTTATAATGAATATATATATATATATACTTTTTTGACCATTTGCATATCACTTGTGATTATCTTCTCAAACAAAACATTTGAAAGTCTGATTCAATGCATTGTAGAAAAACGCTTCAATTCGGTTGGATTTATCCACCTGAATTAAACACTTTTAGGAAAAGAGGAGACAAATTATGAGTCAGTGTTTCCCACAGGATCTGTAAATTTGATGTTCGACCATAATGTGAATTAAAGGTGATGTCATTAGACTTGTGTTGGTTTATGCCATCCACTTAGAACATAACGTTTTGTGCCTCAAACTAGTAATTGAAGCAACTGTATAATTAGTGGAATTTTCTAGTGAAATTACCTTTTCATGGAGCGATAAACCTTTACCTTCTCAGCCAGTCTTTCGTGTTTTCCTTAATGTGGCAATAGCATTCGAGTAGTCAGTTGTATTTTCTTGTGTGTTGGAGTGACAGTAATGACGGACGCAAATAAGTCGCCATAACAGGGTGCTTTTCATTTCAAGACCAACTGAAAACAGAATTGTACTTACGTATCAGACACGTTTAAATGAACTGTGAAATTTAAAGATGGTTAACGTAATCGATCAAAATGACGTCACTATGTTTCCCTAACATTTGTTCGAAGTTTTCCTGGATAAAATGTAATTTCAGACAATGAAATTGGAAAACCATCTAAAACCGGGGAATGCTAAGCAACCGTTTCGTCCCAGACTTGAACTCTTCAGCGATACACCCCCAATGGGGATCAAACTCAGGACTTTCAGGTTGTGGGGTGAGTTCGTTAAACATTCAGCCACTAGAATGGAATCCAGTGGTTTATGAAGTGCAACGAAACAGCTATCCACTATTCCTTGGTTGTCATTGGTTTTTGTAACTGTGGTCAAACTTGAAACCGATCAAACATCTACAAACTAGCACTTGCAAATTTTTGTTAAAATTTTCACACATATTTGATATAATCATTAAGGTGTGACTGAAACAGAAACAAATGCATAAAGTAGGCCGAGACATTTGTTGTTTCATGCACAAAAATTTACCTTTTTCGAAAGATTCACTTTTATTTGAAGACGGTATAATTTGTTGAGCTCAAAATTTTTAATAGAACTCAACTAATTATTATGTATTTTTATGTTTGTACACCAAGTTGTCATGGAATATGGCGGAGACCTAATTCTTGCCTCTGTATATATGTTTTCAAATTTCAATTCACATTTTGAAGTGTGAACCCCTGTTGTCAGTTTTCCTCTTAACTATTCCAGACCTTCTGGTTGGGATCAATGGTATACTGACTCATTTGAGTGCCAATTTTATATTTTTGCAGTCGGGTACCGTAACAAACTACAGGGCTAATATCACCCATCTTCAGTATAAATTAAAAACGTTCACAGGATTTTTCGTGAAGGTTAACAAATTTCAACTAGTAAACTGTCCACAATTTTTAAGTGTTTATCCAGAATCACAGTACGCCTTACAATCAGCCAAGTGAGGTATTCATCTTTTGATGATTGCATTATGATTAGAACAACTTATGAATATTCAAATATCAAATATTGGTTTTGTAGGGATTTTGTTTGATTGGATGGAGGATTTCATCATGAGCTGACATCAGTTAGAGAACCACTGGAAAACCTGGGAGTACTGGAAAGCTGTTTCGTCCTAGTTTGGAACTCTTCATCAGTACGCACCCACAAACATATGACTGTAGAACCTCGGTCACAGACTAATATAGACTAACTGTTTCTTATTTTATGAAGCATCATCTTTCCTGATTTTTAAGGATTCCTCATTGATCGTATATGAAAATTACTAATAAGCAGCTGATAGCTAAATGGTTTAAATAAACTGTATGATTTCCAAACATTGAGTCGTAGCGGTGTAAACATCGTATTTCAGCAAGTGGGACCTAACTGAATATATATCTAGTCAGTCATTTAGAAAAACAAAATCACAGTCTGATATTCTTTAGGAACTTCTGAAATTTGATAATTTCCGTATTGTTACTTAATGATCTAGAGTGTTAACTGCAAAGTCATTTTGTGAATTTAAAGTAATTGTGCAATTTAGGTAATTACTACTTCTTATGGACCAGGCATCTAATCTTGATGGATTGTAAAGCATTCTGGTTGATGACCGAAAAATACAGAAATCTTAAAATATATAGAAATGGAGTTCCTGTTAATCATAAATGTTACTTTCGACTGTTGTGGAAAAAGTATTTTGCTGATTTTGGTGCATACAATTATCACCAGTGGCTTTAGTACTAACTCCAGCCTTGGTAACTTTTCCTTTCTATTTCATGCTACTCACAAGTAGTAAAGTTATGAAACGTATTTAAACTCTACTCGATTTCTTATATTTTACTGTATATTCCATGTGATTTTCACCAGGATCAGTACACCGTGCAAGCACTGATATGTCGACATACAAACCTTGAATTAGCGAATCATAACCTTGGTAAAGCGTACTCCAAACCGACAAGGTAAGTAATGTACGTTCTTAAAGTTTGAGGACTCTTTAATCTAATAAAGTATAATTATATTTTAATAGTTTGCACACACCAATAACAAAACTTATCATCGTGTGTAAACTATTGAAATATAATAATACTTTATTTGATCTAATCCACAATGCTCAAACTTTCTACTGATATTAACTCTTTAATCTATTTACGAACTTATAATATTTATTAAAGTTAGGTAGTAGCTGTAAAACTATTGAGAAATAATAATTCTAATGTTCTATTTTGCAAAGGAACTACTTCCCTTGATGATATGATAAGGTATTTCCATACTGTGTTGTTAAAATACGTGGAACAATAACCGAGTCCGGATCGTGTCTCCGTTACAATCTTCCTTTCATTTTGCCTCAGCAGGACACATCTATGTACTGGTATTCTCTCCCACAGAGTTTAGAACGTGAAATATGGTATTAGAAGTTTGCCAGTGGAATTTCTGAGTTCTCCTGTAACTGTGGAAATCTGAGGTGATTACTGGTTATATAGTGTGTTTTAGTTCAATGAAAAATATTAAAGAATTGCAAAACATGAAAATCCACCTCGCGTTTCCTCCATACGAAAAATGTGTCCTTGCATTTTCTAGAAAGAAGTCCTCAGAAAGTAAAAAATGGAGGTGTTTTGATATTAAATATTATGCCAATGAGGACTCATCAATCCACTTATGTCAACAAAGTACTGGATTTCAATTTCGCTGAGATATTACAAATATAAATTTATAAAATACTGGAAAACTGAAAATTTCCATTACATTATTCTGACTTCACTGAGTTATTAGTATTACGTCACTACCATCTACTTTTGTCAGATTACTCTGGGAAAGCATCCGGAATTATGCCCCAAATGTATTGATGAATATGTTATGAAATATCATTTAGTTTAATGAGTGTTGTGATTAACCAAGTGATTCACAGTAAAAGATAGTTTTCACGAATCTATTTGAGTAACACTTTAACAGTGAGTAAAAATTACAAAAGGTATTTCGTTTGCCTTTGATTGTTATTATTTTGAAGGTTTTCATCGCAAAAGATATGCGGTAACGGGAAATTTATTGAAAATCGTGCCGCATCCGTCAGTTATTTAGGTCTACAAAGACTGTGTAGGGTGAATCTAAGTCTACTGGGTATGTAAGTTAATACGTAACTTAGTCAATGAGTCGGGATTTTATCTACAGTGATTTCCAACATTTTAGTATTCGTGATAAGGGGCGACCACTTTTCTCATTTTTCAATTTATATATATATATATAACTTTGTGGATTCCAAATTATGACCAAATCTTCAGGAAGTTCTGCTGCATTAATTTTGCCATGCATGCGATATTTTTGCATTCAGTTAATCTCAATCCTGTATTACTTGCTTGTCATTAGATATTCAGCCGATTATGATCGGTAACTACGTTTATAGGATAACAGAGAGGATTTCTAGCTCAGGTGGATGATTAAATTACCTAGCCTAGAGAACACAACTACATCAAAATAACTACCTTTACCTCGAAGTTGGTATAATTAGCCTAATTTTTAAGGTTTTTTAACGCTAAGAGGAATGCAATGGGATTATTGGCGGACTTTTGTGGCTTTCATGATAACAGTGATTAAAACAATAGTTGTAAACTCAGTTTTTTCCTGGGGCATAATAAATGACTCCCTGATAGATTGAGAGTTACGCCTATAGCCTCATAATCAAGCAATAATTTACGACTATCTCTTTTCATTGTTGTTTTTACCTTTCTCTAATAAACATTTACAGCTGTGTGAATAGTCATGATAATTTGCAAACACATGTAGAACAATAAGCTGATGGAACTGTACATATTAAGATATTCTTGCTTTTATTACCACCATAATTGTTTTCTAATGAATTAAGAATTTTCACAATTTTGTTTCCTTTGACTAATTCAGATTAGCCGATCGTCTTGTCCGTATGGTACCAAGTAACACGACACCGGAGTTTTGGCAAGAAATAAATGCTAATTTAACAAAAGCAGGATGGGATGAAGATAGTAAGTTAACTTCTGTTCGTTCTTTTTAATAAAATATATGCTTCAAGGTAGGCATAACAGATCCTCACAGACCCAGGACTTTGTTGGCTTGTCAGATGCTGCTTCACAATTTGAAATTATGTTTGCCGGATCAAAGTCTTAGTAGGCGTAGCATTAATCAGTTATATTTAACTGATAAGCTCCAAACAGAATGAAAGTCAGATCCTCACTTCCGATCTCAGCTGCAACTAATACATTTTATTTCATTTTCAAGAAATAGATTTGAGCGAATGCATATTTGGGTTAAAGACTTACTACGTTAAGGGTTATAGGTTTCAGGGAAATATTTTACAATAACAGCATTATTTTAGCCATAAAGTGAATTCTAAAATTAAAATTTTTCTGTTCGGTTACTGTGTTCTCATGTATATCTATTCATGCAAAATATTACACTGTCAGGTAGAACGTGGTGAGACTTTCATAGGGGTTTAGACTTATATTTGCGTTTACCCAATACTTTGTCTTCCCTTCACCAAGGATCATGATTTCTTTCTTCCATGACTTATGTTTTCTTATCATTTTAAATCAGAAATCAGTCTTAAAGGATTTTAGTGTTAAAACTGAATGCGGATCCTTTTTTCAGTAACCACAATATCATTTCAAACCTAATATTTGTGACGTCGGTACAACAGCGTACGCTTAACCATCGTACTCAGAAGTTGGTTAACGTTGTTCTAACTTCTTTTAAAACACCATGTAACTATGATGCCCCTTGGTTGAAGGTGGCTAACAGTGAAGTCCTGACATGCCTTTCGTCCTGTTTGACACTCAGCATCTGTTTACGCCTGTGCCTCTGTGAATGATGGTCTTACCACTGGGACTAGAACCCAACACAGCATTCAGAACGTCAACGTGTGATCTGCTAGGCTAGTGAGTTGTGACAGCCACAGGTGTTAGTTATTATCTACTGCTATGGCTTTTGAAGTCCTCGTTGTTTGGTGTTATTGTAAGGAAATGCTCGGGCTGCAGGCAACGAGTTCGGCACAGCTGCCCGCCGATCGATTCCTCAGTTTTATTTCCAGTCTTTCATTTTTACTGTACTGGAAAATCTGTGTGCTTAGGAAGGATTTCAAAAACGTACTAAATGATGAACGAATTTCACATCCATCCTACTTCGGCTATACATGACACTTGAAAGCACTTAAGTGGCTGTTCACATATAAAGAGTGAATGACTATTTGTCACTTCTTAACATTACACTGAAACATGTTTAGAGCAGTCAGTCGACCGGTGGATTGATATCCTATAAGTCACCGGTGTGAATTCTGTGTTAGACCAGTTTTTCTTAATTCCAGTCAGCATTCTAGGAAGTGAAAGTCCTAATAAAAAGACTGACAACTGTAATCCAACTGTTCAAGATTTCTGCCGGATGCATATTTCAGCTGTGAAGATTTAAATGTTATTTTCAGCGACAGAAATGAAAAGGCTCACTGTTTGGTAAGGTGGTGTCGAATGATAATAGGAGTTTCACAACTAAATTATTTTTCCAGGAAAACGTGAAGATACCAGAAATTCTGTCTAGCAGGTAAGGAAATTCTAGCATTAATGCAGACCATACTGTGTTGTTCGGTCAAGATTCACTTACATAAGTAATGAGATTATTGCATTTACAACTGTTACATCATTTATTAGTAATTAATCTACGTAGAATATATAGGCACTGCACGCCCATACTGTCACTGGCTTCTGTTCATCAGAATTGAAGTTCTCTTCGAATTTCGGTTGTAAACATATGAAGCGTATCCTTTGGTATGTTAAAATGTGACTTTTATAGAGTCTCCTTTCATCAAGTAAAATTACTTTTGTCATACCTTTCTATGCAAGAAAACGGTCATCTGTATTGATCTAAGGACAATGTGGAATATGTATTCACTATATGAACAAAAGTTTCCTAAATCTTCAAATTGATTTCCTGTATAAACACCAGTCATTTTAGATTATAAAGGTTACCAAAACTCATCAACGTATATTCACATACACATACTCCGGCAACTGAGACGTTCTCGAATAACTCATTTATGTACTTGCTATGAGATATTGCCTAAAAAGGCATACATACACAAAAAATACCCTGTAGGAAATAAATTTTAGCGCATTAAATCACCAGCCTGGTTGGATAATTCCCAGGTGGCTTTAATCTAATTTGTATGCATGACTGAATGAAATTTACATATAACTTAGAACAGTCCCTCTGTGTATAAATCCCCATCTTCCCCTCTGAAGCACACCTATTAGCCGTCAAATTTTGTTTCTTTTTCATCAATCTTACTTGTTTCCTTTCTCTATCAACTAGAATCAGCCTAATACTCACATAATTTTTATTTCTTTGCATTTTCTCCGTTCATCATAGAAACTGGTAACGATCTGCATTACATATTTACATCTGATGAGTAAGTTTTGCTGCCTGTAAAATATCTCGGATGTTTTAATAACCCACTGAAATTGCAATTGTATTTACATGGCAGATGGTTTTTAGAAAATTCCTACTTTAGCTAAATTTTGGGATATGTGGAAATAAAAATTTTCTGAAAGCTATCTAGGTTACTTAACATCAGAGAGCAGTGAATGAGAACTTAATTAAGATATGGATCCTATCACTGATGCACAGCTTCCAGAATTTGCAGAAGCCAACACAGATTGCTTAGTAATACTGAACCAACATTTGTAATTCGGTTAGAAAATCTATTCCCGTTCGTCCGTATTACCTGTCTCATCACTTCAGCCTATGAATTGTGATTTATAATAGGGCCCTATCATTTACAGCTAATATTATATTTTGATGAAAAAACTCATGATCTCAAGAAGTATATTCACGTCTCAATGAGCATCAAATAATTCCCTAAAGGAAGTCGATCACAGAGGTGTAAGTCAAATGAGGTGAATTTGCGTAACGGTTCATATATTTTTATCACCATGCTTTTCTAAGTGGTTATTAATGCGAAATAAGGCAAAGCTATGCCTATGTTGTTAATGAGAAAGGAATTTAGATGAAGCTGGATCGGATTTTATGAATTGTGATCTAAGGGATGTTTTAAAAAATGCAGAAGATGGATATTATGTGCCTTTGTGCTTTGGCATAACTGATCATTTAAAAGAAATTTATGACTGGCAAATAATTAGAGATGCTGATGACCTAAGATGTGAAATAATGTAACTTAATTAGAACCGAAATAACACAAGATTTCTCATTGATTAGTACTTCAAGCATTTGTCTACCATGTAGTATACTCTCATGGTAGGCTTCCTATCAGCAATTCCATATAATAAAGGTTTTTTGTATTTCCCAATGAATGAAAAAGAAAATGATATTGTTTTTACTGGTGTTTCGCTATTTAATGCTGCTAATAGCTTTATCACCTTGAGAATGACGACAGTAAACAAACATAAAAACGACTGGGTCATATGATTGACAACTTGGAGGCTTCAGTCTCCTATGAACTGTGCCTTTTAAACTGCGTCTTTTCAATTCTCCTAGAAATTTCCTCCCATGAAGAGCTCAATGAGTTAATGATATTCTCTTGACCATAGATCACAATATATAATTGAATTCAACTCTAGTTGTGAGAAAAATTATTTTGGTAGGGACATCAGAGTTTTCTATTTTTATCGAAAAAAGCTTGTTTCTAAATATTAGCTGACTTTATTCATATAATTAACTCAAAAGTTGTTAATTATTATAGAAACAGGACATTTCCTATTAAATAATAAATATAGTGACAACTAGTCATAAAGTCAATATTAATTACTGTTATTCAATTATTTCTCATTATTTTAATCCATAGTGATGTATACACATTGAACTTGTCATTTCCATCCGAAATCAGGTTAAAATACAAACACAACTTGCCATATGTCTGACTAAAGTGACTAGTTATACATCACAATTAAACCACTAGAACAATAAATTGTGGAGATTGTGCAGATAGTTCTAATGGCTGAATACCTTATTTAAATTCGCTTATGCGATTAGACATTTGAAGTTTATCTGTAGATATACACAATTTTTCAGAGTTGTGAAAAGTTATCTTCCTAACTGTCAGTATTCCGTGAATTTCGATAGTATACCTCGATAGTTAGTGTATTGTTATCATTTCTTGATAACGTGCAAGCTTTGCAGTTCTGAGCATTTATATATGGGATACTTAGATATTATTTTAAGTGTGTTCTGGTAGGAGTTATCAGTTATCGTCAACAATAAAGACAGTTTCACGTAAGTAGTCGCTTTTGATTGGTTAGTCAAATTCTTATCGATTAATTTATTGGAACATTAGGAGATGAAATTTGTCTAAACATTAAAAAAATTTCAAATCGTCAAATCGCTACACCTTCAAGTTACAATAAATTGTTTGTTCTCCTACTACTTCTTTCCATAATACTGAAATCTTTTCATGTGAAGATTAGTTAAGTCTCACATACTAAACAAGCTGACCAATAAATTTTATTTCTACGTAACATAGGTTAGAATGTGTATAAATGACCTACTGCTGTCTAATCCTACAGGTAGAAAGACATTCAAACAATGACATTAAGTGAAGATGTATGAAATACTTTACTTTTTACTTATGAGTTGTCAGTATAATAGTCACTCACAAAATCATTTGATTTTTTTAAGGATACTAGTTAACTAATTGCAAAAATGTCTTTTTTAACTTTAGCCATAGTTCAAATTGTCCTCTGGGAAGAACGTCAGTGATAACACTTCGATGTGTATTCACACAAGAAATTAGTAAATTTATGAGTCAAATTCAAGATATTCCAGACTACATTTATGGCAAAATTGAATTACCGCCAGCCTGTCCTGATGGGACATGTGATGGATGTAATTATCACTTCTTATGGCTTACTATGTATGCTTGTCGCATGTGTAGAGAAAATGATTATGAAAGAATCTTAGGTGAATGCGTATATGGTTACAGAAAAGTACATCTCCGTGCTCCATGGTAGGTGTTACACGATAAATAAGAGTATTCAGTGTTTTCAATTCTGATTTCTATTATCATATAATTTCATATTTGTGCTCTAATTGCTTATCTAAATACTTTGACACTGTGTTGTTAAATGAGAGACACTAGCTGTGTATACACCTAGTACGGATGGTTCATTGATGTCTTAAGATTAACCATCCACTTAATAGCATCGGACATAGGCATTACTTAGGCCAGTGAGTTCTTTTTTTCATTAGGATGCATATTGTCCTCATGATATCATTTTGTTTACCAGTATAGAGACATCTTCAACTCTGATTTTAGCTATGATGAAGAGTATTTCCTCTTCATAATGTATCCCCAATTTGGTATGAGTCAGTAATAAAATAAATAACCATAGAGTTTGCATCACAGTCTAATTCGTTAGCACAGAAATTAATTATGATATGTGACTTAACGTTTACTCTTCATGTTCTTAATTGAAGACAGGTCAGTAATTAACCTCCACAGTAGGTTATTACCCTATCTTAGTGAAGCTTGTTTCCTCAATGAAATACAGTAATCTCGAGGTATCAGGCACTGTACAGTCAAATAAGCTAGTAAAATAATTCGTTCTCACCCTTAAGCGTTGAGTATCGTATGAAATAATTTGGTTGGAGTGGCGAATCTGGACACTTCTGAAATTTTGCATCAATTCCGTCCTCAGTGTTTATTTTTTTTATCTTTGAGGTAACCGAGTGGCGCTGATTTCCTTTTTCGCCTAGAGAAATTGCAATTAACAAATTAACAGGCTGTCAATTTCATTTAAACTTTCTTTTAGTTGGTCTCTGGAGTTATCCTTGTATCCTTTAATAGAAGTTAAATATAAGGGAAGTAAAACTCAGAGTTTTACTCTCATTCTAGATTATATTTGACCTGTTAGTAGGCATTATCAAACACGTTCACCAATTTTTCAAAATTGATATTTGCATTAGACATAACAAAGTTATTATTAACGTATCTTGAATAGAAATAAAGCTTGTTGATTACTGTTGATAACCTCTTGCTGTACATATGTTATAAAGTGGTTATCTAAAAGCATCCTAGGAGGGAACTCACTGCTGCTTCATCTATTCGCCTGTGCATTTCACAAAGAAAATTAAAATCAAACGTTGAAAGTATACTAAAGTAGGAGCTGTTTAAGAAGTGAACTGATATATCAGCATCGATGTCGCTGGATTACACGAAATGAAATCACGAACGAATTTTTACGATTAAGGCGGTATTTGTTAGAACAGAAACAACATTTAACGAAATGATACATTTCCGCATTTCTTAAATAAAAGATGTTTAAATATTCTGAAGTAATGCACTGTAATGTATACCGAAGTATTACTTGAAGTTTCATATAAATAATATATGTACAATACATTTAACTGCTTTTTAATTAACATTAGGGAATGTCGAATTGAACCTGGCAGAAATCTTACTGTTATTGAAACGTGTCCAATACTGACTAAGGCTCAAATTGCGGCTATCTTTCTAACTACTTTTGTCCTGATTATCTTGGGATTGATTATTTTTGTATGCTATCGCCGAAATAAGACGTAAGTTGTTCTTATTATTACTTCTGCATTCCCCTGAGATAATGTAGTGTTAATTTGAAGCTTTTTGGATTTCAAAAAGCACCTTCTCAATACCAACTTCTGATAAAAATAAACTAAAACAGTAAATGGATGACAACGTAAAGGTACAAAAGCTAATTTATTACATTCTGCTGAATCTCTACAGTTGCCAAAATCTGAAATGCATTTGACAGCTGTCATTTTTTAGTTGGACAGTCTTCAGCATAGTATGGCAGTAATGCCACACTCACTCGGATATCTCAGCATCAGGGTTTAAATTTAAGTTAATTTGTCACCCAGTGTCACTAGTAAGAATTGGCGTTCTCAAACAATTACAGTCACTTCACTGATCTTTTTATCCCACTACAACTCCAAGAGATTTTGATATGTTGTCAAAAACACTTAAAAATCACCGAATTCTTTAAAAGAATTACCCACACAACTAATTTGTACAGTACAACACAGTATGATTTAATCAGAAAGAAAGTAAACTTGACTGCAAGGCAACAAAATGAGTATTAAATGGTTAAGTTATCAAGTCAGCTATTTTCAAGAATGAAATAAGTTTCTAAAAAGAGTAGAATACTGCACTGTCGGTATCTCAAAGTAAACTTACTTTTGTCCTAGAATTATCACTAAAGTTGTCAAGATTTGGTGAAGAAAAACAGCAAGATACCTTAAATTGTTAGGCTAAAGTTCATAATACTTAGTTCTCTACTGAAGAACAAGGCAGACTACACCAAGAAAGCAGAGGAGTTGCTTAGATAAAATAATACCTGCTAGTGGCTAAATAAAAGTAGGTAGAAGTCCCTTTAAGTAAAGCCACTGTCGAACAACGCATTCGTTTCGCCAAAGTTTTCTGACCAACCTCAAATTGAATCAAAAAGATTTCTCACTTCAATCGAACACCATTCACAAGCACCCTACTAACAACACACCCAAAGAACTCTACAAAAAATTAAAATATCTAACAAAGTCATGGGGTAATTCTGTCAAACTGCCAAGCCATTTTCCGAAATGGGATGAAAAACATTCATTTAGGCGATGAAATTCTGATATCCTTTGGTGTCACGTGATATTATTTCAAATAGACACAAGCTGGCAAAGAAAACGTATAAAAACTAGTCATAAATGTTTATCACATCTATAAAACACATTTAAACACTGTTTAAGCTGGATGGGGCTGACACATTTACCTACGTCCTCCGACATATTTTCAATTCCCTATTCAAATGCATGAACAGATAAATGGGACACCTGTGGGACTATCTACACTGGGGCAAGTAAAAGACCAATCTAGATAGCACACTACATATTACCATTGGACAGAAAATAGAATAATAATCAACTTTCTATCTCTCCTTCATCGTTTTTGTGTTTCGACGTTTCGAATACAATTTATTGTTCATAATCATATCAATTGTAATCACATGACTTCCAACAAATAATACTGTTTCACTGTGTGATATATCTAATAAACAACCTAATATGAAATTACATACTAGCACAGTGCCCAAGTTTCACACATATATTAAGAAGCTGTTGTTTTGTTAGAACAATCACAGTTTCGTAGTTCAACTACAATAACACTAAAAATAATAACTGCAAATTATCACTTTCACTGTCCTTTATCGGGAAATAACAACTGACTTATTTCACGCTTACTATGGAATTTTTATACTTAAACATTTGGAATGAACAAAACTGCCCTTTAGTTGAACAGTTTTCAGAAGCTAAATTTAACTAAATGCACTCTATTTAAACAGTAGTGTCCTCTGAAATCTCCTTCTAAATATTTGCATATTGAAAAACATGTGGAATGATAGTAGTCATATGTGAAGTCAACTGGGAATAAATAACACGTTTGTTTAAAAACGTCACGTAGTCGTGCAATGATAGTCAGAAATCCAAATCAACGTATCATGAGAAAAGTTCTAACCACTCACTTGCTTATCATTTATAATTATTTAAAGACTGATTAAATTTTTACGTGTATCTCAACTGTTAATACTTCAGCTTGTCAGTGAATCAACACGATGTTTTATCAATTTTTTGCGTACAAATGATGCATGTCCGTTTTAATATAATCCACCTGCAATACTGATTTTAGCCTACAGTATGAACATAATGATTCGTAGAAACAAGCTGATTGAAATGTATGTATTAGTTTTGTGACACTGATTATTCGGCGTCTGTCTGTCTTTCAATTTTCGCGGCAGCCTTGATCCTTCCCATGAATAATAACTCTTCAAAAATGATTGGAAATTCATATTATCCGTTTATAATCCCTAAAATTTTATTTTCACATTCATTTTTCAATACGGATGAATGCGTCGTACGGTAGGAGTAACGCGAAATAATAATAATTTGCTTTATTCCAAAGCAGTACATGTGATACAGAATGGAATTCTCAGCATTTTTACTACAGTATTGCATTCAGTTATTACATAATTAATAAATAGAATTCTACATAGATTGAGGAAATCTCATTTCATTATTACAACAACACACTGGCATATCGGTAGCAAAGGTAAGGCTGAACAGTGTTTGAAGGTGTTAGAAAAGTAGGAGCTGTCATATTTAATGGCGCAAGCGAGAGAAAGAAACAAAGCAGCACATAACGGAAAAAAAATAGAGAGAGAAAAGGAAAAGAAAGAAAGAAAATGTTGTACCTATAAATGATATGAGTTGGAAGGACGAAGTCCAGTTGTACTACTGACTATTTAATGAATTATAGGTGTCACGCCTAATGCTTTCTTTATCACACAGAACATGAGCTAAGTAGGGTATGGTTGAGTTTTTGTACTTGCTGGTGCGAGCATATAGTTTTCTATATAGGCTTCTGGTTTTTCCTGATGAGATGCAAGGGGAGAGTTGTGAATGAAGAGGGTGGTGTGAGTTAGATAAAATGGATTTGGCCCATTTTTCACATGAGTCCATGTGCCTGTCAACCAGAATATTAACAAGCTGGTTAAGTGTCACGTTGCTTACCCTGCTGACAACCTTTAACATCCTGCGTAATATGTTATAGTCTTTCTTCAGTAGCCCTGGAAAAACTAAGGGGGAACAATAGAGAATAATAGACAGAATGCGAGAATTCACGAATTGTAGGAGTAAGGGTTGGGTTATACCAGAAAGTCTTAACTTCTTGATGTAGAAGGTAAGACGGAATATTTTCTCAGAAATCGCCAAGATATGAGACGACCAGGAGAGATCAGCAGATAGAATGACGCCTAGGTATTTAATTTCCGATTTGGTTTCTATTTCAGTGCCATCTATGTTGCATACCTCGTGAGAGCCAACCAGTTTGTTTAGGTCGGATTTATGCCTAAAGGTGAAATTGACTGTTTGGCATTTGGAGGGGTTTAGGGTAAGACCGCTTTCCTTGGACCACTGGCTGATTTCTGACAGAAAGTTTAGAGCAGTCGCTTTGACATTTGACAGGCAAAGATACAGACAGGTCGTCAGCATATTTGACAAAATTAATGTCATTTGAAGATGGTAAGTCATGTAGAAAGAAAAGAGAAGTGGGGAGAGTACAGCGCCTTGGGGGACTCCGGCTTCAGTGAGTACAGCAGAGGATGATTTACCTTTGTATACGGTGTACTGCATTCTGTTAGAGAAGTAGGAATGCAGCCAGTTAGTGACCCAGGACTCAGTTTTTGTCAAAGAGAGCTTATTTAGCAGGAGACATCTAGGTACAGAGTCGAAAGCAGAAGTGAAGTCGAGAAACGTGCAGCGGACGTATTTGGCACCTTTATCTAATGATGAGACGATGTTGTTGTGTAAGACAGCTGCAGCGTCTAATGTACTCCTACCCTGTCTGTAGGCAAATTGTTTGGGGTCTTCAAAGTTTTTAAGGGAGGGCTCAAGTTTAAGAAGTATTAGTTTTTCCATAAGCTTTAGAAACGGGGAAGTGATGGCAATGGGTCTGAACTTTATGTTCCTGCCGTCTCCAGGTTTAGGGAGAGGGACAATTTTAATGTCTTTCCAAGTATTTAAAGCATATCATTTTATAGCTGCGTCATCACATAAACCAAGAAATGAATTAAAAATGTCTGATAACAGGAAATTTAAAACATCAGTTTGAACAAATGAGAAAATGGTCTTTTTCGTTTCCCATAAGTTTCTGTCCTTGTTAGAACAGTTTCCCACGCCGTATATTATTTATTTTATCCACTTACTCATTCAGTGCAGTTACACAATGTATTTTTTGGCAAGGAATAATTTTTAAATTATTGCAAAAGTACAACATAAGTTAGTTGTTTATTTCTTCTTGTAGCTAAGTAATCTTAAGACTAAAATGATCGTAATGAGTAGGTCAAAAATTTCAGCTTATTTTGACCTATTGCGTAATTTATTTATAAGAAACATTTTGAAAATTTCAGATAATTATTTACTGTTCTTACATCAAGTAATACAGATCCTGACAGCAATTTTTGAAAAAGTATAATAGTGATAATGACTTTTTCTTCAAAGAATAATATACGAAACAGAATTTTCAGCCTGCACATACTACCATAAACTGACTGCTTTTAAATATTTACAACCGAAATATTTAACCACAAAAATTGAACTTTATTAGAATGTTAATGTGAGTAATAATGTTGCTAGAAATAAGTAGCTGTTTATTTTGTAGATTATAATTCCCTGAAATTCGTCTCCACGCACAACGTCAATGCTACATAAGGTATCGTTGAATTTTTATATTTAACTGTGCGAGCGCAAATTCTAATGGAACCGCTTCTAATTTTTTCTGAAGAGAAGCAGGAAGAAAGTTGTTAATAAAGGAGAAGTTCACCATCTTAAATGGTAACGTTAGCCAACGGATTGTATGAACTAAAATGCTTTTTAACAACAATGTCAGTTAGCTGGGTTGAAGGCACACTACTTACCACCCTACTTACAACCCTCCGATCCCCAAATGATATGGGATAGCTTTTCTCCAGTATCCCACCGTTGAATAAGAAGGAAAAGTGAAAAATAATGGGATAAATAAATGAACTAATGCATTTTAGAAGAAGAGTCTTGGTTATACTAGAAAGTCTCAGTTTTCTTATATAGTTGGTCAGAGATAGGATTTTTCTTAAATCAACAGGATAAAGGACGATCAAGAAAATCTAATACCTAAATGAGTAATATTTAGTTAATTTTCTAAAATAATACCGTCAAGATTGCAGAAACCATGGGAATGAAACAGTGGATTAATTCTTGTTAATGCCTGGAACTAAAACTAACAGTACAAATTTTACAGGGTTCAAGTTTAAAACTCTTAAAATAACACCGCTGGTAACCTTCAGATAGGAAATTATTCACATGAAAAACGAATTAACGGATGGGATAAAGATTATCAATCCGTCAGCATAATTAATGAAACTAGTAAGCCATGGTGAAATAAATAAAAAGAAGTGGGAAAAGGACATTACCCTGAAGCATAACAGTATGAGTAAGCAGTGAAGTGCAGGGTTCCCAGTTAAAGTCAGTGTATTGTTTCCAGCCCAGAAAATAAGAAAACCACCATGCGACCAAGGGTCCAGTGCATTCTGAAGTCACAGTGTTTATCAGAATTGGCCTAGAAGTAAGATTAGAAACAGCGATATTGTTTAAGAAGGCAGATCGGAAAGAATCTGCATCTTTAGCCAAGTTGGAAACAATACAGTGTAGCACTACAATGGTAGCATCTGAAGTACTTCTACTACATTTAACAATAAAATTGTTTATGATAGGTAGAGGATTTTAACAAGGGTTCACGAGAAAGTAAAAAGTAATTTTTCTGTAGGTGAGGGAATCGCAGTTCGCTCTGAGTTTACCCTAACCCAGAAAATAAAGATCTTGGTACAGGCACAATTTTTATCTTGATCCAAATAATTGGCACCGTTTTAGGTTTCGTTTTGTGGCTTAGAAGACTTGTGATTAACGTAACACATAGAAATTACATTTTCAAACAGTAGTGTCTTAGTTAAAACATTTTTAAACTCACAGACCTGGGTTATAAATTCATTATGTAAAATTAAATGAAGAATTTCCTGATATTTAATTGAAATCAGTTTCGGTTATACGACTTAATGTTTTTTCATATTCTCCTGTTTTCAGGCTCGAATACAAGTACATGAAACTTGTGCAAAGTACATCCGGAAAGAATCAAGTAACTAGTTGTGCATTAGATGATAATGAAGTGGATATTAGTGGTGGCAATACTTACTACACGGGTGAAAATTATAACAAAATGGGTGGTGTACACATAAAATCATCACCAAGTTATACAAATTCAAGTGGTGTTGTTTTAGAACCGAATGAATTTCTTCAAGGTGAACATTTTGCACAAGCTGGCTTTAAAGGGTTGCCAAAGGTGAATCTTCCACCTATTATATTCAAGGTGGGTTTATGGTTACATTTGATGTTCTTTTGTATAGATAAGTACTTTATTCTGTCTGGAATAAGAGAGACATAAATAGCTGTTCAAATATTATTCCCTTCAAAATAAGCAGTAAGCATGATACACTAAGAACTCAGTAAATCTTCACTTTTTATTGCAAATCATGTTAACAGTAGACACTAGCTGTATGAAGTGCTAGTATGTGTGAGTTTAACTCAATTAAAGCTATTTTAGTATACGCTGACGTTTGATGCAAATTCATAATGGTTCAATAATTGTTAAGTCGTGAAAAACAAGTAACACTGTACTTACTTTTCATTTCTCTCGACTATTTGTTTGCTTGCTCATTCATTCCTCTGCATCATCAAACTAGTCCAAAAATACTATATCAGCCAAAAGAGTCAGAAATATATTGATTTTTATAGCCTGCATACAGGCAAAATGCTGTTCACTTGCAGTCACGTACTTATACACACACACCTCGATTTTCAAATAATAAACCCTGGGTTTCTTTTCTGTCTAAAATTTATCTCTATGCCCTCGTCACTCACGTCAATCTAGAAATTGAGGGAAAAACGTAAGCAACTAAACAAATGGATTATTGAAGAAATTGAACCAAAAGAATGTAACAGTTACTGCACTCCTATTTGTTATAACAATTCCAAATAGATAGCCTGACAGTGTTCTAGCAAAATTAAACTCCAATGTTATCACTGTATTTATTAATATTATTATTCCCTTGGGACCCGAGTGGAACATAAGGCTTCAACAGCACTTCTCCACTTTGTCCTGTTCTCTGCAGTGCTTCTGATCTGGCCCAACGATTGCGCATAGGCTTTCATCTCCGCCTTTACACAATCTCTGTCTTGTCACCGTCTGACGCCCACTTGCGTTCCACTCGAGGTTATGTCAGGTGTGCAGTGTCACCAAAAAGTCTTATCAGCGTGTGTCCAATGCATCTCCATTTCTGTCAGAATATTTGCAGGCCGAAAATTTGTTGAAAGGTTCGCTTCCAGAGTTTCTTTTGGCTGACTCTTTTTGATCAGCCATCTGATCTTCACCAGAGAGTCAGCAAGGACAGCCATTAACAAAAGTCTGCAGTCATCTGTGAGAAATACTTTTCATGACGTGCCAACCTTCCAACCAACATAGAAGAACTGACTGACTTAACTCTGGTGCTGAAAATCCGAATCTTGCTCTTCAGGCTGAGTGCAGAAGATTGCAAAATTGATTTTAGAGTGACGAATGTCTGCCTTGCCTTTCAGATTCTGGCTAGCGTTGACATCTTCATCCATGTTATCGCCTGTGGTTGAAAGAATGCTTCCTAGATAAGTGAGGGAAGTAACCTCCTTCAAAATTCTCCCGTTGTTGGTGATTGGTGCTGGTTGTTGTTGCTGTTGCTGTTTCTGTAGGTTGGTTGTCTTCATCACCTCCGTCTTCCCTATGTTCACCTGCAGTCCTGTCTTCTCTGCTTCCTCTGCTAGTTTGATGGTTGTCGTCTGTATGTCTCCGAATTTATGTGGCATCAGACATTAATCATTCACACGTGAAATCCAGACCTTCTAGAATCTTCTTGCCGGTCATTCCAACGTGTTCCTAACTTCTCACTCCCAACACACAGTCTGACGCATAGTCCGGTTCACTACAATGAGGAATATCATAGGTGATAATAGGCAGCCTCGTCTTACTCCTGAATTCACTTCGAACGCTTCGATGACTTGTCCTTTATGGATCACTCGACACGTGTCAGTGTCATGTGGCTGTTGAATGAGGCTGATTAAGAGATGAAAGAAATTTGATGTCGCTATTCGGGAACTTATCGATTATTTTTCACTGTTGTCTGCAGAATTCTTCTTTCTCCTTTTGATGCATGTCGTTTGTAGGAGGTTACATTACATAACTGTTACTTTCCTTCTTTTTGAATTGAATCTTACTGACCGGAGTAGATCATTGACTCTGCAGTTAATAATTTGGGGTTTCCACTTCCAGACTCTTAGGACTTGCATGACATATATTCTTATTTTTGAAGTCTGAGCGCCATTCGTAATTTCGCACATTGTACAAACGCTCCACACCCCAATGCTTTCTTTTACTTCCACTGAAAGGAGACTTATAGGCCAACTTGCAGCCGTAATGCTTTCACTAGCCCGCATCATTCCCTTTGAGTGGTTCCGGAGAAATATAATTTTTTATATTTTTCATGTGATTTGAAGTTTCTGCAGCATTTGCACTGATTTTCTGGGGTGAGATCACTAAGCGCACGTTTAACCTTCCTTCTTTTCCCGGGCTTAAGACCGGCTAGAAAACTAGCGACCTACTAAACTGGGCGAAGTTACTATGGTATCTATTATATGGATATTTTTGCGGGACAGGAAAGCGTTTTAATCACTACTTTTTATATTACTATTCCTAAGTATTCCTGTTAGTCACTGAACTACGAGCTATTTACTTTCTCTCTTTTTTATGATTTTCCATATTTGTGTAATCGTATGGCCACAATAAACTCCAGACCAAAGGTGATACTGACCGGGATATTCTGACAGAAAATGATGAAGCTTAGTGGAATTCTGTTCATGAGCTGTTCCACTCCTTCATACTGTCATCGGCATTCATTAATCAATCATCTCCATTTCACTTAAATTGCACTCACGATTTCTGCTTCTTGTGCGATTCATCTGAATTTGTTTCTTCTTATTTCACTAGCGTTCATATACATTCACCCACTACTTACAGCCACAAAAACTATTTGTTTAAAGAAACGTATTTGAAAATCTCAGGCATATTTAATATCTTCATTCCACTACTGAAAGAATGAATCCTTTTATAACAAAATGTGTATGATAATTTTTTAAGTTTTTAATTTCTCGTTTTCACTGTAACTTCCTAACTGTCCACTCCTTTATAGAAAAAATCCAGCAAAATATCTAGAATTTTGTTTAAGATGTCATACTTATATACAACAGTGTGCCATTTTAGCAGGTTCCGTGATTTTGAGACAAAAATGAAACTTCAAAATTGTAAAGTGAAAATTTTTTTCCTTTTTTGAAAAGTCATTTTTCAGATATTTTCTTGAGACAAAAAATGTAACTTTTAAATCTTGTTTTTTCGTGTAGGCAATTGCATAACAACTAACTGAGGTTTTCTCCTTTGTACTCCAACTGTATTACTATTAATACTTCAAATATTATGGTTATCTATTTCATAATACATCCTCTTTTAATATGTTTTATTTTTCCATCTTCACTCTATTACCTAATCACGTTTTGTTCATTTAGTTAATTATGATGAAAGTATTTTGTTTGCTCTTCTCCTTTTTCTATGCATGAAAATCTTTAAGCATTCTCATCTATTATCATTAAACTACTACTACTACTGCTACTGTTCATCATATGCCTATTTGAATGTCATTTTGTTGTATGCGACAAGGGAGACAGAAAAGAAGTAGGAGAAGAAAGAAAAAGGCTTAAAGAGTTTTCTGAAAATCTTTATGATTGGCTAATTTTAATTCGATTAAATAATCTATATTTGTATGCTTCAAAAGTAAGAAAGTGATAACTGTCTTTTGTTACTTGCTAATAATTTCAAAGTGAAATTATAGTAATCCATGTATTTTCACTTGGAAATTAATTGTTCCACTTTCTTGATAGCATAAAATGTAAAATCTTTTAAAGTTCATTCAGCAACAAGATTCAATGTTTTTTACAAGTTAAACGGTAGCACTTTTGCTTCTGTAAAAGTCAATCTAGAAGGCTTTTTCAAATATATTGGCTGGTAGAAGTTAAGCTCAGAATTAAGACTGATTGGTAACGCATAAGTAATGCTAACAATGAGCGAAATGTTTTCCCTATTAGGTCTTAAAGAAAACTTTCAAATTTTAAACTTCACTTTGCTTTCAAAAGTAATGAATTAAATCGTCCAGACACATATATTTGGGATTTTTATATGAACTAGCTAGATTAATATTTATATTTTAGTGACAACAGGAAAGCATCACTAGCCTATGGTTGTAAGAAGGCAAACTGTGAAACTCTTTCTTGCATATTCATCAGTTTGACGGAGTGATTTATTCCAGCCTGTCACCTTACTTAAAATGTGAAATGATTTCTGACAAAAGCTCTACTATTTTTACATGGGTGTGTGAAAATCGCTCAACAATCAAGACTAACCACTGGAATCAATTGTACGGATAAGTTTTTGACTGTCACATTACACACTAATTTTTCAATTGTGTTGATTAGTATTTACTTATGACTTTTTATTTGAATTGGAATGTTATGTTTGACTACAAGAAAAGTGAATTCAAATGTATATGTAAGGATGTTGAGAAATGTGTACTAAAGACTCACTCCTTGCTGATTGACTTTTAATTACCACCCAGTTCCTTCTATCAAGAACGACCAGATATTCATATTGGTGGTTGACAGCTAATATATAACATCAAAAGGAGTCAATCATTACACTTGGAGGAACTTTCAACAAAGCTGCTGTTTCTTATTGCAAATGCAAAGCGAAAAAATTTGAGGTAAGTTTGCTCAACCACGTTTCATGCTAATCTATGTTTAACACCTGAAGCTTTCACCAAGAGGGTTGAGCTGCTAGAAGAACCATTAAGAATACACCTTGGTTTAAATGAGCGAAATAATCCTGTTACTAAAGTTATCAAAGGTGTGTCTGAAGGAAAAATATTCTTTTCAATAAATTACTTTTAGTTTCTTATAGTTATACAATAAAATCTGAAATCATTTTAATAATAGCCACGTATGTTGTAGGTGTGTTTTAACTTCGATTACGTTTATGAATTCAAAATCATAGCTGCAAGTTGTCAGGTATCAAGAGCAATAATATTTGAATGGGAAACTTAGGGATTAGAGGACGAAATTCTCTCAGCTCCACATCACACTATATCTATAAGTTCACACGCGACTACGGAGACAAAACAACATTTAGAAACAATAAAATGTTTCATTGTCATCCGAGAGAACATGTTCCAACATGATTATCGAATAACAGAAAATTCGAAAGCATTTAGTCTAGCATCATCCATCGTGAAATAGTAAATTTTAAACTTTGCCTACGCTGACATGCCAAGATAGTATTAACTATTAACATGACATTTTCATACAGCTGATTAATTGTCAGACATTTTGTTACTGACAGCCACGTGAGCTGTAGTGCGATTGCGGAGCAACCATGAAATGATGTCATATTGAAATATTGTGTCTATTGGAAGCCTGTTGGGTTGAAGTCATTTACAAAATATTGCGAAATCAATGTTGGTGAGTAATCAGTGAGTTAATGCAGAGTTGAAAAGGAAACCTGACAAGCCAGTTCAAAGATGAAGAATGAAATAATCATTTTGTGAAGTGAATTTAGTGGAGTAATTTAGAGGAAAATAATGTCATTAATACTAAAGCAGAAGAGCGTATTAGTGTATTTAGCTATAGGAAATTCGTTTGTGCTTGAAGATTATTGGAACGAAGATTTTAAATTATAAAACAGTGTAACCGAAATTGTTTGAAAAAGGGAAAGGAAAGGAAAATGATAAATTTAGATAGCGTTATTAAAAGACGGAGGTTATATGAGAAATAGGATGTATTTGTGCGATAGATTTCGAACAGTCAGACCACACACTTGCTGGTTAAATCAATTTATAGGAAAAATTCAACAGCCAGTTAAAATAAACAAAATGGAAAGAGATTTAAGACTAAAAAGGATTTTGTAATATAATCAGATTAACGTTACCAAGGTGAGTTAAGAGAAATAATAAATTGTTTTCCTACACGTATGGAGAGGTTAATTTTACAGATACCTATCGCTTTAATAGATAATCCGGAAATGTTTTCATATCAGAGTTGGAATTCATATAAGTTAAGTGTTTTGAGATAGATAGAGTTGGTAATCTGCCACCTGCGTTTACACGGGGTTTCAAAGTCCATTTGTTTTCTAGTCATTTAGATATGTGTTCTCTCACCGTCTAGGTGAAAACCGACAAACTGTTCGAAGAAGCAGCAAAGACAGGACTCCAGGTGAACATAGACAAGACGGAGGTTATGAAAATAACCAACCAACAACAACAACAACAGCAGCAACATCCAGCGCCAATCACCATCAACGGGAGGGATTTGAAAGAGGTTACTTCCTTCACTTATCTAGGGAGCATTGTCTCAACTACAGGAGGAACGGATGAGGATGTCAAATCGAGAATCGGGAAGGCGAGAAACACATTCATCAACCTGAAACCAATCTGGAAATCTTCGTCACTCAGCCTGCATCAACAACAAAATTCGGATTTTCAATACAAATGTCAAGTCAGTCAGTTCTTCTATACGGATCAGAAACTTGGCGGGTCACAAAGAATATTTCCAACAGGCTGTTGCAGACCTTTATCAACAACTGTCTTCGTTCTATACTGAAGATCAGATGGCCGGAAAGAATCACCAACAAGAAACTATGGGAACAAACAAAACAAGAACCAATCGCCCAACAAATATGCAGGAGAAATTGGAGATGGATTGGACACTCGCTGAGGAGGCCGTTGGGTGACATCGCGCGTCAGGCCAGTGCTCGAGTGGAACCCGAGAGGGAAGCGGCGAGTGGGACGTTCAAGGGTGACATGGAGGAGATCGTGTGAAGAGGAATTGAAACAGTATGGATTAACATGGATGCAAGTGAAAAGTACAGCAGAAGACAGAAGCAAGTGGAGACGTGCAGTTGAAGCCCTATGTTCTACTAGGAACCCAAGGGAACAATAATCATAATCTCTCACCGTCACCTGCTAAGCGCGTGTAATCACACATACAGATAAATTAGTTTGAGATATGACATAAATACTAGTTTAATTTTGAGGTTTTTAGAGGAACCATCCTGTCTCCGCCTTAAATGTATGTTTAGGAATGTAAGTTGGTCACAGCTTTCTTCCTCACATGTAAGATTTACGTGATTTAGTACAAAGTTAAGTCCCTCAAGTAAACGGCTTGCATGATTAATGCGTATCCCAATAATATAATCAATGAATTTTCTATAGAAAGGCACTTTAGTAGTCAAATCACTGGACAGATTTTCAATGTAAGACATGGATAGGTCAGTCAACAAAGTTCATAATGGCGTCCCCATAGCAACGCCATCCGCTTGTTTAAAGTGTTCTCCTTCAAATGCGAAGTGGACTTTGTTAATACATAATAATATTCATAAACCTTTCAGATATGTTGGATGAATAGGAAATAAAAGACAACAAAGAAAAAATGTAATTGCCAGAAGAATAGTTGTTGAAAATAATAAAGGTGAGCAGAAACTACCAGAGTTGAGAATCATATTTAGTTCACAGAATACCATGACAGGAACGTCATCCAATCCTGTTCTTTCTGCCTTGATCATTCCTTCGGTTTTATGTAAAAGACGTAGACGGAGTGTATGTAACAATTTCTCAGGTATATGGTGTATAAAACTAAAGGTTGTAATAGCTTGTAACTGAAGCTCTGTATCCACTAAGTGTGACAGAATTGAACTTTTAATGGGTTTAATTTCCTCCTTTTTGAACCAGGCTGTTAGATGTCCTTGACAAACCTGAGTAGACGTACGTCCGATACAACTTAGTTCACAGAAACAGAACGGTAGAAGCGTGAGGAAAGTTAGGATTAGGAAGATCATCTATAAGTTTTGAAGTGAATATAAGACAGCTAATTAAGGGTAGAAACAGATATCCACTGAAGAATATACTCTTTATCACTTCGGTTAAACGTTGGGATAGAATCTCCGTAAGCATGTTTTCATAAAATTGTAGACAAAATTATGCATATCCCAAATGCTAAAGAAGACGAAGAACGAGTCGATTATCAGCTCTGAATTATTCGAGCAAATACGACCCTCCGGTTCCTTGATTCCCCGTTTATATGGTCTGCCGAAAGTGCACAAAGAGAACGTGCCACTACGTCCAATCTTGGACATGACAAATTCCCCATATCATGCTACTGCCAAATGGCTCACAGATATCCTCCTACCTATCAGAAACAACCTCTGCAAGCATAGTGTTTCAGATTCATTTGAATTCATCGATTCAATAAGTGATGCTAATGTATCTGGAAAGAAAACGATATCAATGGATGATACGTCCCTTTTCACTAATGTTCATCTCACCAAAACTATTTGCTTTATAAGAAAATTCATTGGGGATAATAATGGAGATGTGGGTGTTCCGATACACCACTTAAAGGAACTGCTTCTGAGGTAGACTTTTAATGTCCACTTCAAGTTCAACAACACACTCTATAGACAAAGAGATGGAGTGGTAGTCGAGTCACCATTGGGTCTTTTACTTGCAGACTGCTTCTTGGCAAGTTTGGAGAATAAAAAGTTACGACTTCCTATCGATAGTTTCCATATGTACCAAAGATACATGGATGATACTTTCATCAAATGTGATGAGAAGACGACATAGAAATGATAACTAATGAGTTCAACAGCTGTCATCATGCCATCCAATTCACGTCGGAATCAGAGATGAACTCGAAATTCCATTTTTTGGTTATTTTTCTAAAAAAAGAGATCTGATGGTTCTCTTCAAAGATCGATCTACAGCAAACCAAAATGGAATGGCCAATACACGAATTTTCAAAGTTAGGTCCCTAATCCACTCCTTATCCTCAAGAATAAGAAGCATTTGTTCCAGTGATACAATCGATGGGGAAATAGAGCGACTCAGACAAATCCTCATGGAAAATGGATATCCTTCAAGATTTATCGAGAAGAACATGAAGTTAAAGCAAAAGCCTGAAAGAACCCAGATGGTGCCGAAGAAACTGCTATTTATGAACGTTGAAGAATCGCCCATGCAGATTACTGAGGAAAGCCTTCTTTGTGACTGAACTACGGATAAATTTTTACAGCCAACAAATGATCAATGGATGTGAGAAGGATAAACTGCCGCTTTAGGCCACTTCAATGTGTGTTTATAAATTCATCTACTCATATGGAGCTGATCATATTGGCCGCACAAAGCGCACATGTTCAAAACGCATCTTTGAAAATTATCCGGCATGGTTAGCAGAAGAACAGTGCACGACGGTTACCAGCCTAATTCTCGAGCACTTAGTGAACTCATGTGGCGTAGCTCCACAAGAGTCGTCTTTCAAGATTGCCTATAAGATGAGGCGTAATGGTACCAAGGACGTCTGGTTTCGGCATTTCTGTACGGTAGAGGCTTTGGCAATTCGTCAATATGACCCCAAACTTTATACAATTAAAGTTTGTCCTGTCTCTTCTTCTATCACGGTTTTAACCCCTCGATTAGTCGTTCCCTGTGATTTTTTTATTCTTAATGATTACTTCGCTTTTACTTTAACAACTGATTTACTATTATCACTCACAAATGTTCTTTTTGTAAGTTTTCTCGTCCTCTTCGAACGTGTTAAATTGACACTCAACTACCTTTATTCTCACTCAATAGCATTTTAACCTTATCACATTTCTAACCTTTTCTTCCTTTGTGCCACTGAGTACTACGTAATTTACAAGTTTTATTTTAACCTCTTAAGCCATTCTGACCAATTATATCAATTATGTCACCCCCCTATTATTCAGTAATACACTACTACACATTTTTTGGTGCAGCCTCTGAAGATGATTTCGTTGATAAAGAAAATTTTCTTCCCTGAATTGTTTTTTATTTTCTTTATTTAGGAAAAACCAGAAATCGAGTGATTTGAACTGATTCCGTTCTCTAAGCTGAGTCAAAGAGGACAAATTTAATAAACTATATTTTTTACTTTTCATTCGGGAAGTTCTGATATAATAACAACAAAATACAATAAATCTCAGGGTGCTTTGAACCTAACCATCGTATGTAACTTAATAACAGCTTGAAAACTTAAAAATCCAGAATTATTATTATTATTATTGTTTCCTTTAATTCCTAGAGGAACATAGGGCTTCAGCTGTGCGTCTCCATTGCATTCGGTTCTCTACCAACGTCTTCACCTGGCTCCAAGACTGCCCACACGTTATCGTCTCCTCTTCACATGACCTCCTACAAGTGACCCTTGGACGACCAACTCGCCGCTTCCCTTTCGAGTTCCACTCAAGGGCTTGTCTAGTGATGTCACTTGATGGTTTCCTAAGAGTATTGCCAATCCATCTCCATTTCCTCCTACCTATTTGTTTCACAATCGGTTCCTGGTTGGTTCGTTCCCAAAGATCCCTGTTGCTGATCTTTTCTGGCCATCTGATCTTGAGTATTGAGCGAAGATAACTGTTGATGAAGGTCTGTAGTTTGTTTGAGATGGTCTTTATGACGCGCCAAGTCTCTGATCCGCATGTAGTAGCACTGACTGACTTCACATTGGAGTTGAAAATCCGGATATTATTTTTGATGTTGAGTGCTGTTGACCTCCACACAGACTTGAGAGTAATGAAAGCTTGTCTTGCTTTTCCGATTCTTGCTTTGATGTCCTCGTCAGTTCCGCCTGTAGTTGAAACGATGCCTCCCAGGTAGGCAAAAGAGGTTGTTTCTTTCGGATTCCTCCCACTTATGCTGATCGCTGTCTGCTGTTGTTGTTGTTGCTGTTGGTGGTGTTGCCCAGGAATTTTCATTACCTCTGTTTTCTCTATGTTCACCTGATGTCCTATCTTTGATGCTTCTTCTGCCAACTTGTTGATTTTTGCTTCTATATCTTCCAGTTTGTGAGAAATCAGACATATATCATCGGCGAAGTCCAGATCCTCCAAGTTTTTTGTGTGAGTCCATTTTACGCCTGTTTCCTCACTGCTCGCTGTTTGTCGCATTATCCAATCTACTGCAATCAGGAAAAACATTGGCGATAGTAGACAGCCAGCTTGTCTTACTCCTGTCCTCACTTCGAAGGATTCTGTAAGTTTCCCGTTGTGGATTACTTGGTATGCAGCATTGTCGTACAGCTGTCGGATGAGATGTATTATTGTCCGTGGCACCCCATAGTAGCGAAGAAGTTGCCAAAGCACCTCTCGATCAACGCTGTCAAAGGCCTTTTCAAAGTCGATGAAGTTGAGATAGAGAGGTGACCGCCATTTCAAGCTTTGTTCAATAATGATCCGTAATGTGGCGATCTGATCAATGCATTACTTGTTTCTCCTGAATTCAGCCTGTTCCGGTCGAAGTTTTTCATCCAGGGCATGTTTGATTCTCTCCAGGATGATGCGGCTTAGTATTTTGCTTGGGATGGACAGGAGCATAATTCCGCGCCAGTTCTTGCATTGACTTAGGTCTCCTTTCTTTGGTAGTTTGAATAAGTACCCTTTCTTCCAATCCTTGGGTACTTTGCCTTCTTTCCACACCTTCTTCAGTAGTGACGTCATGAAGCGCGCTGTTGTCTCTGGGTCCATTTTCAATGCTTCTGCGGGGATTCCATCTGGTCCTGCTGCTTTTCCAGCTTTTAGCATCTTGATTACCTTCAGGACTTCTGATTTCGTCGGGGGTTGGTGTTCACTGGTAGCTCTGTCTCCGTTGTTGGTATTGTTGGGCGCGTTGTAGGTGGTGGTCGATTTAGGAGTCTTTTGAAGTGTTCAGCCCAGTGTTTCCTTTGCTCCACTTCTTTGGTGAGTGACTTTCCATTGTCATCCTTCACCGGCTTGATTTGTGTCAAACTTTTGCCCGATAGGTACCTAGTAGTTTGGTAGAGTGTTGCGAGATCTCCTTTGCCTGCAGCTTGTTCTGCTTCACTTGCCATGGCTTCATAATATTTTCTTTTGTCTTCCCTGGCACCCTTCTTTACTCTTTTGTTCAGTGTCTTGTTGCTCGTCGGTGCACTGGAGAATCTTTTGTTTCACTATCCCTCTCTCTTCTATTAGTTTCCAAGTATCCGTAGTGAGCCACTGTTTGTCCTGTCTCTTCTTTCTGCCCAGAACTTCCATGCAGGTTTGACTCCACACTGTTTTCAAGTTGTCCCAGTGTTTTTCGACGCTGACCTCTTCGCCAGTGCTGATTTGTGTCTCGGCTTTGTCCTTTATGCTTGCAGTGAAGATGTCCTTCGTGTCCTGGTCCTTCAGTTTTTGAGTGTTGAACTTGGCTTGTGGTCTATCTGCAACTCCTGTTCCTCTGAAAGCTTTTAATTTGATTTGGATTGTCCCTTGTACGAGGTAGTGGTCTGAGCCAACGTCTGCTCCTCTTCTTACTTTCGTATCCAGTAGGCTGCGCCTCCGCTTCCTTGAGACTGAGATGAAGTCAATTTGGTTTTTGGTTCGCCAATCTGGTGACACCCATGTAGCCTTGTGGATATCCTTGTGTTTGTATACGCTGCCACCAATCACTAGTTCACTGAAGGCGCAGAAGTCAGCGAAGAGTTCTCCGTTTTCATTCGTTTCTTCGAGAGCTTCTCTACCCATGATGAGTTCCCTTCCTGTGTTGTCTGATCCCAGTTTGGCGTTCATGTCTCCCATTAGTATTTTGATGTCACCAGCTGGAGTATTGTCCATTGTTGTCTGCAGTTGTCTGTAAGATTCTTCTTTCGTTTCGAGGTCTGCGTTGTTTGTGGGTACATAGCATTGTATAATTGACACTTTCCTTCCTTTGGAGTTGAATCTGGCGGTCATTATCCTTGGCGAGATCGCCCTCCATTGCATCAGGGCCTTCGTAGCCGTTGGTGACATCATGATAGCCACGCCCTCGGTGTGCATGTGGTTATCCTCTGGGTGACCGAAGTTGATCACTGACTCACCCGTTGACAATTTGGTGAGTCCATCCCCGTTCCATCTGCTTTCACATATCCACAGTACTTGAATTCCGTATCTTTTCATTTCGTTTGTGATCTGGGCAGCTTTGCCAATCTCGTACATGGTGCGGACATTCCATGTTCCCACACAGACTTTTTCTTTTGGCGTAAGGAGATTCGTCGTGCTGAAGTTTCTGTAGCAGCTTTGTTTATAGGGTGGGGTTGCTAGCCTCACGCCTGAGAAGGGGAGAGAGAAAAGGTTAGTGTTGCGTGACCACAGAGCCCAGGGGACAACTGCTTGAGGCCGGTCACACACGGCCTGTTTTTGGTTGTTCTTTCTTGTTTGGTGTGTCTCAGTAGCATATTTATCACTTCTGCCCTGTGACACAGCAGCAGGAAGCGCGGTCGTTGTTAATCCGGGCCCCGACCGATCCGGCATGATATTTTGTGCGTTTGTTTGAGTCATAGTATTGGATTGGGTAGCTGCTTTTTGTCTAACCGCTATCCAAACAACCTTTCTGGCATGGTAGGACCTACAGGAACATAAGTTCCAGCCAGTGTAGCTCGTTGGGTCATTGCAATATGCAAGCCCGACCACCACGTCAAGGTAGCAGCTATCGGTCGGGAAAAATCCAGAATAGGGGTTACTAATAAGAGGAAAAATTCAACAGAAGAATTACATGAAGATGTCTAGTTTTTTGTAATTGCGTCATTCAGTTTAAAACATAACTTGTCGCCGTCCATTTTCAGTGGATGTGTGTTTTTACAGTTGAGGCAGATTTAAGTTCTTCATCGAGATTATTACGACCATAGCTCCTTGAAAGTGAGCTATATTTTCGTTTTTTAAACAAAAATAAGCATACAGTTTATACTGATCTTATAAAACAATTAGAGTTTTACGTTTTGTTCATGGCTATGATTGATGATTTGTCTAAGGTGCTTCCAGAATGCTTTGGGATATTCATGTCTATCCACACAATTCTTCCAGGAGAGAATGTCTGTGAATTCAATATATTCAGGCGCATTTAAGAAATCCCTCAAGGTTATATACAAGATCCAAACAAACCTCTCAAAGTGAGCGAAGTCAAGGCATCTGAGAATAGCTAAGGTACTAGCGACCCATAAGTTCAAGCCTTTATCTCTACCATGGCCATCATAAAACGTCAGCCCTATCAATAATGGTTATTCTACTACCTTTCTTATTCAACCTTCCTGTTTATTTCTGTTATTTTTACGTTTTAAATTTCCTTACTGCGTTACTAGGTTTGTTTTCATCTTTACTTTCTGTCTATTCTGTTATTACTACGTTTTTAATCCCTAAATGAACAAACAGTCAAGTTTTACAGTAATTATGACCCTACTATGTCTTTTCTACCCGATCTACCAGTGTATTACACTGTAATTTTACTAATTTCACCTTTTACTGGAAATCGTTCTGAAACTTTCTCACCAATTTACTATAAACACACGAATGTACAGCCTATTCGATAACTTCGCCGAAAAATAGTTCCTTCGCTGCAACCGTCGTTTTAAAAATTCCTGTGATTCGATGTGTGTATTCCATGAAAGAACTAATGTCAAAAGTTCCAAGATGGTGTGTAAATCATTCTATAGTCTGATGAACTAACACATCAAAATGCTACATCAACAACTCTCTACAGGAAATTATTTTTAACGAAAGTAAGAATTACAATAAATTCGTCCACAGATCACTACGTAAAGATTATGATATATTGCCCGAATAAGACTCCACAGTATATCTTCATCTGAATATAAAACTGATTAGATGAAGTAATTATTAGAAAACAAAGAAGCGAACTAGGAAGCTATAAATTTTTCAGATATATCAGGTCACGATGGCTGACGGCGCTTGTGAAGTTCAGTAGTTCGATTACAGAGGTAAACTTCTTGCGCCTTTTGAAACGTCATAAGCTAATGGTCTCAGTTATGTGAAATGATACACTTTTTCTTTAGATCCACTGTATATGATTTCAGTTGTAAGATAGTTCATAAATGAAAGATAATGCCTGACGTTGCTTGAAGATAAGCTGAATGTGCTGGAGGTGTAAGTTCACATTTTAACCTCAGTGACATGAGATAAATTAGTCTGATATACCAAATTCATGGTCGAGTACGTTTCTCAGCGATTTAATACACAGGTTTGGAATAAATAACTTCACTGGTTCATCTGAAGCTACGTCTAAACACGTGTTCAAATGTTCACTCACTTGAAAACGCTGTAAATTTTGATCTTCCACCAAACATCATATATATATATATATATATAATAAACTGATCTTTAATTGCGAAGATTTTACTCATTCTATTGGTTTTCCATGTCAGTCTTTAGTTCGTTTGTTTCATCAGACAGGCGTCAAAATAATTCACAATCCATGTTCAACCGTCCTACTTTCATCATTTTCAGAAAAATTACTTTCACTGCTCAGTTACTTTTTGGTATTACTGTCATCGGATTAAAAGAATATTACCTTCCTTTTTACCATTAATACTTAGCAACTTTTTCATCTTGAGTCTATTTATTATGCCAAATAACTTTCTTCTAATTGTTACCGCGATTTGGCCTCAAACAGGATATTTTCAGGTTGTTATCCAAAATAAAATCGTTTGTGATAATATCCTTCAGGTGCAATTTGGTAATAATGAAAGACGATTTACTCTGAATGCTAACAGGCATTATCGTCAAATACGAACAAGCAAATAAATACGACGAATTCTAAGCTGATAAATTTTGGGTATTTAGACTTCTAAAAATACTTTGATAAAAACGCTGATTCGTTATTTCACACTAGTTTGTAAAAACTGTAAAACATTTTCATGACGATATAAATTCTGACACACTGTATTTTGATGATGTCTGTGTACATATTTGACAGAACCTCCTACATGGTTAAAAATGGATTTATTGTTTCTCAAACAATGTCCAATAATCTCGTATGGAATGATATCTTTCTTTTTTGAAGTACAGAACCTTCTAGTATAAATGATACGTGACGGTTATTATAATGTGAAAGTACGTGACTATAAGGGAAATCTCCAATTAAAATGCTTGGATATTTATTCTATTATCAATATACATATACCCTAGTATAATCAAAGTAAAACCACTCTTTTGTAGAGTAAAAGCTGCATAAAACCGGCAGATTTCTGGAACAGGTGATTTTATATGATCAAGTAGTTTCTATAGAAATGCAAACTGGCAAAAACTCCATTGAAAATTGGACAAAGTCACGTCAGCTTCATATCGTATGACTTTGTTTTGAATATGTTATGATCCGCAAATTTATTTACGATAAAACCTTAAAATATATTTTATTTAACTCTTAGGAATTATATTATAGTATATTTCTGGTTGTATTTTCTATAGCTCACCTCACTTTCAATCATGCCCAAATAATTACAACTACTGAAAGGAGTTTAAGTTTTCCAAAATGTATTTAGTAAATTTAACTCTTACTAAGATTGAAAATCTTAAGAATACTGTTATGTGCCCGAATTCAGCTCCAATGCAGTACATGTAAATCTGTGTTTCCAAGCTTGTCACGCACCGCAGTGTCATACAACAGCGTAACGATAGTATTCGAGAATTCCTATGATCGTGCATTATTAATTTGGCTAAATTCGCAAAGGTTCAGCCAATAGACAGCCGATTATTACCCTATCCACAACAAAACAAAATTTCATGATGGTATATGTCAATGACTGAATTGAGCAGCTGGAAACCATTCACGCCAGCCTGGGACATTTGACAGTCAAACCGAATTGATCTAAGCTATAGATAACCATTTCGCTCGTCTGAAGATCAGCTCACCCTCAGTGTACTCGGTCTGACAGAGCTCAGGGACCCAAAATAGTTCACACCGTTCAAACTCAGGCCTGCTTCTTAATCGAGCTGATAATACATAGAATTAAATTCACTATTCACAAAATGTGATTAGTTGGAAATGCCTAGCGTAAACCAGTAGCACTTTCTGTCATGAGATTGTAATTGCTTTATTGATTACATATTTGTTGTATGAATTAGGTCTCAGACTGTCTTCTGAACATTTTGGGTTGCCAAAAAAAACCGTGAGGAATTTTAACCATGAACTGTCCTATTCGAAAACTACGAATTCTGTCAATTTTAAAAATGGCTCAGTTTAAGTTTGAAAATAAATTAAGTCAGCTAACACTGAATCAATACAACACATAAAGTATTCTGTATGTGGAAGGATGATAATCTGTTCGCACATTGTAAACACAGACAGCAAAGTGTGATGAACTGACTTTTCTTGAGCTCAGTACCTAAAAAATAGGTGAAAGGATCGATCACAACCTTCAGAAATCAAATCAATTATAGTTCACGACGTTCAAAAGTCTGCTATAGAAACTTTCAAAGGAAATTACATTTACGTATATAAATATATGCATATATAAGTGCACCTATTTTAGTAAGTGAACTTGTTATTGTATTTGTAATGTGAGTTGCGATAATTTTTACTTCTTTTTACTCGTATTTCACTTTTAATGGCGATAGTGAGTAATATTATTTATATTCAAAAATACAGCCATTTTATCAATCATGCATCAAATACTAATTTACTGGGACATTTCTACATAAAACAATAATGCGTAGAGGAAGAAGAAAAATTGAACATTACTTAATTTAAATAATCTTATTTTAAGTCCCCAAAAATGATTACCTCATGAATTATTCATGCATGAAAGGGTAGAAGAAAAGAGGAAAGAACTGGACAGAAGTAAGTAGAAATATTTAATTGATTACAGAAAGGTAATTAGGTGAGAAAATTTATTCACTTTATTGGTTCTTCACTTTCCTTTGATCAAATTTTAGAATGTAACAACTTTGTTTCCAAATTTATTCAAATTCAACCCTACTGACTGTTCATCAGAAACAAATAAAAAACAACTACAAATCTACCAAACGGAAGATATGAATTCATTATTTTATATTTGTTACACTGACCAATCGATATCCTGTCATTTATTAAATAAAATATTCATAACGACATTGGAGAGGAAAACGTGTGAAGATTCATTTTGAAAATCAAACTTATATGCTCATGACTTCAGGATACAAATGAAAATAAAACATTGATTTCACTCCTACTCAAAGTTTCATGCACAGGAAAATTTCATAGGAAACTGTGGGTAGCATCAAAAGGGAGAAATTTGAATTTAATTTCAGCTATTTTCGACTGAGATTTTCAACTAATTAACCCGCAGAAAAATATCATAATTCTGTGGGTAACTAATAATTAACGCGACTTCCCACCAAGTTACATTAACTGATTACACCTGAAGAAATAAAAAAATGTCTTAATACTATTCATTCGTTGACTAATGTTTGCTTTCGACAGAAAATTTCCGTCGCGTTTGCTTTTCTCACATCTATTTCAGCTGCTTCCACAACTGCTCAAAAACTTTTGTTTCCACTCTCCATGATCTTCTCTATGTCATACTTAAATACCTAATCCATTCGGATACCACCTGACGGACAGACGTGTGATGTCACCTATTGAATGTTCAATCCCTCTTCATTTCCTCCTGTTGGACAACAGTTTGTCAGCTGTTTCGCTATCTACCTGCCAGAGATCCTTGTTGTTTGCTTGTACTTTCAGGTCAGCCATCTGAACTTCAGTGTTATTGAGCGGATGCAGCTGTAGTTGAAAATTTGAAATATTCTGTTGGAAGTAATTTTGGTGACTCGGTAGACAGGTTTCTCAACCAGATTGAAGCAATGACTTGGCATTATTATTAAGAATTCGCATCTTCTTGGTACTGAGTGCTGTATACCTGCACTGTGATTGCAGGTTATGAACGTCTTTCTTCCTTTCAGTTTCCTGCCTGACTTTGACATCATCTCTCAACTTGTATTTAAAACGATGTTGCCTAGTTAACTAACTATATGTAATAAATGAGGTGAAATTCATAGTTCAAACTAGTGTTTCTGAGTAAATCAGATCATCAGAAAATGAGAACTTATCGAAGGAGGAATGAATATCCGTGATAAATTAAGTAAGACGGAGAAAAGCTTCAATACATTCACCTTTATGTAATCATACAACAGGTTGAAATGGATTAAATTTCCGTTGTGGGTAAAATTTATTTTGATAAAGTCTCATAATCATATCAAGGTGATATGATTTTGAGCAATACATTTCGCTCGAAACGTCATCAGTTAATATTACTGTATAATACTGTGTGATTTCATCAAAATAAAATCTTATCCATAATGGAGTTATACTTTACCACAGTGCCCAAGTTTTATACTTATATCAAAAGGCAGGTGGAGACAGAAATTATTAACTTAATCTTTGTTCATCGAATCAACATAGGTCATATGTAGTTGGAATGACGCAATGATTATCTCGGATATGTGGAAAATTAAAATCAAAATCTAGGAGAGAGTGGGGCTGAATCAAGCAAGTTATGAAGTCGTGTGAACATAGCAAAATCATTGTGAGCAATGAATTGTGGTTCAAATGTCATCCAGTGACTAACATTGTATCACTGTGTGTTACATCAGGTGAACTTAGATAATATGGGAAAGATTCAGTCATATAGCTCAATATTATAAAACTTCAATGTAACTAGTTTCATATTTGATATGTTTAAGCCTTCAAGTCTGTTTACATGAATACGTTCTGATTTATCAAACAAGATCACCAACTTTGTCTTTCGTTTCGGGTTGATGGCTAGAATAAAATTATTCTTGTTTAATAATTTGATTGAGATAGTGCACATCATATTAGGAAAACAATTTGAACGGTATTCACTTGAGCTCAATATTCTCCAACTCCGAATTTTAACAGTTAGTTTCTGATATATATATATAATATATATATGAAGAGTTAATTTTAGGCAATTTGTATGATTTTGTATCATCTTGACTGTGGACCATCCACTGAAATAAGTGATCATGGAATTCATGTTTCAGTCACGAAATCTAAAGTTTATAGTTATAGCACAGATCGTCATCGCACACACCATACATTCTATATGATTGTTAGTTTTGCGCTGTCAAAACCTATAAAGGGACATACTCGTACACAATCGATAGTTGACTATGAGAACACCCGGTCACATCAACTGTCTAAATATTTAACGTCAGTGCTATGTCCCGTTAGACAGCGCACAAATGGCATGATTAGATGAAATAATATAATTTAAAAACTATCATGTAATGATTGTAAAGTCAAATACATAAGCCAGATATTTAGATAAGTTAATACAATGCATGCATTCTCCTCTCGTCACACATTATGGCGGGACAAATAGACCGTATTCAAATTTAATATAGTTAGATGAAGACAGAAAGAGGTCATTTCCTAAAGCTTTGTTCATCGAGTCTACACTGTGTTATAGAAATGATTCAACATCATTTCGTTTATACGACGAATTTCACTGAAATATCAGAGGTAGTTCAAACCTGCGCCCCGGTGGTTTCACAAAACAGTGGGTGATACCGATTTTCCTATTTGATTTATTTAAGTTGATTTCTATTTCTCGCTGACTGATTATACTAGATCGAAACGCTTGGTCTTTTTCGACACGCGGCTCCTATAAAGGACGTTACGATGATATCTGAAGATTAATTTGATTTTATCTGATTAACAATGGCTAGCAGTGAAAAGCAGAATACTGTCCGTTCGAAGCTCGTCAGATGGAAGCATCTAAATCTCCAGAGAAATTAAGCATTACGGTCCGTAATCAATGAATCAACACGATATAAGGATTAGCTTAAATAAATAACAACTAGTACTCATTGAATAAGGGTTTCTGTCCTAGCCCAGTGAACTGCGGTTACCGCTTAGGCATTCCTAAAGATGGCTGCTGGATTTGAATGTCGGTGGGAGCACCGTCATTCAATAGGGATTTCCTAATAGAATTAAAGACGCAGCCTTGATTGCACTGCTAATCACTAACAAATAATTATAATCCGGAAGTAAGAACAAACGCTTCGGCAAAGATTCTCTTCTTGGGAATGTGAATTGCCTATACAATCGCAATTATATATAATTGTTTTTGTACGTGTATGTATATAAGTTTGTCAAAAAAAAATAAATGTTAGTTTGGGTTACTGTTCACATCATCAAAATATTTTTAAAAATTGTGATGAATATCCACATTGTAACTAGGATTGGTGAAGATTAGTTAGTTTTTGCTAAGGTGTCATAATGTGAAAAAGTTCAGAAAAATTTGGATGTCAATGAGAGAGAATGGAGACAAGTGTCGAAATAAAATTATGTGGCAGGTGAAAAGAGTAAATACAAGAGTTAGTTAAGAGAATGATGATGCTAAATGTCATACGAAAAATGTACAAAATAGTATTCATAACAAAACGTTGATAACAGTCGGACTTCAAATTGTACCCATAATCGAAGAAGGGTATTTTTCATCATTATGTTTCACTTTAAAACCAGTATACTGATGCATGTGATGGCGTAATTGAATATTAAAGTACTGCCGGTTGTTCAAATTTGTCTGACAATGTTTAATTATGCCTTTTTTAGTGCTGTGTGACTAAGACTGCTCAAGAGGTATATAAACTGCTTACCTCGCAGATTTATATTCTGTCTCGATTTCGGCTACTGTAATGAAAGAAAACTACTGCCTCACTTATTTTCGTCCTTGCTTAATTCCATTAGCGAGGTCCAGTCAGTGCCTAGTGTACAAATTACTTCCTCTTTCAGTTACCAATCATCAGGAAAATCATAAAGCAAGTCATTAAGTGATGTGGATACACTGTCGTGATAAACATCATTAAATTGTGCTGAAAAAGTCATTCAGTTATCTATACTACATGAAAGTATGTTATATCAAACAGATAGTCTAATATGCAGTTGTAATATTCTGACGTTGATTCATTCACACTGCATATTTCCCCACGTGATTTATTAAGTAAGGCTTCTCGTAATAGTCTTCATAAACCGCGGTAGGTATATTTGTGAAGTGTTACTACTTTTTATTTTAATTTTATTCTCATTGCATGTGTCAGTGTAGTTCCATAGTTGGAGCTCTTTCGGATTTCTTGTATTTGGGAGGTATGCTAATCTGAATTTCACACACTTATTGCTTTCTGTCTACTGTAATGAAATTTGCCCAGCAAGTAAGAGCGGAGTTCATCACTCTGAAGTCACTGTAAAGATCTACAAATCCGAATACTTAATACTAATGCCAAGTCATTGCTTCAATCTGGTTGAGAAACCTGTCTACCGAGTCACCAAAATTACTTCCAACAGAATATTTCAAATTTTCAACTACAGCTGCATCCGCTCAATAACACTGAAGTTCAGATGGCTGACCTGAAAGTACAAGCAAACAACAAGGATCTCTGGCAGGTAGATAGCGAAACAGCTGACAAACTGTTGTCCAACAGGAGGAAATGAAGAGGGATTGAACATTCAATAGGTGACATCACACGTCTGTCCGTCAGGTGGTATCCGAATGGATTAGGTATTTAAGTATGACATAGAGAAGATCATGGAGAGTGGAAACAAAAGTTTTTGAGCAGTTGTGGGAGCAGCTGAAATAGATGTGAGAAAGGCTAGCACAATGAAGATGGGCTCGTTAATCCATACGTTTCTTTCGAAACACAGTGAATGAATGATACTATTACTTTTATCATTATATGCGAGTCCTCAAAGGAAATAATATAGATAACAAAAAACAGATTCAACTGAATAAACCTATTATCTATATTTCTGTTTTCGGAAGAATCCGTTGCTTACTACATTTCTCCTTAACAAAGAAATTTTTAATGGTATTCACTGAAGTAGTAAATAGCAGTTATGTTATGAAAGGTGTTGGGTTCAAAGGTATCTTATTCTTCCGTTTGAGTCAATAATGTAAGCATAGTTTGAGTGCATATTTATTAATAAAATGACAACTGATTTCATTTAATGGGCAATTTATAGCTGAGGCTATTCTCTTTACGAGTATAGGTAAGTCCGTTAATCATATGAAGTGACAAAAGATGCAATACAAAGTAAAAACATAACGTAGTACATAATTTACGCATTTATTCACAAACTGAAGATTTCTCTGACTATTTTTCAGCCTACATTAAACAATGAGGATGATGCTCAAATACATGTTCACAAAGAATTCGTTTACCTTACCCGGAGTAATTTGTCCAACGGAAGCCTATGAAAGAATATGCGTACATCGAAGCCTACATATACAACAGTTAATCATGCTCTGGTTAGAGAATACCAGATGTAAATTAGTAGCTGAAAAAGTGCATTTGTAAATAATTATATTTGTAAAATCTCAGCGAAATTGAAATGATTAATTCCAACGTTTCGTTCAGCAATCTGGTCCGAACTTCTTCAGGGAAAATAATCGAAATTAACATAACAGATGTTTATATATAAAAGGACATATCTTGCTTTTAAAAACTTTGTCCAATCATATGAGTCATGAAACAGCTATCAACATGTATAATAAACAAAACTGTATGAATTGTGATCAAAATTTGACCTCAGACTTTCAAAATTAGTCTACTTTTGTTAAATAATTTAAACATAGTGGACTTTTTCATCAGATCGGTTTAATCGAGTCTTAAATCAAACAATTATCCTAAAGCCTTCATAAAAACATTTTTAAAATGTGAAGATAAGAACGGATTGAAACCTGTTGCTAAGAATTGGGTTAGTACAGCGGTGATTCATTACCGCAAAGAAACATCCGATGAGATAAAGCGAATCCTCAACGATCATAACATAAGATTGTATTTTCGTGCAACTAACACCTTACGCTCATCACTGGCGAAGGTTAAAGATAAAATAAAGAAAAAAGCCAACAGAATTGTGTGTACCAGATAAATTTTGGGGACTGTAACTGTGTATGTAGGAGAAACCTCCAGACAGGTGAATATAAGAGTGTCTAAAGGTGGTTCCAAAGACCTCTGCAGACTTGAAGAAGCTAGAAAACAAATCAGCGATTGCACTGCACTCGATAGAAATGGGACACAAAATCGACTTTGATAAGACTAAGGTTCTACAGAAAAGGTTTGGTTCGTGTAAAGAAAGACTGACATCAGAAGTCCTGCATTTATGGGTGAATCCCAACAGTTTGAACAGACGTGAAGGTGTGATGTTAGCTGATGCATGGCAAATCCTGATTAATAAATAAATAAAAATTCGGTATGTATCAACAATTAATCATACTTGTTCAAAATTGTCGATTGTGTATATCTTCTTATGGAGAGACTAACAAATGTTTTAATGACTGTTTACCCACACACACATACACACAACACACCATTGTATACTGCATATACACATATATTTTCATATTCAGTTATCTACGACCATGAAGTTTTAGTTTAAAGTAATCTGATGAAAAAGTCCACTATGTTTAAATTATTTAACAAAAGTAGACTAATTTTGAAAGTCTGAGGTCAAATTTTGATCACAATTCATACAGTTTTGTTTATTATACATGTTGATAGCTGTTTCATGACTCATATGATTGGACAAAGTTTTTAAAAGCAAGATATGTCCTTTTATATATAAACATCTGTTATGTTAATTTCGATTATTTTCCCTGAAGAAGTTCGGACCAGATTGCTGAACGAAACGTTGGAATTAATCATTTCAATTTCGCTGAGATTTTACAAATATAATTATTTACAAATGTCTACTTCTCACTCGGCCCTCAATTATTTTTTGAAACTATTCGGTCAATTGTTGATCACATTTCATATGAATTAAAAAATTCATTTTACGTATATACATAGACGAGTTTTAAGCACTGAAACGATGATATCCTCATTTATTGCCAAAGCCATAATAAGTGTCTTATTGGTTGCCGGGAGTTGGCTGGAAGTGATTTGTTTCTTAATGATTTTTTCAATGACCATTCTAGGGTATCGGTTATTGAAGTTGTTCTACAAAGGTTTTCAGACACCTTGTCAACCATATATATCTTTATAGTGTGACTCCTAGCTCATTTTTAGTAGACACCGTTTCAGTTTGGAATTTCCCAAGTAGATTTTAGCTGTTTAAAATTGATAATCTAGGCTTCGTTGTTTTCTGTGTTTTTTTTGATATTTTGACAATCAAACATATTCTGGGCCTAGCTTTTTCTTTACATGATTATTTGATTTTTAAACTTTCATAATATCATTCTTAAAAAATACATTTTATTTTCAGTTTCAATTATTTCTCTACTAAAGTTTGTGAAAAATTCATACAAATGTACATTAGTATAATTTGCCACTGATAACTGCTTTGTGACGCTACAATATTCTGCTTGAATAGACTCATATCTAACAACAGTTTGCAACTGATATATTCTTAAGGCTTGATATATCACAATATTATGCCCAGAAAAATATTTCTTGTATGGATTTAACGACGACACGTTTTATCTCAGCTTAACTGTGTTAATACACCTAGATTAAATTACTGTTAATATATTCAAAATGTTTTATCATGTGTTACAGTCACGCTGTTCAGTTAATACCATAATTCCAGGGATGACTAAAATATCTTCAGACATATCTTACTTACTGGACATTTTTGTATATAATATTCATTCAAAAAAACAAATTTTAACATTGTCAATATTTTTGTGTAGTTAAAAATCATATACAGAAATTTATTATCAAGGCAGTTCAGTAATCGATTGTTTGCAGCATTATGATATTTTCAAAATTTTGTTTATCCATCTGTATTTGTCAGAGAGTTGATTAACCTGCATGTAAAACACTGGGATGATATTAAGTGCCCCATCATTTGTTAGAATACTTCTGTGCGTTAAAATAACATATAAGTTATAGTGTATTCTATATTTAATCTCTTAAAATGATTCTCTATTTATAGAACAAATCACTTACCTTTAAAAATCTCTCAGATTAGTGATTGATCAAGATGAAAAGTTGTACGTCACTCATATCAACACCAGTAATTCTGCCTAGCCACATCAAAGTGATTTAAATGTCGGGCGGTTATTTCACTAGTTTGGGGTCGAGCTCATAAAGGATGTGTCCTCTTTGACTCAGCTTAGAGAACGGAATCAGTTCAAACCACTCAATGTCTGGCCAGCTACTTCAGTCAACTGGTAAAACCTTAAAATAAAATCCACAAATTAACTCCTAGTATGCAATTACGCAGTTCGAGGTGTAATTTCACTACAGTGTTCTTTATAAGCCGAAATTATTCAGATCACAATAGCCAGCTTGTTACTGCTATACGCTTTTAAAATAGAATTGTATAAAGAGCTGATATTTTTGTGAGAATGTCGGTGTTTGAGACACATTCCATATGGTTTAGTAGTTCTTTCAAATAGAATGAAAGCTGAGTAAATGCATTTTTATAGTGGTTTCAAAATGAGAATTAGAATAAATATTCTATTTTATGAGTTAAATGGAACAAACATATCAAGATAATAAGAAGAGAAATACAAATCAAACTAGGAACATTGAACTAATTTTTACAAGCACTTTGTTGAATGACTAAAAACTGACCTTCCAGAAAACAAAGAAAAAATTAATTAGGAATGAAAGACAGCTGAGCGAATATAGTCTGGAAGTCAAAATCTAGAACATGCATCTCTTCAGGAAAGTAACATTTGGATGCCACTGTAAAGTTAAAGCAATTTTGTTAGGGTGGAAATTCATTTAAATTTAAGCGAACTTTTTAAAACTAAATAAGTCCTGGGTGGGTTACTTTAGTTATCTTGTGACCATAATGCAAAAATGTGTTTAATCGTATCAACTATATAAATATACATAATCTTTCAAAAACACGGTGGAGGTATTCCATCCGTTAAACCCAAAGGGCGAAGATTATGATATCTAAAACGATGGCGTAATGATCAAATTGATTTTCTGAGTATAACACTTACTAGATTTTTGTTTTATAGAAATGATTTATTTTAAAGTTTTCCAAGGCAATTTAAAGATCTTAATTCTCTTTATGAATTCTGACAAAACAAGAAGACGTAATTCATCGGAAATGTGAAACGTATCACACATTTCGGAAATTCTGATCAATCACGAAGCTCTCATACATATTTATATAAAATTTGACAGAGCATGAAGGATCAAAATTTTAACTATGTGGGTCAAAATATTTGTGGGTTACGATCGCAGATAAGAGGTAGGCAATAAACTAAGAAAAAGTGCTGTAAATGTCATCAAGTAAAGTTAACCTAAGCTTCATAACTGGCTCGCCTAAAAGGGGTTCATAGAAGTAACAAATAATTTTTGAACACGGCTTTACACCTTTTCGTGGCTGAAAATTCAAAGGATTTAAGAATATAGACCAAAACCGTTTTATATATGGGTTTGAAGGCACTGCTGAAATCACTTTTATGACCCATCTGTATGATGTGCTATGCGATAGGTGACGTTGAGTGTCTTTTTTCAGGGTAAGTTGAGTCAGGCCAATTTATTTACTCTTGCAGCCGCTTAGAAAAGTGTTCTGTACACCTGATCTGCACATATCGACAGGGTTTCCCTATATACGTGCAAATCGACGTATATGTAAATTGACAGACTCAGTGCTTCACGGGAGACTCTGTCTGGTTCTGATCTTTTCCTGGCTTCCGGTAGCTTTATCACCATGAAGTCTTCTGCTTTAGTGAAATTTTAACGCACAACAGTGAACTGGGAATGTTTTGTCGAATATTGTTTATTACACCTTATGTAACAATTGTAACAATAAAAATAGTAAAAATATAGATATCAGTGAAAACAACAGTACAGGTGTTGTAACAGCTTTCTGAAAGTCAAAATTGTAGACAACAGTTTACGTCAGTGTTCACGTCCGGAATCGAGGTCATGAGAAAAAGCAATAACAAAGCTTAACCCTGAGGAATTCACCAACCAATCACATCAGAGTTAACGTGTGCAAATACGATTCGCAGATATATGACTTAACTTTCTGAGAAACGGTCACTAGCAGTACAGAATAACCTCAGCAAGAAAACAACCAATCAGAAGACGTTGCTTCTCTGCTGACAATAATGTAAGTAAAAATCTATAAATACCTCTTGATTTTCTCAATAAACGACCTGTTGCCTGGTCCCTGTCTTCTGTTGTTACGCAGGTAGCTGACACAAGTGCTGGGAAAATCGAAAATTGCATTGTAATATATGAATTTCAATCTAGGTCGATACCTTATCAATTTAAGCAATGCTAAAATTGAAGTGGACATGCAATCAAAGTTAAAACGTTAGCAAAGCAAGAACAAGAAACTCAGAATGTAGTATGATATCATCATTTTATATCTTTGGCTGTTTTAACCCCATACGACCAAAAACAATTTTAATATCAATATACAAAATAAAGTTCACATATTTTAGTTATTGAGCATGAAGATGAAAGGTGTTCATATTAAGTACTAGAGTAGCATGATCGAAGGGACAAACATTGTTGTTGGGATGACTAGTTTGTGTGGAAATAACTGAAACATTTAATGCTTATTGATACAAGAGTAGGATTTTAGCTCTGTGATACAGCATAATTCCTTGATGAGATTATCTTTTTTGATGAAATCATATCGAAAAAGCATGGCCTACTAACGATGCGTTACCAGCATATTTCGCTGCTCATAATCGTATCAAGGAATTGATGGTTGATGAAGCTCTAGTCGGAAACAATATTGTTCGCTTGTGTTTCTCAGTTTGATTTCAACAAGCGGAATTAATGATTGCTTAAAATTAAAAGTGTTAGTAATTACTTTGGCGTATTAATATTAATGTATATATTTCGTGATATAATTAACAGCTAATTCCAACGGAAATTGTGAAATTTTTTCACTGGTGTAACTACTGTAACTTTCTTCTATGTGTGAACCAATACTTTTTAGAAGAAAATTTAAGTAGTTTTCACTGCTTATTGTTATATTGTATTTATTTCCCATAATAAAAATATATACTAATTGAAGAAATTAAATCCTCCAATAAGACCAATAGACGAATAAGAATTTATGAATAGATGTTGGATAGCAATAATAAGAAAATTATTCTTTCCCAACTAGCTAGAATCTCAGAATGAGATACTGAGCATCATTCCGACCCCATTGTGAGTATGCATTCATTTTAACTCTGTTTCCGAAGGGATGTCATCTTTTAACAAATCACTAATTTGTGTGAAAGAAATCAATTCCACGCGGAACTCACAAATTATCGCTAATGCAAATCAGTTTGATCATTAAAATTTGGAACAGGATAAACGTAGAGACAGGTACGTGACAATGATCAATGTAATTGAAGATAGAATACTGGCTGGTATTAAAAAGGTATCTAAATACACTTCTGGAAAGGTGTGAAAATACAGTCTCCATAATACTGGTAAAGGTTTCTTTCTCTGAACCGAAATTCATGGGTATATCTGCAAGAATCAGCCAAAGTAGAAAACAAAAAACAGTTTGATGATGTAACTCTACTCACATCTTACCAATCTTCACCCCACCTAGTTACAACTTTGAGTATTAATCACACATTTTAACTTCTTCATTATTTTGATGATATAATCAACAACCCACACTAACTGTTATTTTGATTTTGACAAACCTAATGTACACACACACACACAAAATAATTGTATATATATTTGCGACTGTACAGCTAAGTGAATGAATTCGCCGAAAAGAGACTCTTCGCTGAACTAATTTGTTCTTATTTCAAAAAACAGTTTATTGGAATTTGATGTGTCGAAGAAGCACACTGACATCATACTTCGGGTTCAAAGCAAATTTTATCTAGTGAGAAATGTGAAGATATGTAGTATGTGGGCAAAGTCATAGGAGATTGATATAAACACATATTATACTTATATTCTATATATTATATTCTAATACTTTTGAACATAAACAGTATTTCTGTGCGTTAACGCTTTTCCAGTGGATGAGGGCTGTTCATTAACTTCTCTATGTACACTCTGTTGTGCAAGCTTTCATTGTCTTAGTTACCTAATTTTGAATGACTAAATCAAGCAGTCACAATTTAGTCCAGCCTAACAAAGAACATTTATAAAATAAATGTGTATTGTTAATAAAGACAACAACAAACTTATGACTGATAAAATATTTCTGGGCCTAATGACATTTTTAGTAGAGGTTGATTTCTTATCGTCCATCTTTTGTCACTTAAAAGCCTATCAAACATTTAGCGAAAATCAACCAGTCTCCCGTTTCCCTTTTCTGCTTGTAAACTCTAAGTAAATTAGATGATTTACATTCACTAAATCAGTTGTTTGGTCTCAAATGAATGTTATAAAATCTGACTACAAGAAATATATATTTATATTAAAGCTTTAAGGTAGTAAGTACTACAAGTGGAACAAAGGAACAGAGTCATTCTCTTTCCCTTTAAATTACTGGCATGCAAATCAATGCTGCTTGCCTGTCCTTCTTATTAGATAGAATAAATAACTGAATCACATAACAACTTACATCAGCAAAATTCAAAGACAAGTAAAAAGAGAAGACAAAGAAGAAATAAGAGAAGGGGAAGGAAGTAAAAAAAACACCAATAATTTATTTTTGGTTTTTATATCTGTACTCATCTTGCTCTCCAATCAATAACTCACTTTGCTTCTTTATTAATGTGTATATTTAGACATACGTACTCACAAAAAGGAAAACAAAACTGATGAAAATATTTCCAGTGCGTAATTCATGCTGCTGTTTGTTGACATAGTTTTACGCTGACGTTTGATGATTTGGCTTTATGTGTGTATCAATATCTTTTATTGTTTATTAATCTTGTACAAATGTTGCTCACTTTACATTGGGTTACAACTGTGATTAGTTAGAGAAATACTGAAAACCAAGCAGTATTGGGCGGTCATTTCTTCCTTAGGTTAGGACTAGTCACTCACAATTCCACCCCAGATGTAGTCTGTTGACTATCCAGTGGCTGGCCCATGAATTATAACTTCTGCAAATTCACAACAACAGCGCAGCCGGACAATGTCAGAGATGAGTATTTGTCCTCACACCCGACTCCATTGAGTCCATCAATCAAGGCGTCTCACTAGAACTCCAGGTAACCTATTCCTGTAGTTTTTACCAGTGGGCATCAAATTAGTTTTCAAGTGTAAGGTTTACAATCAATTCATTGTTTTCGGGTTAGATAGCGAAATGATATTGTTGCCTTTAACATGAGAGAAAAACAGAAAAAAGGGAGCAATGTTGCTAAAATGCAAATATTATTCGTTGTATTTCGTTGATTTGAGAACCGAACTTTCACATTGTGATAAAGTAAAATTCTATAATGTTTTTATAATCAACGCTGTTTTATTGCTATTAAAATTGAACCGCACAAAACTGAACTGATTTTCTTCTTATCTGTGTCAGGTACATTCCTTCAAAAATTTATTTTAATGTTGAATTAAAGATAGGAAGAGTTGTAATTACGATGCGTATACATACAAACAAAATTTTCTGGGAGAAACGAACTTTTATGAAGGATATAAGGGTAACAGTAATTATCTACCAGGTTGGGATTTTGTACTTTTTTAGAAAGGCTTTTAGACGTTAATAAGTATGTTCGGTTTTTCCTTTCTACTGCTTAGAAAATATTATTTCTTGAAGCTAGCTACCTATTTTGTAATTAATACTACTATTGATGCATTGCAGTTTTTTTCCAGATGGCTTGAAGTTTCCACATCGTTATGAATATATATATATATGTAAATGTATGCATTTATGTTTTCTATTTTCCTTACTTTTACCTGTTCTATATACAGTGTGCTAATGTCATCCAGCCAGCAACATATAATTTGATTATTTTTCGATTAACTGCAGTGTGCGCTGACATCCTCATGTAAATATTCTCCATTGATTGTGGAATTCTTATTGATATTTTGGAATACCATAGTTACAATGATACTTCAGTATCACTGCCGAAATGTAAATACTTCCTGTGTTTGGTGCTATTTTCAAGCTTCAATATACAGATATGGTGAAGGAATCTATGGATTTATCCATCCCTTTGCAGTGAGAGTTAAACATAAGACTACAAGGATGAGCTGTAAAGTTTTAGTAGTAATGCTGTTGTTGTTTTTACTAGGGGGAGTTGCTAGTCACACGCTAAATCTTCTCTCTTTATGAGGCTTACTATGGCCAAATAAGTTATAGCAGTGCATCAACAGGGAATCAAACATGGACCACCTACGTGGTTGACTAGCATTGTGGTAACCCCTACAATACCATTTTTTTACAGTTAATGACTTACTTTCAAAACACTTATGGCATCAGAATAATGCTCATTATTTAGTGGATGTCTAGACAACTAGCACTTCCAATTTCAATTATTTATGAGGTAAAAATAAAGACGAAACTTAATCACTAAAAGGGGTAACAACTCATAAATCTGTTATCTTCATAAACTTATATTTAAGATTAAATTAACGTATATAATTTATTTGGAACATGAAATGAGTATCTGCTGACATTATTTATTCAAATGTCTACATTTAAAGCTTTTCTAAAAACAACTTTTTGTGTTGAATGGATTGCTTTACTATCTCACTTTACCTCAGGTAAAATCAGAAAAATTCTATCTCTTCGGCTTCATGGCGTATCTGAGCTGGAAATTTAGCGATGAAAAATTTATGGTAACAGTTTTCTTGAAAACTCTTTTTGTAAACAGATTTACCCAATCTCTTGGCTTACGAAAATGTTCCCTAAAGTAGAGCTGTTCATCTGGTGACTGACAACATGTGTTTGCATTTGACGGCTAAGTCAATGGAAAATAATCGATTTCAAAATGCGTTTCTCTTTGAAGTCCATTTCTTTTTACTGACACTTAATTAGCTTGAAATTATTCCATTCTTACTATTTATCAGATTTCTGATGGTATTATATTTTTTTCATCTGAAAATGAATATCAAAGTAAGGAGACCGTAGAGCGTATTCTCATTTAACTGTAATAACTAGTATTGAAACAACTTAGCTAAGAAATGTGATTTTTAGCATTTTAATTGTTTAATATCATTTTCTAGGCTCACTTAGTGAATTAGTTAAGTGAATGCACAATAAATGCTAATTAAAATTACTAACAAACGGTTCAACACTAAACTGTATACACAATCATATATTTACAAACTTTCGGCAAACATTTATAGTTGTTCTTTTGCCATATTCAGCCAATTACTGAAATAATGGTGACCGATTTTATTTTACATAGTTACCATCCAAAAGACGACCAGCAAAAAAACCAAAATCCAGTGACTCGGAACACTGCCTTACAATGAGATATTTCAGCAACAGAATGTAAACGTTTTCTCTTTCATCCTACTGTCAAACTTCTGATCTAAAATTTCATAAATTATATGTTAAAGATATTTTTTGTTTTCATATACGACGCTGTCATTATCAAACCAAATGAATGCACTTGTCATTAGTCGCAGAGTGTTGTGTGATAACTAACTTGATGTCTTTTTTTATTTTCACAGACCGACAAATAAATTTCCCTAAAATACAGTAATTAATAATAACTAACAGTTTATTATTTATATATTTTGTTAAGTAATGTTACATCACCGTTGTGAAAACAATTTAATGAAGACCACAGTACCAACACATGTCTCAAATAAATGAGTATTATTGAAATCACAAAGCATTTAAATAACTGATTTAGTTACTTGTTACCTGAAAACTGTCACAATTTCCTATGCTGACAAGGTTGAACTGTCAGCTGTCTAGATACAGAACTAATTAACTGGCTTCTCTGTATCCATCATTTTGGCCCTTACATTTAAGTAATCATTCAAAATTTCATATGTCAGTAACAAAGCTCATCATTTTGCATCGTGCATTGATGTTATATTTATTCTCAAAATAACAGGCATAAATAATTTATAATGCTTCAGCCTGACTTAGCAGGAAAATTATTACCAGAAATTAGTAAAAAAATAAGTTGTATTTAAATAGAACTATCTCAAATTTCGGTACATATTTCAGTTGAATTCGAAGCATTAAGTTTGTTACATTTGAAGTTTTAAGGCTACAGCTCATCTAGAACACCACTGCATAAGTTCTCCCCGAGAAATGAGTGTTTCATACTGATCAAAAATATGTCTCAGTCACTTACTGTTTCGCTAATGATCCTATCATATATCATGGTTGTTAACCGGAAGTTGAAAAGACCCTTAGCTTCTGTTTGAAATGTTACTCAAGTTAATTTGACGACGTTCCTTTTAAAATATTTATATTAAACATTATACAAATGAATAAATTTCATTCATTTAAAACCATTGACTGACTTTGTCAGTTATGATAGAAATTACAGTTTGAGTTCGTCATATAGACGAAAATGAGCAAATGATTGCCATGTAAACCACATTTGTAAATATATCGAAGTACTACCGCTAATCATAACCCTGAAGTTTGCATAAATTCTAACCTTCATCAGTCAGGTAACCTTTAAAATCCAACGAAAGTCTCACTGCACCACAGAGTTGCGTAACCCAGCCGGGCGAGTTAACTTCATGCCTTGGTAAGAATCGGTGGCCAGCTATCCCAATCTGATGGCTGCACTGCTTTCCATGAACGTAACACAGTTTATGCTTAAATAATTATATTAAAAAAATACGACCGTACAAATATAAAAAATAGAGAATTCCAGAAACAGCAGGAATTTTCGAATAGACTACACTCAAGTGATTCAAGCACTGAGCTTAGCAATTTCAACAATATTAAAATTATCATCATGTATCTCTCAGTTTCAAGTGAAGACAAGAGTAAGACAGTGATTCTTATCATCATCCATGAGATCCCTCATTGTGATGAACTGGATCTCATAGAAGAATGCGGAAAGTGAAAAGACGAGCATTAATTAGACCAACAAAAAGATATTAGATATGGATTTAGCGGTTAATTTATATTTATGTCTCACGAACCCCAATATTTACAAGCAGAAACCAACAAGTTAACAAAAAAGGCAACAAATATAATACTCCAATTAAAAATTGAGAAAATATAGACGATGAAGATACCTGAATGGACCAAAACCCAAATGTCCTCAACAGGGGAAATCTGAAGATAATCGTCACTTTTACATACCTGGGCAGTATCATCTCAACTACCAACATAACAATTGAGGATGTCAAAGCAAGATAGGCTTCATTATTATGAAATCAGTTTCGTGCGGAGAACTACAGTTCTCAAAATAAGGAAGGAGATTGAAATTTTCAACAATACTGCTAAGTCAGTCACTGTTTTTATATGGTTTAGCCACTTTGGACACGCTTCACCAGAAGCTTTTCCAACACCATACTGCAGAATCTTATCCATTCTTAAATACGCTGGATACTGAAGATCAGGTGGCTGTCCAAAAAAGATAACCAAGTTACAAAGAACTCTGACAAACCAGCCAAAAATCTTTTACCTAACAGATATACACAAAGAAGTATAGATGAATTGCATATTCGTTGAGGAAATCGTTAAGAGACATAGTATACGAGACTACTGAGTGCGACTCGACTGAGGACAAGTAGGTTTGGGAATCTGAGGTTGACAGAAAGAGGACCAGGTGAAGAGAAAATGCAGGCTTTTGAGCAGTCACAGAGGCAGTTGAAAGTGATGATAGAAAAATGTGCTGTGGATATTTATCTCCAAAGTCTTATATTTTACTGGTTACAGGATTTCATCATGAGCTGACATTGGTTAGAGAATAACATTAATAAAATTAGTAAAATTTAATGATGACATGCAGTGAGGTTACATATTAAATTAACGCAAAGAAGAGTATCACACGAAAGCATACCTTGTAACTCCCTCAAGTCAAAGAGTCATCTCATTCATTTTAGAGTGAGGAATTTTCTTGTTTTGTTATCTTCAATTTGAATTCAGTGATCACTATCCATAAACTTGTTTACTGAGATAACTATGAATAAATAAACCATGTTTTCGGGTTAATGTTAATAATGACTCTCAGTCATCTTACTAGAATTGTTTGGTATAAAAATTACCTTTCGATTAGCATTTTGCAATTATGCTGATTATTTGAGCATAAAATTCCGGGAACAGAATACATTTAAAACAAATTTCAAACGAAAAACTCCATTATTATAAATGTGCATATGAATTCAGTAGCATGTCGCCATCTCAAAAAGAATTGAACCCAAAGTTGTGTCGCTACATTTATACATATTACTGTAAATAATGTGAGAAATGTTAACTTTTGTTTATATTATCATTATATCGGATTGCGAGTGGAACATAGCACTGCAACAATACAGCTCCACTTTCTTCTATGTTTGGTGTCCTCTTTAGCTGGGTCCACGATTCCCCATAATCTCTCATCTCCTTCTCGCACGATCTCCTCCATGTCAAAATTGGACGACACACTTGTGGCTTCCCATCGGGATTCCACTCGAGAGCCTGGTGCACGACATCATTCGACAGCCTCCTCAAAGTATGCGCCCGATCCATCTCCATTTTCTCCTACATATTTAATGAGCGATTGACTCTTGGTTGGTTTCTGCCATAGTTTCCTGTTGCTAATTACTTCTAGTCAGCATTCGCTCTTCAATGTGGAGCCAGTGAAGGGAGCCATTAACAAAAGTCTGCAGTCGTCTGTGAGAAATACTTTTCATGACGTGCCAACCTTCCAACCAACATAGAAGAACTGACTGACTTAACACTGGTGCTGAAAATCCGAATCTTGCTCTTCAGGCTGAGTGCAGAAGATTGCAAAATTGATTTTAGAGTGACGAATGTCTGCCTTGCCTTTCAGATTCTGGCTAGCGTTTACATCTTCATCCATGTTATCGCCTGTGGTTGAAAGAATGCTTCCTAGATAAGTGAGGGAAGTAACCTCCTTCAAAATTCTCCCGTTGTTGGTGATTGGTGCTGGTTGTTGTTGCTGTTGCTGTTTCTGTAGGTTGGTTGTCTTCATCACCTCCGTCTTCCCTATGTTCACCTGCAGTCCTGTCTTCTCTGCTTCCTCTGCTAGTTTGATGGTTGTCGTCTGTATGTCTCCGAATTTATGTGGCATCAGACATAAATCATTCACACGTGAAATCCAGACCTTCTAGAATCTTCTTGCCGGTCATTCCAACGTGTTCCTAACTTCTCACTCCTAACACACAGTCTGACGCATAGTCCGGTCCACTACAATTAGGAATATCATAGGTGACAATAGGCAGCCTCGTCTTACTCCTGAATTCACGTTGAACACAAGAGTAGTGCATATATTATTCAACAAATAATCGTTCATATTTACTTCTCTGTAATCATTGATAACAGATATCAGAAAAAGTTATTCATGGTTACGCTATCAGCTATATTCTGGAAAATGTACTCCATTTTTAAGCAGTGTGTCATTTTCCTTTTCGGTTAATTCATTATGTCTAACTAACCAGTAATCACGGTGTAGCTCTGAGAAATCCCGAAGTGTTTCTTAGTTCACATTTAGTCCTCATTACGTGACAGGTTGACAACTGAGGAAGAATAGGGAGTATACATCTTGTGACTTATAATAAGGGTAACAAAATCAGAACCAATACGAGTGGATTCTTTTTCTAACGGTATAACAACTTAGTCTTGTTGAGCATATACTACCGGTCACACAAATGCATCAAACTGTTTTACGAAAAAATTATACTTAGACAACGGAAATATATATCTGGACTATGAATATAATCTTTTGCTTGATTCATTCCAACTTCGCATTACGAAATCATACACAAGGATGTTTGGAATAAAGTTATATATATATATATAATATCGCAGATCGGCTGTCATACAAAATTTTTCTACAACTTAAAGAAAATCGTTTTTGCAATTTTGTATGTTTAAACTAATAGTTACAATAGTTAAAGTTCTGATGGACGTCTACTAAAAGGGAAACGGCACAAACATATATCAAACCTGTAAGCTATTGAAAACTCATAAATCTAAGTTTACAATGCGGTGGATTAATAATCTTGCATATCATGGTTAGGATCAGTAATACTATTATCATTTTTGTAATTATAACATTTTTATTATTAGGAGTATTAATGGCACTAGTATCATAATAACAGTATTGTTGTTTGCATTGTCTGCAGCAGTTAAAATAATAATGATGATGGTAGAATCTGTGTAACCATCTACATATCTCATATTAGTACTCGTTCATAAGTGATACAGATACGAAAAGGAGGAGTAAAGCTGAAGAAATAAACAAGAGCAAGGAAAATACAGACCGAAAGGAGAGAAAATGAACAACAGAATGATAATCTATATATAGTATGTGTAATATTAGCGATAGTGGTAGCAATAGTAGCAGTGGTAATTGCAATAATATTAAGCATAATTACTTGTTCTAATTTTGCAAACTGTTGTTTTTTTAATGTTCTATTTTATCATTCACGTATAACATGTACAAAATAATTTTTTATATGTAACTGTTAATAATTCATCAGCAATGAATGTGTTTTCCCACAGGATTGTATGTGTGTTTACACACAGTTTACATTGATATATATGTCCTTTCCTAGTGAATTACTAGATCAGTAGTGGACACAATTATTAAATACATCGAATTATTATAACCCCAGTGAAATTAATAATAGATTACACATAATTCATTCGTTTTGTGATGGGTTTATTATTACAGACCATAGTATTACTGCTTGTGTGAATATTGTTGTTGATATTACTGTTACTAATAGGTGGTTGTGTTGTTCGTGATGGTAAGGATTTCGGTGAATTGGACTTCCTTCGTACAACGATGGTTTCATATTTGTTTTGACTTTTAATCTTCACTTTAGTCCCTTTAAATTCACAGTTTGAATCTTCATGTTCATCATCTCCATCTTCTCCACTGGAAAGAATATCAGAATCATTTTGAATACCGTCTGGAACATTTGGTGCAGTAAAACAATTTGTATTCGATGAAATATATATAGAGTTAGGTATTATTTCATCAGAAACTATAGACATTCTAGAATAAAGTTGGTGATTTCCAGTGCCATTATTGACAAATTCACTCATATCTATTGCTGATGGAGTACAAAGCGGTTGTAAGTGACTTGTGCCATTATACATGCTGTTGTCACACGCTTGATTAGCTGAGGATATTGCGTCATCTAATTCCTCTCCATCAACCCATATTTGAGGTGTTGAATTTACTGGTAACTGAGATGGTAGAAGTGAATTTAAAAGCTGATCTGTTGCCAAAGGATATATCAAGCTTGGTCTGTGTTCAATGTCTGTCTTTTCACCATTCAGTTTTATGTTACATGGAATAAGATTATTGGATGGGTTAATTTGATGTTTATAGCTGCTCTTCCTTTCAGCCACTTCAGATATTGTTGTTTTACTAGTAAAAGAATTTGGGAATTTTTGATTTTCCGTCAGCAGCTGCATAGAATCTGTTGTATTTGTTTTGGGCACACATATAGGCTTACAACTTTTTCTACTCGTTAAACGAGTTGGTAACAAACGTTTTACAGATCTTGCACATACTTCCATCATAGTAAATAAGCTATTTTTCATGTTATCGGTCTTAGTAATTTTATCACCTCGAATTGTTTTACGATTAATATTGCGAGGTTTCCTGCCTGGCAATGGTAAACCACTTTTCTCTGAAGCCACACCAAGACCTGATTTTGTCCCACTGCCACCCCCTGTTGCTTCCATATCTTTACGTAGTGTCTTTAAGTATTTGTCTTCCATTAGCTGATTTTTCATGTACTTGTAATATGTATTAAAGTTATTCCCCACTATTGGTATCGCTAGACCAGTTACAATACATCCAGATATTGCTGTCAGTGAGCCAACAAAATAACCTGCTCCGCCTTTAGGGTGCATGTCACCGTAACCAACTGCTGTCAATGTGATTATTGACCACCAAAATGATTGTGGTATGTCAGGAAAGGTGTCATTCACGCGATATTCAGCTATATACATCATTGACGAGAATAAAAACATACCGTTCATCATTAAAAATCCTAATAATACCAATTCAGGTATACTCTTCTTCACTGTTAATATGAGTACTCTTAATCCACGAGAAATTTTTGAAATTTTGAATACACGTAATATTCTTAGTGCCTGTGTCATCGACAAAATATTCAGTAGCCAAAGATACCCGGAGAGTTCAGTTTTCATTTGCTCACTGTCTGTCACTGACTTTTTTGGATAATAGTAATAATAATAGAATAATGACATATATACCCAATAGCTAACTAATATCACCATATCAAATATTGAAACGATAGATGAAAGAAATTTCGGCTTATCTGGTGCAAGTAGAACTTTGAGCAGGAATTCAAGTGTGAATAAACAGTTTAACGAGATATCAAAGAAAACAAGACCTTCAGATGGTTCTGTTGAACAATCTTTTTGTATCTTTGGATTTGGACGCCATAATGAGTTATAACAAATGGATATAGGCGCATTAACAGTTTTATTTGCATGTGGAAATTGTTTATTTCTAATCACATCAGATGGAGTAGATTTATGTGATAAAGACTGATGTGACAGCTGCTTTGTAGGTAACGACTGCAATAAATGGTCAAGATGACCATTGTGAGAAATAGGTTCGAGTGAACCTGTTGGATGTAATTCTGCATTCGTTTGAATAATACTGGATCGTGTTCTGAAGACTTCGTGTGTGGATAGACAATAGCACATCACAGAGGCAATCATTAAAACAAGCAGAACAGATGCCCATATCTAAATAAGTGAAATAAAAGTAAGTAGTAATTTCAAAAATATATAGGAACATAAAACAAATGAAAGGTCAAACAAATTGTAAAAATACTCATCTGACTTGTCGCTAACAAGTGAACCTTACAAACCTAAGCATATGCAGTTTTCAAATTGTCAAAAAACGTTGAGGAAGTCTAAGTTAAGTGTAAATTCTGTGCTTTTCAGCCTATTCTCTTGATTACTTTGGTGTACATATTGCTGAAAAATCTGTATCAGAATACATCATAAGTATTATCTAAGCCTTTCTATATGTCACCAGTGCATATACTGTAAGGAAATAGTAATTCATTCAGTTATATTTACTTTATTTATTGTAATGCTCATTAGAACTGACCATCCTTTCAGCTCTCAAATGCATAATATGCCCACTGACGGTAATGCCTTAGACGTATAAAGTGACAGATTTGGTTTCTGTAGAGTTTCTCAGTGTTACTCAGTTCTGTATAGTTCACGTCATATTTCACTATCTACATAGTTTTTGCGGTCATTGGATAAGCATTCTACAAGTATAATAGAAACTTTTGCCACGACTGTCAACTGTATTATCAAAAGCAGTTCTGTACTTAATTAGTGGTTTTAGGTACCTCAATTTTGACTGAACAAAATGAGTCATACGATTATGTTTATAAATGTCAGTAAATGAATCAACAGATTTTCAGGAGTTAATGTTAAGCATCATGCAACGAAAATAAAGCTTTATAAATTAGGCGAAATCTACTGTGTATTCAATCAGAAACTGGAAATCGTCTATTGTTCCCAAAATTTGGTGTCCAATCGTGTCTATTCCACCGCCATCATTGTTCAACAAAAAGCTTCATAAATAAGTGGAACTGGCTGCGTCGGTTTCAGCTGTTGGTCCCTTGCCTCCTGGTATTTACCGGACAAAAGTTGAAAATCGTCTTCCAAGGGTGAAATGGAATAAGTTTGAATATTATTTTCATTACTTAAATAAGCCGATAGTTTGTAATAAGAAACTTGATAGACAGCATCTATTGCAAGTCTTTGGTAATATTCACCTAGACACTAATTCAAGAAGAAAAATATCAAGATAGTGTTTCGTTTTGGATTGTTCTTCTTTCTATGGGAAGGACAACTGTATCAGTGAATGAGATATTTTCAAGGAAACAACATAGAACTGATAATACATACAACTGCATACCATCACGACAGCGCAATTTTTTTCAAATTCCTTTTAGTTATAAGTGGAACATAGGGCTTCCTTCTTACAGTTTTAGTAGCCAGGATGGAGTTTCTAGCCTCACGTCCAACTTTAACTCTTTTGCGGATTTACTATCGGCTAGACATAGCACTTTAGTTAATTCATTTTAGGTTAGGCGTAAATGGAGACGAGGGTTAAATGATGAACAGCTAAGCAAATCACCCATACCTCGATTGATTTATTATCACAAATTATTCTGGTTTAAATTGCTCTAAGGTAAAATTTGTCATCACATATAACTATTAAATTTCAATACCTTCATAATTATAGTTATCCTACAGGTGTAAGAAGGAATACATATATATATGTATATGTTTTAGCTTGAAGATTGGTATTCTTAGTTGTTAGAGCAAATAGAAAGCAGTGTAGCAGCTACTCTTTTCTTTTTAATGTGGATTGGCACTTTAGGTAATACTGTTTTTCCATAAAATTCTCATTGGGGATTGTTTTGACTTTCGACATCATCTTTTTGTTGCATTAGGTAAAGTTAGCACATCATTAGTCACATTTTGAAGGAACATTTTTTGTCCATGTTATGGAATAATGGAAACCCTAGTGACCACAACGAATTCTTACATAATTTGTTGTTATTCTAATGTATAATGTTCGATTTTTGACTGTGCATTATTCTATTTCTTTTTTTATCCAGTACTAACAACGATATATTGTTAACTGTATATGTTAGTTATCTATCTGTGACTCTGTCTATCTTATTATCAGCATCCATGCACTTAATTTACCTTTTTGATTGGTTGATTTGGATGCAGTCCAAACACGTATTCTAGGTCTCCTTTAAATAGACTATTCAGGCATGCCTGTTTGTTTCCATAGCTTGTCACTGTTACAATATTCACTCGGTAATAGCTGTAACTGTCTAACAGAAATTAATGTTATCTTCAAAATAAGAGTTTACATATTTAGTAATGCGTGATTTTCGCTTAACAGCTCTTAATGCTTTGTAAATGCTGTTTAGGAATGAATATCAATCCTTACAGCTATTATCCATTTTGTTATATGAGGGTTGCTAACATGTACTTTTACGGGTTTAGGTGTAGTTTAGTGAGATGTGCCGATCTTCATATTCTCACTCTGGTAATTTTCTTATGTACAAACCAATTTACGAAGAACATAATGTCCAGAGATAAGTTGGATTTCATTCGATTGCTGATTCACCAAGGTTGGATATGTAGTCATTTCTTATTCGTACTAATGAAATATATATTGCAAAATAAATACGAATAAAATAATTACATGATTTCACTAAGAAACTTGAACAGAGCAAGAAAAAGAAATATGGCAGGATAATACATAACATAATATTTCGGAGATCCTTTTTTTCTGCTTAAAATCTAAACAATTTCAGAATATACGCATTAGAAAAAGGTCTAGGATATGCTTTTATCGCTTTAGAAAGTTTGTGATGGAGACGATAAGTAACATAAGTTCGGAATAAATGTGTGTATTTAAATTACGAAGTGTTAAAGACAAAAACTGACTATTTATATGATACTTAGACGACTATTCTTGAAAAAGATGGGGTAAATTTCAAAATGTGGACGGAAACAAAGTTTAACTGGAAACAGTATGTTGGTAAAGAAATGTGAATAGCACTTTAAGCACGATGGACTACATTGTCACAGTGATAAAAGTATGCTTGATCTGTTTTGGTAATTTCATATTTTAGTATTGTCTGGTTAGTAAGCAGTCTAAAAGAATCCGCCAATTGATAAAACTGAGTCTATACTACTGTTCTTCTACAGTCTTTATAGCTTTGTTCAAAAATTAAGCTATTCGAAAAACAAATTAAGAAGGATCTTGTCTATCGGTTGTGTGTAATTTAGCTGAAATTATACAAATAGTACTTCAATATCTTTAAGCTCCAAAATGCAAAGGAATTTCTTTTGTTCTCTGAACACTGTATGGAAACATTACGGTTACATTATTTAGTCTATATTTCAATAAATTCACTGAACTATTTGTAACAAATCCCAGAATTATGTTAGATTTATATTTTTTCTCTTAGCATGGTATTTTTTCTTTAATACAGTTTGAAGTTTTCAAGATCACCCATCAAAAGAAGTTATATTTGCATTTTTAAATCATTGCAATCATTAATATTATGCCATTTTATTCCCTGAATTATCAAAACTTAACTCAGAAAAGGCTCAACTATTATCAGTTCCTGATTTCAAGCGTAATCTTGAAGTTTACTAAACTTCATTATTTTGTCTATATAACAGCTTGAATGTTTTTGAAACATTAATTTCGTGCGGATATAATTTACTGGAGGATAGCTTCCAATATAAATATACCAAATAGCAACATTGCACACCCTTCTCGTGTTACTGATGACTCTTGTAGTATACTCGTTTCCTACATTGGACCAACAGTGATCAAATAACATTCATTTCGTCCAGATTTCGAACCCTTCAGCCGTGCACACCCATCTTATTCACTGGTAGTCACTGAAATCTATTACACTGGCTTGATGATCTTCATACAAGGGCAGTAACCAGAAATTGTAGGATCATGTTAGTTACTATGAATTGTTAATAAACAGAATGTGAGAAATTATTATGAATGGACCGACTGCTCAGAGCACTGCATTTGCAGTAAACGTGAGTGATACATAACCCAAGGTAGATCTTAAATTCTTACCTAATTGCATTATTTTGTTAATCCTACACTTAACTTATTCAGACCAACTTACTACAGTTTTGCATATTTTTTTGTTAAAAATTCATAAAACTAACACAATCCTATAATCCTGCCTTCCAGTATCTGTCTATTACGCTTCTTGCACATATAATCACAGATGTCTGTTTTATTTTGCCAACTTTACAACTTTTACGTTTTTTCTCCAATTAACTAATTCCTTTAATTATTCAGGTTGGAAGTAATTGACGATTACTGGGGAAATGAAATGAAATCCTTTCATCGTGCTTCATTTGTTGTCATTACCTTGTGAGTATTCACTAAAGATAGAAGTCCCTGTATCTGATGTGATAAATCACATCAATTATTTCATACTATGAATATTTATCTCGAAGTTAGTCATTATTGAAAAAATGACTGATATTCAAGTTCTTTGAGTTGGGTCATATGTTCACACTTCTGAACTGTCAGAAACCAAAAAGAAACAGATCTACAGTGGTTCTTGTTTTTCAGTAGTTATCTGGTATACCATTTTGATATAAATATGTTATCACTATGCCAGTGTGAAATAGGCTGAACGTAGTGTTTTTGGCAAAGTTTACTGTTCAACATATTTGAAACAATCATGGTAAACTATTTTTGAAACACACTGATCATTTTTAGCCATAAGCACAATGGAAACGTTTCAATCCGCTCACTTTTAGTAGAGTGTTATATCTTAATTGATATTAAACCTTGGTTGACGAAACCAAAAAGTAAATGAAAGAAGGTTACTGGTCTGTTTCCACAGATAAACGCTTAGCTAAGCCAAATCATGCCCTCACTGTAAATATTATGTTTATTGTTTGGTGCCACAAATATATCGTCATTCTACATTAGCGATTACATGAATCTATTACACCAGTACCCTATCTGTTTCTACTCGGTCTATCTAACCTGCTCTGTAATTAACTCACTGTGATGTCATGATCCTTCATTTTCCTCCACCTTCTAGCTTCCCATAACTATCAGACACTTTTTAGACCAGAACCATTTTTCACATGTTGTATTCTCTTCTTTGTATTGATACAGATTTTACACTGTGGAATGTAAATTATCTCTACTTTAAAAAAGAGACAACGGCATTTATGTAGTGCATACATGAATGAATAATTATTTTCAAATGTACACTGGCAATATGTATTAGTTATGTTAATTTTAATTCCATTACACCTTTAAGTCAGTATGGGTAAGCTAATGGTATGCCCACTATGTTTAATTAGTACACCTTTGTTTGATGGAAAAAGACGAATAGTTTTTCAGTAAGGCACCTATTGTCAAATGTTCATTCAGAATCATAAAATGAACACTCTTTTTTAGTAAATATTTCACCAGGAAACAGTTTTATTTTGCACCTTAGTACCTACTTAATTTTGTTGGCGAATCCCCTCTATCCCATACCTTTTTTATCTTCCCTTATTTCACTAACAAATCGTTAGTTCAAATGTTTATGAGAATAATGAGGACTAGTGGATAATGCAGACAGTGTGAAATGCTATGAGGTCTAGATATTTTTACTCATTATCACCATTATTTGTCAAAATTTCCCGATCTCGTTATTATTCTTCCTTAATATATTCTGTAATTGAATTATTATGAATAATGAAGTCTCAGATTTGCTGATAATACTGTCATTGCAGTTGATATAATATAGTTTTCTTTGAGCACACAATATATTTTATTCATTGTTGTACGCAGTGAACTAATTTCTCTTCCTATGAGAATTTTTTTTCAATTTATCATTAGGTCACGTAACAAATCAGTGACCTGCTTTACCCACTGGATTGTGGAAAAAAATTAGAGAAAATGGAGTGAAAATAAAATAAAAGGAAGGAAACATCAAATTCTGCTTCATATTCTGTGAACATCTTTTATCTGTTAAAATGGTGACTTGTTCTTAACTCTGGTTTCTAGCTTTCTTTCATGATTACGATGGTCGAACGTGAAAGATAATTTAATAGAAGCGAATGGAACCATTTAGTCCAGGTCTGAGGAAAACATGTGCCAATCACACCCAGAGCTTTTTTGATCGCATATTTTGGCCTTCATACCAGCTTTATCTGGATTTTGACTATTGTGACTATTAATTTTGCTGTAATAACAGTTTGAGCAGCTCAAAGGAATAAAACATTTTCGCAGATTTTAAACTTTAAGATCACTACGATAACATCGTCATATGCAAGTTGACATTTTTCGTAAATGAGATATGGGGCATGGTACTACACGAGAGCAAAATGACTGTTCTGTTCTGATACGCCTTTATTTATAGAAAACCACTTAAAAATATATCAGCCATGCAAATGTTACTCTGAATAGGCAGAGTGTTCCACACATTGACTTATATATCTATAAAGCCAGGTTTGTTAGGATTAGTATTCAGTTTATTTTCTTTGCGGTCAACTGTTCTGTTGGAAAAGAAAGGCGATTTACAGTATTTTAAAACAACTGTAATTGCTTTTGTTACTGTGATTATGACTGTCAGATGTTTATACCAATGTAAGTGATTGAAATGTGAATAAGAAGAAAAAGGGCCTGCAGATTTCTGAACTAAAGAACTATCGACTAATATACAGGGGCAACCAGCAACCATCTTTTTTGAATTTCACTTACTCAGTGACTTACTGAGTTGTCATGAGAACTGAGTTTTGTTGAGTTGCAGTTTTCTGGATTGATTTTAGTATATTATTTCTGGTCATAATGGTAATCATAATGTGTCTTAGTTTCACTGAGTTTTCAGTCAGTCAATATATCAATGAAGAAAACTAGTGTCCAACTTGCATTTGTTTTCTTAATTTTGCTAGGTTAGAATTCAAGTTTAACTCTTATGTACAATAACTTTTCACATTATAAAATACTAAAATATTATCTACTCAACCAATAATTTTCTACATTAAAAAGTTACACAGTTTCTCCCTATCCTGTGAAATTGATGTGAATCACTGTAGACAAAAAACTGGTTGTATAAGATTTCAAAAAAATGATTTTATCCCTCAGTCTCGAAAAACACTTTTATGCTACATAACTAGTCGAATGCAACATGATTTACATCTCTACTGAAATCAGCTTAAATTTCTACTTCATTTTAGTGAAAAGCAATCTGTAAAATTACTTTCATGTAAACTTGAAATTCATAGTCATTATTACTTAGTTTTACACTGCAAATGGAAGTGACCTTTGAATTCCATATATTTAAATTTCCATTTAAATAGTCCTAGAATTGATGTTGTCTGACATTTATATCACACATATTTGGGCCTGCTTTTAATCCCTGGTTGGAGATAGATGTCCCATTTAGTGTAGCTAAAATTCTGTTTTGCCTTAGTAATCAGTTCACTTTATAAATCTTACAACTTGATTGTTACTGTCCATCTGAGAGGTTTGCTTAAAATGAGGTCCGGTAGGACTGCATATGTAAAGATCTCCATTTACTATATGTGTGTGCATTATAAAAGTCTATGTAATTTCATCTGTTTGCATAACTTCTGTAAATTGATGATACAGTTCACTGTGATCCAATGTCAGATGTGATTTCATCCTAGAAATTCTTATCTGCTTTTTGGTACGTCCATCCCTTAGCCAGATATTTAGTCTGTGGAAAATTCATTGACATCAAGGTACATTTTTTCATGAACTGACATCAATTACAGGTCCACTTAAGACTGGACATCACTGAATGGCTTTATCTCTCTAGTTTCGGACTATTTTATAGCTCTCAATAACTAAGCTCACAAATTTCACTGGATGGCGGGGGCGTTATATTGGGAGTCAATAGGAATTGAAACCCCTGCGGTAACATACAAACCTGTTTCAGAGTGGCAACATGAAAACAGTACAAGGTAATTGTCCTATGCAAGATTATTAGTGAGCTCGTCCATTACTGTAATGTTCAACACTAAGAGTAAGCAGCTGCTAAGTGCCTCGTGGGTTTTAGGCATTTTACTAATATCGTTTGGTGTCAAAAGCTATGATGAAAATATTTACAACCCAGCATATCCGTTATCTGAATTTTATATCCATAAAATTACATCACAAAATAGTTGTTTCACAGAAAAGCACTGCGTATAACTAACTAAAATATATTAATTATAATTCTTCTATTTTCTCTTCTTCAGTGTACTTTCTAAACAGCAGGTAGTACTGTCTCTGACAGTTACTGAACATCATACATTTGGAAATAAGTGACAGTAAGCGTAAATTGTGCCTAAAAGCTCTAACCATACGTGCATGATTCTGATTGCTTTCTTCAACACAAAATTCTACTTTTCATTAGCTATTGAGACTTTTTTTTCAAATTTCTTCTTTTTCATTTTACAAGAACCATTTCGGCATTTGAGAACTCATCACGTAACCTGTTTTTCTGTATTCACTATATTCTGTCTTAGCATAATACGCTTTCATGCAATGTTTGAAAAAGTGGTCACCACCTATGTGATTATTCGAAACAGGAAATGAAACCTAGGTAATCGCATAATAGTCATTTCATAACTGAATATTATGAAAGTATAAAAAAGATATCAAAATAATGCTTAACATGGTCCAAAAATGATTATTTTTACATTTCCCGTCTAAATTTGGCAGCTACAACCTAAACACCAATTTCTGAGATATATTATTTCACCTAGAGTTTCACTGAGTATAAATATCCTATCTGAAACTCTTGTGATCAATGACGTCTTAAAAGCCTGTTCCGCTATATCACTTGCTAACAGATGTTCATAACATCACTTTCTAAAATCATTATGTTTCTTTCGTAGTACTTGGTAGAGTGTAATCATCACCCGATATAACTTTTGTATATTTGTACACCCACTTGATGGAGCTTATTCTCGAGACTTTCATCCAAGATATTTCCCAATAACAAGGGATTTGTTACTAAGTCAAGTAATTTATAAGAACAGTTTGTTACAAAGTAGTTGACAAACTGAATGTGACCCAATCATTCACTCCAGAAGACTTGAAAATGCATGTCATGATTCCTCATAAAAGCAAACTAGATTGACACAGATTGGTATGGTGCACGAACCGTTTGAAAATGAAACAATATGTTTAATGAAGCAACCAGAAAAAAGTGGGCATTGTTAAATTTTGTGTGCAGAATCAAATCACCTTGTTGTGATACTTCCCTCAATTTCCTAAGATTTGTATTTTTGTAGATTAGAGGATAATTACTGGGTCTTTGAAGCAATGCCTCTAATTGAATACTCATCTCTCACTAAATTGACTATACTTTCAACTAAGTAGTCCAAAGTCAAAAAAGAAGTGGGTTTCACTTTTAGAAACAGAACATGTAAACCAGAAGTGTTTTCAGATATACCTCACCATTATTCTTCAGTTGTCTCCAGTTACAAGCTGTTGTGCACAGCTTAATTTCATGAATACTTTAAAACACTTCCATGAATATTTCACTTTTTATTCCAAGTCTGCTGCACAATAGCCATACAACCAATAGGTGACAAATACATGTACATAAATACTTACCAGTTTTATAAGATAACTTGAGAACGTTTTAACATATAGTCTTTTACATTTTTGGTGTTTTGTTACTTCTTAGTTATCATTTTATGATATTCTCCAGAAAAATGAAAAATATTTCTTTTAATGTTCTGCACTAAATGTTCTGTGAAATAGTTTATTTGTGTAAGAAGTATACAGTGAAGACATCAAAGCAGATAGGACAGCGATTTTATGAATATATCACTGTTTGTGTTTCACTACTTTTATTGAGTGTTCATTAACTGCTATTCTAAGAAATAAAAATTAAATATGTTTCAAGTCTAATCACAGATCGAAATCAGTTACAGAACTTTTAAATCCACGGTGTACTGCACATATTTTTTGTCCTAATTCGGAAGTTTTCATTAGTACGCACTCAGAACCTCATTAAGGATCGAGAATGGGACCTTCCGTTCACTGGGGCTGGAATTCAGTAACCCATGAATCCAAACTTATGTCACTTTGTGATTTTAGCGTGACCACCAGTCAATGTCTTCGGCGAGTATTAGTCCGCATTGCCGATCCAGTGGATCCCACTGATCACGCAGTATTTATGATTGTATTATACTCAAACATTTCGTCGTGTGGAAAAATTCCAAGACCTTCGATTAGTCAGTTTATATAGTAGACAGTAGAAGATGCAAACTGATGTGCTCAAATCTAAATTTTTCACAGTAATCAATAGTGAAATGACCACAAATTCAGTACTCACTCAATTTCTCATAACTACAAAATCACTCGACAATGAATCAATATTATGTTAAATCACATATGTCAGGATACATGCAAATAATCACAAATACCAAAGTCAATTTAAATACTAACTAGTAATGACTAGAAAGAAAGCCTAACTAGTTTGGCTCACTTTTGAATGTAATCTGAGTGTAATATGTTTAATTTGTGTTCAACTTGTGTATGGCAAACGGAGATCATGGACTGAAGATTTCAAGTCATATTTTACTGCTGACTAAATGTCTATGTATGTTTAAGTGCATACACGCACATTTCTGGTAAAATTTACTCTTACATGAAATCCTCCAAGTATACACAAGTTTAACGCTGGTCACGAAACCATTCACTATCAGGAAATCAAAACTGGAAGATTAACATAAACTTGACCGATCGAACTCAGTTTTCACCAAACATTATTAAATATATTAATTTCTCTACTTACTTTAGCAGCTAGCGAAGATGTTGGGTGGTCCATGAATAACCACATTTGATATCTCCATTTCTTCCAGCCTCTTGAAAATTTAACAAGATTTTGCATTGAGTCTATATCTTCAAAACAGTCACGAAATAAGGTGTTCTTTGTTCGTTTTTCTTCATCATATCGCATATAAGCAGGCATACAACAAGGACCAATCAAAGCTTCATCAATACCCCAGAATATTAATTCTTTACGCACAAATGGACCACATATACTTGATGGTAAGTGTAATTCCCCCGTCCTGTAATAATCTAGTACAAAACGGAATATTTCTGGATCTCTATCATAAAAGTAAACAGTTGGAGGTGTTGTTACAATAGGAGTAGGTAATGAGGAGAATATATTGCTTGGTGTTGAGGAAACAGATGCATTAAATGATCGGCATAAATCCACTCCATGTGAAATATTTAATGAAGGATTAGGAAGTCCAGATCCTCTGTTTCTACAGATTGAAGAAGCTGACTGTAAATTCATATTTCCTGCAAGCATAGAAGCTATATTCTCCGGCAGAATAGATGCACCACCAATTAAGGCACCTTCATTTGGTCCATTACCCACTGCTCTGCCAGATGTTTGACATGGTGATAAATGGTTTGAATTTATTCTTGATCCTTCATTAACTGGTTTCACAAAGTCACCACCTAAGTTTGTTTGAGCTGAATAATTGGAATTTGACTCTTGATTACTTGTTCCTTGAGTAGCAATTAAGTATAACCGACTATCAGGTAATCGATAAAGTGTCGCTCTTCTGGTCACAAATAAACGACCACCAATACACAGACATATTAAATCACCGGGTTTACCAGAACTCTGTGATGGGCCAACCATTGTCCTATCGTTGCTTGTTTACTGAAGCGGGTCCATGAATTTCCTCTCTGTTAAATTAGCAGCCATCTAAATAAATAGAAAGGGATCATAAATTATTTAATTCTGAACGTCTTAAGTGATAAACGCATAAAAGTACTGAAATTAAGAACCCATCACCAATTTGCAATCGAGACAAGTTTAAATGATCTTAAATTAGGTCTATTTGTTTTCAGTAAACATTTCCGAAGATTTGAATCACAAGATTCTTATTATCTAGAAAGCCACTGTAATTCAGCATCTTTTAATAAACCTATCCATGAACAAACCATTGAATTGAAACAGCGTTTATGTCAATCTAGGTTTAAATATAGGTAGACAGAAATTAAATTTATATCATTCGTTGCAAAAAAATAACGGTAAAATTCTAATCTATATTTTCCGGAAAATATGCAAAACAATTTTTTCCTCCCTTTTGGATGACACTGCTCCTGGTGAATATATTATAAATTTATATTTTGAGTCCTCTTTCTGATCGATTTCCTCCATCTTCTTTTGGTCAGCGAAAAACATAGAATGCATTTATTTGTTAGGAAAACCGAAATAATTGTTCTAACCTAGTTTGAGATCATTAACAGCGCACATCTACAAGTCTGTCAAAAATTTAACTCAATGTAGTTCTGTTTAACAAATAATGTCATTTTGTGAAGAATGGCATCTTCAATTCAATGAAAGACTAAGAAACTCTATATCTCGCAATCAGTATTTCATTGAAACTATTTAACAGTTCACACATTTATTTCCGTATTGAGTGTAAAGCTAAATAACAACATTTTACTGGACAGTAGATTACTTCACATAAAAAATAATAATGTTTCTAAATGAAAATAACAAATTTTGTTTTCTGCATGATTTTATTTAGTGTGATTTATTTTAGCGTATGACTAACAAAACGTAAGTGTTATTTCGTCGTTGAATTTATTCTCAATTAATCGTATCTACTAACTGAACTCAATATTTAAATGTTCTGGCGTTCAGTAAGAAGGATTTAACTAGTTTTCTAGCTCAACACAGTCTTATATTGCTGCATGTACTTGACAGTGTTGTCATGCTTAAACAAAGAGACTTTATCAATACAGTGAGTGTGATTCTTATCTCAATTGAATAAAAACAGTAATTGTAAAAGCTCTGTGGCTAATGCAACTGTTTGATCCACAGAAGCAAAATGATTGGATTTGTTTGAGATATGTTCTATTCCTTCGCTTTCATCGTGCCTATGATAAAATCATGATGGCATCGAATTGGTAAACAGCGAATCAAAGAGTGTGGCTCAATGATAGAATACTCACCAGCCATGTGTGTGGTATGGCTTGGGATCTCGACCGACGCACTCTTAAACCACATCTAGTTTACCAGGCAAGAAAAAAGGAGAAGGTTGGGCGTAAGGCTATCAACACCACCACCACCATCGAAACTTCAAATATTGAACACGTATTGTTTAGCTCTTTGCACATTCTATTGGATGTGCTTTTACTTACAGTTAGGTAAGGTAATGGAAAAGTAAAACAAGACAAATGAAAACGAGGTAAGGAACTAGACAAGAAGTGCTTACTGATATTAGCCAGCATGCTTACAGATGACACTTCCTGTCTGAAAGAATACATGCTGCATTAAAGTCTTAGTAAGATCTCACGAATAAAATGAGACTTTTGCTATAGATAAAATGGTAAGCCAATACCAGATCCTGGAGAACACCTAAGAATGCTAGTACGTCCATAGTTGACTACTGAAAAAAGACATTTTAATCAAACCATTGACTGCAAAAGTCAGAGTTTATTTTCCAAAGATGGAAATAAAATTAATTACTGAAAATAAGTGAGCACTTCTTTCGTGCTATCAAAAAAGAGCAGCCACAAGGTGGACAAGGTGGAAGATTCATGGTTGTGAATGATAATTTCTATACAGCTCTAAATGATAGGAAGTCAGTTTTCATGAGACCTTGTCTTCTACATAAGTTTAGAAATTCAATCAAAAGTTATTTTAAATGTGTTTCCAAAAGTTAGATAACACGCTTTTAGTCTAAATTATTACAAGCTGTCAAAGTGTCACTGACACACTATGATGTAAAATGGATTTAGGTATCTGAGGTCAACTTTCAACTAAGTCATTCTACATTATCAAACAGTTACTTTTAATTTTCACCAGTGAATTTAAGATAATTTAAAATTTTAGTTTTGTGAATTAATAAAATGACAAGATGGCAGTTGAGACCAAGTCTTCATATTATCAAAAGTGTATCTGAAGTATTAGTGCATTCTGTCGTTTAAAATAATTGTGAGATAGTATTTGAGAAGTAAAAGTAAATACATACAAGAGGTAAACATGCTATTCTACAGCTGAAAAACGTTGTTTTTTTTCTTCAGTTTTTATAAATACCTTCAATGTTGACAGGTATTAGAACACATCGTTTAAATATTTAATATCGCCAAAGTCAAAATCTTACACAAATAATTCAATCAGTCAATATAAAGTAACTACTGTAGTGTTATTTAGTTCCCAGTTACCTTTGGTTTCTGTCAAAGCAACTACTAGAAAATTCCGTACTGTCTTTGTAACGAGCGGCAACAAGTACAAAATTTAGGTTCACGGCATTTTTTAAGTTGAATTATTATTATTTGTTATCACTTCAGAGTGCATAGTGATGAAGAGTATACTAGTTTGATGACCACGATACGGACCTTTGAACATCATACTTCTCAATCTAGTTCAGTCAACCATCATGCAGGAGGTAAAATGTACCCTATTAGCATGAAGTTTACGGTTGTGATTGAAACACTGGGTGATTTTCAAGGTATAATCAGTTATGTTTAGGTTGTAGTAACGTCTTGCTGGCTAATTCCATTAACCATAAAACCCAAAATCCAGAGTTTTGTAGCTGTCATCTTCAGCCGTCTGAACTGAAAACATAAAATCTGTTTTATCCTAGTTGACTGCTAGTTAGGGAAAATGATGTTTGATAATTTAACCTTACCTTGAGTCTCTTTATATTTGTAAATCTTTATGATTCACTTTAGATAATTCTTTGCTTTTTACACAGGTTGAACAAATCAAACTAACTTTATTTATTTTATTATTCTTTAGTTTTGTATATTCGGTCTTAGGTTTTTTCCTTTGATGAAGCACAGCTAATGCTCAGAAAATAATGTTTTCATGAGAAAATCAGCGTTTTACACTATCTATATATACTTCTGTCGTAGTGATATGCATGAAGACAGTGGGGCAGTTGGCAGTGGTGTTGGTGTTGTGATGACAGTTGTGCCAGTGATATTCGAATTAATTTGTCGTAAAGGAGAATAATCCTTCCTAAAACTGTTAAAACCGACAACGCTTGCTACTATCCCTCGCAGGAAAGATATGCATCGGTAGAAATGTACACAGATAATAAATGTGTTCAAAACAGCTTTAAAAATAGTGAAATAAAAAATAAAAAAATTATTTGTGTATTGCACATATAATTACTTGTTAAATATATATAATTTTTAGGGCATGATAACTGTAATTAACCTCATCTAGTCTACCAGCTGGTCCAAAGTTCGAGAAAAGAGGAAGGTTTGGTCGTGAGGCTACTGACACTAACCCGAAAAATCAGTCAAACTGCTACGGATACTTCAACGCTCGAAACATTATTAAGAATACAAAAAACATATAAAACAAACTTATACTTCCCTGGAGTTAGAGAGGAAAAATGACACAATAGGCTGGTGAAAGCCTTCGGGAAGCCAGTCAGACATTGTGACTTACTTCAATGAAGGCAAGATGAAGAATGAGGATTTTAAATATCCGTACAACATACGAAGCTGGGAAGGCTGCCTAGGTGGCTAAAAAAAGAGGAGGTATGCCAGAGAAGTGTTGAATATATGCGAGAGCAGACACAATGGAAATGGACTGTCAAAATTGTCAACTGAAGAGTCAATAGTCTACTCCGGTAACCCAGACAACAACCACAGGCAGGCTCACTGAGCGGCTATCATAGTGTCATCAATAGCAGTCAAAGCCCTAATGCATTGAGAACCAATCTACTCCAGGATTATAGCAGTTATATTCAACACAAAATGGAAGGAAGGAAGGTTACAATTATCCAATGCTACGCACAGTGATGAAAACAACACGGAAGAAGAGAAGAAGGAAGAATTCTATAGACGACTACAAACAATAATGGGCAACATTCCAAATGGTGACATTAGAATCCTCATGAGTAATACGAATGCCAAACTGGGAGCAGACAATACGGGAAGAGAATTCATCATAGGCCGAGAGGCTCTCGCTCGGAGAAATGAATGAGAACGGAGGACTCTTCACAGACTTCTGCGCCTTCATGATTTGGTGATTAGAGGCAGCGTGTACAAGTACAAGAATATGCACAAAGCAACACAGACTCCGCCTGAAGGACACACCAAAAGCCAAACAGACTTCATTTCAATGCTGCTCAAGGAAGTGGAGACGCAGCCTGCTGGACACAAAGTCGAGAAGGGGAGTAGATGTGGGCTCAAACCATCATCTAGTTCATAGGACCTTGAAGGTGAAGCTGAAATCCTTCAGGATAACTGGAGATGGACTACAATTCAAGATCAACAGCCACAAACTGAAGCACGAATCCACAAAAGACACCTTCCCTGTAGCCATCAGAGAGAAGTCGTGGACACTACGTGGCACTACTGAGGAAACCTGTGTACGAGAACATTGGAACCAACTCTCTGGAGGTGATGTTCAAGGAGACGTGTACAACCGTTTTAGGCAGGAAGAAGAGGTGAGACAAGGAGTGGCTCTCAACGGATACCTGGCAGCTATTAGAAGAGAGGAGGATGGTGAAAGAGAAGATGAATTAATGCAAAGATGGATAACTGATGGAGAACTAAGCTGAGTTCAATGTTTTACTGACTGGATAAAGAAGTGAAAGGGAGTGCTAGGAAAGAAGACAGTCAGTTAGACGACACACTGGCTGGCAACTGAGGCAGAAGAGGCAAGCCGCAGGTAAAAGAGACCTCAGAACATCATATCAGATAATCAGGTCTCTCCCAGGGAAGAGGTTAACACAGGAGAAAAAGACGGTCAATAGAACCCATTTACCAAGGAGGAGAGACATTTGAAACAATCGGCTGATCACTTCAGAAAACTCTTCAATCGACCATCACCTTCCACCCACCCATAAATACCACTAACTGCAGGCACGAAACTACCTGTGGACACCAACCCTCCAACGAAAGTGGAATTTACAAATGCAACCAAGCCACTGAAGTCCGGCCAGGAAGGCAGCACTACTGGACAGAATTCCTTCGGAGTCACTGGAAACGGACCCAGAGACTTCAATGAATGTGCTGACGCCAGTATCGTAAAATGTTTGTAAGGAAGGAAGGAAGAGAAGGTGCCTACAAACTGAAAGGCTGCCTTGTCAAACTACCAGAGGAGGGCGACTTACGCCTCTTCAAGGACTGGCTAGGAATCATGCCCTCGTCCACACCAAGCGAAATCCTAAGTCGCGTCAGTCTACAGAGAATAGAGCATGCACTGGATGCAGAACTCCACCCCTCACCGGAACAAGCTGGATTCTGGAAAGGCGAATCATTCACTAACCAAATTGCAGCTCTACACCTCACCATAGAACGGAGCATAGAGTGATAGTCAAACCACTCCCCAGCTGAATTTCATCCACTTCGTGAAGGCTTTCGACAGACAGTGTTGACCCAGAAGTGATTTGGAAACTGCGTCAACACTATGGCGTGCAGTGCCCAAACCTTGATCAACTTCATTCAGCGGCTGGCTATATAATGATGCCACGAGTCGGGTGATCCACAAAGGACAAGTCATCGAAGCGTTCGAAGTGAATTCAGGATTAAGACGAGGCTGCCTATTGTCACCTATGATATTCCTAATTGTAGTGGACCGGACTATGCGTTAGACTGTGTGTTAGGAGTGAGAAGTTAGGAACACGTTGGAATGACCGGCAAGAAGATTCTAGAAGGTCTGGATTTCACGTGTGAATGATTTATGTCTGATGCCACATAAATTCGGAGACATACAGACGACAACCATCAAACTAGCAGAGGAAGCAGAGAAGACAGGACTGCAGGTGAACATAGGGAAGACGGAGGTGATGAAGACAACCAACCTACAGAAACAGCAACAGCAACAACAACCAGCACCAATCACCAACAACGGGAGAGATTTGAAAGAGGTCACTTCCTTCACTTATCTAGGAAGCATTCTTTCAACCACAGGCGATAACATGGATGAAGATGTCAACGCTAGCCAGAATCTGAAAGGCAAGGCAGACATTCGTCACTCTAAAATCAATTTTGCAATCTTCTGCACTCAGCCTGAAGAACAAGATTCGGATTTTCAGCACCAGTGTTAAGTCAGTCAGTTCTTCTATGTTGGTTGGAAGGTTGGCACGTCATGAAAAGTATTTCTCACAGACGACTGCAGACTTTTGTTAATGGCTCCCTTCACTGGCTCCACATTGAAGAGCGAATGCTGACTAGAAGTAATTAGCAACAGGAAACTATGGCAGAAACCAACCAAGAGTCAATCGCTCATTAAATATGTAGGAGAAAATGGAGATGGATCGGGCGCATACTTTGAGGAGGCTGTCGAATGATGTCGTGCACCAGGCTCTCGAGTGGAATCCCAATGGGAAGCCACAAGTGTGTCGTCCAATTTTGACATGGAGGAGATCGTGCGAGAAGGAGATGAGAGATTATGGGGAATCGTGGACCCAGCTAAAGAGGACACCAAACATAGAAGAAAGTGGAGCTGTATTGTTGCAGTGCTATGTTCCACTCGAAACACAAGGGAATAATATTAGTATTGATAAATTAATACTGAAATTGAAATTAAATGTGGATTGTTTCAAGATTCAAACATCAGTCTCGGAATTATTATTTGAGTGCCTTACCAGATGGAGCACCCCGTCCATCTGCTAATTAGTTCAAGATTTCATTTCAGTCACTACCTGCCCAAACAGTAATCCGCATATTGATGATTCAAACACCTTATTTTATTTCATCTTCTATGATCAAGTCATGGCTGTCACTGGTGACATCGTCCTGAAATTTGTTCTTGTTTTCAAACGGATCCAGCCCGTTTTCCCATTGCATACACCAAGATAATAGGTCTCATTCACCTAAAGCATGATGACGCCAAAACCGTAAGCTGTCTTTATCTTAAAAATGGGTATTTGATCACTAAAATCGCACTGTTAAGAAAGCTATAGTGTTATATATATATATATACATTTTCAATGTGGGCTTGTTAACTTCTCTGAGTGTCTTAGTACTTCACCTGTGCATATTTTTAGCCTGAGTGATGTATCCAGTTTATTTTGATGTCTCCTGCAACTTTAGTCAAAGTTTATTTTTACAAATAGTTGCTGCAAGCCTTGGGTTACTTAACTGTGTCTGATTGAAATCTTGTAGTTTGGTTTACTTTTCACCTAATTTTTTGGTGACTATAAGTTCAACTTTTGTGAACAAAGTGATTTATCTATAGATTTATTTTTTTCCAGTATTACAGATACTCCAATCATAGTGCCTTATAATTTATTGCCTTTTAAGCTGTCCTCTGGCAGCATCCCATTCTTTACTATTAACAGATACAATTTTCAGATAGGTTTTAATATAGAGAAAACAAAAACACATTGTTATTTCTAGGTAGTCTTTCTTACCTTCCTAAATTCCGTGTTGTAAGATGTCTGCATGACAGTAAATTTTAAAATATATTGAAAGTATTTAACAAACACGGATTTTCCCATTAGAAAATTGATTTGCATCTTATTGTCAAGAGTTAGAAAGATTTTTAACTATGGTACAATCGATGATGAACTGGAGAGATTCAAACAAGACCTCATTCAAAATAAATGCATTAGAAGATTCATAGAGAAAAAAAAAACTTAAGTACAAATCAGAAGCCAGAAAAAGTTCAAGCGGTGCCGAAGTAACTGCTATTCATGAATGCTGAATTTGGAGGCAGTACTGCTACCTGAATTCTGAGGAACTGCCCGTCAGGATCTGTGAGCATAGCCTTTTTCATGGTTAGGCTATTCATCAAAATCTACAGTCGACAAATGATCAGCAGACATATGGTGGCCAGACGGCCATTTCGGGCCACGTCATCGCAAGTTTATAAATTCACTTGTTCTTGTCAAGCTAGTTATACTGGCCGCACAAACAAAATAAGTGAATAACATCATTCAGTGAGTTCTCCTGTGCCTGGTGCATTTAGGCCACACAAGTTCGCTGAGGTCATTTCCCGAAATTATCAACAAAGAATGGCTGAATGGTAGGAAGGGTATTAGGTTGCGACAACTGTGTGTGGCGGAGATACTAGCCATCCATCAACAAAACCCGGACTCAGTGTGCAGAAAAGGTTTGCCTGGTCTTTTATCCTACCATGTTCTTGAACAATTCCAACAGTGGTGTGAACACGGGCAGTAATTTTGCTCGAAATATTACCAATAACAAAACTTATCATTGTGTGTAAACTATTGAAATATACGTGTTTGCTTTTATTTTAAGTAATGTATTGCTTAATATCAATCTAACATGTCATTATTGCGCATTTTACTGCCTTTCTCATTCCTTTTACACTTATCAATTGAACACTAAACCACTTTGCATCTCATTTAATAGCCGTTTTCACTCTTTTAAATTTCACACCTTAACTCCATTATGTTGATTGTTATTATTATTTTCCTTGTCTTTAGAAACCACTTCTGAATAACTGTATCAATTATCTCACACACCTCTATAACTAAATAATATTCTGCTATATGTTCTAGTAAATATAAATACGATTGTACAGTCTTTGAAGAGGAGTTCACTGAAAAAGAAAATTTTCTTTGCTTAACTGTCTTTTTTGTTCTTGACTTAATGGGCAGTTTTTGTCATTTCATGAATGCCAATTATGAAGAAAAAGTGATGTCAGGTCCCCGTTATCGAAAGTTCTATGAGATTAATGTCACATATTCTTCATCTTCTTAGTATCCTATCTTTCATTCCTCCAGAAAATACTACGATTTTTAATGTTTACTCATCAAAAGTTTATATACTAAACACGGACTGCTTTAGAGACTTGTAAGTCACTAGTGTTATGATTTTATGGCAAAAATCAACATTATATTTCCGGCTACACTGCCATTCATCCTAGCTTCTGCCTAGATCTTCTTAGTTATATTACCATCAGTAAATGTCATGATAAATATACTGTAACATTTAATTAGGAATTTTCAAGTAGAACGAATTGGATATCTTTCTGCATTCAAGTGTGTTTATTATTTTACATAAAGGTGGATATGTGCAAATGGAGAAAAGCGATGTTAATATGTGTTGTTCGTCTTCGTCTTATTATTACTCTCTTTAATTTTTTAATCGGCTTTCAACTTACTGGTGTGGATATCTTGTAGGTGATGGGAAAATGTTAGAGATTAGTCTGTGCTTCAGAACGAACAGCACTGTGTCACCTGATAAACTTTAGATTTCCATTTTACTTGAAAAATTTGAATGAAGAGAAGATATCAAGTAGTAAATTACTCTGCGAATTCTTTGCATTAGGGAGTCATTTTGTTTCAGAGTAGAGCTTTTATTATAGTTAAATTATTGATAATAGTAATAGATTGCAGGGATTTGATTAGTATTAGGTTTGATTGGGAACTGACATCAGTTAAAGAACCAGTGGAAAACCAAGGGGGAACACTAAACAGCTGTTTAATCCTTTTGGGACTCTTCAGCATAGTTCATCTACCGGGATTCGAACCAAGGTCCTCCTGGTTACAGGGCAGAAGTTAGAATTCATGGACCATTGCATCGGGTCCCATTTGTTGAATGATCTAATTTTCTTACGAAGTACATGCCTGAAACAATCAGTCAATTACAGCTGTCTTAATGGTTCACTGTATTTCCCTTACAGATAGCTGATACTGAAATCACCTAGTGGCCGATATTAAAGTTAGTTATGCAAAATACATATTGATTATTTTCATCGGGCCCTCTATTGTTTGATTTTTGCAGGGGGAAAGTTACATTTTACGATAGTTAACAAGGTAAAATAAGGTGAACCTCTGAATGCTGACAGGTAACATATAATTTTATCCAAATGTCATTATGATGAATTCCGTCAAGGGAAATGGGTGCAGAGTCAAGAAAATTAATGTCTATGAATTGATTTACTGATTTTGGGAAAAATATTTCTTCCCTTCATCTTTTTTGTCCAGCAAACAAACTGCAGGATAAAGTAGTTTCATGAAAAGACAAGTATTCTGTGAAAACAAATAAGAGCGTAAACAATTATGGTATGGTAAATAAAATGTAAAACAGGTGGATCATCTTGATGGAAGAAGAATAGAACTTGGGCACTGTGGTAGAGTATAATTTATTTGTTAAAAGCTAACAGTAGTACAACATTATTTACTGATCACCTTTCGGGAAAAATTTACTGGCTAAATCATCTAAATGGTATTCGTCCATATAATTCTATTACTTCTTATCCTTTGGTTTTATTGACAGTAATATTTTTCATATCTCTGGTATTGGCATAGCGCTCTTCCTAATTAACATGTTAAGTGTAAGCTCAGTGGAAAAAGATTCATTGATCAATCTCTCCCTCCACCTATCTATACCAGTTGTGAGAACTGTGACTCAGTCTCAATCTATTATGTAATTGTGTGTTGGTAAATGTATTGCTGTTGCTGAGTTTTCTCCAGATTATACACTTAGCTAAATACCTATGTTTTGATACTTTGACGACCCACAATCTGCTACTGGATTATCTTTCATAAGTAATAATAAAATTACTATAAATCCGACGTTAACTGATTGTTCACATGAAAATATTTTTTCTGTTTGTCATCAGCATGTCTTTTAATCCTGGAATGTTGCTCTCACTGATCTATATATTCCCTTGGATTTTAATTCCATATTCTGAATAAATTTGTTAGCAGAATCGATGTAGCAGCTGAGTTCGAAAACTTATTCTACAGGTGAGCGACCTAAGTTCAGCTGATAAGGACAAAAAGAGATGGTTCAAATCTTAGTTGATCGATGTTGCAAATCAACACCTCACCTCACAAACGTCATGTTTCAAAATCCTTTCTGAGGAGCCCCAAATCGCACTGAAAGCCCTAAAAATAATGACTAAATCGTCGCACTGTGACCTTATAAATGCTCAGGGGTGGTATTGATGGACAAAGAAGACTACGTTAGAAGGATGAAAACTGTCTTAAATGACTTGTCTAGGTTTGAAGTGGAAGACTGGAAGAAAGATAAAACAGATTTAGTTGGAGAGAGCATCACAAACGTATTGAGTTTTCTCCTAAAAAAGAAACCCATTGATAATGATGATTTAAAACACCCAGTGTGCCGTTTTCCCTGCATGTAGGCCTGCTGAAAATACACGGAGGACAAGTCCTCTTGAAACTTTTTATCTCTATAATCAACTAACCTCAGCACAAAGTCACTCGTTGGCTTGCAGAGAAGTTGAGAGTTATTCATCAACGGACAGCCGCGAGTACCATGAAAGACTCATCTCATTTCACTGAAAGCTTGAACCACATAAACGTTTCCAAAAAGTTCATGAAGTCTTTTGATGTAATATCCTTTTTCGCAAGGATCTCGGTGAATGAAACCATCGATATCATTTGTCAGCTTTCTGACATTCTCCCACTCCCTGGGTCGGAATTCAAACGCCTACTGCTAATATGTACCATGGATGTGCAATCGCAACTTGACAACACTCTTCACCGCCAAATACATGGTGTAGCTATGGGCAGTCCACTTAGCCCAGCTTTGGCAGACACCTTCACGTCTAACCTTCAGAGAACAAAAACTGAGGCCTGAAATCGACGAAACAAACTCTTATTGTCGATATGTTGATGACACATTTGTAGTATGTTATAGTGAAACTCATGCATCCTACCTACTAGTATTATTCAACGATGCACATACAAATATTGAATTCACTATGGAATAGGAAAATGTTGGGAAGTTATAATTCCTTGGTAATTCCACGTGTTGCCTGGGAAATGGTAGTCTCCATAGATCAGTTTACCAGGAGCCTACACTGAGTGAACAATACTTAGGTTTTAATAGTTTTTGTCCAAATAACCGCATACCAGAACCGGTCTAAACCCTGCTTTATGGAGTCAGGAGAATATGAAGTAATCTGTTAAATGGTGACTACTAGTGGAACCCGGAATATGCATTAAGTTCTATTTGGAGATCGTCACCTGGATGTAGATGCATCACCTAGTCAGTGATGATGTTTCCATTGCGAATCGCCCATACTAGGAGCTGACATGTCCACTAAAGTTGTACATTTTGGTTCAGTCAGCCAATGGTTCTCTAACCAATGTCAGCTCTTGATAAAATCCTGTAACCAATCAAATCCCTACAAACCAACACTAGAAAATTAAAAGCTAATTAAAAATCAGGGGAATACGCTCTACAGAGGAATTAGAGGAAGAATTTCTGATTCTCGAAAAGATATTGGAAAACAACGTTTACCCTCAGAAATTCATAAAACATCACGGAAGATTTGAATGCTGAAATGCTAAACAATTCACAGTGTAAAAGAAGTGTATCTTCTTTCAACTCCATTCTAAAGGTGATCATATTGCAGGAGTAGTTAGCAGAAAATTAAATACCTTACAAGCCAGATCAGTTTATATTACTGATTGTGTGATTTATCAAAATAAAATCTTATCCATAATGGAGTTATACTCTACCACAGTGCCCAAGTTTTATACTTATATTACTAGACAGAACCTATCCTGTGGCTAAGTTGGTTTCCGCTTATCAGACAACATGCTCTTTAGTGCAGTCACAACTTGACAGATAACATTCTCGTGTTAACTCTAATTGTGTATACAAATTTACATGTGTCTGACGTAGCAGTTACATTGGGAGAATAGAAAGAAGGGCATACCTCTGGTTTTCTGAACGTGTACCGAAAACCCATGTCTCGGACCAACGTCTGAAGTCAACAAAGGCTTGCAATAGTGCCGATGCCAGACATCTCATCAATACAGGTCATGAGATGGGCATTACGAAAACGTTTAAAATTATCAGTAGTCCCTCGTTGCCATGGTAACTGGATGTCTTTACTCTCTCTCTCTCTGATCTGATTACTTAACCTTTGGCTTTAGCTCTCCTCCATTTGATATAGCGCAAATATACTTGTCTCTTGTTTTTATGATTTGAGTTGAATTCACCACACATTTACTCAGTTTATTAGCTACTGGTTATCTTATTCATCTGTAGTCTTCACTGCAAAACTTTTATGCTATTATACTCAAGTGTTCATTCTTATTGAAACTTGGACTTTCAGGATATAAACCAAACAAGTGTAATTTCTGAGCATTTCATATTCAGTTTGCATTCTACTGTCAACTGACATTATGTAATATTTGCGATTATTTTAAAATTGTTCTGTAACTAAACTTGATAATCTCTTCAGTCTGTACGCAAATGATGAGAAGACAACGAAACAAATGATAGCACCACCATATTTTGCAGAAACCGTTGTTTTTGCTTTATTCAAATTAATATCCTTTATAAACTCTTCTTCATATGTTTAGTAACGCCACTTCTCACTAATGATTTTGACGCAGTGTGACGTAGCCTGAAATGGCACTCAGTATTGGTTGCGTGATAAATAAGAACATGTTACAAACATACCTCTTCGTTTGGATAACAGCACTGATAAATCAATAACAAATATTTAGAAATAATTTGGTCACAGCAAATATATGTATACACTAAGGAACATATGTTATCGAAATAACAATAGATTTTGGGCAAATTAGCAGATAACAGTCTCTTCATTGAATTAAACCATTCGTTAAAAGCACACAGTTATGCAGTATTATTTGCTGACAATATTTCGAGAACAGTTCATTGCCCATAATGACATCAAGGCACTTACATAACTTCTAAACTTCATTTACATAATTCTATTATTTCTTATCCCTTGGTTCTATTGATAGTAATATTTCATGCAATTATAAACAATACGTTCTGCTCAAAACGCTATCAGTAAATAATACCGAATAATCTGTCTAAGTACATCAAATTCTGGAATTATGTTCCTTATACCTATTTATAACTCTGAGTAATTCTGAAAAAGTATGTCCCAAAACATTTTGAAACTTATAATTTGAATTTGTTTAGGATGTATGCAGTTGATGAGTATGCACGAAATAAAACGAGCTCGTATTATCCTGCAAATATGTTCTTTCTTTCTCTCTTCAAACTAATAAAGGGAACCGGTTGTATGAAATACCGTATCACTTTGTGTTTTATATAGGATAAAATTACTTTATAACAGTATACTTCCATCTCTTATTTTCCTTAACCAGTGTCGTCGGTGGGACTCGTAAAAAACAAAACTAATGCTTACAAACCAACTATAGAAAATTAATCTGATGCTCGCTATTAACTTGTTACAGGACAGAGTTTCCTGGAGTTCTGGTGAGAAGTCATAACCAGTGAGGTCCATCCCGCCGAATGTGAGGATGGATGTCCCGCCGATGACATTGGTTAAAGTCACGCCAAATCACGAATTGGTAGAAGTTAGAATTCATGAGCTGGCCACTGAATCGAGTCCTAGTGGCTGGATGGTATACGAGCTTGCCTTGTAACCGGAAGGTCCGGAGTTCGAACCCCAGGGTGCATACTTCCGATGACTCATAAACTAAGATGAAACAGCTATCCAATACTACCTGGTTTTCAATGGTTCTCTAACTAATACCAATCCGCATCAAACCGTATGTATTCCTTAATGTTTTAGTCATTCAGTTGCGTTCTTGGGTCGCAAAATGTGTTCACACACGTTTTTATTTTGCTTTGCTATATTATAATAGGAAATATGACCAATTTTATGAAAGGCCTCGCTTCTTAGCTTAAAAATATCATCTAAGAGGCGTGCACTGAGTTGGTGGAATCAAGTCAAATTACCATTCAACCATCTTCTCGGAACACTGAATGACAGGAAAGAAACCACTGAAAAAAAGAAGCCAAAAAATATGGCTTTCGTATAAATTTATTATTCATAGACGTTCACTTCCGAAGTGATATGCTATTTAGTTTATTATGCATAAATCTTAGAATCTAATGGTCTAGATTTAACCTTATCACTTTTATATTACATAGTTTAAGGTAGAATTTCATCATAGTCTGTTTTAGAAAACTGAAATTCTCAGGTTACAATAAGTGACATACTTGTCACTATGAATGGAAATTAAGAATGTAAATGAAATTACATTACAGAATATACTTCTGGTTATTGTGAGTAGGTGGAAACCGAACCAGTCAAACGGCCGTGTCATGTTTCGATCATTTAGATCTGTTCGACGTGGATTGTTTCCACTTTCTTACACCAATCCGTTGTTTTTGTCATTCAGTTGTTTCCTTTTTATTACAAATTCTGGTCTAAATCATCAGGTCATCAAAGATTACGATATTTATCCTATCGCTATATCAGATTATATAGGTGATAACCTATTGCTATATATTTATTTAACTTATCTTAGTTTAATGTAAATTCATTGATATACTAGATTAACCAATATGAAATATAATGTGGTTGACAACAGCTGAGTGTATCTAAGAGGATACTTTGACTTGTGGCAGTACAACCTTAATTAGTTTTTAACCGAGGTTGATTTGTGACTCTATACACAAAAAATTATTGTGTTCCTTACAACTGCATCAATTTGATATACTACCGATTACTGAATTATTTCAAGATAAATTTGATATTCTGCTGAACAGTCCTAACTGAATCGTCTGCATAAATTAGCTATTTGCTAAAACTACATTACAAATTCAAGGAACCATGGTCCATTGCAGAAATACTTAACACGCTTAATACTTGTTGGTTCAATCGCTTCAAACTTTTATTCATGTTAAAATTATCAGATGATATTACTAAAGTGTCACTTCTTTAATTGACATTTTTCATCTGAAAATTTACCTGTGACATGTGTAATCTTCCTTATCCTACATTAATGTTGAAAATCAGTTGTCTCACTGCAAAACTTTATAAGCTTTAGGATGCCCGAGAAATTCAATTCTCCTGTAAAAATCCTAATTTTACCAGGTCTTTTAAATATAGTCATCATATCAAGGAAGTATTTTATAACCTTTTAAGGAATATGGATTTATAGAATATCAGATAATGATAAAATACCACCAAAATTTACTTCTTGGATTCTATTTACGTTGGGAAAACATAATGGGCATTAAAACGATTTATTTCTGTCAACTCATTCTCCCATTATGAATATCTTTTCGTAATGTAATAAAGTTGTTTTAGTCTGATACACCTTAGCACCTTATACGCAAATAATAAGTCTATACCGTACTATTCATAGGGTTTTTTTAGAATTTATATGAACAGGGGATAGCATAAGTTAATGGCTGAACAGTAATAAGCTCATGGTGAAACCTGACTTTTTGTCTTCAGAAATGACAAAATTGGGGTTATTTCACAATTTACACTAAAGCATCACCAGTAAAGCCTTTTCATTGTATTTAAATTATTGTATTTTTCAAGACACCTTGGTTTCTGTATCAAATATATGTTGACGATATTACCACTTAGACGGATTTCATTGTTTCATTGATTTGTGTTATGCCATTTGTAATTCGATATATATGTGTATACATTTACAATGCTTTATATTTAACTAGAACATAGAATAGAATCACCCATTGTTGGAAAGTAAGTAAATAGGTAATGAAGTTAAGACACTACATCTATGCTCACTACGTCCCGTGGATTTGGTGAACAAAACAAAAAGCAGATCATAACACATTCTACCCTGTACACTTGGCACACATGCAAACGAAATCTCATGACAATGAATGACTATCACACACAGCTCTTCAGAATATATGAATGAACGATAACCGGTGAAACTGTGACACTTAGGTTAACCAGTGAGATGTAAACATCAGACATCGTGACTATATGTAGAATGAACTAACCCTAAAGTAAAATCCAACTTCTGTGAAATTGTGCATTAAAAAAGACAGATTTTATTTGTGCATATATCAAAAGACATTGCTGATATACCAACTAAGTGTTACAACTAACCTAAAAGTTTGAACTAATACCTTAGATTCATAATTCATCATTTTCGAGTGCAACTTGAATATATTTGCTTTCTCGATTTATTTATATATTTACATTGTCAGATGAAAATAGTTCATATATTTTTCTTGTATTAAAACACCTTGGAGTTTTATAAATCTAATTGGCGTTTGTTACTACATTCCATATGTGCATGCTTTTGTATAACAAACCTTTGGAAATAGGTATTCTCTCAAACAGTAATTTGAGTGACATGTATGTGCGTCATTTTGAAAAATAAAAGAGAATCAAATTTTTAAAATGATGAAGATTTGAAGCTCAGTTTGATGTATTTAATGTTCACTGCTGAAATTTTTGTTTCAAAGACAATGAAAGCTTTGCTATCAAAACACTAGACACATCAAGAACTACACTATTCATGAAACACAGATACTTGATTTAACTAGTGCATTTCTAGTCATTTACAGCGGACTGATGAATCTAGACTATTCTTCATATTATTTCATAAATAGCTCACTGATGATCCTTAATGAAATCCTTAACTGATGGTAATATACAACATGCAGCCATCATGTTTGAAGTTATTATTCTTAAACTTGTTGGTGTTGACTAAGCAGGGCTCATTAGTTTACTGTTAAGTGATAAAGAAGAATCATCCTGTTACCTGCTGATATGACTTAATGATAAGTACTCAGTCGAATTGAAAGCAAAATATCACATCCACTATGAAGCACATAACAGGCGACCTGGTTGCATCACTGAACTACTTAAATCTCAGTCCATCACAATGCATAAACCTTTCTCCATTTCTCATTGTTTTAATCATCTAATAATGTTTTGGAAGCGCTGCATTTTGGCTTATTGTCAACATTATACAGATCATATCTCAAAAGAAATGAGAGCGTGTATTGTAGAGGATGGATATGGCTTCATATTGGAACAAGACACTGTCACAAGATGCACTGCAAAATACTACTTTACTTGAAGATCCTATACAAAGATGAGACATTTTGCAATTTAAATAGGCTGAAAATTCTGTACTATATTAACATATTGCCTAGAATAAATTTGTTATCGATTAATTACAGTTGCTTGATAAGATCCAGCACACAACTTTAAAAGTCAGCTAGCATAAATCCCAGTTTTATGCAGTTCCCAAATACCGTGATCCGTGCAAAATGATGGCTGTAGGGAGCCCAATAAATCTTCTCATTCTCACTGATTTGAAATTCCTTCGCTAAATACAATAGCATAGACTTCATTTTCTCTCTCTCTCTCTTAAGAATAAATTCGTTTCCATGTCGCTTAAATCACAGGTAACTGCGAGTTCATTCAAGAAATTATTTTTTTTTAAACATTTAGTTGATGTAGTGGTTATCCTTGAAAGACAACACACATCACTACAATGGAGTTCATTTCACAACAGTCTGATTTAATGCAAAGTATGCAATTAAAAAATATTACTAAATTATTCCTAATACGTAAGAAGAGAAAGAATGAAGCAGAGTATTATAGAATATGATTATAACTAACACTGAAAGTTTTCCACAAGTTATTAAGTGAAATAGAAAAAAAGATTTTAAAAAATTTACTCCATTCGCTTGGATATTGGTTTTACAGTAAAATGCTTACTATGTTGTAATTACTTCTATCTTCCAATAAAACTGGAACCCGTTAACTTTCAGGGTCAAAATTAGATTTCAGCAAAGTTTAAAGCTGCTCTGTCTACATTAGTGAATACCACATAGATACGGTTGGAAGTATAAGTACCCAGTAAAGCATTATGATGCAAGGGAATAATGCTAACAAGTTTGAAGTTTTGTAAATTGAAACTGAAGCTAAAATGTAACATTTAAGCCTTGGCAGATAAAAAGGGAAAGTATATTTACAAACTAAAAGTTATTTTACAATAGAAATATATTTAAGGTATCCTGTAGTGAACTACTCGTTAGAATGAAATGATGACAATAACTGTCCGTAAAATGGAGTAAAGTTCTCTTTTCATTTATACAATATTTTTTAACAAATGTGATATTTTCCCTACGTTTATATGTCTGGATCTATCATTTTAACAAGATTTTGTTTTTGATTATTGCTTTAAGCACTATTAAGTGTGTCTGATCAAAACTAGTGTGGTGTGTGCTATATACAATACTAGACATAAGTAATCTATAATGTTAGGTCTTCCGAAAAAGTAATGGCAATTTATATGGCCAACATTGAACACAATAAGCCAAGGAAAATGAAGAAAAAAGAGCAACTTGCAAGTATTGGAGAGTATACAAAGTCCAATATTTTATCAGTACTATTTATAAGTTTCCCCAAGGAGTATTACATCTGCTCTTGTGCTACACCAATTCGTTTTGTCTAAATTCTAAACGACTTTGAGAAAAGGTTGAAAAAATAATCGTATTGAACGAAGTTTAAAATGAATTAATTAAAGGAGAAATTTTCAAAAAAAGTTGTTTCTCGCGTATATTCCCCTTGAGTAATATGTTTTGATAATATTTGTTATATTGTCTCCACTATTAAATATATGCTGGAGAGAAAATGTTCATACACACATATTTAACATTTTCATAAGTCAGTGAGTCATATGTGTGTATCTTGTAATCAAGTGTACGGGCGTATGTAATGATCACCTGACTCATCATTGCACTTTTGTTTCCCTATGACAAAAATCATGAAAATGAACCAGTAGTTTGGCTTTTTACCATCTACTTAGCGGTGAATAATTATGCCTACATTAATACTGTGTCTTGATTTGCTTTAGGAATATTTAAACATCTTTTGTATGATGCTTTTTCCATTTAATCGTCAGGCTTCAGTAACACTCGACTGGAGTATATTTTGAATTGATGAATGTGTCTTTGCAGCCTAATGCTGAAAACTCGATGCAATATATGCAGAATCTCCACAATTACTTCTTGACATAAATATACACATATATACTAGCTACTGTAATTATGGCAATTCATCTCTTTTGTTGTAATCCTTCTTCGTCAAAAAACTGTATATAAATGCAATTATACAACCAAAAACTTGAATTCGTCTAACTGATTAACTGAGTTTCAACACACAAATTTGTAGAGCAGGGCGGCTGTTTAAGTTGCCGTTCCACGTAGCATACAGGGTAAACAAAAAGAAGAAAAGAGAGATTCAAAAGAGCTATAATGAGCAAAATGCACGGGAGAAATAATAGTAACACGAAAAACATGGTGGTGTAGTGGATAGCTCACTGAATTACTAGTTTTGTTTTTCAGTAATACTTGTTTGTGGACTATACATGAATATGTGCATAAATAATATCTATAAGTGAAATTGTGCCTAATTTCTGATGCACCCCCTAGTTCCAACGTGTAAAGGAAAGATTAGTTATATAACATGCAGTATCAGTAGTAAGTTGTGAATCATCAGATACTAAATCTCTACTCCAGGTAGCCAATTTCCTACTTAATAAGGTATCCTATTAGCCAATATGGAAGCCTAACAGACTATAACACAAAACCTTTTGCCTGTTACAGTTACTAAAACCACATTGCTGTGTAGTGATTACAACAGAGCTACACACAACGTGCAAACTTCAAGCCTTTGAAATTTTAGTAGCAGCAGTGTCGTTCCTATGACGTGGAGCTGCTGGCCTCATGACCAACCTTCCCTCTTTTATGGACTTATAATGGACTGGGGGAGATTCGGTAGTGCGTTGGCTGGAAACAGACCTTGACCTCGGGCGTGCTTGGCAAGCTTTCTACCACTGACGCACCGAAGCAAAAAAATCATATAATAACATACCCACAGACTGGGTAATTGTATACTCGTTTTTTAATGAAAAATTAACGGATTCATCCCAGCCTTTGCAAGATGAGAATAGCATACATTTTTGTCTTCTAGAATATCCCATCAGGTGCCCTTCAACCTCCTCCCCAAGTGGATTAATGTTACTAAATCCTCAGGTACATTTGATATCTTAATGAACAGGGTAAGTAGTAAAGTGATTATAGATACATCTTTCTGTATGATAACGGTGCGAATTTCTATGAATAAAATGACGACTCAAATGTTCATTACTGACAGGAAAATAATATACCTTCTGATATAAAATCTTATAACTTTCAGAAAAGAAGACATTTTTGGCAAACTAGATTTGTTACCATAAATGTGTTAATCTCCCAGTTATTAATTTCTCTATGTTCATTAGAAATGATCATCCACAGATTAATTTCCTCTAACAAATTTTTAAAAGTGACACTTTTATGCATGGTATTAATAATTTATAAAGATATTTGTTTCGGGTGTTAATTAATTTTTCATGAAATTTCTTTCCAAATCTTTGAATTATAATTTCACTAATTTGTAGTGCAACAAACTGGATAGTTACATCCACACAGTAGGTTGTTCATGATTCATTTTTCTTTTGCATTCATCAATTTAGTTGATAATTCACTATCACAATATTACTATGATAACACTGACAAAAGTTAGCAAATTGTGGCTCTGATGACCTTAGTAATAATTTCTTAAACTAAAAATAGGTACATTCTGTAAATTGATTTCCTTAGTGTCTAGTCTATAACGCCTTCATAAAGTGTGAAAAATGTATTCCCTAGAAGTGTTAATATAAGTTGGCTTCTTGTTGTGTGCTGTTATATTCACCTATAATTCAGTTTAATAGTTTTCTTCATATCTGTGTCGCAATACTTAGCGAAAAGTATTACTTTTTGCATAAACGCCTTCACTTGAGTTCTTTGTGTAAAATAAACATTCTTTGTTTCTATAAAGTGTAGAGTGGGTGACAGTTATAAAGATTCTTTTTTGAATTACTACTCAGTGTCGTATGATAGTAGTAGTCAGGACCAAGCAATATTAATTAGTGGTGCTAGATACTCAGAATAAAGTGATTCAAAAAATAGGTAAATGTTGTCTCAGTAATCTAGGACATATAAGTGAAGCAGCAGATAAGAAATTATTTGATAATTAAAGGTATGAAACATTTCATTATGTTATGTATTTCTGGAAAAATTTCTTCGATAAAGGTAAGATTGCGTCACCATCATCTTTTGAATGTTTGAATAAATTTGGATACTGATTGGTGCTTTCGCTCAGCAACTCACATAGAAACAGAAGTTCATTCCATAACGATTTTTGCTGCTTCATCATATGATTTAGGAAATATAATTTTTAGAATTGGTCGTTGACTTGAGAAGAAGTTAGAATCTATTCATCAACGACTGGTTTTACATACTATTCGTTAAACGCCTCAGCCATATTAACTCATCAAATAAGCTGATGCTGTCGACTGAGGTAACTTCCCACTTCACGAGGTTCCTGATTAGTGGAACCTTCTACATTATTTGGTGGCATTTTGACCTACTACTTTTGCCAGCGAGGAATTCAAACGCCTCCTACCATGTACAATCCCACTACCATAGTGAAGTTTATCGAGTGATTGTGAGCAGTTCAGTAGACATTCTTTTAGTAGATATCTATGAAGCTAATCTTCAGGAAATAAAATACAAGCCTGAAATTAGCAAAATGCTCCTTATTCTTGAAGTGTTGACGACCCTTTGTTGTATGTGCCAATGAAAATCACGATTTCGGACAGAATAAACTATTTAGTTATGCACATGAAATTATTGAGTTAGCACGAAAGTAATGTGAAGTTTTACTTTCTTGACATTGCTTTCCAGCTCTTGGAAAACAGAGGTCTTCAAATATCCATTCAGCAAAAGTCCACATGGAATAAACTGAATTTAAATTTCAACTAATTTTCCACAATTAGCATTGGTTTCGCAGGGCTGGAAGAATACACTCCAGCGAAGAAATGAAAAGGGAAACGTTGTCCTGGAAAAATCCATACCAAAAATGAGCATTCAAAGTAATTCAGTAAGGAGTGTAGAAATTCTGAGGATATAAATGTAAATCAAGCCACTTTGAACAGGATAATTGTCTCTGTGTATCTAGATTTTAAAGGTGACAATATTGGAGGAATAATCAATAGAAGAAGTTTGAAAACCTTACTTACTAGAACCTTTACTGAAGTCACGTCAGTTTATGTGTTTCAAGCATCATGCTATTAGGCACAATCATAGGTCATTAAGTACCCTTCCCAGGTCAGCTCTAGCTGTCTATATAATTTACAGAAGGAACAGTAGAAGTTAACACAATCTACAGGTGTCACGTTGATATGGAACATGAAGTAGACACCTTGGACTCCTTTAAGATAATAAAGAAAACAACTGACTTCTCATGTTTGCTGAGGTTGTACTTATCGAGTATGTGAAACCAGAAGCAAGTACTCATCTGTATATGTGTACCCTGCTAGTGCAATCTCTTCTTTCTATCTTCTACCTCATGAAATTTTATTTTAATTAAGCCTCATTTCTTTTTGGTAATTTGTCAAATTTATTTTTCTCCCTTTTTTTGGCTGAACTGATCTCTCACCAACGTATTCATCTATAATGCTTCTTCCATAACTTTGTTATTGAATTTTCCAGACAGTGAATAAGTCTGAACCACCTGTATACAATATATACAACTGAAACTTCTGATCACGCTTTATTTATTACTTCGCAATCTCCTGCTAGCCGAAATCATGTTAACCCTGCAAGCATAACATGAATTACTTCGTATATATAGTCCGAATTGTTCAGATTGTATGTGACTTATGATAAACTAATCTTTGTGTTTGTTTGTATTCAAATTCATATGACTTTAATAGCGTACATTCGCTAAGTCAAAAATGACAGAATAGAAACGGCATTTTCTACAGTTAAACCGGTTTTATTTTAATAGGAATGATAGAAATAGGAGCACTTCATATTTTCCTCATTCCATTGAATTAAGTTCATGTTCATATATTCAGGTAGATAACAATTGGTACAGTTTATACACAGCTTAGTTGACAAGGTAAGAAACATTGTTTCATCTCAAATTTATGATAATCACTACTTAATTTGACATGAGAAGTTACATCAAATAAAAGACTGAGAAGACGAATTAAAACTGCATTTGATAAATAACGAAAATAGTTGTATAAAAGAACTTGTTGTCCGAATAAAAAAATTAACTTACTGTATGATAATGAATGTAAATTTTTTTTAAAAAAAGGTATACCCTTCAAGTCCACATGAAAATTAAGCAGCTGTTTTCATAATTAAAATTAACTTCAGCTAAGATAAGGGAATCTTTAGTGGAATATACTGATTTTAATTACCGGTATGTTATTAATTTGAATTCTGCAGTATTATTGGCTAATAGGACACATTTAAAAAGAATTGAAGCGGGTGCAAGCATTAAAAAATAATTTAATGCATATGGTTATGGAAGCGTGACGTTGGAATATCAACTGAATTTCAAATGATTTCTCATACAGATGAATATTTCATGAAAATTATTTAAAGTCTATAGGTAATTCTTCACATTTTTACTGTAACAGAAATGTAATCAAATAGGCTTTATAATTAATTCATCTAAAGAATAATGACTTCATTACTGCGTTCACATTAGTAAGCTTAAGTTAGTCACACACACATTTCGTTAGTCACTATATAAATAAATATATAGTGAATAACGAAATTAACTCACATTTTGCACGTCGAAAGTGAATGTATAAAATTTGACTCAGATGATTGAGGGTTTATTCATGCAGTAACACTTGTTTTTGCTTTAATTTCATTATACGAAGGGAAGAACCATTCTTCATAATAATGTATATTAAATACGTGTGATGACTGAAATAGTAATGGGATGTGTATTTGTGGTTATACTTATACCGTAAGCCAATGGTCAGGTGTAAATTCTATTGTGTTACAACTGAAGGTAACACTTTTATCAGATAAAATGGTGCCTAAACTCCTGACATTTTAGATACAAATATACAAAGTATGCTTCACACTAATAAAATATTTTATGTCCGAATGATAATAATAATAAATGAAAGTGATAGTTGCAGTTACTACTGGATGTGTGTTAGATTGTTTTATCTAAAAATACTAATTTTAATAGAATAAATTAGGTATGTGAAATATTTTAATCTGCACATTAAGATTCCTTCTACACTATAATTCCTAATAATTTATTCGCTTATCGAAACTGTCACCTAAAAATACCTTCAAAGAAAGTATATGTATCAAGTCCTCCTGACTGATACAAGATCGTATCGCTTAGACTTCAAATACGATGAACGCTAATATCTGTGCTCTTCTGAATAAAACTACAAAACAAAAATACTGTCTAAAGAGTAATTCCATTATCTTCCCAGCTGATGGAGCATTTATGCATTTGTCAATTCTCAATGAAGTCGCTTTAGATAACTCTATCTGTTTCGAAGTAGTACTCACCACTTTACTACTTTTAAACTTTCGTTCATTCAGTCACCTTCTGTGCAATCTGTTATCAAATAATATTTTCTACTATACTTTCAACTGCTGACTTGCGCAAACTTCGAATGTTTTCTTTTTTATCACCTGACATTTTGACAGGATACTAATTTTTTGAAAAAGAACAGTTCTGTCTTTTATGAATATGATAGTTTGAAACTTCAATATCATATTAACAATCTTCATAAAAATTATCTTGGAATTTCATGAGGCACTGTAAAATAATAAAGTTCAGTCTTTAAATTAATTACTTTGTTTCTTATATTGAACCACACTCGAATAAAGTACTTGTAATATATAGTCAAACATTGAACATGTGTTTTCTATCCTAGACTAATAAATTCCTTTTTTTTAATTATGTTTGTGTTGATAATGTCTTTTGCACATTAACGACTGCAGTTTACCTGCACAATACACAACACACATAAGTGACAAATTTCTGTTCAAGCAGTAAAGACGAATGAAAATAACAGAAAAGTTAATGAACAACATAATAGTAAAATTTAATATCTATTTAAGTACATCAAGTTGTTTCTTCTGAATTCAAGTTATGGAAGAACGTGGAAAATGTGACCTTAAATGAATATCCAGTGTATCACATATGAGAGAGGTTTATTCATCGAAAAAGCTACCAGACTACAGGATCTTACACTTTTACTAGAAATTCTGATGAAACAAAGACTATTTTCAATACATTGGATCGTTTGTGATGATATATAACATTTTGTTTACACTTCAAATTTTCCCCCATCGGATACTCTTCAAACCATTCAAATTTTGGCTCTGAATACTTAAACTAGTTCTAAATTGTAATGACTTCCACATTTCACCATGTTAAAAAGTGAAGTCTAGTTTTACGAAGTTTATGATGATTTCAAAAGTTGACTGATAACAGATTCCGTCATCCACTAATTTATTAGTGCAATTTCACTGTTTCGAAGTGGCACTTTGACCAATCAGAAGGTCCAAAATATTTGACGACTAGTACTAGTGTGTACCAGTATATTATCTGATTTCATAATTGTTATAATATTGTATAAACTGTAATCTGTCATTATAAATACTATAGCCGGATTCATCCAAGCTTGATCTTAAGATGTGTGTTTTCTAAGACTTTTATGGGGAGTGTCGATTGGAGTTTCTAAAGTGTCTTGAATCTAAAGGTAGTCACTTTCCCTTATCTAGGCAGCATTGTTTCAACGATAGCCCACACAGATTAAGATTCCCAAGCCAGGATAAGAAAAAGAAGACAGATCTTCATTAGTGTAAAATTGGTGTGGAAGATTACTGCACTCAGCATAATTAACATGATTCGAATTTTCAACATTATTGTCATGTCAGTTCTTCTGTATGGCTTACAGACTTGACATATCACCAAAAGCATTTATGAAAGGCTACTAAAGACTTATCAGCAGTCGCCTTGGCTCGATGCCGAAGATCAGAAGGCCGGCCAGAAAGGGTTGAAAACAAAGAACTCTGGCAAAGAACAAACCAAGAGCCTACCACCCAAGAAAAATAGAAGAAAGTTAAAATGAATTAATCAAACACTCGAGTAAAATCATGTGCCAGGCTCCAGAGTGAGGTCCGAATGGAAAATAGTGAGTTTGGAGCCCAAGAGTGACATGAGGAAGATAGTATGAGGAGGAGATAAGACCTTGCAGTCAGTCGTGGAGCCAACTATAAAGGACTGCAAACAACGTGGTAAAATGGAGTTGTGCTAATGAGGCCTTATATTCCACTCGGAAAAAAAGAAATAATAATAAATATAGTGTCCTGAATTACTGTTAATAGTGGCTTCTTATATAAAAACTCATCTATGTGAAACACATATTCATACTGAATCTTGTATTTCATGTTATTCCCGACAGCATCCAAACTTGTCTGTGTAAAGCTAGATTCGCTGTAAAAATGAATGATTACAGTATATGGATGAAGCGCAATCAGCAATAAAACTGCAAGAATATATTTCAAAAATGATAACTACATTTTGGATGTCACTATGATATACAGTTTGTTCTATTAAACGTCTAGTATTTCTGAACATCCTAAAGAAAGCATTACAAAAATTATTCACAGCAGTTACACTGAAGATCATGAAAAGCATTATTTTGAATGGATGCAAATAAGAAAGGTGGAAAGATGCAGCACTTATATAAAACAAGAAATATTTTGATCCAATATCTCAAAAAATATCTATACAGACTTACGATATTTCACAAGAAATTCCACAAACACTCCAGTAAGATTAGCTGATTTATGCACAAGAAGTATGTGTAGTACTCTGAAACTTCATTTTAAATTTTATTCTGCACTATTCATTTGCATGCATAAATGGGTAAGTTGGCAAAATTTCCTTAATGCTGCGATGTTACGTATTGAATATGAATATAGCTAGTGCTTTTCCCTATGAATGTCAGTACTTCTATCTAACCAATCAGCGATCAGTGAGTTTGTACTCCTAGCAGCATTTTAATTGGTTAAAATTTGGAAATAAATTACACTAGATACCTGGTTTGACAACTAATTTCATATTTCTGTTGTTATACTTAACAGGAATTCATGCAGAGAAAGTTAACTCGTCATATCTTTAAAACTTCTGTGTCAGAAATACTGTTATTCGTTTTCTGAAAACTAGTATGTGTTTTTAAAATTAGTCATTTAAATTTCAATGTTCATCTGGAAAAGTAATTGTGTTAGGTGTTGATGAAAGCATCTGAGGATATGGAACACAACGCTTGTACAATCAGCGATATCCACTTCTGTTTGTCAAACCTTTACATTTTCATTGACTGAAGATGCTCATCAAAATTTGAGGACTGATTGGTGAACAAAGAATATCCTTTTCGACAAATTCGTCAGGCTCTACATTTATATGACCATAATAATTGTTATTAACAACATTAATTCTGTTTTAAATTGCATTGAATCAATAGTGTCGATAGATTACATTTCACTGTCATCAGTAAGAGATAATAGCAATAGCGACTGGACCTGTTTCTTTTGCACGCAAAACTCTGGTTGATTTCAGCTAACTGCGGTGGCTTCTGCTCTTTGGAGTGTTCAGTGTCTAGAGGCCTTTGACACTTTATTCGATACCAGATAGATTATAGAAGAAGACTCTTCAATGTTAACTTTGTGGTCTATATTGGACGAGGTGATGCTGATGGTTTTAGCAGCCCCTCTATTTAACCATATTGTTAGGTGTTCCGGAGTACGTAAAATTGAATTCGTAGAGAAACAGCCAATAAGACTGGTTCCACAGAAGTAGCTGAACTAATAGATGCAATTAGAGGTGGCTAACCCAGGTACTTCATCGTTCAGTTTTGGAATCACAATCGATTGTGTGGAAAATATAAGCTGCAGCTTACTGGCATTAAACGTTGTCTGGGTCAGTTTTCTCAACTTTTTGGCTATTATTTTTCTTGGTATATCACCTATGAGTTGTAGTTTTATATATAGAGGCTTCTTATTGACATATAGGAGAATTGATTTTTACTCTCTTGACCATATGTTTAGTGAGGAAATTTTCAGTATAGCTATTTTCAATCAATGTGTCGTATATAACCCTAAGTTCATCTTCAATTGCATCTTCAGAACAAATAGCTCTGACCCTGTAGCTGAGAGTATTTACCGAATTTCTTTTATAATGGAGAGGAATGAAGCTGTGATAATGTGTACATTGACCGGGGCAAGTACATTTTTTATGCAAATTTCTCTTTATACTGTCGGCCAGTCTTCCTGTCATTAGTACGTCTAAAAAGGCAGTTTTACTCTAGAATTCTTCCTCATTCTTGAATTTTATGGCTGAATGTACTTCACTGAAGTAAGATACTATCTCATTCCTATCCAAATCATTTTCACAAAACGTGAAGTTACCACCCCTAGACCACCAATAAGATGATAATGTTCTGTTAAGGTTGTGTCTCAATTTATCTGATATTCAGTTTAGTGTCATTTTCAAAAATATTTTTTATTCCTTTACGTTCCGAGTGGAACATTGTACTTTAAGCTAAAGGCTAAAAGTTCCGGTAGCAGTGGTGTTTATTTTTGCGGGACGGTGTTGCTAGCCTCATTCCGAAACTTCCATCTTTACCAATCTTATTACTAGCTTAGCAAGGTAAAGGAGTGCGTCAGCCAGGGGCCACATGTGTGTTTGGCGAGCATTCTACCGCTGTGCCATTGACGCACCATATTATTATCGATGCATATTATCTCTTACTGGTGATAGTGAAATGTAATCTATTGACACTATTGATTCAATGCAATTTAAAACAGCATTAATGTTGTTAATAACAATTATTATGGTCATATAAATGTAGAGCCTGACGAATTTGTCGAAAAGGATATTCTTTGTTCATCAATCAGTCCGTATATTTTGATCTTGTATTTCGCGTGAAATTTTATAAGCTGGTCTAATGTAATTGTTTAATTAAATTAAATAACCAGTAAAATGAAGAGAAATTCATGCTTTAAAATTATCTTTCACCTAGCTAAAAGTAATATTTCTGCTTGAGAAAGACATCTGAAAATGAAAACAGAAGTGATTTAACGTCAAATCTAATTTATTCATCATAAGTTTCGGAAATAACCACCCATATGGAACTAGTTTTAAAATTACAAGACCGTCAATATTAAATTTTAAGCTTATACACACACTTTATATTCAGTTTGTTTTGCTTTTTCTTATTACACTAAACTGATAGCATGAAATTTAGGAAAACAATCCTCTACAGAATATTTTAATAATAGACTAAATGACACAACAGGTGATTTCAACTGGTGAAGTAGACGAGCAGTTATTTAATTTGATTAAGAAGTCTTACACATTAAGACACAGTGGTATCTGGTAGTAGAACTGTTTATTTAGTAAAATGAAATATACTGATGACAAAATGTAAATGCTTTCCTTATATCGAAAACTCCATTTGTTAGACGTATTTGCATTCTGCTTCTATTGTCCTCATTTCACGCTTCCTATACCGCTTCACAATCGTATTCATTTCGCTTCCTTGTAGCATAATTCGTTACTCCGTTAGTCAAGATTATTTCAGAAGACGTCACCAATATACTACTTTAATATTCTCAGCAGCACATGCCACAAAATGTTCAGATTTTATTTTTGATTAAAATTTCAGCCACACACAAGAGAAATATCACATTATTTGTGTTATATCTAATTGCTTTTAAATTGTGAACTCTTCATACAAAAGAAGCTTGTTCATTCAATAAACTTACACTGCACCTGATCAGTTTAAACACCAAATACGCAATTTTTTGTTTTTAATTGTACTATTCCCTCCTCCCCCCTATTTAATTTCTATCTCCTATTATCATTGTTGCTAACTTGACTTTCATTCAGTTTCACCTGATTTCCACTCAATTCCGTCAATAGTATTGAGTCATCTAATGTACCTATATAATTTTATTTCAGTTCCTGCCCGATTAAATCTTTCTGTAATACGTAGTTGTTATGTAGAATTTACAATTCCGATGACACATCGTCAGAAACATCCCTTATTTTGGTAAGAAAATTATATATATATATCATGCAGCTTGAGAATGACATTGCTGGAAAGAGTAGCTCTTCGCTGAACGTCTTTCTTTTTGTATGACAGACTTTAGAACCACCCTATAATTGCACACAAAACTTCGCCTTTTGAGAATACCGAAAGTCAGAAAAATGCGTTTTACACTGGTCAGATGAAACTTTGAATCATTTTTTCGAGGAACTGCTGGTCTTTTGTCCTGTTGTGTGCCTTCTAGTTGTTTTCATACTTTTCGTTCAGGCGTAGCTGAAATGTATACAGCAGAATGTGCGAATGCAGTGTCAGTTTCGGCACCCCTTACAGTCGTGACACGTCCATGCTTAACTTAAAGCTCTAACATCATACAAAATTTAAACGAAACCTGGATTCCGAGCTTGGTGCCCATTCCACGATCACAAATGTAGAAGGTAGTAACAACTTTTTAGTTTCATTTGGTGAATCATAACAATTCAGCTCTCTTCGCAGAATCGTGACATGAATAATCCCTAGTTTACTTCCTGAAGACACTTCAGTCTATTGTGTTCAGTAACCTTACCTCAAAGAGCTTTAGGTTTTATTATGTGCTTCCCGAACACTAATTCATCCTGTACAACACTCAGACAATGGCGTCGAGTAAACAGATGTTACTGTTGAACAATAGGCCAAAACGTCGTAAAGAATTATCATTGCAACTGGCATGTTTGATTTCAGTATCAGTTACAGGTAAGGGTCGAACAGCACTATCTGCAATGGGGATAACGTTGTCATCGAAGTAGGTCACTACGATGACAAAATGTTCAAGTCGGTTAGCAAAATCGGTAATTAGACACGATGGAGTATCAGTTTGGTCAGAATTACTCGTCTGACTAGAAGGAATGCCAAATTCATATCCCTGGTGTCAAAGTTGATTGAGTGACTGTTTAGTAATACTAGACATCAAGTATTAAATTGAGAGTAAGAGTTTATGGTCTGTCAGTATGGTAGTTTGACAGCCTCAAACCACTTTGTGGAAACGTCTCACAGAGAAGGCTAAAGCTAAGGCGTCGCTTTTTCAATTTATTCCTATTTCTTCTCTATAGAGGTCAGTGTTTTGCATGCACACATGACTGCTTACTGTGAATCATATAGAAAAGACAAGCATTTAGTGCTCCTACTGCATGGGCTGAAGCATCTGCAACTAATAAGAGTTGGTTAGTGATGTTCTGATGAATATTCAGAGTTCAAAACAGGTTTCAACTCTTTAAAAAGGAATTACATTCTTCTTAGGGTTCCCAAGTTACATTCTTTTTTATCAAACGATTAAGTGGGAGGAGGGGGAGCAAACACTATGTCAAGGGATAAATGCTGAACAGTTGGTAATTAATCCAAATAAGGAATACAGAGAAGACTCATTTTTAGTGAATGCAATCTTCTTTATAGTACATACACTTTCAGGGTCTGAGTGCCTACCAGATACATCAGATATAAAATTCAACGTATACAGATAGTAGTGAATATTGGCAATTCCCTGTACGAATTCATAATCCATTTCCAAGTGTTTTTGACAGGAGGTTTTCTGTCCTCTAGAGAACCACTTTAGTTTAACACATAGTGAAGACAGAAAGCCATCCCTAAAATACCATCAAAATATTATCTATCAGCTGTTGAAAAATAGCTGTCAAGCAGATAACTTTTCAACAAGTAATGTGTTTAGATAAAACAAACCTCGATGTTTACTAATAAATAAAAGTTCTTCATAGTCTGGAAATGTGTATCAGTCATATCTAATGTTGCAAGTAACAGCCACTATTCCCAACACGGAATAAAGCACGTGTAACAAGATAATGGTGATGTTCCAAGACAGCATTAGGCCGATCAGAAAACCAGAAGAAATAGGTGTAGAATTATTTATTGTGTTGAAAACTACTTTAGGTGTTCCTCAGGTTGGCTAGTGTTAATGCTTCTTGTTTCTGTAAGTTCTGTAATTCTTCGTAAGCCTTTGTTAAGGATGGATATAGAACTGGCCTCATTGGGTGAAGCACTGATTTCGCATATAATAAGTGACGAATGACGGCTGATATTGTTGTGAATTGCCCAAGGTCAGGTTTGAAAACAAATGAAAACTGTTTGCGAACGATCTAACTTCTGAAGATGGTTTAGCACATTACAGTCAGATCTTAGTGGAATACCAGCCGGTTGCAGATGGGGGAATTAACCCAGTCGCCAAGAATTTAAGTCACTTTAAGTGACGTAACAATCTTTGATGAATATAATATTCAGGAGTGATAGAAAACAATGGAGTCTACAAAATAATTTAACCTGACTACCACATGAGCTCATGGAGGTTTGAATAGTGTCTTTGGTGACAGGACAGTTGAATTAATACCACTACTGACCTGAAGTGATTGTGATTCCAGACGCAGTATTCAGCTTTGAAGGTATGTTATCACCATTTGTCTGAATATTGAGATACTTGGGTTCACCTGGTGTTTCACATGGTCACGTAGAGAACAGGTTCATGGAATTTTTGACTGAATTCAGCTTCAGGCTTCATTATAGATGTTTACCTTTATCTGTTTGTCTGTAAATATCAACCTGTATGGCAGAATTCAGGACAATTTCAAGCAATGTTGATACCATTTTATAAAGTTCCATGTCCTACGGCGCTGTCAAGCCGAAGGATGTGTCTTCCTTAAAACCCTTTGTGGAACAAAAATGCGAGAAATCAACAAACGTACAATGAACACTTCAAACTGAGGTAAAGAAAAAAATGAATGCTTTTAAGTTCTCTATAATTCATGAACGTCACAACCACTTGAATTTGCTTATCCGATCATATATATTATAATAAACGCTTGAAAGTAATCATCTGTCAGACAGCTATATCAACACCACTCAAAATTACTGATGAAAACACCTGCATGTGTTGAGAAATCATCGTATTTATTCGTTACTAGATTCAGGCATTTGTTTAAAGTGGTGAACAGTGAGGAATGGTCTTTAAGATGACAAGTCTGTGACTGAATTGTATTGCCAAGAGTCCAATCACTTTGATTCTGAGCAAGAGTTAAATTATAATGCTTTTCAAGTTCTTCTAGACTTCGTTTCCGAACCGACATACACACTTTCCAATTGAATCCTGTGAAGCATAATTCACTCTACACAAGTCCTTAAAAAGTCGAGAGAATTTGTCAAAAGCAACATTTGCACCTGAATCACGATTAAATCTCAATTCAGTTGACGGCGAATACAAAGGTATTGGCAGATATGTTAAGCGTAAGGCTGAACTAATTTCAGTTTCACCTACTGCAATAACAGAATTTTCACTTTGTCTGACTCATAATTAATTACCATCCTCTATCACCAATTCTTATATTTGCTAGATGTTTTCGCAGATATTGCCTAACAATAATTAACATACACTTATTACCCAGGAGACATCTGACCACGCAGCCAAATATAGTATATTGTAAGTGGTAACTCTGAAATAATTTCAGTTTTAAAATGTTAAACATTATCTTACTCACAAAAACAACCATTCTGAAGGTGAATATACACGTATATATAAAGTAGAGACATTTGCATTTAATAGTGTTCTCTGAGCTGGTTGGTTTAGTTGCGAAGCTTTCGTCGTCCTTCTGCAAATAATCCACCTGAGCTACAAATCTCTATTATTTCAAAGTAGAGACATTTCATTCGCCTACCATTACAACCATTCTAAGCATACACGCAATTATCTCTTTTTTCTGAGAAAATGACTGTTACTCTTCTACACATTGTTTAGAAGTGCTTATACCTGATGACAGTTTTGATTACGATATCATATGGGTTGTCTACATTGTTGTGCATTTAATTCAAATAACCATACGACTTAGTTAATATGCTTATTATTTCATGTAATAAATTCAGTTTCAGGAGAATTCGATCACAGTCTTAGGAGCTCATTAATAAACTCTCAGAATCACGTGTTGTTTACCTTAACAGAGTAGAATTTAGTCAAAAACAATGTGGGACCTGCGGAACAGGTATAACAGTCTCGCTGACACCACACGTGTAGACGTCGGTAGAAAGTGCAATGAATCACGTGTTTACGCACTCGGTTTCAGCTGAAGGAACAAATGTATGACAAAAGCGAAGAGAGGTCTATATTATCTCAGATAGTAAAGGTAGAAGCCAAAGTAATTTATCAGGCAAACACTACCTCAAGAGTTAGAAATGAGAATCTTGGGAACAGCTTCTTCTTCGCTTGACGGAATACACAAAGCATAACATAAATTTCTAACCATAAGCAGTTAAATGTAAGTGTGACATAGTTGTACTCAGATATGTTTACCTGTTACAATAATTAGAAGTAATTTTCAGAATAAGTTCTTGCTACTTGGTGTTTTCCAAAATTACCGTATCAAATATCAGCTATTAAATACAAACTATACTGTACAAAAACTTCATTTTTGACCATCAGATAGAACACAGTTGGGATACAGTATAGTTCAAGTATGTCCTAAATAATACAAAAAATGCTTCAAAAGTTGTTCTAACCCCTCTTAAATATTCCCCCTTTAATCATATAATTTATGAATTTTCTTATTGCTATTAGCTTCTGGTATGTTTTAGTAAATAACTAACAATATTTCCCTTCTTCGCTATTCTATGTGATTGGAAGTCGAATAATTAACTTAGACAAATAAAGAATTTTTCTGTAAACAGAATAAATTTAAAAAGTAAATAAACAAAGTCAGCGGTAAACAAACTAAGTGAACGAACAAATTAATGTTGATAAAGAAGTCTTTTATAGAGAAAAGTAACAAAATCAGGATGGAAGAAGCAAAGAAGAGAAAACAAATTATGAAAGTCTTTTGCCCACACTTATTTTATGATTTTCGCCATTCTCCTTTTTTATCACAGATCTTATAGGGAACGGTGGTTCACACTGCTAACAATGACTGAACATTGTCTTCATGTCTCTGTACCCTACTACGAATATTATCACATTGTTAACAGCAAAATTAGTGGAAAAATATGGCGAAAGCTTTCTAAATTACCCACGTAACCCTGAAAATATGTATAAATTCCTGTTCATATGGATTAAGTACTTTAAAACGAAGAGTTATAGTAATGAAACTAGGCGTAATCTGCATTTTAAATTTTTTTAAATATAGACAAAACTGATTTTATTTTAAGGTCATCAAGTTAAATATATAAATATATATATTTTTTAAATTTAATTAGAAAATAAAATAAATCTTTCTGCGTCGTTCTGGGATGTGTTGTTGATCTTTCAAGTGTATCGTTAAGCTTATATTGTATTCAATACAACCCAACCTATACCAAAATAACTTTGAAATGATTCATTTATTGATAAATCCTCATTATTGAATTATCTTTAGAGTTAGGAACAACTTTGAACTGTTTACAAATTTAATAGAAACTTTCACAAAAGGAGTCAACTTCGTATTGTGGGGGGATTTTTGTATCTCTTATGCTAGTTAGTTTTAATTAAATCTACTGAGGTCATGAACTTACGGTAAAAATTGTAACAGAAAAATCACCGTCTGTAGTTTACACTTTACTTCATGCTGTCTAATACATAATCCTGTAGATACTATAGACGTTTTTTCAAAAGAATATGTAATAGGAATTAATTCAAACGTTTATGTTCTTCTAAGATGTTATAAACTAATTTCTGTGTAAAAAAGTGAATAATACGGAATGTCTAATTATTGATGAAGTAAATTCACTAAATAAATATGCATGACATATATAAATAAATGCAGTCCTTCACAATAATCTTCGTGTTCTGTGAATACTTCTTGAAACTGTATTGAAATAACTAACCCTTTATGCAAATATCTATTGATCTGTTCAAAGAATAATGTAACTTTTTGTCGATGTAAGAGTATGTATTTATTCCTCAAAACACTATGAATATGAATGTTTATATAACAAAAAAAGTAAAACTGCATCTAACACGTTTGAAGTATGATAGTCAAGTGATAAGAAGATGTTAAGAATTAACACTTAGAAAGCTTCCTCTGACACTATTATAATATTATTATTTTTCCTATGGGTTCGCAGAGCAATGAAGGGTTTCAGAAGCGCATTTCCAAGTATTCTATCTCTTTTATCCTGTCCAACGTATGTTTGTCTTCTCATGCTTTACGTTCTTCCGAACGATCCGACCCACCACAACCAGGAATACTATCAATGATAATAGGCAGGCTTTTCTTACTCCTTTCTTCACTTCAAACGTTTGCTGAGGTTTCTGTTGTAAATCGCTTGACATATGGCATCATCACATAGATGTTGTACAAAGTTTATGAGTATGTGGAACACTGCATTCCATAATGCTGAAACAGTTTCCAAATTACTTCACGGTCGACGCTGTTGAAGACCATTCAAAGGTCACCAGAGTCTACGTTTACATTCGACTACCATTATATTCTCTGTTCAATGATGACGCGTAGTATTGCTATTTAGTACTGTAACAAAAGAAGACAAGGGCCAAGCAACAGATCGTTTATTTAGGAAATCAACAGATATTTATAGATTTTCATGTACATTAATATAGATTATTGTTAGCGAACAAACACAGTCTTCTGATTGGTGGTTTCTCGCTGAACGTTAATCTTTCATCTCTTTGTGGCTGTTTCTTGAAGTTCAGATTATCTATCTGCGAATTGTATCCGCCTAAGCAAAGTCTGCTGTGATTGTTTGTTGAGTCAGTCTTTGTTCTTATTTTTCTCACGACCAATATTGGGGACGTAAAAATTGATGTAAATTACTGTCTACCAATTTTGGCTAGCAGCCAGCTCTCACCACAGTACGTGTATGATCTTTGTTTCCTGTATCCAACCTGTTCCGGACGACGTCTGGCATCCAAGGCATCTTTTAGACTCTCCAGAATGATCCACCTCATTATTTTGCTTGGGAAGCACAGGGGCATTATTTTATTCCAGTTCTTGCAAAGGCTTAAGTTGCCCTTCTTTCTCAGTTTGACAAAGTAGTTTTATTTCCAACCGGCAAGTAATTTCCTTCCCACCCGAATCTTTTACGATAGTAGTGTGAGCATACCCAATGAGATCGCTATACACGTTAGTAGTACATCTGGAGGGATTATATCTGCTGCTGCTGCTTCTGTTTTCTCGGATTTTAGTAACTTTATGGTTTTTAAGACTCCTGTTTTTCCTAAATGGTTGGTATTCTCCGGTGTTCCTGTACCCTTAAACATTTATTCCCCTTTATGAATTTAATCTAAGTAAAAGCAAAAGCTTGTGCAGAATAATGTGAGGCCATCATTTATTTTCTCGGATTCTCTTCAGCTGCTTCCAACTTAAAAGTTGATAATGTAAATGTACATAGAATTTTATCATACTTACAAGGATCAACATAACATTTGTCAACACAGATACATGTTTCATTTATTTAACTTATAAAGAAGGTCAACGTTCAAACAAAATACGGACATGCAGAATTAATGGTCGGATACATTAAGAATTGAGTTGCACAGTCGAGACAAAAGGAGAGAAACTGATGATGAGTAGTAAAGTGTTGAGTTTAACTCGGGTCATAGAAACAAAAAGAACTAAATTACATTAAAGAGAAAACCAAGAAGGAGGGGCAAAAGCGAAAGACTACGTAATCGTCTGAGGCGAAGAGACGAAACATTGGGCCACCAAAGCAACGAAAGACTTATAAGTGCATCTTTCTGAACACATAAGTCAGGTCTCAAACGTTTGATAGCGGTTGCTTCGGCAAATTTGAGGATAGTTGAGTTATATTGTCTATTAAAAGCCTTTAGGGATTTCATGGTGTCTGGCAACACTGTTCCCTTGAGACGTAAACGTTTGGTAAATGTTTAGAGAATCTAAAATATGCCCTCCTTCCTATTCTTTTAATGTAACTGCTACCACATATACATTTAAATTTGTACATACAATTAGATTTAAAATGGTAAGGGTGTCTATCAACCTTTGATTGCACCAAAGAGTTTATTGTTTCGTAAACGGGAACCAGTTTGGCTGCGGGGTAAATTTTCAATCTTCTGTTGATTATTCCTGTATTATAATCACCTTAAAATACAAGTTGGATAAAGATAGGCTTCTTATTTACTATGGTTTGTTTCACCTTTAGATTTTGAGATTTTCCATACTTTTTGATGAGGGTAATCAATATTTTTCAAAAGTTTCAGAATGTATAGGCGTTCTTCCACTGTTTCTGCGCGACATATTCTCTTGGCTCCGTAAAATGCAGTTTTGACCAATTCTTATTTATAGTTAATTGGAAAAAAACTATTGGAATTTAAGTATAGTCCATTCCACGTAAATTTCCGGTGAACTGATTTTTTCAGACTTCCATCCTCCAAGCGTTCTATGACAATATTGAGAAAATGAAACTTTCCACCAATTGTATGTGCCATTGTGAAGTCAAAGTTCTTATATGTGTTATTGAGCAGTTAAAGTAGATAAGATGCATGATTTTAATTATCACATGATATCAAGGTGGGGTCAGCATATCGATAATAAGACGTTGTCTTATCGATCGCACTTTTTAGCTTTGTTATCTCAAGATGTCTGCTAAAACAGGACTAAGTAGACTCCCCATAGCTGCCCCATCCACTTGACGATAGAGGTTTTTATCAAAGTGAAACTGTACATCGATGGTGCACATCAGTAGTAGGTGTTTAAATCCCTGCACTGGCAAAGGGAGCAAATTGGAATGCTAGTATATAATGTCTACAGTTTCATGAGTTGTAGTCCTTGTAAATAAGGAGGTTTCATCAAATGATACCACGAACTTGTTGGAATCGCTTGTATTTTTCAGGCTTTCAGCAAAATAGAATGAATCTTTAACTATATACGCAGATATTCGTTGACGAATAGGCCACAACACCTCTGCGAGTCAATGAGCAACTTCGTTCTGCGGTGAATTGACCATAGAGAGTGTAGGCCTCATGGAAACATCTTTCTTGTGTATTATTGGCAGGCTCTACATATAAGCCATGCGAGACCCTTGAGGTCTTAAGTCATTGTAGGTGCTGTTGCTAAACAGTTTCCTTTTAAGAAGCTCTCTCAGTATATTTGTGATGCGCTTCTCGATCTCAGTCGTGTCTTTGTTTGAAATCTATCTTTTTCATCAAGACGACACCTGAACCTTTATCAGACCTCAATATCATGATTTCATCATTATTCTCGAGATCTTTAAGTGCTTTCGGATGTTCTGTAGTCAGCAGTTTCGAATGTCCGGTTTGTGAAGTTAGATACTGGTTGGAGATGTCAACCAGCTTGTATTTGAACCAGGCTTTTCTGTCATTTAGCAGCTAGAAGAGATTCTCGAACTGGGCTGCTACTTTAATTATTTTGATAAATTTATTAGGAATATGAAGGTTAAATCTCAGGTAAAAAGCCTCAGTTTCAATTTGATTTAATTTCAAACCCAACAAATTATGAGTGTAATTTTCAGGAAATATAGCTGTTGATGCATCTTATGAAAAATCCATTTAGAATAAATCTAGAACTTAAACAATAACATACTTTTACGATATGCTGAGAATATCTCACGTGAGTGGTGTGTTTAGTCAACCGAAAACACAAATATTTTCATCTTTCTTTCATAAAAATTATCGGTTTATAAACATTCTTCAGATTCTAGTAGAATACTCACAAATCACGTTCACATTACCTATCAAAACTACACTGCTTCTCTGTTTTCATTTATTTTCTTCATCAAAGACTACAGATACTGCTTTATTTTTTTATAGTGGATGCTGACAATAGATTGGGTGTTCATCAGTTCTCTCATGAAATATCTTTTGTACTTCCCCATAAGTGTTTTGATAAAATGATCAGTAATTCAAAAGTATACAAATATTTAAATGCTTAGTTTTGTTTCTGCTGAGTGTAATCATGTGTATTCACCATAAAAATTGTAATATTCTGAGAAAACTTTTCTGGATTTTCAATAGGCTGATCCAAAACTTTTTGCCTTATTTTAATTACGTTATTGAACAATTCTGAATCGTTACTAGCAATCACAGGTTTCGATCACATAACACTTTGTAGCCTTACATGCAAGCATTTTTTATGTGCTGCTGTAATTACCGATGAAGTAGACAACATAGAAAAATTCTCTCACATAGACCAGTATATCAATGCAGTCACTATTTTAACTATGATTCTAATGGTTGTCGCAATATATATATATATATACTCAATATATACTCTATTTCAAAAAATTACCTATTTAGTAGAATTTTTCTATTAAAACGACTTTATTTTTCCACAGCATTGGTAAACTAAGACACTATAAAAGAATTAAGGAGCTCAAAAAATTGTCCAAATTTTATCTGTCCTACTATTAAGGTCACTATATTTAAGTGAAAGCTATATGTATGTTTATTATGCCTTTTGTAAGAACATGTTACTGCTTAGAGTTTCAAGAAAAATTATTCCTTTTGATGTCCACTGTTCGACAGTTTCGGTATATATATCTCTGTCTAATTTCAGTTCTCTACAGTTATACTGTCTGAATGTATTAAAAGGGAACTGGTGGAACCAAAAATATACCACTTCTGTAAAGTTCATTGTGCAACAGATACTAAAGACTTGTTAATTTATCAAAACTAAATGGTCTCATAAATAACGAATTGAGACACAAACTATTAGATGGCATTCATAAATTCCCGTTGAAACATTAATATAGATGAATGCACTGACAGTTGATTGAAGTGAAAAGATGAAAATGTGAGATCATGATTTCACACATAGTTTTCATTACAAAAATTCTGTCTATAAACTGAAGTATACTAACTAAGAAACAGTGGATGGATAAGCCATAGTATTGTGACTGAAAAACAGGCAAATAGAAGAACCACTGAACAGAAGTTTACATTACTAAAGCTGTCATTACCGAAACTGAGGGTTTTGAATATCTTACACCACGATTTTATATTTACACAGCATTTAGAGTCGCAAGACTAGGTAAAATGATTGCAGTAAGTACTCAGTTGATGTGCAGTCATTAGGAAAGTATATTTTTTAATAATAAGACTCAGTAGTCTCAACGATATGTAGTGAGTAAATTGAGTGGATACATACTGCAGTAAATTATACGTATTTGTTATTGGACCATTCAAAATCATTATTTGCTTTTTGTGAGTTGAAAATGGTTCGGTTTAGGGTCTACTTTTAGTAACTTGTCCATCACAGTTTTATAAAATTCTAAAGAATCTTTGTTATCGTAGAATAACTTTCTAACACATGGTAGCAATATATTTGAGGAATCAAACGTAATTAACATTATGTCATTAAAATAACCATTTACTATTTAAACTAAGGAAGATTTACTCCCACAATATTTTGTACACAACCAGTGAAACATGATACACTCTGTATTGGTTGTGTGCTGAGTTGGGCATCATCAGATAATTACATGGTTTTTAGTATGATTCTCCGAAAACTATTATCCTTTTATCCTCGACAGCAGGTGAGATAGTGTAATGAAATTTTGCAATATTCAAAAATGTCTAGTTTCTAAGTTACTATTTTGCATGTTTCACCGATTAGTCAGTTACATTGTCTACCGTCTGGTAAACAATATATTTATTTATTTGTTTCCGGCTTTTAATCGATAGGTGAATTAACAATGGAAAAACTGTGAAATAATAACAAACTGTATGACGAATAGAATACTGAAACGTGACGTCAGGATATAATAATAAGGTTTACCGATATGAAAACGAAAACATTTAAATGAGAAGGAATACCAAAGGAGAACATTTACAAGCGAGATTCTCTACTCGTATTTCGCTCACTCTTTCTACCTTTAAATTACGATAACTTATTTTTTTGATGACTCCACAGACTTTTGTGTACCAATTTCTAGACTTTGCTGCCTGTTGATAGAAAAATATGAACCACATTCAATACTTGTGTGAACATAACGCATGCTAGTTATTTCACAACAGAAAGTTCATAGGAGCTTACGAAGTGAAGACAAGAGTAATACAAAGCTGACTACCATCAGTAATTATCCTTCTGACTGTAGTAAACTTAATCGTACTTCACATCACGGGAAGTGAGAAGATAGCAACTCTTTGAGCCGACAAAATAGCAGTAGAAGATAGGGATTTAGAACGTGATTTATGTTTCATTTCGCACAAACTCGAAAAGTTACCAGCGAAAACCAAGACAAAATTTCTGGCGAACATAAAGAAAACAGAGTTGATGAAAATACCTGACAACCAAAAAACCAAGCACCAATTACGATCAACAGAAGAAACTCAAAGGAAGTGGTTTCTTTCATTTAATCAGCCCGAAGGAGCTCTGATAGCGAAAAAGTCAAGAAAGAATTGCCCAGCATACGCTGCAGAGTCCACTGACTGCAATCACGCCCCAGGCCCTTGAAATAAACCCAAATGTAAAGCGACGATCCGATCGTAGGTTGAAGGATAACATGGTGGAGACCATGTGAAAAGATAACAAAAATTTGTGGAACTACGTAGAAAAGACTGCAGAGAATATGGTGAAGTGGATATGCGCTACTAAAGCCCTACATTCTGCTTAAAGTTCAGAGGACGAATAATAATAATTATCATTAAAAAAATTCGGAAACTGTTATAAAGTATAATAATAATAATCAACTCAGTATAATTTATTTACCTATGACACACAATTTGTTGCTCATAATCATCCCAAAATATTTTTATTCTATTGCGGAATTTTCCGTCTTTTTTTAAATCACACTTTTATCATGTGTTTATTTTTACTTAACCAGCTGTGTTGTTTATAGCATTTTTTAATCTTTAAGCCAACATATTCTTATATTCATGAGTTCATGTTTGACGACTGTCCAAATCAGTTGGTCTCCAGATATTATACTTCTCCTAAATTCTATCAAATATAATCTTGAGCAACTTTCACTGAAAAATAAGTTATTTTAACAGTGATATTATATTTTCAACTTTTAAAGTAACATTATTGTTCAAGTGCACTTTAGTATCTTTTTGAACTTAAAGGTGTATGATACTTCCATCAAAACATGTAGTGGTCAAGTATTTTTATGGTTTGTATGATGCAATAGGTATGACTGACTTTCTCATTGAAGAAAATTCCTAACAATTCCATTAGTCTGCACTGCCTTTTGTGAAGCATTGCTATGCGGTTGCTAACTAATTCATGCCATCGAGTAATGATAATGATGGCTTTTCTACCATATTTTGTATATAATTATATACGTATAAATGTATAACTGTAGCGATGGAATAGGAATTTATCTAATAGAATTTTCTTTGCGCGGACTTTCTTTTGACTTATATTTATTGTAGATTGGACGACTGTTGACTTCAAGAGGTTTCCGAAACGTTCTAGTTCCATATAGGTGGTTAAGACATCAACCCAGCTTTGGATATTTGTACTTAATCTTTGATTTCATCATTAGGTAGAAATCTGGTTAATTTCTTCCTTTCAATTTGATCATTTGATTAGCGAGATAATAGTTTACTAAATGAAATCAACAAATAGCAAGGATGAAATCTTATCAATGTTCTCCTATTGTGAAAGGCTATTTTTAGTTTTTCAAATATTTCTGAACAGTTATTGGGAATTTTCACTTGTTCGCGTATACTCATAATCTTAAAGTTGCTATATTTGTATTCAAAGCTTTATTCTCATATTTATCTGAACAAATCTAGGTTAGTATACTCTGTTTTCTTCAGTACATACGCATGCGTTTTTGCACGTTGAAGGAGTTTTTAACACAATCACATAAAAAATTAACGGCAGGTCTGAAAACACTCTTTTTCGATCTGTAAAGATTTGTTTGTTGCCTATAGCTTTCTGTGACGCATTAAGGTAACAAAAGGAAATTTTGTTTGAAGTATTTTTCGTGTATCCGCATAACACTGTAGAAATATATAGGCAAAACTCAATTATACATATAAACATACACATACGGAGTGCTAAGGACATCTCCATATCTTATTTGTTACTGAGTCGTATCTGACCAATAAATATTTACGTGATTGTAAAATATTCGTTTGCATATAAATTAGAATAACAATCTACTTTGTTTGTTTACCTAAAGCATATAAAAACAACAAGAAGTTATCTCCAACACTAAGAAGAAAAATCGAGATTAAGGGATTGAAACATTTTCTCCTTAAAAAAGTCAATTATTCTGCTTTATTTTAATCCTCTAATAGGAATTCAAACTAGAAATTTATTTTTTTACTATTTACCATACTTTTCATTTAATCACGTCCTGTAGTATTTGTAATTTTTTGTTTAGAATAACATCGGAATTATATGTGCCTGAGTATTAGGCATATTTGAGAGTATTCAAACCACAGAAAGTGATCGACTTGAAACTATTTCTGTTAAGATAACAAGTATGAGAGAGTTATACAGCATATAACACTGATAGATATAATTTGTATGAATAAGTACTCCAATGCACCTTGCATATCAGTAGTTCAATGGTAGAATGCTGGCCAGATAGGTAGACCGAGTTTGATTCCCCGCCAACTCACTCTTAAAAGAATTCGTCTAATTTACCAGCCGATATCAAGCACCGAAAAGAGGGAAGGTTGATGCTATCAACCAAAGTCGATTAAAAGTAATGCTATCACTAATGAAACTTGAATTCCTGAAAATATGCATTCAACTCTGAGACCAATGAATTAAAGGAATATGTATTGGTCGACACTGATTCGAAGATTTCCGCTTGTCTAGCTCATTGCTGTTTGAAATTATGGTAAGCAAATTTACTCAGTAAATTACCACCAGTATGTTGTATTAACACATTTGATATACAACTTAATAAATCTTACATAAGTAAGCTTCCTGATTTAATATTCACTACTTGATTTTGCTTACTGTTGTGAAAATAAAAATTTCCGTGTGATTTTTCTGGTGAATGTCACCTAATTGGGAAGAAACCTGGCTGACTAAATTACAGAAAGATTTGAATAAGAACTACTCTCCGTAGTTTAAAGCGAAGACAATAATAAAAATATTGGTTTCCGGAGTCTCCGTTGAATATTCACCCATCGTATAAAATCAGACGAAGTTATTTTCAAAATCAATTCATACTATTTATGTTTCAAATTATGTAGTTCTTTTCTTACCTATTTTCACTTGAGCACTATTAATAGAAAAAGCACACTAGTTTTAAGAAGAAGCAGAAACAACTGAGAATATAAAAGTTTCTTATCAAATAGAATTTTCATCGTCAAACTGTTTCACTAAAAATATATTTTAGTGCTTATAATTGTTAATCTGTTTTGAAACATTTAACTGTATAAAGACTTCATAAGTTCAGTATTTGTTACCTTAATTTATCTGATATTTTTATTTTAGTGTTACACCGATGCCTATTATCCCTTACAGATGCTTTTGAATTGCAATATATCAATATTATTAATTTAATGTTATTTAAAACGTTTATATTTAACAATAATTCCCTAATTATTATGGTTATCTGACTGTAGAACCGGATGAAGTTATCGAAAAGAATATTCATTGTTCACTAATCAGTCTTTTATTTGCATACGTTTTGATAAAAGTTTTCAGTAGATACTGTATTCTGTTCCTCTCTGGGACTGTTACTTTCATAAATTGAATTAACGAATTGTTCATTGTCAGTATAATAGTTTATTTTTGAATAACTTACACTTACACATTAAAGCATTGGTCTGATCGTAGTACTAAGATCTGACTGGAATATTCCAGAGAATTCAATTTAGATTTACTTATTATCAGTTATCAGGCAATCGATTTCTTTTCACTACCAACTACAGTTAATCAAATTTGAAACATTACACATAAAATAGAAAGCAACAGTATTCACAATAAATGAACAACTAATTAAAGAGTCAAACATATTTTTAAAATGTTTTATAGTTCACAATCTCCATTAGTATGAACAACATTTGTTTTCTCTTACAAATATGATGGAGAAGGCTGGCTGACTGAAATATGTAATATATACCCATCACATTCCAAAACGACGTCATTTTATCAGAGTTGATTTGCTTTTAGTCCAGAAACCACTCAAATCTAAGAACATTGGAGGCCTTTCTAAATACCACAGAATTATCAACAGCTTGGGAATGAATAATTAATAGTCCACTACTTATAGTTAACTAAAGTGATTAAATTGGAGTTTTATGAATGTCTTCATATTACAGTGATTATTAAAATCCGTCTTTAGTTATCTTCTTACATTCTGACTTATTTTAATTATCCTTATATACTCAAAGATTTTATCAGGAGACAATAACTTCATGATAACAAAATCCAAAAACAACAACAGCTAATAGTTATATAAAGGTGCTACGTCTGGTATATAGGAATGATCCCAAAAAGTTAAGTATCCAGTAAAATAAGAAATGCCATCCAACTTGACCTTAACGCGCTTTTCGATTTGTGTGTTACATTTGCTTAGTTACATAAAACTTATCTCTCTGGTGTTTCTGGAAAGTAAGTGGTGCAATGTTTTGTAACTGATTTACTTTCGAACACTGATCCTGCTGACATAATCTTGTTGACTATTAATACCTGTGACAGCTGTTTTCCATTTTGTGACTGTTAAACACCTTGTCATCTCTGGACATCGAGCACCCCTACATGAATGCTTCACAGTGTTACACAGAGTCCCTCAATATCGTACAAAGGGACTTCCGATACGCCATCTGTACATAGCTGAAGCATTAGCTATTCGAGATCTGAAACCGGACCTCTGCATCCAAAAGCGATACATACATTCTCTTGCCCTACCATGGCCAGAGTAAAGTTCTTACCACAATTTCGCTTCTTTCCTTTATTATGTAAGTTCACTATCATTATTATTATTTTATTTTATTAATACTTCTATTATCATTATTATTCCCATCATCCACATTTTTTTACCACTCTATTACTGTTTATTAATAACATTGCTTTTCATACATATTTTATACAAAAACACTTTATAGCCTTTCCACTAGTTCCTGTCCATTTTACATCAGCTTATTGATTATTCATTATCTCACACTTATTACGTCATGCCAACTTCTGTCTCCTTTCTAACTTACAATTAGTCATCCCTTTTTATACCTTACATTATGTAATACAATTTTCCAAGGACAAAATTTACCAGTATCTGATTGGTCTAAAGATTTCCTTGTTAATTATAATTACGATTGTAGAGCTCATAATACCAACAGGGGAAGTACAACTATCAGTCAACATCGACCCTCCGACGAAAACAGAAATCCTGAAGGCAATAAAGATACTAAACACTGGAAAAGCAGTAGGACCAGAAGGAATCCCCACATAAGCAGTGAAAATGGACCCCGGGACATCAGCGGACTTGATGACACCACTACTGGAGAAGGTGTGGAAAGAGGCCAAGGTACCTGAGGATTGGAAGAAAGGCTACTTATTCAAACTACCAAAGAAAGGAGACCTAAGTCGATGCAAGAACTGGAGTGGCATTATGTCCCTGTCCATCCCAAGCAAAATACTAAGCCGCATCATCCTGGAGAGAATCAAACATGCCCTGGATGAAAAACTTCGACCGGAACAGGCTGGATTCAGGAGGAACAAGTCATGTATTGATCAGATCACCACATTACGGATCATCATTGAACATAGCTTGGAATGGCAGTCACCTCTCTATCTCAACTTCATCGACTTTGAAAAGGCCTTCGATAGCGTCGACAGAGAAGTGATTTGGAAACTACTTCGCTACTACGGGGTGTCGCCAACAATTATACATTTCATCCAACAGTTGTGCGACAGTGCTGCATGCCAAGTAATCCACAATGGGAAACTCATGGAATCCCTCGAAGTGAAGACGGGAGTAAGACAAGCTGGCTGCCTACTATCTCCAATGATTTTCCTGATTGCGGTAGACTGGATAACGCAACAGACAGTGGGCGACGAGGAGACATGCATAAAATGAACCCACATAAAAGCTTGGAGGATCTGGACTTCGCGGATGATATATGCCTGACTTCCACAAACTGGAAGATATGCAAGTGAAAAGAAACAAGTTGGCAGAAGAAGCATCAAAGATAGGACTTCAGGTGGACATAGAAAAAAGAGGGGTGATGAAGATCCCTGACCAACAGCAACAACAACAACAGACAACAATCGGCGTATATGGGAGGAATCTGAAATAAGCAACCTCCTTTACCCACCCACGTGGGAAGCATCGTTTCAACTGCAGGCGCAACTGATGGGAATATCAAAGCAAGGATCGGAAAAGCAAGGCGAGCTTTCATTACTCTCAAGTCTGTGTGGAGGTCAACAGCACTCAGCATCAAAAGTAAGATCCGGATTCTCAACTCCAATGGGATGTCAGAGACATGGCGCGTCATGAAGAGCATCTCAAACAAACTACAGACCTTCATTAACAGTTGTCTTCGCTCAATACCCAAGATCAGATGGCCAGAAAAGATCAGAAACAGGGATCTCTGGGAACGAACCAACCCAGCAGGAACCGATTGTGCAACAAATAGGCAGGAAGAAATGGAGGTGGACCGGCCATACTCTGAGAAAACCATCAAGTGACATCACAAGACAGACTCTCAAGTTGAACCAGAACGGGAAGCGACGAGTTGGTCATCCAAGGGTAACATGGAAGAGGTCATGTGAAGAGGAGATGAAAGCATGTAGGCAGACGTGGAGCCAGGTGAAGACGTTGGCAGAGAACCGGACGCAATGGAGACGTGCGGCTGAAGCTCTATGTTCCTCTAAGAGCTAAAGGAGATAATAATAATAATAACAATAATAATGATAATAATTCATACTAGTCCTGTTACACACTCAGTTTTTAACTGACTGTATGGAGGAGGATTTAATTTCTTTACTTTGCAAATACAATAAACCGTCACTCTATTAGCTAAACAACTAAGAATAGGGCTATATTCAAAGGATTATAATAAATAATGCCTATGCAATAATGAGACAATGAATGAAGCCTCTGAAATTCATTCAACATTAAATGCACATGCAAAATTTTTTTATGTTTGAGCATCTCTGGTTTTCACAAAAGTTGTACCATCCTTGGAATGCATGAGTCGACGATAATTGATAAAACCAATCAGTATTGTAAAATCATTATGATTATTAAAGAGCTTCACTACGGTTGAAAAATAAAAGCTACTTACACCTGAAATGTATTAAGACTGAAGTGAATCCAAAATAATTGTATATACACCTAACTGTCCAGTTCATTTTTCCATCATTAATTGAAATAAAGCTTGTGTTCTAAATATCACAAGTAATTTGATTATCTGAGTTATATCTGAGTCTCATTTAGAACTAAATTTAAGCATCTTAAAAACATAATCACTTGTTCAATGCCGATAGATTAAGACACCTAAAACTATAAACTTTGTTGTAAAACACCTATTCATTTTCCACAGTAATATAACTTCGGCAAGCTGAGAATGTGCTGAAATTTATATGAACTATTTCCAAATCCCTTTTGTTTTTGTAATCACTAGTTTATTCCAATATTTCACGGAATTTCTGTGTTAAACATTAAAATATGTGACCATTATTGGATACTGTTCCTCAAAAATTCATGATTAAAGTAATCAGAAACAACAAAGGCTCATCAGAAGTTTTCCAGTTTGTAAACAGTTTCAATAAAAAAACTCACTTCGCAGGTATACTTAGCAATCTTCTAAACTCATTTTAATTCTATGAAAACACATTTTAGCGTGTTTTTTCATTCTCTCCTGTTATTCTTGCAATTGCCTTCAAATTAAAAATGTATCTTGTCCTTTACCATTTTTGAGCAATCGTAATTGAATATCAACTCTGAAGTAGCGTATATATGCAAACATCAATGAAAGTGATTATTTCTAAGAAGCCACTTAAATCTAGAAAAACCAGGTATCTATTCATTGTCGCTGTTCAGTTTTACATGAGATATAACGAGCTGTGATCATTTGAACTAGTTATTATTGTTATTATTATCATTCATCCCTTCATTTCCAAGTGGAACATAAGGCCTCAGAGTTACACCTCAATTGCACTCTGTTGAGTCACTTCAGTCTGGTTCCACGAATACCTACAATTTTTTTTATTTTCCCCAAACATGATCTCCTTCATTTCACACTCGGATATCTAAGACGTCCATTTCGCTTTAGGAAGTGGCGTACGATGTCGCTTGAAGGCTTCCTCAAAGTATTTCCAGCTTTTCCCTATTTCTTTCTGCATATTTGTTAGGTGATAGTTTCCAGATTGGTTCACCGCCTACCAGGGTTTCTCGTTGCGTATATTTTCCGGTCGACTATCTGAACTTTAGTATCTAATAAAGGTAGCTGTTGATGAAAGTCTGCAGTGGTTTGTTGGAAATGCTCCCAATAACGCGCGCACCAATTTCCTGACCCATACAAAAGCACTTATTTGACATTTGTATTGAAATTTCAAATGACTATCGAGCTTAGTGTTGTTCATCTCTATACTAATTCCAGTGTAATGAACGCCTGTCTCCTTTTCCCTATTCTGGCTTACAAATCCTCTTCTATGCCCCCTATAGTTGAAACAATAATGCCTATGTCAGACAAGCGAAAGAAACAACTCTATTTAGTTTTCTCTTATAGATAGTAATTGGTGCTTGTTGCTGTTGTCATTGTTGTTGGTCGGGTATCTTCATCACCACTATCTTCTGCATGTTTTCCTGAAGTCTTGTCTTCACTGCCTCTTCTGTTAATTTAGAAAGACTACTTTAGTTAATAACTCGATGAGAATGAAATCTTTTTAACTGATACTTAAAAACCATCTTGGGAAATGTTGATTCAACTACTGACCCACATGCCCTCAATTGTGTTGCAGATATCATGATGACCACATACTCAGCAGCTTCATGGTTATCATCTGGATGATCACAGCGGTTTGTCAACTCCTTACTCTCTTTGCTGTTACAAATTCCTGACACTTCTACACAATATTTTCTCATTTCTCTTGCAATGTGGGCAGCCCTACCAATCTCAAACATAATGTTGAGTTTCTATCTCTCTGCGCTTGCTTAGGCCGACTGGCTTCCGGAAGGTTTCCACCCACCTAAGTCATCCATTCTCTAATTGAAATGTCTTCTCAATTTAAGAGAATAAATTTAGTCTTCCGTGCTTTGAATTTTCTGTGGTGACGGGGTTGCTAGCCCTTCTCTCAACCAACCCTTTATTCCAGGTTGAAGAGCGGCCTATAATCTACGTGAAGTTATCTGACCTGGTTGCTTATATGTATCCGTAAATAACGAGTGGAATATATTAGTTCTTTTTGTTTTCAGTTTCAAGTACATTGTTTTCAGACTTACTCCTCCATTCTCACATATATCTTATTCTAACTGCATGTTATGTACAATTTTTGTTTCTACTTAAATGAGGCTTTAAATTTTAGCCCTATCGGTTCTCGCTTTAACCTCTAAGTCTCTTCTAACATTCTTTATTTTGTAAACATTCTGCAATAAAATCTGGGTGTTTTCCTAAAAGTCCTACTTATGAAAACTACAGTGCAAAATAGGTAAGAAAAGAAGTATTCCATAATTCATATATACTTGAGATTTTACATTCATGTTACTTTACCTATAATTCAACCAAGTTGTCAAGGTGATAAGAACAATGACCATTTATTATGTTGCAGTATTTAAACCCAGATAAATCAAAGTTTACAGGTTTTAACTAGTCTAAGTACCTGACTAATTCCACTTACAAGCACTGTCTCTGATAATAAGATATATATATATATATTCATAATTCCATAAGATATAAACCAGTCCATTCTGTTCAAACTAAAATTACTGTAATTTAGTTAATCAATGATGCTGAGTTTCAAATAAACATTGAGTGTTCAAACGCATATGATTGCAACAGAACTCTTAAAAGTCTCCTGCTTTTCTCATTGAATTTTTACTTTTTAAATCCACTGAGACATCAATTCACTACAACACAAATATTGTATAATGTCAAGTTACTATGACAACTTGTGGGCAGTATAATATTTATTTTGGAAATAGATTAAAATAGGTGAGGAATTTGCTAGCTGTTATGTCTATACTTTTGTAATGTTTGTATGTCATATTAGTTATGATTAGATAACAACGGTTTATCGATGAAATACGCCTTCCAACGTACTAAATGAATTAAATTTGGATACTGAATGTGTTTAAAAAAATAAATATAGGAAAGATTTTATTGGATGATACACAGAAAATGGAAGTAAAAGGTTCACGCTCAAACTACTTTGTGGTAAAAGCCTATACAAAACCTGGAATAGATAACATAGGAAATATAAGAATTTCATACATAAATTAATACAAACACACACAACAAAGTGTTTTTTCATCTTCAGAGGTTGACAAAGAAGTCTTCAGTAACTGTGCCTGTATGACTAAAAAATTCTCTTGAATTCGATGAAACTACTCATCTGTGAGTTGTGAATCAGTCTCTTTTTCTCAGTTTTCATCTACACGTAATGTTCTCAGTTTGATGGACTCCTCAAAATTTGTCACCAAAAATTTGATGGATAAAAGAGAACTGTATACCGACTCTAAATGCGAAGTATTCTTAATTTTAAAATATATTTCATGCATTGGAAACCAAATCAATTAGACATTATAGTAAAACAACAGAGAATATTCTCAACATACCAAAAATTAGTGTTCACTGGAATCCGACCCAGGTAAAAAGTGCACAATGAAACAGGGTACTCATTTAAGTTCTTAAATAATGATAAACAAGTGAAGGGAAGGTTACTATATCTCAAATGTAAAATTCCTAAAATAGGAAATAACAAGATGCAAAATAAAAGAAAGCAAGTTTCAAAATAACCAGGGACCGAAAGTGAAAAACAACAGATGATTACTTCTGAGCAGAATGCATGATGTGTGATCTGAAAGTTCTCTGATTTACCTGAGAGGGGATTTTGTTTTAAAGTTTTACTAATTTCGGACGTGAGATTATTCATAGAAACCTGATTCTTAATCCATTAATACTAACTTCGAATGGTTGGATTTAGCCCTCAAATAGCATTGTGCTGTTCAGCATCATGGTACATTGATTCATACATATACATTCTGACCACTTACTTATTTCCTCGTTAGACTGCTTCCTACCAGGTAATGCTGATGGTGTCAAGAGATATTTACCGGCATGAAAGAGTGACGACTTCTAATAGCTAGCAATTTAACAAGGTGATGAGTGATGTCAAAGCACTGTTTTTCGCAGACAGAACACTCGTTTTTCACGACTTATTCTTTCATTTCCTCTTTGACTGCTTATTTCCATCCACATTAGCCTCATCTTTATCTTCATCTTCTTAAGTTTTGTATCATTTCTGATATTGGTAAGAATCTTGTGTGTTATGACTATTAATGCGATAAGGACATAAAAATATGAGAATGGTGAAATGACATTGGATTTTTTTCCGATGAGATTACATTTACATGCACACGATGAAAGGCAATAAGACAAAACAATTTATCCACCAGCTCTCCCATATAGTTTTTGTCAAAATAGGAACGCAATTTGCAGCATGAAACACATGCATCTTATAGTTGTCGAACTTCTCATCTACCACAAACAGCTTGCGAAATACACAGCATTTAGGAAATGGGAAGATACATCTCCTTCCGCTTGAACACAATCAGAAGTCTATCTAAATATTTCTTTGCTGTACGACGACACATGTTTTTCTATTCTGTTTCCCTAAGTCTTAAGCCTCTACCTGTCAACCTTGGAAGTTGCTACTCATACTGTCTTTAGTTTTATACTATGTGTGGATGATCCCACTCAAAAAGTCGGGGCATATAAATTTTACTGTCACTAACTGTGATATTCAATGTTTAAAGTGATGTGGTGACCTGCAGGTGCGTCACGACACCCAATGTTGATGCTTATGTACATCGATAGGTCGCAACTTTTCTTTTTGTCACCATTCTTTTTTTAACGCTTCATGATAACTGCTCGGAATAATGATTTTCAGTCGGAGATATCAGCATGTGGACTTGAGTTCTGTTACATTACTTCGACACTACTTGATGTTAGTGTAAAGTCCTATAATACTTTCCCAGAACACAAAGTTGTTTGTGTGGTATTCCATGCCAACATCATGTCCAGTTTGAGAGAGCAGTCTAAAGATCGACCACTTTGAGAGGAAATGTCCCTGCACCGTCATCTCCTGGTTGCCGTTAAGCCCTACGCCTTTTTGCCCTGCGACTACGATACGAAGTTAGACCATAGGACCTCAGCCAAGCTGACGCACCATTGACGGAGAATCAACCACTAGTCTTCAAAATGCAAATTTCTTTGAATAAGGTGATATAGGATGGTGCATTAGTAAAAAAATTGTTTTCAGGATGCAGACTGTAGATTTCATCCGGAATGTGACTTATGCTGGCCAACTTAAAGGATAGCGAATCAACAGTGCAAACGCACCGACGGCCTTCGACGTATACCATTCGTTGGTTTTCAGAACCTGCTATTATTACAGCTACACTATGAACGTTCTGCACGAAATAAGATACAAATTTCATTCCGAATCAGTTCTTAATTGTTGTCTGGATAATGGGTTGATAGCACGTAGTCGTAAATGCTCTTGTGAAGGTTGCGTGTACATCCATCACTTTTCAGAAGCAACTGATGGACATTTATTGAGACATACAGACTGTAGGAAAAGATTAATGTTTGAAATGGTAAGTTATACAATTTATTCATTCATTCAATTCATTCCCTTTAGAAATCAAAGCTGTTGCTGACCAAATACTTTTTACCTGTCACTATTGGGTGTGCGTCGGTGGCACAGTGGCTAGGACTCTCGCCGACCATGCACATGGTCCGGGGTTCGATCCCCTGCCGACGCACACCCGATATCTATGGTCGGCCTGTGAAATTTGGGCTACCGACATCCATGCTGAAAATTCCATACTTATACTGAAAATACGGTGTGGCATCAAGCTGTAATAAAAAAAAATGACACCCACGGCTGCACAGACAGAGAATCCGTCTTTAACTAATACCCAATGGTACCAGCATTTTAGAGATATAACATCATGGAAGATGAATCCCATGATGCCTCTTTTGAGAGAAAAAGGGTTTATTGTTCATTTAGATGGTACCGTTTTGCAGAGGAAAAAAACGGTCATAGTCACCCTACGGTAAATAATGTTTGGATTTTGGGAATTCAGTGTCACTAAAAATTGTAAAGGAATCGTGGTACTAATTTATAATGGTATTGCGGAAACTACCTATTAGACAAAATTCAGTAGTTCCCAGCAGTAAAATCCATACAGACGAATGGGCGCCACTTGCTTTATACGGTGGGTATTGTCAAATTTCAATAAACAGGCCAAATAGATCAGCATAATTTCATGAAAATCCCCTTAAAATTTTAACTCACCACATCTCAGACACCAGACTCAAGCGACATTTTCTAATAAAAGGGAAGCGAATGTAACACAATTCAAGAATATAATGTAACCGATAACATGTGTATCAGAAAAGAATTTTTAATGAGAAATTTCATTTCACTTACAAGAAAACCAGACGGTAGCATAAAAAGAAATTTGCATAGAAAAAGCACTTGGACAGGACAAATGCACACTTTCACAGCTTCGTTCGTATCAATTACAAAAGAAATTTAGTGAAGACCTTCAGCCACAGAGTTAGAGCTATATGCTCAGAAGTAATTGAAGATGAATTAAGCATTGTATATGATACTTTGACCGAAAATGGCTATCCCGACAAATTTATCAAGAAACACATGACAAAGAAAGCGGAAAAGGACTACTCACTGTCTGTAAACAAGAAGCCTTTATATATACGACTACAATTCATGGGTGATATACCAAGCGAGATAATTACGAAGAAATTAAGAAAATCAGTTCAAAGAACTTTTAATGCTGGTGTACTGCACGTATTATTCTCTACACGACCGATGGTGCTACCTCTGTGGTGAGAGCAAGCTGCTAGCCAATTGGTAGACATTGATCTACGCTGATTGGTGGAAATTAATCTAGGCTGATTCAACAACCGATCACAGCTGACCTAGACGTGGACAAATATGATTCGCAGACAAGTGGCTCGCATTTCCGAGAAATATCGAAAACGAGAAAGCAGAAGACTGCGTTTTGTTTGCAATCAACCAATCAGAAGACCGCCTTCTTTCTGCGGGCAGAGCCTTATTAATGTACGTAAAATACATATAAATACCTGTTGGGTTTCGTAATAAAACTGATCTGTTGCCTGGCCCTTGTCTTCTGTTGTTACACCTCGACTGAAAGATGAAGTACCTAGACTAACCACTTCAAATTGTATTTATCAATTCAACTGCGCTTGTAGAGCGAGTTATATTTGCCGTTGCTCTAGGAACTTGGTTTTTCGTGCTCGAGAACATATCCCACTATGGCTAAGTAAATTTGTAGTTAAAACTATTAACAGCTCGATATTAGACCATCTGGTGCAAACCGGTCACAAAGCCAGCGTAGAAGAATCCTTCTCTATAATATACCGGGTGCCTAACAAATTACCAAAATCGTCGAAGCACCGCATGCTCCAAACAGCAGAGGCTATTGCAATTCGCCTCAAACAACCAGTGCTCTGTGTCCAAAAGAAACAAGTCCAGCCCCTACTACTGCCCTGGCCCTCAGTAGAGACTATAAACTCATAAATTTGTACTATTACCTTTCCTAATTCTTCTGACATTCAGTTTATTTTATGTTGATGCTGTTCAGCTGTAATCTATCAATATTATTGATTTGATGTTATTTAAACATTAATGTCGTTCATAAGACTAATTCATTCATTCATTATAATGTATATATAATTGTAGAACCTGATGATGAATTTATCGAAAAGAGTACTCTTTGTTCCGTGTCCATTCATTTAAAAAGCTCACAAAAAATATAGCTTGTCATTAAACCACCGCAGAAATGGACTAAGGTGCCACAACTAGTGGGGTATGCGATAAAGCCAGCTAGTTATCGGCTTCAGGGTTTTATTCATCATAGTCAACCATTCAGCCGATTTTGTCGGCCCTCTTACTGTAAACTGTGCCAACTCAGTCGAAGACTCTAGGGGAAGGCTGGTGATCAGGATACATGAGATGAAGGGCTCTCAAAAAGAAGTCATCTTGGTGAATTTAACCTTCAGCACCACGAAGTTGAGACAAGAGAATGACCCTGCGAGCATCAATCACGTGAGAATGCAATTATTACGCACGAAACACACATTCATGAAAGGATGGCAACTCTAAACAATAGGAACCCAAAACGAAACGACCCACGAACGCACAAATGACCTCGTCAAGGACCAATAAGAAGGCTGAAGAAACGACAATAGTCGTCCCATGCAGTACTAAGCGCTAGATAATAGGCAATAATACACATGCCCTGCGCTTAGGGGTCGTCTCAATATGTCCTTTCTGGAGGCTGGTGTCGTATATCCCCAAAAACCTATTGCTGGAAACAACAGTCACCTGATCGGTTGCTCAAGGTCATTTGTGCGTTCGTAGGCCGTTCCGTTTTAGGTTCCTATTGTTTAGAGTTGCCCATTAGGCATATTTTATTCATAGTTTTGATGTTTTTTCTCTGTTTTCCCTAGCCTGCTCAATAAGTGTTCCGAAGTCACTGGTGAACTAGCATTCCTTTGATATTTCTTTGGTCCTTAAACTTTAACTACGCCGTAATCCTTAGTCACCTCGGTGAAGTGAGCTGTAGCGGTATGTAATTATCGAAAATTACTAGGCGAGGATAAACGTTATCGCGTGATAAATTTACCGCGCTTCAGGTTTTACTCGCCTTTCATCGGCTAGAACAGCAGCGGTCAATTGGATTTTTGATTCGTCTTCGGTAGGTGCTATCGTGTGCGGCTTTGTGTTGTTGTGTTATTCGTTGTTTGCAAGCAACTGTAATGACTGTAAATGTAAAATTTGACTATTCTAACGTTGTTTAACTTTTTTATGCAGATATAATGCTCTTTTTGTTAGAAACTTTCTTGAAACTGGTTACCCATTAAGGTGGTTATCAGTGACTACGATCCCGTGGGTCCCAACGGATTTCTAGATTTGTGGTTATACGTACAGTATTTTCTACTTCGATATTTCTCACTCACATAGTATGGTATCCTGTGTTTCTTGCGAATTAACTTTGACAAGCTGTGGCAATAATGTGCTTCGCTAACGAGCCCTTCTTCTAGAATTTCATCGCAGGTAATTAGTGCGAGCCGAAGCAGCACATATAAAAGAAGCTGCAGACACATTAGAAGACTCTCAAAAGGCGAGGAACTTATATATTGCTGACAGTGACAACCTTTTTCACATACCAGTATGTGGCTACGTTCACATGGAGAGGAAAAATCGGTGAATGAGACATTGTATAGTAGTGAGACAACTTTGTGGAACTTTCACCTAGCCTGTATGTTTCTCTCTAATACTTTTGTCCCTCAGACCATTAACAAAGTATTGTCAAATGTTTTCTTGTATTATGATTCTATGACACAATTACTGGCAGTTAATAATCTTATGTATGCGTAATATTCATGATATTTTCTGCACCATTAATGTGCTCCACATTTCAAAAGAAGTGTAAACTATGATGACTGAATTTGCTGAATACTTAAGTCATGCATGTTAATCATGTAAATGCTTAATTTACGTAAGTGAATTTAATCTGTATCACTTTTAGGAATGTCGAGTCGTAATGAGTTCTATCAGTTAGTTGAATTCAGTGGAAGCAGATGTTGTCGCATTCGGACAAAGACATCCGAAAAACACTGGGGAGTGTTTTACGACTTATGACCAGATACATTTTCATAATCCATTGTAGGCATTGCTTCTACATACAACAGCAAGTGAAGGTAAGTTCCCTCATTCACTTATAACCTTGCAGATATTCTTTTTTCCAGTTCGTCATACCGAATAACCTCGGATGTGGGCATACAGTTCTGTTTACTTGAATTGCGAAGAATTTAAAGGTGACACGATTTGGACACTGGGAAGTTTCCGTCGAATAATGGGAGATACTTCCCAAACGAAGAATTTCATCTTTGACTGTGCACATCATACATGTTAATAAACTTGTATGTGTTGCAGCGAAATAAAATTTTCTATCTAATATTCTTGTGTTCTACTTGATATACTTGCAGTGGGAGTACGGCATGCCAGACCGGTACTCCCTAGGATATGAACTCGTTACTATACGTAAGTGTAATTCTGTAGGAACACTGTCGATCGGTATAAATGGTGAATTATAAGTACTTTAGTCAAGCCTAAACATCTGCCTAAGGTCACGCGATTACGTCTCTTAGTCGTAGGTAAATCTGTAGGGACCAATGACAAAAATACCTAACTTCAGTATTTGAAAAATAAGAATAGAACTCAGGCACTGCAGTGGAGTTGGATTCTGTATAAGATTAAGTGTATTCAAAAGTAGTGTATTACTATTATTTCACTTAAAGCATGATATCAATCCATATGATTACGGGTGTTAACGTATAGTGTAAAATGAAGTCTATACGAGACGAATAATTGAATAGGTTGAGCTGTAGCAATCGTAGTAAGATTTCGCTTACGTTGAATTATGCCAACAATTACTTTCTCAGGTCTCATTGATTAGTCAGGCCTCCATCTTGTCATGATGACAAATTTAGTTTCACTCAGAATAAGAAAACTATGGTAAGCAGGATGTTAAATATATAAACATATATAGACATATATATATGTGCGTTGGTGGCATAGCGGTTAGGACGCTACAGAAACTCCAAGCCACAAGCCTGAAGCCCTGTGTTCCACTGGGAACGTGAAGGAAAAATATATATATACATAAATGAAAAATAATAACAAGTAAATGTCTTTACACAATTGTTTTTCGTAATTATTTCGGCGATGTCGAATTGCTGTGACCAGGTTGATTGACGTTTCTGGACATCTGCAAATAATTGAATAAAATGTACTTTTTGAATTGCTGAAGTTAGAAAAAAGTAATGTAAAAGTTAAACGCTTTATATTTAGGTACCTTCGCTGAAAAAGGTTCATTCTCCTTTCTCATTCTTTGGTCATAACAGCATTCTTCTGTGGTTTTCACTGTCACACGCATTGTTCATCTTCTAAAGTATAGCACCAAGCAAATAATAATAGTTTAATATGTCGTATAAACGGGTGTTTACAAAGAATGCGTGCCATTTCTACAGGCGCAATAAGTTATGTCATAAATTGCAATCGTGAAGTATCATAAATTAATCCTTTTTCAAAAGTTTAGACTGTTCAATCACTGTACACGTTATCATAAATGTTAAAGTGTAAGCCCTTCACAATGAACACTATATTTGCGTAAGTGCTATGCCCTCATGTGATTAAAAGCTATTTCAGTAGGAGAACAACGTCTTGATAAACTGCAAAATGGCATAATATACATATAGTAAATCCCAATGCCAGTAATCTGAATAGAAATCCAGCGTCATCCATTGCAAAACACTTATTAATGTCAGGTCACAAAATAAATATTAATGACTGTTTTACAATTATTTCACATAACTCTAATTCAAGGTTATTGAAGGTGATGGAAGCACTTTGGATTAATCACATGCAGCGTAAACTGTGTGTACAAAAATCAATAGACTTCAATCTTCGCCTACCCTGGACTACTTGACCTATCTAAATATGATTGGTCATTAGTATGTACTTTTGTTTTTATTTAGCTGAGTAATTGTCATGAACTTTATTTTATTATTGTTAACCATGTTAGTTGTAAAGCGGTTGTAAAGAAACTACGAAATGATATCCTCTCGCGAAATTTGTCTTCTTAATGCCTTATTCAAATAATATACAATTATCGAAAATGCGTCATTGAAAGTCCACCTACAAGGTATATACGGCAAGTGGTTATAAAGTCCTTGGAATGGCAGTATACCTTTACAATGTTTAATGCTAATCTTATCGGTGTAAGCATGGAAACTATGACGTGTTAGATGAAAATACAGCTTTGTTTAAACACTGGTGTTGTCGTGTTTCTAATCAAAGCAACCAGAATTTAAGCAAGCAACCAATAGGCAAAAAGAGTAAGTTTTAGCTTTAATAAATGCTTATCCAGTTAAGATAAAAGGAGTGTAATAGGGCGTAAATATAAGGACTATTGTGAAGTAGATAAGTGATATTTCAGTGACAAGTGAATTGAAAGATCTGCAAGCTTAGAATTCATAAGACAACCTGACATGTAAGATCTCACGAATTTCTGTAGGGCCTTAGGGGTAACCTTGATGTTTTGCCGTCATTCTGAAATTTTGAAAGATGATTTACAAATGTAAAAGGTAATAATCATCGAAACTGCTGTAATATTTTCTAGCTGTACGGAATTTTTTCCTTTGATGCAGTTTCTTATCAACAGTTTGCAGTATTCATAGTGAGTTTATAGGAAACTTTATTCTTTCTTCATTTTCACCAACTGTCCCTTCACGCACAATAGCATGCAGTAACTACATACACTCAAGCATTATAACCTCAACATCACAAAATCCCTACAGATAACTTGTTTAATAATAAATGCTTTAAAGATACGAGCCATAAGTGCACCTTCCATATCCTTCACAGCCACAAGTAATTCATTAAGGATCTCAGAATAACTTAGTGATCTGAAAATGAATAATAATTAACACTGGTATAACTTAATTAACAGGTGTGGTAGTTGTAGGACACAGCTGCTAGCTACTATTTGATAGAAAGCTGTCACTAATTTTTGGCAGTGTGGCATTTTAGAAGGACCATCTATACTATTCTTCTTGCCCCAATGCACACTGATATCAACATAATCTGATGCCATGTTGTGCATTGAGCAATTGCGGTCTCCCGAAATTCCAAGCGACAATGTAAATTAAACTAGTATCACATCTTTGCCTGAGTAATTTTTAGTAGGAATTTCATCGAAATGGATATAATCACCAGGAAATCCAGCAGCTTGTCTCATTCACCGTATGATCTCGTCGATGTGTTATGGAATATTTCAATCATAACGGATGATAATAAAAGTGTTTAACATCCTCAAAACGTACATCTAACTTATGTCTGTGGGCTATTTCTGTTTCAAATGCCCGATTCTCATAGAATAACTGCTATGAAAACAATCATTGCCTGTAGTCCATTTACAACCTTAAAATCTAAAACAATCCGTAAACAACAAATTTGTAAGGCTCTAAAATGCAAGTAATAATCTTTCTATACGAAATTTCTTACAAAGGATGACCTTTTTTAGTAATAAACCATCTGGGATATCAAGACAACTTTACCCATTATTACGAACACAATACAGAAAAATATTGCTTTTTTCGAGTACAGAAGCCTAAAACGAGTCAAATATAATCTAGTTTTGCAAAACTGAGCGATTATAACACCTCTATAGGTTTGAACGCGATAACCCATACAGTGAGCGATAATATATCACGATAACGTTTATCCTTACCCAAATTATTCGCCCATAAGATATATCACTGAGAATCAGATGATGACCTTCATTGTTTAAGTCGACTCGCTGTCCCGAAGGCTTGTAGGCAATCACCTACGCCACTTAGTTACGCTGTAATGAGATAAAAACCAGTATAATGTCACTAAATAAGTTTTTTCCTCTTTCTTTTAGAAAGGAACGCTGACGTAAATCTACCGGAACAAGAAGAGGACCGTTTAGCTGGACTTCATCTTTTGCCCACCTGTTTGCCGATCAAAATTACCCATTTATCCCACGTTTTGGCCACTTTGCCCAGGTGCATTAACCGACTGGGAGAGTTGTTGAAATTCTATAGATCAGTCGTCCATGTATTCCACGACAGATTTGAAGAATTGTGTAACTTCCGAATCACCTGTCACACTTTCTCTTCTGTAAAGAGCAAATATTATACACGTAACTCTCATCCCTCCGTTACAACCAACTGAAAGAGGTCAAATCTTCAAATTTTATACTTCTTTGATTAAGTTACCCAGTAATATTCTTCTTGTAAGTGGATTCAATGCTTAGCACATCTGTGGAACTTATACACATGTTAACTTGTTCCCTTAAGCTAAGAAATATAATGTCTATCCGCTTTTATTATTGCTATTTCAAGGCCGGCCTCAGTAACGTACAACAGGTATTAGCCTCAACGTTTACGCAAAGTAAAATCTATTAATCACGGTGTGCGTAAGTGACTTTCAAGTGCTCAGCCTCTCCGTAAGCCATTTGTACCGCTGTCCTCTGTCAATATACGCACCTCTCATGTCCTCTTCGTGTCCTTCCTTCTTCGGTTGTGATTGTTGCTATTCTGCGTTACAACGCCTTCTTTTTACGTTCGTTTGCTCAGGAGCAACTCTTTTCTGGTCAAATAACCATCCTTGCACTACGGTTTTATCCTGTATTACCTTTCTTATTTTGGAGGACCGATTTTGTGTTCTGATTTGCCTTTCTTCTATGCAGAACAAATACCTTAACATTTGTAGGATAAGAACTTGCTTTGGTATATGTCGTACTTCTCCTAAACCTAGAAATTGATTTAATTAAAATTCTGATACCTCTGGTCGTATTGGGAGACCTTTTTGAGCCACACCAAGTAGATATACCCTACTGTTTTCTTTATCTTTCTTGCTACTAAACGGCCTTCTTATGTGAAAACATGGGTTCACATTGGTTGGAGAACTGCAAAACCATTGTTCTATTTTATGAAATGTATCGCATAAACGTGGCACAGTCCTTCAAATATTAGGCTATCCAGCATCTAGATACCAAGAACACAGTGGATGAACACAAAATGGTTAGCACTTAAGACCGGGATTTTGTATGAAACTTCTCCGGGTCAATATTTTTGTAGATGACTTTCATCAAAATTATGTTACATGTGGTTTGCAGTGATGGGAACTCCAATTTTCCGACATGGCATGTTGGTGTCCACAGCACGTGATCTGACTGCGGTATGCTCTTGGCATACTGGTTACAAGATGTTGTTTCTTAGGTGAGATTTGGCGAAATACTGCTGCGGTCAGCAAAACGGAATAACTGGAGGCTCACATCATCTACTTTAATAGAGTACTTGATAACTTCAAATAATAGCAACCCAAGACAAAATCGTCCATAAAACGAACCTAATTTCCCTAGACAACCAGTGAGATGTGACCATAGTATATAAAGGGAATTATGTGTGCCATACACGGATTATTTGGCAGGTCTCATTGAAATTTAATATTAAAGTACTGCTTTGATAGCAGGTTCACATGAAGGGAGAAGATATGTGGATGGAGGGGAGTGGTGCATTTTAGAAGATACAAAGCCTGTGTTAATGCGTTTGTGTACAGATGCCCATACTGCCGTCGCAGAAAATCCCTTCGATTTTGTCAATTCTTTCGATGGGACACACAAATTCCTTCGAAATTTTATGGAGTCACTTAAAAAGTAAATCAGAGGGATGAACATGTGAAGTGACATAATGATTTATAGATATTTGGACAAATTTATATATATTGGTTTGGTCTTTCTATGACATATTACCCTAATGCAGAAATTTTTAAATTACGCGCTTTCGCCCTGGATTCATGTGATTGGTCGATAGAGACTTCTGAAGATCTTTATTAAGTAGCTTCGTTTTGTGTTGCTGTAGCTTACAGTAGCCCGATGCAGCCTGTTTTCATGCAAAGCTGAGCATTATTTGATAAGTGAATGCTATCAGTATATAAGTCACCTAAAAATGTCAACAGAACTTTCTGTGGGGACAGAATTTATGATACAGACGCATAAGTACATTTTTCAACGTATTTCTGGTTATGTGCAACCAATGTATGAAGGATCTTCTTTAATTATTTAACTGTTAGACCACCAAATACAGGTGATTATCATGACTGTTACATGTATAGTGAAGTGGAATGAGTAATTCTTGGCCTTATTTGAAACAATGCATCGCTTAATGAGCTATATCAGTATGTAGTATTGGTATGTACTCGAATTGCGTTCATTCTGTGAACCTAATTTAGGAAGAGCTATGGTTATCAACCTACTGCTAATCATAGTATTTTCATTGATACTGCATAATTAATCTGCATGTTTTAATGTTTTGACCACCAATAGTGGAGACGAACTCGCCTTAGAACTTCTATTTATGTGAAGCAGTACAGAGGTATTATCACGATTGAGTGTCTAGGCTGCATAATGAGGCATTGCTATTCACATGAAAACGATAGGTTTGTGTATCTTATATTTTCAGTATTAATCTATGCCTTATTAACGTTGCCCGCTACTTTGTACTATTTAGAATTGAGAGTTACGTAGCTCACATTTGATGAGTGCAGTTCCCTGAGTAAGCAACTGTAATTCCTCTAAGATTTGAAAATCCAAGTTCACTAAGCAATACTTGAACTGTGGCTTAATTTCAAGTTGTACATTTCCTTCCTCAAAGTAAACGAAACCAGTTTGAAGTTGGTCTATTTTGTACTTGCATGGACTACAGGTGTTCTCGATGAAATAATAGTGTCTTAGCAGTGCGGACTTTTCAGAAATTGCCTTAAAATCTGCCCATTTTCCTGTAGTACTGGAAAAATATGGGGTCTATTTATGCACACGGCATCAATGTAAAGATCCGCTGTATAATACCAATGCTTTCATTTACATGAAAAGTTAATAGAATCAGTGTATTTATTTTATACGCTAATATATGAAATTATCTTGTATAACTTCATGTTATGTTAGTTCTTACATATCCTCTGTTTTTTTAATAATATTATATTTTCATTTGTTCATACATGAGGGACGCCTGTTTACAGGTAACATGAATATGATGAACCATGTTACCACGGAGTAAGCACATTTACGAATGTTTCATTATACAATATATATATAGGACAGTGCGTCGGTGGCACAGTGGTTAGGACTCTCGCCGACCATGCACATGGTCCGGGGTTCGATCCCCTGCCGGCGCACACCCGATATCTATGGTCGGCCTGCAAATTTGGGCTACGGATATCCATACTGAAAATTCCATACTTGTACTGAAAATACTGTGTGGAATCAAGCTGTAATCAAAATAAAATAAAATAATAAAATAATAAATAATATCTATGACGTCAATTTACACAGGCGGAAGCAGCGTACATAGTATAATACTAAGCATCCTAATTGATTCAACTGAACCGAAATGCACTGCGAAATTGTAGGTTGTGTCAGTGGTAAAAGGCAGTGAGGATTAAGGCGATCACGATGTATTTAGGCGCATAGTATGGGTTATCGTGTTCATTCATCTTTGAGAGCCTAAAGGTATTGACGTTCACGGATAGTACGAAGCATACTAACGCAAGATCTAATACCCACAACTTCTGTAGTGTTCGTTCCGCGTAGACCAAAGGCAAAGCAAAACACCAGAATTGATCGTCCAAATTGCGAGTTATATTTCAGGAACGAATTGGAGTGCGAGATGACTGCTTAGCTGGCTAGGGATCGTGCACGAACGAACGTGACACGACAGCGTACCAAATGGTGTGGATACTTGACCGAAGCCTTCAGTTAAACAAGTTGACTTAAACAATGAAGGTCAGAATCCGATGTTCAGTGATAAATGCTGTGGCCAAAAATTCCGGAGGAATGACCTACCGCTACAATCTAAGGACGTTATAAACGTGTTTTCGTGAAAATGGGGCATATTCAGTTAGTTCCAGGCTTCTGTATTCGGAAAAAATGATATTTGCCTTTATAATGCGTAAGTGTCTTGACATCTCAAATGAATTATTACGAAGAAAGGCATGTGCTTAAAGAAATCATGCGCAGGAGTGACTTTTTTGTTAAGGAACCTTATAGGTTTGATATTTCTGGGTGCCTTTTGAATTTTCAGGATTTAAATAGACTACAGGCAATGGTTATATATATGTAGGACAAACCAGTTATACAGGCATGGATAAGTATTATTTACATTACATGAATTTGATTTATAGTGAAATTACATGGTTGCTGTTCTCTCTGACATTAGTTAGTGAGTACAATCTTATAGCTAGCCGTTCAATGGAGCACATAAACAAATATAGAAATATTGTCTTCGCATTAACAAAAAACCCAAGTATGTGTTGGATAAATTACAAATATTTGGGAAAAAAATAAAGCTTGAAGTCAATTCCTCCATATAACTTTGTTGTGTGCGGCATCGTATCTTGTTCTTGTTTTATGTTCAAATTGGGTATTAATTTAAAATGAGTGATTTGTTTGTATGATTTTGACATCACTTTTATTGCATGTAATACCAGATGTGAATTCAACTGAATGCAGGTTAATATTGGTCATTGTCAAGCAGATTTGTTTTACTGCACCCAAGTCAGCCCGCCATTTGTCACTGCATGGTTGCTCCGTACGAGTAAGTTGACTAACACGTAGATAGCTATATAAAAGCCATTTTAGACCGTTGACAGTACTTGTATAAGATGCTGTATAGCGTCTTGTTATGGTGACAGTGGATTTCATCAAGGATGCTGAGCCATTACTAGCCAAACCTTGAGGGATGATATATGAGTAAGTGACTTCAATTGTTTCTCAGCTTCAGTCTGGATGTAGATCAATACAACTTCTACTACAAGGCAAATACAACAGAAGACGGGAGCAGAAAAGTACCAGAGGGCAGAGAAAAAGTATGTGGAGTGGGACATACATGTTTATATTCGTTGTACATTGTAATTTAGTGAACAAATATTTATTCCTACTACGTCTTTTTATGCATCTATGCTACTAGTTTATTTATAGTTTCTAGAGTAGTAAAGGTATTTAAGCGCGTTTAGGTACTGTAGTAGACTAATAGCTGATTCGTTCTAGGAATAAATAGTTTATTTATATAATCAGTAGAGTGAAACTGTCTGTACAGAGAGCGTTTGAAACTTATAACCGTATTGCAGTTCCTGACTTCTAGGGGTAGGCTGTTCCATATTTTAGAATGCGTGACTGTGAAGAAGTTTTCGCGGATCGTAAGAGCCTTCTTGTGCGAATTGTATGTGCTTACTGTCTGAGAATGATACTTTGTGTAGGACCTTATAGAAGAATGCTAGGTTTATAACTAGTCGTCTTGTCCGGAGTGGGTCAAGTTGTAGAATGATGCGCCGTGAGATGTAGCCTTTCTTACATTCGTAGCCAAGTAGTTTTGAGGTAAAATATCGTTGGATACTTTCTATTCTTAGCTTTTCACGTGTGTGGGTGCTGCTAATAATAAATGGACAGTATTCTAGTAGTGGCCTCATACAGGTTTTGTACAGAATGAGCTTTGCTTCATTGTCGTGAAAGTTCCTGAGTATGCATCCCAAGAGCATCCTCGACTTTTGAGTCTGTGATGCCACTTGCTCAGAGAATGTTAGGTTACTCGAGTACCTCAGACCTAGGTCAACGACACTTTGGAGTCTGGTTAGGTTAGCCGATTGAAGCGTTAATCTCATGTCGATTGAGGGTGCGCCGAAGCAGATCCAGCCACATTTTTTAAGGTTAAATTGGAGGTTCCATAAAGACGACCAAGCAGTCACTTTATCTAGTTCTTTTTGTACAACATTCTGGAAGTACCCTAGGTCATCAGATTGGAATGTATAAGCTACTTTTAGGTTATCTGCAAAGATGAACGGTTTCCCATGAGAGAAGCAAGTGCATATGTCGTTAATATATAGAGTAAATAGGAGGGGTCCAATGACACTACCTTCTACTACAGCAGAGGTGATTAGGCTAGGTTTCGAAGTTATAGATCCGAGTTTAACTATTTGGGACCTATTGTGAAGGAATGATGTAGGCCATCCTAATAGTGAGTCATGTATTCCTAAGGATTTCAGCTTATGTATTAGTAGTAAATGGTCGACACGGTCAAATGCCTTTGAGATGTCAAAGTAGATGACAAGTACTAGTTGTCGTCTGTCACGACTGCTGGTCACAAAGTTAAAGAAGTCTAAGTGGCATGTTAAACAAGATCTGGATTTTAGGAATCCATGTTGGTTCCGACTTATAATGTTGCAGCTAAGCATATGCTTGATTAGGTTATCTTTAACTAGTCTCTTCATAATTCTAGGTGCTACAGGTGTGATATTGATCGGTCTGTGGTTACTGACTACTGTTTTCGAGCCAGATTTGTGTTTAGGCATAATAAACGTTGTTTTCCACATATCAGGGTAAGTTTGGGTTTCTAGGGACATTGTGAATATTTTAAGCAGTAGTAAGGGAATGTCAGAACCACCATATTTATAGAAATAGGATGATATGCCGTCAGTACCGAAACCTCTTGAGCATTTCAGGGTTCTTATGGTTTGCTTAATGTTAGTATACGTAAATCCAACAGTACCAATTAAGTTTGGTGTGTGTGGAGATGGAGTTTGTGCCATATTAGTAGCAGGGTGTATATTGAGTAACCGGACTGTGGGATTAGGCTAGTTACCTGCAAAAGTTGAGTTAAATAATTCACACATGTCTGCAGAATTAGTGCATAGCCTACCTTTGTCTATGACGAGGGAAATGCTGTGATTTTTGCAATTCATTCGCTTCTGTAAGATTTCTGTGAGTGCATACACTCTAGCAGGACTGGCTACTGCGGTGCGTTCTTCGTTCCTCATACGGAAATCTCGAGCTTGTGAGATGGAGCTAAGGGTGTTAAGTATTAAACCTAGTGTGCCAAAGTCGTGGTGTTTGAAGTAGCTTGTTGAAAGTCTCTTCAGTTTCGTACAATCCTTTGCTTTTATGAATGACTTTCTGTGTGGGGAAAGCTTAAGTATTTTGAGTGGAATGACAGCATCTAAGCATGTGTTTGAGTTCTGGTAGAGGATGCTCGGAGCTCTCAAGAGGTCATCAGTAGTGAAGTATTCGCTCCATTCGGAGGATCTTAGCACTGATTCTACTAAGGTCCAGTTTGCCTTACTGTAGTTCCTATATAGTACTTGTTGTGAAGTGGAGGTATGAGCTGCATTGCTATTCAGTGGAAGTGGCAGAGCACACATCACTGTTTTGTGGTGACTACCTGAAAACTTAGAACCCACTAAGATTGAGAGGGGGCTTATATCGTGACAGAATATTAAGTCCAGTACGTTGTCACCTCTTGTAGGGATAGTGACAGTTTGTTTCCAGCTGAAAATGTTCAGTGTCCCTAAGAGCTTGTCGTATTTAGTTGGCCCTTTTATTAAGTCCCAGTTGATTTCGGGTAGGTTGAAGTCTCCACATATGAACTTATGCTCGTATGGAAGAGTGGATACTTGCTCCAGTACATTTACAAGTTGTGTCTTGTAATCACTAAAGGTGCCAGGTGCTCTGTAGATACATCCTTTTAGTAGTGTAGCATATTGAAGTGTACGTTGACCCATAGGGTGTCGTGCGTGTCATTGAGTTCCCTATTTTCTAGCTGTAGTACAGTAAGTGTTTTCAGGAAGTACATTAGGCAGCCTCTTCCCTTACCGCTCTTCTTGTCACAGCGAAAGTGTATGTACCCTTCGATGCTTATTTCTTCGTCTGGTATATTGGAGTGACACGAGGATTCGGTAATAATAATTATAGGGGGTTTGTACACCAGCGTGTGTGCCCTGAGTATCGGTGGTTTGTTAAGGATAGATCTAGCATTAATAAGTATTAAGTAGAGTTGAGAATTGAAGTAGTGTTTGAAGTGTTTAAGCTCGTCAATAAGGTTCAAGTATGGATCGGCATCCACTGTTTCCGCGTGGCATAACAACCCTGTGCTGCAACTAGTTTGGGTGCCGTGTTCACCTATGTCTGTCGAGTTACTATCCATTTTTTAGTGAGTAATGGGTTTGATTATTAGATAAACTATACGATGACGTAGTTATAGGCTTGTGTAGGCTGGAGACTTGAGTTGGAGTTTTTATTTGGCCTATGCTTGTGCAGTCATTGGGTGGGATTATTAGTTCAGAAGGGTTAACATCCCCACCAGCTGTTTGGTTAGCGCCGACAGGGATGTGTTGGATAAAATACCTTTGGTACCTTGTGTGCGGACATTCCAAGAGAGCTTACATGGGTGTCGTTATATGCATAGCTGCACTGTGGTTTGTTTCCCAGAAGGCTTGTTCCGTATAATCTGCCAAAGTTAGTTTGTGTGTCATGCTTTGTAGACCCTGAGTACCTGGTGGCTGAGCTCCGAGTGTTGTCACTCATACTACTTTGCGTGATAGCGTCACCACACCAGCCACCAGTGTGACTTGGCACAGTATGCGAGTAGGTTGTGTCGTTGTTGTCCTTGGACTCTATGTCCTTATTTTTGTTTTTAATAATAATAATATATATTTCCTATCTATTTAGTTTGGTTGCTAGCATGGTTTTGAATATTATTTACCTTAAAGCGTGAGTTATTCTTGGAAGTCCGAACATGTTGGGGATTCTTCGCAACAAGTGGCGTATTTCGGCATGTTTTGTTACCGAGTTCCATTTGCGTTGTCACGTTTTGGCTAGGAGAGGATGCTGTCAGCTTACAAGAGGGATTGATTACCATCTTATGGCTGTCCATAGATATATCTAGATCCACCGTAGAGGAAGAAGAGTTTAATTTAGGAGTAATACTATAGCTCACAAGTCTCTCGTTTGGTTTCGTTTTCTGTGGAGATATTTTTGTGAGATTTGAGAGGGGGGAGGCTACGAGTTCTACCGTGTTGGTAGTGTGTATATCTATTTTAGTGGCTTGCGGTGTCTTGCCTTCTCTTCTCGAAGGTATTGCATTGAAGCAGTGCAAATGTACAGTAATGCTGCTTTCTACGTTTGTATTACTTGAGCGTTATTCAGAATATTGTTGGCACACACGACGAACCACGGAACAAATTCCATTCTGAATTCTGTTTATCATCGCGAAGTTGGTCTGTTGTATCTGTTAATACCAAAATATTGTTGTACTTACCCGCTACTGTGGAGTTTTATAAATTTTCGAACCCTTATTAATTGACAAAATGATAATGATCACAAAGCCTGTATCCTGTATGTCTTACTCTAGCACATGTTTATCACCTCTCTTCTTATCTTCCATTAACGCAACATTTCGTAATTCCCGCATGGATCTGACTGACTATAAGTATATTGTAGACTATAAATTAGACTTGAACCAATATATTGTAATCTATTCTAACAAAGTTTCTAGAGGTTTTTTCCACTTTTCCAATTTTCGATGTCAAAAAAAACGGTGTTCCATTTCAAATTGCACTTGTCGAATATGATCATGCCTGCACAAACGGTATGTTAATCATGTAAATGCTTAATTTATGTGAAAAAATATATATAAAGCGATTGTAAGCACTATGACGTTTTCTATGAAAATAAAGTTATTCTCAAACATGAGTGTTGTTATGTTTTTTTTACCATCAGAGCAACCGAACTTTATGAGAGAGAAGAGTGTTAATGAGAAAAAAGAAAAACAAAAGAGTAAATTTCAGCTTTACCAAAGGCCTAGGAAGTTGAGATAAAATAGAGTATAATAGTAATTAGGTAGAAGGATTATCGTGAAGTATATAAGTGACATTTTAGAGAGAAGTGGCTAGAAGGATTAGAACCTGTTGAATATGGTGACCTGTAGGATGTCTGGCGAACTTGTGTATGGCCCATGGGATAGCATCTTGACAAGAAACTGAGCAGGCTTGTAGATGTTAAGAGCGAAAGCATTATTTTTTACAAGCTAAAACAGTACAGTCATTATTGTTTTAGTATGTTTTTTTAAATTTTTTTATAAAAGAGATACAGGTAGTCGACATAGATGCATATATTTACAAAGGAACAACAGTAAAACAAGTAAAACAAACTTTGTAACCAGCTACCCTCTGAGATTAGATCCTGTGAAAAGCCTGACAGTTTCAAAAGGAGCCTAGAAGAACATATTAACATGTCCACCCTAGCCCGTCTAAAAGATCACAACTGCTTGTAGAGTGGTGAGACAATGATATTTCAATATTCAACTACGGAAAGCACACTAGTCCCAATACTAACATAATAATACTTAGTAATTATGCTTAATTAATTCTTGAAATTTGATTGTCATTACAATACTTAAAATGAATAAAATATTTATGCAGCAAATGTTCTCTTGCTTTACCACGCTTGTTTCCCTTATAGCACTCAATTATTGAGCTTAATGTATTCTTTGATAATACAAATTATAATATTGATTACACTCTTATCATATATAATAATAATTTATTTCTGGAACAGAAACCAGCCATTTTTACAGGCATGAACATATGTACACTTATTAGAACTTATAGAATATATATGATTTGTTAATCTAGAAACAGATTGAATACTGGTAAATTTGAGAGAAAAATTTAAAAAGAAATGTACAAATAAGGCAATAGGTAATTCTCGAGATATGCTTTCAACTGAATAATTCATGAGATATAGCATCAAATCAAAACTGTAATTGAAAAAAATACGGCATGTCAATTTCACGCGGGAATTATAAACGACTACGTTAATTGTGGAGGGTAAGTAGCATTTCTGTACAGGTGCTGACGTGAAATATAAGAGATGCGGAATGAACAGTAATTGTAAGTAAATGATTCATAGAGTGTTTGAAAGTCCATAAAACTTCAAATTCACCGGTAAGTACACCATAATTGTGACATTTCCAGTTGTATATGAGACCAACTTTGAACTTGTCAGCAGATTTCATGATAGAGGTGGTTCCGTTATTCACCAGGTGGGCTAGCAATATTCCGAATTAGTTGAGGATAGCGGCACTGTTTCAGTGCCTTCGTTTAAGGCAGTACCTTTGAAAACAGAAGAAGACACAAGAAAACCGCCAGAGAGGTACAGAAGTATATAATAGGTGTTAATAATTCAAAACATATATAACAAACATGGGGTTCATCATTTTTTTGTTTTTTTCATTAAAAAATACTTTTTCCCCCTGAAATTTTCTAGTGATGGAAATCTAGTCTTTCTTGCGAAAAGAAAAAAAGTTTAAGTGAAAAAAGATGATAATTTTACCTACTTATTTAGGTTGAATATGAGTTAAACACAAAAGTCAAAGTGCGTGAACTATGTAGAAGAAAAGCGAGGGCTTAATAATAACTACTGTTTTTCTGAAGTATACATTTAGGTGTCCTTCTGAAGTAGGGGACTCATACCATGTACTTGCATTCGAGGAGTTTGTTATTCAAACTTCAGCAAATTTTCAACTTCTGTTTCTTTAATTTTATTTATTCTCTTATTTTGCAGAAGCCATTCGAACTCAGGAGCCTTAGCAATAGAGTGCTGTCCCACAGATAAGGGTGGTTCTCATATGTCCCCGCCATCATATCCGCTGACTAGCAATCACCACCCTCCCACCTTTTTGTGCAAGGCCCTGGCGAAATGCTTCATTTCTTTTGTTATATGCACATATTTTTTAAAATTTCTGTTATAATATGCCACAAACGTTTTAAAAAATATTCATTCGTCAACTCATTCGAAGTCATGGCATGAGTGACTACTTTCAGAAGACCGTCATGTATGTTTCATCTGTTACAGCGTTTTGGAGAGGAACAATAATAAAAGTATAAGGAAAATAGACTATCAGAGTCTACATTTTAGATATAAACAAATGTAATTTCGGAAAACAGTGCATAATCGTGCAGCATTAAACATATAAGTAGTAGTAAGTTATAATATTTTGTTCCGAACGATTTGACTACAAAGATTATAGTTATAGAACAGTAAGGTAGGATCCATTACTATTTAGGACTCACCGTATAGTTGATTATTTAGACTACCAACATTCGGGCCTTAATTTGCGTATAGACAGATAGTGCTAACATGTAGCATTAGGCAGTCTCCAGAGACATTTTGATACCAGTCGTCTTCAGTTGGTTTGCATCTGGAACTTGAGACTGAACTCTTAGCATGCTGAAATACTCATAATACCATGTTGTCAGTGATATATGCAAATTTTTTTTAAATATTTGAATGAAGAAATAATTAAAATTTAAGGCTGATTGAGAATAGGTGACTGGAGTTGTGAAGAAAAATCATAGTGAAAGTAGAGTTAAACATAGAGATCACAGATTTCGGGAGCTAACAGTGAGGGTCAGAGGAGTGCCGTATTAGATCTCTGATTTTTAGTCTGTCACATACGCCTTCTAACCCGGTGTTGATAAAATATTTGTTCAGCAGAGATGAGAAGGTTTTCGGGGTAGGACTGTTTCTAATTTCAGTTGGAAGACGGTTCCAAATACAGCGGTATCTGACAGTGAAAGAATTTGATCTGTACTTTGCATGACAGCGGGGCACTTCAAAAGATGAAGATTTATTTCTGAGGTTATATTTCTTAGGTGAACTAAAAGTAAAGTCATTGTGGGGGAAGCCCTTTAGCGATCCTAAATGTAATTTTTAGGTTAAACTTCAGTCGTCTGACCCATAAGGGTTCCAAGTCAAATATGTTACATCTGTCGTAGTAGGAAATGCAAAGATTTTCACCTACTAGACGTTGAGTAAACGCCCTTTGTAGGCTTTCCAATTTGCACCTGTCTTTTACGGAAAAACTGTCCATGACAGGAGGACAAAATTCAAGTAAGAGCCTTATGCATAACTTGTACAGCATAATTTTGGATTCACACGCTTTAAAGCTTCGGAATAAAAACCCAAAAAGCCTTTTAACCTTTGATACTTGTAATTTAACGTATTCCGTTAGGCTAAATTCTGGAGTGTATCTCAGACCCAAGTCTGTTGTAAGCGGCAGACGAGGAATATGATTGCTGTGTAGGGAGATGGAAAGTTCGGATGAAATGCCTTTGGAGCATAGCACACCACATTTTTCAACGTTAAACTTCATTTTCCACGTGTTACACCACAAATGAACCCTATCAATATCATCCTGAATCCTATCAAATACACATGACACTTCATTTCTGAGTGAGTGATATACTATTTTGATGTCATCAGCAAATAGGAAAGGTCTGCCATGTCTAATAACGTCGCAAATATCATTGAAATATAACAGGAATAACAATGGACCTAGAACACTACCTTGTATGACTCCACTTGTTATCCGAACGGAGTTGGATGTGTGGGAACCTAACCTGACCATTTGCATCCGATTGCTTAGGAATGAACTGAGCCAGCTTAACAAAGAACCTTGGATCCCATAAGACTGGACTTTTGATATTAACAGTCGGTGGCTTACTGTGTCAAAGGCTTTACTAAGATCTAAGTATACAATAACTGTGGTCATACTGGAATCTTTCAGTTGTGAGATGTGATCGAAAAATTGTAAGTGGCATGTAGTGCAAGAACGTGACTTCATGAAACCATGTTGATAAGGAGTGATAAGTTTCTCTTGAGAGAGGAAGTTAAAAATGGCACTTTTCATGATCTTTTCCAGAACCCTTGAAATAACAGAAGTTAGGTTAATGGGTCTGTAACTCATGACACTTGAACGGGAACCTGACTTATACCTAGGGGTAATGTGTGTGGTTTTCCATGCATCTGGATATGTTCCAGTTGATAGAGAGATAGAGAACAATTTAAGAAAGAGAATAGGGATGTCTTCACCACCGTATTTTAAAAAAGTTGAGGGAATCATATCAGGACCAGGGTTGTTTGAACTTTTAAGTGATGTGATTGCTTTCTTAATATTATCCAAAGAAAAGCTGATAGTTTCTAAAGTTTTTGTGAACGTACATGGAATAGAGGTTGTGGCGACGTGTTGTCATCATAGGCATATGACCGTGAGAAGTAGGAGTTTAGAAGCTCACAAATTATTTTAGGGTCAGTAGCAGTCTCATCATTTTCTAAGATGAATTGTATATCTGTTTTACGAGTTTGATTTACTTTACTGCTCCCTGTAAGAATAACTACGCTTCTTCAGTATTCACACACTGCAGTATTGTTAACCAAATGTTGAAATTCTGTTGGTTCTGTGTTAATATGTTTTTATAATATGTGTAGACAGGTTACTTTGCAATGTCAAATGTTTACTATATAAAAGACTATCATGATGATTTAGTACGATAAGTCCTGCCAACCGACCTTACCTTCAGTTCATACTACCTATATTGAACTCTAACTATAGTGTTCTGTTGAATCTTGCTCCACTATTCACAAAACCTATTCCTTTTACTCTTTAAGGGTTTAACATCTTATAAACTAATCTGTTCATTAGGACGCATGCACACATATATAATATGTTCATGAATCTGTACGCGGAGATCTATTGGAAGCACTCACTAAGAAAGCCAGGGAAATGGAATGTGAGGTACGAACGTGTCTGGAACCAAGCAATATATTTGCCGTAGCCATAACAATCAGAGCCTAAACTCACAAAAGGAGGGAGGGTGGCGCATCCTGATCAGTAGTTATGGTGGTGGACACTAAGGTGAATCGCCCCATTCTGCAGGAACAGCAATATGCAATTTGACGGCTCGGGATTTCTATGAGGGCTTGGATCTTTACCTTGAAAAAGATAATAATGATCGCCTAGACAGATCATGCTTCTACCTTTAAACATATACCATTCGCTCAGCCTATTGCTGAGATGCGATCACGTGGGCTCTGCACAGATTTATGGGGCATCTTATAAATTAACATGCTTTCCTTTGTCGCATCTTCGAATATCACTTAAAAATGTCTCATCTCATTCATTTTCTAATAACGTCTTCACTTGCTCCTCATTATATTCCATTAAACCTAACATTTTATAGCTTTTTATGAATTTGATTCGACTTATTCTATTCCTATCCCCTATAGGGTACGGTTGTGCACCAAATACACAAAAAGGTATGAAATAAAAACAACCGGCTTGTGGATAATTGTATTAAAACCAAAAGTGGACATCATGATAGTAAGACCTATATGGGTAGCATTATACATTGCAAATGAATTTTGTCAACCTAGGGATTATAGTCTCCCATTGTATTTCCTTTATGAATGCATCTATTAAAGATACACTGCATTTACCTATTTCATTACACTTTAATGATTCACTTTAGCACCTTTACTTTTCTAAAGCAGCTTACCATCCCTTGTAAACGTTGTACTTGACTCAATATTGGTTGGTTATCGTATGCCTAGAAACACGTGTTGAAAACGAAACGAAGTCGATTTTCCCGCGAAACCTGGAGGACTACTGTACAGTTCATACGACCAAGGTCAGACAATGAGTGTATTTATATACGTATCAAATATTTAGCTGTTGAAACATTATTAACTTGTAGACAATCTACTATTTGACACTATATCATACTTGATCGTGCCTGTAAAAATGGCGTGCATTTTCATGTAAACTTATGTTTATATAATAATAATATATATTTCACATAAATTAAGCATTTACATGATTAACATACCGTTTGTGCAGGCATGATCATATTCGACAAGTGCAATTTGAAATGGAACACCGTTTTTTTGACATCGAAAATTGGAAAAGTGGAAAAAAACCTCTAGAAACTTTGTTAGAATAGATTACAATATATTGGTTCAAGTCTAATTTATAGTCTACAATATACTTATAGTCAGTCAGATCCATGCGGGAATTACGAAATGTTGCGTTAATGGAAGATAAGAAGAGAGGTGATAAACATGTGCTAGAGTAAGACATACAGGATACAGGCTTTGTGATCATTATCATTTTGTCAATTAATAAGGGTTCGAAAATTTATAAAACTCCACAGTAGCGGGTAAGTACAACAATATTTTGGTATTAGCAGATACAACAGACCAACTTCGCGATGATAAACAGAATTCAGAATGGAATTTGTTCCGTGGTTCGTCGTGTGTTCCAACAATATTCTGAATAACGCTCAAGTAATACAAACGTAGAAAGCAGCATTACTGTACATTTGCACTGCTTCAATGCAATACCTCAGATTCAGATTCAGATTATAAGAATAGAAGTCTCTTGTTGCCTATGTTAATCCTCGCGATATATATCTCTGCAGAGATCCAGTTTCTCTTTGAAAGCGTTCACCGATGGAGCTGTTACTACTGAATCAGGTAAGGAGTTCCAGTCGTTGACCACTCTGTGAGAGAATCTAAACTCCAAACATATTTTATTCGACCTTGGTTTGAGCACCTTCTTCTGGTGACCCCGTAAATGTATTCTAGAGGGAGAGGAAAGGTTTGTAAGGTCAATCCCTAAATCACCCTTGAATATACGGTAAGCCAAAATTAAGTCGCCTCTCCTCCTTCGATATGACAATTGGAAGAGATTTAAATGCTCCATCCTCTTATCATAAGGAAGGTGTGAGATGCCACCTTCGAGAGGAGAACGAAGAAAACAGAAAGAGAGGTGCAGAGGCAGCAGCAAATAATAATAATTTAAGCAAACAATATGCGATAAACACAGGGTTTATTCCCTGCTTTCAAGTGCCCTTAATTCTTCGTCGAGGTCCTTTTGAGAGCGTTGGCGCTTGATAGATTCAAGAGACTCATGGATTGAGTGCAGTAGTGATATATCCTTAGTGGAATAGTACTGTTTCTTTAACTTCCTTAACTTATTGCGGCATGCCCTCGGAATGTATTCAGCTTGGTGTCTACTTAATTTCACTACCTTCTTAGGAGCAACAGTATCTAGACAAAGGATAACATTCCTGTAAAATAGGGACACTACAGCCTCCAGGGAGTCAGTGGTAAAATATTCATCCCAGTGACAGAGTCGAATGAGTTCTTGGACTAATCCCCAGTCTGTATGTTTGTAACTACGACAAATCAAACTCCGTGAATCCTGTTTGTTTCCTGTATTTAGTGGTGAGAAAGGCAGAGAGCAGAGTACCATTCTATGGTCACTACTGGAAAATCTGTTACCAACATAGGTGGAGACTGGGATTGTGTCATGACAAAACACAAGGTCCAACATGTTGTCGCCACGAGTAGGTGTCTGGGCGTGTTGCCGCCATCCATAACAATCGATAGTGGCAAGTAATTCGTCGAAGCGTTGGGGGCCGGAACTACTTAACCAATTGACTTCTGGAAGATTGAAGTCCCCTGCAATTATTTTGTAATTAGTACTAAATGATGAGGCGTGTGCGAATGATTTAGCTAATAACGCATCAGTTTCTTTGGTTGAGCTTGGTGCTCGATAAACACAGCCTATGAGAAGCTTGTACTTATCTCCTTGTAAGACGACCCAGAGTGAATCAGGTACCTCGTTCAGTACTTCATCTTCCACCTTACTGGCTACGAATGAGTTATGTATATATATGAGATATCCTCCACCACGCTTGCAGTCTCTATTTGCACGGTGTACAGTGTAATCATCTATGCCTATATGCACATCAAGTACAGAGTATGAGCACCATGATTCAGTAATCAGAGCTACAGTAGGCTTGGAGATAAATAATAATGCCCTTAGTTCAGATATCTTATTGATTAAGGAACGTGCATTAATTAGCAATATCGTGAATAAGTCACGGGATACTACAAACTGGCTTAAGATATCACCATAACCTAACTCTGTTTGTGCGTCAACATCGCAAGAGTTTATGAATGATACGGGGGTCCGACTGGGTGTCTGTACATCGGGGTTAGAATGCAGTGAGGTGGTCCTAGGCGCCATGGGTCGTACCAGTGATTCGGGACACTTGGAAAATTTACCATATGTTCCTGGATATAAGGATAGTAGAGGTTGGGCCTGGGTTGACGGTTAAAAAGCTTAGCATTGAATGGTCTACCCATCCATGTGCTATCCGTCATACCGGTACACATTTTCGTGTTGGTTTTATAACTTAAAGGAAATTGAGAGGGAAGGTGCTTTGGTTGTAAGACTTTGGGGGTTTTGGGGCCTGACTTACTATAAGGTGGTGCATACTGAAACCCACCAGATATACTTGTGTTTCGAGAGGAACTTTTCGTAAGAGGTGGGGGTTTTTTGACAGTCTTACTCTCAGCAAGCTTATTGAATACAAAGTATTCTTCCCCATCATTAGTTTCAACCCGGCGAAATTTGTTCATTGTGGTGAGGTCACCACGTTTGGGTAAGAATTTCTTAGAACAGCTTGCAGCAGTTCTACCTATTTTAACATCTTTCGGTGAGACGTTATTTACAGGGGTACTGGTATCTAAATCAGTTCCTAGTTCCATTGCCATCCGTGGTTGTTGTGCGGTTTGCTGAATGCTAATGTCAGCATTAGGTGACTGTTGCTGTGCACGATCGTTTTGGGTAATTCTAAGCTAGAGGAGGTGGCCAGGTTATTACTCCGCATTATTCTGCGCTGACACGGTGTTTTATCCTGAGCTATGGTTATAGACTTATAACTACTGTTCAGTCTTAGGTGATCCTGACATTTAATAAACTTACTAGAATCAAGGGAATTACTGAACTTAAAAATAATGGGACAGTTAGCTTGGTCAGGCTTTTTACGAAGTCTTTTGCATTCACATGGAACACTAGCCATGCCGCAACAAATCAGGATTTAAAAAGACAGTTGCAGCGAAGAAAATTTTCTTTTCGACGAAGTCATCATCTAGGCTGTACATTCGCGTATTTATATCAAATGGATGGGAAAGTTCCAGAACAATTTCTGGTTAGGGGTTGAATTAATAAAAATAACAATTAGGAATTAGAATGCCATAATAAACAGGGGGATGGGTAAAACTAAAAAACAGTAGCATAATAACTAAGAAAATTGACATTGTGCAATTGGGGTTAGAAATGTAAAAATAACAAAATATACAGGATGTTTGGATAAGAAACTAGTGTGATGAATAATTGTTTATGCAATCAGGGATTAAATATGTAGAGATGACAAAATAAACAGGAAGTGTGGATATGAAAATATGGTAGTGTAGACAGGGATTAAGAATTTTTGTGTTTTATAGTCTTCAGAGGAAGAGAATCTGGGACATTGTATACTATAGCCTGGTAAGAAGAGGTTATAGGCTTCATCACCTCCGCAGCCAAGCAGTCAATCAGATTTTCAGCCTTATTTAGGGTGTCTGGAGACACTTTAGGATGCTTTCTTAACAGACAGGCTATTGGGTCTAAGTCCGAAAGCTTGCTTTGAGTTACATCCAGTAAAGACTTAACCTCGCAAATATCAGAACTGCTCTCCGTGATATTTGACATTGGCAGTGACATTCTACCAAAGTGACCTAATTTTTCCTGAAGTTCATTTACTTCCCTTTGGATATCTTTCACAAGGAGGTCTAATTTACAGATCTCAGAGTTCTCTAACAGAACATCTTTCATCTGTATCACAGGAGTGAGAATTGCACTCAAGCCATTTTGTGAGCTAGCAGTTAATACTGTATTACAGGGTGGTAATGCAGTTATAACCGAGGTTGAGGCACTATCTAAAACAACTGTGTTTCTACGAACACGTTTTTTAGAAATTTGGACCATAATTTCAAGGACTATATGACTATAAGCAGTAAATGAATATCAGAGCAAACACGTGCAAAAATGTCACCAATTTCGAAGGTACCGCCAGAGTATTTGAAAATATACATTCTTCTTATTATTATTAAAAATATTTCAGTATGGAACAGTACATAATCATATTATAATCATTTATAACAATTCTGTGAAATAAATCAGTTTTGGATTTTTTGGCCATATCATAGTCAAATTAATGTCCACTAATCGTTTTATCCACAATATGTGGATCAGTTTCATTCAGATGATGGTGACACTGGACCCGTCCATGCTATTTTCAGCACCAATTGATCCTTCAGAATCAAATGTATATGATCTCTCCATGCAAATATCGAGATTGTATTCTTCAACCACCTCCAGCCACATTGAGAAATATCCAAGGATGTACACATTTAAGGTGCATTAATCCTACCTCAGGTGAACTGTTCCTTATCTTACATATATATTTCACATAAATTAAGTATTTACATGATTAACATACCGTTTGTACAGGCATGATCATATTCGACAAGTGCAATTTGAAATGGAACACCGTTTTTTTTGACATCGAAAATTGGAAAAGTGGAAAAAAACCTCTAGAAACTTTGTTAGAATAGATTACAATATATTGGTTCAAGTCTAATTTATAGTCTACAATATACTTATAGTCAGTCAGATCCATGCGGGAATTACGAAATGTTGCGTTAATGGAAGATAAGAAGAGAGGTGATAAACATGTGCTAGAGTAAGACATACAGGATACAGGCTTTGTGATCATTATCATTTTGTCAATTAATAAGGGTTCGAAAATTTATAAAACTCCACAGTAGCGGGTAAGTACAACAATATTTTGGTATTAGCAGATACAACAGACCAACTTCGCGATGATAAACAGAATTCAGAATGGAATTTGTTCCGTGGTTCGTCGTGTGTTCCAACAATATTCTGAATAACGCTCAAGTAATACAAACGTAGAAAGCAGCATTACTGTACATTTGCAGTGCTTCAATGCAATACCTTCGAGAAGAGAAGGAAGAAGAAAACAGAAAGAGAGGTGCAGAGGCAGCAGCAAATAATAATAATTTAAGCAAACAATATGCGATAAACACAGGGTTTATTCCCTTATTTTGTTACTAATAATTTAGAGTCATTGAGTTTTATAGTGTTACATACTAACAGTTGGTTCAAGTTTGTGGTAGTAAACAACAACAAACAAAATATAGAATAACAAATTTTTTTAAGAAAAACAAGGGCAAAACGAATAATGATTTTTAAACCTATATAGGATAATGGGAATAGAAAGTGGAGAAGTTAAATCCAAGTGCCAAATTACATAAAATATAGAGAAGTGAAGAAAAACAAAAAGAATGATGATACTTATTTATGCTGTTGTTCTGATTTATACAGTTAGATGTCCTCCTGAAGTAGATAAATCGTACCATGAGCTTGTTTTCAAAGAGTTTATACACAAGCTTTGTTATACAGGCAGCTATTATTTTATTTTACTATTATTTTTTTGAAGTCATCCACACTCAGGAACCTTAGCAATAGAGCGCATTCCCACAGATAAGGGTGGTTCTCTTGAGTCCCCACCATCATATCCGCTGAATAGCGGTCACCACCCTCCCACCTTTTAATCTGCTAGGCCCTGGCGAAATGCTCCTCTTGTTTTTAGAAAAAGAATTTTTTATTGCTAAGTGTCATATAGACAGTTTTCGCCTTCACTAGCTAACTCAACGAAACTCATGGTAAGAACGACTACTTTCAGTCAGCCATTTTGTATGCATCGTCCCTAACAGCATTTTATATACAATAAAAAAGTAAGGAAATCAGAGATTTGCAGTCTAACTTCTAGATTTTAGTTATAAACATATGAAACGAAGGGGCAATATGAAATGGTATGAGAAGAGAAAAATACATAAAGGTACACAGTTATGTTTATATATGCATAGAAAGAGGCAGTAGTTAATTATAATAGATGGTTTAGAAGAATGAAGGATTATAATAACAGAACCGTAAAATAAAAATCCGCTAATATTTAAAACTCACAGTGAAGTTAAGCTGATTTTTTAGGCAATCCGGCATAGGGCTGGAATTTGCGTAGACGTAGGTGGTATTTACTCACAACATTAGCTAGTCACCAGAGGAGATTTTAGTACCAGCCATATCCAGGTTGTTTACTACTCAACCTTGAGGTAGAACTTTCACCACACTGAACTGCCCAAAATGCAGTTTTGCCAGGGATATTCACCATAATATTTGATTAATTTGACAGTCAGCAGCTGGGATTAAATGGAGTTGAATCACTGAAAAGTTATGACATAAGGTGTGAGGGTAGTTCATGTAGATTCAGTGCAGCTTTCGTGGTATGTCAGGCTGAGTATTCCACTCCAGGTTTGTATGAAAGGATTGTGAATATTTTGTGATGGTGCTTGCTAGACAAACAATTGAATCAACTAAAAAAAGGAACTGAGAGCAGCATTAGTGCAACGTTGATTATTTTAAATGTGTCCGATAATACTGACCGTTTCTGTTAATGCTTTGGGTGAACAAAACTGTTTAGGTACGTAATTCAAAGGGGAAAGAAACAATATCACGAATATTCAGTGTGTGGCAAACTGTTTCAAGACTGTTTTCAGAGAAATATTTGTTTACTAGATAGGTGAATCGTTGTAATGTGGTGCTATTTTTAATTTCACTTGGCAAGAAGTTCCATGTTTGCCTATATTTGACTGTAAAGAGGTTGGAACGTAATTTCGTTCGACAAAGAATATGACTTAGAGAAGACTCGTTGCTGCGTAGTTCATACGTCGAAGAAGTAAAGTTAAGGTTATTATTGGGAAAGTATACTATTCCTTTGATTATTTTAAAAAGGAGAATGAGGTTAAGTCGGTGGCGCCTGTACCAAAGGGGTTCGATCTTAAGAGTTGTGCAACGATAGTTGTAGGGAACTTTCAGACTTGTTCCTAGGATTCTACTTGTAAATTTCCTTTGAACACTTTCAATCTTTAGTTTGTCCTTAACAGAGGTGCTGTCTAGGATAAATGGACAGTACTCAAGGAGGGGCCGTATGTGTGTTTTATAAAGTAACATTTTAGATTCTTGTGTTTGAAAGTTATGAAATATAAATCCAAGTAATCTCCTGGCTTTAGAAACTTGGTTGGTGACATAGAGAGAGAATTTAAAGTCAGCGGAGTAACGAAGCCCGAGGTCAAGTACAGGAGGAAAGATAGTGATAGGCTTTTTGCACATAGTTATGTGTGGTGTGATACGTAAGCGAGCTGGGCATAACGGTCCACACTTCTCCACGTTGATCTGCATCATCCACGACTTACACCATGTCTCAATATTATCAATATCCGATTGGATTTTATGAGACAGATTTGTCACTTCTTAAGTGGTACTGTGGTAGACTATCTTCAAGTCGTCGGCATATAAGAAAGGTCTGCCGTGCTTTATAACATCACAGACGTCATTTAGGTATATTAGAAAGAAGAGAGGTCCTAGTACACTACCTTGAATCACGCCACTTGATATGGGAGTGGTACTGGAAAAAGTGTCGTTAATCTTAACAGACTGGGACCTACCACACACAAATGAATTGCACCACTGTAAGAGATTGCCAGATATACCGTAAGCCTTAAGTTTTTGCAGGAGTAAATTATGACATACTTTATCGAAGGCCTTCTTAAGATCAATATACATAATGAGCACAACGAATTTTTGGTCTGCAAGTCCAGTTATAAAATCGAATAGTTCTAAGTGGCAAGTCATACATGACCTGGACTTTAAAAAGCCATGCTGAGAAGGTGTTATTAAGTTTTCAGTCAATAAGAAGTCAGTGATTTTGTTACTGATTATCTTCTCAAGTATCCTTGACAAGACAGACGTTATATTGATCGGCCTGTAATTCTTTACATTATACTTTGAGCCGGATTTAAATCTAGGAATAATATATGTCTGCTTCCATTTGGAAGGATAAACTCCATTGACAAGGGACGTTGAGAATATCTTAAGCAAAAGGAGAGGGAGATCAGAGCCACCATTTTTTAGGAAGGATGAGGGAATAGAGTCAGGTCCAGGAGTATTGGAGAATTTCAATGAACTGATTGCACTTTTTATAATATCAACAGTCAAGCATATATTTGACGGTGTTTTTTCTGTTACAGAGTCAAATTCAATGCATGCGGAAATATCATGCGTGTATGAGTCAGAAAAGTGCTTGTTAAAGAGTTCAGCTATGCCTGCATCATCCTTAACAGCAACATTATTATGAAAAGTGTAAGGAATGTTGCCTTGTTTTTGTTGCAGTCTCTTTTGGAAGAGTTTACATAGAGAGCTAATTTTGCAGCTACTTTTAAGGGCGACAAGTTCTTCTTTGTAAATTTTACTGGCATTATCTGATCTGATTTTATCATATACCTTTAGGATGCTAATGAGCGAGGAGAAGTCCATGGATTTATTATAGGTTTTACGGAGTCTTCTTAGCTTGTTCCTGGTAGCAATCGGTATATATAGTTGATTTACACGGTTGCCTTTGGATGTATACCAAGGGATAGATTCGTTGAAGCAAACTGAAATGTTGGAGTAGAAACTGTCAAGGACAGTATCAATGTCTATCGAGGAGAAAAAGGTGTCCCAGTCTTGGCAACGAATAAAAGACCGCGTTGTTTCCCACTTAGCCTTTGAAAAGTCCCTAACTTTAACTGTCCGACGACGGTCTTTGCCTGACCCATTTGCTGCTAGATTAAAGGTGGAAATGACCGTGTTGTGGTCGCTACCAGGGAATAAAGGCCCAACTCGAGTGCTGACGGGAAGGATGTTGTGAGTGAAGATTAGATCCAAGATGTTGGATTTACGTGTGGGGTGATTCACATTTTGTGTCCATCCATAGAATTCAACCGAATTTATAAAACAATCAGTGTATTTAGGAATATTTAGCCTATTCCACTGGATATCAGGCATGTTAAAGTCGCCAGCTATTGTTTTATAGTCAAAGTTTAGGGAGGAGACGTGTTCGAAAATTTCACACAAATGGTTCGTTGTGTTAGTATCAGAATTGGGCGGGCGGTATATACATCCCAATAAAAGTTTTGTATTGAAGTTAGTGTTGAGTGTAACCCATACTGCGTCTGTAAGTGAGCAACCCAAATCATAAACTTCTATAGCGTGGAATTTGTTGCTAACAAAGATAAGACAACCACCACCACGTCCTTCTTCTCTGCCATGTCTAAAGTGTGTGTATCCTGGTGATTCTAACAGTCTGTCATTGAAGTCAGATGGTAACCAGGTCTCGGTAACTAACAGTACAGAAGGCATACAAAGTGAAAGTAAGGAGTGAAGGTACGGAATTTTATTGCAGATAGAACGAGCGTTTATAAGGAAAAGAGTAAATGATCTTTGATCAGTGGTAAGGGCTGAGGCAAAGTGAAGGAGATGATGATGTGATTCAGCTGAGGTTAAATGAAAATTAGATGACAGTCTGACCGGTACATCGAGTGTTCGATCCATAAAGCCTTCATCGTTTTCGTTAAGGTTCTGTGAAAAAGAAGATGGTTGATCGCTCAGTTCACGATCGCATGGAGATAGGCATACGGAAACTGGGGTATCCTGGGTGTCTGAAGAGGGCACATTTGAGAGTAAGGAAACAGACTGTTTGACATCAGGTTGATTGGTGGCATTACTGCCGGGTGAGGAAAAGAGAAAAAATGGTGAGGGGATTGATTAGTTGGAAAGTTGTAAAGACGGTTTTGGTGTCGGGGGAGTGTGTTTCTGGGGAAGTAGCATTTACTGGGTGGATCCCCAAGCAGGCTATGCTGAAAGTTTAGGCGATTGAGTCCATGTGGCTGTGTACCAGGAATATGGGCATAGTTATATTTGGTATTACGCAACCTCATAGTAGAAGTTGGGTAGCTGCAACTGGTTGTATTAAGATGGTGAGGAAAAGAGAATGAGATAGGTTGACTAGTGTCAGTTCTATTTGATACCAAAGACGTCCTTTTGGGAGATTTAAGCGTATGAGTAATAGGAGACGCTGAATCAGGCTTGACGGAGTGTATGCCAGGCATAAGAGTTTTGTTCCTTACATTTTTATTCGGAATCTTAGAGCTAGATGTGAAGATATTACAAGGGTTTTCGATAGTTCTAGGATGGCGAGTGAGATTTTTATTGATATCTTTTGCAGCAATTGAGTGCTTTTTAGGTTGTTTAACAACTGGAGAAATACTAGATTTAGTATTGGTAACCATATCAAGTTTCATTTTAGGGTAACTAGGTGGAGGGCTTCTTTTAAGGTTTAGGTGGTGTTTTGTATTGACATCAGTGGGGCCGGTTGTATCCTTTTGGTGATTTATTTCATCTGCTGGGATACTTTGTTTGGCACGATGCTGGATTGGTGTCCTGTCGTGAATAATACGTACATTTTTAAAGCTACTTGCTTTACTAAAGAGATGCTGGTTATTTACAAAGCGACTAGCATCCACAAGGCTATTAAACTCGAACATTATTGGACAAGATGTATTAGCTGAAGATTTACACAGTCGTTTGCAGGTACAATGGGAATCTGGTATTTCGCATGCCTTTAAAAGTGCGTTTTTCAGTGTTTTAATGTTCGTACTGTCGGGCACATTGAAAACAATTGCATTATACATGCACTGAACCCGCTTGATCACTTCCGTGGAAATATGGTCTATAATTCTCTCACAAGACTGTAGCGTATCATATTCAGGATAGTCAGCAGGCTTTATCAGATACCTAAGGGGTAAGAGATCATGGACTAACGGAAGGATGTTTGTGCTTTCCAGGCTATTGGCTTGGATGGATGTGTTTTGCGTAGGCAAGGAGCAATTTGTTTTTTCAAATTTGGCATTAGGTTGGTGTCCATGGGTCACTGATGACCGATGGAAATTTTTGCGATGGGGGGCTTTATCGTTAAGAGTAGCGGTGGGGCTGCAATCTGCCCTCTGTGCCGGCATATGTGTAGCCTGCTCAAAAGCATCCAATTGAATGGAACTAGATGACAGTAAATCTGCCTGTGTATTGCAATGATTATCAAGGTCAACGTCTAAGGTTACTAAGCATTTCGGGGAGTTAACATTTCTTTTGACACAGTCAAAAGATTTGATATTAGTATGTATCGATGATAGTGAGGCCACATGTATGTTCGGACCTTCTGACTGACAATCCTGAGTAGGGCAAATGGAGGGTGTAGATTCAACCACATCAGAGGAGCCAGTGTCAGACTTTTTATTAACAGCCAGTGTGACTTGGTAAGAATCCAAAATGCTTGGCTCACAACCTGTACTATTGCAAATATCCCTGATAAAATCATTTATAACGCAAGAAGGTGAAGAGGTAATGATATCCGATTTTGACATATTTAGCACCTGTGTCAGATCAGGGGAAAGTGTAGTAGCATGCTGTTTATGCTTGCTAGATTTATGTCTTTTGCTGAAGTTTTCAGCCGATAATGAAGCACGACGCTTCGATAGCTTAACTGGCATTTTGTATAAATTCAATACAGAACTGTCGGACTGCAAGTATATGAGACTTAGGTTGTTTGATTTTATGTCAAAACAAAAGACAGGAGTAATATGGGCACTGAGAGTCAGATGCTCGATGTGGTAATACCTTAATCAGTAATCTGAAACAGTAAAAGTAGCAAGGATAATATCCAGTGACTATAAAGGTAAGTTCAGATGTAACACAAATATTTCTATTTGTATTAGTAATCGGTGACACTAAGGATATATCCTGAAAAGTGGGAGTACTAGACAGAATAATAAAAACGAAAACCACGCGGAAAAAAACGACAAACTTCGAACGAGGCGTCAACGTTAAACGCCACATCGAATATGTAAACAAGGGAAAGAACAGTATCAGAATTTGTGAGATTCTATAGATAAGTCGTCCATATATTCCATGATAGATTTGAGGAATCATAGATCTCCCGATTCGTCTTTCACAGTTTCTCTTCTGCAAAATGCTGATATTACACAACTGCCTCTTCTGCCCGCCCATTTGCTTTGTAGTACAAGTTGCATTGATCTACATCCAGACTGAAGCTGAGAAACAATTGAAGTCACTTACTCATATATCATCCCTCAAGGTTTGGCTAGTAATGGCTCAGCATCCTTGATGAAATCCACTGTCACCATAACAAGACGCTATACAGCATCTTATACAAGTACTGTCAACGGTCTAAAATGGCTTTTATATAGCTATCTACGTGTTAGTCAACTTACTCGTACGGAGCAACCATGCAGTGACAAATGGCGGGCTGACTTGGGTGCAGTAAAACAAATCTGCTTGACAATGACCAATATTAACCTGCATTCAGTTGAATTCACATCTGGTATTACATGCAATAAAAGTGATGTCAAAATCATACAAACAAATCACTCATTTTAAATTAATACCCAATTTGAACATAAAACAAGAACAAGATACGATGCCGCACACAACAAAGTTATATGGAGGAATTGACTTCAAGCTTTATTTTTTTCCCAAATATTTGTAATTTATCCAACACATACTTGGGTTTTTTGTTAATGCGAAGACAATATTTCTATATTTGTTTATGTGCTCCATTAAACGACTAACTATCGGAATGTGCTCACTAACTGATATCAGAGAGGACAGCAACCATGTAATTTCACTATAAATCAAATTCATGTAATTTAAATAATACTTATCCATGCCTGTAAAACTGGTGTGTCCTGCATTGATAGGAAGTATATATTATATTACAACCAGCTGAAAAAGCTTAATCTTCAAACTTCATACCTCTTTTATTTAGCCACCCAATAATATTCTTTTTGTTAGTGGATCCAATGCATATCACATGTTTAAAATTTGTACATCTGTTAACTTGTCCCCTTAAGCAAAAATAGTTATGTTTATCTGATTTTTATTAGTATTATTTCAAAGCCCGCCTCAGTAACGTGTACTTCTTATTAGCCGCAACGTTTACACAAAGGGAAATCCACCAATTACAATATGCATAAGTAACCATGAAGTGTTCAGTCTCTTCAGAAGCCATGTGTGTCGCCATCCACTGCCGTGTGAATATACGTTTGTACTTCTTTTCAAATGCCCTTTCATTCACATTGTGGATGTCGAACAATCATAACGTTAGGAAAAAATAAATGCGAAAGTTCAAAAACTTGATGTGCATATGTTCACCGTGGTGACTGAAGATAAGCTACGCTGGTGACCCATCTATCGCCCCTCTTCTGTATCTCAATCTTCTCCCCCCTCAAAGGCTGCAGTTGAATTAATATGGGTTCCAGTATAAGGATCAACGACTACTTACTAGCAAAATGCAGATAAAATAAATAATACCAACCCCAAATCTAATTCCTATCATAACTCTATTCATAACCTTGAGTGTAACTTAAATTCAAATCATGACCGCATAACCAATCAGCTAAAAATATCTTGTACAAACGGTGCTTAGAAACGAAGTAGAGATGGAACTGCAGTAATAGTAGGTTTCGTTGGCCAACAAATACCATGCGTTCAAGGTCGTTGGAGCGTTCGAACTTCTGGGCCGTAATGGTTTAACCTGACATAAATAAGATTGAGACTGTTTGTCAACAACTAGAGTGTGTGTACAACAAGAAGCTAACACCGACAAATATTTGGTTTATCCTAGGTCATAAAAAGATGCTGGACTTATATATCACGTTCTGTTAAAATTTCGCTTGGAAATATTTTTGTTCACAATTTTTAATAAAATTGTGTTATATGTTATCTGGATTGATGAAAATTCCCGTTTCCTGGCTATTCATGTTGGTGTCCGCGTCATGTGACCTCACTGCGACACACTCTTAGCATATCGGTTGCAGTGATTAGTGTTTCAAGTGTACTGTGTCAAAATATCGCCATAATGAGGAAGATAGGATAGTCGGAGGGTAATGTCATCTACACAAATCGTTTACTTCATGTAGAAGCTGCAGCTTTCGGTACGGTATCATTCAGTGACGACTTCACGTCAAGGGATATTAATTCAGCCTATTTTCGCGTCAAGAACAGTTTTTTGAAAAAGAGTGCTATCAGTATATGGAAATCAGCCATAAATGCTAACAGAACCTTCTTTGGGAACAGAAGTTATAGTGTAGATGTGTCTTTCACCCCTTGTGTGTTTGTACAGGAATAATCGTAGGTTGAAAGGTTATCTCTAAGCTGATATAATATGTATTTACACTGATTGGTGCAGTGCAATATGGGTTATGTGAATTCGATGGATAAAAGATATCTCAACTTTATTAATACTGTGTCGTCTCCTTAGCTGACTGCTAGGCTAACAAATGTAGGTGGTTCACATGATTATTGCAAGTGCAGTGGAGGGGAGAAGGCAATTACTCGTTTAAATTTCCTTAATGTTTCAGTTAATGCATTAATTCAGTATATGGTATGATTATACACATGAATTTTGGTGATGAGAACTGACACTAAATAAACGCTAAGACTTCGCAAAAATACATGAAAACACAACTAGAATATAGGAAATGTTTACTATACGGTTATATATATTTATAAACATTTATATATACATAAAAACATTAATGTTCTTGTCATGTTCACATACTTTATCTTTTTGGGATTCTGTTGCTGAGCCTACACTTCTATATACCTCCTAGTCGAGGTCGAACAACCCTACATTTAAACTGAAATGACCATTTAAGTAAATTCAAACTCAAATTCCATGAACGATCCCATGCTACCATTTGAAAACGCTGGCCAACATTCTGCACAAGGAGTATTCAAGATCTGAAATAAAGAAGCAACTGGTTTTCAAACAGTTTTCGATGTATTACTCAACTAAGGTGTACTGTTTGTCATGCTGACACAAATGGCGCCAATGGAGAGTTTTGGAATCGACCTCGGCCCCATATGATGATGTAAAACAACCCAACATTACTTTATCTAGTTTTCGTATCCAGGACAAAATTTCCCTGTTATAAAACTACGATAAGACTGCTGAAAAGGTGGAATAAATATATCGCTTATCTCAACATAATATTTCATACATTTGTTCCCCTTAATGAATTTAAACAAAGCAACAACTACAGATTTTGCAGAATAAAATGGTACCATATTTTATTTCGTCGCCTTCTCTTCAGCTGCTTACAGGGCAAAAACATTATTAAATGTATCTACAATAACAATTTATCATACTTACACAGAGTTCATTTTAAACAGAAATCAATCGATCGATATACACATACACTAATAATATATACATATATGTATATATATGCAATCTTGAACACAATTCCGAGCATTAATAATCATACAAAATGAAAACTTTTTAGTATCTCGCATTAGGATGAAAACTATCCAGTTACCAGGGCAAAGAAAGACTGATAACTGCTTCTTTCTGAACACATAAATCTGGTTTCAAGCGTTTGATAGAAATTGCTTCGGCAAACTTGAGGAGAATGGAGTTCCTTTGTCTATTGATAATTTTAAAGGATTTCTCGATTTCCACCTCATGACCCGTGTCAAGAAGATGCCTGGCGATGGTACTGCCTAAAGCATCAATGAGCTTTAAGTCAAGGATGGTGTTCACAACAAAGTTATAAAGGAGAATTGACTTCAAGCTTTATTTTTCCCGGATATTTGTATTACATTCATCTGATGTCTGGGATTTTGTTAATGCGAAGACAATATTTCTATATCTCTTTATGTGTTACACAAACAGACTATTTAGCAGACTGTTCCGACTGACTGTAATGTCAGAAAGAACAACCAAACTGTAAACTTATCATACATCGAAATATGTGTAATCTACATAACAACTTATTCATGACTGTACTATTGGTATGATCCTGCATAAACAGGAATAAATATATATTATTATTAATCTAGTAAACTTTACTATTGTTATCAATCTACTGTCTGTTATGCCATTCTCACTGACACTGTAAACTTAATACTGCAATGCTTTTGGTCATCAATAGTTGGGATGAATTCCTCCTGAAATTTCCATTTACATGGAGCAGAACAGATGCAGTGTCACGATTGAATTACTGGGTTGAATTACATGGTAACGTTATGCTCATAAACACAATAGGTGTGTGCATCTTACAATAATTTAAGTATTTCTCTATTCTGTTAATACTCTGTATAACTGTTTAGAGTTGAGACCTATGTACTTTATATTTGATGGCTATGGTTTCTTAAATATGAGAATATAATTTCTGTAGGATTCACTAGACCTTAGTGAGATTGTGGATCATTTTCTAAGTTACACATTTGCAATACTTTCTTCAATGTAAAAGTATTTAGTGTAAAAATGATCTGCAAGTAATCCTGATGAGCGAATGACGCTCAACATTGTGGATGTTTTGAAATTTGCGTATAATCCCTAACACTGGATAACATAAGATGTCCATCCATGCATACGGTGTCAGCATAAAGACCAGCTGTGGACTACAAATACTTTTATTTGCATGAAAAGTTTACGTTGTATTATTGGAATCAGTGTGTTCATATTCATAACAATAATAATCTACTTTATTCCAAAAACAGTACTTATAATACAGAATGGTATTCTCAGGATTTGTCCGAATATTGCATCTGAGTTCCTTAAAATATAAATAAAATTAAATATTAAAACAAAATTGACCAGATGGATGTGTCAGCGTTTACGATATAAAGTCAAAAATATTCTAAGCACGAATTGAGAATTCAAATATAATAATAATAGTAATAATGATGATAACAAACATTGAGTTTGTTTCAAACAGTGTTGTCGATTCAATTTGAAAATTTTAGCATGTTATAGATTATTGCATCTAATGTTCTGCTGATATAGTATGGTGAAATGAAATACGAAACTAACAGTTATAACACAGCTAAAGTGATGTTTACACTTATGAAAAAACAAACAGATAAAAACAAAAAGTTGAGAGGATTATAAATATAAGAAGTACAAAAACATTTAAGGTGGATGTTGTAGAAGTGGAGGAAACGGTTTATTTGGTAGTGCAAAGAAGGTTAGTTAGTTCATGCCCAACATTATTTTATTCGCATAAAGTACGTGCCAAATATGGTAGAGTGGAATTTTTATACTTAGACGTACGTGCATAAAGTCTTCCGAAGAGCCTTCTTGTTTTACCTGAGGAGACACGAGGTGAAGGCTGAGGGTAGAGTGGGTGCTCACAGTCTGACAAAATCCCTTAGACAAATTTGTTGCATGACATCAAGTGCCCATCAGTAACAGTGTAAACGATATGGCCCAATGGGATACCACTCGCCCTACTGACAGTCTTCAGAGTTCTACGAAGTATGACATAGTCTTTTTTAAGCAATCCAGGAAAAAATATAGATGAACAGTACAGAAGAATAGGTGAGATTCACGAGTTGACAAATTGTAAGAGGAGGGTTTGGGCTATGCTTGAGTGCCTTAACTTCTTAATGTGAAAAGTCAGACGAAGTATTCTTTTAGAAATCGCCAAGACACGGGAAGGCCAGGACTGGTCAGAAGAAAGAATTAATCCAAGATAATTAACGTCAGACTTCATTTCTATATCACTATCATCAATTATACAATGGTCATTGAAATTAACAGCTTCATTTAGCTTTCGTTTACATCGGAAACTGAAATTAACAGTCTGACATTCGGAAGGATTTAGTTTAAGGCCATTAGACCAAGACAATTTGCTAATTGCTGATAGTAAGCTGTTCATTTGTGATCAATACGTATGAAGATAAGTTGTGAATAACTGCAGGATAAACGTAAAAACTAACAAGTAAACGAACAGCTACGGAACTGCAATACAACATGGCCGACTAACATGGACGAAAATGCCTTGTGAACGTCTCAATCCACCAATGACATTTCACGTGAAGGACAATTTCAAGGCAGGAATTATATGTCACCTTCTGTTAAAATTTAGTTTAGAAATTCTTTTGTCAATAATTTTTAACGAAATTGTGCTATATGTCATCTGGACTGATGAGAATTCCCATTTCCTGGCTAGTCATGTTGGTATCCGCGTCATGTGATCTCACTGCGACACACTCTTAACATTTCTAGACGCGGTACGTTCAACGTTTGCGTTACATTTTAGCTTTATTCGCTATATATTTCTATTTTTGCTGTGAGACTCGCACAAGTGTTTCTCCAGTTCCATAAATTTAACCAATAACTCTCACTAATTAGTTACGGTAAGTTATACAAAAAAGCCGCGAACTCAGTCACCTGTCAACGTGATGACTGGTAGTTCATATACGCTCGCAGCACAACTCCCACGAAGTATGGAAATGAGGTGTACAGCTTGCCAATACGCCGCAAGCGTCGAGCTGCCGGTTCACTACCATCTACTGTGGCTGAAACTGAGGGCGAAAACTTGCTGACAACCAGTAGTAGCATCGCCTCTAGAAACTCAGCACCTGGTCCTGACATAAACCTCTTCACTTCACCTTATGTACGTGTCACAAAACTTCAGATACCAAGTCCAGCTCCAACATTTACTTCAGAAATAGAACGACTAGGCTGTCTGTAGAAGAACTGAAGCCTGAGATGCGGGACATAAGGTGTGGTAAAGTTATGAATGCGGGATGTTCAGAAAATTTGGCCAACTTATCTGAACTATCAACACAGATTAGTGATATAAAATGACAGGTCTGTGAACTTGCTACTCTGAACATCTTGACTAAGACCAAAAATCCTGGCGAACTTGACACAGAATCAGTATCTTAGGTAGACACCTTGATAAACTTCATTACAGCTAAGGTCATCAAAAGACTTGATACTAAACTAAGTGTGATTGTCTATAATATACCAGATAATGAGGGGTTGGAAAAGGTCCAAAGCATCTTACTTATGGCGGCGAAAATGCCTAACTCCCGAACAGAATGTCACAGACTGAAGAAGAGTCAGCACGACCACTTCTGTCCTGTATGCCTTCAGTTCAAAACGCAGACAGAGGCTAAAAATTCACCAACACACAACGTATCCTATTACAGGACACAAGCTACAAATAGATAAAAGTTGTAGCAGATAAGACAGTGATTGAAAGGCGTACTTACAATCGCTTTAGTTAACGAAATGGCAGGACACCGCAAGCCACTAAAATAGATATACACACTACCAACACGGTAGAACTCGTAGCCTCCCCCCTCTCAAATCTCACAAAAATATCTCCACAGAAAACGAAACCAAACGAGAGACTTGTGAGCTATAGTATTACTCCTAAATTAAACTCTTCTCCCTCTACGGTGGATCTAGATATATCTATGGACAGCCATAAGATGGTAATCAATCCCTCTTGTAAGCTGACAGCATCCTCTCCTAGCCAAAACGTGACAACGCAAATGGAACTCGGTAACAAAACATGCCGAAATACGCCACTTGTTGCGAAGAATCCCCAACATGTTCGGACTTCCAAGAATAACTCACGCTTTAAGGTAAATAATATTCAAAACCATGCTAGCAACCAAACTAAATAGATAGGAAATATATATATTATTATTATTAAAAACAAAAATAAGGACATAGAGTCCAAGGACAACAACGACACAACCTACTCGCATACTGTGCCAAGTCACACTGGTGGCTGGTGTGGTGACGCTATCACGCAAAGTAGTATGAGTGACAACACTCGGAGCTCAGCCACCAGGTACTCAGGGTCTACAAAGCATGACACACAAACTAACTTTGGCAGATTATACGGAACAAGCCTTCTGGGAAACAAACCACAGTGCAGCTATGCATATAACGACACCCATGTAAGCTCTCTTGGAATGTCCGTACACAAGGTACCAAAGGTATTTTATCCAACACATCCCTGTCAGCGCTAACCAAACAGCTGGTGGGGATGTTAACCCTTCTGAACTAATAATCCCACCCAATGACTGCACAAGCATAGGCCAAATAAAAACTCCAACTCAAGTCTCCAGCCTACACAAGCCTATAACTACGTCATCGTATAGTTTATCTAATAATCAAACCCATTACTCACTAAAAAATGGATAGTAACTCGACAGACATAGGTGAACACGGCACCCAAACTAGTTGCAGCACAGGGTTGTTATGCCACGCGGAAACAGTGGATGCCGATCCATACTTGAACCTTATTGACGAGCTTAAACACTTCAAACACTACTTCAATTCTCAACTCTACTTAATACTTATTAATGCTAGATCTATCCTTAACAAACCACCGATACTCAGGGCACACACGCTGGTGTACAAACCCCCTATAATTATTATTACCGAATCCTCGTGTCACTCCAATATACCAGACGAAGAAATAAGCATCGAAGGGTACATACACTTTCGCTGTGACAAGAAGAGCGGTAAGGGAAGAGGCTGCCTAATGTACTTCCTGAAAACACTTACTGTACTACAGCTAGAAAATAGGGAACTCAATGACACGCACGACACCCTATGGGTCAACGTACACTTCAATATGCTACACTACTAAAAGGATGTATCTACAGAGCACCTGGCACCTTTAGTGATTACAAGACACAACTTGTAAATGTACTGGAGCAAGTATCCACTCTTCCATACGAGCATAAGTTCATATGTGGAGACTTCAACCTACCCGAAATCAACTGGGACTTAATAAAAGGGCCAACTAAATACGACAAGCTCTTAGGGACACTGAACATTTTCAGCTGGAAACAAACTGTCACTATCCCTACAAGAGGTGACAACGTACTGGACTTAATATTCTGTCACGATATAAGCCCCCTCTCAATCTTAGTGGGTTCTAAGTTTTCAGGTAGTCACCACAAAACAGTGATGTGTGCTCTGCCACTTCCACTGAATAGCAATGCAGCTCATACCTCCACTTCACAACAAGTACTATATAGGAACTACAGTAAGGCAAACTGGACCTTAGTAGAATCAGTGCTAAGATCCTCCGAATGGAGCGAATACTTCACTACTGATGACCTCTTGAGAGCTCCGAGCATCCTCTACCAGAACTCAAACACATGCTTAGATGCTGTCATTCCACTCAAAATACTTAAGCTTTCCCCACACAGAAAGTCATTCATAAAAGCAAAGGATTGTACGAAACTGAAGAGACTTTCAACAAGCTACTTCAAACACCACGACTTTGGCACACTAGGTTTAATACTTAACACCCTTAGCTCCATCTCACAAGCTCGAGATTTCCGTATGAGGAACGAAGAACGCACCGCAGTAGCCAGTCCTGCTAGAGTGTATGCACTCACAGAAATCTTACAGAAGCGAATGAATTGCAAAAATCACAGCATTTCCCTCCTCATAGACAAAGGTAGGCTATGCACTAATTCTGCAGACATGTGTGAATTATTTAACTCAACTTTTGCAGGTAACTAGCCTAATCCCACAGTCCGGTTACTCAATATACACCCTGCTACTAATATGGCACAAACTCCATCTCCACACACACCAAACTTAATTGGTACTGTTGGATTTACTTATACTAACATTAAGCAAACCATAAGAACCCTGAAATGCTCAAGAGGTTTCGGTACTGACGGCATATCATCCTATTTTTATAAATATGGTGGTTCTGACATTCCCTTACTACTGCTTAAAATATTCACAATGTCCCTAGAAACCCAAACTTACCCTGATATGTGGAAAACAACGTTTATTATGCCTAAACACAAATCTGGCTCGAAAACAGTAGTCAGTAACCACAGACCGATCAATATCACACCTGTAGCACCTAGAATTATGAAGAGACTAGTTAAAGATAACCTAATCAAGCATATGCTTAGCTGCAACATTATAAGTCGGAACCAACATGGATTCCTAAAATCCAGATCTTGTTTAACATGCCACTTAGACTTCTTTAACTTTGTGACCAGCAGTCGTGACAGACGACAACTAGTACTTGTCATCTACTTTGACATCTCAAAGGCATTTGACCGTGTCGACCATTTACTACTAATACATAAGCTGAAATCCTTAGGAATACATGACTCACTATTAGGATGGCCTACATCATTCCTTCACAATAGGTCCCAAATAGTTAAACTCGGATCTATAACTTCGAAACCTAGCCTAATCACCTCTGCTGTAGTAGAAGGTAGTGTCATTGGACCCCTCCTATTTACTCTATATATTAACGACATATGCACTTGCTTCTCTCATGGGAAACCGTTCATCTTTGCAGATAACCTAAAAGTAGCTTATACATTCCAATCTGATGACCTAGGGTACTTCCAGAATGTTGTACAAAAAGAACTAGATAAAGTGACTGCTTGGTCGTCTTTATGGAACCTCCAATTTAACCTTAAAAAATGTGGCTGGATCTGCTTCGGCGCACCCTCAATCGACATGAGATTAACGCTTCAATCGGCTAACCTAACCAGACTCCAAAGTGTCGTTGACCTAGGTCTGAGGTACTCGAGTAACCTAACATTTTCTGAGCAAGTGGCATCACAGACTCAAAAGTCGAGGATGCTCTTGGGATGCATACTCAGGAACTTTCACGACAATGAAGCAAAGCTCATTCTGTACAAAACCTGTTTGAGGCCACTACTAGAATGCTGTCCATTTATTATTAGCAGCACCCACACACGTGAAAAGCTAAGAATAGAAAGTATCCAACGATATTTTACCTCAAAACTACTTGGCTACGAATGTAAGAAAGGCTACATCTCACGGCGCATCATTCTACAACTTGACCCACTCCGGACAAGACGACTAGTTATAAACCTAGCATTCTTCTATAAGGTCCTACACAAAGTATCATTCTCAGACAGTAAGGACATACAATTCGCACAAGAAGGCTCTTACGATCCGCGAAAACTTCTTCACAGTCACGCATTCTAAAATATGGAACAGCCTACCCCTAGAAGTCAGGAACTGCAATACGGTTATAAGTTTCAAACGCTCTCTGTACAGACAGTTTCACTCTACTGATTATATAAATAAACTATTTATTCCTAGAACGAATCAGCTATTAGTCTACTACAGTACCTAAACGCGCTTAAATACCTTTACTACTCTAGAAACTATAAATAAACTAGTAGCATAGATGCATAAAAAGACGTAGTAGGAATAAATATTTGTTCACTAAATTACAATGTACAACGAACATAAACATGTATGTCCCACTCCACATACTTTTTCTCTGCCCTCTGGCACTTTTCTGCTCCCGTGTTCTGTTGTATTTGCCTTGTAGTAGAAGTTGCATTGATCTACATCCAGACTGAAGCTGAGAAACAATTGAAGTCACTTACTCATATATCATCCCTCAAGGTTTGGCTAGTAATGGCTCAGCATCCTTGATGAAATCCACTGTCACCATAACAAGACGCTATACAGCATCTTATACAAGTACTGTCAACGGTCTAAAATGGCTTTTATATAGCTATCTACGTGTTAGTCAACTTACTCGTACGGAGCAACCATGCAGTGACAAATGGCGGGCTGACTTGGGTGCAGTAAAACAAATCTGCTTGACAATGACCAATATTAACCTGCATTCAGTTGAATTCACATCTGGTATTACATGCAATAAAAGTGATGTCAAAATCATACAAACAAATCACTCATTTTAAATTAATACCCAATTTGAACATAAAACAAGAACAAGATACGATGCCGCACACAACAAAGTTATATGGAGGAATTGACTTCAAGCTTTATTTTTTTCCCAAATATTTGTAATTTATCCAACACATACTTGGGTTTTTTTGTTAATGCGAAGACAATATTTCTATATTTGTTTATGTGCTCCATTAAACGACTAACTATCGGAATGTGCTCACTAACTGATATCAGAGAGGACAGCAACCATGTAATTTCACTATAAATCAAATTCATGTAATGTAAATAATACTTATCCATGCCTGTACAACTGGTGTGTCCTACATAGATAGCAAATATATGGATATATTGGTTGCAATGATCAGTGTTTCAAGTGTACTGTGTCAAAATATCGCCATAATGAGGAAGATAGGATAGTTGGAGGGTAATGTCATCTACACAAATCGTTTACTTCATGTAGAAGCTGCAGCTTTCGGTACAGTATCATTCAGTGACGACTTCACGTCAAGGGATATTAATTCAGCCTATTTTCGCGTCAAGAACAGTTTTTTGAAAAAGAGTGCTATCAGTATATGGAAATCAGCCATAAATGCTAACAGAACCTTCTTTGGGAATAGAAGTTATAGTGTAGATGTGTCTTTCACCCCTTGTGTGTTTGTACAGGAATAATCGTAGGTTGAAAGGTTATCTCTAAGCTGATATAATATGTATTTACACTGATTGGTGCAGTGCAATATGGGTTATGTGAATTCGATGGATAAAAGATATCTCAACTTTATTAATACTGTGTCGTCTCCTTAGCTGACTGCTAGGCTAACAAATGTAGGTGGTTCACATGATTATTGCAAGTGCAGTGGAGGGGAGAAGGCAATTATTCGTTTAAATTCCCCTACTGTGTCACTTAGCTCATTAATTCAGTGTGTAGTATTTTTATACACATGGATTATGTTGATCATGAGAATTGAATCCAATCAGCTCTATTATTAATTATCTATTGTCTGTTTTACCATTCTCACTGACACTGTTAACTTAATGCTGCAGTGTTTTTGATCGTCAATAGAGCAGATGAATTTCTCCTGAAATTTCTATTTACATAAAGCAGTACATATACGGTATCACGATTGAATATCTAGGTTGCATTATATGACATGACAACAGGTCTGTGTATCTTACAACATTTTAAGTGTTTCTGTGTCTTGTTTACACTGCATAGCTGCTTAGAGTTGAGGCATGTTCAGCCAATATTTGATGGCTTTATTTGAAGGAAACTATATAGTTTCCTAAATATGAGAATGTAATTTCTGTAGGATTCACAAAACATATTCACTGGAGGTTACTGAGATTGTGGATTAACTTCCAAGTTACTCATTTGCAGTACCTCATTTAATGTAGACGTACTTAGTATGAAGTTGATCTGCAGGTAAGCTTGATGAAAGAATGACGCCTCAACAGCGTGGATGTTTCAGATACTGTCTTGAAATTTGCGTATAATCCTCCAATACTGGAAAAGATATGATGTCTATTTATGTATACGGCGTCAACCACAAAAAACAGCTGTGGACTACAAATACTTTTTGCATTAGTGTTAACAGAATCAGTGTATTCATAGTGTATGCTAATATGTATAATATTCTTTTACAACTTTATGTTGTGCTAGTCCTATCATGTGTTTTATTTTTTCAGGTATATTGAGGTTGTCGAATATGAAATCAGCCGAAATATCATTCGGTGAAACTAACGCTAATACCATTCATAAAAATTTTCTTTTGTAAATTAATGAAATATTTAATATACTCTTGATTTCTACTTCCTCTAGACTTTTTCAGTGCGTCACTGTACTATGTGCTTTTGTAATAAGTGAATTCAGATTAATGTATGTTAAGCTTAGTTAGTGGAATAGAGATTTACTATAGCATTATGAAACTGTTACTTTAGTCATTCATAGGATTTCGCTTCTGTTTCTATACAATAGCACATTGTAAAAACTAAGTAGGATTAAGCAAGTTGAATAATAATTCTGTACTGTTCGATACTCTAAAGTCGCCTTATCTAGCCAGTTGCAAGTCTGTATGCTGTTAAACGCCAAGTCTGTATTAGAAGTAAGTGTAGTAACTTAAGCTTGATAGCTACTTCACTAGTCTGTTAATATGCATTGACATCATCTAACAGACTGTCCACCTGACATTGAGCGAAGAAACAACTCTTATTTATTTCTAATATGCCTCTGAATCATGTGACTCTATCTTATGTCCATCGGTTCTATGATCAACAACTGCGGTACTTGCATATCTACTTCCGATAATAAATAACTCACGCCTTTATGCGTATTACAACGGTATGCCCTGTTCATTTTATGTGTGTACACTAAGCAAGTCTTCCATACATTCTCCCATAAATGTCAAGCTTCCTTGGTTCCAATGCACATGACGTTCTAAAATGTCTCCAGCCGACGAACCCTTCTTATAGCCTAAGTCCAGATTGTTTGCCTTGTCTTATTATTAAAAAACGTGCAGATATCCTGTGTTTTCTCCTCATGGACATATTTAATGATTCTTATTCCTGAAATGTCGTGGCAGCCATTTGGAAAGACATTAAAATTGTACCTATACCTAGGTCATCTACTGGAACATGTATTAAATTTAGACCTATTGCTATTATTTCTCCTTATCTGAAAACTATAGAAAGGTTACTCTTACTTCACTTGAAGCCTTTAACGACCCCAAACAATTCGCTTATAAACACAGTAGAAGTATTTTAGAATAGCAAATACTCCCAAAAACTATCAGAAACTGTCTAACTACCCTGGACTTAATGCTGTTCGTAGAAGACTTTCAGAAACTATTGTCAATAGCAAGCGCGAAAAACCAGAACACAAATTGGTGATTCAAGAATCCTATATTCTTGCGCCAATACAGAACCAACCACAAGGTTATTGTACACAAAGTCTAAGGATAAATGTTATAACAATTAATCACAGTAATACTTCTGATAGTTTTTCTTTGTCTTCTAACAAACAGCGAACGATAGAACGATGACTGCAGTATCGATGACTCCCGCCAAAATATGTAGTTGGGTTTGAGCAAACAACCATGAATTGATCGTTCGTTCTTCAACTACTTTGACAATAGCTCAAACTTAATGTTGAATTGTTAAATGCCTTCATTCTTATTTATCATGGAGAAAGCAGTACACTGTATGTCAGGGGAAGTCATCCACCACCAAGTGTATTGTTATTTGACGAACTGAATGTACACATGTACACGAAATGAAATATGTCAATTCCGCGGACGACCTATCCATTCCAATGTCTGTTAACTGCCAGCTACACCGTACTAAGACGAACAGCTCTCTAGCAAGAGTCAGAAAATGATTTAAACTAAATCCTTCCAAATGTCACACTGTTAATTTCAGTTTCCGATGTAAGAGAAAGTTAGATGAATCTGTTTACTCCTATGACCCTTGCAAAATTGATGATAGTGGTATAGAAAACAAGTCTGACGTCAAGTATCTCGGACCAACTCATCACACAGCGTATAGGCCTTAAATGTACACCACATGCATGCATAATGTTTATGAGCTAGGTATGGAAATCAAGGTGAACGCTTGTACGGTACACTCTTTATTTATAAAACTAACTCGTATGTGAGAACTACGATTTGACCAGTTATACAACGTTTAATATATTAAGACACAATAAACACACTGATTACTTCTATGACGCCTTACCTATAGCTACGTAGCTACATTTAAATAGTTTCCGCTACTGCATTAGTGAGCAACTCAACGTCATCTTTGAATAACGAATTAAAACCGGACATCCTGAGAACTTTCTGGGTAAAAAGATCGTCTCCTAGTCGAAAAAATAAATATATCCTAATCTCCACGAAGGCGTTTAGAGGCATTTATCCTATCGCCTCAAATGACTCACTATTTGCAGTCACTTATAAAGTGAAAATAAATTTACCGAAGACAGTGTGCTTATGGTTTCTAGATATCATAATGCAGCATGATGAAAAAGCTATATCCATAAGGTTATGACAGTCAGGTGAGCGACATTAATCCGAAACACAACGACTACGATTCTCAATCACAGAACATTCTACTTTGCTACCAAATCTTTTAATCGTATCAACAGATGTCTCGCCGAGAAAAAGAAAACAAACGGTTCAGAGAAAATTTATTAAAAGTTTTCTTAAAAATCATGGGCCACCATATTTATAGTCACGCAGAAATTAAAAGTATCTTAAAAATAGGAATTTCATTATTTGAACTGATACAAGCAATTTGTACTCAGACAATTTTTTCACCCCGAATAATAATCAGCTTCTCAGCTTGTTCTATCTTCGAAAAAACCACCGATTGTAGACCAAAATCCGAAAGGTTATACTTGCTAGTTAAAGTCTTACCGACCACTCACCAGATTTCTTTGTTTGTACGTACAAACACCACATTTATACTTCACATGTTGCTCATCCCTGTTCATTGTAGATTCTCTCACAATATATCAGATTTTTCAGCTGACAACAGACACCTTGTCGAAAAGCTTTTCAACTTCAAACCAGGTTATGAATTCTCCTATTTAAATATGACAATCGAAAGCCTTGCTAGTATCAACTCAGATTGGATAAACGTAAAAATTGATGTGTTAACGAAAGGTTACGGAACTGCAATACTACATGGTCGACTAACATGGACGAAAATGCCTTGTGAGCGTCTCAATCCACTAATGACCCTGTACGTGACAGATATAATTATTACCGTTTCCTTTAACTCCTAGAGGAACATAGAGCTTCAGCCACACGTCTCCATTACGTTCGGTTCTCTGCCAACGTCTTCACCTGGCTCCACGTCTGCCTACATGCTTTCATCTCCTCTTCACATGACCTCTTCCATATCGTCCTTGGATGACCAACTCGTCGCTTCCCGTTCTGGTTCAACTCGAGAGTCTGTCTTGTGATGTCACTTGATGGTTTTCTCAGAGTATGGCCAGTCCACCTCCATTTCTTCCTGCCTATTTGTTGCACAATCGGTTCCTGCTGGGTTGGTTCGTTCCCAGAGATCCCTGTTTCTGATCTTTTCTGGCCATCTGATCTTGAGTATTGAGCGAAGACAACTGTTAATGAAGGTCTGTAGTTTGAGATGCTCTTTATGACGCGCCATGTCTCTGATCCGTATAGTAGCACTGACTTCACATTGGAGTTGAGAATCCGGATCTTATTTTTGATGCTGAGTGCTGTTGACCTCCACACAGACTTGAGAGTAATGAAAGCTCGCCTTGCTTTTCCGATCCTTGCTTTGATATTCTCGTTAGTTCCGCCTGCAGTTGAAACGATGCTTCCCACGTGGGTGGGTAGAGGAGGTTGCTTCTTTCGGATTTCTTCCATTTACACCGATCGTTGTCTGTTGTTGTTGTTCTTGTTCAGGAATCTTCATCACCTCTGTTTTCTCTATGTTCACCTGAAGTCCTACCTTTGATGCTCCTTCTACCAGCTTGTTGCTTTTTGCTTGCATATCTTCAAGTTTGTGGGAAATCAGACATATATCATCGGCGAAGTCCAGATCCTCCAAGTTTTTTGCATGAGTCCATTTTATGCCTGTTTCCTCATTGCCCGCTGTTTGTCGCATTATCCAGTCTACTGCAATCAGGAAAATCATTGGCGATAGTAGGCAGCCTTGTCTTACTCCTGTCTTCACTTCGAGGGATTCCGTGAGTTTCCCGTTGTGGATTACTTGGCATGCAGCATTGTCGTACAGCTGTTGGATGAAATGCATAATTGTCGGTGGCACCCCGTAGTAGTGACGTAGTTGTCAAAGCACTTTTCGATCGACGCTATCGAAGGCCTTTTCAAAGTCGATGAAGTTGAGATAGAGAGGTGACTGCCATTCCAAGCTATGTTCAATGATGATCCGTAATGTGGTGATCTGATCAATACATGACTTGTTTCTCCTGAATCCAGCCTGTTCCGGTCGAAGTTTTTCATCCAGGGCATGTTTGATTCTCTCCAGGATGATGCGGCTTAGTATTTTGCTTGGGATGGACAGGGACATAATGCCACTCCAGTTCTTGTATTGACTTAAGTCTCCTTTCTTTGGTAGTTTGAATAAGTATCCTTTCTTCCAATCCTCGGGTACTTTGCCTTCATTCCACACCCTCTCCAGTAGGTGTATCATCAAGTCCGCTGTTGTCTCTGGGTTCATTTTAAACGCTTCTGCTGGGATTCCATCTGGTCCTGCTGCTTTTTCAGCTTTCAGCATCTTGATTGCCTTCAGGACTTCTGATTACGTCGGGGGGTTGATGTTCATTGGTAGCTCTGTCTCTGTTGTTGGTATTTTTGGGTGCGTTGTAGGTGGTGGTCGATTTAGGAGTCTTTTGAAGTGTTCAGCACAGTGTTTCCTTTGCTCCACTTCCTTGGTGATTGACTTTCCAATGTCATCCTTCACCGGCTTGATTTGTGTCAAACTTTTTCCCGATAGTTACCCAGTTGTTTGGTAGAGTGTTGCGAGGTCTCCTTTGTCTGCAGCTTGTTCTACTTCACTTGCCATGATTTCATAATACTTTCTTTTATCTTCTCTGGCACATGTGACGGATAATTTCAGTCTTATTTCAGCGTCAAAAGAATATTGGACATTTGAGCTCTCTTTCCAAGCGGCGGTAATTCAATTGGTGACCTTACTAAGCAATGTTTCGGAATCAGTACGATCATGATGTATCTGTTTGGAGTCCACAGGGACGAATACACCAAATAGAGTATGCTATGGAAGCTGTAAAACAAGGATCAGCGGCAGTTGCTTTGAAGAACCATGACTATGCCATAATTGTTGCGCTTAAAAGAGCACCGTCGGAATTATCATCATACCAGGAAAAGATAATCCACATAGATGACCATGTTGGTGTAGCGATTTCGGGTTTAACCGCAGACGGTAGACTTTTGAGCCGGTCAATGCGTCGTGAGTGTGCCGATAGCAGGTGGGCCTATGACGAACCTCTGCCAATATCTCGCTTACTCTCAACGATTACACTCAAAATGCAGATCCCAACTCAAAGGTACGGGCGACGTCCATTTGGAGTTGGAATGCTTGTAACTGGTTATGATGCACTAGGACCACATGTCTATTATCTGGTGAGTTTTTTGTAAGATGTTGACAGCACTTAACAATATACATCAAACGAAGGGTATAGACACAACTCAGAGTAAACATAATGAATAGTAACCCTTTTTGATAACCGTTGATGTATGGTAGGCAACTAATTATACTAACTACAAAATCAAGATGCCTTCGCACGTTAGAGAAGCTATTGTGTCCCATATATATACATGGCATTGTGGAAACAGAACGATATTTTCGCTTACCTGGTTACGAACACCAAGCATTTTGTAGATATATCTCCAAGTTCTTTATAAGGGTGTTGTAAGCTGCATTGAAGTACTTTTTAGTAGTAAATTTACCCTAAGTTAAGGGTACCACTTAGGTGGTAGTTCCTCTGATCGATCCCAGGTCATCTTGTTAGCCGTTGGATTTGTCACTGTTCCTTGGGTTTTCGAGCGTGATGGAGTGTATTTCCTACTATGTGCAGAGTAAATTGTTCTGTCAAGTTAGCTATGAGAAGTGAATGTCATTTTGAACAGCCTCACGTCAAGGTGATTTCCCTTTATAAACCATATTAAGTAAGACACATTGACATCATTTTATAATACCTTGCTCCCCTGTTTTAGTCCGAAGCAAATACCGGCACATAACCTTCAAAGCCTGTGGAAGAATACTAGAAATAATAGAAATTAAGAGAAAACAAATTAGTATCTAGAAGTGTTAGATGACAAGCCTGAACTACTAAGTTGATCAATTCTTATTACCTTGATTGTATGGTAGCTAAATATGACATCATGTCTCGTCTCAATAAGAGGTGACTCACTCTTCAAGAAAATGACTAAACTCATCATATTTATTAACCTAAACTGGGGAATATTCTGGTGTTTAACAACTAATTGTACTGTGCAGCATTCTGTCATATAATAATTTGGCATAGCCATAATTTTTATAGACACCAAACACTTCTCTACCGTCGTTTGCAAATCAACACGTGATTGGGGCTCCAGTGAGCCATGCAAATGTTTAGTTTTGGTTTCTAAATAAAATAAGTTAGTAAGTAAATTTATAAGAATCGATTGAGAAGACTGGGGTGTTTAGTGCGTGTCTACCCACCTCTCTCAACTTGCGGTGTTAACGGAAGAGAGGTTAGATTGGGTGAAAACCCGTGATTTGGCAAATGTATTTATTGATTGGCTGAATCATGTAGGGAAATGAAGTATGTTAAAAAACTAAGCTATTTGGCTCGGAATCAATACCATTCACACAAATGCGTACTCTTCTTTTATTTTGTCATTAAGTCACATATCTTTATCTTGTCGTCCCTACCTCTTTTTCACCGTATTCTACCCAGCTAGCACCGAATTCGGCCGCACTGCAGAATTTTTGGGGCAGACTGCAAATAATTGTCCCACTTTCTGCAATGCGCCCGGAGAAAATGCTAGCTGGATACATACATTCTTTGACCATAATTTTTACTTCACCGCTATGCAGGTATGAAATGTGACAAATTGGGCCACTAAGTTTTGATAAAAGTGCCTGCACTAATAACTCCTGGTTGTCTTTTCACCCAAACTATCTGCAGCCTGAACTTGTTTTCCAAATATGCCCTACCAAGGTTTATTGAGATCAGTAAAGTGGTAGTCAGCTATTGATAAAGTTCTGATACATGCAGGTTATTTTACCTTAGTATCTACTAACTCATCAAAACCCTTTGAATGATGTTCTACAAAGTATAATTCAGTATAGCATCAGATTTCTTTTATCAGGTGTTGGAATTATGAGACAGAAGAAGCATCAAAGGTAGGACTTCAGGTGAACATAGAGAAAACAGAGGTGATGAAGATTCCTGAACAAGAACAACAACAACAGACAACGATCGGTGTAAATGGAAGAAATCCGAAAGAAGCAACCTCCTCTACCCACCCACGTGGGAAGCATCGTTTCAACTGCAGGCGGAACTAACGAGAATATCAAAGCAAGGATCGGAAAAGCAAGGCGAGCTTTCATTACTCTCAAGTCTGTGTGGAGGTCAACAGCACTCAGCATCAAAAATAAGATCCGGATTCTCAACTCCAATGTGAAGTCAGTGCTACTATACGGATCAGAGACATGGCGCGTCATAAAGAGCATCTCAAACTACAGACCTTCATTAACAGTTGTCTTCGCTCAATACTCAAGATCAGATGGCCAGAAAAGATCAGAAACAGGGATCTCTGGGAACGAACCAACCCAGCAGGAACCGATTGTGCAACAAATAGGCAGGAAGAAATGGAGGTGGACTGGCCATACTCTGAGAAAACCATCAAGTGACATCACAAGACAGACTCTCGAGTTGAACCAGAACGGGAAGCGACGAGTTGGTCATCCAAGGACGATATGGAAGAGGTCATGTGAAGAGGAGATGAAAGCATGTAGGCAGACGTGGAGCCAGGTGAAGACGTTGGCAGAGAACCGAACGTAATGGAGACGTGTGGCTGAAGCTCTATGTTCCTCTAGGAGCTAAAGGAGATAATAATAATAATTGGAATTATGTTGAGGAGCGGTTTGCAGTGTGGAATGAAAGAAAATTCCTAAATGTATCTCGTAGAACTGCTTCATCTTTTCACGTTGCTGCACTAATTTATATTCTCCTCTTGTTAGTTGGTCTGCATAATATAAGATTTCCTTAGACATTAGTTTTCACCTGACATAGCGTTCGCTTCAGAATAATATTCGTCCATAGATATCATGGTAACGGTAAGGTTATCTTGGTCCAAATCAGTTGTTTACTAGCACCAACACATATGTGGCTTGGTACTGTAGTCATTTTCAACTCTGTAGTCTTTGTGTTAATTTTTGATCTCTGTGTACTCCATTTTTTAAATGACTTTCAACCTTTCTAAATCCTCAACTTGAAAAAAATTCAAGTGTCCTTCTTCGAATGCATATGACTGTAAGTGTATTGCAATTGGATCTCGATCTCAATCTGCTCGTACCTATCTGGAACGACACCTAGATGAGTTTAAAGGTTCATCGCTGGATAACTTAATTTGTCATGGTCTAAAGGCTTTAAACAGTACATTGCCGAATGAAGTTACCTTGAATACGAAGGTAGGTTTATCTTTTTTGAAATAAATTATATGAGTATTTAATAAATGCACACCCATACATAAATTTAAAGTTATGTGCATATATATATATATAACATACACTAGAAAACAAGACGTTGAAATGACAACTAAGTGGATTATGCACAATGTAAATGACTTGGAAAGACATGTAGGATTAAAAGTACTGAAGAAATAAACTACCATGTACTAAAGTAATACAACGTAAGAGAATGTCTGATGCACGATGTTCATTTTCATATATGCATGTTTGCTGTCTGATTATCGTTTGCTTGAGCTGGGAGTCAGACCCTACCGATGGACTGATGAATGACACAAAGATTTATAATATACTGAAGTATAAGCTGGTGAAAGTCAAATTAGCGATTGTATATGCGTTCGCAAACAAACATTGGGCCTTGTATTTTAAATAAGTAAGTTTTATGCTCTTTTGAAAGTTGCAAAGGAAAATAATAAGATCTTCATTAGCCAATAATAAAAGTTCATCGGATGTTGGGGAGTTGAATTCTCAACATTTCCTCCATCAGTCCAAAGTCAGTTTGCAACTTTTTGTCGGACACATGTACCTTTCTCCCTAGGAGCAAGTGAACTGCTAAATACAGAGACAACGAGGTCAACAGACTTATCTTTTACGTTAAATACAAAACATGGCACGAAGTAATGGTCCGCTGGGACTTGTTTACAAGTATGGGGAAAGACGATTCTGGAATCATTCAATGGAAAAGTTTTCCGTCGCAGAACTTTATTGACTAAATTGTTTTCAGTTTGTGTAAAACGTGGGTTAAATGGCGCTGGTACTAATGCTCATTATGAAGTGAATAAGCCAGTGGGGCAGTACCTAAGTTCTCAAGGTGACACCACTTGATGACGATTCTTGTTATTATGCGAATTTAATTTTGTGATTGTAAACATTCCATAATTTTATTTCAAAAGATAGCAAGTAGTTGTATATGTTTTCCTCGGGAGTAAACTGTTTGCTATCAAGAAGTTACGGGAAACCCACAGAAACTCGATGTCCGAAAATCGGGCGTTCTTGACGTAATCAGTAATTCGCTTAACCATTGTCACAATATCTTGTTAGTACTGTCAGCGTTTATCAACTTTTCTTTTTATACTGTGTTTAGTGATAATATTTATTGTGTAACTCCCTTTCCTGTGACATTTTTATGCTTTAGAACTGCTCACTTGCTATTGTTGGAAAAGATATGAAATTCACAATCTTTGAAGATGATAACATTGATTCTTATCTTAAATTGTTCGAGGCTACACAAGCTAGTACACAGGCTTCAACTACATCTGATTCGGGCCCTACACCGATGGAACAAGATCAGCCTGCTTCTTGACAAATTTAGTGTGCATATGTGTTTGGCCTAGTGATTACAATTTGTGTTACACTGTTTGCTTTCATTTGTAAAGAAAAAATAATGAAAATTGTGATACAATGTTTTTTGTTCTCTATTACTTCCCTTTTGATATATTTTATTAACGGTTGCAATTGTTATGTGAAACTGATACTATATTTGTTTGATATCTTTTCGGATTTGTAGGAATATGACTGATTAAGCCACATTTGTGACCGACTACGTCCTTATGAAGTTTAGAATGCAGTCGGCCTATTTAAAACTGTTTAGTTGTCTTTTCGTAATTTCATTAAGAATTAAGCGCACATAGGGAATTAAGATGGTGTTTTACTGAATCATTCATGTTTTCCACTGCATACAGCTTTCACAAGCAAAGTTAACATATTGCTCAAGATATATATATATATATATATATAACAAAGATTAAGTCTGTGTGGCGTTTCAATAACTGGTGGACGTTCAAGTTGTCGAAAGATACGGTGATCGAATATCCGTCCAATCCTCGTTTGTAGTTGCGCGTTTCTATTGAAATAGTTTTTGTGAAGCGTCCTTACTACTATATTGTTCACTTCATTATAGTTACTGCATGGGATTTTGCTGTAATGTCATTCATTCTTAGTTGTCGTCTAATTAATTACGCGAGTGATGTTCGATGATAGAAATGTGTAGTCATGGTCATGTGTCATAAAATTACTTCACTTAATAGAATTCAGGAATGTTTTGGTGACATATCGCAGATGCAGTGGGACTCACGCTCTGCCTTGTTAAGAATTCTGCGTAAGGCAGGAATAAAAGTAACATTCAAACCCACAAACTCAATTAGAAACAAGCTTTGTCGGTTAAAGGATCCTGTGGAACCTTTAAAACAAAACAATTTAGTTTATCTAATGCCCTGCAATGATTGTCAGGTCAAACTAGTAGAACAGGGTCAGTGAGTCAGACTGGCCGAACATAAAACAAAATCTAGATTGGTTGACCCAAATAAGATAAGAAATCTAGAGGATAGTTCAGCTATAGCACTACATGCAGTTACATACAACCACACAATAGGATGACAGTATTAAAATCTAATGTCACAGGGTGGAGGGAGAAATTGATAACAGAAGCTTTGTTTATCGAATCAACTGCAAATACATGTAATAGGAATGACTCAACACCTGTCCCAGATATCTGGAAAATTCTACTACCCCTACGACAAATAGGAGAAGACAAAGAAAACTATGAAACTCAATTTTCGAAGTCGTGTGATTACAATTGATATGATTATGAACAATAAATTTTGTTCGAAACGTCATCCAGTAAGTAATACTGTTTCACTGTGTGATATACCTAATAAACAAACTAATATGGAATTACTTACTACCACAGTGCCCAAGTTTTGCACATATATCAATATGATTCTAGTGATGTTTTACGTTTTGTCATTCAGAATCCAAGGGCATATTCTTGTATTTGATAGTCAGGCATAGATACTGATGATAATAAATTCACCTATAGATAAAAGAAATATGACCTCAATGAGCGCAGTTACATGAGCCTTACCAAGATAGGTCGTGAGTTCCTAGGGTATATTTTTTTATCAATTACGTGATACAATATGAGAGATGGATGCATATTGTCTAAGCTGGCCATGTGATTATTATATTTACTTGGTTGCATAAGGGCATTTAATAGGCTGGGAGACTGACATAATGAGTTAATAAACATTTTTCAAGATGTATTGGGAGCATTTAACAACTAAGATTGTGCATACTAGTGATGGTAATTACTGGTTCAACCTAAACAATTATTTTCAGAGAAAGGCGGGATCTGAATTCCTAGTAAGAATTATATTAGTTTTTGATGTAGTTACTGATAAAAACTGCCTGCTATCTATCTGATAACAGTTAGAACCCAAAGTCAAATCTCCCAGGAAGGGGATATAGGTAGAATTCCTAATAAGAGATTACTTAATTTATATGCAGTGTTTCTGAGTGCTCATTAGCTCAACAGAAAAGAGGCATTATGCCTTTCTCACATTTAGTGAAGATAGCTTTAATGAAAAGCATTGTATCAAAGTAGTAAAGACACGTATTAATTTACGCAAACCTCTGATTGTTAGAAAGGAGAATATGAAGCAAATAACTATAAAGTGATTACTTGACTTGATCTATTTAGGTATGCATTAGCTGAAAATAGCACTCACTAGTCTGGAAGTTTCACCGATATAAGTTTTATTTTCCTCATACTACAAGTGATTTTGTTTATTAGTCATCAGCTTATCATCCGTCATGAAATACTGCATGCTTGAAGTTGGTCATATTGTACTCATTCTTAAGTGCACAAATTCACCGTTATTTCACCTTCTGTATTTCGTGAACGGGTCAGTGTTGAAGTGCAATTTTGACTACTGACTGGCACCGCAACAATCATGGTTATCCTCTTTGCTGACAAAGTCTCACAAGACCATTAAGAAATAAGCTGTAAGGAAGAAGTTTAACCGCCATATTAAATTATGTAGTATCACATTACTTACTGTTATGCTGCCTATTACTGCTTATATTTTCAGAGCTTTTTAAAATAAATATCTGAAGTCACTGAACAAAGTTGAATATATTCCATGAATTTGTGCAAACGATACATACTAAATAACTATCGGTTTACGTATTTGTCATTATTTTTGTGTAAATGATTTGTGTTAATTTTATTTGAATAAAGGAAGGTTTACTGGTGTCTCTACTATTCATCATTTTATTCATTTTTCAATTAGGCTTATGTAACAAGTACCCAGTTTTGCAATTGGCATTTTTCTCCTTCTGAGTTAATCACTCTTCGTGCAGATTGTAATGCAGCTGCTCTTAAACGACTACAGGCAACTTCAGAAACAAATAATGCGAAAAGTCCACCTGTAGGGTTGGATCCCGATCAAGAATTGAAAATTGTTAAACATTATGTATACTTGATGAAAATATTGTTTAGTAAATTTACGAGCCCTCAGTTACCGAATGAAGTAAGTTTCTAACTGTCATTATCAAGTAAACACATTTTATTAACCTCAATTTTTGTTGTTATTTTTTCTGTTAATCTATTATAGGATATTTTGAAATGTAAGTGAAATCCGAGTCTATATACATTTGACTTTATGGCATCATGAATATATATATGATATATGTTCTTCCAAAAAATATGGATTGTGAACATGGTGATTTAACTAGGTTGGTATGTACTATTGGTTAGTATGAGTAGTTGTAAAGTACTCACATCAAAACATTAGTATTTTCTAGCCACTTTGAAGTGACCTGGGTACTTACCATAAACGAACGAAACGGCTGTCGGGTGCTTGGATAACTTCAATCCGATTAGCAAATGGTACTGTTTAACAGAGTGGTTTCCAACTGTTTTGGAACTACTGTTAAAAGTGGTTATTATAGTGTTTTCTAAACAGTGTTTCTAAGCGAAGATTATTCCCAAGGTCTCATTAAATAAGCATATATATATTGCTTGGAGACTCTTGGTGACATGGTTAACAATGATGCAGTTGCATACACTTTATCGTCTTCCGGGTTCTGGAAGTCTCAGTCGTCATTCATGTGTCTCCCCTTTTGAATCTGTGCTCGTCCATTCTGGTTTCATTATGTTAGAGCTCTGTATCTCTAATGGATGCACTTCTGTGTAAACTGCTGCTTTGACTTGTTAGTCGGTCAATCAGTGTTTGAAATTTTACAACCTAAAATCTGTTTGACATGGTAATACGTATTACTTTGTATTTTTAAATTATTTCAGGTATACGGTTTTGCTGTCACCTACTTCAAACGCTTTTATCTTAATCACTCAGTTATGGACTTCTACCCACGTGACATTATGTTAACTTGTCTATATGTTGCTTGTAAAGCAGCAGATTTTCCAATCGGCCTACAAACATTCATTTCACACATACCCAGAAATCAAGAACGATACAGTTATCTTGTCCTTAATTCTGAACTTTTCCTGCTTGAGTCTTTGGGTTATGATTTGTGGGTATTTACACCTTATCAAGCATTTACTGGGTTTGTAATCGATTTAGTGGCGTATCAAGTGAGTGATATTTTTGTCCAGTATCTGTTTGTATGTTGTAATATTTCTTCCAAAGATGATTGTGTGAAGTCGAGTTAGTTTTTGTACTGTATATCTCTTTTAGGCTAACCGAAGTTGTGAAAAAAATGTCTCAGTGTTTTAACTCTGCCTTTGGGAATTTACCATATCTTCTCAAAGTTTTACAAAATAATAACTTCAACTTGCACTGATACGTAACCATACCACGGGCTACTTTAAGAAACTGGGAAGACAACGAGTGAAGTTATTGTGTACACTGTGTGAGAAAGTATTGGGTTGATGTTGAGTTGATTGAATTCTAGACTGTATTGCAGTATTCTTATACAGTTTTAAAAGAGTTTTCATTGATGATGGATTCATATCACATTAAGAAGCCTCACCCAATATATTATACTCAGAGGATACTTTTTGTATCCTCATTTCACTATACAGTATGGATTAAAGTCAATACGCTTACCTAACCAACTGTCGATTTTATCTGAACTATTTGAGTTCATTTCAAACTGATTTCGCACTCATCAACTAGAAATATCCGGCGGTAATATGTAGAATGACTCATAATCGTTCTCACATTCACTACGTTGCTCTAAAAATCTCTAGTTTTTTCGTAATACATATATATATATATATAGGCGCGACTTTTTAAATCCCTATACATTGTAATAATAATAATAATAATAATAATAATAATAATAATAATAATAGGAAGTTAATAAAAATGAAATAAACCCCATTTATTAAAGTTGGTAAAATGTCCAAATTCTTGATGACAATAATATCTTGTCCATTTGATACCGAACGTTTTACATATTTAAGAAAACAGCACAATTCACTGACGTTTTTGTGTGAAGTCACAAATTAATGTAGGGTTTCTTAGACCAACGCAAATGCATTGGGATTTGAACTCCCCACGTACTGCCTAGAAGTCATACCTTTGTGTATAATCCACTTCTACCATTAACTACTTTTGAATTGTTAATTCATAAACAGTGTTGCTTTTACTGATATGCTTGTAAGAATCTATGAAATTGTGTCACTGATTGGATATTATCAGATATTTTATTCCTTCGGCGTTAAATTTTCAACTTGCATCTTACTGTTGAGAGTTCATGAGACTTGCAGGTAACTTTATATAACTGTATATTTGTTTTACTGCAAACAATCCTCATAAGTTTCTCCCTGTTATACTTATTCTTCTCCTATCAATAATTTGTTCTCTCATTTAAACAACTTGTTTCTGCTTGAATCACACTATTTAGAGACGTATATGTGGTGCACAGGACAGTCGATGTGATGCACAACTTGTTCATGAATTATGTAAAGAAGGTGTAGATCTTATCAATCTGTGGTATCAAACTGATTTATGTCTTACGGTTCACCCAAGTCAGTTTGCGTTGGCCGTTTTGGTGGAACTTGGTCATACACGCCCACAGCTAGATGTAGAAGTATTTGTCAGAGATGAATTGTGTGGTTGTGATCCAATTCAAAAACACAAACAACATTTTGATTCAGAGGATGAAGAGGAAGCGGATGTGAAACCAAAAAATAGTACAAAATGTGATCCGGAAGCTCGTTGGAAAGAACTGTCTGCACGTCTGGATTTTATTCGTCAAACAGTAGATGAATTTGAATTTCTTTCAGATTTAGGGCCAGCTGGTGAAGAAGAGGTGATTTTAGATGAATGTCGTAATCCCCTCTACAATGTGGAATCTGATGTCTATGCAGAAGCTAAATCTAAAGCAGATAGCCTTATGGCTATGCTGGAATAATGCTTCCCATTTTGTGTACTATATGCTCATTTATAGTTTTTATTTATTTATTTTCTTGTCAAAATTTAATGTTATTCGCTACTTGTGCGTGGCAAATATGCAGTATATCATCCACTTCTGTTTTCTAGAACATTGCTACGCCATTTAAATGAAAAAAGCATCTTTCATGCAAATACCTTTTCCTTGTTCAGTTTATAATAATCAGATTGTTCCTTTTGAGAACGTATTTCACTTTTGCGGTTATCCAACTCTGTTTCTTTCTGAAAATAGCCGATGCATTTTCAAACCAGTCGTATGTGCTACATTTCAATAAATTAAAAGCACGAAATAAAGTGCACGCGGGTCACGAAACAGTTGACAGTCACATTTTATTTTAGAAAAGTAATCCCGCTAAAAAGATACTTCGTCTTAAATATCACGTGACTAGACTGTTTGGGTCGATTGTGATATATTTGGCGATTTCTATTGGGTTTCCACTTTGATCATTGAAAAATCAAGCCGAAAAGGGGGGGACTCTGTTTTATGTATATGCCAGTCTTTTTATTAATTTAACTTGTATTCATTCAGTCAATCTGTTCCTGATAATCCCGTCGACTAGTTTGGGTGAAATCCACTGGTTTTAATAACAGTTGGATGTCGACTATTAACTGTCTTCACTTAAATTTTTCAAGCTGATTGTGTATATTGCTACACTTACTTAAAATGTGTTCCGTTATCACGCCAGCACTGTTTGCTTAACATCTGGCTTGATTGGTATCTAACATTTTCATCTATAGGCTGAGCAGGTGATAACTTCTCAAATTCTTGTTTTTTTTGTCTGGACAGTCTTCAGCACATACATTAATAAACTGACCTGTTCCAAGATAAGCAACAAAGTCCATCGAATACTTAGGGAAAAGACCTGCCTAATTTTAAATCAATGTGAATAGTAAAAAGACAGTTGCAGCGAAGAAAATTTTCTTTTCGACGAAATCATCAACTAGCCTGTACATTCGTGTATTTATAATAAGTGGGTGGGAAAGTTCCAGAATAACTTCCGGTTAAGGGTCAAATTAATAGAATTACAATTAAGAATTAAAATGCCATAATAAACAGGGGGACGGATAAAACTCAAACACAGTAGCATCATAATTACTGAGAAGATTGACATTTCATCAAAAATCCTGTCTATTTTTGCTATTTCTACATTTCTAACCCCTAATTGCACAATATGTCAATCTTCTCAGTAATTATGATGCTACTGTGTTTGAGTTTTATCCGTCCCCCTGTTTATTATGGCATTTTAATTCTTAATTGTAATTCTATTAATTTGACCCTTAACCGGAAGTTATTCTGGAACTTTCCCACCCACTTATTATAAATACACGAATGTACAGGCTAGTTGATGATTTCGTCGAAAAGAAAATTTTCTTCGCTGCAACTGTCTTTTTATTATTCTCTATGATCAAATGTGTATATTTCGTGGTTTTAAATCAATGTCAATATGAGTATAGTGAAGTTTGAAGAAAGGATAAGATTTGGTAATGAGTCGTCGAATTTTTTGTGCCTGCGCTTTCCGTCTACCAATTTTATTTTCAGTTAGATATCTTTTGCTTCATTGGAGAGAAAACATGAAGTTCACCAAGGATACTTGTTTGGCGACTGCATTCGTAATAAATGTACAATTATAACTTATATACATAGGTTAGCACAATTAAAATTATTATTTTCTATGTGTGTGATGTTGGACTGTTGATTATGGGTAATGTTTACTTGTAATTGAAATTGGCAACTACCACATACCAGACAACTCCACGACGAGGACAAAAGCCAAAAATTCGTATATGGCACAACCCCGTTTGATGTGTGTTTACAATAAACTGAAAACAGTAACAGTGACCATTTACACAGTATACTAATAGAAACAGTCAGTCACTACCTAATAGTGTTTTGTATTGCGATTTTTGCATGAGTGAACTGGATGTTGCGTTCACCTTGTCCATAGAAATAAGACAGAAAATTGACTTATCCTTTGGCTTCAGAGGCGAAGACACTTGGGTAAACTTGCGGTAACCAACTTTTCCATGGAAGATATGAGCATGATTTGGACGCAAATGTTGCAGTAGAGATTTACGTGATGCATACTTTGAATCAAAATCATTTGATAATGACGTTACATTGGAACATATTGAATTTAATAGAACATTTGACAAATTGAGCTTATCTAACCAATCAAGACCAAATAAATTTAAATCATGGTGGTTTGTGGTATAACATACAATGTGGAACTGATACCTACCAAAGCGAATGTGGCTGCTGACCTCACTTATGAGTTTTAAGACATCTCCAGAAGCATTCTTAGGTATATGCTCCGTCAGAAGAATCTGTGGCCACCCAAGTGTGTGTTGCGAGTAATTAACATGATATCTAACGCTGTATCCAATTAAAAAAGGAGTGATTTAGGTCAATTGGTGGATGGTGACTAGCAGTAGAATCCAGAATGCGCATTTCGTCCCATTTGGGACTCGTCACTGGAGGCACCTGCATTCCTCAGTGAGGCTCGGACCCAGTACTCATAGTTTCAAACGCCAAAGCATTAACCACTAGGTCACATGGGCCACGAGAGCCATCTCTTGTGCACAGGGTCTCATAAATTCCTTAATCCAGTTTTACATTTTCTCGTCGATTTATTGGAACAAACTGCTCAATCTCAAGTTGATATGTCGGCTCCTTGTGCCTATGCTTCGTCAGCTAAGGCCGCGCTACAAGATAATTATTTTTAATTTGTCCTGGGCTAGTCTTCTCGATTCGGTAACAGCTGAGGGGGGGCAGGTGCCCTCATCTTATGCGTAATTTTCAGGCCAGCCTCAGACGTTCGATGGCTGGTAACCGTTAGATATGGGGATTCCGTTGGCATTTCCCAGAACCTTTCAGTTGATACTGGCGGAAATCGGAGTAGATTCAGTGCATACTAATCGCTCGTTTTGCCATTCGTATACCGGGAGGTTTCTTTCGTTGGTATCCACTAATAAGTCATATCGCTCCAGAAAGTGTATGCCAAGGATTGCTAGGTGTAGGTTAGTGACAGTCTATAAGAGCTTTCGCCTAAACCAGAGGTCAAGAGTCAGTGTTTCCAGCCCGAACGTCGTGATCTAGGTTTTATTAGTGGCTTGCAACGTGACCAAGTGGTCTGTGCCAGAGTTTCTGTTTTATGTAAAATAGGCGATTATTTGGGTAGACATTCTCATCAATCATTATCTGAGGAGGGGTTAATCGTTCTCCTGCTGCTTCTGAGGTGGTTTAGGCTACGCGCGTGGCTATGTGCATTTTGTTGCCTGTGCGGCACACCGCCAATGACGCTAATTGAATTGTCCTTATTTAAGTGCCTGCTGCACATAATTAGGGAAGGCTTGCTTCCACCTTTGTTTCAGCACACCCTCTCACACAGTGTTATCCCCCACAACCGTTGAAGGAGGCGCAAGAACTAGGATGGAGGTCTGTCTTCCGTGTTCTTCTCTTAAAATAACCATTGGCTTTCAGATATAGAGACGGGTATCGCCACCTTGAGCTTAAGTATTGCGTATGCTTGTACGAGTGGAGGGTGAACTACAAGTTCCCGCACCTCCTTGATAATCTCATAAAGTAACTAGGAACACAAGCGTCTGTACCTGGTGGTTTCAGACTTAATGCTATGCAGTTAGAAGTTGCGCTCCTACGATGGTTCTGGTTCATGTAGGTCATATTCAGGCAATATGACTTTGGCATTTACTAGAGAATCCACCTCTGAAAAAGAAGAGTTTCTAGAGTCAATTTCTATTATTGGAAAACCAGAAATCGTAACGAATAAAGATTAAACTAAAAAGAAATTATGTGTGGAAAACAAATGAAAAAACTAAAAAATCTATAAGGTACAGACAAATGTAATAAAATGCAAAGCGAGTTTAGAGGCTGCAGGTATCGACGTTCGCGAGTTGTACGGATTATACTAACGCAAGATCTTATACCAACAACCTCAATAGTGTTCGTTCTTCGAGTACCAAATGGTAAAGCAAAAGACCAGATTTTGTCGTCCAAATACGATATATATTTTGGGACCAAATCGCGGGTAGGAATGAATGCTTAGCTAGCTAGTAATCGTGCACGCACGTGACACGACGGAGCACCAAATGGCGGGGATGCTTGACCGTAAGCCTTCAGCTAAACAAGTCGACTTAAACAGTGATGGTCAGCATCCAATGTTGAGTGATGATTGCTGTGGTTAATAATTTTGGGGAATTATTTACCGCTACAGCTCACTCCCCCCCTAGTGGGTTTGTGAGGACCCTAAGACATGACCAGCCGGAAGTAAAAAAATCTCGATGGTTCCCTGATGGGTGAAAAAAATCTTCCAAGCGGCTTGATGGAGAGCCTGCTGGTCTGTCTGCCTATGCTAATAGGGTGTCTGTACATAGCTTCCTCAGTGTTGTTCGTTGGATCCCGTGCTTCGTTTGTTTCCTGTCCAGTGCCCGTTGCACCTGGTAAAGAAAACAAGAATGCTGAGAACCTTGTCAAGAAAAATGTACCAAATAAGCGTTTTTTACCAAAAAAAAATGACATGCATCTACTATACAGTAAAATAATGTAAAGTTCAAAATATCGGGAAAAAATATATACATCTAATTTAATTTTATGTACGGTTATAGGAAAAATATCATTTACTTGTGTTAAATGACGCAACATTAAAAAAATTGATGTGTCACTCAGTTATGTGAGATAGGTGTGAAGGTATTCTGGGAATCTAACGTGACGTCCAGAACGCGTTTTTTTAGAGTGATCGACCGAAGGTTCGGTGGCTTTCGCCGTGCTAGGGAGTTCTTCAAAGACTGAAGTAGATTCAATTACTTGTGAATTATCGGGTACGTTTAGCTCCAGGCTAATGGGATTACCTTCCAAGTAAGCTGGTTTCAGACGGTCGATACTGACGGTGTCTTCGCGGCCTTTTTTGTCTAAAACGAAGAATTTATCAGTACGTTTAATCACTTTATATGGTCCGTCATATGGGGGTTCTAGAGGACGACGTACCGAGTCGCGACGAACAAATACATGTGAAGAAGTTTTTAAACAAGGGTGAACGAAAACATCAATGGACTGTGGTCGGAGGGGAGCAGGTTTAACTGAACGCATAGCGTTTGTAAGCCTGCTGACGTATGAGGAGTGATCTACCACTGGTGGGAAGCTCGAGGGAGAAACAAACTCACCTGGCAGTCGTAGTGTTGTGCCATATACTAGCTCAGAGGTAGTACAACCAGCATCGGTTTTTAAGGCGTTTCGTATCCCTAGGAGAACTAACGGAAGGGATTCAGTCCAATGGGTGTTATTTGCAGCTGATAAACCAGCTTTCAACTGCCTGTGTAGACGTTCTACCATACCATTCGCTTGAGGATGGTAGGCTGTTGTTCGAAAACGCATGCAACCAAGGATTTTAGTCAAAGCGAAGAATAAACCGCTTTCGAATTGCCGCCCACGATCAGTTGTTATGGAAGATGGGCATCCAAAGTTTGCGATCCATCTCTCTACAAAGACGCGTGCGACAGTTTCAGCAGATATATCCTTGATGGGTACTGCTTCAGGCCATCGTGTGAAGCGATCGATGCAGGTTAACATATAGGTGTATCCATGAGATTCTGGAAGGGGGCCAACTAAATCTATATGGACGTGTTCGAAACGGGCATCAGGGATAAGAAAAGTACCAAGGGGGCTTTTAGTGTGTCTTATTACTTTGCACTTTTGGCAAGCTAAGCACGTCTGCGCCCATTCCCTTACTTCTTTGTTAATACCAGGCCAACAAAACCGACTAGTTACAAGCTTGACAGTAGTTCGAATACCTGGATGGGATAAGCCATGCAACGTATTGAAGACGTTACGGCGATAACTTTTAGGCACGATGGGGCGAGGAGTACTAGTGGAAATGTCACACAGAATAGTATCCTTTCCTATACCTAAGGGTTTCTTGGCTAGTTGTAGAGTTGTTTTCGACAACTCACGCTGAAGTTCAATATCTTCTTTTTGAAGACGAGCCAGTTTTACAAGGTCTATGCCGTCGATTTCGGTGAAAGAACAAATACGTGACAAGGCATCTGCCACAGTGTTGTTCACTCCGGAAACATGGCGAATATCTGATGTAAACTGTGAAACGTAATCTAGTTGTCGCGACTCCCTGGGTGAATACTTATCTGAAGTTGAGTTCAGAGAGTACGTCAGAGGTTTGTGGTCAGTGAAAATGATGAATTCACGACCCTCAACTGAATGTCGAAAATGACGTAGAGCACAGTACATAGCTAGAAGTTCTCTCCCGAATGTGCTGTACTTCGTTTCAGCTACTTGAAGGCGCCTCGAGAAAAAGGCGAGTGGTTGCCATTCGTTGTTAACTAGTTGTTGCAGAACTGCGCCGATTGCAGTGTCTGATGCATCAACCGAGATACTCAACGGTGCCGTTGGATCCTGATACATAAGGAGGGTGGCATCTGCAATAGCTTTCTTTACCTGAGTAAAAGCATGTCGAGCAGACGTGTCGAGTTCGATAGCCTTGTTGTTCCCTCGAAGGAGATCGGTTAATGGCTGAATTAGAGAAGCACAATTAGGAATAAAACGTCGGTAATAACTTACCAAGCCGTTAAAAGTGCGAAGGCATTTTACTGTCTTTGGCTCCGGAAAGTTCAGTATTGCTTCGACTTTAGTAGCCAGTGGGCGTATGCCCTGGCAGTCAATAGTGTGACCCAAAAAATCGAGTGAGTCAACGCCTATCTGACACTTCTGTATATTGATAGCAACACCATGTTGGCGTAACCTTTCAAATGCCAAGTCCAAGTGTCTAAGGTGAGTTTCCTTGTCTCGACTGGCAATGAGGCAGTCGTCTAAGTATGCGTATACAAAGTCGAGACCGCGAAATACTTCATCGATGAAGCGTTGGAATGTTTGAGCCGCATTCCGGAGGCCGAATGGCATACGTAGGAATTCAAAAAGTCCGAAAGGCGTGATGATAGCCGTTTTCGGAATATCTTCCGTTGCCATCGGGATTTGGTTATAAGCTTTAACCAAGTCGATTTTGGAGAATATAGATGCTCCAGATAACGTTGCCGTCAAGTCGTGTATGTGAGGCAATGGGTAGCAATCGGGGGTAGTTTTGGCGTTCACTCGCCGGTAATCACCAGTGGGTCGCCAATCGTTGCTATCCTTTTTCGGTACCATATGCAACGGGGATGCCCATGGACTATTCGATGGTCGAATGATGCCAAGGGTGAGCATATGATCGAATTCGTTTCTGGCAATTCTCAGTTTATCAGGGGCCAGTCGTCGTGCTTTAGATGTCACGGACTGTCCTGAGGTTATGATGTGGTGCATAACATTGCTGGTTATACACGGGAGGTCGTTAGATGGGCAATTCAGTTCCGGATATTTATCAACAATCGGTTGAAAAGTTGGATCGAGGATTGCTTTCATTTTAACGATTGACAAGCTGGGGCCTACATAAGTTATGCCTTTGATAGACAAACTAGTAGTGTTGTCAATTAGTCGTTTACGGCGGACGTCTACGAGCAAATCATGATGATTAAGTAGGTCCGTGCCAATGATGGGCATTGTGACGTCAGCGATTAGGAAAATCCACTGAATAGGTTCGCGTAAACCTACGTTCAGATAGACGTATTTCCGACCATAGGTTGCAATTGGTTTTCCATTTGCAGCCTGTAGGTTGAAGTTAGGATCCTTCTGTCGATCTGCTGCTGTAGCAGGAAGGACGCTGACTTCGGCGCCTGTGTCGACTAGATATCTAGTCTGGCTCATTACATCATGGATGTAAAGTAAGCGGCTAGTGCCACCGGCGACGGTTGCCGCTAACGCGTGCCGGCGGGATAGTTTCCCACAGACTTGGAGGCTTTGCCGAAATCACAAGGTTTTCGACAACATTTCGCTTCCTTGCCATAGGTGTTGTGATACCAACACCAGTCAGGATTTTTGACAGAACGTGTGTTGGACTTAGATCGTCCACGTGCGTTTTGCCGTTGAGGGGATCTAGAACGACGGTTTGAGGAATTGCTAGGCTTGTTTGACCTAAGCATCTGCTGGACGGAGTTGCATAACTCTATCATTGCAGAATCCTTCTTCGAAGTCTGTTCGGTAACAGAGTATACTTCGGTAACTGGCCGTTTCGTTATCTCTAGAATTCTATCTGCAGAGACAGCTAAGTCATCTATGAGAACACCCTGAAGTGTCACAAGTACAGTCTGAACTGACTGTGGCAGTTTGGATAAAAATAGTTCTCTAAACAGTCCTTCATCGAACTGACTTTGGCCAATGATCTCTTTCATTCTTGCCAGCATGCTCACGGCTGACTTATCTCCTAACTCGATGTTACGAAATAACTCATCCAGACGTTGTCGATCTGTGAGAACGTTTCTCTTGAGTATGGATGCTTTTAGCAACTCGTACGAGTTACTTACCGACATCTGCAGAGTTACGCACTTGCTGAATTCCCGCGGTAGAGCGTGAATAACTGCAAGGAACTGTGAACGTTGATCAGTTATGCCATGGTCACAAAAATCAGACTCAGCAATCTGAAACCACGTTTCAGCATTATTTGGCCAAAATGGTACTAGCTGAATTGTTTTGGCGGTTGAGCGAATCTGAATAACCTTGGGGCTAGGATCACTCATGACGAAAAGTATGCCGATAACAATATAGTACAAGAATAAACACAAAAAGGAACGAACTCACCGGGTTTATCTGCGTGTGAATTGAAGATGTAGTTCGTGGTTGGGCTCACCAGTTTAGGGGCTGCGGGTATCGACGTTCGCGAGTTGTACGGATTATACTAACGCAAGATCTTATACCAACAACCTCAATAGTGTTCGTTCTTCGAGTACCAAATGGTAAAGCAAAAGACCAGATTTTGTCGTCCAAATACGATATATATTTTGGGACCAAATCGCGGGTAGGAATGAATGCTTAGCTAGCTAGTAATCGTGCACGCACGTGACACGACGGAGCACCAAATGGCGGGGATGCTTGACCGTAAGCCTTCAGCTAAACAAGTCGACTTAAACAGTGATGGTCAGCATCCAATGTTGAGTGATGATTGCTGTGGTTAATAATTTTGGGGAATTATTTACCGCTACACGAGCTATCGGGAAAACAAGCTCATCAAACTAAGATCCGAGGATTATGTCGTAACGAATACTCACATCACCAATCAATAGGTCGTATTATTGTAGAAGACTTTTCCAAACGTTACTTTAAAAGTGCGGCACTGAGGAAGTGAAGCAGGAAACCCAGTCAAAGGCACGGCGAAGAATTCAATAGGTGAAGAAAGCCTTACAAATCATAAGGAAGATACAGCTCGTACTTGATTACTCAACTCATCCTTCTGAATTCATTAATCACTTACGGCATCTGAATGGCTATAGCATACTGTTTTGTAGAAGTCCTACAGTATCATCCCCGTAAAATCAACCCAAGCAAGCATACATACCTCAAGTTAGAAGACTACACTCGTGTTTTCAGAAGATGCGATAGTACTAGAAAACCACTTTATGACGACCAATCCAAGATAATATGCAGAATCAAGGAATCTAATTTACTTGCATACTTCATTATTGTTAGCATTGACGCAACTATGTACGCTATTTTATCCATTTTGGTCAGAGATGTTTTGGCCGAAATTTTACTCTTGCCCCTTTTCAAACAGTGATAGGCCTCATGGATTCACAAATCTTCCCCCCACTGTTATGTTTCACTGAATATTTTTGGCATGCAAGAGAAAGTGCTTTTTTAGAGTTCTATTTTGCAGCGTCATAAAAAGCTGCAGGATAAAGTTATCTTGGTGGACGGCTTGTAGCGAAATATTTTTGTTATCAAGACAATTGTAGAATACAAAATAGCACTATGAAACGGGCACTTTCTTTTGCGTGTCAAAAACAGTCAGTTAAACACCGATTCCCTCACAAGAACAACCAAGAGAGGCATGTAGACCTACCAAAGGACTTGGACTCCTGCTCCCGTTTATGAGTGAGATATAATAAAACACAACCACCCTTTAGTCCACCGTACGAAGGACCCTTCTAAGTCTTGGTATGGCACCCAAAACACTTTGTTATTCAACTAGGTAATATCATAGATTGTGTTAGCATTGATAGACCAAAACTGGCATGTCTAGGTAGTGATCATCCCTACGTAGTTACAGAAAAATTTCCACAAACGGTGGTAGACAGCGTGTATATCGATGCGAAACCTATCAACACTGACGAACGACCTGAGTGGGCTAAAACCCTAACCTGTGAAGAATTGCTGCAAAATTAGCCAACGAATAATTGGCAGACCAAATTCAGTTTCTTCGCGTAAAAATGCACTGATTAATATCTTTTTTCCAAGAAGATTGGTAAATATAAAAAAGTATTAAGAGCCAAAGATATACGTGCGTAAAGGTTTTCTGAATTTATTTTATAAAAGAAAAAACTATTTTTCCGTGTTTCTGTTGGAAACCAGTGTATATTGATATACCTTAAGTGCTAAAAAAATTGAAATCGCACTTACTCACGAATAATACTGCGCTGAACCAAACGAATAGACATAGAGGAAACATATTACTCTCACTGCACGGCTGGGTGAGTCAATTTATCTCAAGCAAACCAACCCCCGGCAAGTACAAGTCGAATTCATCCTTTTCTCCCATAATCAAGTGTCGGCCAAGTTAAACTTTAGACACCAATAACTACCAATCAGCGAACGACATATAATTATCCAATGAGATTCACGAACGTAGTTCAATATTGTATGGCGCTTGATTCATTTCAGTGCGTGCCCTTACAAGGTTGCATTTGCAATTCGAGGAGGATAGTGTCTTTCAGTATTGCCTAGAATTAGGCTTGCGTCGAAAGGAGAGAAGTTGTTCGTGTGATGGTGTAATGACTCTAAAAATCTATACTGGGTAAACTGATGGTTCTGTACATCTTTTTGTGATATGCTGGAAGCGAGTTAATATTTGAGAGGGTAATATTTCGTAGGAGATATTTTTGCTAGGTCGCATCTCTCCCTAACCCAGATTTTGTACATTTGCAATTACCGGGTACTGAGACAGCCCGTGAGAGCCGCTGCTACCAAGACGGAGAATAGCCTCGTTTCAACAGTTCAGTGGTATACCAGTGTGGTGAGAGCAAGCTGCTAGCCAATTGGTAGACATTGATCTACGCTGATTGGTGGAAATTAATCTAGGCTGATTTAACAACCGATCACAGCTGACCTAGACGTGGACAAATATGATTCGCAGACAAGTGGCTCGCATTTCCGAGAAATATCGAAAACGAGAGAGCAGAAGAAGACTGCCTTTGTTTGCAAACAACCAATCAGAAGACCGCCTTCTTTCTGCGGGCAGAGCCTTATTAATGTACGTAAAATACCTGTTGGTTTTTGTAATAAAACTGATCTGTTGCCCGGCCCTTGTCTTCTGTTGTTACATTTGGTGTCGCTGCCTACCGACAAATGGAAAGCCTATGCCCTGCAGATTTTGATGAAGACATATGGATCTTCGGGCAGGACTTTGAGGCTTATTCGCAGTTGAGTGGCGTTCAAGATCTGTCAGCGATAAAGCTGCTACTTGGGACGCTGCTGGGAGGTCGGGAGAAAGCAGCATATGGAAGTGTGAGGCGAAATACCTACGAATATGCGACAGGGTCAGGCAAACAGTTTCCACAGTGGGAAGGACAATATATGGTCACGTTGAGATGGGGTTACGCAGACGCAATCGCAATGGTAAACACCGTTAAACAAGTGGACATCCGCAAGCGCCGAGGTTCCAGACAGCTAGACAACAGAGCAAAGCCCCAAGAACCGAGGAGACCGAGCCGAATTCAGTCCAAGCTATTTGACGAGGGGACGAGTGTGGTGAGAGCAAGCTGCTAGCCAATTGGTAGACATTGATCTACGCTAATTGGTGGAAATTAATCTAGGCTGATTTAACAACCGATCACAGCTGACCTAGACGTGGACAAATATGATTCGCAGACAAGTGGCTCGCATTTCCGAGAAATATCGAAAACGAGAAAGCAGAAGAAGACTGCCTTTGTTTGCAAACAACCAATCAGAAGACCGCCTTCTTTCTGCGGGCAGAGCCTTATTAATGTACGTAAAATACCTGTTGGTTTTTGTAATAAAAATGATCTGTTGCCTGGCCCTTGCCTTCTGTTGTTACACCAGCACTGCAGGGACATCGCCTCATTGAAAATGGACAGAATTACTTCGTTGTTAGGCGGTGACGACGTAGTTGTCAATGTGGATGAGACAGTGTTGGTGAAGAAGAAATATAACCGCTGTTGTCAGAGAGCAAACAACATTTGGGTCATAGGTTTATATGACACGTCCCTCCGAAAAGGATTTGTTGAAGGAATAGCAGACAGGAAGGCGACTACTCTGGTACCTATTATAAAGCGACTTGTGAAACTGGGATCAAATGTTCATACCGACGGGTGGAAAGGCTATGATTCATTGTAATCCCTGGAATACATTCATCACAGAGTGAACCACTCCAGTGATTTCGTGGATCCATTTACAGGGACTAATACAAATTCCATTGAAGGATTTTGTGGTCGATTGAAAAATAGAATAAGGGCTATAAATGGATCTCAAAAGGATCTCTTTATAGTCATTTAGATGAATATATGTATAGAATGTCGTGCGACTTCTCTATTGACAGTGCCATGCTGAATTGGGAAATGTTTCTCTCCCATGTTCAGGAAAAATACCCATTGTAACCGTTTTATCTATTTTTTATGCATTTTTCTATAAATATACGTTTCCGCTTATCATAAACGTCTCTCAAATGTGATTGGTCCGTTCAAGGCCGTTTGCTGATTGGTTGTTACTGGTGTCGAAAGTTTAACTTTGCCCAAGTGTCTTTCAGAGTAAGCTCCTAAGGAGGAAACAAAAGAGAGATTTACTTCGAAAGAATGATAATATGCGCAGTATAAGAATACTAGGATAATTATCTTAAATAGGATACATCTATAATACGTTATTTTCGATGACCGTAGTCGTCCTGCAAACAATACAAACACATGTTTGACGATCTTTTCTTCTCAACACTAATGCATACTAATACTATGCGCAACCGGATTAATTGTAACTGAAACATTTCATGCGAGGCTTGGTGACGCACTGAGGAAATAATAACGACTTACTACTATGGCGCATTTCACATAAGTATTACTACGTTGCCTATCAATTTCGTTAACTATGCAATGTCCTCGAAATGATAAATAAGAGAGGTACAAGTAGTCGACATAAATGCATATATTTACAAAAGAACAACGGTCAAGCAGTACATTTTCACATTAAAAAGGGTTTATAACATTTCAATGAAAAAATTACAGTTGTAGATTTTTTATGGCTACATCATAGTCAAATTAAAGTCAACTAATCGTTTTATTCACAATATGTGGATCAGTTTCCCTCACGTAATAGTGACACGACTCATCTTTACAGCTTCCAGCACCATCCGATCCTTCAGAAGAAACTGGTTGTGATCTTTCCATGCAATGATCGAGATTGTATTCCTTCGACCACCTCCGGCCGCATTGAGAAATATCTAGGGATGTATACATATCAAGTGAATTAATCTTACCTTAGGTGAAAGTTCCTTATCTTAGCCACAATGAATATGTGAACAAGGGAGGGAACAATAGTATAATTGGTAAGATTGGTACATATATTCTATGACACATTTGAAGAATTATAGAACTTCCGATTTATCTTTCACAGTTTGCCTTTTGCAAAATGTATATATTACACAACTGCCTCTCCTATCCGTCCGTTACAACCAGCTGAAAAAAGACTATATCTTCAAATTTTATACCTCTTTGATTATGTTATTATGTTATGTTATAATATTCTTTTTGTTAATGGATCCAATGCATTACACATCTGTACAATTTTACATATGTTAACTTGTCCCATTAAGCTGGAAAATGTAATGTTTATGCGATTTTTATTATTATCATTTCAAAGCCCGCCTCAGTAACGTATGCTACGTATTAGCCGCAGCGTTTACGCAAAGGCGAATCCACCAATCACAATATACACAAGTGAACTTGAAGTGCTCAGCCTTCCCATAAGGTCGTGTGTGCCCCTATCCATTGCCTTACGACGAACATGGGCAAAGTTAAACTTTCGACACCAGTAACAACCAATCAGCAAACGGCCTTGAACGGACCAATCACATTTGAGAGACGTTTATGATAAGCGGAAACGTATATTTATAGAAAAATGCATAAAAAATAGATAAAACGGTTACAATGGGTATTTTTCCTGAACATGGGAGAGAAACATTTCCCAATTCAGCATGGCACTGTCAATAGAGAAGTCGCACGACATTCTATACATATATTCATCTAAATGACTATAAAGAGATCCTTTTGAGATCCATTTATAGCCCTTATTCTATTTTTCAATCGACCACAAAATCCTTCAATGGAATTTGTATTAGTCCCTGTAAATGGATCCACGAAATCACTGGAGTGGTTCACTCTGTGATGAATGTATTCCAGGGATTACAATGAATCATAGCCTTTCCACCCGTCGGTATGAACATTTGATCCCAGTTTCACAAGTCGCTTTATAATAGGTACCAGAGTAGTCGCCTTCCTGTCTGCTATTCCTTCAACAAATCCTTTTCGGAGGGACGTGTCATATAAACCTATGACCCAAATGTTGTTTGCTCTCTGACAACAGCGGTTATATTTCTTCTTCACCAACACTGTCTCATCCACATTGACAACTACGTCGTCACCGCCTAACAACGAAGTAATTCTGTCCATTTTCAATGAGGCGATGTCCCTGCAGTGCTGGTATACCAGTGAACTGTTGAGATTGAGATTCACATTATAAGGATAGAAGGCTCTTGTTGCCTATGTTAATCCTCGCGATATGTATCTCTGCAGAGATCCAGTTTCTCTTTGAAAGCGTTCACCGATGGAGCTGTTACTACTGAATCAGGTAAGGAGTTCCAGTCGTTGACCACTCTGTGAGAGAATCTAAACTCCAAACGTACTTTATTCGACCTTGGTTTGAGCACCTTCTTCTGGTGACCCCGTAAATGTATTCTAGAGGGAGAGGAAAGGTTTGAAAGGTCAATCCCTAAATCACCTTTGAATATACGGTAAGCCAAAATTAAGTCGCCTCTCTTCCTTCGGTATGATAATGGAAGAGATTTAAATGCTCCGTCCTCTTATCATAAGGAAGGTGTGAGATACCACTAACTAATTTCGTTCCTACCCTCTGTACTCTTTCCAGAGTATGTGCCTCCTTTTTGAAGCATGGATTCGCCGCTTGTATGCGGTACTCTAGATGAGGCCTGACAAATGTTGCATAGAGTACTTGGAACATACCCTCGTCTAATCATTTGAAAGATCTTCGAAGTGCCCATAGCATTCGAAAAGCCTTAGCTGCGGCTCGATTACAGTTTGCCGTTGTTTTTAGGTCATGGCTAACAATAATTCCTAAGTCCTTTTGTTCCCTAACATCAGGTAGTTCTGTGTCCCCCATGGAGTACGACGTGTAAGACTTCTGACCTAGGTGCATTACCACGCTTTTCTTGGAATTAATTTCCAGACTCCAAAGATTAGCCCATTCGGTTAATTTGTCTAGATCGTTTTGTAGTACCAACCTATCATCGCTACTATTTACGGTTCTCCATATCTTAATATCGTCCGCAAATAGTAAGGAAGATGAGGTAAGAATTTTTGGCGCTTCATTTGCGTATAATAAGAATAGCAGGGGGCCAAGTACCGTTCCCTGAGGTACTCCACTTAGTACTGCTTTCCACCCTGAAAGTACACCATTAACCCTTACCTTCTGCCTCCTATACATCAGGTAGTCACCTAACCACTCATATAAGCGTTGGTCTAATCCAAAATGTTTAAGTTTACTAAGAAGACCTAAGTGGGATACCTTATCGAATGCTTTACTAAGATCGACAAATACAACGTCCAGTAGATGGTTTTTATCCCTGGTCTCGACCCAATCTTCCCTAGCTAACAGTAAGTTTGTCAAGCAGGATCGTCCTGGTCGGAATCCATGCTGTTCTACTGCTAGTAAGCCGTATGAGCTAAGAGCTGGTCCCTTATGAGTTTTTCTAACACCTTTGCTATAATACAGGTCAGACTTACAGGCCGGTAGTTAGATACTAACTACCTGTTTCCATCTTTGAAAATAGGGCTTATAAAAGCATCTTTCCAGTCTCTGGGTAACCTAGCCTGGGTCAGAGACATCTGAAAAATCTCCGTAAGTGGAATGTATATTATATCCGCCAGGGAGCTTAGCAATCTAGGGTGAAGTCCGTCTGGTCCAGGTGATTTACCTGGCTTCAACTTAGACAGTAGTTTCAGAACCATTGCATCATCTACCACAATTGGGGGCATTTTAGGGGCTACACCAGTTACCTCGCTACACCCCGGGGTGGTACGATTAGGCGAAAAAACATCACAGAAATATTCGGAGAGCTCCTCAGCTTTTGTTTCGTCTGATTCTGCAGCCTCTCCTGTGTTACTAATGAGGACGGTATGCCACTACTAGTTTTAGTCCTACGTTTGATATTCGAGAACAGTCTTTTTGGATAATGCACACAATCCAGTACTAACTGTCTCTCATACTCTATACGACTTTTGTCAATCTCATACTTGCAAAGGTTTCGAACTTTGCGGTATTCTACCCGAAACTCATCCCTCCCAGTCACAGCAAACCGGTCCCATAGGTTCTTTCGTTTTCTTAGTAACCTCCTCATTTCATTACTAATCCAAGGTGGTTTATGACATAACTTTCGAGGCGTAGACCAAGGTACAAAGGGTGCAGTGACGCACTCTAGTGTATTCCTAAATCCCATCCACGCCTCCTCGACATTCTGGTGTGTGTTAACAGACCAGTCAGCTAGGGTTGCTGCATTTCGGATTGCAGGTATATTCGCTTTCCAAACGTTTAGGCTGTTCTCCGCCTCGGCAGCAGCGGCTCTCATGGGCTGTTTCAGTACCCAGTAATTGCAAATGTACAAAATCTGGGTTAGGGAGAGATGCGACCTAGCAAAAACATTTCCCACGGAATATTACCCTCTGATACTAACTCGCTTCCAGCATATTCCAAAACGATGTACAAAGCCATCAGTTTACCTAGTATAGCTTTTTAGAGTCATTACACCATCACACGAACAACTTCTCTCCTTTAGAAGCGAGCCTAAGTCCAGGCAATACTGAAAGACACTATCCTCCTCGAATTGCAAATGCAACCTTGTAAGGGCACGCACTGAAATGAATCAAGCGCCATACAATATTGAACTACGTTCGTGAATCTCATTGGATAATTATATGTCGTTCGCTGATTGGTAGTTATTGGTGTCTAAAGTTTAACTTGCGCCTACATTATGACGTCTGCCACCAATGAAGGTTATTGATTAGGCAACAATAGGAACCCAAACCGAAACGACCTACGAACGCACAAACGACTTTGAGAAACCAATCAGCTGACTCAGTTGTTTCTAGAAGTAATTATGGATACCCTACACCTTTTGCGTTTAAATTCGCTCAGGATCTTGTTCTTGATTACTTCTTGGATAAGGGACTGATTGCAAGGTCTAAAATTTGTCAATGCGGAGGTCTTATGCATATAGAGAAATACACAAAGTTCATTGATGAGTTTGCGCACAGGTGTAGTGAGCACCGAAAAGGAAAATCCGTTCGAGACGGTATGTCGTTCTTTTTTAATCCACAGATTCCTTAGGCACTTTTTTCTCCAAGTCCAAATTACCATTTACAAAAATTTTAATGATCTGCAATTTCTGGATACTCAACAGACCAGTTACAGCAACAGCTTATGAGACAGAAAATTCGCAAGCGTCTGCAGTGCAATGGTACCAGTACTGCAGAGACGGATCGTCGTGGAAAATGAACACGCTAACTCAAGTTCTTGGAGGAGTTGGTGTAACCGTCCACGTTGATGAGACCGTGTTGATAAAAAGGAATGACCGTTTAACCTTCAGATATAGAGTTATGTTGAAAGTGTCAATGATCCTGTATTTGAACACATAGACTCAGGTTATACCGCATGCTCAAGGTCGTTGGAAGAGTTAGGCGAGTGAAAGTCGCTTTCGTCCGTTTTAGTTGGCCATGTTGGATTGACGTTCCCTAACCGTTCGTCCATACATTGGCTTTCACGCTTATCCTGCAGTTATTCACAACCTCCTTGATGCACACTGTTCACAAATGTCGCGTTTCACCTCATTTTTCTTTCCGCTGCTGTTGAAATTAGTTATTTCGTTGGTTTCGAAAACTTTTGTAATCAGATCAGTTCACTTCAACGTAATTTTTTCATACGTTGCGATCATGCGTGGTTTCAGCGTTTTAGTTGTTTTTCAGCTGTTCTGAAATGAGTGGAAGTTTTGGAAAATATGCATGCAAACACGTTTGGGTGACAAAAGCTGCTGTTTTATAATACTTTGATAAAGCTATTAGCATTAAATTGCGAAACGTCAGCAAAAGCAATATCGTTTTGTTTTTCATTCACTGGGAAATACAAAAACATTTATTATAATGAATATCATATACTCAATGTCTAAATTTTTTCAAATTGTTGAAAGTGAACTTGGTTTGAACATATATAGCTGTATTTTTCAGTTCATTTGTTGGTCACCGTTATTGTCATTGGCTCAGTTGGTCACTGAATATGTAGAAATTTGTAAAAAAAACAATGTTTTTTACGTTCGTGTTTACAGCAACAATCTAGGAGTGAATCTGCTGAAGAGAGTACGATAAGAGTTGATATTAGCAAGGTTTCTGGAGGGTTTATTGAACCTTGAGAATTAGGAACCTGGGCTGAAGTTGAAAAAGATTTGAAGCTTTTCGAGAATGTGAGTATACCATTAGTGTGTCCATTAACAGTTAAAAAACACCAGATATACTTTAAGAGAATCAAAACCAAACAAGGTTGAGCCACATGAGAAGTGTGAATCTGTTGTGCTTGCGTGTATTTTGGGGAACAAAAAGAAACTGGAAATTAACCAGAAACCTCTAAAGAGTAAGTGCTACATATGCTTAATTTACTAGATCCAAATACATAAACTAGGACTACCTGTGCTAACAACCAGTCGATATAATGCAAAACGATTTAAAAATCGGATAAAATACGATGGTCTGGTGAGTGTACGAACTATCCCAGTTAATGGTAAGACTTTAATTAGCAAGAATTACGTCTTGGATTGTGGTCTACGTTAGGTGGTTCTCTCGAAGTTACAACAAGCCGAGAAGCTGATTATTATTCGGGGTAAAAACGACTGAATACAATTTGTTTGTTTCAGTCCAAATAATGAAATTCTTATTTTTCGGATGTTTGTGATTTCTCCATGGCTACAATCACGGATATTCATGATCTTTTTAAGAAAACAAATTTTACTTGAACCAGTGGTCTTCTTTTCCTTGACATTACATCTGTTGATGCGATTAGACGATTAGGTAGCAAAGTAGAAGGTTATGTGTTTGAGGATTTTAGTCGTTGTGTTTCTGATTAATATCGTGCGTCTGACTGTTGTTAAAGGTTGTATAACTGGTCAAATCTTAGTTCTTGCATACTAGTTAGTTTTATAAATAATGAATGTACGGTGAAAGCGTTTACTTTGATTTGCATGCTTAGCTCATAAGCATTATGCCTGCGTGTGGTATACATTAAGGTCTGATACTCTGTGCGATGAATTCTGTGAAACACGATACTGTCATGACTGAAGTAAGAAGAACAGGCCAAGCAGGATAAAGTGGCGTCATTGAAGTCTAATATTAATAATCTACTTAAATTCCAAAAACAGTATTTATAATACAGAATGGTATTCTCAACATTTGTCACAATATTGCAACTGAATTACTTAAAATAATAATTAACCACAGGAATTTGTCCACAGTGAGGGTATTAAGTCGAAAACACTCGAGAGAGGATTATGAATGTGAGAATAATAACAGTAAAGCTAGATGTGATGAGGATGGGGAGTATGGCTTATTCACAAACGCAAATAAAGTTAGTTCGTCACATAAAACACGTGCTAAATGTGGTATGGTGGATGCTTTATACTAAGAAGTGCACACATAGTCTTTTGAAATTGCTTCTTGTAATACCTGAGGAGACACGAGGTGAAGGCTGAGGGTAGAGTGGGTGCTCACAGTCTGCAAAAAAGAAGTGCCCATCGTCAATGCCGATGGCAAAGATTTGGCCCAATGGGATACCACTCGCACTACTGACAGTCTTCAGAGTTCTACGAAGTATGACATAGTCTTTTTTAAGCAATCCAGGAAAAAATATAGATGAACAGTACAGAAGAATAGGTGAGATTCACGAGTTGACAAATTGTAAGAGGAGGGTTTGGGCTATGCTTGAGTGCCTTAACTTCTTAATGTGAAAAGTCAGACGAAGTATTCTTTTAGAAATCGCCAGGACACGGGAAGGCCAGGACTGGTCAGAAGAAAGAATTAATCCAAGATAATTAACGTCAGACTTCATTTCTATATCACTATCATCAATTATACAACGGTCATAGAAATTAACAGCTTCATTTAGCTTTCGTTTACATCGGAAACTGAAATTAACAGTCTGACATTTGGATCATAGAAATAATGGATATTATATAACATCACATGATTCAACAGCATACTACAAATAAATCAAAATTGTTTCTTCGCTCACCGCCAAGTAAACAGTCCATTTGATGGTGTCACTGCATATTCACAGATTAATGAGGTGGCTATCAATCCTAAGTTAATACTTTTACTTGTACTACAGACTTGGCGTTTAACAGTATACAGACTGGTAACTGGCTAAATTAGACTTTAGAGTATCGAACAGTACAGAATTATTATTCAACTTGCTAAATCCTACTTAGTTTTTACAATGTGCTATTGTATAGAAGCAGACGCGATATCCTATGAATGACTAAAGTAACCGTCTCATAATACTCTAGTGAATCTTCATTCCACTAAATAATCTTAACATGCATTAGTCCGAATTCACGTATAACAAAATCTCATTTTACAACGACTCACAGAAGAAGTCCAGAGAGAGTAGAAACTAAGAGTATATTAAACATTTCATTAATTTACGAAAGAAATTTTTTATGAATGGTATTAGCGTTAGTTTGACCGAATGATATTTCGGCTGATTTCATATTCAACAACCTCCATATACCTAAAATGTGAAGCACAACATCAAGTTATGAAAGATAATTTTATATATTAGTATACAATACTGGCGGCCTGCTTAAGCCCTGGTCTAACAAAATTTTCCGTCAGTTATATTGCATCTTATTACTTGGATTTATTTTGTTTTAATTATTCAATTATGTGTCCAAATCGTATTGCTACATTTGCATAGTTACCTAAAACTCTGATTTTTGTGGAATATCTTATCAAAAAGTTGCGAAAAACTTTTACAATTATTTGACTTTGAAACACTGAATCCTTGGATATAATATTGTTTATCAATAACACCTATAACTATCTATTTGCCACTCTGTGCTTGATTAACCCTAACTAATACCTATAATTGTATATATATTGATGGATTTACATGTTCAAGTTGGCTCAAGTTAGTGAGTCTGTGATTTTGGTATCATTTTGGTTAACTGTAATTGACTGTGATATTATTATTATTGTTGTCGCTTGTTACCCTTCTTGTTGTGAATTATTTTCCCGTGCTGGTGTTTTTCTGCATGTTTATTCCCTGTTTCCCTGGTTTTTAAGGGGAGCAACCCACAAGGTCGCTTCTCTCTAAATTAAAAATTGATGTAACAACCCCCCTTCTCAGGCATGAGGCTAGTAACCCCACCCTGTAAACAAACCTGCTACAGAAACTTCAGCACGATGTATCTCCTTGAGACAAAAGAAAAAGTCTTTGTGGGGACATGGAATGTCCGCACCATGTACGAGATTGGCAAAGCTGCCCAGATCGCAAACGAAATGAAAAGATACAGAATTCAAGTACTGGGAATATGTGAAACCAGATGGAACGGGAATAGACTCACCAAATTGTCAACGGGTGAGTCAGTGATCTACTCCGGTCACCCAGAAGATAACCACTCGCACGCCGAGGGCGTTGCTATCATGATGTCACCAACGGCTACGAAGGCCCTGATGCAATGGGAGGCGATCTCGCCAAGGATAATGACCGCCAGATTCAACTCCAAAGGAAGGAAAGTGTCAATTATACAATGCTATGCACCGACCAACAACGCAGACCTCGAAACGAAAGAAGAATTCTACAGACAACTGCAGACAACAATGGACAATACTCCAGCTGGTGACATCAAAATACTAATGGGAGACATGAACGCCAAACTGGGATCAGACAACACAGGAAGGGAACTCATCATGGGTAGAAAAGCTCTCGGAGAAACGAATGAAAACGGAGAACTCTTCGCCGACTCCTGCGCCCTCAATGAACTAGTGATTGGTGGCAGCGTATACAAACACAAGGATATCCACAAGGCTACATGGGTGTCACCAGATGGGCGAACCAAAAACCAAATCGACTTCATCTCAATCACAAGGAAGTGGAGTCGCAGTCTACTGGACACAAAAGTAAGAAGAGGAGCAGACGTTGGCTCAGACCACTATCTCGTACAAGGGACAATTCAAATCAAATTAAAAGCTTTCAGAGAATCAGGAGCTGCAGATAGACCACAAGCCAAGTTCAACACTCAGAAACTGAAGGACCAGGACACAAAGGACATCTTCACTGCAACCATAAAAGACAAAGCCGAGACACAAATCAACACTGGCGAAGAGGTCAGCGTCGAAAAACACTGGGACAACTTGAAAACAGTGTGGAGTCAAACCTGCATGGAAGTTCTGGGCAGAAAGAAGAGACAGGACAAAGAGTAGCTCACTACGGACACTTGGAAACTAATAGAAGAGAGAGGGATGGTGAAACAAAAGATTCTCCAGTGCACCGATGAGCAACAAAAACAGGATTTGAATGCAAGCTACAAGACACTGAACAAAAGAGTAAAGAAGAGTGCCAGAGAAGACAAAAGAAAGTACTATGAAACTATGGCAATTGAGGCAGAACGAGCTGCAGGCAAAGGAAACCTCGCAACACTCTACCAAACAACTGGGTAACTATCGGGCAAACGTTTGACACAAATTAAGCCGGTGAAGGATGACAATGGAAAGTCACTCAACAAAGAAGTGAAGCAAAGTAAACACTGTGCTGAACACTTCAAAAGACTCCTAAATCCACCACCATCTACAACGCACCCAAAAATACCAACAACAGAGACAGAGCTACCAATGAACATCAACCCCCCGACGTAATCAGAAGTCCTGAAGGCAATCAAGATGCTGAAAGCTGAAAAAGCAGCAGGACCAGATGCAATCCCAGCAGAAGCGTTTAAAATGAACCCAGAGACAACAGCGGACTTGATGACGCCACTACTGGAGAAGATGTGGAAAGAAGGCGAAGTACCCGAGGATTGGAAGAAAGGATACTTATTCAAACTACCAAAGAAAGGAGACTTAAGTCAATACAAGAACTGGAGTGGCATTATGTCCCTGTCCATCCCAAGCAAAATACTAAGCCGCATCATCCTGGAGAGAATCAAACATGCCCTGGATGAAAAACTTCGACCGGAACAGGCTGGATTCAGGAGAAACAAGTCATGTATTGATCAGATCACCACATTACGGATCATCATTGAACATAGCTTGGAATAAAAAGTGCTTTGACAACTACGTCACTACTACGGGGTGCCACCGACAATTATGCATTTCATCCAACAGCTGTACGACAATGCTGCATGCCAAGTAATCCACAACGGGAAACTCACGGAATCCCTCGAAGTGAAGACAGGAGTAAGACAAGGCTGCCTACTATCGCCAATGATTTTCCTGATTGCAGTAGACTGGATAATGCGACAAACAGCGGGCAATGAGGAAACAGGCATAAAATGGACTCATGCAAAAAACTTGGAGGATCTGGACTTCGCCGATGATATATGTCTGATTTCCCACAAACTTGAAGATATGCAAGCGAAAAGCAACAAGTTGGCAGAAGAAGCATCAAAGGTAGGACTTCAGGTGAACATAGAGAAAACAGAGGTGATGAAGATTCCTGAACAAGAACAACAACAACAGACAACGATCGGTGTAAATGGAAGAAATCTGAAAGAAGCAACCTCCTCTACCCACCCACGTGGGAAGCATCGTTTCAACTGCAGGCGGAACTAACGAGAATATCAAAGCAAGGATCGGAAAAGCAAGACAAGCTTTCACTGCTCTCAAGTCTGTGTGGGGGTCAACAACACTCAGCATCAAAAATAAGATCCGGATTCTCAACTCCAATGTGAAGTCAGTGCTACTATACGGATCAGAGACTTGCACTGCGCGTCATAAAGAGCATCTCAAACAAACTACAGAGCTTCACTAACAGTTGTCTTCGCTCAATACTCAAGATCAGATGGCTAGAAAATATCAGCAACAGGGATCTTTGGGAACGAACCAACCAGGAACCGAATGTGCAACAAATAGGCAGGGAGAAATGGAGATGGATTGGCCATACTCTTAGGAAACCATCAAGTGACATCACTAGACAAGCCCTTGAGTGGAACCCGAAAGAGAAGCGGCGAGTTGGTCGTCAATGCAAGGGTGACTTGGAGGAGGTCATGTGAAGAGGAGATGAAAACGTGTGGGCAGACTTGGAGCCAGGTGAATACTCTAGTAGAGAACCGGACGCAATGGAGACGCACGGCTGAAGCCTTATGTTCCTGTAGGAATTAAAGGATACAATAATAATAATAAATACTCTCACGATTATTTAAAATGTTTTCAACTTGATGATTTACGTGTTTATAATAACCTTAAGAAAAAGCATCATGGTGGGTAGCAACGATCCTTAAAGTGTACTCCAATGCACCAGATGACTGTTCCTGTGATTATGGGCACGAATTGCAGGTCATTATCGAACAAGACAAATAACTTAGATGCTCTATCATGTTCAGATATTTACCGTATTACAGGTGCAATAACGCTTCAAGAAACTTCATAAGATGACAATTTAATCTATCTAAATGGTTTCAACATGTACAGACAAGACCGAAGTAATTCAAGGAAGAAGCGAGGTGGTGATGTTGCTACTTTTATCAGTTCTCAGCGGTCAGTTGCCAACAACGACTGCTTGAAATTCTCAAATGATAATATTGACTGTATAACTGTTAAACATCGACCTAAACGCCTGTCTAAGTACAATTTCGTATGTATCACGAACAATCATGTCGCACCTTGTTGTAGTACTTCAGAACTATATATGTTTGCTGGTGAATTCCCTATTTTCGCTGTCGCCTCTTTCGGAAACTCATTCTCCATAGTGACACTTGATTTTAATTCATTTGAATGCGGCTTTCTTACAGTGCTAGGTCATGAAAATGTCGTTAACTTCCCCACCAGACTGGATACTTCTTTTGATCTTGTATTTATAAATGACTGCGGAGTATACAGAGCTTGTAAAAGTGACCCACTTTTTAACTCCGATCATTGTATTGTCCGGGTTTTATCCAAATTTTATGGAAAGTTACACAAGAGAACTTTTTCACACCTTTTTAAGAAAATTATACATGGGTGTTACTCTAAGAAGAATGTTCAGAATCTCAGGAGAATGCTCAATGATACAAGGTGGGACTTGTTTAATGAAGACTCTCTTGATGACACTACCTCTTATATTATATATTATCTCAAATTTTGTCTTGACATCTGTTGTCCCAGAGGAACACTCTTCGTCAGATTTGGACGTTTCTCCTCCCCTCAACTTATAAAGCTTCGCAGGCAAAAAGAAAAATTGTATAAAATGAAGGATTACATTAGTTTGAAAAGAATTAACATCCTAATCAAGTCTGAAATGCACAGACTGAATTCAATTTACAACCAAAAGTTTATATCCTGTAAAAATGCCTCTTATATATGAAAACTTTTCACAGAGATTACTGGTGGGAAGTAGATGAATAGTATTCCTTATTACTTTGATGTTTGCACACTAAAGAAGTCTTTCACACATTCTCCCACAAATGTCAAACTTTCTAGTATTACAAGTGTTAATGAAACCTGCTTCCCTGGTTTCAATACAAACGACGTTCTAAAATGTCTCCAGTCGCTTGGCCCTTCTTTTAGCCTAGGTCCACATGGATTGACTAGTGCCATTCTTCGAAAGCGTGCAGATATCCTGTGTTATCCTCTCATGGACATATTTAATGAATCTTTTTCTAGAAATGTCGTGCCAGCCGTTGGGAACGACATTAAAATTGTACCTATTCCAAAGTCGTTCACTGGAACATGTTTTAAATTTAGACGTTATTAAGAGCTACCGAAAAGTCACTCTTAATTAATCCTCAACCTTCACTTAAAGCCTTTAACGATCCTAAACAACTCGCCCATAAACAAAGTAGAAGTACTGTAGATGCAGCTGCAGTCTTGCATCATAACATTGTCTCCAGATTAGAAAAAGGGGCTAAATTTGTTCGCTGCACGTTCCTAGATTACACATCTGCTTTCGGCTCAGTACCTAGGGACATCTATCAAAACAATCCTCATTAGAATCCATGAGTTAAAAAATCTAAGTCTTAGAAATAAAGAGACGCGGGCAATTCAGTCGCCACATAACACTGGAGAAATAGCCAAACTCTTCAAAAGTAGGTTAACTAACTCCAAATCAACATATCCAAAAATAATACACCTAGGTGGCATTACTCATGAAAGTGATGAGGATATATGTGAGGTGTTTAGCACGCACTTTGCCAAATTGTACACTCTAGAAAACGACCAGGATATAGATTTCCCTCGTAAAACAGAAAAGTGTTTAAGCGATGTAGTCTTTAACGCCCAAGAAATCGATAAAGCTATCACAACTCTTAAGCTTACTAATACTCCCGGCCCAGATGGAATGTCTTCTGTCCTCTTAAAAAAGGGTGGAAATGACATGAATCTACTTCTTCTCAAGATATTTTCAACTTCGATAAGGAGTGGAACATATCCAAATAGCTGGAAGAAATCTTACGTTGTACCCATTCACAAAACCGGGCCTATAGCGGACATAGATAATTACCGCCCCATCAACATTACTTCCGTAGTTTCACGTGTGATGGAAAAGATTATAAAGAAGCAAATTGTTCAGTTTTTGCTCTCGAATGACTTAATATCCGCCTTCCAATACGGTTTCCTAAATAGAAGATCGTGCATTACTTGCCAATTAGATTATTTCGACCACATTACTGAGTGTGTAGACAAAGGTAGTTCGGCAGCAACATTATTTCTAGACGTTAGGAAAGCTTTTGACAAGGTCCCACATAAGAGACTCATATTGAAACTCCTATCTTATGGAATAAGTGGGAGGCTACTTGAGTGGATAACTTCTTTTCTTACAGGAAGAGAACATTAGTTAAAGTCAACCATCACTTATCAACATCCAAACCGATAACCAGCGGCGTGATACAAGGTAGTGTTCTTGGCCCTACCCTATTCATTTTATTCATAAATGATATTGTTTCTATGATCAAGTATGGCAAGCCATACCTCTTTGCAGACGACCTCAAAGTTGTCTATGATTTCGACTATAATGATATGAATATTGTTAGTAAAATCCAAGAAGACCTAAATAGTCTATGTAATTGGAGTGAAAAGTGGCAGTTAATGTTCAATCCAGCTAAATCTGGGATAACATACTTCGGACGTTGGAAACCTAGCATGTGTCTATACATGTACGGTGACCTTGTCTCAAACACGAACACAGTCACAGATCTCGGGGTAACATACTCAGATCTTACCTTTACTGAACATGCAAATAAGGTGGTATCTGATTGTAAACGTCTAACCGGCTTTGTGCTACGCAACTTTTACACCCCAGAAGCCAGATTAGCCATATATAAGATATGCATTCGCCCCAAACTTGAATACTGTGCCCACTTATACAGTAGCTTTAAATCAGCAGACAGAAAAAAAGTTGAAAGTGTCCAAAGATTCCTCACGAAACGCATATTAGGTTATGATCAGCAAATAGAATACCTTGACAGATGTATTCGACTGGACTTAGAACCCTTATGGTTAAGGAGAGTGAAGTGCAGTTTATTTCTCTTATTCAAAGTTATAAGAAAGCACTGTAACAGTAACTCGTCTATAGCCTGGGCTAATCCTAAATCGTATGGACTACGCAACCATAACTGCCTTCTCAAGGTTAACACCCATAAGCTCACCACTAGAGCTAACTTCTTCACCATTAAATATTGCAAACTTTGGAACCAACTACCCTCTGAGATTAGATCCTGTGAAAGGCCTGACAGTTTCAAAAGGAGCCTAGAAAAACATATTAACATGTCCACCCTAGCCCTTCTAAATGATCTCAACTGCTGGTAGAGTGGTGAAACCATGACATTTCAATATTTAACTACAGACAGTACACTAGTTCCTAGACTAACCTAATAATACTTAGTAATTATGCATGTTCAATACTTGAAATTAGATTATCATTAAAATACTTAAAATGATTACTTACGCAGCAAATGTTCTCTTAGTTTATCACTCTTATTTCCCTTATAACATTCAGTTTTTGAGCCTAATGTATTCTTTGATAATACGAATTATAACACTGATTACACTCATTATACATAGATTGATTTACTTTACGGCTACCTGTAAGACTCACTAACTTTCTGTAGTATTGTTAGCCAAATGCTGAAATTTTGTTGGTTCTGCTAATATCTTTTTATAATATACGTAGACAGGTTACTTTGCAATGTCAAATGTTTACTATATATAAAACTGTCATGATAATTTAGTACACTTGGTCCTGCCAACCGACCTTACCTTCAGTTCATACTACCTATATTGAACCCTAACTATATTGTTCTGCTGAATCTTGCTCCACTATTCACAAAACCTATTCTTGTTATTCTTCAAGGTTTTGACTTCTTATAAAGTAATCTGTTCATTAGGACGCATGCATACATATATAATATGTTCATAAAGATGTACGCGGGGACCTATTGGAAGCACTCATTAAGAAAGCTAGGGAGATGGAATATGGGGTACGAACATGTCTGGTACCAAGCAATATATTTGCGGTAACCATAATGATCATAGTCTAAGAGCCTAACATCAAAAAAGGTGGGAGGGTGGAGTTAGCTGATCAGTAGATATGGTGGGGGTCACTAAGGTGAATCGCCCCATTCTGCAGGAACAGCATTAAAAAATTTGAAGGCTCGAGATATTTCTGATTTTTATGAGGGCTTAAATCTTTATCTTGAAAAAGATAACAATGAACGCCTTGACAGATCATGCTTCTACCTTTAAATATATACCATTCACCCAGCCTATTGTTGAGATGCGACCATATGGGATCTGCTCAGGTTTATGGGGCATCTTATAAATTAACTTGCTGTCTATCGTCAGATCTTTTCATACCACTCCACAATGTCTTATCTCATTTATTTTCTGACAACGTCTTTACTTGATCCTCATTTTACTCCATTAAACTTAACATCTTATAGCTCTTCATTACTTATTATACTCCTACTCTCTGAAGGGTACGGTTGTGCACTAAATGCACAAAAAGGTATAAAATAAAAACAACTGGCATGAGGATAATTGTATTAAAACCAAAAGTGGATATCATGATAGTTTGTGATATATCTGTAGCATTATACATTGCAAATGAATGTTGTCACCCTAGGGTGTTTCCTTTATTAATGCATTTATTAATGATACTTGCACTTACCCATTTCATTACAATTTAATGATTCACCTCAGCACTTTAATTTTTCTAAAACAGATTCCAATCCCTTGTAAAAGGTGTACTTACCTCAATATTGGTTGGTTATCGTATGCCTACAACCACGGGATGAAAACGGAACGAAGTCGATTTTCCCGCTCAACCTGGAGGACAACTGTACAATTCAATAACTATACGGCCTAATTCAGAAAATGAGTGTATTATATGTATCGAATATTTAACAGTTGAAATACGATTAACTTGTAGACAATCTACGATTTGATATTATATCATACTTGATCGTGCCTGTAAAAATGGCATGCATTTTCATGTAAATTTGTAAATTTATATGAAATACATTATTATTATTTTGTTAAACAAACTTGCTGAAACTCGAACTGACTGTTGAGTTGTTAGATGACTGCATTCTTATTTCTCAGGGAGAAAGCAGTACACTATATGTCAGGGAAAGTCGTCCATTTCATTGCTTACTGAGGCTGGTGGCCCTCAAGGCACTGTCCTTCCTCCACTTCTGTTTTCTTTCTTCTTGCATGACTTGCCTCACTTTGATGAGATGAAATTTGTTAAATATGCAGACAATCTAACTATTTCAATGTCTATTATCTCCCAGCTAGACTGTACTAAGATGAACAGCTTACTATCAGCAATTAGCAAATTGTCTTGGTCTAATGGCCTTAAACTAAATCCTTCCGAATGTCAGACTGTTAATTTCAGTTTCCGATGTAAACGAAAGCTAAATGAAGCTGTTAATTTCTATGACCGTTGTATAATTGATGATAGTGATATAGAAATGAAGTCTGACGTTAATTATCTTGGATTAATTCTCTCTTCTGACCAGTCCTGGCCTTCCCGTGTCCTGGCGATTTCTAAAAGAATACTTCGTCCGACTTTTCACATTAAGAAGTTAAGGCACTCAAGCATAGCCCAAACCCTCCTCTTACAATTTGTCAACTCGTGAATCTCACCTATTCTTCTGTACTGTTCATCTATATTTTTTCCTGGATTGCTTAAAAAAAGACTATGTCATACTTCGTAGAACTCTGAAGACTGTCAGTAGGGCGAGTGGTATCCCATTGGGCCATATCGTTTACACTGTTACTGATGGGCACTTGATGTCATGCAACAAATTTGTCTAAGGGATTTTGTCAGACTGTGAGCACCCACTCTACCCTCAGCCTTCACCTCGTGTCTCCTCAGGTAAAACAAGAAGGCTCTTCGGAAGACTTTATGCACGTACGTCTAAGTATAAAAATTCCACTCTACCATATTTGGCACGTACTTTATGCAACTAAAATAATGTTGGGCATGAACTAACTAACCTTCTTTGCACTACCAAATAAACCGTTTCCTCCACTTCTACAACATCCACCTTAAATGTTTTTGTACTTCTTATATTTATAATCCTCTCAACTTTTTGTTTTTATCTGTTTGTTTTTTCATAAGTGTAAACATCACTTTAGCTGTGTTATAACTGTTAGTTTCGTATTTCATTTCACCATACTATATCAGCAGAACATTAGATGCAATAATCTATAACATGCTAAAATTTTCAAATTGAATCGACAACACTGTTTGAAACAAACTCAATGTTTGTTATCATCATTATTACTATTATTATTATATTTGAATTCTCAATTCGTGCTTAGAATATTTTTGACTTTATATCGTAAACGCTGACACATCCATCTGGTCAATTTTGTTTTAATATTTAATTTTATTTATATTTTAAGGAACTCAGATGCAATATTCGGACAAATCCTGAGAATACCATTCTGTATTATAAGTACTGTTTTTGGAATAAAGTAGATTATTATTGTTATGAATATGAACACACTGATTCCAATAATACAACGTAAACTTTTCATGCAAATAAAAGTATTTGTAGTCCACAGCTGGTCTTTATGCTGACACCGTATGCATGGATGGACATCTTATGTTATCCAGTGTTAGGGATTATACGCAAATTTCAAAACATCCACAATGTTGAGCGTCATTCGCTCATCAGGATTACTTGCAGATCATTTTTACACTAAATACTTTTACATTGAAGAAAGTATTGCAAATGTGTAACTTAGAAAATGATCCACAATCTCACTAAGGTCTAGTGAATCCTACAGAAATTATATTCTCATATTTAAGAAACCATAGCCATCAAATATAAAGTACATAGGTCTCAACTCTAAACAGTCAGCTAAGGAGAGGACACAGTATTAATAAAGTTGAGATATCTTTTATCCATTGAATTCACATAACCTATATTGCACTGCACCAATCAGTGTAAATACATATTATATCAGCTTAGAGATAACCTTTCAACCTACGATTATTCCTCTACGAACACACAAGGGGTGAAAACACATCTACGCGATAATTTCTATTCCCACAGAAGGTTCTGTTAGCATTTATGGCTGATTTCCATATACTGATAGCACTCTTTTTCAAAAAACTGTTCTTGACGCGAAAATAGGCTGAATTAATATCCCTTGACGTGAAGTCGTCACTGAATGATACCGTACCGAAAGCTGCAGCTTCTACATGAAGTAAACGATTTGTGTAGATGACATTACCCTCCGACTATCCTGTCTTCCTCATTATGGCGATATTTTGACACAGTACACCTGAAACACTAATCACTGCAACCGATATGCTAAGAGTGTATCGCAGTCAGATCACATGACGCGGACACCAACATGACTAGCCAGGAAATGAGAATTCTCATAAATTCAGAAAACATACAACACAATTTTATAAAACATACTGACAAAAAAATTTACCGGGCAAAATTCCACCCAACATACCTGATAAGTCCAGCCAACACAGATGTCCGTTTTATATACATAATCATAAATTATAGAGGAATACTTAAATTTACTTTTCGCCATCTGATCCTGCGCACAACGCTCCTGCACTTGGTTTCATTTATTTTTTTTAGGACCGTAGAATGGCCTTGCGATTCGGAATTAATGATAAAATTACCTACAAACACACATCGATGTTTTATTATTACGATTACCAAATGTCAACTTTTTACTTTTTGTATAGGAAGTGAAGTATTTCAAAGAGTGTGGTGAAATTGCTGTAAAACAGCACTCCGTGCAAACTTCTTCATAGTCATGGGTTCTAAGATCTGGAACAATTTACCCCTAGAAATAAGGACCTGTCGCTCTGTTATAACCTTCAAACGCTTGCTATATAAACTGTTTCATTCCAATGATTATCCCAACCAGACCGCACCACTTATTTCTAAAGCACATCAGTTATTAAAACACTATAACTCTTAGACTCACTACAATATATTATGACACTAAATAAACTCTAAAATACATGAAAACACAACTACAATATAGGTAAATGTTTACTATACTGTGATATACAACCGCCATAAACACAGGCGTCCACATATCTCCCTTGTGACAAGCCCAACAAGCAGCATGTAAGCCCAAAAAGAGCTATGCACGCATTACGGCAGGTCCCATAAAGGAGAGGGAACACGAGGGTGGAAGTGCTCTTCGTCGAACTAAGGGTGGTAGACAAACTGTGGATGACGGACTATACGAGGTCGAAACTAACAGCAAAAATAGCTCTATCCACACAAAGTCACACTCTAGCAGACACGCAAGAGGAGCCCAGCTGATTAGACAACAGGGTCAGACCCACGATTTCCGTAATAGCCGAGGTTGTAATATGCCTATGGGCTCATATAACCTGAGAACGGGACCCAGAATAAATAATCAAAACACATGGGCTACATAAACAGTATATGTGAGTGCTTTAGTATAGGCAAGCCAATACTGTATGCAGATGACTTAAAGGTGACGTATACCTGCACAAACACAGATATCGGTACAACTATGAACTCCATTCAAGAAGAATTAACAAAAATGGATGTATGGTGTGACACCTGGAGACTTGAGTTTAATGTCGAAAAGTGTGGCTGGCTCTGCATAGGCTGTCCTAACCTAGAACTCGACCTAGCAATTCAGGGCCACAAAATCCCTAGACTCAAATCTGTGCTAGACCTAGGACTGACATATTCACACAATCTATCATTTTCTGAACATATCTCGAAACAAGTATCGAAATCACGCAGGCTTATTGGTTTCCTACTCAGGAACTTCTACAGAAGTGAATCCAGAATACTACTGTACAAGGTTTGTGTGCGCCCACTCCTAGACTATTGTTCATTCATATTTAGTAGTATGCGCATAGAAGACAAACTAAAAGTAGAAGGAGTACAGAGGTACTTCACGCTGAAAGTAATTGGAACCAAAAATGGCACAAACTGCTCTACCAGATGTGAAATTCTAGGACTAGAAACATTATGGTTAAGACGACTGCGACTAAATCTGGTACTCTTCTATAAACTACTTAACCACATAGTGTATACCCCTACTAATCGTACTCGGTTTTCAGAAGACAGTGGATATAACCTTAGACACACTCAAGGTACGGTGGCTATAGAACAATGTAAAACAGCCACCAGGCAAAAATGTTTCATGATTAGGTATGCCCAAATATGGAATAAACTACCTGAGGAAATGCGAGTAGCAAGCTCACTGGTGTCCTTTGAAAAAGCTCTTAATGACACACTAAGTGGGTTTGTAAGTGATACCAGTGCTAATTCCCATGTAAGGGCTTCAGAAATTATAGGCCCATTTAATGTATGAACTTAAAGACTACACCTGTTGTTTCTTTTGCCTTTATCTATAATTTCAGACAAAAAAGCAGCAGTCATGAAAATAACACCCATACAAATAAAAGTCGATCGAATTATGTCTACCTGATACAAAGCGTGAACTATAATCAACATACGAATGAAATATGAGAAAACAAGGTCGAGACTTACCACAACATCACATGAAAGGATATAAGTTACTTGGACATTATTTATAATCCACCAACTGGTCTCCTTTCCAAAAGGAATGCGGTGATATTTTATCCACAGTTATGAGCAAATACATAAATCCACAGTTCCCGTTGTATACACTCAGTAGAGATTGCAGCCAACAAAGTAATGCATTTAAAGCATATGCACACTTCCCATAATCACGGCGACACCGCGGAATATATCAAAATCGCAGAGTAATCAAACCCAACACGCGATGTAATTAACTGAATCCGAAATGCAAACAAGTTGTATTCCGATTTTGAATATTCGTCCATATGTCGATCATGACGACAAATCCAAATCACTACCTATACAGCGTCAATAAATCTGGATATCTATGAAATGACGAAAACATGCTGATAGCTGCATCTCAGATCCCAATGACTCATTCGATGGCAAAACTCTGCTCCTGCATGCCTCTTTCGACATTTTTGTATGGATTGGTTCGCAGTTACTCAGGTTCCAGACCGAAAAGAATAAAAAATTCACCAGTTGCTGAATTATAATTACTTCTCTGCATGTTTAACTGGATACTAACTGCTGTGGTGAGCCTTTTGCAGTTTATATTGCTTAAAACATCGTTTACGGTAAACTGAGTAACGTTTTATAAGTCATTTTTATACTTTTGTGACTAGCTCACCATATCGACCGAATGTAACGCAACACTCAGTTGTTTTGCTCATGTTCAACAAATTCAAACAATAATTGTGCCTAGTAGTATTCCATATAAACTGTTTTAACTTATGCAGAGTGTACTTACGGTCAATATTTCATTATCTTTACTTGTATATATATTTTGTGTTAGTGAAAAATTTTAAACATTTTTACTTAATGTGTGCATTATCATGATATCGATGATGCCTGTCAACTGGAGTCCCTCAAGTGCATAAAGTGGGAATATATTATTGTAAGACGCATTTTATTGTTATATGAGGGAATTGACTTCAAGCTTTATTTATTTTCTCAAGTATATGTAATCCATCCAACGCATACTTGGGTTTTTTTGTTAATGCGAAGTCAATATCTCTATATTTGTTGGTGTGTTCCATTGAATCACCAGTTATCCGATTTCCCCACAAACTAAAGATAAAATGACAACAACCATGTTATTTAACCGTAAATCATGTAATTTAAATATGTAACTTAAACAATTCTTATCCATTCCTATACAACTTGTGTGTCCTATATTTGAATGATTAAATATGTACTTTATTATATTATCATTACTAACAATACTTACTAATCGTATGTGTAATTTATCGAATTGATGATGCCTGTAAACTGGCGTCCCTCATGTAAAGAAAAATGAGAATATACTATTATTATTATTTATATATGCATAAAACATCATTGTTTTTTTCATGTTCACATACTTTCTCTTTCTGGTATTCTGCCACTGAGCCTACTCTTCTATTCACCTTCAGGTCGAGGTCGAACAACCCTAAGTTTAAACTGAAATGAATCTGGACTCCAGACCATTTAAGTAAATTCATATGTCCCAACTCAAGCTACTAGCTCATAACCACCTAAATTCCATGAACGATCCCATGCTACCATTTGAAAACGCTGGCCAACATTCTGCACAAGGAGTATTCAAGATCTGAAATAAAGAAGCAACTGGTTTTCAAACAGTTTTCAATGTATTACTCAACTAAGGTGTACTGTCTGTCATGCTGACACAAATGGCGCCAATGGAGAGTTTTGGAATCGACCTCGGCCCCATTTGATGAAGTAAAACAATCCAACATGACAATATATGTGTAAAACTTGGGCACTGTGGTAGTAAGTAATTCCATATTAGTTTGTTTATTTGATATATCACACAGTGAAACAGTAAATTTTGTTCGAAACGTCATCCAGTAAATAATACTGTTTCACTGTGTGATATATCAAATAAACAAACTAATATGGAATCCAACATGACTTTATCTAGTTTTCGTATCCAGGACAAAATTTCTTCCCTGTTATAAAACTACGATAAGACTGCTGAAAAAGTGGAACAAATATATCACTTATCTCAACATAATACATCAATAAGCTTTAAGTCAAGGATGAGGTTCACAACAAAGTTATAAAGGAGAATTGACTTCAAGCTTTATTTTTCCCGGATATTTGTATTACATTCATCTGATGTCTGGGATTTTGTTAATGCGAAGACAATATTTCTATATCTCTTTATGTGTTACACAAACAGACTATTTAGCATACTGTTCCGACTGACTGTAATGTCAGAAAGAACAACCAAACTGTAAATTTATCATACATCGAAATATGTGTAATCTACATAACAACTTATCCATGCCTGTACAATTGGTATGTTACTGCATAAACAGGAATATATATGATTAGCTAGTGTCTTCTTTCTTTTGAGCTTCAAGGGTACCTAGACGGAGGTGAGTAAACACCGGTTTGCCACTTATAGCAGGCCAGAATCCTGCCTCACCTACGCAGCGTTCGGCAGCCCTTGTCGCACGACTTCTTCAAATGATTTCTTTCTCAAGTTAACCAAGTTTTACCTGCGATTCCCACAAAGTTATCGTCTCCATGTGGCAAGGTAAACTCTTATGCTGGCCTGAGTGGGTCGGCCATTATCCTGGAAGGAACCCAAAGACGATCCAGCGGAATTTATCAGATGGCTAAGCTTAGAGATAAACATTATCATGGCACCAAAATAGTGAACGCTAGTTCAGTAGTGCACCTTGAATGTCTGAACTTTTGTTTGAACGCATCCATGTACTATGGCGCTACACTATCTTTTTCCTGCTTGACTGCCTGCACATAGCTCGCTTCCTCATTGTGTCGTCACTAAGCACATCCTTAGGGCTTGCTACCCCAACCTGTTGACAGATAAGTTGTACAATATTACCATGTATTGTTATATAATTCATTCCAGGGCACATACCAGCGCATAAGCCATCTATCCGTTTTTCATTCATCAGTGCATGCACGGTAGGTAGTCTACTGATCAGGGTTAGTCAGGGAAAACAAGTTTATTAGGTGCTGACGTTAAGGCCTATCTAGAGGTTAGCTTGGACACCTACAGACCGATGGAACACATCAAGACATCTGTGGTGTAAGGCGTCAGTTCCGATGCCTATAAGTAAGTATTAACGAATTCATCACTCGCAATGTTTTCCGGGCATATCCATTCACTACTTAAATTAGCTACAATCTGGCTAATACGTGAGACCATTGCATATAAAGCAGTCTCAGAGCGCTGTGGACGGAAGTCAACGATACAGAATTGAAAAAATCGTATTGACTGGTTTCCCATGAACGTACTCCTGACAGGAAAGCTAGCTTGCAGGCATTGACTTTTTGGTAGCAGTGGAGGATGCGTAAACTATCAGACAACCCATAAAAGTCTGGTATGGTAATTTCAGTGGGAAGTGTTAGCAACAAACTAAGATGACGTATGACTTCATAACATCTCTTCGGGAAATGCTAGATGAACACATTCAACCTGTTCTCTGTGGATTGACAACGTATATTTGGCATATTCGGGTTGCAGATATTCAAATTTGGGGTTCGTTAATTGAAGCTATGCCCCCTAGGTGCACTCGACAGAAAACTATAGACATAGCTGCGTAAGATACGCCAATTGAACCGACAGTTTTAGGAAAGTCTTTTCTAGGGGAAGGTAGATGTACAGCCTCTAAAGCACGGTGTCATGTGGTGACTCGGATGCTGGTAGTGATCAAAAACTAAGAAGGATGGAACGAGCAACCAAGTAAGAACTACATTTTCCTTGTGTTTTTAAGGCTCTCTTTACCTATTCAGCGATGAGTGCCTTTCCGTTTGTTTGGCTAGGGTGTTCTCCGCTTCACTTGCTGTGCCGTGCTTTCAGAAATAAAGGTTCATACACACCATTTGTCTTCTTCAGTATTACAGGTCGCCGGTTGGTAATTTGAGTCAGCGTACTGAAGGAAATTTGGGTTTCAGAACTTGCAGGGTTCGCATTTTTCCCTCAGAGTCTCAGCTACACGAAGAACCTACTGTAAACACTAAGGTCACTCAGTAGTCCATTAGTGATTTGAGGATGAATAAGGGTTAGATGTGTACCCAGTTGGGGTCTATATCTTGTTAATGATTTGCAGGGTTTTATTTATTCATTGACAGATATTGAGCTATAAGTGCGCCTCTAGTTGTCTAAATAGCTCCCACGCCTATCTCCATACTTACTAAATACATATATTACGACATCTGTCTTTTTATTTCATACATGCCATCAATATAATTTTTATAACTGTTTCGAAGCGGAAGGTAACCACCAAAGTCCTTCGGTTATGTAAATTCTCCCTGCTGATCGGCCACTAATGCACGACAACTGCCCAGCTGAGGAGTCCGGATCTCCGACATCAGATGGATGAAGTGAATAAGCCAGTTTCGCAAGTAGCAAACTTTTCTTTACTAAGAATTTAACTATTGTGTTAGATAGTGTTGTCTGCTTCTTCATTAAAACTTCAGCAAAGACCGATTATCAATAGTTCTCCATAAAATAACGCTGCTTCCATTGTTTTCTGGACACCGAACGGCTACAGATAACCCCTAATGATTTTGGGGTCCTACCCAAATCACCTGGATGCCTGAGTTTTCCGTCAAAATGGATTTTAATTACTCTATTCGAATGGTTTAGTTTTCCAATAAGGTATAATCGCGATTTGCACTCAGACCTACGTTCGAAGGAAATGCGAAATCGTGTAGAGGGTTGTCAGAGTATGCTGCTGATAGGAACAGGTTGCTCCGGATGATATTTTGCTGAATTTTAATTTGCCTGAAGATTCTACACCCAGAGTAAATACTTCGCATTAGAATATATTGAGATTACTGTGATGTTCATAGTGTAGCGGTTTTGAAAGTTATTATTAGCGCTACATACGGTTGCTTAGCTGAAGCGTAATTTAACTGGCCTCTTTGCTAGATCTCAATTCTTGACTAGATATCGTGAAGGCAGATGTAATACGTAACTGAGAAGGCCATAATCATGGATAAAGCCTATTAAATACAAGGACCCTTGTTCAGGTATCTAATTAGGTATCCCTTTTCACCTTAATAGGATTTTCGTGTCAGCTGACTCAGACAATATTATTACAATGATATAAAATGAATGTAGTATTAAAAACCCGACAAAATAAACAAACTTTAAAAGCCGCTTGAAGCTATTCAGCAGTAAAAGTCAATTTGGACGAAGAATATTCTTTTCAACAATTTCTCTTCAGGTTCTTACAATTATAAAATATAATATTTCTTTTCTCTGCAATAATGGCCAGCTATGCGGCGGACACATTTTTTACGTAGAATAACAGATTAGGGTATCAGAATAAATAGTCGTATTTGTGTGACAAACGTGATAGGTTCAAATCAATTACAAAATATTCTAAAATGATAGAATGGTGGTGATTAGTCAAAACAGATTCGTAGAATGTGGGGTAGGAAAAATTGTTGTCAGTTCAAGGTTTCAAAAAGTGTCGGGTGAGATGGTAAGACTACAATGAGAGGTTCATAATGAAATAACAGACGTGTGAAACGAAACAGGTGAAAACATAACCTGAGAAATGAGATAATGTCACTAATAATAATTCTGGATAGTATAGATGAAAAATTCGATAGTATTGAGAGAATGTTTGCATTAAGGGTATAAATTATGACGAATAATTATAATTGTATTAATAAGCAGAGAAAGAAAAACCCAAGAGGGTTAAGGGGAAGAAACCCTCCTGGTGAGAAGAAGAATCATCAATCCGAATTTGGTCACGGCACGAACAGCGTCGCGACGTATACTTTTGGGATCTCATTACAGCAGCTTCAGCTATGTGTAGCAGACGTAGGCGAACTGTACGCGATAATAACTTCGGAACTCCATACATAACTTTGAAAGCTGTGTTGACATTGATGCGATATCCAGTACCGACCAAGTGTGACAGGATTGAGCTTTTTATACACTTAATTTCCTCCCTGCAGAACCAAGCTGGTAAATGTTCTGGAACCCGCAGACGAACCTGCCTAATGGTACGCCTTATATAACGTGAACCACAGGAACAGTTGAAATGGTATAAGCATGAAGAAGAGCTAGGGTTACGTAGGACATAGTACAGTACATGAGGGACGCCAGTTTACAGGCATCATCAAATTGTTACAGAAATAGAACCATATAATTCAATCACTATTTACAAACAGTAGCAAGATATGCTTTACATGTTCGCTGGAGATTATACATACACTTGATAAATGTTAATCCCAGTAGTATAAAACAGCCTTTTGACTTATAAACAATCATTTCTGTGCACAGTTGGAAAAATCTGCTAGATTGTCAGTGAGTGCAACACATCAGGAAATACAGAAGTACTGTCTTCGCACTAACAAAAATACCAGGTCTTTGGTGGATGGATTATAAGTGCCTGGGAAAAAAATAAAGCTTGAAGTTAGTTTTCATACATAACTTTGTTGTGTGCAGAATCCTTGAATTATAGCTCATTGATGTGTTATTTTGAAATCAGTGATATGTTTATCTCATTTGATCTGCAATGTCATTGTTGGGAGTAAATGCATAGTAAATCCATAGTGTTTCTAGTCCTAGGGTATCACATCTAGTGGAGTAGTTCGCACCATTTTCGGTTCCGAGTAATTTTAACGTGAAGTACCTTTGCACTCCCTCAACTTTCAATTTGTCCTCTTTGCGTACATGAATGAACAGTAATCAAATAAACGACGCACACAAACCTTGTACAACAGAATTGTAGACTCATTTCTGTAGAAGTTCCTGAGTAGAAAGCCGATAAGTCTGTGTGACTTTGACACTTATTTGGAGATATGTTCAGAAAATGATAAGTTATGTGAATATTTCAGTGCAGATTCCAGTCGTATAAGTGCATGGCCTTGAATTGTCAGGTCAAGTTCTAAATTGTTGCAACCTATGCAGAGCCAGCCACATTTTTCGACATTAAATTGGAGTTGCCAGGTGTCACACCATCTATCCATTTTTTTATATTTTTGCTGTATGGCGTTTACTGTTATTCCAAGATCTGTGTTCTTGCATCTATACGTCACTTTTAAGTCATCTGCATATAGTATTGGTTTACCTACACTAAAGCATTCACAGATGCTGTTTATATATATTATGAATAAGAGTGGGCCTAATACACTTCCCTGGATCACACCACTACTTACTGGTTTAGGTCTTGAGATTATCGAGCCAACTTTCGTTGTCTGACTTCGGCCACAGAGAAATGATTTTATCCAGCTCAGGAGAGGATCACATATCCCTAGTGAGCATAACCTGCTGACTAGCAGATTATGGGGAACTCTGTCGAAGGCTTTTGTTATATCGAAATATAGCACAATTACTAGTTCTCTGTTGTCCCTACTTCGTGTAACTTCGTTGAAAAAGTCTATGTGACAGGTCACACATTATCTCTTTTTGAGAAATCCGTGTTGTGATGGATTGATAAGTTCATGTTCTAGTAAGTTGCCTGATACTTGGTCTTCAACCACTTTCTCCATTATTCGGGATATTACCGGTGTCATATTGATAGGTCTATAGTTGCATGCATTGGTTTTGGCATGCATGGTTGCAGTGTGCTTAGGTAATATGTATGTGGTTTTCCTGACTTCAGGATAAGTTCCAGTTTCCAACGAAAGAGTAAATATTCTAAGTAACAAGACTACCATTTCCGTGCTACCATTTATGTATATGACAGATGGTATGTCGTCTGTTCCAGTACTACCATTAGACTTCAATGTCTTAATCGCTGAGTCTATATTTTGTATATTAAAGTCTATTTCGCCTAATTTGTGGTTACTTTTGCAGGTCATTTGGAAATTTTGGGTCAGGTGCACTCTGGTGTCATTGCAAAACCACTCATTGAGGAGTTCACTTATAACCTGTGGATCATTGTATATTATACCCCTACGTTCCAAGCTGCTTACAGTATTGTCTTTACTGCTTTTTAGACGTTTCTGCAATATCCTACAAAGTTCCTGAGTTTCGGAGTTACTCACAAGCGCTTTATTTTCTTCAAGTTGCGACATCATTTTGTGTTTATCTTCAAGCAGTTTAAGAGTTTCATGTATTTGGTTTAACGCATTAAATTCCTTAAATATATGGTACTTCCTTTTCGATTTCTTTAGTTTTAGTCGCGTTTTGCGGTCTATAAATGGAGTTGGTGTCTTTAGAGCAGATTTTAGGGAATGCGATTGTGTCTCTCGCTGAGCCAATTGTTTTGTAGAAAATCTCAAGTGATACTTCTAAGTTATTGTTGATGAAGTGTTCTTCCCAGTCAGAACTTCTCAACAGATCTGGTAGGAATTCCCAGTCGGCATTCTTATATTCCCTACATTGATAGTGCACCGGAGAATTTTTAGGTGTGTATTTAGTTGTTAGTCGGAGGGGTAGCGTGCAGTACAATATGTTGTGATTACTGTTATCAAGTCCATTTCCTACCTCTATCGAGATGGACTCTATCTCATGACAGAGGATTAAGTCAAGAGTATTTTTGTTTCTTGTAGGGAGGCGTACGCACTGCTTCCATCCGCCTGCGTACATAGCTTGTAGTAGCTCGTCATGGATTCTAGGTCCTGTACAGGTATCCCAGTTTACTCCAGGTAAGTTGAAATCGCCACAGACTACTTTGTAGTCTAAGTCCAGCGTAGCTACATGCTCTAGTATTTCTCCAATAGTTATATCAGTCATTTCAGGGCTGTTAGGGGGTCTGTATATACATCCCACGAGGATTTTATTTTCGTTTGTGTGGATGCTCATCCACTTAGTTTCAGGGAGTTTGTCAGTAGTTGGGTTATTGAAAGTATTGGAGCTAGTGGATTTAGAGGCATGTATTAAGCAGCCGCCTCCTCTTTTGTCAACTCTATCGTTCCTATAGATGTCGTAGTTGTCTATTACTAGCTTTGAGTCAGGTATATCAGTAGTAAGCCAGGTTTCATTCACCATTAATAGTGTTGACCGTTCTACGTACGCCAGGCAGCGAAGCGATGTTATCTTATTAAGAAGAGATGTAGCATTCAGGAGCATAATCGTTAGTAAACCAGAGTTGTTGGAGGAGAGGTTGACATGGTTACTTGTTACTATCCCTACGTTATGTTTGGAGGGGCTCTGAGGTAAGACAGAGTCAGTGTTTGTACTATTTCCTGGATGAATTGAGCAGCGAGTGGGGCTATTGTTTGCTGCATCCGAAAATAATCCTGTTGCATGTTTTGACTTTTAGCATCCATGGGTGGGCATCTGCGTTCATTTACTGGTGATATATAGTTTGCTTGACCTAGGTACCCTGTGTTAAGGCTACCTTGGTAGTTGTACCTCATGGGTCTTTCATAGTCGTATGCATATTGGCTCACATCACATGTGTGAGTGAAGTTATTGAGAGGGTCAAGTTTCGATCGATACTCATCATGTTGATGAGGTTTAACATAGATAGTGTGAGAGTTTGGACGAGAATATTCATTAATATGGTGCCTATATGAGTCCCGTTTAGTGCTCCATATATCCTGAGGACCCATTCTACGTTACATTCCCAAGTTATGTGCGTTGCTAGGCATATTACTCCTAGTTCGGGAAGGGGTATTCTTACTCACATGATGGATGACGTTTTTGGGAATATGCTTTGCATTGTCATTTTTTAGACTGACATGTTGCTTATTATACTTATTAAGAGGGAGGTAAGTCGAAGTCTAGGCTTTGTGGTCTTTCTTGCAGTTTCTTCTGCGGGACTCTCGAGCTTGCATCCAGATTGAGTGTGGTCTGCCAGTGGTTTCTGGCCAGCCATAATTTGTGCGTCAATATCAACCTCATGTATGTCAGCAGGTTTTCCAGATGTGCTCTCATGTACTTTAAGATTGCACCCAGTGACACTACTCTTACTGAGCTTCGAGTCGCTTTTACTTGCCGTTTTTTCCCCCAACACTATACACGTAACTTGCTGTGCTTCAGTGTCCGTCGACACTGTAGCACTAATACCAGGTGTATTTCTCAGTGTGGTCAACTTTGTATCGAAGGAGTTCTTGGTTGCTTGCCTTTGGTTGGGTGTTTTATCCGAGACTACTTTAATAGTTTTTAATTTAGTGGCAGTAGCCAGAAGATCTTTGGCCTTCTTAAATCGTTCAGCTATTATGTAGCTGTCGAACCTAAAGAGTATGGGACATGGATGCTTCAGGTCTTTTTTACTAGGGCGAATGCACTGACAAGGTGCACTCAGGAGATTTGCAGCCTTCAGCAATGAGTGCTGGACCGACTTTATGGGCTCGCTATCTGGTACATTATACACTTTAGCGTTTTGTTTCGAAGCCAGACTTTTAACAACTGCGCTGGATAGAAAGTCAATGGCGTTTTCTAATTTCTTCGCATTTTTTGAGTCAGTAGGCGTCATTCTAGAAGTCATATTGAAAAGCTTTAGGGTTGTAGGACCCTGCAGTTCCTTTTTCATAAGTGAGATAGTTTCGGGTATACATTCTAGTGAACTTAATTTCATTTTTATTTCATCTGTCTGTAGCTGCATCTCTTTAACTATGCATGTTAAGTAAGAGAGCTCTACCTTTTCACCTGTATTACAGGGGTCAGAGTTATGTTCGAGTCTTTTATGTTGGGTGAACTACTAATAATAAGGGGTGGTAATGTGTTATTAGACGAGCTGGTGCTATTTTCTAAATTACTGGTGTTCACACGAACACTTTTTAGAATTTCGGCCCATCGTTATTAAAGATCAATCAACAGTTAGCAATAAATGAATATAAACGAAAACACATCTTTTAGTTGCTGGGTGAACATTCGACGGCTACTGAAGGATGGGACAGACGAGGAGAGTAGAAAGTTTTCATTATCTCCCTGGTTAAATGTTGCGATCGAATCTTCGCAGGAGTATCACCCTTAAATTGTAGAACCAAACATATAATCTTTTTCTCCACAGTTGCCAGTTCATGTTTGCGAATATCGTAGCTTATGTCGTCTTTATTGCACTTATCTGGATATCCGTTCTCTCTTAGAATGTCTCGGATGACCTGAAGTTCTTTCTCTACATAGTCTTCGGAACAAATGAACGTCTCTCCAAATGCTAAGCACCTGATCCGATTACTCCTGTATTTCATCGGTACGAAGCTTAGGAAGTGTGTGTACTGAGCTTTGGTCTCTAGCTTTATAAATATAACCCTTTTGCTGGAACCATCCTCTCTTCTCGTACGTAGGACGTCGGGGAAGTGCAGAGAATCGTTGTATTTTCCTTGTTAGGTGAAGTGGACCAGTGAGTGAGCATTATTGAAGTTGCCCGAAATCAAATCACTAGTTAACCCTTCATCTTACAAAACAAAAGCGTCAACGATGTAATGACAACACATTTCCATTTTTGCCATTTCATATTTCAAAGGACTATTTTCTAATTTTACTAGAAATATGCTCGCGAATCTATTATGATTGACGCATGGCTTGTTCCTCCTGAATCCAGCCTGTTCCAGTCGAAGTTTCTCATCCAGGGCGTGTTTGATTCCCTCCAGGATGATGCCGCTTAGTATTTTACTTGGGATGGACAGGAGCCTAATGCCACGCCAGTTCTTGCATTGACTTAAGTCTCCTTTCCTTGGCAGTTTGAATAAGTAGCCTTCCTTCCAATCCTAAGGTACCTTGGCCTCTTTCCACACCTTTTCCAGTAGTGGTGTCATCAAGTTCGCTGATGTCCCGGGGTCCATCTTCACTGCTTATGTGGGGATTCCGTCTGGTCTTGCTGCTTTTCCAGTGTTTAGCATCTTTATTGCCTTCAGGATTTCTGTTCTCGTCGGAGGGTCGATGTCCACTGGTAGTTGTACTTCCCCTGTTCGTATTATTGGGCGCAGTATTAAATGATATTCTATTTCACAGGTTCTCATCATCTGCAAACCACCTGGAGTTACAATGGTTATAAATAATGACATTTCATACTTCAATGTATGAAAGGTAATAAAGAAAACATTATAAGATGAACGCTTCCGGAATATAAGTATTACAAATTTAGGTTTAGGTAACTTAAAGTAACTTATTTATAACCATTGTAATTTCAGGTAGTTTGCAGTTGATGATAACCTGTGGACTGGAATAATATCATTTTACGTTGCAAACCTGGTCTTTCTTCCTCTGTCGAAAATACTATTTATTTTGACACCCTATAACTAATCTGTTATTCTACGTAAAAAATGTATTCGCTGCATAACTGGCCATTATTGCAACGACAACAAATTATTGTAAGAACCTGAAGAGAAATTGTTGAAAAGAATATTCTTCGTCTTGATTGACTTTTAATTCGTGATGCGGGAATATTTCAACCTATTTAGTAGTGGCTGATAATAATTTTATTTCCCAAACAAAATCAAATCTTTGTTTCTGGCTATGACATGTGCACAAAGTCACTGATCGTTAATGAAACTTGCACCAAGTCCTACTAAAAATTATAACAAGCAATGAATTTGTTGCTGTTCTGGGCACCAAATACACATAGATAGAAGTTTATTTTAAGTGCATTATCATAGAATAAACTACAGGTTTGTAGATCATGTCAAAACGTCGTGGTGTCGAATGCGTCTTTCTTGTCAACTTTGCCTGGATTTGACGGGAGGCAAATAGCAGTGTCAGATGACTGAAACTGTAAAAATGACATGAATACTGAAAAAATTGCAAGTATTAGTAGCCTGTAAGGCAAAAATACCATTCAAGCACTTCTGTCCTGGATTTGGTAGATGAAAAGTCGAATTAATCCGCAATAGCTTGTTGGTACAAAGTTATTAGTGGATGTTAGTCACTACTTGGGTAAAGTATTCATCAGATTTCTTGATGGTAATTATTTCAATCTTCGGGTGTGCAGGCAACATACTGAATGCTGGCAGTTTGTGTGGTCCCAGCACTCTATTCAAGTAATGCTAGCGTAGGCGATAGCACGACTGTTTCATCCTCTATGTCTATGGACTCCAAAAAAGAAGGCAGACGAATAATGCAAGGGAAGTAAACAAGTGGATAGTTATTACTAAAAGGTCAAAATTATCAACATTTATTGAAAATTAGCAAAAGCAACCCTCACAGCCGCGACATTGGTCAACTTTTACCTAGACTTTGATTTTTAGTGCTGAAATATTTTCTTTTGCACTAGCGAATAGTTTAAACGTGTAATATTAATTAAGAAATGCCAGGCTCTGGCCATTAGATATAATCAGTGGGGCTCCTATATAGCCAGAATGCGAAACGTATGTAAAAAGTTTAGCGATGTACATGCTGCTGTTCTTATGTATATAATTAGGTGAAAGTTTGTGCTGTAACGAAGTGTCAGTGCTTTTTTGGCTGTTGTCTAACTTAGCTAGAGTGAGCCTCCAGCCAATCGATCACATGGAAATATCCCCAACATCGAGTAGACACACAGAATTCAGAATTAACTAAAACAGCCACTATGAAAATAACAACTTTATTATCCACAATAGGATGCATGTATCGTTTACCTATCAATAGAAATTTGAAGCACAAATCAGTAATCAGTATCCGACTGACTGCATCATTCCTGACTACGTTAACAACAGCAGTTTGTGCACCATAACTTTTTGAAACAGCGAATTTGTGCCATATTATTGCTTCGAAAATTGTTTGTCCATAACTCCTTATCGGGTGCATAGGAAGCTATTAATCCCTTGGTAAAACTCAGTGGGACATAGTAGACTCACAAATAATTAGGAAAGTATAGTCCCTACTCACTTTCGACCCGCACATCCTAATAACTAGTCACCTACTGAGTGCGCTGTTCCACACCACACCATGGTCCAACTTCGTGTATTTTGGCCACATTAGGTCAGGGACATTTTTAGTAGATTAGGATATATGGATATATTTGTAAAACTTGGGCACTATGGTAGTAAGTAATTCTATATTAGTTTGTTTATTAGATGTTTCACTATATAATGCATCTAATAAACAAACTAATATAGAATACATGGACGCATATATAAGACTAGCAAGTTTTCCCCACAATTCAGAGTTTGTGTTACTTTACATTAACTAGCAATACGAAGTGCTATAAAGCATCTACATCAGCAGTAACAAAAGTTAGGTCATGAGTGACAAAATTATTCAGTGGAGTGTGTTTGGAAAATCAACGTTTGCGACTGAAAATCGGCAGCTGACCTGCTTGCCAGAAGCAGAACAAAAGTGGAATTCAGTCTACTCCTTTTTCTTGGTACTGGTTGGGTGACAATTAATTCTTTACTTTTATCAAGTAGAAATCTACTTATGAATTGTGAAGTGGACCTCCATAATGATCTGTTGTTGACCTATTATTAAATCTTCAACATGCAAGTTTTCTTTTGATATCCTTTGCATTAATAAATTATATTCTGAGTTCTGGAGGGCTGTCTTCTGATATCGGAGAAAATTCCTGATTGTGTCATTGGTAACTGTCAAACTGTATGCTGCAGTGCGTTGGTGGCACAGCGGTTAGGACGCTCGCCGATTATGCACGTGATCTGGGGTCCGATCCCCGGCAAATTCCCACCTGATATCAACGGTTGGCCTGCTAAATTTGGCCTACCGATATCATATGCTGAAAATTCCATAGTATTTGTGTGGAATCAAGCTATAACAAAGAATAATTATCCACCACTTTCTAGTGTTTGGTACACAAGAATGCTTAGATCAACGACAAAATTGGAATGGTGTTAAGTGAAACCTCTCCAAAGACGGTCAGAATTATGGAATGAGACAACCGGTGTATATAGCAGAAACTAGTAGCTAAATGTGATCCTCTCGCTCCTCTCAGAAATAAGGAAAAATGAATGTGCAGCATATCAATCAATATCTTTACCAGCATTTTACATTCCCTAAGACTAGTTTTGGTGCAATTGTTTACAAAGGTCGGTGAATGCGTTATATGTTACAGGCGAAACAGGGAATCGTAAAAAGGTGATTATGTTTTATTTCTAGAGGCCATATCAATTTTTAGTCCAGCAGAGTGCAGCCGTACCCATCTTTATTATATTCCTGGTATATCGGGGTGTCCACGCTAAAACAGGTCTTTTAACCACAGTATCCGACACTGTTGATGGCACACTAACAAGTGATCCTAATAAAATATTCCCCATATTGATTATGGAATCGACAGAAGTGTCCAACTGGACACTCTTCAATGTATAATTTTGCTAAATTATATAGCCTGTGCATGTCACATGATTTCTTGAATCACGCAATGAGACAGCCGTATTCCAAGGAAGAACGTTTCTACTTGTCTTTCGTTGAAAATAGTTTGGCGACACAACCCAGATTAGGTTGAAGCTTCAGATTAAACGTCAACGTGGTTCTGATGTACTTATATGGTTATAAGTGTATTTATAAGGTTATAATTGCCCTTTAGAAATCTTTCGGCCAAAGGAACTTACCTGTGATTTACCTAGTAGGTTGTATCACACTGTAACAAAGACATTTAGTCCTCTTTAGTCTTAACTTGGTAACAGGTTAGTTAAAATCATATCCTAAGTCAACTGTATGATTAATCAAATATCCAGTATTCTTTTTAGGAAATGGTATGAACAGTATGAAGTTATTCAAGTGCGCTTCTCAGAAGTGATATAACGGTTCTTGTAAAGTTAATCTGAGCCTAAAGCAAGCACAAACCCTTCTGGATAACTGCTTAAGAACAATTACGCTTCGATATCGTTTGAATAGATTGTTAGGATTGATGGCCGCGCACTTTTCGAAGGTTTTAATGGCCACAAGGTAGCTGCTAGCGTGTTCTGACAACTCGGACTAATGTGTCCATTATTTCACCAATAATTATCTTTTTAATTTTTAGTGATAACCGTTATTCTGTTTTCGTTGGCAACTTGCCACCGAATACTATTCAGGGACATTTCGACACTATATTTTCAGGTTGTAATGTAAGCCTCCCTCACATAATGTAGTAATTATGTAGATAGCTAGTGTAAGACTGGTAAGAGATAAACAGACAGATGAGTTTAAGAGATATGCTTATGTTGACTTCAAAGATGAAGAGTCTCTGAGAAATGCCTTATCTATGGATGGTGCGGTAAGTCATCATTTATGCTCCAAGATTGTTGTGTAGACTCTTGAAAATCATTGTCTCAGGGTAAATCTGGCGCACGAAAAACCTGGACGTGGTAAGTTTTATGTTGGTGAGAATGTGGACTTTTTATGCTCATCTGGATTTTACTCATATGAAGTATCTCATACATGTCGGCACTTCAACCTCTGTATTATCTTTTGCCTTCGTCACAGTTTGAAAAACTCCTATGTCTACTAGGTAGAAACAATAGTCTACTCCAAAGTCCTGATGCTGTCTTGTCAAGCTTCTAGTTGATCCGAGTCGGCTGTTATAGTTTAGCCAAAACTCCCAGCCGTACCGAAAAGGATGCATATTTTACTTATCCTAGATGCCAATTGCATTTTTTCGGATGCTTTGACATTATGCGTAACGTATGTATGTTGTTTGTAAGTAATTTGTCCATATAATGAGACTGCAACCTTATGTTTCTTAGCAACTGTTGAGTAAGACTAAGTGTGCCATTGGCCTTCATTCGAAATAATTTCTGAGTAAATGTTTCAGTCTTAGGGGTTATCACTGACGATTTTGATTTAGTGTGATGCAAAAATTTGCGACAGCGATGGCCAGGCTGTGATGTACTGATAGTGCTATTGATAAGCTACATTTTTCCAGGCCTTTTTAGACGTAATTCACCAATGTACCCAATAAATTAGTTCTCTACTTAAACTGTAGGTACTGACGGCAAAACGAATTAAAGGATTAGTTATTTGGAGATGTGTTCTTGTTTTCGGAATTTTTTTTTATGAGTAAACAGGACAGGATTACTCAGGGAAGAATTAGCACTTATCTAACGAATATGTCTGTATTACAAACTCAAAGGATGTGCGTGTTAGCAGCACAACAGAAAGGCGCAAGACTTCATAACCAGTCCGAATGTATACACGTTGAAACAAAGTCCTAGAACATTAGAAATTGCACTATATACTAACCACTTGTATCCGCTTCCAACATCGTAGTAGTGACATTTCAGTCATATTGCAGTAAGCGGAGGGAATATCATTTTTGTTTTTGGAATTAAGCGACATTTTATCTGTCCCCGCTAACGTTATCAATGTAGGGAATATAAATGTTTGCAAATGAGCTCACAGACTGCAGTGATCATTGTTTTGGGAAACATTAAGAAATCTTCTTCGTTCTTGTTATTGAACTGGCGTTTAGAGCGTAAGTGCCAAGGTTTGTAATTTCACTCAGTGTTTGGTATGATTTCAAATGAGCGTATATTTCTGGATTTCTTCAAGATTTTATTTACGTATGCATTTCATCACTACTAAGAAGTTCTATTTGGATTTTTTATCGGTTAACCTTTGAAGGTGGAGGCCAAGGCCATGGGGGTCAGTTTGGCATGAACAATGGTTATGGACGGGGCGGCTTTGGGAACCAGCCACGGGGTAGACCCAGCATGGGTGGTGGTAGAACAGGTAGTAGAACTAGCACTTTTGACCTAAAGTTATTGTCTCATTATGCTTTGGGTTTTTCTTTGTTTACAATAAACTTGTGTAATCATAGCAGATATTCATTTTCAAATGTTCCCTAGAGGCGAATAGTTATGATACTATAAAACTGAAAAGGTTTCCCAGAATCTTCAAAATGGTTCCCATCATGAAGACCTATCGAAGTTTAAGTGTCTTTTCACAAAGCATACTGTTCAAAGCTTTATGAAGATGTTTCCGCATCAAATAACAAATATTATAACAGAAGGTTTAGCGACTGTAGTTGCTTTGTAATCCGATCCTGTTTAGTCCCACAAATCTTATATAGATTATCAAGATTGATATTTGGCGTGTGAATGGACCATTTGATTTCCACTGACTATTAGCGTATTTTAATGACTATCTCATGTCCAAGTGCTTGTTGGATTGCCATAAGAAGTCGGATAAAAAGAATAAAAAACAAAGTATGCATTGCGAAATTAAAGACATTACTTAAATATTTGTTACGTGCAGTCTTACTGAAATACTGCCACAATAAGATATCTTGGATGTAATTTTAATACAAAAGAGTATTAGTTGACTAAATCAGAGTGATCTTTTCGGATCATCCACATTCGTTATGGATAAGATTTTATTTTGATAAAATCACAGTGTTATACAGTAATATTAACTGATGACGTTTTGAGCACAAACTATTGCTCGTAATCATATCAAGTTACTCACAACTTTTTCCCTTCATTTATATACATGTGTGGAATTGACTAGATATGTGAATAAAAATCAATATGGGATAACGTACATTCAGAAATAATAATATGAGTGTTATTGATAAATTACAATCAGATGGGAAATAAGACGAATCTTTTTATAGTCATAATAAGTAACTTGTTAGAATGTTGTGATGTGCTTGAATTGAAATAGAATTTTGAGATTATTTATTATCCTCTTCTGATTTGACAGGTGGTAATAATATCTTCCATATTTCTGATATTTGCATTGAGTCATTTCTGTTGCATGTGTTGGGTGTAGACTCAATGAACCAGGATTCAGTAATCAATCTCTCTCTCCACCTACATAGATTACTCCTTAGAATTTTAACCCTCTCGCATCCTATTGTGTGGTTGTATGTTATTGCATGTAGTGCGATTGCTGAGCTTTTTTCTAAATTACTCATCTTCTTGGGGTCAACCATTCTTACCTTAGCTAAATTCTTGTGTCCCGACAATCTGACTACCCCCGACCTACTAGATTGACCTATGTAGTTGACCTCACAGTCATTGCAGAGTATTTTGTAAATTATATTATTTTGTCTAATTGGGTCAACCGACAGGGACCCTTAACCTACAGGGCTTGTTGATATAAGTATAAAACTTGGGCACTGTGGTAGAGTATAATTCCATAATGGATAGGATTTTATTTTGATAAATCACACAGTGTAGTAGTTATATTAACTGATGACGTTTCGAGCACAAACTATTGCTCATAATCATATCAAGTTGATATGATTATGAGCAATCCTATCCATTATGGAACTACAGGGTTGTCCCTGAGTGAGTTTGTAGATTGAAATGCCACTCTAATTCCTGCCTTATTAAGAATCCTACGTAGGGTCTCAGATGTCCCCTCCTTATATGGTAAAACTGTAGATGCCTTATATATATCTTATATATGTTATCATTATTAGTTTCACCATTATTTTTATTTTGCTTTTGATATTTTCTGATCTTCCTAATGAATAATAATAAATAATCTCAAAATTCTATTTCAATTCAAGCACATCACAACATTCTAACAAGTTACTTATTATGACTATAAAAAGATTCGTCTTATTTCCCATCTGATTGTAATTTATCAATAACACTCATATTATTATTTCTGAATGTACGTTATCCCATATTGATTTTTATTCACATATCTAGTCAATTCCACACATGTATATAAATGAAGGGAAAAAGTTGTGAGTAACTTGATATGATTACGAGCAATAGTTTGTGCTCAAAACGTCATCAGTTAATATTACTGTATAACACTGTGTGATTTTATCAAAATAAAATCTTATCCATAATGGAGTTATACTCTAACACAGTGCCCAAGTTTTATACTTATATCATGTACGTTCATCTCTTGTAATATTTAATATCAACCTCTAATCCTTCTAACGATTTCAGATATTTGTGAAAGAAAAATCATCCTTATAAAAAATAGGGATCAATATAAATGAAGTTCAATAATTTAGCTAATTGATGATGTGGAAGTTTCATATGTACATTCCTAATAACACTATAAGTTCCTGTACTTGATTAGTGTTTTGTGGACTTCATTTTTTGTACCGTGTGAAAGTTAAGTAATTTGAACTGTTGCACATTTTGCATAGTTTATTCTAGTTCATGAGTAAGTATAAAAGTAAAAGCAAGCATTTGAGCAGAATAAAATATATTTCTATTTGTAAACAAAAGTATTTGAAAATTGCATTATGACTCGAATGAAATACTACAGGTTGTACATAGCTGAAGGGGGAACACGACATCAAATAGTCTCATGTTGTTCTGCTCCAGTGTGTGTTCTTTCCCTTTCTGAATTTATACAGAGTAATTGGTGTACGATTTATTTTTAAAAAGTCTCTCCTCTATTTTGCTGCAAGGAGAAGGTTTTGGTCGACCAGGTCGAGGTGGATTTGGAGGCCGCAGGGGATTCGGAAGTCAAAGACAAAGTTATCATCCGCCTGGACTTTCACGTGAACAACCACAAGAATCAAATCAAACAAATCCGCAGTTAAGATGTGGCGAAATAAGTGGTGATATTTCAAACGCAGAACGACCGCGACTAAATCTTAAACCTAGAACTGCTCCCGTAAACACAAATGATAATAGGCAGTTATCAGAACGCGCCCGCGCAATATTCGGTACTGGACGTCCCAGAGAAGCTAGTCCGCTCCGTGCACAAGGCAGTAGCAAAGGGTAATTGTACTCTGAGTTCGAGTTCCTTGGTTCGTAATTCATAATTGGGTCCTAATTGTCACTTTCACATGTTCATTTTGCATAGTTTCTATTATCACTTTTCGTTAGAAGACCAGGTTTAGGACAATTAAGCGTCTGTGTTGATAACTAATGCATCAAGATATTTGATTTCCGACAGTAAACATGAGAAACTGCATAGCAAGAAATGTATGGGCGTGCTGCGCTTGTTACTATTTAAAACGAACTTGGTATAAATGCACTACACAAATGACAACAAGCAAATGAAGTGGTTAATCAACAACAATGAGGAAAAGTGCACATACTTACTGAGAGTATTCAGAAGAGCATCGGTGCTTCACATTATTTTCAGAGAGATAGGAAGGAAGGAATCTCAGCGCGCTACCTATTGATTTCAGTTTTCAAACAAGTATGATAAGAACTCAAGCCGTTGAGTCTCGTGATCTCTTGAACACTCATTTTGGGATTAATGATGTACCGAACGTGACTATCCTTTATCATTTATCGGGAGATGATTCTAAGTATGTCCAAACTCATTGTCGGACCTTAGAATTGCATTTACAGTGATGTAACTCGGTGTAAGCAATCCGACTAGTTCAAATAGCTCCATGATCGTAGTATGTGCTCGTTCAGTATCTGGGTATTTCTCTAGGAAGCTTATCTACACCACACACATCCTTTGGAGCTGTATTCAGCATGTTGGTGGTGGTAGTGGTTAGGTTGGAGAGATATACCATGATCGGTTATTTATGTGTGCCCACTCTTGAATGGGAGGGGACACCAGACAGCACCGTAATGATAGCTGCAGAATACTGCAGACGGTCCCTGCTGGGAGAGAGGGAATAAAATTTGGGCCGAATTGGAAATTAATCCTTTGTTGTGTTGTTTGAAAGTATTATATCAGCGTTTAAGTATACAGGTGTTTTTACACTGAAATGGTTGTCTGAATTTCATTTTGCATATACATCATAAACTAGTAAACATTTAAATAGGTAAAACTTAGCAAGTCTCTAAAACGCACCTACGTCAACCGCTCAGTGAGTTTCTTTACTTTTGTGTGATTTTCTGCCTGAAAAATTGAACTATCGTGCAAAGTTCTACGTCGATAAGTCAGTTTCAGTTGTACAAGTCGATTTTCGTATTACTAATTTTCCTTTTGTTTAATGTATTTATGTATAGACCTGACTCAGAAGAAAATGTCACCAGTTCTGGTTAACGCGAGAAAGTCAGTTTGGCCAATGTGGGAACCGTTTACACCGAGATCTAACTCTTTTGTGTTACTTGTTAATTCATTCCCTCTCCTCCCCCACCACCCCGAACATTTCGGTACCAATGGTACTGTTTTTATAAAAGGCATCTGCAACTTTTCATTATACTTTATCCATATATATTTTTCTTTTTCACCAGTAACAATGTGTATGTGTACAGGTTGGTCAATTTTCATCTGCATTCGTTTTGATTTCAAAGTATACTGCTTCTTTTTCTGTTTTGGTCTGCTATGTCACTGTCGTTATTGTACTGTTTATGGGACCTCTTCATATTTCTCATCCTTAATTTTATCATCACTAAGCATAGTTTTCTTTTGTACATGGTTGTTTCTCTTTCTAGACAACAAAGATATACTTCTTATTCAGTCTTCCATTTTTCCCGGTATATATATACGCGTAGGTATTTGTAAAAATAGTATTTCTGCTTTCAAAAGTTAGTAAAAATAAAATGTAATGTAATAATCTCTATTTTATTACACAAATATGAGGAATTATATGACTTATGCTCTACTCCATTTCACTACAACACCCTTAAAATACCCGGTTTTTTTATAGATTATTCGGTGTAAATGGGTAGACGTTTCATCTGTGACTATTGTGATAAGTCATTTCCAGACAGTTCATTTAATCGAAGAAACCATCTTAAAGGTGTTCAGCATCAGCAGGCACGAAAAGTACACTATGATAAATTTCTCGGTATTGTGGAAATTATTTTCATATACTGAGGTATGATTTTATCTTTTAGATCCCAAAGAAAGGCTGGATATAGAAAAAGGCAAAAAACCATGTATTTCTTTCCGTAATTCAGGTGCGTCTGTTGTTAACTAAACTTTACAATGTATGTATTCATGTTCAGGTTCTTGCAGTTACGGTGCTTTGTGCAGGTATTCTCATCTCACTGTAGAAGAAATACAGATTTTGGAGAAAAAAGCTAGTGAGATCACATTTGTTAACTAATTAATCCAGACGATCAGTTTATTGCTTCATCTTACACCAGCCATCTAAGTTCAGAAGGTAATATTGATAATCAAATACGATTACTGGAAGCGAAAATACTAACTAGGCGTAGTCACCTCTGGGCTTCTGAGAAGACAGAAATGTTCCGTATTCCCGAAGGTATACAAATGGTCAGTTTGCCACCGTCACTGTTATTCAAACCAAATAATCAGTACAAGTGATTTAATCTCCTCCAAAATTCAATAGTCACAATATCGTGTCAATGCATCGAAATGTTCTGACGTTTGTGACCTATTCAAGGGAAATAATGTCTTTGAAATTCTTGACCACAAATATAATTTGTTATCTGCTGATTTGTGAATAAATTAACATATTTTGTAAAAGTTCTGACCTAATATCGCACACTGCATGTTATTTGTTTTAAAACAGTTCATATTGCTAAATAATGCAATTAGACATTGAGTATGAAAAAAGATTTTCGATTTCTTAGGAACAATAATGTATTGGATGAATTCGTTGATCATTATATCATGCGTGCAAATTCATGGATAATTCTGGGCAGGACGTGAATTTCTGCATGCTTGTTGACTTCCATCTGGTTTCATTGGAATCGTGAGTTCACGCTGAAAACAATTTAATCTACCGTGTTGGCAGCAATATTATAATTAATTGAATGATGATTTTTAGCCATTTACTACCACTAACACATTCGTGTAACAAACTGGTTTTGGCGCAAGCTGTAGTAATAGTGGCTTTCTTTGGCTTATTAGCAATCAGTCAGCTGTTGTTTAGAATTCTACTGAAGTCGAGGTTCTCATTTAACAACTGGAAACTAGTTCAAATAGCTATATATATATATATATATATATATATATATATATATATATATATATATATATATATATATATGTATACATATATATATATATATATATATATATACATATATATATATATATATATATATATAGCAAAAGATGATTACGTACATATTAATAAGTCCGTTGATAAAAAAACTATTTGAGTTGATTCGTATTCAGTGCTTGAAAAGCAGGTCATCATGATAATATTTAATTTGACATAATTCAGTCCAATAATATAGGATATTTTATCAGCTTGAAGTTATGTATGGAATATACTATTTAGATGCATTAGTGGTTCTATGCCACTTATATCAATTAACAGTAAAATACTAACCAGCTTATATTAACTTAATAGTTAACACAACCATTTATGTATATCCAACCAAAATAGCATTTATCAATAGTCTTCCTGTTCATATTCACTCAACAAATTTATATATAAAAGGAATGAAGACAGAAAAGTGATTTTATAAGCTTCACACATAAAAAACAACACTGAAATAGAATTAAATATAAAAACAATTCTTGAGACTCAAGCTCATAATAGCTGCATATACTGTAGGTAAACAAGAAGTCAACTCCACCACCATTTAGAATAAATTGAATAAGGAAAATGAAATAGGAAATACTTCCACTCAGCGACTTCATTTGCGAGGTGTACAGTCGATTTATATTACGTAAAAATGTCAACAGGTGGAGCTAGAATTGTTCAGTTGATAAATATATGACAGAAATTCTCAACATGATGTTTAAGGGCGTGTGGTAGAGTTGAAGCGGATGAATTACAAAACTATTAAGAAAGAATTGCTGTTAAGAGGCTTAAATTGGGTTAAATGTTATTAAAGTAATATAGTGTTATATTGATGGTAACAGTAGTGGAAGTGGAGATAAAGTTAGGAAGGATGGGATCAATCGGGAAGGACATTACTATGACTAGGGCGAAGGACTTCAACAAAACGTTTTTGAATGCATAGGTAAGGTTACTGTTCATGCATTATCTATACATACGAAACGAAAAAGTGAACTTTTGGATAAAGCAAGTATGACAAATGTTCCAGGATAATCTGAGCTCTTGCTTCTATTATTTCGTAGATTCTCCTCAACTGGTTACAACCTGAACAATACCAAAATTATAAATTTAATTAAAGATCTGAGCTTACCTTTTTACAATGATAAGGAGTAATTGATTGGAACTAAGAGTAACACTGGTCAGTAATGATGTATGTTGTTGTTGAACTTCTTCAACAAGAAGATTTTTCTTCGCTGCAACTGTCTTTTTAAATAATTTTATTTTCAGTGTAGATTTCGTCACGAATTAAAAGCATTTAGAGAATTATCAACAGTGGAAGGACAGCTGTTTTGTCCTGGCCTTTTATTCTTCATAAATGCACACCAATGATTTGAACCTAGAACCTTCTGGTTACAAGGGTGGCCTGTTAACCATTCAACCATTAGGTAAGGATTTAATGACCCATGAATTCTAAGTTGGTGAAATACTGCCAGCGCCAACCAAAACTGTTGATAAGTATATGCTTCACTTTGACATAGTGGATCCCACTAGCCACGACTTTTCAATAAAACTTCAGGATATCCACTAATGAGCTGTAGGGTTGATATTCAAATTGGTCACTGAATTCCAACCCATTGGCTGAATGGTGAACGAACTGGCCTCGTAACCTAATGGCCCACATTTCAATCTCTGGGTGGAGTGTGCTACGAACAAGATTTGTAAGTAGTATGCAGATGCAGATATAAATATGTACATCATTTTCAGGAATGTCAAATAGTGGAGAGATGGATCTAATGAACGATGTTTGTGAAACATGAATTGAAGACAAAGTAGCACAATACCGAAGATAAGTGCGAATTGCAATTCTAAAATATTGTAAACGTATTTTGCCTGCATCTGTGTATTGAGGTGCCAGTAAATAATTCGTTACCGAATTCTCTTGGGTTCTGCCGATACACCAGGTGGGTCATGGGTGCGGACCGCTGAAAAGTTTCGAACTAGGAGGGAACGAGTGTCCATCGCCCCTTGGCTATCAATGATTCTCTAACTGTTGTTTCATGAAGAAATAATCCAATTACGTACAAAACCTAAAATCTGAAACTATTTATTGTGTAAAAACATACATCTGAACTAAGGAGAAACATTAAATTGACTGAAAAGACTTATTTGACTGGGGAAAGTTAAACGATAGCAGTCCATGGAATGCGAAAGCACGAACGATCCTTGGTTGACCAATCAGAAAAACTAGTGGTTTCTTTTTACTTAAAAATGATGTATATTTACAAGAGAAATACAAAGAAAAACACATTAAACAAGATATTTTTCCCTGACTTGATCCTAGAATATCTCCCAATGGGGAGTGTCAGTTTTTAAGTTAAACCAGTTCCTATACACCTATTATTAATATTATTGTTCCCTTGGGTTCCTAGTGGAACATAGGGCTTCAACTGCACGTCTCCACTTGCTTCTGTCTTGTGCTGTACTTTTCACTTGCATCCATGTTAATCCATACTGTTTCAGTTCCTCTTCACACGATCTCCTCCATGTCACTTTTGGACGTCCCACTCGTCGCTTCCCTTTCGGGTTCCACTCGAGGGCCTGACGCGCCATGTCACCCAACGGCCTCCTCAGCGAGTGTCCAATCCATCTCCACTTTCTCCTGCATATTTGTTGAGCGATTGGTTCCTGTTTTGTTTGTTCCCATAGCTTCTTGTTTGTGATTCTTTCCGGCCATCTAATCTTCAGTATAGAACGAAGACAGCTGTTGATAAAGGTGTGCAACAGGCTGTTGGAAATATTCTTTGTGACCCGCCAAGTTTCTGATCCGTATAGAAGAACTGACTGACTTGATGTTTGTATTGAAAATCCGAATTTTGTTGTTGATGCAGGCTGAGTGACGAAGATTTCCAGATTGGTTTTAAGTTGATGAATGTGTTTCTCGCCTTCCCGATTCTCGATTTGACATCCTCGTCCGTTCCTCCTGTAGTTGAGCCAATGCTGCCTAGATAAGTGAATGAAGTAACCTCTTTCAGATCCATCCCGTTGATGGTGATTGCCGCTGGATGTTGCTGCTGTTGTTGTTGTTGGTTGTTTATTTTCATAACCTCCGTCTTGTATATGTTCACCTGGAGTCCTGTCTTTGCTGCTTCTTCGACCAGTTTGTCGGTTTTCGCTTGTAAGTCTTCGATTTTGTGTGCCAGGTCTTCTAGGTTCTTCACGTCGGTCCAGGATATCCCTGTCTTCTCGTTTCCCACTGTCTGACGCATAATCCAGTCCACCACAATTAGGAATATCATTGGTGATAATAAGCATCCTTGTCTGACTCCTGTGTTTACTCCAAACGCTTAGCTGAGTTTTCCGTTGTGGATCACTTGACATGTGCTGTTGTCGTACAGCTGTTGAATAAGGTTGATGAATATTTCGGGTACGCCGTAGTACTCGAGTAGTTTCCAAATTACTTCGCGGTCAACGCTGTCGAAGGCCTTCTCAAAGTCTATGAAGTTGAGGTAGAGGTTTGATTGCCATTCCATGCTTTGTTCGATGATGATGCGTAGAGTTGCAGTTTGGTCAGAACATGATTTGCCTTTCCTGAATCCAGCTTGTTCTGGTCGGAGTTGTGTATCCAGTGCGTCCTTTATTCTCTCCAGGATGATGCGACTCAGAATTTTACTTGGCGTCGACGGGAGCATGATTCCTCGCCAGTTCTTGCAGAGTCCTAAGTCGCCCTTCTTTGGTAGTTTCACGAAGTATCCTTTCTTCCAGTCAGTAGGCACCTTTCCCTCTTTCCAGATCTTTTGCAATAATGGAGTCAGCATATCTGCTGTCGTCTGCGGGTCCGCTTTCAGTGCTTCAGGGGGTATTCCATCTGGTCCAGCTGCTTTTCCAGCTTTCAGAAGCTTGATTGCATTCAGGACTTCAGCTTTCGTTGGAGGATCGGTGTCAACTTGCAGTTGTGTACGCGCTGTTGTTGGTATTTTTGGACGGGTTGTAGGTGGTGGTCGGTTCAAGATTCCTTTGAAGTGGTCCGCCCATTGTTTAATCTGTCTTTCTTCTTTGGTTATTGGGTTCCCTTGGCTGTCTTTTATAGGTTTCACTTGTGTTGATCTTTTCCCGGATAGAGACTTGGTTATCTGATATAGTGTCCTCAGGTCCCTTTTCCATGCTGCCTTCTCAGCTTCACTAGCCAGGTTGTCGTAGAACTGTCTTTCGTCCGTCCTGGCACTCTTCTTCACTTCTTTGTCCAGTGCTGTGTAATTTAAGCTCAGCGTCTCTTTCTCTTGTCCATCTTTGCATTGAATCATTTTTTCTTTCACCATTCTCCTCTCCTCTATTAGCTTCCAAGTGTCTGTTGAGAGCCATTCCTTGTCTTGTTTCTTCTTTCTTCCTAAAACCGTTGAACACGTTTCGTTGAAAATTACCTTCAGAGAGTTCTAATGGTCTTCCACGGATGATTCCTCAGTGGTGCCAGGTAGTGTTTCTTGCTTTGCTCTGACAGTTGCAGTGAAAATGTCTCTTGTGGTTGTGTCCTTCAGTTTTTGCGTGTTGAACTTGCATTGTGGCCTATTTCCAGGTATCCTCGAGGCTTTTAGCTTCACCTTGAATGTCCCTTGTACTAGATAGTGGTCTGAACCCACATCTGCTCCTCTCCTCGACCTTGTGTCCAGTAGGCTCCGTCTCCACTTCCTTGAGATTGAAATGAAGTCTATCTGGTTTTTGGTGTGTCCATCTGGTGAAATCCATGTTGCCTTGAGTATATCCCTGTGTTTGAACACACTGCCACCAATCACCAAATCATTGAAGGCGCAGAAGTCTGAGAAGAGTTCACCATTTTCGTTCATTTCACCGAGGGCCTCACGACTCGTGGTGAGTTCTCTTCCTGTATTGTCTCCTCCCAGTTTCGCATTCATGTCACCCATCAGGATTTTGATATCGCTCTTTGGCACGTTGTCCATTACTGTTTGTAGTTGACTGTAGAAATCCTCCTTCTTCTCTTGTTCTGAGACGTTTGTAGGCGCGTAGCATTGGATGATTGTAACCTTTTTTCCTTTTGATTTGAACCTGGCTGTCATTATCCTGGAGGAGATTGGTTCCCACTGCATGAGAGCTTTAGCCGCTATTGGTGACATCATGATGGCTACTCCCTCGGTGTGCTCATGATCGTCCTCTGGGTGACCGGAGAAGATTATTGTCTCTCCAGTTGGTAGTTGGCACCTTCCGCATCCGTTCCATCTGCTCTCGCAGATTCCCAACACTTCCATTTTATATCTCTTCATTTCTGCGGCTATCTGAGCAGCCTTTCCAGTTTCGTACATTGTACGAATATTCCACGTCCCCATCCTTATTTTTGCTTTCATCGAAAGAAGGCACATCGGCTGACTGGCTTCCCGAAGGCTTTCACCAGCCTGCGTCATTTTACTTCTCCGATTCCAGCGAAAAATAAGGTTATTGTTTGTATTTTTAGAATTTTCAATATATTTGTGCGTTGAAGTTTTTGTAGCAATTTGGTTAAGTTTTGAGGGTGGAGTTGCTAGCACCACGCCCCAACCCTCCCTCTTTATCCGGGCTTGGGACCGGCTAGAATACTAGTGATCTAGTAATCTAGGCGAGGTTCCTATACACGTACTCATCAAATACTTTTTGTGATCCGTTTGTCGCTCTTATCCTGTTTTTCAGTCTTCCCCAGAAGCCCTCGATTGAACTAGTGTGGGCTACAGTAAGGGGGTTGACAAAATCACCAGAATGATTTACTCGGTAACAAATGCGACCCAAATCTGGTAGGTGATTGTATCCTGCCCCTTCGTCTGTATAAATAGGATTGGCTAACCCTTGTTTAATAGGTAGAAGAGTGTCGGCACTGCGATTGGGATTTACCTCCACAATTCTCTTCTGAAGCTTTGTATCGTAAATTCCCAAAACCCAAACATTATTAACCCTAGGAAGACTAAGGTTATATTTCTTCTTTATCAAAACGGTTTCATCGATGTGAAGAATAATACTAACTCCTCCCAACAGCCGCATGATTGTATTCATCTTCCAGGACGCTATATCTCTGCCACGGTAGGACCATTGTATGGTAGATACTAATGAATTTTATGTCTGTACAGCCGTTGATCTCACCCCAGTCTTTAATATCCAATAATGGCAGGTAAAGAGTATATTCGTCAGCTGCAGTATCGATTTAGAAAAGAATGCAGTGAGTGCGTAAATTATCATTACAAATACTAATTCGTTTCCTACACTGTGTACACCTGAATACATGTCCACCACCTGCTTCTAAAAACTACCGGGTGTACACAGTAGCACCACAAGGACATTCACGGTTACGCGGCATTAACCCATTATCTGAACAGTAGTTAAAAACAAATCCTGGTGAAATTTGCACCTCAACTAGTAAATAGCATCCATAATATCGTTGTAACAGTGGTAAGTCCAATTATCCAACGAGTAGTAGACGTTCCAAGTCACTGGTGAGTTCGCATTCCTGTACTGTGATACTTTAACTTGGCTTTTGACTGTTTGCCTAAGTTGGTTATTTTATAATAATACCGGGACAAAAAGTTATGAAGCATTTTTTATAAGTCCTTTAGATTTATCACTCAGGACACTATTGTTTCAAATCAGTTCACAGTTTTTTCCCCACCAAGACTCCTATCCTCAGGAATACTTTCTGAAATGTGTTTACTTTATGAATTAATTGCTCAGGTTATATTATTATGGCAAAGTTTTCAAAGTGAATTAATAAAAAAATAATTTCAAAAGGTCATTCAGTTTCAATCGGAGTGATCAAATTTCCTTTAAATACGGTTTACCAATCATATGATAGTATTACTCATCTAAATTGTATATAAAGATGGAGTTTGTTTTTGCGGTAGTATATTGAAAATTAGTTTTAAAATAAAAAAGGCACACAAACATTTAATTTTACGGAAAAGAGAAAAAGTGTAAGTATTTATGTTATCTATTTTTAATTGTTATCTGAAATCAAGTCTTCTTAATTCGTGGATTATTCATCATAATACATTATATCTTCCCTCGAGGTTTATTAAAGGAGGATGTTTTATTATTGATTGTCACTTTTAGTAAATAGCATATTCATATTTTTGCCTTAATTGTTGTCTCTTATAGTGCGTCGGTGGCACAGCGGTTAGGACTCTCGCCGACCATGCACATGGTCCGAGGTTCGATTCCCCGCCGACGCACACCTGATATCTATGGTCGGCCTGCTAAATTTGGGCTACCGATATCACACGCTGAAAATTTCATACTTGTACCAAAATACTGTGTGGAATCAAGCTATAATAAAATTTTAAAAAAAATAATACCTAGTCATAATTTTATTCAAGTACTGAGGTGTTTCTTAATTGAATGCACAATGTTCACAAAATCGAAGGGATTACAACACATGTATGCGTACTATCTTTTATCGACTGACTCGAATACACATTCCCATATATTTTCATGAACGCTAAATGCTTATGATCTCCTTAGTTTGTCATCTAAAATATCCAGTTACTAAATATAACAATGAAATGTATTCACTGACAAAGCAGTCTTTATATTTAGACATAAGTCGATTTCTGTGAAGCATCTAAGAAAATTGTAATTGAGGATGACTAATTTAGTGAACATCTATTTAAATTGTAATGAATAAGTTCTAAACACTGTCACAACCCACATGAACACTTTGAGACGGTTAGTACTTACGAATTTTTGTAATAAGCGATTGAAGAAATGTGACCAAATCGCTGGTCATGATCATTAGGAAGTGGGACATGTGAAATATAAAGTCTTTATGTTTATTTGAAGAAGCGACAGTTCGAAATGATACATCACTACTACTTAAAGACTGTCTTTTTACAATTGCTTTTTTCGCTGATCTATAATGTATTTCTTTTTGATTTAGTAATAATAGTTACAAGTCAATGAAATAATTTTAGCTACCTATTTTGATATTTTTTTATGTATATCTTCCTGCAATATTTCTGCAAACCGTTAACCTCTCAGTGACAAATTTCTTCTTCCACCTTTCTTTTATAAATTTTCTGTACTATAGAGATTTACTACAAAAATAACGGATATAGCAAGTACATTAGCATTCTCACTTGCTAAATGTAACTGGTATTCATGTTATGAGATAAATTATGAGACTTAGTATTCTAATAATTTATTCAGAAGAGTGATGATCACAGGGAACGATTGTTTTCAGTTACTTCTTATTTAGACTGCTCATTTATAAATCCACAAATAAAAAAGCAATATCATAAACACTGAAGTACTAACATTAAATGATTCCAGCTTTAAAACAGTCAGAGCTGCATGGAAATAAAAATCAAGTGAATAGGATGAAGTTCTACCTGAAGACACTTCCATAGGCAGTTTAAAATGTGAACACAACAGTCACATGATAATATGAGAAAATCTACAAATGAAAATTCATATTCTGCTTTCTAATTGAATTAGGAGTCATGCTGAAACACTGAGAATTATAGTGATTTTGTATTACTACTATGACTAGAATTTAGACAGTATCCTGAACTATCAAATCCAGCTATAGTATCAATAAAAGTAAATTAGTCATATTTACATAAACGGAAAGGACCAATAGATTTAGGTGCACCTGTCGTTTAAGTATCGGCATTATGAATATTACCCTCTGTGTATTCATTTCTGAGGCTTTTGTTAATTTTACCATGTATCAACTACTATGAAAAGTCAAAATATATTAATTTCATTCTTTTGTCTTTGTCCTGGTGAATAGTTTATTGCAACGTATTTTTATTACTTTTAGAAAATGAATGAACCTTATATATATATATATATATATATATATATATATATATAAACAGGTTTGTTCAAACAGGATTTATTTAGGTCTTCAGTGGATCATTGATATTCTCAGGTTACTTGGTACATCATGTTAGTCAAATGCTTTGCTTTGTCTCAGAATTACTGAGTGTATCTCTGTATTTGTTAATGTGATTGCTTCAGTCCGTAGTTAATACACATTTATTCGGTTACTCAATATGACAGTTAATTTGAAATATTCATTATGATTACACTTATCCAACTTCCCCCAAATTACTTTATAGAACTAATTTATGAGTTGAATTTAGTGGTTTTGTTAATAAATTTATTTGGTTTCTTAAAAATATGCAAATTTCAAAATACTTCGATATGATTTTTCGAGTTTTACCACGGACTGATATCAGGTAGAGAACCACTGAAAACTAGGGAGTACTGGACGGCTGTTTCACCCTAGTTTGGGAATTGGTTCTCTCTATCACAATCCGTGGTCAAACTCGAAAAACACATCTAATCCTTACACAACAACTCTTGAAAACTTTGATTAACTAGTGTAATATATCTTATTGTTTGTTTGGTGGAGACTGAATTCTGTCAGTCAAGTTTGTAATGTGGCCACCATTCTAAGTTGCTTGCCATCACGGTGAACTGTGAATTGTTGATATTAGTTGGTTGGATTCACTTGGCAGATACACTAGTGTCCAACCAAAGTGTTATATCTGCGCCGATAATCATCATAACGGTAATGAACTCGACTGATACGCCTGTTTGTCCGTTGTACCTTCTGCTTCACTGAGCCACGCAAATATCAAAAGACAAAGGCTGGCCTGTGACGGTAAGATACTGTATATTTATTAGGAAAAAAACATATTTATACATTTTCTTTATCAAAATAAATTCGTCTCAGCCATGAGAAATGATTGACCACACAGTAAATCACAATATGCGTGAGAAAGGATGATATACTATTTTATGCTGGTTCCTATCACGAAGTGTCCAATACTGTCCTACAGGAATTCAATCGCCACCTCGAATAGCTCACTGGTAACGTCTCTGACTCCAGCACTAGGTGACGCAGGTTTGAATCCCAGAAGGGACATGAGTTCCTTCAGGGTTGCAGATACACCTTGCTGATGAATGCCAACTAGCACAAAACCTAGGTTTAAGGCTTCCTGCCGATTGCCTCCGAACATCTAATATCAAATTTCAAAGTGTATGATGAATTTTTAGTCGCCTGACATTTGTTAGTATTATCAAAGTTAAGGGTTACAAAATTGAATTCACATATTCAAACGATACATCTGCATTGCTGTCAGCGAACAAACTTTTTCTCCTGATACGGCCTTTACAGAATCAAAATTTTACTTAACAGAAAATGTTTTTCCTCTGCCAACGTAAAGTCAAATGACAAGTTACTTTAAGTTAGATGTGCAATGACTGGTAAAGGAGATATTTTAGTCAATGAAGTTTGGGATCTGGAAAGACTCAGAATTTCACAGCCTAATTTAGTCACTATTGTTATACTAATTTTTACAAAAATATATATTTACATTGACTAGACTGATTAATTAAGCAGCCAGTTTCCATGCATACAGTTATAATTAAGATTTCACACAAACTGGTGTTGCAGTTGTTAGCCATCAGTTAAATTAATTATCAAATGTTGGTAGATAGTTTATGAGAACTATGGTTCATTACTAAAAGCATTCAATTTCCATCAGTTGACACACTATGATGATATTATCAGCCCTCACGTAATAATAGGATCCTCAAAGGTGCGTTTGACCTCTAAATAGTTTCAATCAGTAACTAAACGGAATTTTCAAATCCCTTATCTTTATTTAATGTAAAAGATGTCTACTTCGTCGTCAAGTCTGTTCATTCTTTGACATTTTATTTCTAAGTTCGTGGACATTTATAGAGATATAGATAACATTAAAAAGAATGAGTTCTTCAGTTGATTTCAAGGCAAGCAGGAAAATTCACTGTCGTACGGAGTCACCATAATTCGTAGAAAGCTTTCTATCTATAGAGTTTTATGTACTCGAAACCGAGACTGGATACTTTGGTAATAAGATAGATTTTCTGAATATTGTATACAAGTACAGAAAATTTAGCTAGAGAGACGAAAAACGTCAACTTAATTTTTATCACGGGACGTATAGTATATGTAATAGGTATGTGTCCAACACTGAAACATTACGATTTGTTTAAATACAGGTTATTACTAAGCTTTAGACTAAGAAAGATCGAAAGAGTTAAAAAAAAAAGAAGAAAAATATCAATTTAATCTACCTTCTTAACATATTACAATGAGAAATACAAGGTGTATAGAGCTGTCCAGTGCTGTTTAATCATTTTACTTGATCGACACGACACATTGAGAATCCAATATTTACGTTCTGTGTCATTCAATATCCATACATAACGGTTTGTTTTCCTATTTCATTTGGACGTCGATATTAAAAAGTCTCATCTAACCCTTAGTTCAGACATCTACTTCTACCTTATTAGGCTTTTATTGTGTTGTACATATTTATACATTAAGGTGATAGCAATAATACCTTCAAAAAATTGAACATATTACCAAAAAAACAAGTCTCAACTCAACACAACTTATCGCAGTTGGTTGAATTCACTGAGCAAATAACATTGAAGTGAATTTCTGCATAATACGCATTCGATTTCTTTGAAATATGATCAGATTTAAAGGTCAGGGTGTAGGACCTGTCATTACTACTGATATTTCTGTCAACGAATAGTAAAATAACAACTTAATAGTTTGGCAACACAAAAATAGCAACTCATGGGAATTCTCTTTTCTTAGGTCATAAATTGACAGAAAATGAAGTTTAACATGCGCCCTACATATCTCATTTCCCTTAAATCCCATACCAAAACTTTATGTTGCCAGGAATGAAACTTTGATACTGTAGCTATCTTGTTTTTTAGCTAGATTTCAGTTTCTTATAGCTTTAATTTTATTTCAATATTCGCTGTTTGCGCAAAGTAAGGGAACTATTCCTTCATTATGATAATTTAATAAATATAAAAGTCAGTTACTATTTTTAAATATAAGGAAGCGTCCTCAAAACTGTATTATAGCAACAACTAGGTGTTTCTGTTTAAGAGAAAATAAAGAATTGTGGGACCGAGTAGTTTTGAAAATGCTTGAAGAGGTGTTGAATAGTTGTTGAGCTGCTGATTTTGCCCATTTGATCTTTTCGATAAAGTTAATTTCATCTTACGCTGAAGTCGGCTATTATTAACTATGAGATAATAGACTGTTAGTTTTATGTGAAATTCATTTATCACAGTCTTACGACGAGTTCAATTTATGCATCTTGAACTGTCTCTAATAATCTCATTCTGAATCAGCTGTGGTGACTAAGCCTTCACATTATACCCAAATAAATATTAAACTGTGTGTAGCTTATTATAAATTATTTAAAATAATCCCAGCGTGTTTAAGAAAAGAAGTCAAAACAAGATTATTCTGGACGTTTTGCTGTGTAAGCCACAGCTTCTTCATCAGAATTATTCCGATTTTATTAACTATCATAATATATCGTCAAAAATTATATATATTGGAGTGGGCCCTTTGAAGGTCACTTGTCGGTAGACATTTGTACCAATAAAAAAAAATGTAAACAGTCATCACATATCTGTAATGACTATTGTCAAATGTGCATATTTGCCTGTATAAGTGTTGAGTAAGGAACACGTTGAAACATGATAATATTTCATAGTGGTCATAATATAGGATTTAATATTTTTTCACACCTGTTTTTCTGCATCAGAGTCTGCCATATAGGTGATAAGTCTATCCCTTCTCTCCTATTTACTGCATTCGATGTGATTAAAATATGCAAGGCTTCAGAGGTCAGCCTTTCTTTATGTGAATGAAAGCCCCTCCGTAAAATTTCGACATTGGCCAAATCGATCCTATGTCCTCTGTCTATAGCATGCATTGCTGAAGCTGATCTTTTTTCTCAACTTTTACTTCTACTTCACTTCTAAGTGAACGTTTCGTGCACAGCCTATGTTCATTCCCTCTGACCTTCACCTGTCTACTGCTTCCCCCTACATAGCAAGCCTCACATTCTCAACACTTTTACCTATAGACACAGTTGTTTTCTGTCATTATCGGAACCATATCTTTGACATGCACCAAAGCTTTCTCTAAAGAATCAGAACGCTTGAAATAGACGTTAGTATCATATGAAGCAAGTACTCTTTGATGCTGTTCAGCTGTGTCCTTGTGATATGGAGTGGCTATAGTCGATACCCAAGATCTTTCAATTTTATGTTTTCCCTTCCGGTCCTTTTTATGAATAATATTATTTAGCAGCTTTTCGGGTAACCATTTCCAATCACAATCTGTTTTATGTTGGATATCTCGTTCTCCACATCATCATTATCTGTCATAATGTTTCTAGCTCTGTTAACGAGATCTAAAGCTACTGAAACTTTCATTTTTATCGGATGATCTGATCGGGAATTCAAATACTTGTTTGGATGTATCGGTTTCCTGTATATTGTTAACTTAAGCTTCTCGTCAGTTTGTCTTTTTACAAGACAATCCAGTAAGTTTAGAATTCCCTAGTAGGATTCTATTTCAATGGTAAATTTACGTATTTTGAGATTAAGTTAATCTATGTTAGAAAGTTTTCTCTTTCAGCTTTCTTAATAACGATAGATGTATCATCTACATATCTGTACCATATTCTAGGATGACAACTAAAACTTGTCAGTGCTTTCCTTTCTAGAGCTTTCATATAAAGATTTGCTACAATTGGAGATGCTGGTGATCCCATTGTGACTCCATTTGTCTAACAGCATGGTTTGTCTTTAAAAGTAAAATAGACAGATTCTAAACAAAGTTTTTAAGCATCTTATAAAGTCTTCTATTGATTATGAACATTTAGCTAATATTTCCTAATTGTTTTCAAATTCATTTTTCATTATATCAAGTGAATCACATATAGGAATACTAGTAAATAGATAAACCACATTAAAACTCGTCATAATTTCGTCTTCTTCAATAGTTATATGCATTAATTTTCTTTTGAACTTCTCAATACTTTTAATGTTTGAAGTGGCTTCAGTATTCTTGATGTGTTTTGATCAAGTGTATGTTACTGCATTGGTGAAATCAATTATTGGTCTTAAAGGAACATCTATTTTGTGGATTTTCGGACTTTATTAAAATCTCGCGGCCGAGTTTCTTTTGGGAGCTACTGTAAACCAAACTGAATTCCCTAGCTTTGGTTTCAGTTCTCTAAGTAGATTACATACTTCTGCTTTTACTTTGCTCATAGTACTAGACATTTTGTTTATTGGTACTAGGACGTATGGATCTGCTTCGATATGTTCCATAGCTTTCTTGTCATAATCATCTCTATTGAGAATCACAGTGACATTGCCTTTGTCAGCTTTAGTTATGACAATAGATTTGTCTGATCTTAATGTTTGTAATGTATGACGTCCATTCCTAGAAAAATTTGTGGTTATTTGCTTTTGATTCGATAGGATACATCCAACCTTCTGACTCAATTCATTAGCTTCTTCATCAGGTAAAAGGGTTAAAACGGGTTCAGTGATAGGAGCTGTTCTTATCTCTTTCAGTGGTTTTCTAGTTATGTTCAAGTTTAGTCCCTCCTTAAGTAATACCACCTCATGTACACTGAGTTCTCTATCTGAAAAGTTGCATACTGTTCTTGTTAGTCTTTAAATTTGACTCAATTGCTCTGGAGTATGCTGTGTTCGGATTCACAAGTTTTTCAAATTTCTGAACTTGTGTTTATTCAGTAGCACTGAAATGAGCGGACTTTTAATCTTCAAATAATTCCGTAATGGTAGTTAGATGATCTTATGATACAAGAATATTAAGACAATCTACGTATAGCTTATTTTCATGTGATTAACGTTTAGATTGCTATCGTCACTTAACTCGAATTCATTAAATAAGAACTAATTTTAGATTTGTATACACTCGTCTTCGTATCTTACCTGATAATGATGAAGTGAAATGTAGTCAAGTTTAGGACTTAGGGCTGTCAATGTTAGTGACACTGCAAACTTCTATAGTTCAGTATGAATGGCTTAATAGAAGTTGAATATTTTCAGCACGGCTTCACGTCAAAAAGAGATACAAAATAGAAAACCTTAGTGACCCAAGAAGCCCTAGGTGGGTTTTTTAAATCTTAATTACCAACTCTTCGGAAATGTGAAAACTGGTCCTTATTGAAAGATTTATAAGACTATTTTGACGTCCTGGAAGTACAGCATACAAAATCCACTTGCTCACATATCTTACACTTATTCAAAATATTTTTCTGTTTTATCAACTAATCTCACTCTTTTTGTTACAAATACTATTAACACCTCGTTTAATGAATTTCTTCTGTATTATTGAACAGTGTAAAATCAGTAAAATGGCAAATATTTCAACCTCTTTAAATGAAACTAGATAATTTTATTTCAATTGTTATATTGATAATTGAGAAACTTTTGATTCACTTGTATAATTTTTACTATAGACTGATTTTTGAAACATTTTATGGACGAACCTTACCAAATTGTTCATTAATTTTAGATGAGGATATATATACATCTTGTAACAATTCAACTATATGTTGCGTATCACATATTCTGTATTGCCTCAGTGCGTGTACAAGCTAAAAGTCGGTGTATAGCGACTATAAACAATGATGGTTCACCACCATTCATATGTGATAATGAGAAACTAATTGTGGAACCACAGCAACTACTTTACGATGATGAACAAAATGAAGTAATTTTCGAGATGGCTAATGAAAATGATCTATTTCAACAGCGGTCATCAGCACCATTTTTAGACAATAATAGAGCTTTTGTTCAACTGGGAAAAAAAGGATTTGTTCGTATTGGCAAACGTGGATTTGTACGGATTGGACGTTAATCTACGTCACAGAATAAAACAATGCTTTCAATTTAGAAAATAATGGTCTTATTAATTATTTAATTAAATTAAGATATACAGTACCGATATTGGTCTCACACCTTTGTTGTAATCTCCAGGCTGCCGAAATTCCAAAAAAGTAAAGGACTGCGAAAATATTTGTTTGAAGGCGTACCTGTTTTGCTTGAAGTATTGAAGTCATAAATCTTATTAATATCAGGCGACAGACCGCAGATGACTATTTACCTAGCTAATGTCCTAGTAAAACATAATTTTGTTACACTTCGTTGGAAACATAAAAGTAGTTGGTTCAAATATATTGGTCTGACGTTATCTCTGCCTCGAAAACTTTGTCGTCAGAGTAGGAAATTATTTGAAAATTTAGCCTGTTAGAAAATTACAGTTGTATGGTAATTGCTTACGACCTATTTCCAAAACCTACTTCTGTTATCGTTGTTGACTTCACAGCATTTATTATTGAAAAAAAGTGTGAATGATGAAAGACATAATTTGCCTGTATGAACAAATACTACATCATTTCAAATGCAGTGAACACATTCGTGTATATGGGTCATTAGTGATAATTCACTAACAGAAAATTAAGGAAACAAATTCGATCGGACGTATTTCTGCCTTCTCGCTCCCCACTCACAGTGGATGCATAATCCAGTCCACCCTAATCAGGAATATCATCGATGATAATAGGCAGCCAGCTTGTCTTACTCCTGTATCCACTTCAAACGCTTTGCTGAGCTCTCCATTTTGGATCACCTGACACGTGCCACTGTCACATAGCCAGCTATTCAATAAGGTTGATAAAGATTTGGGCACTGCACTCCATAGTGTTGAGGTGATTTCCAAATCACTTCGCAGTCAACACTGTTGAAGGCCTTTTCAAAGTCGATGAAGTTGCGGTGCAGATTCTATGCTCTTCGACGATAATGCGTAGAGTCGTAATTTAATCCGAATATGATTTGCTTTCTCAGAATCCAGCTTGTTCAGGTTGGTGTTCTGCATCCAGTGCATCTTTTATTCTCTTCAGGATGACGCGACTTAGTATTTTGCTTGGTATGTACAAGGGCATGGTTTCTAGCAAGTTCTTGCAGCTCCCTAAGTCGCCCTTCTCTGATCGTTCGGCAAGGTAGCCTTTCTTCCAATCAGCAGGTACCTTTGCTCCTCCCAAACCTTCTGCAGTAGTGGAGTGATGATATCCACTGCGACCTCTGGATCAGTTTCCAGTGCTTTCGGAAGGATTTCATCTGGTCTTACTGCCTTCTCGGGCTGCAGTAGCTTGACTGCATTCGAAACTTCTGCTTTTGTTGGAGGATTGGTGTCCACTGGCAGTTTTGTGCCTGCCGTTAGTGGTATTTATTTCTAGATGAGTCAATTCAACAGTCCTCCGAAGTGATCAGCCGACTGTTTCCTTTGTCTCTCCTCTTTGGTAGTTAGGTTCTCTTAACCGTCTGAGTTGACTTCCTTCCTGATAGGCAATTAGTTATCTGATATGGTGTTCTGAGGTCTTTTTTACCTGCAGCCTGTTCCGCTTTGGTTGCCAGTGCGTCGTATAACTGTCTTTTGTCTTTCCTAACACTCTCATACACTTCTTTTTTTCAGTGCGTTGTACATGAAACTCAGCTTCTCCTTTCGTTGTCCATCTTTGCACCGGTTCGTCTTCTGTTTCATCTTACCTCTCTCCTCTATTAGCTTCTAGGTGTCCATAGAGAGACATTACCTTTCTTGTCTCTTCTTTCTTGCTAAAACGGCTATAGAGGTCTCCTTTAACACCACTTTCAGAGAGTTCCAGTGTTCTTCCACACAGGTTTTTTCAGTGATGCTACATAATGTATTCGACTTTGCTCTACTGGCTGCAGTGAATGTGTCCTTTGTAGTTTCGTCCTTTGGTTTTCTGGGTGTTGAACGTGAATCCTGGTCTATCTTCAGCTTCTCTAAAAGCCTTCAATTTGACCCTGAAGGTCCCTTACACTAGACGACAATCTGAGCCCACATCTTCTCCTCTGGTCGACTTTGTATCGAACAGACCACTTTTTCACTTTATTAGACGGCATTGAGATGAAGTATATCTGATTTTCTGGTGTATCTTTCAGGTTAAACCCATGTCGCCTTGCGTATATCCTTGTATTTGTACACACTGCCTTCTATCAACAAATCATTTAATGCACAAAAGTCTGAGAAGAGTTCTCCATTCTCATTCATTTCGCCATGAGCCTTCCTACCCATGATGAGTACTCCTCCTGTATTGTCTGCTCCAGGTTTAGCATTCATATCGTCCATTAGGATTTTGATGTCACCATTCAGGATGTTGTCCATTACTGTTTGCAGTGGTCTATATTAGTTATTTGTTTGTTTGTTTATTAGATGTATCACACAGTGGAACAGTATTATTTACTGGATGACGTTTCGAACAAAATTTATTGTTCATAATCATATCAATTGTAATCGCACAACTTCGAAACTTGAGTTTCATAGTTTTCTTTGTCTTCTCCTATTTGTCGTAGGGGTAGTAGAATTTTCCAGATATCTGGGACAGGTGTTGAGTCATTCCTATTACATGTATTTGCAGTTGATTCGATAAACAAAGCTTCTGTTATCAATTTCTCCCTCCACCCTGTGACATTAGATTTTAATACTGTCATCCTATTGTGTGGTTGTATGTAACTGCATGTAGTGCTATAGCTGAACTATCCTCTAGATTTCTTATCTTATTTGGGTCAACCAATCTAGATTTTGTTTTATGTTCGGCCAGTCTGACTCACTGACCCTGTTCTACTAGTTTGACCTGACAATCATTGCAGGGCATTAGATAAACTAAATTGTTTTGTTTTAAAGGTTCCACAGGATCCTTTAACCGACAAAGCTTGTTTCTAATTGAGTTTGTGGGTTTGTATGCCACTTTTATTCCTACCTTGTTAAGAATTCTGCGTAAGGTTTCCGAGGTTCCTTCCTTGTATGGAATTACTACTGATGACTTAGATTCCTTATTGTTTCTTCCTTCTTCTCTTGTTCTGCGTTGTTTGTAGGTGCATGGCGTTGAATAATTGCAGCCTTCATTCCTTCCATTTTGTGTTTAATCTTGCTGTCATTATCCTGGAGGAGATTGCTTTCCACTGCACAAGAGCTTTGGCTGCTCTTGGTGACACCATGATAGTCGCTCCCTCAGTGTGCACTTGGTTGTCATCTGCGTGACTGGAGTGGACCATTGACTATCAGTTAACAATTTGGATTGTCTACATCCATTCCACCTGCTCTCACATATTCTTAGCACTTCTCCACCGTATCTTCGCATTTCTTCGGCAACCTAGGCAGCTCTCCCAACGTCGTAAACTGTACGAGCATTCTACGTCTTAATTTTCATTTTCGATTTGATCGATAGAAGCCACGTCGGCTGACTGGTTTTCTAAAAGCTTTCACCAACCCGCGTCATTTCTTCTCTCAGATTCCAAGGAAGGATAAGTTTATCTTTGATGTTTTTTCTATGTGTGGAAGTTTCGGTAGTGATTGGATTGGTTTTGCATGGAGGGTTGTTAGCTTCACTCTCAACCTTCGCTCTTTTCCATCACTAAGAACCGGGTATTAATCTAGATAATTATTTGCCTATGCGTAAAATTCAAATTTAGGGATGACATATATTGCTACGGACACTTCTTTACAATAATTGTGATTTTTGACCCTTTATATTTCACTAACGTATGTGTTGCTTGGAAATCTACAGCACTTATCACAGGAAACTTTATCAGAACTGTAAATTCATTGTCTTCATGAGGTTCAAAGATTTGAGTCAGATGTCACCGAAATCATTTCCAGTAGACTACTGCAGGCATTGATCATCAATTTGAGTTCGTCAATTCAATAGTGAAGTTCAGAGAGCTGATCCAAATGGATAAACAAGAGGAACTCTGGTTGGCAGTAAACCGGCCAACAGTCTATTATCTAATGTACATTAAGAAGGAAATGGTTACGGATTAGGTATACACTAAGGAGATGACCAGAAGACATCACACACCAAGCCGTCGAGTGGGACCCTACTTAGAAATGACCTGTTTGGTACCCGAGTGAATCAAGAAGAGAGGAAATAGGAGCTTACGAGCAGTTTTGGAGCCAGTTTGAAATGAAATGATGGCTGAGAACTGAGTGAAGTGGAGATATGCTTTTGAAGCTCTGTGCTCCACTCGGTAGATGGGGAATGAATAAAAATAATAAAACAGATACATGTGTTTATTTCATTATCTTTTACATTTATATGTGATTACAATTCTCTTATCAAATTTAGTTAATGAGAGAATTACTATCTTGGAAGAGTCTAGTGGCAGAATTTAGTTTCGTGAAACAGAACAACAGATAATACGACACACTGAACAAACGCCTGTTGACATATCGCAGTGTCAGAAGTTAACAGATGAAAAGTTAACTGAAATAAAACGTTGTGTAGGTAATCAAAAGGGAATAGTCATCAGCATAATACCAGATCACTGAAAGAGAACAGTGTTGCGTTCAAGTGTCCCTTATCACCTGTGTTATTAAGGTCGTTGTGATAGGGAAATACGTTTTAACCTGGTGATTTGAAGCACTCTCATTTATAAGTCAAATTTATATGCTACGAAAATTTCCATGTCATTCAAAACGACAGGCCTATTCCCACAGATGAACACTGACATTTACAGATAGCAGACTGATTCCCAATACTGAATGCAGTGACAGTTTGAATTCATAATATAATGAATAGCTTGATTATTTAGAAGAGAAAGAGGTGAAGTGTGACTTTTGCTTCCAAGATTTTACTAAAGTTTTAACGCCATTAAAAATAAATGGACCTTGAAATAATAGAAAAGATCTGTAGCTCGGATGGATGATTTTGATGTGATTTCGTTCCCTGCCATTAGTGGTTCGATTGTAAAGCTTTCACTGATTCGATTATGAGCATTAAATTGTGTTCGAAATGTAAGAATTAAACAAGCTATAGTCTGTCATTGTGAGATGCATTAAATGGCTGTATTATGTGAGAAAATGCAGTGTTTAACTGAGAAGCTCGGGAAAGCGTAGAAGCACGCATGAAATCCATTGAAAATGAACTCTGTTTTGAATGAAGTGTCAAAACCTCACAGTTGACTGCTAGTAGGTAATAGGTTCCAGTTGTTTGTTTATAAGATGTGATGTGACAATTCTTCGCTATTTACCCACATTTAACCTGTTTTTTCTTCAGTATTTTTATGAAAATCATATGAAAACTCCAAGGTGTCCATACTTTATAAATGCTGACAATCTGTCTACCATCGTTATCACTAGGATTATTATTCAAGGCAGTAACTTTTGGAAGACGAATTTGTTTTGTGCTCAGTAAATCTTCATCATTTGTCATAGACCATATGATGACTTGTGAGAAAACATAAATGGATGTCGAATTCATTCATCGTTTTTATTTGTATTAAATCTCATTCTATTATTTATTAAAATTGTAAACACATCTACAATCTGTTTACTGCCAACAAGCATTGGTTTACAGTTTCTCTGTTATATCTTATAGAAGATCATATCGTACCTAGAAATGAGTTGTGATAAAATGGTGACATTAACTGCCTATTGACAATTATCAACCACTCTTTTCTACCAGCAGCACTTTATTGGTATCAAAAAAATTTAAAATGGACACCGTTAAAGTTATTTTACCTCGTACATAGTGAGCATAAAAATGATGTCAATACAGCACTCAAAATTATTTATCGCATTCCCACTAATCATAATTTTGCCTAACAAGTTCGTCTTCTGCATACAGCTGAAGCCACAGGAATCCACCCGATGAAGCCAAACCTGTGTGTACGGCTAATTTCCTTACCTTGGCCATAGTTACATGAATGTATAAATCGGACTACTTCACTCCCCCTGCACTAAACCTTTAAAAATTATAATTGACCAAATTATTTTATTATATTTCTAACTACGCCATCTTTAATTACGAGTCGCCGTTGTCCAAATCGTTTTATTTTCTTTAGTAATCTGTTACGTAATCAACTTGAGTACTCGCTTATTCTTTAATTACACTTTATTTTTCCGAAATTATGGATTAAGCAATCCATTTGTTGTAACCATTTCTACCTTTTAATTGTATGTATTAATTTTCTTCGTTAATTATCACCCCGTTGACATGTTGACACTGACTAATTATTATTAACAAACATATCGCCACTTGATTGGTAAATTGTTGTGTATTGTAATAAAAATGCCACATGCATGTTAGTTTAGATTCAGAGATGAAGATCTAATTGAAAAGTAACTACCATTGTGGGTAAAATTTATTTTGATAAAGTCTCACAGTGTTGAACAGTAATATTTACTGATGACGTTTCGAGCACAATTTATTGCTCATAATCATATCAAGATACACAATAACCAACGCCTTCTAATAGATATTTAGACTTTATTTCATCCCATCCGTTCCTTTTATGTAAAGGCAGGCTTAGTTAAGTGTCTAACAAACCAAGCGGTAGCACTAATTAGTACAAAAAAGACCTAAATGATGAAATAAAACAGAGAGAAGAAGCGTTGGTGTTAAATAACTGTCGTAGGAAATTCATTAGTAAGATCAGAAAATATCAAAAGCAAAATAAAAATAATGGTGAAACTAATAATGATAACATATATAAGATATATATATAAGGCATCTACAGTTTTACCACATAAGGAGGGGACATCTGAGATCCTACGTAGGATTCTTAATAAGGCAGGAATTCGAGTGGCATTTCAATCTACAAACTCACTCAGGGACAAGCCCTGTAGGCTGAAAGACTCGATGGACCCAATTAAACAAATAATAAAATTTACAAAATACCTTGCAATGACTGTGAGGCCAACTATATAGGTCAAATTAGTAGATCGGGTGTAATCAGATTGTCGGGACACAAGAATTTAGCTAAGGTAAGAATGGTTGACCCCGAGAAGATGAGTAATTTAGAAAAGGCTCAGCAATTGCACTACATGCAATAACACACAACCACACAATAGGTTGGGAGGGGATTAGGATTCTAAGAAGTAATCTATGTAGGTGGAGAGAGAGATTGATTACTAAATCTTAGTTCATTGAGTCTACACCCAACACGTGCAATAGGAATGACTCATCACTCATACCGGAAATATGGGACATACTACTACCAATCAAATCAAGCGATGAAAGATAATGGAATTATATAAACTAATTTAGAAGGTTGTGTGATTACCTTGATATGATTATGAGCAATAAATTGTGCTCGAAACGTCATCAGTAAATATTACTGTTCAACACTGTGAGACTTTATCAAAATAAATTTTACCCCAATTATGCGCTACCGCAGTGCACAAGTAATTTTCTTATATCAATGAAAGGTACCATTTCTTCTCTCAGTCCTTTCATTTCTTAAATGTCTAAATGAGGATTTTTTCTAAATTGGAAAATTATCTGTTGTCCTTCACAGAACTCATTCTCTAGTATTGGATATACTTATCTGACATGATATTAGCTGAAATTATCAGGGGCGATGATGAGTACAGCGTATGCAAACCACTTATTTGAATAGACTATAACTACATGGTTGCATCCTACAATTAGAGTTCTGAAAGTGAATCCAACAAGCAAAGCAGGGCTGTTTGCATTGGTTGAGGTAAATGGAAAACTGAAATATGAACTCATGAGTGGAAAAAGCACGCATACAATAGACTGTGTGTCAAGATGTCATTCCTGGGGCTAACTAAAATGCCTATAAAAAGCTATTTCGAGTGTGACTTAGCATATATCTAAATTGCTGTAGCAGACAGTGATAATTTCATGTAGTGTAATGGTGATTAGTTAAGGCTTAAATACCGAAGGCCATGTGAAGTTGATGGTCCGAAAATATATTCACAATATTGTCTTATTTTATTTGCAAGATACTTGATTAATTCGAGTTTAATAACATTCATTCATTTATGTCATTATATATCTTTTAAACCTTTCTATAAAACGTGTTGGGGGCGTATCCTAAAGTTTGTGGAAGCCCTAGCAATTAGAAAGTTTAAGCCACCTTTATGCGTTCAAAAACAATTTGTCGTCACATTAAACCTTCCTTGGTAAATTTTGTTTTGACACCATAGCAGATGTACTATTACCTCTGTTATTTGGTTTAGTGGTCTTCATTGTTACTTTGACCTTGAATATGTCCTTTAAACTTGACCTAAGTCTATTTTTCTCACCTCTTACCTCTTTATTAATTTCATATATATTCCTATGACAAGTCCGTGTGTGATCAGATTGTTCGAAATGTGTTGCGCAAATACATTACACGATTCAGACAAATTACGTCTTCTTATTGCTTTATCTAAAATCAATAATTTTTATTATGCAATTCAGAAGTGTAAACGGCATCATTCCCTAAACCATTCCTGAGACAGTATCAAAGAACCTATTGCAATGTGTTTCAAAGCTGTCAAAGATATATGTCTTTGAAAATGATTATTGATTTGACTCGGATAGCTTCATAGAACATTACTAGGTTTTGTAGAATCAGTAGTAAATAACGCCTTCGCGTCAATTTATTCATGTATGGCATAATAATAATTTTTGCTTTATTCCAAAACAGTACTAATCATACAATATAGAATTTTCAGCATTTGGTACAATATTGCATCTAATTTTATCGAATAACATTCAAAACAGTTATAAAGATAATATTAAAGGATTGCTAACAGCAGTTCTTATTTGGTAATTATAGTGATAATGAAGTCATAAATGTACAAGAAAATTTGTAAATAATAATGTCAGTAGCTAAGATTGTCAGCTAATTGAGACAGTGTCACGATAGATTACAAAAAGATAACAAAAGAACCGGCCATTATCCTAACAACATAGTAATTCATAGGTTACGGGCTTACAATTGTCTCTGTCACTTGGAACACGGGCCAAATATAGTATCTTTGATTTCCTATACTTGGTAGCGCTGTAACAACAGAAGGCAAAACACGGAAGCCAAGGTATATTTTCAAACCGCTGTTGATATATCTAAAGTTTATATTCGTTAACCAATCACCGAGCATGTGATTTCGGTTTACATCAAACAACATGAAATAGAATGTTCAAATATACATAGTATTCTGTTGCTAATGCAGTATGTAACCGTGGGAAATGTATTCTGTCTAACATCAAATTGAATATTTAAATAGATATGCTGTATGCAGTACTGAACTGTGGGAATATGTGAGAATAATATTCCGTTGGCAGACATTGTTTGTATAACACCACAAGAGTACTAGTGTAACAAAAGAAGACAAGGACCAGGCAACAGATCGTTTATTAAGGAAATCAAAGCATATTTATATATTTTCATGTACATTATTATAGTTTAGTTAAACAAACAAACACAGTCTTCTGATTGGTTGTTTCTCACTGAAACTTAATCTTTCATCTCTTTGTGACTGTTTCTTGAATGTCAGATCATCTATATGTTAACTGTATCCGCCTACGCAAAGTCTGCTGTGGTCGGTTTTTGAATCAGTCTTGTTCATATTTTCTCATGATCAATCTTGAGAACGTAAACATTGACGTAAATTACTGTCTACCGATTTGGCTAGTAGACAGCTCTCACCATATTAGTATAAAATCTTTTGTACTGAATTCTTGTTCTGCCAGATGCGATTCAAGGGTAGAGTTTAGAATACAGGGGGTGTTGAGGGTCGGACGATATGGATTTAGATATGCATAATTCCTAAATATCTATCACATATTCGCTTTGTTTGTTAACATCAAAACAAATTTATCTTATACAGAAAATAGGGAATAATCTCAAAGTTGTTCCAGTTGTCTGGATCAGAATTCTGTAAGTTGATTGCACGGTATGAGTAATCGAGGTGTTAACGAACCGCCAGTCACATAGCACCCTGTAGACACTCTGGTTTCACGATACACAACAAGCGTATCGAAGTTGCTGAAGTCTTCTGTTCACTGCTGCTAGATTTATGTGTTTAGAGTGACAGCATCATCGGCCCCATATAACGCTATAATCTGTTCCAAAACTCCTAGTTTATTCAGTTCAATAATTATGTTTTTTAAGTTAAAGTCTTTAAAAATCCAAATGCTGGCCAACTGAGTTCTACCGTTTATGTAATATTTTTTCTCTGTAGACTGATAATCAACTCATTTTCTTAAGCAGTCAATTACTTTCATAGACGAGTAAAACCGGGGCAGTTGTGTGTGACATTTGAATGTGATGAGTATATTAATCATTGGAATTCAGGAATATTTGGCTTGCATGATCATGCATTGTGAATTATGACCTTAATATACATACTTATATATTCAAGTTAATAAAAATAGATTCAAATTTTTCGATAACAGGCGTGAAAATTTGAGTGTAAAAGTAATTATACAAATCACAGTGATGAATAGGAATGTAAGTATAATGAAATTAGGATTCATTCAGAGAATTCGGTGCGTCCAGATATGTCCCCAGTTTGAATCATCGGTTAAATACATCTCCTTTTAATTCAGTTTTCCCACTGTTTTGCTTTTGAATCCTATTTCTTGTGGTTTCCTCCTTTGGTGACTATATCTCCTAGTTTCTTCTTCTTTTATTTGCACAAATGATATTACGTATTACTTATTTATTCATCCCTTGAGTTCCGAGTGGAAAAGAAGGGCTACAGTACAATATCTCCATTACACTCAGTTCACTGTTACCACTTCCATCCAGCTACACGACTATCCACAAACCTTCATTTCCTCTTAATATGAACCTCTTTATATTACTCTCGAACGCCCAACTCATCGCTATCTACTTGAGTTTCCCTGTAGGTCTTGGCCCACAATCTCACTCCTCAGCGTCCAGTCCATCTCTATTTCTATTTTCGAACAATAGGTTCCTGGTTGGTGACGCGTGCATCACGTTTCTGAATCATGAAGAAACACTATATTTATAGTAATGTTCAAAACTAGGGTCCTGTTCATTTGCTGTGGATCATTAAATGGATTTGAGACCATTGGACGCCTGTCTTGCTTTCCAGGTTCGATCTTCCCTGGATTTGACATCTTCCTTCATGTGATCTGTGGTTGAAACGATGCGGCCCTTTTTGGGTAAGTGAAACAGATGAGTTTTTTAATATTTCTCTCATTCATGGTGATTGATACTTGTTATTGGTTGTAAATCTTCATCACCCCTGTCTTCCCTATGTTCATTTGCATTCTCATCTTCACTATCTCTTCTGCCAACTTGTTGATTTTCACTTGAAATTCTTCAAGTTTCTGAGAAATGAGAGATAAATCATTTGCGAAAGCTTGATTTCCCAGTATCTTTTTGTTAGATCCACACTATGGCTATCTTCTCATCCATGAGGTATTTACATTAAACACATTCTTTTGATTATAATTTTTATGACTTTATTGTACGCCAAAAGACTGAATCTGTACAAATACGTTGTTAAACGTCTTAATTCGGTATAATTATTGAAGCTTCAACTAAAGTGTGTAACTGCCTGTATAATGTGTACGTTTCAGTTTATGAGTGTATGTTTCTATGTGGATGCGTACTAATACTTTCATGTATGTAATCGGTTCATTCAGTGTAGTTTGTATTCATAGTTCGAAAATACTACAAAGTGCATATTTACCTCCAAATATTTCAGTGATGAGATACTCGTCCATCTTTCGTTAATTAATTATGTAGTCTGTAAAGATATTGAAAATAATCTTATCCCGAATTCTATAAACAGAGATAGAAACAGATGTCAGACAAGTTGGTTTCTAATTTGACTAGCGTCTGAGGGAAAATAAGATTAGTTTGCTAAAACAGTGAGCTTGTAACGACAGAAGACAAGGGCCAGGCAACAGATCATTTATTGAGAAAATCAACCGATATGTATACAATTTTATGTACATTATTATTCGCTATTATTAGCAGAGAAATTGCGTCTTCAGATTGGTTGTTTTCTCGCCGAAAGTTAATCTGTTATCTCTTTGTGGCCGTTTCTTTGAAGGTCAGACCATACATCTGCGAATCGTATCCTCCCACGCAAAGTCCGCTGTGATTGGCTATTGAGTTAGTCTTTGTTCTTGTTCTTTCTCATGACCAAGATATGGAACGTAAACACTGACGTAAATTTCTGTCTACCAATTTTGGCTAGCAGACAGCTCTCACCACAAGCATAATAGTGAAAGGTACACGTAGAGAAACTTTTTTGAAGAACATTAAGCTTTCTATTCATGATAATTATTAAGAAAGATGTAAATGTTCGGTTAGAATAAATTATACATTCGTCTGGTTATAAATAACATTTTGCTTTTGGGTAACTGACCACTGTCAATTTTAATAAAATAGTTCGCTGTAACCAAGATGAACGTGGATTTATTTTGTTATCACTAGAAGTATTAATAAATTAGTGTAGCTGAAGCCCATTAGTCTAGCGGCTCATCCTTCAACTAGTACATAACGGGTTCAAAACCCTCTCCAGCTACTCAGGTTCGGGCAGCCACTTAGTGTCACTAGCACTCATTACAGTAGGTCTGGCTCATTATAGACGGCAAGAAGTTTTAAGCGGTTTTGAGCAACATTTCATTTTTTTCATTATTAAATTAATGAATCAGGAAACGTATAAGGGACGAATAAGGTCCTGGAAGAATGTTGATCTAAATAACTTTTAAGCGATAAAAATATCTTTTAGAATGATGTAAAATGCTTCTTACTAGACTTAAATTATTTTGTACCTAGATGCATACATTGGCTAATGGATAACATCTTAAGACGTAAAATTGGAATCTTATAATTACCTTAACTAAAAATGATTACCATCATTACGCGTCGACTACAGTTTTTATGTTCTTTTATCTTTTTTATTGATCTTGTTTATTCTGGAGATCTTTGTTCGCAATTAGGCTTGCTTAAAGCTATAAAATTCTCAACATAAAATATGTTGAACATATATATATATATACAGTATAACTGCAATTTAGTATTTTTCTTAATTAAGTAAGTTTTGAAGTGTTTATTGTTTGTTTACTGTCATTCCATAGGAAAGCGAATAAAAATATTGATGGTAGGACTATATAAATTCAAAGCAACAAGAAATCAGTGTAGAACCAACGACTAGTACGCAATCTTACACATAAAATGTCATGAATTTACAACATGTTAAGGTTTATCCACCCCCTTGGTAGATGCTAATGTGCAGGGGTTTATGTTGCACTACCAGTTATCCGATGAGAAGAACTAGTATACATCCACTTGCATGTGCCACTTTACTAAGAAACACAGATTTTATTGTTAAGATTGTATGAAATAGATATAATATTTATAAATTAAAATAGCACACACTTCCATTCAGTTCCCATAGATACGCTCTTTCTTTCAAACTAATAGACAATTTTACCCTTTTTAAATTTTATGACACTGAATCAGTTGGAGAAATTATAAATAATATTGTTTTAGTAATTTAATGAAGTCAAGTGAAAATGGAATTTAAAAGAGGACGATGATGTAGGAGACAGTCACAACTACTAGGACAGTAACTGCTATGATCACTACTAACATTAACTGCTTATTAGACTGTATATTTTAAATTGAAGTTCTTCGAAAAGAAAATCAAAAGTAATGAATATTCTTGTATATTTAGTTTTGACAGCGAAGAGGAGAAAGGCAGTCATATAAGACTTAGTTTAAAATGATCAGTAAAACAATTATCAACTAAAAGTTGTTTCATCATCTGATGAATATAAGTGAAATTACTACTTTTATAAGAAATACCACTACTACTAAAGTGTTTTATTTGTTTTCTGGGAGGAAGGGGGTGAATTACTATCTGAACAGAATCTTCCGTTTAACCGTATGTGATCATTTGTGTAAGATAAAGAAATAAACAAAAATTGTAAATAAGATATAAGAAATCTTGCGTGAGACATGTTCGTTGGTTTTGACGTTGTGAATCTCAGTAGCTACTCATTCGTTTTGTGTAGTTTCTCACATCTATCTATCTATTTTTTCTTGTCATGAAGAAACAAAATAAGATTCATTGTTTTACATAATAAATTATCCTGTTATCCCAATATTTCATTATCATGTCCACCTGAACATTTTTGATAATCTCGTGTTTAAAATATTAAAAATAATCGTATTTCCCTCTGATATTTTGTTTAGTATTTGTTATTGTGACTCTCCTGTACATGAAAAATTCCAGCAGCGTTGTTTTGACTTTTATAATAGTATGTTGAGATCGGTCACCAAAATGAAGCTCTCTACCATACGTTGAACGAAGAATACCCAATAATCTTAAAGGTGTAAAACCATGTACATTGGTGACAAAGCCAGCCTGTTTTGACTAGAAAAGATCCACGCACCCTTGGTTTGTACCATAGCTGCAATTTATGTTACAATAATCAACCAGTTTTTTTCTAAATCCTAATATTTTATTATTTATAGAGCATGCATTTATTGTGAACTGGTTTAGTCTGTAACATACTCATAGAAACTTATTTAAATGGTTTCACAAAAATGCTACATTCTACCATACTTTTCATAATAATGTCTACTCTCTTTAGCACCACTGTAATAAATGATGTTCATACGATGTTTATATATATGGTAGCAAATATCAGGAGTATTTTGTGTAGATTATCGGGATAGTGAAAATCTCAGTGCCATATCTTACTTTTAGAATACTAACTAGGCAAGTGAAATCTCAGTTTTATCAGATATCGTATTCCTATTCACAAATGATGTAGTGATAGAAACCAGTTGTTGCATATTTCATTTTATTCTACTTAAAAGTACTGATTTTTACATATATATATATATCTTCAAGCCTTAAAGAACCTACTCCTGTAACATGCTAATACTTCATAATAGAGATATAACTACAACCAATAACTTGTGTAGCAGCTGGTGCCTTTGAACGGACTTCTTGTTTTACTGAACGAACAGGAAACAACAGCTTCTGAAGAAAAGTCAGTGAGCTTTGTTTTCATAAAAAATGGAATTGCGATACGTCCAATGTTTGTAAAGCGATTATAGATTTCCAAAAATTGCTGGACACTTTTGGTAAAGCCTGCTCACCCATCAGCTTCATTCTAAAAGCCTATAGGTCTCAGCAGCTTATTAAAATCCGTGTTTACGAACGAAGAAAAGATGATAGTTTATTGCGAAAATCTGTTTACGAAAAGTCTGTATAATGAAGAAAGTTTATTACTTTCTAAAGAGTGGTGACTGTGGAGTATTAAAGACGAATTGTGGTTCAATATGAGGACGGAAACTGTCTGATATTCTTCCCGCTTCGTTATTCGATCAGAGACGTCTCATCACCAGCTTCGGTAACATCTTCAGTACTCATCCAGGTAACCTTCCTTAGCAATAGCAGTCATGCATACTTACGCTACTGAATGGTCAGAAGAATTTACTTAGTTGACAATTCTGATGAAGAATTGCGAATTCTTCAATGAAAACTCCTGAAAAGCAGTTTTCCACCCAGATTTAGACGTAAAATAGAAATCAAAGAGAACTCCAGTGGTTTGGTATATCCAGCTATTAAATTATCTCTAAAATGTGCCTTAAAATAGATGATACTGGAAAACTATTTCTAGGATAAATTGAATGAGATGACTTAAGCCACTGATGTAGACGTTTAGGAATGAGCTTGTGGTCCTCATCCTTCCCTACACATATATCACCACACACATATGTAAACTGATGGATGCAACAGGACTTCACATACTCATATGAATGCTTTTAGAATTTACAGGAAGAAAAAACCTTCGTTGTTCCCCATAGTTAATCATAACTTTTAGAAATACAAGATTTATTGGGCGTTCTCTGTGTCTTGTGTTGCACTTTTTATAAGTACCAAGAATAGTTTTCATTTGGTAGCCTCATTTCTAACTTTCTGGAAAGAAACTGAGCAGTCATTTAGGAAATTAATCAGCAACTTCGTCATGGATATTACAGGATTTTGCTTGCAGTCATGATGGGTGAATTCCATGATATCGTATTTGCATGATTACTAAAAGATAGCACTCTTATTAGTAGCTCATGCAGTGTTAAAATTCAGAAGAAGACTTCATCGTAGTAGTTGCATTTTAGCTTAAAATCTGTCTGTTTGGCTGTCTGATCTTTTTTGCTTTTCAGCGTACAAGGGAATTAAGCGTGCTTTAATATGAAAAAGGCCGCTGCACTGCTTTTGTGTCAGCGTTGCTCCCTCAAATGATTGGAATTAGAGACCTTAAAGTAAATTATAATTGTGAAGATAGATAGCTTTCATTTTATGGAATGTCCCATATTAAATAATTCATTTCCTCAACACTGTAGGAAAAATAATTATGGGCAATTTCTTTTCATGGTATTCAAGAATACTAATCCGTGTATTATTTACAATTTCTTCTGATAACGACTTGTTAGACATCAACACATGTGAACAATATTTAAATAATACGACACTGAAGTGTGCGAAACCTATTATCCACCTCAGTTTTAGATGGACATCGTACATATAAAAATATTCATACATAATATGTATATGCTTCAAAAGTCAGTTTTACTTTTCTTCCCTCAAACATTGTAAATATTTCCCCCCCCCCCCCTTTCACTAAATTTTCCCAACATCAATAGGTGAAAGTGTGTAGACAACAGAAACGCAAATATTATAACCGTAATTTCAATTGGTTAATTCAATAATGTATAAAATAGGGTTAGGAAATGGTTGTGATGGCTAAATATTAAAAACTTCTGCATAGTGTGAACTTTAAGAATAAGTGGGAAATTGTAATATGCAACACACATTTGACACATTTATCTGCTCAAATATATATATATATATAATCTTATTGAATCAAATTAGCCACTTGGGCATAACTTATAAACACGAGTAAACTAATCTAATTTTTGGGTGAATTATGTCAGCATATTATACAGATTATGTTTAGTAATCATAATTTTCAGTCAAGTGATCATGACTTACACAAAGTCAGTGAGTTACACCCTTCATTTGAAAAACCTGTTAGCATTAATACAGGTAATTATTATACAAATTTAAATTGTAATGAAACTATCTATAATCTCAGTAATGCGTCATTTAATACAACATCAGATGGAAGTGATTTCAGCATATTTAAATATCACAAGCGAAATTATCAAGAAGAAACTCATTGTCTTTTATCTACCAAAGAAGACATCGGATTTCCATCTTCGATTTCTCAAGATGTTGAAATACTTTCCAGCAATATACCGCTGAATAAGTTGTCGAGGAGAACTGAAGATATAACAGTCCCAAACATTATGAAAGAACTAGTTCATGGCAATTGTGGTGGTCAGATAAAAAACGATGATGATATGTGGAAAATACAGAAAATGAATAATATTTCGGTTTCACTTGAGAATGCATCTCTGTGGGCGAAATTTGATCAAATAGGTACTGAGATGATTGTGACTAAATGTGGACGGTTAGTTATTTCATTCACATAAATATTTTTCATCTGAGCGTTAGTTAATTTGCATTTCTTTTTGTTCATTAAGTAAACATCAGTGTACAATTTTCTTGCTATTCAACAAATATACTTAAATTCTCACTACATTTTAAATCATAGTGTAGGTGTTGTGTATGCTACTTGAAAACCCACAGATAGATTGATTTAGATGGTTTATTTAAAAATTTGGGAATACTGATTCTCATTTGAGCCTCGGTGGTTCAGTAGTGGGACACTGGCCAACCAAGCAAAGTGGTCCGCAGTTCGATCCCCGGCCGACGTACTCCTTCACCTCGCTTATCCGGTAGTAAGCTCAGTGAAGAGGGAAGTTTGGGTGTGAGGATAGCAACCCCATCCCATAAAAAACACCACTGTTACTGAGATTTCGAAGCTCTGGCTCGAAGCCTAATGTTCCACTGGGAACTCAAAGGAATAAAATAAAATATATAATAATATAAATTCTCATCTGAACGCTAACTGCGCATACATCCAACTTGTCGTCTCCTAGCGTATGTCTAATCAATTTTCTTTTCCTTATTTCTGGGGCGATAGGATCTTAATTAAGTCATTACCAGGGTTACACTTCGCTTATCCTTTCCAGCCGGCTATGTGATGTTCACTATTGAGACGGTAAAGCCATCTGTTAATTGATGTTTGCTGTAGCCTACTATAAATGCTTTTCGTGATGCACACTGACCTGAAATTACTTTAAAATTTCCTATTTTTCTATTTATGCAGAGTATATCAGATATCCACGCATATTTCAGAGTAAGTCGCTCTGTTTTGTTCTTCGTATCTTGGCTGGCTTTGATATACTCATCTATACTTTTTACCTGTAGTCGCAACGATGCTTCAGTTAGACTCATCCTGTTGATGGTGACCAGTGCTGGTTTTTGTTGCTTGGGTATCTCTACTACATTTATCTTCTCCATGTCCACTTGAATTCGTGTCTTCACTACCTTTACTGCTATTTCGTATATATACATGATACAGAATTTATCAGGCTCAGTTTTGATTAGAAAATTATTCATCTAAGTGTAAGTGCTGATTAGTGCACTCAGTATGATGTGATCCTATATATTAGTAAATGGCTGCCAGAAAACAAGGCGCTTAATTATATTTAAAGAAAAATATTTTTCCCATCAGTAATTTCCTACAAAAACTTTATTCAACTATAAGATTTGTGTTGATTAATTTAGGAGGATGTTTCCAAATTTTCATGTTCGTCTCTCTGGACTACATCCTGAAGCTCTGTATTTGCTTGCATTGGAATTCATACCTTGTGATGAAAAGCGTTATCGATATTCATTTCGTACTTCAAGTTGGGAACATGCAGGTTAGTTAATGAGGAAATTGGTTACACAAACAACTGTTCTATATTCCTCACTTTAAATTCCCATTGGGTGTACATAATGAATTAATGAATTTTCACTGGTATATGGTGTTATAACAACATAGATTTCAAACATTTTTGTTAGAGCTTCAAATTTCCGTCATTTTTTAAATACTCCATAGTGTGAGAACGATGTAAGAAGATTCATCTTGTCGTTTTAAGTAATATTCGCCAGTTATAACAAAAAGGTGTTTGGTGTAGGCTTATAATCAGTAAGATTTGAAAACAACGGTTAAGTATATTTGGCTGTCAAGTTATACCACTAACCGACATCAGTTAGGGAATCAGTGCAAACCACGGAGTAGTGAACAGTTGTTTAGTTCTACTTTTGGACTCAGTAGTACGGTGATGAAATAAAACGTCACAAAGTGTTATACTAGACTAAAGGATAAATAGTGTTATTTATGGAACAATGACAAAATGCTTTGTAAACCTATTGGCATACCCAAACTGACAATCACATGTATATGGGGTACCACTTTTGTTTCATCGTATAATAATGGTTCTGAAGGGAAACTGTTTAATTAAAACTATAAATTTCAACATAATTTTTTTCTATTTCAGTGCAGATTTCATCACGAACTAACACCAGCTAGAGATTATTTTGATTGTCTACATTAAAATTATTGCAAATCCTCACAAAATTCATAATCTAAATATACTAGTTACATAATAACGAGTATTTCTGGATTTATTCCTCTTTTCAAAATGAATATGTATTTTCACTATACAAAAACTAATCGATACAGAATCATTTTCACTCTGTTTCAGTTCGGCGAACTTTTTAATTATTCTCAGGCTGAAGCAAATAGACTGTTTTCTATGTTTTGGCCCTGGCTGTATTTGTTTTTTATAAAATCGTAGAATCTATAGTGAAGAATGTAATAAATTAAATAACTGAGGAATTTTAATAATCGTTTGTTTTATTTTACTTTAATAAATTAGGCAAAAGTGACCCTCAGATTACACCTCGAGTACATTTACATCCAGATGGAATAGCAAGTGGAAAGTATTGGATGCGACAAGCGATTCTATTTGATAAACTAAAATTAACTAATAATCCATTTGATCAAAATGGTCATGTAAGTGACTTCATATATACTATATATACTTCTATTTTCTTTGTTTGGTGAGAAAAGTGTAAGTTATGAAAGATAACAGAGCTTAAAAATATTAAAATAATATTTTTTGAACAGATCATTGTTTATATATTCCTTTAGAAGTAATAATAAATGAGAGTGGTGAGATATGTTTTTGTATTTACCTTCGATCCATGAGTAATGTTCAGAATACATAGAAATTTTGTTAAGGGTATACTAATGTTCTAAAGTAAATCAGTGAAACATCTCCTTGGGTAAAATGTACAGTCAGTAATTTGAAGCCGTGATACCGAATCTTACTGCAGTTCAAATTCTCTTTAAACTTAGGAGTAAATCCATCGGGAATAAATTAACTTTCCAAATAAAATCATCTGTAATAAATAGGTCAAATTTCAGTTATTTCCTATAAATTGTCATTTGACAGACGTCTAATTGTACTTGTATTATAATAAATAACTCAAAACTAATATTAAAACAATTAGTCCCTTTGATAAATTTGAATAAGGCATTTTGAAGAAAAATGATATCATCTCGCGATATCTGCCTTATTCAAAACTATTATTTCACTTATACTGAACCTAAAAGTTTTAGACTTCAATATAGATAATATTTATGACGAACATGCTAACCTCGGTGAAAAATTGCTATCAATTATTTATTCGGAAAAACACATGGAATAAGCATTCTGAGCATGTTTCAGAAACAAAACTGCTTAACGAACTTGAATATTATCTTTCTTTCTTACTCAGAAATGTGTACTCTTAACTGCTGTTCATATTACATAGTCTCTTTTATTAAATCATAAATTTTAAGTGTTGCCATTCATATACGCACGCAAACAAATACAGAATGAAAATAGCAAAATTGAATTATTAGTCTGGAAATGCTGCTGAATTTGCAATTTCACTATTCGTTATGAGTTCTAATTAATTTACATTTGGATAATTTTGATCAGTCTTCGTTGTCTCAACAAGCAGACGAAATTTAAAAACTGCATTTCTCGTCTTCTGACATACCGCATAAAGCCAATATATGTGCACATAGTTGTTAACATTTGAGTGAATGACAAAATCACGCTTTCTGAAGCACGAAGCTTCGAAGAAACATAAAGTTCTCGCTAACATTAAATTTTTGATTGTAAGACTTTTAATACGGTAGAGTGAAAATATAAAAATTAAGTTGAATTGTGAAAACCATTACGAAAAAATTCTCTAACTAATTATTAATAAGAAAATGACCATTCTCCTAATAATTTAGGTAGTGAATTCTTATTTCCAATTTCTCTTATCATTTGGTAGAAAATAACATCTTTACAATGATTGTTGTGTTTGATATACGTTTCTAAATGTAGGACATCTGAAAACATTACTACTTTTCTTAACTTGTTCTTTGATAACCTGCATTTACAAGTAGATCCTTTGTAAGTCTGTTTTTGTGTTCATTTCAAATGTTTCACTTGAGTAGAACTGGTATATTTATTGTACATACATTCACCTTAGCAGTGTTAAAGTAAGACAAATGTAACACTCCTTCTTCTCTTCACATAATCAATATCGATTGAGGGTGGTAAATAATAACTCGGAAATATTGAATTTAGATAGTCGAATGTTGGTTTTCAGGGATTTGACTGATTTCAGGGTTTCATCATGAACTGACATTGGTTAGAGAACCATGGCAGAACCTGGGAGTACTGGACACTTGTTTGGTCTCTAATTGGGATTCTTCATGAGTACGCAACCACTAGGGCTGATAATGAAATCTTAAAACCAATCATATCTTTGAAAACCAACACTTCAATATCAATCTGATGCTCACTAGTGACTGGCCTTATTTAGGTAGGTAGTTACCTGGGTTCTAGTAGGAAGTCGTGACCAGTGGGGTGCAGCAGATCGGGTGTCAAGACAAATACTCGCCAATGACATTCGCTAATGGTCGCGCCATATGATGAATTCGCACAAGGTGGAATTCATAAGTGACTGCATGCGGTCCCAGTGGGTAAATGGTCCACAGGCTCGCCTTGTAACCACAAGATCCTGGGTTCGAACCTCAGTGGGTGCGTACTACTGAAGAGCCCCAAACTAGGATGAAACAGCTGTCGAGTACTCCCAGGTTTTAAATTGATTTTCTAGCCGATGTCATTTCATGGTGAAAACTGAACTGAGACTTTTTACATATTAAATGGTTGTTTATTAATTTCTTTGTCTTATATTGCTAATACTACACTTTCCATTTCCTGAGAACATTTTGGGAGTTACGTGCTTTAAGCTGTTATATTTTTGGAAAGCTTTAAATGCTTGAAAAACTATCAGTAGTATGTCCAAGGGAAGTGAAGTTATTTAAATTCGACCTCGTCAGCACATAGAACTTTGTATGCACAGTACTAACTTTATTAGCCAGTTGACGAGACTTATTTGGTTCTGTTTATAAATGCTAATCAGTTTCGTAAAACATCTTGAGTTGGTAATCTACTGAGACTTTCAAGGAAAGGATGATTTATGTATCTCCTATATTTTATCATACTTCTCTAGGTCTTTCGTGACCAATATAATTCCACAGTGGAGACCACACTCAACATTTTTAAATTACTTCAAGTAAAATAAGTTATTTCAGAGTTCATGAGCAGTATGATTAAATTCCTGGTGAACGGATATTTTATCCTTTTTTTCTAAATTGTAGATTATATTGAATTCTATGCATAAATATCAAACTAGACTGAATGTTATTTATGCAAATGACATGGATGATGTTGTGAAAAAGAATGATACAGAAATCGGCGTGTTTTTAACTAAATCTCCTAGATGTATTAAAAAAACATTTACGTTTCCGGAGACAAGTTTTTTTGCTGTAACAGCCTATCAAAATAATAAGGCAAGTTTGCTATTTATTTTCTCACATCTATGTAACAAAGGCCCTAGACTTTAAATTTTCACCGTAAATTTAAATGAAATAAGTAACATCAGAACATGTAAGTTTACGAACAGACCAATAGTTTTTATCCCTTAATAATATAATACACCTAACACGTAATAGCTTAGTACTTCCTAACATAGTGATTGGTGTGAACGAACAAACGAGATTCTATCTAATTTCTTAGGAAAAATAGTTTATTGATGGCTGCAGTTATGCATGTGAGAAATATCTTGATGTTTCACGTAGAAAATTTATGCTGATATTTGATGAATGCTCTGTTTACGGCTGTCGTTTGGTTTTGTATGACAAATCAGAATATATTTCTAACAGTAATGACTTTGCTTTAATAACGTGCTGTTTCACTAATCATGCAAAGAGTTTCCAATGGTGCAATGGTTACAAAGTTAGCACTTTTGACAGTAAGTCAGATTCATTTAGGCATTATTCATGAAATGATTCCCTTAGTGCAAAAGATTTTTTCTAAAGTGGAAGTTTCATGATCAAAACATCCAGCCTAGAAAACATAATGAAATCAAAATATATCCGTGTGAGTTACAAGTCATCCGGACCATGTAACACATTTTCGAAAAGAAAATATTTTTATTGAGTGAACTGTTGATTCATAAGTCCCATCATTAAGGTAACCATAGCTGTCGAACTGATTGATGTACACTCGATTTATGTTAGCTTTTGGATAACGAAGAAAACATTCCTGACTTCAGTGGTATAACTGTCGTGTAGCATGTCAGAGATTTTAAACATTTTGCTGGTTTTAATAACTGATTCCAGGATAAATAATCGTAAAGCCAAATGACCTAGTGAACAGGTTTCTGTGATGAAGGTGATTTTGGTTACTTTCAGTTTATTCATCTGAATAGTGTAGTGAATTTTTACTACGCTTTCTGAGAGACTTAATGACATACCTACATGTTATATTAATAATGCGTTAAAAGGTAAGGTAACAAACATAAGTCAAATTAGAAGGTCAGTGTAACGATGACGATCAATAAAGCAGAAGCAGTGGGAGACACAATTACAAATTAACTAAGGTTTCCAAGTAGAACTGATCAAATAATTAGTCGTCTGTGAACACATGCAGGTGACTAAGGCCTTCAGAACATTAGGATTCTACCATGGAGTTTTATAGATGGCTTTTAAAAGACAGACATTTACTTCATGCTATTTCTTAATAATTTGTTTCTCATTTGAGGGGCTTGGAGTATGTATCTACCATTAATAGGTCTGAAGACTCAGTTCACTTGTACCAAGGGTCAGGAAGGATGTTTAGGCTTTAAATTCTTAATGACATAGATCCTAGCTGTGTCAAATGTCCTTGAAGTTGCAGTGTATAACTTTTGTATTAATGCGATTGCATATATATATATATATCTTAATGGCAAAACAGAGTGTAAGTTTTGATGCTACGACTGCTTGATATCTGCTTCTGAACTTCACTGACTAATTGTGTTCAGTCAGAGCCTGTGTTAGTATTCTTTACTCGCCTTCCAGCATACCGACTGTGCATTGCTGTTGAAATCTACAAATTGAGGAGAACCTCATCAGGGTACTTCAATACTGGAATAGACGTAAGCTCAGATGCTGTTGTTTCTTTGTAGGCTTCCTACAAAAAGATCAACACTAGTGAATAAAGAGATTACATAGAACAAATGCATATTTCTGTTGTCATTGTTATTGCCATAAAAGTAGTAATTCAGTCCGAATGTTAGTTTCAGTATACTTACAGAAATTTCTTTTGATTAGGTTATGTGGGTCCATTAGCTACTAAGCAAAATTATGCATTCATGATTCACCCATTAGCATCATAAGGTGAAGTGAAAAAGTGGGTTAGTGTATTTTGAGTAAACCAGACATACTTAGAGATTCGACATTTGGTTGATTTTAGTCAGACAAACATTCAGGAGAAGAAGTTTTAATACATTCACCATAAGTATTCCTAGCAATAACTGCACATTTTAGGATGAATGCTGTAGAATAAGTTTGTTTTCGTTCTCAAGAATGTTTAATACCTTACATCCACAATTACTCGTAGTCATAATAACAACCTCTGAATCTCCAAGTATCACGAAGATTATATCAAAATCTCCCCGTAGTTTCCTACTGATTCTGAAATGCTGGGACCTCGGGATGTTTTCCTGCACTAGCGTGACATTAGACCGACTCCAGTCACCCTCTAGAGTTAGGGCAAGGTGTCCGAGTTTGTCATAGCAGTTTGCATACTCTACATACTCAGTACATAATAATTGAAATATATAATATAATATATTTGCGAAGCGCTAAACTAAACTCTGAGAAGTTATAAACTAAATGCTGTTTCGTAGAAAGATACAGGAGCCGATAAATAATGAATATGCAATTTTATATCAGTCTTTTTATTTAATCGTAGGTGACACGACTAAAAATTTCCAGTAATCCATTCGCCAAAGGATTCCGAGACTGTGATTCTGAGCACTGGTGAGTGGTATTACATCTACACCTTTATGATTTGCTTAAGACACTATTTTAAATGTCATAAATTCTTTTTGATTTCTATGCAAGAACACACTATGGAGTTAATCATTTCGCCTAATTCCTACATTGTTTCCATCTAAACGAATTATCCAAATGTGCTTCAGGTAATCGGAATTAAGTAAATTAGTTCAACTGTATGTCTCCATTAAGTTTCATTTGGTGTTATTAGTTTCTGCGCACTATTTTAAGAAAATAAATAACATCATTACATTAAAAAATTTTGCATATACACAAATATATATATATATGTATAAACTCCTGATTCAGTCCGTATTAGCTTAGTTGATAAGAAGATCGTTAATATTAATGTAGCGTGACGATAATCAATAGAATTGAATGAAATTAGACTAACAGTGGTTTTACTATAAACAAAACTTTTGATGTGGTATGGAATTATTAGGCTACGGTACAATATTGCATCTAATGTTCTCTTCACATCACATAGTACAGAGAAAAAAATCACAGAACTTTGTGATATTCACAGTTATAATAAAGGCAATGCTACATATAGGTTGTAATTAAGTAGGAAGAACAAAAAGGGTCGATTATCTGCTCCTTTACAGTAGGTTTCTAGAACGTCTTGGGGTCCCCTATCTCAGTAATTTACGATACGTTATGCCACAATAACGAAACAGGAATATAAGGTAGCATTTGTGATGAACTTTATCAGTATCGTGGTTATAAAAATAAAATTGAGTTAGAGTAACTTGAATCTCAAGTAAACACCGTAGTAGGTTTGTGTGAAAAAAACGTTTGAGAGATGCGGTAATTCGAAAGGAAATAAAACATGTTTCCGTTTCCTTCTGTAAAGTTACATGCTTTCTTACACGACATTTTATGTTGACTTGAAATGTGATGTAATTTAAAAAGATCCGCTTGTGCTTTAAGTTGATTTGACAGTTTTTATAGCCATTTGAGGTCAGTACTTCCAATCTTACAGCTATTCATCTAATTTAAGAATACATTTCCCCAGTATTTTTATTTTCACATACTCTGAAAAGATGTCAAAGGGAAACCTAATAAATGAATGCGAAAAATGAAACCAGCTTATAATGTCAGTTAGTGTCAAAGATCAAAACGATAGGACAATCTGCATTGATTAATCAACTGCAATTATATGTGATTTGAATGGGGAAGAGTTAACCAGCTAAGAAAGCAGCATACCAGTAACATTTAGTGCAATAAGGTGATAAAATTGATATTCAGTAAAACCTAAGCCTAATCTATATGTTCGTCGAGACAGATAAGTACGAAAACTGTGGTAATTTTGCAAGATCATTTATCAGTTGTCTGCTACGATTGTTTAATGGCAGAACGCTCGTAGGACATGCAGGTAGTTCAGGTCGACAGACTTCTAAACCTTGCCTAGTCAGTATTGAGACCATAAAAACGGAGGACTGGGTTAACGAAACCATCCAGTAAAAACAATACTACGACAGCTGATAACTGAAAGCTCGGAGCTCTATGTTCCTTTCGAAACAGAGGGAATACAAAACAAAATTCTTTAGCAACTAAGATAAAAATTTTATTTATATTACTTAGTACTGATATCAAATTCAGCGTTTGGCGCTCAAACGAACAAAATGAAGATGCACTGTCCAGTCACCTTTGTCAAAAGAATCGTACTGCCTACTAAAATTAACTGTGAAGACGTACACATAAACTTGTCTAATATCCTGCTGAACATTTAGATATGAGATATGAAGCATAAACGCTTTCGCTCGTATATAGTCAGCTGCATAGTAATTTGCGTATTTTCATTACAATTCAATCAACTTAGTAATGATTATTCACCTTTTGATGTCAGTAATGAAGCTAACGCTTTACCTAAATAGAAGACTTATTTATACGATACCTTATTTCGTACAAAGACAGAATAAAAGGTAATTTTCACCAAGAATATATTTCGTTTTTCCTTACCTTTCATTCGGACGCACTAAAATCAAATAAATATATCTGCATCCTACAAAATTACGTAACTGCGGTTTCTAAATACCTAAAATTCAGTGACTACTTAAAGTTTCATGAATGAACTTTGGATTTTCATTACTTAATCTTTTCTCATCGAGACAGTTTACATTATAACATAATATAACTAAATGAAGAATACTAACATATATAATTTGTGGCTGAATCTTTAACATTTTAATTATGAATTATAACGAAACTGAAGTTGTTATTTTACATTCATTCATTCATTAATCAAAAAAGTCGTTTGGAAAAACAATACTCAGTTGGGAGTGAAGAAGTAAAGGATGAAATTTATGGTGAAAGGGCACCTAATGCAGGTAAGTGGTTGAAATTTTTGACTGTTTTGTCCAAATACTACTTCTATGCTACCCTGCTGACAGTATTTTATATGGTATACGATAACTACAATACAAGATTAAAATTTTGTTTCAATGTATAAATAAGTTGGAACCTCTGTCAGCTGTAGTAAAAAAAAACTAATATTGAATTTGCATTCAAATTTGGAACCACAATAACAGTCAATTTTGTTTAGAAAAACTCTGTTTCACCATAAAAAGCACACGTCGAAGGTTTTCTCTGCTAATATGAAATACATATTTTCATTATTCGTCGAAATCATTTGTCTAAGAATAATTGAGAATGGCTGTACATTGCACTTTCGTAGTTATAGCATGATACACAGTGTGGTGGGTACATTTAAATGGTTTTATATTTATGCATTATGATTAATATCTCATTATTCATCAGTTAATGTTTTATCCCTAATTTCAATGCTGAAATGAATGTCGCAGTTGACAATTTGCAAATGTTTTTCAAACTACTTATTAGTGGTATGACTACTTTTAGAAAAATAACAAACTGCACTTAATAGAATCGACCGCATGAATTGTGAGGAAAACTTACAACCATAGGTCACTTACAGAGTAATCAAACGAAGGTATAATTCAACCAAATCCCTACAAACCAATACTTGAATATGAATGAGATGCTCACTGGCGACTAGCCCTATTCAGGTAGGTAGAGTTACCTGGGATTCCAGCGGGAAGTCGTGACCAGTAGGGTGTGAGGACAATTACTTGCCGAAGACACTAGCTAGCGGTTGCGCTATATCGTGAATTGGCAGAAGTTAGAATTCATGGGCTGGTCATTGAATCGGGTCCCAGTGGCTTAATGGTATACGAGCTCGCCTTGTAACCAGAAGGTCCTGGGTGCGAACCCCGGTGGGTGCGTACCGCTGAAGAGTCCCAAACTGGGTAACGAAACAGCTGTCCAGTACTCCCAGGTTTTCCGATGGTTCTGTAACCAATGTCAGCTCATGATGAAATCCTGTAACGAAGGTATAGTTGTTACATGTTTCGAAAAACGTGGTAGTATTTTAGTTCTCAGAAAGTTTATCTCATGTAAACATTTTCGGAAATAATCTGATTCATGAGTCCATTAATTATTAAGCTCTCTAATAGTTGAAAACGTTGGAGGGGGTCACTTTTGACAATAAGTCAGTAATACACGCAGAAAACAAAATGGATTTGTAAATAATCACTTAACACTGAACTCGTGGAGCAATTCCTTGGATAAAGACATGTTGGTGTTTTTTTTTTGGTTTTAGCATTCAAGAAAGTGGATGTTAAAGCTTATTTGGAAAACAAAGTACATTTATTAAATTTAGCATTAAAAAGTGATAAGAAGATACGAAAGAAATTGGTGTGTGGAACCAATGCAGGTGAAAATAAGAGAAACAGGAAGCTTTTTCACGCCGACAGTCTTTTCTGCTCGTTTGTCCCTGGTGAGAACTCAATTAATTCACAATCACATTCTCCTACTGCATTAAACACATTACCAGTAAATCCTCAACAAGCACTTGACAATTTGTATAGTTTACGATCATACCCTGACTTTATATATACTCATAAACCTTTGGATACTCACTCGAATGAGTGTATAGGAGTAAAATCACTTTTATCTGCAATAATGAATAAATCGGAGGCCACATTAAGCAACATGAACGAAATTACTGCTCCATCCCATGCCAAGTTAGAAAATGAATTTTGTCATTTTCATTCGAACATTGGTAATGCTTCTTTACATTTATTGCCTGGTGTTTCACAAACAAATAGTGAATATTACTGTGAAGATAACAATCAAAGAACTAAAATTTTTGAATCATTTGATTCATCTTCAAACATTTATTATTGGTGTGATTCAGAAACCAACACTGCTACTAATATTAGTACAGATCAAACAGAAACATCTTTTGTGCCGTCTGAACACCAAGGCTTGTCTTACAATGTATCCTGGCAACCTGATACTCATGAAGATGCTAATAATGTTATCGATTTGGGATGGATTACTGATAATTGTACTCGTCACGTTGTTAATGTCGATGATACTAACTTCAGTTATCCGCCGTAAGATACAGAAAACTTCTATATATATATATATATAAATGTATGCCAACAATTGTTTTAGTTGTATTAATTGCATTAAACTAACTGTTATCATTTATGCAGTAAATTCACTAGATTAATTCAGAAAATGTTTCCGAAATATAACGTTATGCAAGCAAACAACCCCGCATGTATGTGAGCATATTTTTTCTTTTGTAACTCAGTTTACCTATTCTCTTCTGAACATTCAAATGAAATTCCATCTATTTACTGTTCTGATAACTGTAACAATGTAATCCTCATTTTATTCTCCCTTGGTTAAAGATTCATATATTATTAATCATAATTATGTTGTACTTTGTAAGCGAACTAGACAGTACTGTTTTCAGTCACCAGAAACCGCTAAAAATTATGTATATAACTATATAATTAAGAAAAGCTTTTCATCTCTACTGGACGAACCGGGTTCCACTAAGCTGTTGTCTAGCTTTCACACCATGATATATGTAAGCACTGTGCGATTCTGTCTCCGTCATTTGTTAATTTTCAAAATGTTTTTCACCGACACCATCATTGATATTTTTGGTATTTGATTTCCCTTGACAATTTAATGGTCATTCATGAAACAGAGAGTTTCTTTCAGTCATATACTGTCTGTAACTAAAAACTAATTTTATCTACATTAATGACTAATCATCAGTGAACATCCGAAGTCATTGTTATAAGTCTTCTGCATTAATCTAACCTCAAATAATTTCTTCTCTTGGTTATTCTTCTTAAGTTGCACTGATGATGACAGTGAAAATGCCTTGTCTGACTCACGTATTGTACGTTAGCAGTACATTTCGAACATTTAGATCATACACTTACCTTTCATACATATTTGTATAGAAATTTACAGGTTTGAAAATATCAGTAACAAATCAACATGCATCAGAATGTTAATTTAAAGATGTGACTCGTGGACAATGTAAGAAATAAAAGGGGGAAATATTATTGTCTTAAAACTGAATTACCAAGTCACATTTAGTATAATAAGTAATTTCTGATCACATGAAACAAGTTTAAACTTTTTAATGATTTGAGCTTTAGCAAGTTTAACTTTTGTGCATTAGCTTAAGAGCAGTGTTAAAACTAATTTAATGACCAGTGTCTTTAATAGGACTTGATGTAGATAAAGTTGGGCATCTATTCCCAGGATCATTTCAGTTATGCAATTTAACGTACCCTTGTAGCCATTTTAGAATATGTTGTATATCAAATTTTTTAGAATGGTACAGAAGTATCAAACACAAGCCTACACTAACTCATCCGACCATTCCTAAAATGGTGTTGATTTAACTTTAACTATGAAGTCTAATTACTAAAGTCTGACAACTAAAATAAGATTCGGAGCAGTACTCTGTAGAACTTACACTTCAACAAGCCTCATTTTCTTTCGAAAAATAAAATTTCTATTGTCCTGTAAACATTCATAATATATGAACAGTGGTGTTACTGATTTTCATGTGTACTGATCCAATCTGACCTTTTATAGTCTATTCATATATATATATATATATACCGATGAAGTTATCTTGAAAGCTGTACAATCGTAATTGTATTTACTAAAACTGACAGCAGTCTATTATTGAGCTGTGGGAATATGTGACATGAGTGATTCCTAGAGATGAGAAGAAATTACTTAATGATCGTTGATACAACGGAAGTAAGGGGTTGAAATTTGATAATGTCATGATCGTTATTAGTTGATCAGCAAGATGGTTGAATGCCCAATTGATAAGTGTGAATAAGATGAGAAAGGAAGATAGTAAAGTGCACAAAAGACTGACAAGCGAGGACTGATAACAGAGAATTTATTGCCAAAAATAGAAGCAGACAAGTAGACAGTAGTTCAATACTTAGGTGGAAGAAGAAACTGGACAAATATTTTCTGCACACTTAGTTCGGGGTTATGTTGATGAATCTGTAGCACCTCCACCATACATAAATGTCCAAACATTACACCCATTCTACGATTAGATCCTACTTTGTTGATAATTTCGAGATGGAACTATAGTGGAGCTGCATGTTCTGAGCTCAACAGGTACTAGAGAAGTGAGCTAGTAAGTTGCTTGCATTGTTCTTCCGATAAACATGCTGGACTGTGTTCTGAGATGCATTTGGAAAGTGTGCCATTTGTGCCGCCAATATAACTAGCTCCACAAGAACCAGTGAATTTATAAACACAAAGTGAAGTGGCAAAAGTCTGTAGTATGTCCTTTCCATATCATCTAAAGTCAACCATCAGACTTTCTTTCCAACAAGACTTCCAAAATGTGAAGTTCGGAGTTAGTCTTGGATCCCAAAATAAACTTGGCTGACTGGTGATTATCACTGAGCCCCATCGTTGTCACTTTGGTGTCGGCATCTTTGTTACATATGATGAAGGTATCATCTATGTATCTTTTGCAAACACAAAAACCCTCAGTAGTAGATAGTAACACACTTTTCCTCACTTGTCATAAGAAAGAAATTTCCTTGTCTGAATTGTCTTTGTATATACATATATATATCCACAACTTCTGAATAGTCTTCAAACGCCGAATGATAACTATAATTGCATGCAATGGTATGTTGCTCAGCAGCCTGACATTTCTGAAAATGTGACTGAAAGAAACTTTACTGCAATATGGATCAGACAAAATCAAGACATGCTGACACAAAAGTTAACAGCTATGGCCTCTAAACATATAAGACCACTAAATATTTCAGTGGAGTGATAAATATTTTAACCTTGTGAAACCATTTCAAGCTTAAGCATATCAAATACATTGCAAACTTTTGCACTGTTATTCACCCATTTCTTCAAATCTGACTACATGAAAGTTCTCACTCCCCCGTGAAAAATGCACTTATGCATCACAGTTGCATTGGTCATCTGTCAAACCAAGAATAGAATAAATAAATTTTCTCTGCCTGTTGATAAAGGTGTTGCGAATGTCAGTGTAGCATAAGTATTTGTGAAATTCTATATAATCAGAGCTTAAGCAGGAAAATAAGTATGAAACCAATTTGCGTGTCATCAAAACTCACACTATCCCAAAGCTCGTATTAATTGCAATGCATATATATATATATATGCAGAAAAAATTGGTTCAAGTTCTCTTTATAAATTTCATGTCAGAAAATGCACTAAATGACATTGAAAAATATGGACTGCCTACAACCAACGTCATACAATTCCAGATTCATTTGTCAACCAGCTAATTAATCAAGAACAGACATCAGGATGTGTAGAAAAAAAACCCAGATTATACTGGCCCAAGATAGCAGGGATTCAGTAAAGATAAAACTTGTCAGTCTATCAAAGTTGTCACGGAGCAAACTATGACTGCTCAATTTCCGGATGAGATGTTCGACCCAGTTTGAAATATTGAACATTTGCTAATCAATTATTGAAACTTTGTAGAAATATCAACACCAGTGTGAAGCTTAGAAGTCATGGGAAAGAAATTAGAAATTTTATGAAAGAATAAATGTATGGGGCAGTAAAAGACCATGCAGAAGATCTGATTAAGAAGGGAATAAACTACATTTTGGATGCCTGGACATCTTAAATGATATTCTGCAAGTGTGCGAAGAAACTAGATACATTATGAGTGGTTACAGTTGAAGATATGACAGCAAGCCTTGAGCCCTGCAGAGACAGTAAGGAAGAGTGACTCCGTGGTCGTAGAGCAAAGAGACATATATCCTATTGACAAGCGAACGCTCAAGAAACAACGATGCAGGGACAATTGCAGTCACAATGGTCGATCTGTTAGTTTAAGTCTCAAACTAGGCGCAATATCAGCGAGGAATACTAAAAAAAGCAACTGTGATCAGTGAAACTACCCGGTATCTTTACAGAGAAATCATGGGACTCAGAAGTGAGATAACTCAACTCCAACCCGTATGCTGACATCTCATATTATTATACTGGAGACCAAGTTATCATGTGGTACTGAAAACAACGAAATTATAACAGATGTATGACAGTGAACGAAATGACATGTTGTTCATCTGAGAGTTCTTTGTTTTGAATATATGATATTTATTCATTTCAAGTTGACTTAACCTTCAAAGCGGTATTGTAATTCAGTGCAGTCCCACAACTATGGGTAGTTCCTTTATGCTTTCACTTGCAGACATACAGATCTGCAGTCATCACCAACCTGCTTTTTAGAGTGCAAGCCCTACTGACAATGCCTTTCATTTTTTCCTATTATATATCTGTCATAAACATCTATTTCTTCATCTCAGATTTAAACTCACAGAAGTTGTTGTAATATGAATGGCTACTTTCGAAAAGTAAACTAAACTAATACACTGCATAACAGGTTAAGAAGAAGCACAAAAAGACAATAATTTATTTAGTGAATAACAAAGCATTAAGCAAGAGAAAGAAACGTATGGAATAGTGAGCTCTGCGAAGAGAGACATATATATATATATATATATATATATATAAGAATATCCTTCTAACATGACCAGATAAAGGTACTTGGATTGTAACGATGGACCAGAGAGATTACATTGACAAAATGCAAAACATCTTGTCCGATGAGACGAAATTTCAGAAACCTGAATGTGAGAAGGGCAAGACAGAAATGACAGAGGAACAAATCAAAAAGGTTCTGAAACGAACGAAGAATGATTCATTATCGACAACCGAGTTATACAAGTTACATATATATAAGTTATAAGGTTAAGACCTTCTGGATCTATCATTCCTCAACTCTATGATTTGCCGAAAATCCGCAAATCTGGATTACCAATACGTCCTATTTTTAGACATGGCAGCTTCACCGTATCATTATGTCGCAAGATGGATGGCAGAACTCTTTGAACCACTAAGAAGGCAAGTCTATCACCCTTCTTTGTACAACACTTTTGAATGCATTAAGTGCGCTAATGATATTAATGTTTCTGGGAAAAATATGTTATCACTTGATGTGTCCTCGTTGTTTTCCAATGTTCCATTAAATGAAACTGTAGGCATCATTTGTAATTACATAGACTTACATGATGTAGACGTGGGAATGCCCACATCATACCTAAAAGGGCTCATAGTGCAATGTACGCTAAATGTCCAAATTATTTTCAGCAACGACATCTATAGACAGAGAAATGGGTTACCACTTGGTCCGTTTTTAGCAGATTTCAATTTGGCTAGTATGGAGAGCAGCACTGTCACACCTGCTATAAAGGGGCATGACTTTCAGAGAAGATATGTGGATGACACGTTCATTATATGAGACGAGAACTGAGACTTGGATGACATCCTGAAGGTATTCAATGACGGTCATCCTGCTGTCCGGCTCACCTTAGAAGAAGAAACTGAGGGAAAAATCTTTCCTTAATGTGCTACTCACAAGGAGAGTTGATGGGTCTTCGAAAAGATCTGTTTACAGAAAATCGACATGGATAGACCAACTGATGGATTTCTATAGTTTTGTCCTCATAGACAGATAAAGGAATCTAATCCGTTCTCCTTCAACACGGATCCAGAGAATTTCTAGTGAAGACAGTGTTGATGATGGACTCAAAAAGTTGAAAGAAACCTTCATAGAGAAAGGGTATCCATTGCGCTTCGTTGAGGCCAGTAGCAGATTACGTGGGAGAAATACAGAAAGGGACAATTAGCTAAGAAAAGTTGCTGCATCTAAACTTATAATTTAGAGGTGGCACTGAGAGTGAAGTACTTAAAAATGGGCTGACGAAATTATTGAGAAAAATGTTCTTTACTGCCACTTTACGAATAACCTGCTCTAACCGTCCACTGGGACACCTTAATGTTAAGGGAATGTTACTTCGATTATCTAGTTCCATGTGCATTTCTATGTTCTTCTGCTCTTGTGGAGATAAGTTCATTGCACGTTCGTCGAGAAACATATCCCACCGCGTTTGGCAGCACCTCCCAGTTTGACTGAGCAAAGGATAGCATAAACGTATTAATTCGTCGGTACTGCAACATATTTAGATTCTGACCACACAGCAACTGGTACATCGTTTAATATAGTCTACAAAGTTCGACAAAGTTTGCCGAGTTCATTTGCTTTGTATAGAGGAGGCTTTGGCAATGCATAATATAAAGCCAGAATTTTTGTACACAAAGATTTTGTATGATGTCTGTCGTTACCACGCTCTTGATTTTACCAGACAATTCACAAAAACTTTTGTATCATTTTTTATTCCATGTCCCATTTTTGTTTTATTTTATCTCACTTAATGTTATCATATTCTTAGATTTTATTTAGTCTACTATTTTGAAAATATTTCACTCATCTTATATACTCATAATATTATATTCACATATTCACTTTTCCTAATGTACTTTATTTTCCCACAATCTAATTCACACATGCCTACTGAACTTCTAGGTTGACCTTTGTTCTTTTGCGAGTTTGACCACGGATTGATATTAGTTAGAGAACCGTTGAAAAACCTGGGAGTACTGGACAGCTGTTTCACCTTAGTTTACGAATCATTGGCAGTAAGCACCCACTGGGGTTTGAACCCAGGACCTTCTGGTTATAAGGCAAGCTCGTATAACATTTAGCCACTGGGACCCGATTCAATGACCAGCCCATGAATTCTAACTTCTATCAATTCGTGATTTTAGCGTGACCACCAACCAATGTCATTGGTGAGAAATCCATCCCTACTCCGAAGTGGATGGACCTCACTGGTCACGACTTCTTACTAGAACTTCGAGAAACTCCGTCCTGTAATAAGTCACTAGCGAGCAACAGATTAATTTTTAAGAGGTGATTTGTAAGAATTCGGGGTCAAATTCGAAAAACAGACTTGATCCTTACAGATTCACCCTTGAAAATTGACCTTTATTCATTCGTATATTTGATCAGTTTGAGACTCATAATCCAATACACTGATATTATTTCACTTTAGTGTTTCCACTCACTGTCAAACTTTAATACATACACAAGAAAACTGATTATTGTTGTCTACTGAGAGAGAGGGAAAGTTGTTGATTGTGGATAGTCAGTTTTAACTACTTTTGTGATTAAAACAATAGAATGTTATTTAAATTTCCCTAAGTTGACATTCATGACAGTTTAATATTTGCGGAGTAGTTAAATTAGTGATCGAAGCTGGGTGGACGGACAACCACACTTTTTCAGATCTATTACTGTGAGCAGTTAGGTTTTTTTCTGAGTTCATCACCAGGTCCTTGAGACCATATGTTGAGTGTGCCAAAATACTCAGATTTCAGTACTCACACAACCCTCTCAATTTTTATATTTTAATGATGTAAACAGTGCTGTAATGTAATTTGAGCTCAAAAGAAGGACTAAATGTTAATTTGTGATCACCAATATCAAAATTATGGGGTGACATAGATTGAAGAAGATGATATTGTTATAAAGCACTGTCTAGAATATTACTGTCACACACATGTAACATGTTATACTACGTCCCGCTTGCGGTGTGATCTGTCAGGAGTTTGAAAGAATGGATTGCACTCATTTAGGATCAGAAGCAGATTCCCACCGGACAGTAGGTATGTTGAAGTCTTAACTTCGTTGCCACAAGGGAAGTCAGCTACAACGAGTTAAGCTTTATATATAATGTATTTATTCATGTATGTAAACAGTGGTTAACAAATCCCCTATAATTTTGAAAGTTTGCTAAGTAGAGTAATCTGGACCTGCAGGAATAACAGATAGGCAGAAGGGAGAAATACACTGAAGGGAATAAAATTCGTTTATCTAAATGTATTAAACACTTTTTATACAGCTGACTTACATTTAATATTCACCAGCCGGAATATGATTTGATAAGGCATCAAGGATATGCTACCGTTTATCTCCACCTCTACGTGTACATACTTTTTCACGTGCTCCTGTGGAGCTTAGCACATTGGACGTTATAAGCGTGTTCTCCGGAAACGAGTAGCTGAACACTACTCGGTTTGGTTAGTGAAACGTGGGTATAGAACGACGAAGTCTCCAATTTGTGAACACATTCGGGAGTCATGTTAATCAGCCCCACGCGATTTATCCTTCAAAGTTATTTACAGAACCAAATCCAACCACTCCAAAAGCTTACGTTTTCTTCACTCATGCATAGGCGAAGCTCTAGCTATACATGATCAGGAACCTAAATTATGTGTTCAAAAACGTTTTGTTAGACCCCTTTCTTTACCTCGGTCATAGTTAGGTTCTTTTATTTCATTTTTATTTTACCACGTGAATTCATTCCATTTCACTTCATTTTCGCCATCTTTACTGTTATCATCATCGTACTCTCAATTTTTTAGACAACTCTTGACCTACAATTTTTAAATCTTTATGCCAGTTCACTTGTTTAATAGTCTTTAAAAGTTTTGTAATTCATCCACTTCGGTTCTATCTCTTAAACATCATCTTAATTATCTATATCTTATCTTATGTATATTGGCTGAGCAATTCATAGTGTTACTTATTGCCTTTTTGCGTAATTCAGTCGTTACGTGCCTGCTTCGAACTTTTGCCAACTCAAGCTTCTTGGTTTGAATTTTAATTATCACCTGTTATCATAGTCTGACGAAAGTATGTCTAGCAGAGTTTCGGGTAATAAGAATTGTGAAGTTGTTTAAGAATTCGATAAGCACACTACAATCAGATGTGAATAAACTGAAATCTTAAGCAATTCAAGGTAAGAGACTATCTCAGAATGTTCTGGCATAACATTAATATTTAACTTTGAATAATTTAAATTACAAACTTCAGACTACAATGTGTTTCTATGCCTTTCACAACATTAATCAATGAAACTGCTTGTTTCTTAGCAAAAAGTAGACTGAGGTTGTACAACTAACTAGAATTCAATAAATAAAAAGTGACTACGTCAAGCAGTTATACAAAATCATTAATTGAATAGAGTCAACACAGACGCATGAAAGCATAAGAATAATGCCACTCATTAATAAGTAGCACATGAGAACAAGAGCAGAAATGGCACAAAAAGTTGGGGACTAATGATTTAATGCTATTTAAGCTATCCAGCACTCCCAGGTATTCCAATGGTTCTCTAACCGATGTCAGCTCGTGATGAAAATTAAGAAGCCTGTTTCATTGTTAAATAAGTCTGGAGTAAAAGCACTCCAAATAATTCATGACTCCACTGGTTTACTCCCTGTTGAACAAATCAGTAGGTAGTGGCGACATTTTACGTTGAAAACAGCTTGAAAAAGAAAGAGGATGATCGTTTATTGAACAGTAATGTGGAAAGGCACAAAGTATACAACTACAAAATCGATTCTTATATATCTCAAAACATATCAGACGAGATGTAAAATCATACTGTATAACAAGTGTGGAGTAAATAATACATAGGCACTACCAAGCAATTTAGTTTTTATCACTGTAAGATGGTAAGTGAATCTCTTCCTCTCTTTTGTGGTTCTCCGTGATGCCACAGTTATTATTGTTAAACCATTAGATGATATTATGATGGTGTTCATTCCAAGTTAGATCACGAGCTGACACCAGCTAAAGAATCGCTGAAAATCGATGAGTATTAGTCGGTTGTTTCCTCTTGGTTTGGGTTCTTCAGCGGTATGCGCCCATGACCCCATCGCTTATTGAACCTACGGACTTTTATGCCAAATAGCGTCCCCACCGTGTAATATCATCTACGGATATTTTTTCATATACCTGACTCCAGTGTTCACGACTTCTCACTGGATTCCAAGGGTCCTATCCTGTAGTCACTAGTTAGTGAGCATCAGGTCACTATCGTGAACTGGTAGAAGATAGAATCCATGGGCAGTTGTATTTCGCCCAACCGAGGTCTTGGGTTCGATACACAGTGGGATCATAGATGTATATAACTGAGCAGTAACAGACTACGACGAAATGGGTGTCTGGTGCTCCCTGATTTTCACTGATCTCCTACGTGATTTCAGCTCGTGACCTAATTCGAAAAACAGTATTTAGTTGTTGGAGGGGAGTGGTTCTAAAATATTTATATCAGTCATGAGTATATATCACCTCGCAGATTTTCCATCTCGATCAGCGGTCTTTAATTTTTTAGATGATCAATGTCTCCATCATGTCAGAAAATGCCATAAACTTCTTAGACCCTTAAATCGATGGCTGTTTGTGCGCGATGCTTTTTATTTGATCAAGGAGCACGCCTTATCCCTCAGTTGCTTGTGAAATTGTTTTCCGGGTCGTACACACGTGAAGCTAGTGAAACGACAGAAGACGCAGGTTTCACATGCTTGTAATCAAATTACTTTACAAATGGCTTCATTACTGTTATGTATGTGAATATTAGGACCTTGTAGACTACGAGCGAATCTAACTAATGCGCTGGCTAATCTGTCTTAATCGCACGTCGACAACAACAACAATAATACCGCCGGGCACGCAAGACAAATAAAAGAGAAGACTGGACGTTGATATGAGAGCTTTTACTGTCTCAAACAACAGTCGAAAATGTTAAACAACAACTCCGTATTTATACAATTAGAAAAATCAATGTCACATTTTAAAAATATTAACGACCTTGGGAATTCAGTAATTTAAATCAATAATCACGCAGATGCGTGAAATCAATGATTATGCTAGTGTGTGAAATAAATAATGAATATTAATGATTCACCTGCGTATATATTAATTACAGTCAACAGTAATGCATATTTGTTTAACTTTTGTTGGCAGACATAATGAATACGTCCGAGGTAACGGTCTTTTATTAGTCTTCCATTATGTAATTTAGCTCTGCATGCATCATAAGTGAAGGATACTTGTGTGCTAACTTCACTTTACTTAGAAGATAATTCAAGGCATAACTTACTCTTATTTCTAGCTGATTATGCTTGTCATACGAAAAGTTTATAGTTGGGTATATGGTATACTGAGGTAATTTATCTAGGATGGTGTCCACTTAGATCAGTTGATGAGAAAATCATGTCTGACATTCTGAGAAGTATAATAATCCACACGGGAGCAGTATTTAAATCTGATGAATCAGATTTGTCAGTCAGAAAAGACAAAGTGCTAACAGATCCCATTTTCAAGTTAGTATGAATTTATGGTCTGTCGCATTTGGAACCATGAAGAGTAAAAGCAATTAAAACAATCAGATGTGCACAAATATAAGTTAGTCACATGTTCTAAGACTTTAGGGAATGACGAAACGCAGCTTTCTGGGAGTAATTTTAGTGTACGATTTATTCAATTGTAAATATGATATGTAAGCAGGAGCCGATTTAAAAAAATACTTCAACGATGACTAATCCGACTACAGATGTCAAATGCTTGCTAACTTGGGTTACTCTAACCAATAACATGTAAGATAATAGCATGGTTCTCTAATTGATGTCAGCTCATGAGGAAATCCTCCAACCCATCAAACAAAAAATTCCTACAAAACGAATACTTGAAAATTAACCTGATGCTCACTGGCAACTGGCCCTATTCAGGCAGTGACCTGGCGCTCCAGTGGGAAGTCGTAACCAATAGGGTGCAGTAATTTGAAGGTGAGGCAGTAACTCATACAAGAAGATACTGCGAAGTCGTCGCGTCATGTCATGAGTTGGTAGAAGTTGGAATTCATGGGCTAGCCATTGGATTGGGTCCCAGTGGCTTAATGGTCTACAAACTCTCTAGCCTTGTAAACAGAAGGTCGTGGGTTCGAACCTTGGCGGTGAGTGTGTACTCCTGAAGAGTCCCAAACTGGGCTGACAAAACAGCTGTCTAGTACTCTCTGCAGATTTTCCAATGGTCCTCTAAGTGATGTCAGCTCATGAAAAGATCCTCCAACCGATAACATGAAAAGCAGAAAACAAGTGGAATGGATAGTGGAAAAGTGTTAATTTTGTAATGTTAAATGTCAAATGCTTGCAAAGAAAGGAATGTGATATTAGCGCACAGAACATTTTTCAGAGATTTTTAAGTGAAGCTACATGGATGATAAAACATTTCCCACATGACTAGCCTTTACATTTTTTGATCAAATAAACGTGATTTGTCTTACTGATTTTAAGAGAAATGTAGCGAGTACATGAATCTCATTTCAGGGAAACATTCTCCACAAAGCCTTACTTTTATTTACATTTCTTTCCTTTCTGTTTCGTACGTCTCTTGACATAGAATTATTTATCTTACTCTTTTAATCAGTTTGCAAATGCTGTTGCGTCTCATCCCCAAATGAATTTCAACATTAGATGTCAAACTAAATATTATGAAGAAAACTAAAAGCTTCTTTAGAACATTAGAGAAAACAAATTAAACCAAACTATGCGTTGTTTGTGGATCTGTACATTGTTCTGGAAGTTTAGTGGATTGTTTCACCTATTCGACTAGCAGAAATAGTTTTAAAAAATGCATAATTTTTTACCTTTTGAAATCAATAAGGATAAGGGAAGCATTTGTCGAAGAATCAAAGAAATTAAGGTAGAAACTTTGGTCGTTATAGAATAGCTGTTTTAGAGAGCCATAACTACTAAAAGTACTATAAATATGTTTATTGCTCTTACTTTGCTAATGCATAATCACTTTATTAAAATATCATGACTTAACATCAATCGATTAAATTCTAATCGATATATATATATTATTCAAAAACGTTAATCTTAGTCATTTCATAACATCTATTACAAATGGATACAGATAATTTGTAGGTAAAATTTGATTTTTTGATGGACCAATTGATTCTAGGAAAGCTGGTATAGTTAATTGAAAATTCATCAAAATACTAATAAATATCTAATTAAGATTTGGATCAATTTAAAGCCTTGCAAAATAGTGGACTACTTGACTCATTGTATGCCTCGTTAACGTTGAAGGAAAGAGCTAAAAATTTATACAAGAGGTAATTCGAATCGTTAACAATTTTCAAAGTTAACTAAAGTTTCTGCCTTGTCAATTATATTTTATTCATTCTATGTCACTTTTATTATTATTACTATTGTCGCCATCACTTTTTCGGCACATTACTAATCAAAGTGTACAGTTAGTTTTCATATACTTTTGCTTATATGTGTATAAGTGTTGTGCTTAGCCATAAATCATTTGAATAAAAAACCGGAAAAGTTGCATCGAAAATTAGTTCCACATAAATTGTATGGAGGTAATTTGCAGCTGAATCCATACTCCTCATTTTATCCTGTTTGGCATTTACCAACCAGACTGGTGTGTCTCCAAGTTACTGTTTTGCATGGACTGCGACCTAACTCTCACTATCTTTTATGATGAAGTGGTACCCATTTGACCATGACTTCTTTAAAAGACTTGGTATTTTACTTGTTTCCACGGTGATTTCACTCTGTTGATTTGACTGTAATAAAATATTTGATTTCCTTCGGGATATTGTGTTCTTGTTACTAATTTGGACCTAGTTTCGGTGTTCTCATGTTTTAACACGTCTTGAATTAGATTGCTAGCCAATGATAAATAAGGAATATCAATAGTGAATTAATGTAAATAAGCTATATGCTGGAGATGAGAGAGACTAGTTTCGAAAAAGTATCAATCACTTTATCAAATTTCCAGTTCAATTAGGTGAAACTCTTTTTGTACAAGGACTAGGAGTTATGAACTACTGAAATTAATTAACCATCTGCACTACCCAGACTGTATGTGTATGTGGTGCACTTAGATATATATATATAAAAACATTGAGTGAAAGATTATGCCAAAGTATTTACAATTCCCGTCATTCGTCACTCTCAAGTTGGTCCAAACAGATTGATGGATATAACCTTGATGTCATAAAACTGACAGTTGTTTTTGTTCAAACATAATGAATTGGGGTTAGATAAACCCTGTTCAGATTCTGAACAGAGTGGTTATGATATTGTGTGATGCATGCGTAAGGTTTGCAGTTTCTTCCTCACATTGTAAGCCAGTCTTTGATGTTCTATGCAACATTTTCATCACGACATTTTTCACAAGCACATAAGAGACAAATTTGTCTGAACAGGCATTAATCGTGATGTATAGGAATGGATTCTCTCTAGTGTACAGTGACGTCTATCTGAAGTGTATTAAAATTATTTGCTTACTTCCTTAGATTTTTGCCACTTGCACTACATGTTCTACCCATGTTCACAGGGAAATTATTCTCGTTTGTGTGGATGTGTTCATTTGGTGGCATCAACAACCCTGTATTACATGCTGCCACCGAAAACTTTACTCGATTTTTCATGAAAACACGGATAATCCAGGATGGATGACTTCCTACTGGGATAGCAGGCAAAGAAAATAACTAGAATCTGTTACTTTTTTAACCTTTTTGGATGCAATGGAATGAAGACATATTGAAAACAATTTATATTAGGCAACTTAAATGAACTTTTAAGATATTTCGACCATCCTTTAATGGCATTGTTACTGGCAGCGGACAATGGGGAAGAGAACAAATCACTAGTGGTCCTTCTACTAAGCACTCAACTACCCTTAAGTGGATATGCAGTGTAATTGAGCGGAGTTGTTTTATGTTATCGCACTTTGTATTCTTGATTGGTTAGCTGCTTTGGATTTCAGTCAAACTAATCTCTTTGGTATCTGTAGTTATGCGCAGAACTTGACTATCCATATGCGCCTGTTTCAACCGTCCTGCAATCGTACACTCAGTACACATGCATCTCTCTGTGTTATGATGCTATCCATCATTACTTACAGGCACCCTACTATAAAACCTTCAAGGTTATCGACCACAAAGGCAGTTTCTTCGTCATCGATAATTTGATTCTTACTCATTTGACAACAACCATAAACCTATGATCTCTGACTAAGAGAAGACGCAATTAAACACAAATGTCCAGGGACTTTTGAAAATGATAGAACTGTTATGAGGAAACAAAACAGGTATGTGCAAAACTTTATACTATCTTGAAAGGATGGCAGAATTCATCACTTAGTCTCTTGCGACATGCTTTATTATGCCGGTTGATTCGTTATGCACATAAATGTCACTATTGTGAGTGACGGCTATATGGTAATTAGCCGCCAGTAAACACCCGCCTTCTGAAAAAACAGAAAGCGTGAAGGTCACGAAGTTGTTAATAGCTGAGAAATAGGTAGGACCATATAGGATAAATCCAGAAGCACTGCAAATAAACCGAGAGACCTTAGTGAGCATACTCAAGCTACTAAGGAAGATGATGTAGAAGGTAGAGGAAGTGTCTGCGGTTATGAAAAGTGGCTACCGTGTTAAACTGCCAGAGAATAGACTTGCGTCTACGTAATAACTGGGGGACATCGTGCCCTTATTCACCCCAAGCAGAATACTAGGCCACATCATTCTGAAAAGATTAAAATAAACACTGGGTTGGAAACTTCATCGGATACAGGCTGGGTTCAGGAAAAATAAGTGACACGTGGGTCAAGTAGCAACTTGATACACCACCATCAAAAAGAGACCAGAACCGCAATCAGCTCTTTACCTCGAATTCACCTACTTCGGAAAGGCCAATGATAGCTTAGAGAGTGAGGTAATTTGGGAAGTGCTTCAATACTGTGGAGTGCAGCGCCGCGAACATTCAAGTACCTCATTAACCAGCTATATAGTGATGATAAATGCTGCGTAATTCACAACGGAAAGCTCACCAAAGCGTTTGAAATGAAAACAGAAGTAATAAAGGGCCCCTTGATATTACCAGTGATCTTTCTCATTGTAGTGGACCGAATCATGCATGAGTGAAGACATGGCTATGCGTCAGAGTCACAAAAAAGACTAGAAGATTTTTATTTAGTTAATGATTGATATTAATGAAAACCAAGCTAGTAGTTTTGCGAAGAGGCCCTTTTTGGCTCTGAAAACAGTGTGGAAATCTACAGCACTTAAAACGTGTAAGGACAAGGAATTTTCAAAACTAATGTCAAGTTGGTCAGTGCTTCTCTGTGATAGAGAGGCTTAACGTGCATCACCGAAAGCACTTCCTTCAGGTTGCTGCATACTTTCATCAGCACCTGCCTCTGGCGTCTCAACACTAAAATCTGATGGCCGCACGGAAAGGATAAGTAGCAAGGGACCTCTGCAGGCAAAGAGCCAGAGTGGATTTTATTACCCGACAAATATGCAGATGGAGATGTAGATTGATTGGACATACTTTAGGGAGACCTCTGAGTCACATCACACTCCAGGTCTTCAACTGTAATCCAAATGGGAAGTAATGACATGGGCTTCCGAGGGTCACACAGAGAAGTTTAAATGAAAAGGATGTAAAAATTGTGGGCAATCGTGGTGAAAGCTGAAACTGAAGTCAGATAATGAATTACAATACAGGTGTGCTGTAGATTCTCCATGTCCCATTCCGAACACAAATAACGAATAATAAATAATTTACTAGTGATTAAAAATAAAGTTGAAAAATTGCTTTTTGATGCATATAACAGTGAGACATACTATTTAAGAAGCACTTACTAAAACAAAATATCAGTTTTGAAAAGTTACCTAGTTGATTTTTACACTGTGATTATTTTCCTAGAAAAGTGTTTCATTCAATCGATTCAGTGACATTAAAAATGTTTACTTTTCATTTCAAAGTTTACATCCCATAATACGAAGGCGTGTTCGAGCTCTGAAACGAATTCAGTATGATGGTTTACAGTTAGAAGTTCAATTTTATAAAGAATTAGCTGAATTAGAAAGAAAATACACGAAAAAGTTTGAAAAGTTGTACAGTCAAGTAATTTTCTAAATGTTTAATATTGTTTACCTGACATTCTTTTGATGTACAACTTATGTAAAAAATATCTAATGAATGCTATTTTATTTATTACTACTACAAAGTTTTGACATGATTCAAACAATTAGAAACTTTTGCCTTCTAAATATGAATGTTCAACTCTTCATACATCTGCTAAATTTAATATTCTAACAACACACACTACAGAAGAAGACGATTTCTTTGAAATCATTATCACTGATTTAAATGCTCTTTTAGGCAATTCAAAGGTATTTCAACAAAATGGTCTAAGTTTGTCCGTACGTACATATGCGTGCTGAACTGTACAACAGATGAAACACATGGAGGTGTTTTTGTCTGAGATCTTCTGATTAGCCCTATCAATAAGTATCTACTTACTTCCTTTACAAATTTAGTACTTTTGGTTTTATTCTAGAACACTGACTGAAAATATTTCAATTCTAACACGCTAGTGACATCATATTTAAGAAAAACAGCTCTATTATTTAAAAAGTAAAATTGTTATGTCCATCTCTTCAAAGTCAGTGCTTATATAACACTGTATATTTATTGCATACTACCCAATATGCTAATCCGTAGACTGGTCAATGAGACAAGAGAACATTTTGCAATATTAAATGCCTAATAACAACCTATAACTATTAATTTAACACTAACCATGTTCTATTGTGGTCTACGAATTTCTATCCTGGAGATAGAAAAATGATAGCTGGCATTCAAATCTAACACATTAAAGTTGAAATAGGACCATACTATGCACAAAACTCAACCACCACATCGCAGCTCTTGAGGTATTAATTCATATTTTCTTTTTGAGGAACAAATCAGGCTTTTTGGAAAGTCAGAAGAAGATATCATATAGTAACAATTGCAGTTAAATGTTCCTAGGCAGTTAGAAAAACTGTTGTTTCAATTTTATGAGCAGTTTGGTGTGGTTATCCCACAACTAGGATTTAAGTTAATCTTAAGACAGTTGTCACTTTATAACTAGTATAACTTCTTAGATGTATTTTATTGATAAAAATCTGCTGACAAGGCCTGTAAATGCTTTCAATCATTCAATAAACTGTAAGGCTGCTGATTGAAATAATGAATTATTTAGGTTCATCTTTTAGGGGAGACATGAAGGTCCCCGGGACTGTGAATTCATTGTGTCAATATGAATCATCCCAGTGTTTAATAAAATTCAAAATTTTCGGTCATGGATATTTCACCTCTTACCTGTTTCCTAACTTAATTAGGAGGATAAGGTGACACTACTTACCTTTGCAAACTTCCAAATGTATACAGTAGTATAGAAAAGGTAGGATGTGTATTTCTTTTGTTTATTAAATAATGTAACTTGGCCAAAATACTATTTTAAGTTTATTTTGATAAGGATTACCAGGGCAGTTTTAAAGGTTTTCTTTTCAACCTTTTAAAACACATCGAAGTAAATGGGCATCTCAGGGCTTAATAAAATGGAAGTGGACGTCTTCCGACAGCTTGGTGAGCACTTTATCATTCACACAACATTCCGGGATAATTTGTGTCTTTCAACATATTCACCCCAGCCTTAAAATTCTTTTCCTAATACTCTCAATTAACTATAGGAGTCTTATGTAGAAAGGAATCAGCTGTATAATTTCAATAACTTTCAGATAATATTAAGGGAAATTACGTTTGTTTTGATTGCTATTGCTATTATTTCAATAAATCCTTGTTATTCCCATTTTCGGCTGGTGAGAAACATTTAATATTATAATTTTTATGGAACTGTTTTGACTTTATTGGTTGCTAATAGCTGAGAAAATATTCTTTTCTGTGAATAACAGTCATTGGAAAGATACCCTAGAAGAAACAATTGTACATAAAATAACAGAATTATATGTCATAATATTTGATACTGGAACAAAGAAAAGACCGATGAATGAAAATTTCACTCTTAAATCAACTGACTGGCTAAATTTCATGTCCTTACAAAGGAGTCAAACGCCATAATGAACAAAAATTATTATTATTACATTATTAGTTACTTTAAGTTACTGTGGGAGTGATTTACAGAAATTGATTTTGCATAAATCATAAATTTGTTAAAGTTTATGGACAAAATCGTAAAACGTCAACATTCACACAGTTTTCTGATGCCATTCTACAGGCAGAGATCCAAAATTAGCCTTAAGTATAAGATTGTTGCTATGTTTGCCCTTTGAAAACGGTTGCAGATCGTCAAACAAAAATACAAGTGAGAAACAGTTCACTTTTTCACTGGAAATGAGACAACGTACTTTTAGCGACAATTACTTAGCTTTTTAATTCTTTCTTTTCCGAGCAAAGCATTAAGCTCCAAGCCTTTTCTGTTGTCTTAGGATCTGTTTGCTATTTTACTGGGTGAAGTCCATAGCCTCTCACCCAAACTTTCCTCTTTAGGGAGCTTAATATTGACTACTAGTAAACTAGGCAAGATTTAGAAATGCGTCAGCCGGGAATCAAACCCAGATCACATGTGTTGTTATATTAAATTAAATGATACTATTATTCATGGAGTAGGTTAACCGACCCATTGTGGACAAAATTTTATTTTGAGAAAGTCACACAGTGTTATGCAGTAATATTTCCTAACGACGTTTCGAGCACAATATAGTGCTCATAATCGTATCAAGGTACTCATACAACTTTTTGCTTCGTTTATATACATGAGAAGAAATTGATGAGACATTTGAATAATTTCAATATAAGACTTGCGCGAAACAGAAAGGAAGATACAGCACATTCGGAAACAATATTAGTGTTATCAATAAAATACAATACGATGTGAAATAAGACGAGTGTTATCAGTCAATAAGATGGGAAATAAGGTGTTTTTTAGTCAAACAAATAACTTTTTAGAGTGTTATAATGTGAATTGAAGTAAATTTTAACATTATTTATCATTCCCTGATTTGACTGGTAATAATATCTTCCATATATATGGCACTTGCGTTGAGTCACTTCTATTGCATGTTTTGGGTGTAGACTCAATGAATCAGGATTCAATAATCAATCTCTCTCTCCATCTACATAGATTACTTCTTAGAATCCTAATCCCCTCCCAACCTATTGTGTGGTTGTGTGTTATTGCATGTAGTGCAATTGCTGAGCCTTTTCTAAATTACTCATCTTCTCGGGGTCAACCATTCTTACCTTAGCTAAATTCTTGTGTCCCGACAATCTGATTACACCCGATCTACTAATTTGACCTATATAGTTGGCCTCACAGTCATTGCAAGGTATTTTGTAAATTTTATTATTTGTTTAATTGGGTCCATCGAGTCTTTCAGCCTACAGGGCTTGTCCCTGAGTGAGTTTGTAGATTGAAATGCCACTCGAATTCCTGCCTTATTAAGAATCCTACGTAGGATCTCAGATGTCCCCTCCTTATGTGGTAAAACTGTAGATGCCTTATATATATCTTATATATGTTATCATTATTAGTTTCACCATTATTTTTATTTTGCTTTTGATATTTTCTGATCTTACTAATGAATTTCCTACGACAGTTATTTAACACCAACGCTTCTTCTCTCTGTTTTATTTCATCATTTAGGTCTTTTTTGTACTAATTAGTGCTACCGCTTGGTTTGTTAGACACTTAACTAAGCCTGCCTTTACATAAAAGGAACGGATGGGATGAAATAAAGTCTAAATATCTATTAGAAGGCGTTGGCTTATTATAAACGCCAGTGTGTAGTTTACCTTCTGTTCGTTTGATTTCACAATCTAACATAGCTAATTCTCCTTGTTCATTTTCTGATTAAAATGTGAACTTTATTCCCTCTGCTAGTGAGTCAATATATGTCAAGAAGCTAGAGATATGTTCTGTTTTTAACACTGTGAAAGTGTCATCCACATATCTCCACCAAATTTTTTGAGTAGGATTAAATGTTTTGAGAGCAATATTTTTCCAGCTGTCTATAAAGATATTTGCTACGATAGGGAAATTTAAAGATAGCAGATGTGAGGCATCAATGAATTCCTGAAATAATTTTCTCAATGGGTAGCTCTGTCCTATGACTATGTTCGAGATCATCCGTTAGTTCTCTTTTAACTGCTTTTAAGGACATATTGATTGAAATATTAGTATAAAGACAAGTTATATCAAAACTTACCGTTTTGCCATTATTCTCTAATTGAATGTCAATTAGTTTTTTTCTCATCTCATATGAATTAGTAAACCAAGAGCTTCAACGACATCTAATGGGACATATTATTAGAGCTAAATGTTTTGATAATTCATAGGTAAGCGTTTTTCTGAAATCTAATATTGGTTGTATGAGGTAACATGACTTATGTATTTTTATAATACCATATCTTCTACTAGCATTATTAGTTCTAGGCATTAAATTGAACCATTTAGATTGACCAACTAACAGCTTCATACTCGTCTTATTTCACATCGTATTGTATTTTATTGATAACACTAATATTGTTTCCGAATGTGCTGTATCTTCCTTTCTGTTTCGCGCAAGTCTTATATTGAAATTATTCAAATGTCTCATCAATTTCTTCTCATGTATATAAACGAAGCAAAAAGTTGTATGAGTACCTTGATACGATTATGAGCACTATATTGTGCTCGAAACGTCGTTAGGAAATATTACTGCATAACACTGTGTGACTTTCTCAAAATAAAATTTTGTCCACAATGGAACTATATTCCATCACTGCACCCAACTTTTATCCTCTTGGGTTGTCTGATTAGTATCCTTTAACTATCAGACAATGAATTATTTCTGAATTTGGATCAAATGAGTATAATTAAGGAACAATCAATAAGAAGTATTCTCCTTCGTTTATTTCCACAATTTCAACTATTTTCATCGTTCACTTCTTAAACTGATGCTGTTACGATGCTGTTGTGATTATTTTCAAGATGAACGAAAAGATATGACTGTTTGTTTCAGACAAATACAGTGAAATATATCTTAAAATCTGAAGCATTGGAAGGTCTCTTCTAGCACACGGTTGCTGGTTATCCCTCCAAACAAACTGTGAATCGAAGAGAAACAAATGCTCAGTATCCCTTTATTTTCTAAGTGGTTTTTTTTAACAAATATCAATTTTTTCTTTTTAAGCTACTGTAAGTAGCTGATATTGTCTTTGAGTAAAATACACTCATTTCCTTGGCGCAAATTTGTATTTAAACAAAATCCAATGAACAATCGTTTTACCAAAACTTTGTTCTAATGCCTTTCATTAGCGTCATGCAATTGTATCCGGAACTTATGAGCCCACCATAGAAGAGACAGAATTTTTCCTTAGTCAGGATGACGATGATGACCCAAATATGTCATATAAATCGTCGAAATCAACAAATGAAGGTGATATTCTTGAAGAATCACAAAATGGTATGTTCATATTACGTTATTGTACAAACGTAAGTTGAAGCGATCATAAATGGTCATTAATTGTAGGGTGTATGAAGCATTATCCACATATATGTACTTGCTTCATATTCACTCCATTTATTTTTTCCACATGGTTATATACGTGATTTCATTTAAGAAAGTTTTCAGCTGCTCATATGCATTATGTAGAAACCCTATGTTTCTGATTCACAAGTAATCCTAACCGATATCTCAGAAGGCCAAATGATACTTCTGGGAATGGACCACAGTGGGATGGATGTATTAATGTTTATGTGTCGTTGTTTCTAACCACTCACCTTCAACCGACGTTAATATGCTTTCACACTAGATTCTGTGTTATATATATTTACTTGCTCTTTACTTTTAATTCTGAAAAGTTCAAATGATGCAAATATTTAATTTAAAATTGATGTAAGTGACATTTAGTCTATTTTTACTTATTTCTCTTCCTGTACTAAAAGTCATATTATTTTTATAAAAATTATTATAACAATGATTCAGATAATGTAACTAAAAATGTACCTGTTGGTATACCAGGATTTTGGTTAACAGTACTGAAGCATTCACCACTAATATCAGATCTCATAAGTCAATCAGATTCAGCAGTGTTATATCATTTAATTGACTTACGGTCGATTCCAATTGAAGAAAATGGAAAATCTGTATGTTCACCTCTCAGTAATTACATAATATTTCATTCATATTATTTACACTATTATTATTACTATAGTTATTAGTGTTTTACTTAATCTAGATTGCCAACCGATGAGAGAAAACATCAATTACTTCAAATAAAGCCTTAGATTTCAGGTTACTAAATTAGACATTTATCAAATAAGCTACTAAGCTTTCAAGTGTTGTTTTGTGGAGATTTGAGTGAGTCTAAGGCAGGTTCCATCAGAAACCGCATCATTTAGAGAGCGAATGAAAACAGCCAAAGACTGGGCATCTATTCCGTCCTCGTCTCAGACTCTTCAGGATTTCTGACTCGTAAATTCACCATGGATCAAGGTCAAGACCTTCATGTTTTAAGGGAAGCACGTTATCATACAGCCTTATCTGAAACTTGGAAGAAAATATTACCCAGTTTTTCTCTGTTTCCATTGGTTCTTTAGCTGAAGTCGGTTCGTAAAGAAGTGGGCTTTAAAATGATAAATAAAGCTTGTAAATTGGTCCTAATTTCAATCTATAAGGTTAGAATTTGGATAGTATGTTGAAGCATAATTCATTCATAGAATAGATGTATTATGTAATATTATTTATTGATGGAATTCCGAATACAATTTATGGCCCATAATCATGTCAGGGTGCTCCGATTTGGTTTATATCGTTCCATTGTTTCTTACGCTTTGATTTTATTGGTAATGACATTTTCCATATCTCCAGTATTGGTAATGAAAGAAAAACTCAGAAATCACCACGCATATACTAACTCAAAATCACAAAATAGAGTGGGACAGAGCTACGGTTTGAAAAGTGAATATAATTGGATGGAGATGAGGTTAACCAGTTATTAAGGAAAACCACTTTAAAACTGACCATTTCCTCACAAATTGGTCATCTTAAAGTTAGTTTCCAATCCCCTACAGATATTATGCTAATTTCACTAGCATGCTGTTATAAATATCACTCACTCTTTTAAATAAACCTTGATCCACTGAATAGCTCTACGATCATTTGGCAGAGAGTTAAAAGTAGGTATATATTGCTAATTCTAAATGAATTATGATTAAATCTTAGATAGCGCCATTAAACAGTATTGAGATTTCGTTCCAAATAAATTTCTTTCATTGTTAAAATTCGTGAAAATTTTAAAATATAACATATTTACAATATATCTATACTGTAGGGATTTCAGTTAGAGTTTGAATTTGAAACAAATAATTTTTTCACGAACAATATTCTGTATAAACGTTATTTCATGGATTATGACGTTAAAAATGACAATCCATTCAGTTACAATGGACCAGAAGTAAATTATTCAGAAGGGTAAGTATCATTAGGACTTATTCCTTAGAAACTTATCTTCTTAATTCTAAAAGTGCTTAAGTATGTACGTACTATTACAGGTGGTTGAAAGTTATTGTTTTGAAAGATTTTCCTATTCTTAACCAAATAAATGGCACTTTCCAACAGCAAAATTTATTTTACTGACCAAGACTATGAGATAAGTTATCCATTTTTTGATAGCATAAATACAAACAATTACTTTGACCAGACATACCAGATGATTACCCACTGAATTAAGTTTAACGAGAAATTATAGAACTTTATTTCAGTTCAGGATACAACATTTCAAGTAAGCCCATTCGATAAATTTATATGGTATCATAGGGAATAAAAAGACAGTTGCAGCGAAGAAAATTTTCTTTTCGACGAAGTCATCATCTAGGCTGAACATTCGTGTATTTATATCAAATGGATGGAAAAGTTCCAGAACAATTTCTGGTTAGGGGTTGAATTAATAGGAATTAGAATGCCATAATAAACAGGGGGATGGGTAAAACTCAAACAAAGTAGCATAATAACTAAGAAAATTGACATTGTGCAATCGGGGGTTAGAAATGTAAAAATAACAAAATATACAGGATGTTTGGTGAAGAATTCCTATTAATTCAACCCCTAACCAGAAATTGTTCTGGAACTTTTCCATCCATTTGATATAAATACACGAATGTTCAGCCTAGATGATGACTTCGTCGAAAAGAAAATTTTCTTCGCTGCAACTGTCTTTTTATTCCCTATGATCAAATGTGTATATTCCGTGATTTGAAAGCGAGCAAAGACCGTTCGACGGTAAAGGAACTGAACAAGTTTCTACGTTTGTGCGTCAAGCTTGCTGAAGCGAATGCGAAGATTTCCTTCTGAAAAAGCTGTCTGGATAAGCATAAATACCCGAAAGCATTCTGGAAAAATCTGAGACGAAACCATATATCCCCCAATTCAAGCACGCTCAGAAGACACACCCAGAATCACATTGATGCCGTTCGATCCAGATTAACTGAACTGGAACAAAACGTCTCAATGAGCTCCCACGTTCTTTATGATTTAACTGTTGATGAACGGGCGTCATTCGAACACTACGCCAATACAGTCTCAGAGAAGAGAAAGGAAAATATCATCATGAAACTTAAACAAAGCCTAAAATCAGTCACCAAGGAAACAGCTTTCCCATCTTGTCCCGAGAAATATGTATTCAATTTTTCTGATGTCTCACTTTCACCGATTCAAATGCAACTGTTGTCGCTCGGACCAAAATTTTGTGATGCATCATCAAAAGTAAATTAATTGAACACCAAAGTACAATTCGAGAATTTGATTAGTCAAACGAATGATCTAGTCCCAATCTCATATGAAAGTGCAGAACACTTCAAATCAACTGTTTTGAATTGCTGCCTCGACTACATCAACAAAAAACCTAGACTTCGCAATATGCTTTCAAAAGAACATCGAAAGCAACTCAAAGAATTGAAATCAAATGAAAACCTGATAATAGCTCGACCAGACAAAGGTTCTGGAATTGTTCTGCTTAACAAGTCAGACTATGTGAAGAAACTCTCATCAATTCTATCTGATGACAGCGAATTTCAAAAGCAGACGACCCAAAAAGATCCAACTGAACAGACGGAGCTCCAGCTAACCAACTTATTGAAAAAAATGAAAGATGAATCGATTATCAATACAGAACTATGTGAAAAACTTCGCCCATCTGGTTCTACATCGCCACGAATGTATGGACTACCCAAAGTGCACAAGAAGGACGTCCCACTCCGCCCAATATTAGATATGATCAATTCGCCATATCACCTAATCGCGAAGTGGCTGGTAGGAATTCTTGGACCAGTGAAAGAAAAGTTGTCTAGATACAACCTCCGCGACACATTCGACTTCGTGGATTCAATTAAAAATGTCAACCTCGCAAATGAAAAGATGGTCTCCCTAGACGTCGTCTCTCTGTTCACCAATGTCCCTCTGACAGAAACTATATGCTTTCTGTGTGACTTCATCCAATGCAACAGCATAGATGTCGGCATACCGATGCATTATCTAAAGGAGCTGTTACTACGCTGCACCTTCAACGTCTACTTCAGATTCAACAATGAAATCTACAGGCAAACAGATGGCGTAGCAATGGGCTCTCCACTCGGACCACTCCTAGCCGACTGTTTTATGGCCAGCCTCGAAAACAACCCGTTATCATCAACTATCGACGACCTTCATCTCTACAAGAGATACATTGATGATAATTTCATCATTTGTGATGAGAAGCTAGACCTTGAAAACCTACTTCAAATCTTCAACAACGCCCACCCAAACATCGACTTTACACTTGAAACCGAATCCGACGGAATGTTCCACTTCCTGGACGTCCATCTGACAAGAAATGACAGCGACTCTTTGAAAAGGTCCATATACAAAAAGCCTACATGGACTGGACAATTCATCAACTTTCAAAGCTTCGTACCGCTAAGCAGAAAGAGGAACCTGATACACGCTCTTTCCTCGAGGATTCGGAAGATATGCAGCGAGGAAGTGATCGAAGAAGAACTGCGTAATCTCCGAAAAACCCTGATGGAAAACGGTTTCCCGCCCAGGTTCATAGACAAGAATCTCAAACCGAAGAAGACTTCAGAACAAGTCCAATCCGTCCCAAAGAAAATACTTCTGCTCAATCTAGAATTCAAAAGTGATATCGAGGCAGAAATCCTTCGCAAACGCCTCTCCAAATCGCTGAGGAAAACATACTTCGCCGCAAGCCTACCACTGACGTTTTCCTGCAAGAAACTGTTCAACCAGAACGCGAAAGACAAGCTGTCGCATTGGGCCACCTCAACATGCATATACCAGTTCACTTGCTCTTGTGGAGCTGAGTACATCGGCCGTACCATGCGCCAACTTGGAAAACGCGCTCGTGAACACTACCCAGCCTGGCTGGTAAAAGGAGAGCAAAAACGTGTAAACAGTTCAGTGACAGAACATCTGGTCAACTCAGGAGATTTAGCGCCTTTCGAAAAGTCCTTCAAAGTAATATACAAGATTCAATCAAACCTATCAAAGGGAGTGAAATCAAGACATTTGGGCATAGCTGAGGCGTTAGCTATCCAAAAACTCAAACCCACCCTTTGTATCCAAAAGAAATACATTCAACCCCTGTCCCTGCCATGGCCATCGTAAACAGGTAAATTTTTTAATAATGACCATCCCATCGCCTTCCTGTTTATTCATGTTATTTTAAGTTTTCTTAATCCCTGTCTACACTACCATATTTTCATATCCACACTTCCTGTTTATTTTGTCATTTTATTATTTCTACATATTTAATCCCTGATTGCATAAACAATTATTCATCACACTAGTTTCTTATCCAAACATCCTGTATATTTTGTTATTTTTACATTTCTAACCCCCGATTGCACAATGTCAATTTTCTTAGTTATTATGCTACTTTGTTTGAGTTTTACCCATCCCCCTGTTTATTATGGCATTCTAATTCCTATTAATTCAACCCCTAACCAGAAATTGTTCTGGAACTTTTCCATCCATTTGATATAAATACACGAATGTTCAGCCTAGATGATGACTTCGTCGAAAAGAAAATTTTCTTCGCTGCAACTGTCTTTTTATTCCCTATGATCAAATGTGTATATTCCGTTATATGTTATCGTTGATTCACAATTCTTGCTGTGATTTTCTCACAAATAATTATCATTCGCTCTATGCACCGTAAGAAATATCTCTATGATGGGATTACTTCGACTGAATCGGCGATATTTGTAGGTCAGTGTTTATGGCTATTTTGTTCAAATAACAGAATCAAGTGGTGTTATTGATTCCAACAAAAGTAAGCTGGAATATTCTTAGAAAATTGTATTGTGCATATTTTATTTGTAAATAGTTAAATAGTGGTAGATTCTTAGCAGTAGTGTAACAACAGAAGACAAGGGCCAGGCAACAGATCGTTTATTAAGGAAAATCAACACATATTTATAGATTTGAATGTACATTATTGTAGATTATTTTTAGTAGAAAATACAGTCTTTTGATTGGTTGTTTCTCACAGAAAGTTAACCTTACATCTCTTTGTGGCTGTGTCAGATCATCCATATGCTGTGTCCGCCTACGCAAAGCCTTTGTTCTCATTTTCTCACCACCAATATTGGGGCATTACTGCCTACCAACTTTGGCTAGCAGCCAGCTCTCTCTCACGCAGTGACATAATTTGTCGGCTTAAGGACCCTTTACATCCAATTAGAAAAATATTTCAGTTTAGCAGATGTCATTTAGTGTCTGTGTGGTCAATTATACGCAGTTAAACTGGTGGTTCATCATCAATTATATTATTTGGACGTATGAATTTAGTTAGAGCTATAATGACTAGCCCTATTAAGTTAAATAACCTCGAAAAAAGGTCGATCCAATGCATGCACCGGCATGTAATGACACAATCGGATAGGATACATTAAAACTGATAGGAAGTAATATGATTAGGCAGAGAGAGAGAGAGATTAATTACCCCATCTTCATTCATCGAATAAACACAACCGCAATCCAAATGATGCAAAGCCTGTACCGGAAATATCGAATATTGCAGAGAAAATATATGAGGGAGTGAAGCTATATAAAGTAAGTAGGGAGTTCGTGTTAATACACTGGTATGATTATAGGCAACAAATTATGTTCGGAATATTATTCACTTATTAATACTGTATCACTATGTATTATTTCAAATGAACTTGAAGCCATTTGAAGTCCTGTCTTCCCTGCTTCTTCAGCTAGCTTGTTAATTTTCGCCTGCAGATCTTCAAGTTTGTGTGATAGTAGATATAAATCATCCTCAGAGTCCAAGTATTCTTGAATCTTCTTGTTGTTCCAACGTATGCCTGCCTTGCCACAAGATCCATTCCACCACAATAAAGGATATCATCATTGATAGTAGTCAGAGTTGTCTTACTCCTGTCTTTATTTCAAAAACTTTGATTAGCTTCCCGTTGTGATTTACTTTGCATAAGTAATTTTCAAATAGCCGACAAATGAAGTTTTTATGTTTGAGGTGGTGCATCTCATAGTGTTGAAGCGGTTGCCAAATTAGTTCACGGTTGACGCTGCTGAAGACCTTTCCAAAAAAGGTGAGGCTGAGGTATGTAGCTTACTACCATTGTTGGTTGTGTTCGAGATGATGCGTGGTGTTGCATACTTGTCTGAGCATGGCTTATTTTTACTAAATTCAATTTGTTCGAGAAGAAATTCACCATCTGAGGCTTCCTTTCGATAAAATGTGGCTTAATATTCTGCTCGGGTTGAATAGATAGATGTATGGTGGCACGCCTTTTACTACATAGGCTTAAGTCGTCCTTCTCCGACATTTTGATGAAGTAGCTATCCTTTTATTTGATGGATATTTTTCACTCCCTCCAAGCCTATTATGGTCGTGACCTCAGCATGTCCAGTGGGGTCTGCAGGTCAGTTTTCACTGATTCTATGTGGATTCCATACGGTTTTCATCCTCCTTCTTAGTAACCATGCAGTCATAAAACCTTTGTTTTTGTTGAGGGATTTTTCCTGGACAAGAGGTAGGTTGCAGTCCTCTGAAGTGAACAGTTAAACCCACCTAAGTGGGAGGCTAAGCTGCTCTTAACACCACTCTAACTAGGGAAGTGAGAATGAAATGCTTACCCTTGTTCATGGGTGTATTTACTAATCATGGTAAAGCTACAATATGTAGATACACAATCAAACTACAACGTCACAACCACATTCTTGTTCTTTTGGAAATCCAGTTGTCTGCGGAGACTCCATTTGCAAAGATAAGAAAAATGATGGTTGGAGGTGAAACATCTGACTCCTAGTTGAATTCATTAATTTCTTTATACTTTACAATCTCTTCAGATATATTTATCCCCGATTCCAATAGGTTTCTAACATAGAATTGTGGGCTCTAACACCGGCCATTTTTCCTTGTAATCTGTTAGTCAGAATCTATAAATCTGTTATGGGATAGTGCTTTCGGAGCTTCTCAAAACTTCAAAGACTATTCCCCTATTTCAAAATTTCCTTTTTTATTTATTAACTCCATTTATTTAGAAAAACTGGAAACCCACATTGATGCATATTTGTGGGAGATTCTACCTCACTGAGTATTTTTGCGTTATTGTGATGTGAAGATTGAATAGACTTTCCAGTGTTAATTATCAGAAACCAATAATATACTGACTAATTTGTAGGAAAATTATAAGGATTTCCTACGAGTATTTAAATTAATTAGTTTATTGTCTTCACTTTTTCCAATTTTAATTATTCTACTTATTCTTCAATTGCTCTTACACAGATGTCATATTGATTGGAGACCAAATAAAAACATAATGGTGCAAAATTGCCTGAAAAAACATCAGAATAAACCCAAAATTGAGAACACTTATTCTTTCCCACAGTATCAGGTTTCAGCGGAGGGTGTGACAACTTCAACATCTTCATCTACATTATCATTAAACGATGAATCATTTTTCCAGTTTTTCAGTATTTCTAATCAAGGTAATAAATAAGTGGGGGTTGCCAATTAGATTCATTCTAAACAATTTTCAAGTTGCATTCTCTTAGTGACACACTATTAATTGTTAGTGCACATGAAAGCTTGAAGGATAATAAGGATAACAAAAATAGAAGTGATTTATGATCTTTGAGGTAAATGTATGATTTACTCACTTGTCAGTACAATGAAGCTCACTGGTCTCATATTTGTTTATGATTAGGCTATACAGCATAAAAATGAAAGCTAGAAGACATGATTAATAATGACTGCAATGTTATGAGAGTGTCTCAGTGTTTTTTCATCTTGAATGACTGTCTCTCTGGCGTCACTTAGTGTTGAAAACCGAAGTGAGAAGTACACCATTCCAGTTTTGCCTGACTAACATTGTTGGCTGAACCTGGTTTAGTGCGAGACATTTTAAAGTCTATAAATGACAATATAATTTATGTTTGCAAGTGTATATTGCTTAGTCAGTATTCTCAGGTTGTTGAGAATCAGTGCTCGATAACTCGTGACAAATCTGTGGGATGTTTTATTAATAAAGCATGTGTTCACTTTGTCTGCCTAGTGATCGTAATGTCTTCTTTAATCACATCTTGCACACACAGTTTTGTCAACCATCAAGCCATACAATTTCTGCCTACTTCTTATTGATACTCTATTAGAATGAAATCCAAACTGATTAGTTAGACGTATTTTGTAGATACGGATTTTAAAAATACATTTGTATGTAAAGTTCTACGGTGATGTGTTTCCTAATTTGAAGAACATAGAAACCTGTTGAAAAAAGTTACTGAGTATCATAATAAACCTTGTTAGAACACATGAAGTTGGGCAGAATACTAAGACGTGTTCAAATGATTTTATCTCTAAAAATATATTCTGAACATCATTTTTGTATCACCTCTGATATCGCTTCATAAAGCAGAAAAACACATTTTAGAAAAATTAAATAAATACACAGATATAGACATCTTATATTGAATATTTTAATGAAAATAGTAGTAGCCTTATTCAGGACTTTTTTCTCATCCATCGTACAGAATATTCATAGTATCTTGTTATATAACTTTAATGGAATTTTTTAAAACAAATAATGATAAGTTCGACAGTTTAAATATTAGCTGACATCAGGTAGAGGATCATTGGAAAACCTGCAGGGAGTACTAGACAGCTGTTCCATCAGCCCAGTTTGGGACTCTTCAGCAGCACACACTCACCGCCAGGATTCGAGCTCAAGACCTTCTGATTACAAGGCTAGCGAACTCATAGACCACTAAGCCACTGGGACCCAATCCAATGGCCAGCCCATGAATTCCAACTTCTACCAGTTCATGATATGGTGCGACCACTTCGCAGTGTCTTCTTCTATGAGTTACTACCACACGTTCAAACAGAAGGTCCTGGGTTCAAACACCGATGGATGAAGAGTCCCAAATAAGGCTGACGAAATAGCTGTCCAGTACTCCCTGCAGGTTTTCCAATGGTTCTCTACCTGATGTCAGCTGATGATGAAATCCTCCAACCAACCAAACAAAAATCCAACACGAGTATTTCTGGAACTTTGTTGCTTAAAGCCATACGTTCCATTCGGAATGCAAGATATGAAAATGTAGTGACTAATTTGTATTCTTATACCGAAAGCCAACTAGTTTTACAATTGCTGAGCGGTAATATAAGGGAATCTGACATAAGTGTGTGGCCAAAGGGTAGTTCGATAATATATATGTAGTAGTTCAGTTATTGATATCCACTGTACGACGTTTTGGACAAATTTTTATTGTTCATGGTCACTATAGATGTAATTTTAATACTTTAAACATGGTATCAATAGTTCTACTTGTTACTTTTGCTTTTTCTTAAGGACGGTTGAGTTCTCTAATAACAAAGAGAATTTATGATTTATCCAAACTCCTAGATTTATTTAGAAATGGCTTAAACTTTTACTGATTGCTGCAAAATGCAGCATAGATTAAGTGTTCAAATGTTAGGTTTGTGGGGATTTGATTGATTCCCAACGAATTTTGTCATGATTTGATGTTACAGCTAATGGTTCACAAACTGACATCGATTAATAGTAAAATCTGTCTTGATTGAATAAGTAATCTGAAATCAGACGAAATGAAAATACTGTTAGTTTTGAATATTAGAACAATACACTCATATACAAAATGGAAATGGCTATGAAGCTGTTACGTACAAGCCCTGTTTCACCCTATCACTTGTGTGCAGATATAAAGTGCTAATGGAAGAGGTCATTTCAGTAGTGCGCTTATGCTCAACTTAAGCGCTACTTAAGTTCCAAGTTAAAAATGTACAGCAAAAAATCGCAAGGATTTGTTTCGGGGTCACCAGTTTTCCTAGCTAAGATTGAGATATTCATGTGAAGCTGAAGAAAGGTGTTTGAACAAAGCGGAGCTACAGAGATATTCCGCATCATTTCCAATTACTTTAACTATCATAAAATTTAATAAACGACTTTTATTTCTTTCCGTTATTCCGTCTGATCAATTGGACACTTAGTGTCCTACAACCTTATGATTAGTTACTAAAGTATCTGAATATTTCGTATACTGATATTAAATTGTTTATGGGTGTATGTAATTGAAAAGAATCAACAAAATATAATGACGCCGTTTTATCCTGCTCCGTGTGTCCTTCTTGCTTTGTTTATGAACAAGAGATGTGTTTCAGAGAGAGTTGGTCAACCGACTAATATGTTAAATATGAGTGACATGTTCACAGTTTCGAAGACAGGACAAACGTAAGTTTCCAAACCAAACTTCACTCATACGTGCAGTTCACAAAAGATCAGGAAATTCTCATCAACATTTGAACTTCACCTCTTAACATCAATTTTAGCTTAGTTTGACTATTGTATTGGTCAGTTTAAATTACTGAATAGTTGATTGGAATAAAATGAAATCTTAATTGAGAAGTAAGACACATGAATTAATCTTTGTTACTCAGTTGTTAACCTTATGAACTTAGAAAAATAAGAATATAATAAGAATTAGCTGCAACATGAATACTAACTATGTATGTAACATTTGTAACACCAAGCTAAAGGAATTTAAAATATCCACTGTATTTCAATAAACAGAACAGTCTATGTGCGGGGACTAAAAATAACCCATAAAACAAAGTGACTTGGTTTATATACAGTCCTGTTAGATCCATGTGACGGGAAGTACACAGGCTCATGTAAATTATACTACAGTACTTGGAAGATATCGTGAAATGAATTTTAGCAGATGGTAATAAGAAAAGATATTTATCAAAAATCAATCTGTATTACTTCATGCAGCCACATATAACAGTTTAATAAGATGGGACATGTGAAATATCCTGAGATATATCCAGCGTAACTTTCCTCTGTTGATATGTTCTGATAATTCATTGTTGCATGACATTCAAACATGCAGTAAACAGAAAGTCAGCATACCGAATAATATGATTATTTAATCCTTGATTTCACTTTCAGTTGTTTTTATTAATTACTGAGAATAATTTGCGTACACTTCAGTTAAGTCTTGATAGTTACAAAAAGCATCTAGATATGAACAGATTGAAGAATTACACTTTCTGTCTCAATAAAATCCATTTCTTTTCCATCATAAATGGCTTCATTTAGTGACCAGTCAATTGCTACAGAGGTGAAATTAGCTAGTGACTGAGTTCTAAGCACTAAATAATCCTATAGCGTTCCTGACAGACTTGAGATAATCGTCTAAAATGCATAGGTGGATATGAACTACGTGTCAACTGAGTAACTGAACCAAAGAAATAATATGAAGTAAATTTAATGAATGCTTCTGTGGTATAGCAGTAGTATGATCGCTAGCAACGCATGTAGTTCGGAATTCTATCCCAGGCCGACTCATTCCAAAATCTCTACAAACCGGAAGTAAGACCGTTAAAGAGGGAAGATTGGGTGTGAGACCAGCAAACCTATCTTGTAAAATTAAAGAAACCACTGCTGTCAAAGCTTCAAAGTTCAAGCTTGAAGCCCTATTTTCCACTGAGGACTCAAATTTACTGAATAATGCTTGACGGAGTACTATATAGTCTAGTGATTTTAGCAGGCCTTAGTTTCGAGTGCATACTGATACTCAACCACTATTAGGGAGAAATTATATCATAGGAATACTAATACAGAAGAAATAATGACAAATAATCTAATAATAGTTATTATAAAATGTTTTTCCTATAAATCAATAGCAGTTTTTTGGACATTTCATTCAAGCGATTGTGATAATTTGTGTATACTCATTCACATACTTCCTAATTACATTATACAACGCACTAGTCTACTGTAGAAACGTTCATTCATTTGTATGGGTTGAACAAATTTAGTCACCTTTTAATTAACTACCTCTGACTACACTGTTTTTCGAGATAGAACCTCCTCGATAGGCTGATACTAATCAAATCTTAAAAAAGGATTAAATTATTAAAATCAGCAGGTAATCAGTTAGCTTTTGATGTCAGAGTAAATTGAAACAAATTTTACGATGTTAGTTACAATTATGAGATAGTATCTGTTTCTATGTCAGTTAATAGTGTCAATATATTACTAGCCAATGTTAAATGTAATGGTCACACGATGAATATGTTAAGAGATCATTAGTGAGCACTAAAGGCTGAAGTCCTAGCAGAATGAATAATATCCAGAACTTGATCTTTCATCATCCATCAGCTGAACTGACTTCATAAGGATATTTGTAATATTAAGCATTTTCAGCATTACAAAGAAACATCCCTTTTCAGTCTCTAGTTTTATCAAAGAGAACTTAAAGACCTTAGTAACATCACAGACACATTTGATTTTTACCTTCACTTTAATAAAATATTCACTCACCTAAAACGAGTGGATACAGACAGTTTATGGTCTAAGTCTACATGACTTCATCGAAAAGACTGTCCGGTATCTTCTGCATTGCATTTATTTAATGACTAATGTTAATGCTTTTTCAAAAGTGATTTCAAACTACTCATTTTCTCATAAACCTAGAACGTATTTGCGTTTTGGTTAGTTCATTGCTTTTTTAGGTATGCAGTGGTAAAAGTGAGTGAACTTTGACATCGGAACAACATCTCTAGATTTTATTTTGGGAATAAAATTTTGACGAATTTTAGGTTTCCCTTGAATGTCTTTTTTCTAAAAGTTTGAAGGTGAAAAATCGTCATATATATATATATATCTAACATTGTTTTCTTAATCAGGTGGACAACCTTTACCCGTTATACTTTAAAATAAAGTGCCAAAAATGGCTAATCTACTAGCTTTTTAACAAATCTGTAGAATTGGTCGACAGAATCTGATCACTTTTCAAGACTAGAAATAATGTTATTGGTTACTTTCTGCTGAGAAATCACTTTATGAAGCACAGTTCGGTAAAAACTGTTGTGCATTTGATGATGTGCTATCTTATTTCCTAGGTGATATCCCCAAGTCCCCAGTGCTTACTCTTCAAAAGTGCAAATCCAAACCAAGGTGGCGCGTGTGCTTGCATTCAGTAACTTTATATCACCATTTTACTCTAGATAAACTTTTTTCGTAATTAGAGTGGATGTTGTAAAATAAGTAATTTAATTTCAAAAACTTGTGATGACTTTAACTGTAAATTTCCCATGAAACTCATAAAGTGGATACGCTATATACTTCATCGTATCTTGTGACACAACTTGGGGACAGATACAACAAGTTTCGTACACTAAAACAAGGAATAAAATAATAATGTTAGATTTTTGAAGCGTCAAACTAACAATGTAAAACAAAAGAAATTGTGATAATGTGAACTATGTAAAAACCGTGGAGCAGGTTAGTACACTTATTTGTTCTCCGAAAACAGTAATGGATAGAGCAAAGATGGGAAAGCAGCAATAACAGGAAAGATATTTGAGTGAGTTAATAGTTTAAAGGAACAGTTATGCCCTGTTGAACCATTGCATTAATTAGTTTCAAATCAAAGCTTAGGCACTTATCATTTAGAAATCAGAAATAAATAAATAAATATACCCTAGAGCTACTGATCTACTGTTTAATTTCGAGTACCGAGGCGTGGATATTCACAGAAATTAAGTAACAGTGTTTCATCTAACAATATGTCAGCAGGCATGTAGCCCAACAGAGTAATATCGATAATCAGGACGAAGTTGTTGTACCTCAGTTGTTACTAATTATTTATCCGATTCATTAACTTGCAATGACAACAAAATGGACATTAAAATTCAATGCATTTACAGAATGCGGAAGATAAACAATGATTTACTTGACAGATAAATGCAAATAATCTTGTAGTAAAAAAGTGTTACAAAGAGTAACAAACCAATAATTACTACGATAATGTGATGATCAGTCTTATATGTTGTAATTATCCAACAAGCTATAAAGGCTGGCATGAATGGTTCTGCAGGTTCCAAAACACCAGAAAATAATTATGATCATAATGTGACTCTGTGTGAGCCTGAGGAGGAAGTCGGGTGTCTGAGGGATATGGATATGATGACCACTACGTCATCAATGCTGTTTTTGCTCTCTGGGGAGGCAGTAGGCAATGTGGGCTCAAAAATTATGCATCTCAACTTACTTTCTAAAGGTTTGTAGCCGGTGGTAAGGTCCTCTGGTCAGAAGAAACTTTACACACTCCATACCCAAAACAGATATGTGTAACGCTGCCTACCTTTGGTAAAGTAAAATATAGTGAGGCCAAACACACTTAAGGTCTAAAGTTAGGTTTCAATAGAAGCTGAGAACATCTAGAGAGTACTTAAAAAGATATTTTATTCCAGATAAGTGGATGACTTAAATTGGTTTTAAGAATATTTATTAATAAACAAAAGAATAAAGTATGGTACACTACATTATGCTTATCTAAGGGTCAGTTAGCCCTTGAAGCCTTTATAAATTACCTCTCGAATCGAAACGTTATCTTCAAGTTGACTGGATGATTGCATTCAGATAGATTATGTAGAAATTTCAATTTTTGAGAGATTTCCCGTCATCATTTTTTCTATTGAATTCCTAGATTCGACATTTGCTACCTCTTGTTTAATCGATATTTCAATGCCATTCTGCTGTTATATTAATGTATTGTGCACCTTGACGCCAGAGGTGTCATTGGTATATAAGTCATTAATTTTACTACAACTGTTCAGTAAGTGAGCACATTTCGCTTCCTGTGAAAAGTTATATATGACACCAATCAACCAAGTTAGTAGTTGGCTTATTGAAAAATTTGTCATTATTTCTACCACTCCATTGAATGACTTTTGAGCATGGCTTTTAGATGCATCTGAAGTCACTAATTTTGGACTAAAGATTTTGAGCTTTTAGGTTGATTACTTGAATTTAATTAATTTTAGGTTTGACCAAGTACTTGTAGTTTGACAACAGAGAGTTTCATCCACTGTTACATTTTTTTATCGTCGATTTAAATTCACTCTGGCAATATTCTCAAAAAAGGCATTCCACAACAATCAGTAATAATCCATTCAACGACAAAATAAGCCTTCTTTGAAGGAGAGTGAAAGAGAAGAAAATACAAATATGTATGAGTTTATGTCAGTACTTGAGAACAATACATGTCAACTAATATTAAATTAGTGGTTGGTCTTTGCAAAATACTTTAAAATTCATTACCTAATAGTTATTTCGTTTTTCGAAGAGATGAAAAAAGCGACTTAGTTATATTCTCATAACATCAATGTAGAAATATTTTTGGAAACCGAACAATGAAATTCGTTTCCGGGGTAAGAGTGACTGTTGTATTGGATGGTGTAGATCAGTTTGATCTTTCCCTGAATTCAAATATTCAACATAAGTATTTTTATTTGAGTATTTGTAATCTAGTTTTTTAGCCATTTCCGTTATTCCTTTGTTTGCGAAACTGACTTGAACACGCTATCATTATAACCCCCTGCAATGCCCAATTTATTCAAAAAGATTGGTAATAATCATATGTAGTGTAATAAAATTTTTGGTTTTATACCACATCAGAGATCATGCCTGTCAAAAATAAATGGGGAAGTATAATAATATAAGATAATCTGAGTTTCACAGTAATGTGTGAACTTTGCCGCCACATATCAATGTGATATAAGCTCTTCTTATACATTGCCAAAGTCAGTTCAGACCAAAATTACAATCAAAAGAATAAGCAAACTATCAATAAGCTACAAATTAAAAAAGTCATGATAGTAAACATTCACAACCGATTCATCAATACTGAAATCTACTGCATTTAGGTTACTTTTTCCGTATAATAAAGTTCATAAACAGCAAACGATTATTTAAATTTAATCGATTCGAACAAGACAAGAAGAAGAAACAGATTATTTATTTCGGGCAATTCTCATTTCTAGTTGATTGATTTATATTGAGCCTAAATGTTCGATCTCTTTTGACATGTCAACTCATTGTACAAACTCCTCTAAGATATCTGAAGATCAGCATAATGTCACTTGGTTGAGGATAACTGGCGGCAGAGTTCAGGATATTCATTTCGTCCTATTTGAGATTTGTCAACTAGGTGTGCCTGCATCCCCAGTTGCTGATGGTGTTCTTACTAAGACAGAGCATTTAGGCTCAATATAATCAGTCAGCGGAAGCCTAAACGAGTAAGGACTGATACCTGTTGTACAATAGGTAGTTCTTGTGGCCCAGTGGCCTAGTTGGTAATGCTTTAGAGTTGAAACGATGTGTGCTGGATTTGAGTTCCAATGAGAAAATAGTTACTCTCTGTGAATGTAGGGGTGTCCAGATAATGAATCGTAAACAAAAGATGAAACGCACTTCTTTTAATTGACTACTAATCACTATTAACAAAATAAGAGGAGATTGGGGATAAATTTTAAAGAGAAGTTTCACTTGCCATCTTTTCATGAAACTGTAGTGAAACTAATTAATAGCGGGCCGTTGAAACTCATGCAGCTAATATGTATATGTATGTACAGCACATGTTAGTAAACAACCATGTTATAAGCTACAATCATTTTTAATTGTTTCAAATTATTTTATTTGATTATTATTATTATCACTATTTTTCAGCTTTATCAGGAAAAGCAAGTGTAAGTAAATGCAGTATTATTATTTATGATGAATCAAATTTCTAAATAATTGAAGAAATTAGGCTTTTTCAGCTGTTGCAGGAAAAGTATAATTTGTAAATGTGTACATCTGAGGCGTTTGATATATAAATGAGCTGAAAACATTTCTGGTATCTTCCATAAAAGGTATAAATTTCCGAACTCACTAGATGACGTCCTTGTCTTTGCCATCACTGAATCCCGACCTTGGTTTCAGTGCTAACATTTAGATTGTCGTGGAACATTAATTATGTGAAACTGATGGATCTTCAGGGGAATACAATGGGCTTCCTGAATCAAATTCTCATTCATCGAGATAAATTCATTTTGATTTTTCAATGTTCATTGATTACTACATAGTGTGAAAGAATAGCTGTGTGCAAGGAACTGCTTTCATAACGTCATGAATTATTTCTACTCATTATTTGCTTCCAGAAATATCGTTGTATGAATAATAAGCATTAAACGAAAGCTAAATTAATTCTTTCGATTGTCAGTCAAACCATGTTGTTCAGAGTGTACTTCACGCTACTATTTGTTGGAATTTACTCCTAATGTTTTCAAAAAGTGTTGTCATAATATTTTTGATTTTTTGTTCTAGTTAATAAGAATGATAAACTGTCATGTTGAACTATTCATTGAATTACAAGTAGCTTAATGTTTATGCGGTTTTGAGTTAAAGGTACATGTAAGCAAATAAATCTCATTCATGAAAAGATATTGCTTATCCCAAAGTAATAAGTTTGCTTGCATGCTCAAATCCATTTAGTCCGAAAATTTGGTTAGCAGCTGAAAGTCATATATAGGTTTATGATCATTTAGAAGTCATATTGTCACTAAAACAGGCCCAGAAAACCCTCATTTATCAATTCGATAACGAGTCCATGAGGTAATAACTGGAAATAAAGCAAAACCAGGATGGTGTGTGACCTAAACCAATAGGTTTCAAGTTTTTGCTGACTACTTTGCAATCTGATCTATGATGCATTGTTGCCGTTACGATGTTAGTTTTAGTTCACAGATGGATGAAGTAAATCTGTGGGGAGTAAAACTTTTAAAATCAACACCAATTTATTTTGAATTTTTTAATGGTAATCTGACCTGTATTACGGTATGAACGTAAGCTAGTCATTTAACAATAATCCAGTATTTACCAAAGGAAATGTCACCACCAGATACGAAGAAGACAATGGTCTTAGGAAGAAAACTTCTGTTGTGTTAACAAAAACCTAAAAGTGGTTGAGAGAATTAATGTATATATATATATAATATATATATATAGGATGAGAACAATTATGAACTAAAGATTTTAGCAGCCAATACGACGATGCAGACATAACACTTACGAAATGCTGTAAAATATTATGAGAAAAAGTAACTTAGTAAAAGATTAGAGCATTTTATTAACTAGTTAGAATTGTGTATTCATCGTGAGCTAATTATTTTTTTTATTATTTAAAAAGGATCCTGCATTTGAACACAAGATATTGGAAGATTATGATATCGGTCAGTATTTAAAGGAACGTGTTATACCTCGTGCCGTTACATATTTTACTGGTGAAGCCTTGGAATCAGATGATGACAATGAGGATGTTGGTGCTGATGGTGGATATGATGACGTAAGAGGAATTCGTCTTTTCATCTTTATTTTAAAGTATCAGTTTTATTCATTAATTTAATAACTCTGCTTTCTTTTCGCTGTAAAGCTGGAAATCATAGTCACTGGCAGTAGATTCAGTAAGTTAGAAATATCGATGGTATTATTTTTATTATTATTCCCTTGCATTCCGAGTGGAACATAGGGCTTCAACAACACATCTCCACTTTGTTCTGTTTTCTAGAATCCTCTTCAGCTGGGTCCACTATTGACCAAACTCTCTCATCTCTTCCTCACACGATCTCCTCCATGTCACCCTCGCACTGACGACCCACTCGTCGCTCTCCGTTTGGATTCCACTCGAGGGCCTGGCGTGTGATGTCATTCGGTGGCCTCCTCAATGTATGACCGACCCATCTCCACTTTCTCCTATATATTTGTTGATCGATCGGTTCTTGGTTGGTTTGTTCATCTCCAGAGTTTCTTGTTGCTCATTCTTTCTGGCCATTTGATCCTCAGTATGGAGCCAGCGAAGGCAGCTGTTGATGAAAGTCTGCCACCAACTGTTGGAAACCCTTTTCGTGACTCCCACGCAGTGCAAGTTTCTGACCCGTATGGAAGAACCGACTTCACATTGGTGTTGAAAATCCGAACCTTGTTCCTTATGCTGGCTGAGTGCAGAAGATTTCCAAACTGGTTTCAGGTTGATGAAGGCGTATCTTGCCTTTCCGGTTCTGTCTGACTCTGAAATACTCTTTCGTATTGAGTCCTGTAGTTGAAACGATGCTTCCTAGATAAATGAAGGAGTCAACCTCTGTTAAATCTTTCCCGTTGATGGTGATTCGTGTTGGTTGTTGTTGTGGTGGTGGTCCATTGGTTATCTCCATCACCTCCGTCTTCTCTATGTTCACCTGCAGTCCTGTCTTCGCTGACAGCCTCTTCAGCCAGTTTGTTGGTTTTCGCCTGCAAGTCTTCGAGTTTGTGTGACATTAGACATATATCATCCACGCGTGAAATCCAGATCTTCTGGAGTCTTCTCATCGGTGATCCAGCGTACTCCTTACTCCTTGCCCTCAACAGTCTGACTCATAATCCAGTCCACCACAATTAAGAATATCATCGGTGATAATAGGCAGCCAGCTTGTCTTACTCCTGTATGCACTTCGAACGCTTCGGTGACTTGTCCGCTGTGCACCACTTGACACGTGGCATCGTTATATAGCCAGCCGCTGAATGAGGTTGATAAAGATTTGGGCACTGAATGCCGTAGTGCCGTCAACGCTGTCGAAGGCCTCCTCTAAGTCGATGAAGTTGAGGTGGAGTGAGGTTTGACTGACATCCTATGCTTTATTCTGTGATGACGATGCGTAGAGTTGCAATTTGATCGGCACATAGTTTGCCTTTTCTGAATCCAGCTTGTTCCGGTTGGCGGAATTCTGTACCCAGTGCATCCTTTATTCTCTCCAGGATGATGAGATTTAGTATCTTACTTGGCGTGGACAAGAGCATGATTCCACGCCAGTTCTTGCAGAGGTGAGCGTAAGTGACCTGTCTTTGGCAGTTTGACGAGGTAGCCTGCGACCCTTCCAATCAGTAGGCACCTTTCCTTTTTCTCAAACGTTTTGCAGTAATGGATTGAGAGCATATGCCGTAACCGCTGTGGCCGTCTTCTGTGCTTAGGGAGGAATGCCGTCTGGTCCTGCTGGCTTTTCGAACGGACTTCAGTAGCTTGATCGCATTCAGGATTTCTTCTTTCATTGGAGGAGTGGTGTCCACTGACAGGTATTTCCGTGTGTGTTGTTGTTGGTATTCCTGAACGATTTGCAGGTGATGGTCGATTTAAGAGTCCTTCAAGGTGATCGGCCCATTGTTTGATTTGTTTCTTCTCCTTGGCGATCAGGTTCCCTTGAGCATCTTTCATTGGTTTCATCATCTGGGTTGATCCCTCCCCGGATAGAGACTTGGTTGTCTGATATAGTGTCCTGATGTCTCTATTGCTTGCGCCCTGCCTGTTCTGCTTCAGCTGACAGTGTGTCGTAGAAGTGTTGTTTGTCTTTCCTAGCACTCTTCTTCACTGCTTTATTCAGTGAAGTGTACATTGAACTCAGCCTCTCCTTCTGTTGTGCATCTTTGCATTGAGTCAGTTTCTCTTTCACCATCCTCCTCTCCTCGACTAGCTTTCAGGTATCCGTTGACAGCCATTCCTTGTCTTGTCTCTTCTTTCTTACTGGAACATTTGTACACGTTTCCTTGGACATCAACTACAGAGAGTTTCACACATTCATCCACCTGAAACCAATCTGGAAATCTTCGCCACTCAGCATCAAAAACAAAATTCGGATTTTCAATACAAACGTCAAGTCAGTTCTTCTATACGGATCAGAAACTTGGCAGGTCACAAAGAATATTTCCAACAGCCTGTTGCACACCTTTATCAACAACTGTCTTCGCTCTATACTGAAGATCAGATGGCCGGAAAGAATCACCAACAAAAAACTATGGGAACAAACAAAACAAGAACCAATAGCTCAACAAATATGCAGGAGAAAGTGGAGATGGATTGGACACTCGCTGAGGAGGCCGTTGGGTGACATCGCGTGTGGAACCTCGAGTGGAACTTGAAAGGGAAGCGGTGAGTGGGACGTCCAAGGGTGACGTGGAAGAGATCTTGTGAAGAAGAGACGAAAGAGTATAGATTAACATGGATACAAGTGAAAAGTACAGCACAAGACAGAAGGAAGTGGAGGCGTGCAGTTGAAGCCGTATGTTCCACTAGGAACCCAAGGGAACAATATTAAAAATAATAATAAAGAAATCTTTCAAAACCATAATTCCTTAAGTCCTTCTGTCTTTTTATTTTGTAATGTCTATTTTTTTGTAATTTAAACTGCGACATTCATCTGTTCAAACGTTGACAAATGAATGAAGGGGTTTCTGATAACGAACAATAGTATACAGCGAATTATCACATAATTTACGTTGTTGTTCAAATATTTATTTAAATCAAACTTTTTTACTTTTGTTCGAAATAACTACATGTGTCAGAAACAACTTACTTTAATCCAGTGTAGGTTATTTTCATAGGTAAATTAAACACACTCCTGACAAAAAGTAAGGAAATTCAGTGCGCTCTCAATGATCGTGTTCCTATTTTCAATACGTCTCTCTTCGTCTTCTTTCTTCTCTGAAACTTGATTGGTGATTCCTTTGTTTGTAACAAAGATTTTGAATTTACTATGATGACATGTATGACAATGGAAGAAATAACTTACTGAGACTTGTTAACATGTTTTAAATCTTGTGGTAGTACTTGGAATTGGGACGCTGCAATGGATACTAAATGGTGTTATTAATATTCTCAAATAAAATTTTCCAACCATCGAAGTTCTGCGTCCATATTCATCTTATGCTACTTTACGTATTTGTCTTATGCAGTACCACTCTCTTCCTAATGTTTATATGTAATTTGTATAGATCCACAGCTTTATACACCTTTTTGATACACCTACTGTAAAACAAGATCGTTAAGTATCACTGATAATCAACTTAGTTGTGCTGGACTGCAACGTTGCGCAGATAGTGGGGAGTGAGGAGACAGGCATACGCTATGCTTGAAAAATAACCTTAGAAGTTCTGGAATTAACTTAAGATTTATCTCTAAGGTCAGATTAAAGAGTTACAATTATTACGAAAACCTCGTCATAACCAGCAGTCACTTCTGGTTTAACTAGTTTCTCACAACTAACATTAGTCTGCAACATATTTTGCGAGAAATGCGCAGTTATTGATCGCTAAATTCGCATTTAATTGTCAAGTTAGTCATTAAAAAATTAAAATCCTTTTTTCTTTATTTCAGATTGATGAAGATGATGACTTTGAAGTAAGGGAAATGTTAAACGAGATTCATTGGACGAATATTTTGAACTAGTCATTTGTACTACTTAGAAGAAATATTTTGATGTTAAAATCTCTGTAGACTGCATGGCAGATTGAAGATGAAATTAAAATTTGAATCACATCGGGATTAGATCAAGTTTTCCAAATGTTATCTATATGTTACACTGACTAAATTTTGAAACTTAGGTGTTATCTAGGTCTTAATTTTTATCCCGGATATGTTTAGCGAATTAGCAACCAACATACGAGATAGGAATGACATAACACTAATGTCAGATATGTTTACTTCCATTCCTTGTATCTCAAAGTGGAAAACAGGGCTTCAAATTTCGAAGTTATAGTAGCAGCAAAATTGTTTTTATGTAGGGAAGTTGCTAGCCTCGGACTCAAAACTTCCTACATTTTCAGGCTTACTATCACTCAATAATCCATGTAAGATTGAGGAGAATGTAGAATGGAAAACTGTATTAAAGCACCAAAGAGCAGAAATATTAAATGAAACGTTCGGAAGTTGTGTACATAAACTGAAATGATTATGAATTCTAAATTATGATAAAAATGGCATTATTCATACTTATGTAACCCATTCCAGAGGAGCAGTTAAACTGGTAGATACACATGAAAGAGGTGAAATCGGGCAGTTTATCTTTCACTCCAGAACACAAAATTGGGGTGGTTTTGGAGAAACAGCGTAATTCAGTTGCAGGGAATGCTCTTTTTACCGCATTCCTAAGCCATCGTGTTAGCATCTCGTTGATGTTATACTTGAGGACTGAATTTGTAAGAATAAAGCCTTTCTAGGAACTGTTGGCGCCTTGAGCTGCCTTGATTTTTGATTCATATTCTTATCAATGAATTTTTCTGGATAACCGTTTTCACTCAGTAACTGTTTAATAATATTAAGTTTTTCATTATGACATTCATCAGAGCAGATTACTCTTGCTTTATGGACCAAGCACTCTATCAGATTGCGTTTGTATTTCAAGGGCACAAAGCTGAAAAAATGAGTATACTGACCAGTTGATGTAGGTTTTCTATATACACTTCTTCTTATTGTGCCATTCTCTTTTCTGCTCATAAGGACGTCTAAAAATGAAATACTAGTCTTTTTCTTTCAAGTATTGGTTTTGTAGGGATTTTTGTCTGATTGCATGGAGGATTTCATCATGAGCTGACATCAGTTAGAGAACCACTGGTAAACTTGGGAGTACCGGATGGCTGTTTCGTCCTAGTTTGGCACTCTTCATCAGTACGCACCCACCGGGGTTCGAACGCAAAACCTTCTGGTTAAAAGGCGAGCTCGTAGACCATTGAGCCAATGGGACCCGGTCCAATGGTAAAATTTATTGTGAAATTTGTCCAGGATGTTCTTTGCCTCATCCTCATATAAATGGCAATAAATTTGCTGAAGGGATTTCGTCTGACTTGGAGCATCCACTTCACCCTCAGCTTTCACCTTGCATCTCTTCATGAAGAACAAGAAGTAACTTCAGAAAACTGTATACTTGCACGTCTAAGTATAAAAATTCTATGATACCATACTTGGCACGTATTTTGATGTTATGAATATAGTGTCAGGCAAGAACTCACTAACCTTTTTTCATCTAGTAAATAAAAAATTTCCTCCATCCATCCTTATAAAACTTCAAGTTTTACTTATTCACTAATGTAGCAATTTTGGAAAAAGTAGACTTTGTATGCGAAGAACTCATAAGACGAAACATTCATGTCGGCATTCCTGTATCTTTTATAAAAGAGCTTCTCTTGAAATGCACAGTGTATGTTCACTTTTTATTTAATAAGGAACTATACAGACAAATCGATGGTGTGGCACTAGGGTCACCACTAGGACCCATTTTAGCTGACATTTTCCTTGCGAAACTAGAGAATGGGCCTTTGAAAGATGTACTTGATGAATTTGAAATCTACTGTCGATACATGGATGATAAATTTTTGATTATGAAAAATAAGGATGAAGCAAAGAACATCCTGGACAAATTTCACAATGTTCATCCTGCAATAAATTTTACCACTGAGAAAGAAAAAGACTAGTATTTCATTTTTAGACGTCCTTATGAGCAGAAAAGAGAATGGCACAATAAGAAGAAGTGTATATAGAAAACCTACATCAACTGGTCAGTATACTCATTTTTTCAGCTTTGTGCCCTTGAAATACAAACGCAATCTGATAGAGTGCTTGGTCCATAAAGCAAGAGTAATCTGCTCTGATGAATGTCATAATGAAAAACTTAATATTATTAAACAGTTACTGAGTGAAAACGGTTATCCAGAAAAATTCATTGATAAGAATATGAATCAAAAATCAAGGCAGCTCAAGGCGCCAACAGTTCCTAGAAAGGCTTTATTCTTACAAATTCAGTCCTCAAGTATAACATCAACGAGATGCTAACACGATGGCTTAGGAATGCGGTAAAAAGAGCATTCCCTGCAACTGAATTACGCTGTTTCTCCAAAACCACCCCAATTTTGTGTTCTGGAGTGAAAGATAAACTGCCCGATTTCACCTCTTTCATGTGTATCTACCAATGTAACTGCTTCTGTGTAGCCAGTTACCTAGGTTTTACTATTAGACGTGTTTCTTGTCGGATTTGCGAACATCAAATTGCAAAATGGCTAAGTAAGTAACAAACGAAATACATTTGTAGAGCTATTCTATATCATCATGTGGATACGGAGCAGAAGATTGATGTCAGCGAGGCTTTAAAATTCATTGATCGCATACCAACAAATTTTCACTTCGCCTTAAGATTTCGTCTACTAAATATTGCTGAGGCTGTTGAGATCCCCACTAAGAAGCCTAATTTATGCGTCTAAAAAAGCTAGTTCAGACATTATCCTTACCTTAGTCACCTAGGTTCGAACAATCCTCAATTTTTCGTAGAAATTTCCTCAATTTTAGTTGATATTCTATTTTCCATTATATTTGTTTTATTAATATAATTTAATCATCTTCAATGAAATGTAATTCCATTGATCTTACTTAACAAAACTACCACAGTGCCCAAGTTTTATACTTATATTAACAAATCAGTATTATTTAAAAAACACCGATGTTGTTACGGTCTACTATTCTAGAATATTCTGTGTAGATAAACATGTATATATAATTGTAGAGCCAGAAGAGGAAATTATCGAAAAGGATATTCTTCACTCAATTATTTTGTTTTTTATATATGTCCGAATGAGAATTTTCGGTATATTTAAATCTGTTCTATTTTAATACATTTGTTAATTGGGGCTTGTTTTAGGTTTTAAGGAATTCTCTGAAACTCTTCGTGTTTAAGATTTCTAAATTTTTCCATATTAATTGTCGTCCATACTTATCTGCCTGCGTTGCTATTGATGAATAAGTGTGGGGCCTACTGACTGCTATTGTATGTTAATAGATGTGAAGATGAAGTGTTTTTCTGTTTTCCACATATAAAATGTTTTTGCACTTGTGGTTTATTTGATAGGATGATTTCCTTCTGATTCTTGTTCGCTTATAAATTCGATATTATTGAAGATGCTGTTGATTGAGCTGCATGTGAATGACTTCAACTCCCCAGAGATATTACATGCATCCAAAGACTGAAGTTTTCGGGTTATGGTCAGTAAACCTTGTATAAAAGTTCGGAAAAGAGTTAGCGTCAATGTTTTAATATACAAGGAACGGTGTTTTGTTGGCTTCAGCCATCACTGATAGTTACAGATTTTGGAAAAGGTGAAGATACTACATAGTGAAAAGTATTAGTAGAAATGGGAACTCAAGTAGACAAAGTGAGAAGGTAAGGAACATAAACGTTTTGTGCTCACGGAAGCACGTTGCGAACACTACTTCATTGTAACCGCGGAAAATAGTTTTGTTTTCAAGTAAGTGAAAGAGATAAGACATTCGTGATGTATGATGGCGTACTCTAGAGGACAAATGCTCGGAAAACTTGAGATAACATGGTAATCAATTTTAGTTTTAATGCTATTAGTCTAGAATGTTAAGGTCTGCAAATAATTTGTTTCAGCTTGTATAACTGGTTTCGTCTTTGTAATTTGCAAATTCCACATTCGCAGTAAAGTAGCAGCTACTTGTCAAAATTAGTGGTTTATCTATTAGAAGTGACCAAATTAATAATCACCAGTGTCTTACATTTCAACTAGTGAAACTGTAGTGCGATGATACGCTCATTGCTGGGAGTGTGACAGCTAATTTTGTGCCGAAATCTAACATTCGACTGGAGGTACAGTGTGTTTTTTAAATCTATGCTTTGAGTTATCATCGGATGTGTCCATTACACATGAAACTCTGACATTTAAAATAAATATTTATGATATATTTGCTTTAAATAGGCAGAAGAATATCAAGAAGTATCGGAACAAAGAACTCGTGAAAATGATGTATAAAGAGACAATGTTGTTTGAATTTGTTGTTCTTGTTACTGACCGTTCATTACAAAAATCTTATAATTAATTATATATACGAGGATAGAAATAAAGTTTTCATTAAATTAACCTAAATGGACACTTATTTTTATATGAACAGCAAAGTACTCACCCATTATTTAATTTAATTTTTGTTTAAAAACCTCTTTATACAAATCGACTGTACAACAGTAACTGCTCCACCTAGTCAACATTAAATATTAATCTGTCATTTAGTTAAGTGATATGACAATATGGCGTATTTTAGAAGTAAGCCTACCGGAAGTTCTGGGCTCAAGGAACGACTTATTATGTATATGAAAGAAGCATAGTTTGAATACCTTGATGGTAAGGTTTGTCAATAGCTGTGAGGGATGTTTTATAAAGCTTATAAATACGCTTCGTTGAATAGTATAATCAAATAAAAGTATGAGTTCACTCTTATCGGCTCCTAAATCCCAAGACGCAGTATTAGAATCCTCATATTTATTTTTACTCAGTAAATATTTAGTCTGTAATAGATACGGAGGCGTGTTTATATTCATGATTCTAAACAGAACTAATGAAACCCATGGTACAAAGTGTCAATTAAATCAAAGCTTAAATTAAGTTGTTCAGGAAATGTCAATATTTAGTCTTCGTTAATAATAAATATGTATATTTTTTAATAATAAAGCTTTATTTCAGACAACAAGTGAATACACAGTACAGAAATTTTCAGTGTGTTTAGTTGTAAAATATTTCGTCTTCGTAAAGGATTTACATTTAAATTGTAATCTGAAGTATATCATGTGACGTGGTGTTGTTGCATATGAAAAGAGAACCAATTGAATGTATTTTTTTCTTCATTTACTGCAACAGTTGCATAGCGTTATCTTGAAAGCTTATTAAATGTGTGCTGGAGTTCATGGATTGATAAGCTGACATGAATAAAACAATAAGAAATTAAGGAGAGTTCAAGTATTTTGGAAGATAGAAATTTTGTAAACATATAGAAGATACATAGAGACAGTTTTGCGAAAACCCAAATCAGTCAGAGGTGTTAGACTTCGAAACAAAAAATAAAAATCCACTGATATTCAGAAGATTTTGAGTTATACAACACACCATACAATGAATTCAGTTTTCTGTTCAAGGTGATTCTGTCCTAGTAACAGAAGTATATATGACTACTATATTTACAGTCACCGAACTGATCGAATTTCACCTTGTCCACATTCTGCAGATCAAGCATTTTGAGGGGAATAAATTTCAAATTAATAATGAGGGTTAAATGAATTCGAAAATGGCATCTATTCATGCTCATTGTTTTCAGTGATTAGCAGTAACTGAGTTCCAGTTGATTAGTAAAGTGTAAAAAAGAGGATTTAACATTGACAACTTGGTGGATGTAATGACTGGTTTTACTGAAGTTATGACTTTTGCCAGAACAACAAAATTAGCGATGACAAATGAGCCAGTGACATTTTCTCGAATATTGTATCTCTCACTGTTGAGTAAAAAATAGGAAATTGTTTAAATTGCCGATAATAAACAATGTAGAATCAAGTGGATTCATTTCACTTTAATTACTTTAAATTTTCTAAATAAGAATTAGGTTCACAATTTGTTCTCGTCGTCTTTTGCAAATATATATTTATAGCTCAGTATTAAAATCAACGAAAGTATTTCACTTCAAGTGTTTTCATTAACATGCGTATATATAATAACAAAAGTGGCCAATTTCATAATCTTCAAGTATAAATTACAGATTCTACTTCAAATAACTAATCATACCATAAAATTAAATGATAAAGTGAAAAAAATCATGTGGCATAAAAATGATAAACAGATAGATAGGTAGTGATATGTCGAGAAGTGGCATAAGTTAGAATTCATGGGTGGTTGAATTCCAGCGGAGTGACTGAAAATTCAACAGGCTAACCTGATAATCTTACGGCTTCCAGTCTGATTACTATATAACATGTATAACTATAACATGTATATACAAATATTTATTATCAGACATGAACAGAACTTCTGTAAAATGTTTGGCAGTTTTCTTTTAACACATGTATTATTTTAAAGTTGTTGTGCTGGTGGAAAACAAATAAGTTTTCAGCAGAGGTAATAAACATGAAACTTCAGATAAGTAAAGAAAAGACAGAGGTGATCAAGACTGCTTACCTACAATGAACACCATCAATGACAGAAATGTAAATGAAATTCATCGCTTTCTCTTACCTAAACTGCATCGTTTCAGCTTCAGTCGGCACGAATGAAGATGGATTGGACATACGCGAAAGAGAGTATTTAATAACATCACCTTTCCAGCAGTAAAGTGGAATGAGAATTGGAGGAGATGAGCGTGGCATGGAAGATATCATGGGAAGAGGAAATAAAGCTTGTGAGCAACGAGATGAACTTGATGACGCAGAAGCGAATGCAATGGAGATATGTTGCTGAAGTTGCATGTTCCACTTGGAACCAGTGGAACGAATATATTCGGTAATATATAATATAGATAGACAAGCAAGCAGGAAAACAAACACACAAATGTTTTAAACCTGAGATTTAGTCATCATGTTCAGAGTGATTCGAAAGTTCGTGAACAGTGTGAAAGTTTCTCCTGTAATTGTCCTACCACTTTAACTGTTTATTCCCCATTGTTCTTCTTCTTCGAGTTTATTGGCTTTTTATGTCGGAATTTCCAATATTCGGTCAGACTCAATCTGAATAACTGACTCATTCATTTGAATCGATTTTCTTTCTGAAGTCATTCAATAGGTATGTTTGGGTTAGTTGCAAATATTGTAGTAAACTCCGCCGCAAATCCACTATCAAGACTGAAATGGTTTCCTGATGAAATAACTTATGCCAAGGGATCGTTTACCTGATAAATACTAAAGTCCTAACTAACGACTGGTATATATATATGTATATATATATATATCACTCAAGTACATGCTGTATTCAAAAGCTATGTGAAGCAGGACCAGTTTGTTTTCTGCGAATCCGGAATCAAGTGAAAACTATTAGAATTTCGTAAAGTCCTGGACAGATTTCAGTTATTTTAAAAATGAAATTCAATAACAATGAAAGCTGAATTCCTCAGGAGTGACTTTCAGTGAATGGAAGACATAAGAGTTATTATTTTCCGCAGCCATCAGAAGGACCGCGTTATATTCCTGGCCGACATACTGCTACACCTCGCCTAGTCTATTGGCCAATAGGAAGACTGGAAAAAAGAAAGGTTTGGCAAGAGGTCTGTAACCCCGCCACTTAAAAACATCACTATGGTTAGCGAAAGTTCAAAGCTTGAAAACCAGTGTTCCAATTGGATAGCGAGGAATGAAAAAAATCATTTCCAAAATATGACTCAGAAAAACTAGTTTCTTTCATCACTCACCACCTCATGTTCATGAAAAGGAAATAAGAAAGAAGACTACATTTTATGAGAAAAAAGAAAATATTGTTATTCGGATTCTGAGTTGTCGATGGATGATGAAGTTACGAGAAAGTTTCTTTCACTTACATTCACTTTTATTAAAACGGGTTTGTGAACAGCTGAGAATTTAAGGACTAAAATGTAGTAATGTACTTAATCATAAAAAATTATCCTTTGGCGTGTATTTTCCATGAATGTACTTTCACGTTATTCCAGTTTTTAGTTCGATTTATTAAGACTGTTGTTATTTTCGAATTTGATAATTTACAGGAATTATTTTAAATTTTCTGTCGACTGATTTCATGAACCTGAAGTTGTTGATTTCTACCTTCTTGTTGGTTCGTCGTATGAAGGCCTCGACGATGCCTTTAGTTTAACATAATGTTACTTGGTTGGTAGCTGCTAGTATTTCATTCCACTGGTATTTTAAACGATGGATGTTGGGTTCTAGTGTTAACGGGAACACCATCAACCACTGAGGATGCAGGCACATGCGGTTGATAAATCCCAAATGGGACATAACGCTTGTCCTGGATTCCATTAATGATATGATAACTTCTTTTTGTTGATAATCACCTTAAATAATTCACAGAACTGTCTAAAATACATGTATACTGCTTCACTGAAAACGTAACAGTAGTACTGTATTACGGACTAGAAATGCCAGATTACTGTTTTGCAACATAAACGGTAGGAAATTCATATACTGATTTTAGAATGAGAATCCAGATACTGTATATGGTGTATTCTGTCTACAACATGATCACAAGTAATATGTTTGGAATGATCCTCTATGATGGGATAAAAAAGCTAAGTAGGACAACTAATGATCATTCGTTCACTCATTCTACGTTTTTAATTCCAGGCACGAGGAATAAATAGAATTTCCATTTTTGACTATTTCAGTCATGTGACAGCGTGGATGCGATTGTGTTCTTCTACAATTCTAGAGAGCCATTCAACAAGTAAGTAATTTTGGATTTTTTAGTCAATGGCCATTCAGTCTTCTGCATTTGGGCTTAATTAAATTAGAAGAACAAATTCTGATTTGCGGAATTCTCTTTTTTTAATTCTACGGTTTTACATCATATGCTATCAGTGTGAATTTTTCATTCAGCTACCAGTCTATGAGTCTTTGGTTTGACTAATTTATTACGTGTTTTTCCCTATGCAACTGGGTCGCATTACCAGCCCTACCACAAGAGGCGTAGCTTCTTACTTCGTATATGAAAAATGTGTTTTGGGTAGTTGAGTTTTATATGACATATATACTACTGGTAAGTGATAGTCCTTCAAACTTACTGACTAGAGTGTCATAGATAGGACTAAAAACATGTTCTATGCTTTTTGCATTCTTGAATAATTTTCGATTTGAAATCCCTCTAATGAATTTCAAGCAGCAATCACCACTACATACTAATACGATTTTCGGACACTTACAAACAAACTCAGGGTTCATTAAATGCAAGCAAAAACACGTGTGATTTGTAGTCGATGTGGTAATTGGTAATTTGTAATAATACATTTTGCAAATAAATACTGTTCTTTGTTAACGCAAGCATTTTGATTCATTTGGTGGTCTGGATATTAGCAGTTTACTTTTACTTTTGTTTGCGAATGTGCAAAAGGCATGATGGTTCCTAAAAATGTTATCCTGTACCAGGCTAAATCAACATCGACTTATGTGGATAATACTGGAATGGAAATGAAATCTTATCTGAAGAGAGAGATTAGATTTCCACACTTTTCCTGATCTAATTCTTTGTTTACTACGAGTCGCAGTATGATTTAAATGACAGATGCCTCACAGGAAGAAAGGTAGGCTAATAGTTGAGGCAGTACATGCTAGAACACACTAATTTAAGTTTGACAAAGAATTGAAAAATGTTAGAGAACTACTGAAAACCAGGGAGTACTAGGCATCTGTTCTCTAACTGATATCAATCCATGGTCAAAAAGGAAGTAAATCAGATCCTTACAAACTAACTGTCGGAAAAATGACTTTAAGTACAGAAAACAATGAAAATAATGAATTAGCACTTAGGGTTGTTTTTGTTCTATCCAGAAAAAGTTTTATATCTGGCCATCGTATGGGAGAATCACCCATAGAATAAGTCTGAAATCAACTTTAGGAAAAACAGTATTTCGCAAGCGAATTTGTCATGATGTTTAATCGATGGTAGATAACAGTGAAATACAGGAAGATTGTTATGTCCTCTATGAGATTCATTGTATGTACTTGCATCTCAGTGAATAATGGTGTTTCCATTGAGAAATAATGAGATTATCATGCTTGAAGAAACCGAATTCGTTTTGTAACAAAACACCACTAATGCATAAATAATTAACCCACACCTGTTTCATTCATGTAATTATAAGTACATTGGCGGGGAGTGGTTAAACAATCCAATAGGTAGTAGTGTTACATATCTGATTTACAACGTAAATAACTGTAATTAAACATGTGTCAGAAAGTGGTATTCATCTATAAGAAAATGTGTCATGGAAGCTGACAGAATAATCAAATACTGAATAATTTTTCAACCAATAAATGAGTTTTTAAAGGGCTTACTTAGGTTTATGTCAAGCCAAATTTAAATTCAAGCATAGTCTATTTATTTAAAAACGGTGCATTTTTATTCTCATCATATAAGCTACTGATAATGGGGTTACTTTGAAATTCTCATTACTGTTTTAAATATTCTACCTAAGGGGGATAAAACAGTAGACCATCCAATGTTGCAATGAGCATTTTTTCGTTACTGATGACGAACAGCTGAACAGTTAAAGAGTTTAGTTTCCTAGGATCCGTGATTCCTGCTTGTTCCCCTAAGTAATATTATTCTAGTGTAAAGATTATTTAACAAATAAATATCATAGCACTTATGTAGTAAAGATCGCTTTAGAAGTATGTGGAAAATGAAATATCTTTCACTTCATAATACGGCAGTCATAAGGGCAAATTGAACTTTAGAGCATAATTGTACAATTGCATAAACTACTGATGGAGTGATATGAGTATTTGGATACCACTCACATAAACTAGTTGCGTTTACTTTACTAACTGAGGTGAACTAAATACCGAACGGCTGTTTCATTCAAGCGCATTGACACTGTGTCCAATATGACTCTCTTCAGATAGCCAAATCAGTTCAAACCACCTGTATTCTGACTAGCGAACAATATATGATCTGCAGATTTCCAGTTTTTTGCAACGTGTTCACCCATTTCTCCTATTAGCTAACCAGGATTCAGGTAGACTGAGCTGGTGTGTCTCTCTCGAACTGAGTATTCCACTTACGAGCGAAAAAGTCGTGCACAATTTGCATCATCTTCTTCTGGCTTGCAAACACTAGTGGTTCATTTGAATGGTATTCGACCAGTTTTATCAACCGATTAGTAGCAGGTACTACCGTGCATTTATGCGTGCGTTCTTGATTACCATTTTTTGCATCAGGCAGATCACGTTTTGTTGTTTGAATAATGTCAGTTTCCAAATGAAATTGTAGTGGAATTTCGTCTCGTAATGTGTAAATTGCAAATCATGAATTAATGTGCAAACTGCAAAATCCGATTCAAACTTCAGGGTATAACCAGAAAGTGAATAAATTTCCTACTTAAATGTTTTCAGATATAAACTTTAAACTAATCAAAATAAAACATAAAATAAGTGACAAAGAACAACTCGGGGATATTCTGTAATTTGACTTATATATATATATATTACATTCTTAAAAGAATCAGGTTTTTTGGTTGGAGGATTTCATCATGAGCTGACATCAGGTAGAGAACCATTGGAAAACCTGCAGGGAGTACTAGACAGCTGTTCCATCAGCCCAGTTTGGGACTCTTCAGCAGCACACACTCACCGCCAGGATTCGAACTCAATACCTTCTGATTACAAGGCTAGCGAACTCATAGACCACTAAGCCACTGGGACCCAATCCAATGGCCAGCCCATGAATTCCAACTTCTACCAGTTCATGATATGGTGCGACCACTTCGCAGTGTCTTCTTCTATGAGTTACTACCACACGTTCAAACAGAAGGTCCTGGGTTCAAACACCGATGGATGAAGAGTCCCAAATAAGGCTGACGAAATAGCTGTCCAGTACTCCCTGCAGGTTTTCCAATGGTTCTCTACCTGATGTCAGCTGATGATGAAATCCTCCAATCAATCAAACAAAATCCCAACAAACACCAATACTTGATAATTAGTGTTTTTGACAAACTGCCTGGTAAAGTATAATATAGCTGAAAACTGCTTGAAGAACCACTACCTTTTATGGTCTTTAAATGGAATGCTTTATCATTCACGTTATGAAATTTGAAGTTAAAAGACTAATTGTTTGGTTGAGCAATCTCATTTTTCTGTTTTTGTGCTGAATATTTTGAGTGACTGGGCTAATTAATCGCTACGTACTTGTTTTTTCACTTATTTTTGCAGAAGGTGCTGTTCATACGGTGATACAACTCATCAGGTGCTTTGCTATCTGAAATCGAAATGGTTTATGTTTTCTAATACACCTGGACAGTCATTACACACTCTACTTGGTTTCATATTTTTCATGATGAAACTTTAACCAGATTAACCTGGTGACAAGCTGACAATAAAACTGAAGACACTATATTGATATAGGTTATACTGACTGTTCACTATTTTGACAGGCTTTAGGGTATCAATGATGTCTGTTTCTGAAGGACCATAGAATGTTGTATTTTGAAGAGAGATCAAACATCCCGCACATCAGTTACTTTGATACTACGTCAAAATATCATGTTTAACCTATAGAGAAGTGACAGTATGCTAAAGTAAAAGCATAATGGATAATTAGAATGAGCAGATAACTTTCGAATTAGTATTAGTCAAACTGGCATGAAACGACGCATTCAAATAATAATAACAATAATAACGAAGCAGAAATGACAAGAGTAAAATAGATGAATATACTGAAGTCACTCTCACTCGCTTATTTAGAGTGAAGTAGTAAAGAGTTCAACTCATTCCATTCAAAGGAATAATATTTAAACAGATATTAAAACATCTTTAATACCTTACATAAAAGAAGTCGATAAAATAGGCCACTTTTTTCTTCACCTTTAGTAATAAACCAATAGGAATTTGTAAAGACTGTGGGAAAGACACTCAAACGTTATATCAGTTCAGCTAGACATGATTTTGTTGTCAGACATTTATTTGGTGATGCTAATAAATGACATAGATAATGATGATGCTTAGTGGTGATGTTGAATACCACAATTGATGTGACTTCAATGCAAAAAGGAATTTAATAATTGAATGAAAACGATACGCCAAAGTTTCACGAAATAATTCAATACACAAGTTTTATTATATCTATGAGAAATAAGTGTTAATTATTCAACCTTCCGTACTTTTACACGTGCCCATTTTGTTTTCTGATAAATAATTCCAGAGTTCATGTGGGGACGAATAATATTGAACACTGTGACACATTGACATTTCAGTATAAAGAAGAATCTTTTTATTTTACAAAATATAATTTCTGTTGACTATACAGTGATACACATTTATACATAATCAAAAAGAAGAATGATTTAATCATCACTAGTGAATAAAGCACAAAAAAGGAAAGCTATGAAAAGAAAAAGATTATCTAGTTCACACTGTTGCTATTCTGTCATTCATAAGAAGGAAGAATGTGATACAAGTATAAATACTGACAAAGAAGTAAGTGAAATAGACTATATATAAATATTGTCGTGAATAAATTAATTTATTGCTAACAGAGATTTGATTTATATAAATGTAGAAATTGGGCCCTTTGGTAGAATATAATTCCATATTGCAAAGGTTTATTTTATACGTCACACAGGTATGCAGTATTAAAAACTGGATGATGTTTCAAGCATAAATTTTTGTTCATAATCATGTCAGTTTTATTCTTATGTTTTCCCAATTCGTCTTATTTATTATCTTCTTTCTTTCTGTCTCTCTCTTTGTTATTTGTTGTCACTTTCCATATCCCAGGTATAGGCGTTGCGTCATTGCGTCATCATCTGATTACTGATTAGATATTCTTTTTAGATTAAAAAGCTGATTCGTTTTGGAACTGTTTCGACATTTGAGTTATATCAGTCTTCAATGGAGAATGCACTTCATGTAAAATCTGAACAACTACATTACTGTATTACTGCCTGAATGAAATAAACATAAATGTTATTATTGTATCAGATTACCTCTTCAAAACAGGTCTTCACTCCCATAGACAAATTAAGAGAAAAATCTGTCAAATATAAAAAGAACTAGTTCATACGTGTGAGTTTTTTTTAGTGAAATTATTTATGTATCTAAATGATTAGGTTCGATAGTGAAAAAAACTCAAGATTCTATTGCATAAATTATCTTCACACTATTCACTGAACTGTCAACCTTCTTCGTAAGTTTGAACAGTGTTCAGCCATTGATCTTATTATATTTACGGTCACTTGATGGCTTGCATATTTACGTAAATGGCTTGGAAGAATGTTAATGCATCATATGCTGTTAAACAATTAATCAAGTGTGAACAAATATATGACTGTTAACTTAAGTTCTACGGTGATTGGGGATTAAGGTCATCAGTATTGGTAGTCCTCTGATACTAAGACTAGTTCATTAAGTTAAGGTTATTTTCTCAGTATTCGTTATATTACTCAAAATGTTAATATCGACGGCTTTTATCCTGCTTATCAGTACTATAAATAACGCATTGTTTATACAGATATATTAAATTTTCTTGTTTCGTTTCACTGGACATTTATTTCTGCTTTATTATTTTCTTAGTGGAGTTAATTCTACTTATCAATATTAAAAGATTCGCGCACTTCGAAATTTTCAGAAGACAATAACTATAGGATATATGCTCACCGATATGATATTTTTCCATGATGGTTTTACGTTTTACTTTGCTATGGCTTTGCATAATCCAACTTAGTGTAGATCATGAAAGTTTAAAATTTAATTGTACTTTCAATAAATGTAAATATTACCTAACATTTTGGCTAGTCTGTTTACAGAAAAGGAATGTGCCACCAGTGAATACTTGAATCTAGTTTTAAGAATTTAACATCTGCTAAAATGTCACAGAATAACTAAGTTATCTAGAAGTAGTCAGAATTCAGACAACAAAATACAGTCTCAAATGTTTAGACTAACGATAAGATTTCGAGTACACAAACAAACGAAATATAAAATAAAAAAATCAATGGGGAAATTGGCACAAGAATAAAACTGTAAACTAATTAGAAAGAAGAGGATAATTCATAAATAAATGTACTCTGTAGCTGAGATGAAATATATTCATCTACGACTGTTAAAGTAGTACAAAAATATAACTACAGCTGTGAAAGCGAAAGTAGTGTTTGCTATTGACTTATCAGCCGTACAAATTTCAAGAGTGTTGACGATAAATAGTACTTTTTTCGAAGATATTTACAAACTGTTTTCACTCGAAGCATACATGTATAATTCCAAGAAGTGACTTTATGAACTTATTACTCTATTTGGGTAGATTTGAGGCATTCCTACTTCTTCGAGATGATACGTTTACTTTCTTATAACTCTTAATTCCCCAAAAGCAGGCTAATGGTATGGTATTTTGTATGAAGTCTTTTCATTCCATAATAGAATGAATTATTTTTATTATCTTCTTTCTTTCTTTCTCTCCGATTTCCCTTTGTTATTTGTTGTCACTTTCCATATCCCAGGTATCATATCACTTTCCATATCACTGACAAATTTTTCTGGTTTCTTATGCAAGGTAAAACTCTAATAATGAAACGTTTTTCAGCAGGACTTATTAAACAGCACTTTCCCAATCATTTTAATCCTTTCCAGACTTTTATAGGCAGACAGGCTTACAGTTATACTGAAACAATTCGTCGAGAGAGAATAACGCTCACGAATTGAATAACAAGTGGTAATTAGATTAAGTGCGTCGGTGGTATAGCACATGGTCCGGGGTTCGATCCCCGGCCGACGCACTCCTTTACTTCACTGAGCCAGAAATAATGCTGGTAAAGAGGAAAGGTTGGGCATGAGGCTAGCAACCCCATCCTGTAAAATAAACACTGCTACAGAAACTTCAAGCCACTAGCTTGAAGCCCTATGTTCCACTAGGGAACGTGAAGGAAAAAAAATTAAATTAAAGGAGACAAGGCTGTTTTTCAACCACCAATCGAAAAAGCACTGTTCAGTGCGTTTATAAAGCTGGAAAAATCCTGCGACTTTCATTGTTTAATAGGTGGGGGAAATTCATATTTTTCAAATTTATTATTTATTTAGAGCTTAGGACTTGTTATGGTATTAAGGTAGGAATCTGTGAAGGATAGTTCAAGCTTTCTGCTAAATATTTTCGGGTGTGGAAGGAATTAATTCTAAAGTACTTCAAGACCTTCAATAGTTGTTCAGCTGATATCAAATTCCAGGCAACTTCCTACCAAACGGTAACATCATTGGGAAAGCGGAAATTTTATTAAATACGCTTTACTAGTTAAATTAGACCCATTTGTGATGACAGTGGGTATTTCAACTTTTTGTTGTTGATATAGATAATTTTAAGCAACCAGTCTTTCGCCAACTAAGACCACTGCTTGCACTGTTTTTATTAATTATTACCATTATTATCACCGTTATTACGATAAGTGTTGTTAATTCTGGTATGTCCCCAACATTTAAAGTTTATCTCTAGTCCAGAAATCCACCGTTATTAGTTAAAAATGTTACATAACAGTGTAAAGCCCAAGGAAGATCTCTTATATCTCTTGTTTTAATTTTACCAATAGCATATCGAATTGGGTTTACAGAAGTGAAAGAAGAATATTGTGAGGTACTAATAAGATCCATTTCATAGATTTTTGGATAAAGCAATAAGAAGACGTAATTTGTCTGAATCGTGTAATGTATTTGCGCAACACATTTCGAACAATGTGATCACACACGGACTTGTCATAGGAATATATATGAAATTAATAAAGAGGTAAGAGGTGAGAAAAATAGACTTAGGTCAAGTTTAAAGGACATATTCAAGGTCAAAGTAACAATGAAGACCACTAAACCAAATAACAGAGGTAATAGTACATCTGCTATGGTGTCAAAACAAAATTTACCAAGGAAGGTTTAATGTGACGACAAATTGTTTTTGAACGCATAAAGGTGGTTTAAACTTTCTAATTGCTAGGGCTTCCACAAACTTTAGGATACGCCCCAAACACGTTTTATAGATAGGTTTAAAAGATCTGTTAACGTCAATTTTATGTCCTGTTTCTATAATATGTTTTGCAATAGAGGAGCTAGGTCTCCTGTTCTCACAATTAATGGGTTCTGAAGATTCCATTTGTTTCTGGAGCCATTTAAGAATATGCTCTGAAGCCCTTACTTGCAGAGATCGATGAGTCCTCCCTATGTATGTGTGTCCACACGTACATTCAAATTGGTAAATACAGTGGGATGTGACGTCATTTTTCTCATGTTCGAAGGGATTAGATAGATATATTGGCCTAACATTCTCTATTATTATGATATTGGCTGCATAAAAAGTCTTTTTGACAGCAGCGTTCAGTCTTTGTCTAGTTATCATGCTGCTTTGATGCCCCATATAGGGTAGCTTGATATATACGTCTTTCTTAGGGGCGAGTTGGAGAGTGGGTCTTGCTGTTCTGACTACTTTATATCTCCTGATGAACTTGTCTGGATAATTGTTTTCAACCAGAGTTTGTGTCAATTTTCCTTCTTCCACATCAAGTGTGTCTTCAGTGCATATTCGTTGGATTCTACTGAAGAGGAACCTTACTAAGGCTCTTTTGTACCGAACAGGGCAAAAACTGTGGTAATTAAGATACTGTCCTGTCCAGGTTTTTTTTTAGTTTAGGGGACATCCTTAAACGGTTTTAGGGAATTCCATTCACAAACATGACATATTTTTAGACTATGGAGACTGTAACAACTTATTTCTCAAACACTGAACCTTGAATATGAAAATATATTCTCACACCGTTGACATGTCAACTTCTAGAATTGTTGCTTTCATTTCTACCACATCCTTACCACTCTTGTCATTCTGTTTTATTATCCCTCTGTTAAGCTTCTTCATACACTCAGTTACTAAGGTTGACGGTTGTTCACTTTTAACAAACTCTTATCTAATTTCCTGTTCACACATCGATTACATTTTCTGGTCGGTTGAATTACAGTCGAATCTAAACTTCCTGTCATAATACTTTCTGCAAGGTATTCTTTTTATTTATTGTTAAAAAAGGTATAATACACTTTGTAAACCATGCATCTTGAGTATGAAGTGAGATGACTAGGAGTCCTGAAATCCGTATCCACGCACACCTTCTGTATGCATTAAACAATGAACGACTTCTTGATTACAACATTTACTGAACTATTTTAATCAGGAAAATAATATCCACTGGATAGTATGTGTTATTTCTACTAGCGTAGTTTCAAAAATAAACCATTTTGTTTGTTTGTTGCATATATAGCTACTTATACACCATAGGAGCAAGCGATAATAGATTCTAAATTGCATAAACCAATAGAAAACTGGCAATACTGATAAGCAACGGAAATGAATATTACAAAAATAAACAAGTCGACAGCAGTAAATATAGTTTACTATTTAGGGCAAGAATCAATTAGTGAAAAGCAGCAGTAATAAAATTCAGTTGATATTGTTAATTACTGATGAAATGCTTTTCTCTTTTTGACAGAATAACATCGCTTATAAGATGAAGCAGTTAGCTAGAATTTCATTTGAATTATAATTTAACTACTGGTTTTATATTATACCTCATAAGTGTCCCTGTTTTAGTCCATTAAGTTTTCTTCTAACCATTGTATTTACTTACTGAGATTTTTGATTTTCCTTTTTGGGCATATTAAAAGTGTAATAGACGACCATAACTTTGAATTTCTCATCCATTACTCTTATGTTTGATGTCATATACCACTGAATGGTTAGTGTGCATCAGCAGTCAGGTATCACTAGAGTGTTTCTACCAGATTCGGCTGTTTCAGCTGAGTTAGAGTGGTGACACTACTGATTAGCTTCAAACCAGAGAAACGGTCATCCAGTGTTTAGAACAACTCGGTTTTGCCTGCAAGCACTACTGTTTGGTGTGAGTAATATCCAACGTCACATTTATATCGTTTAGTCGGCAGCATACAGCATTTTGCATTTATGCTTACTTTCTTGAATATCATTTATGATATCAAGTAGATCACATATTTTACTCTGAACAGTTTTGGTTTCCAAAGGAAATTGTGATGAAATTTCCCCCTGAACTGCGTAACTTGCTAACTGAAAACTGGTTTCGTTTTATAAAGTATAAAAGCGGTGACGGCCACTGATATAGAATTGAAGTTTCATGCTATAATAAATATGATTTTTCTTACTTCTGTAACACTGAACAAACATAAAGATAACAGATCACTCTCGAACTTCATGAATGATCCTTGTGTCTTTTCTGATGATATTTTAGTTTATCTCTGGTAAATTATTTGAAGTAACGATAAGGGGAAATTTCACCAATCCAGTATTGTTTGGCACTAAACATAAAACTATAATTTTAAAAATGTAATTACCATAAATTTAGTTGTTTTACGGTGTTTCCATATGGTAAGCGTGTCAGGATAGCATTCCCAACAGGTTACTCCAGACTTTCATCAGCACCGGCTCCTGTATTTCAGTATTGAACATCAGACAATGAGCCAGGTAGAATAAGTAATAAGGAACTCTGGAAGTACAATGAACCATCCAAGAATCTATTTCCCAATATACATGTGGAAGAAAATAAATATAGATAGATTGGACATGATCTGAGGAAACATTCAGGTGACATCAATACACACTAGGCCGGTTGATGGAACTCCGATTAGACTGATTAGTTTTCTGAGTGTGACGTGGTGGAGATCATTAGGAGACTAATCGAAGTATAATAGGTAGTCCTGAAGCTAGATGAAAATGGTGACAGATAACCAAGAGAAATTGAGTTGTGTTACTGAAGCCGCATTCTCCATTCAGAATGCAAGGAATTGGTAATAACAGTCTTCACAGATATGATTAGAAACAAATCTCACTTGACTAATGGATAATTGTTTCAGCAAACTGTTTCAATTCATAAATCAGTAGACAGTTAGAATAACAAAAAAATAACTAAAAAACTTCAAATAATTAAGAGCAGAATCATCTATAGGACAGATAAATCACAAACATGTGGTATCTGATTGAAAAAATTAACTGTGAGCCGGATTTTTGGCAACGAAAAGTTTATATTACAAAGGTAAGTTATACTTAATCACAGTCATTTGATGTTGCTTGTGGATGAACCGGATCATTTTTATGGTTATAACTTAATGATTCTCAGTGATCATAAGCAGCATATCTTTTCGATTACCCATATATATACATATATATATATATAACTTGCAATGAAATGTTAGATTTATGGGACAATTATAATAACAATTAGTTTAACTGTAAACTTACATTCCTCATCAGTCAATATGCATGACCACACAAGGTCTGGTGTGTGTAATAGCTATATTTCGATGCAGTCATAGTACCAATGAGGCATTAGGTAAATATCTCGTGGTGTAGGACTCCCAACGTCTAACGATTCATGATATATATTTTTATTTCCATCCAGTGTACCCGTACCTGACTTCGTCAACCACATTTTAAGGTCTCAAGAATTTCATCTAATAGCTCTTCTCTAATCATTAGTTGAATAGTAGCCACAAATTGCTTCGACTGTTGGCAATGAGTTAGAAGAAAGAAGCAATTCATCTCGTTCTTGAACTGGAGATAAACTTGTACAGCTCCCCTTTAATAAAAGCGAAATTTTATTATGAAATAAATCAGAAAATGTGATGTTTCTGTTAAAGATAATACTCAAAGACATGAATGTATATTCTATGTTGACAATTTTCTGCAAGATTTGGTTGTTTGTATTTGAAGTTTAAATAGCATTTTAGCCGACTTTCAATGTCCCCTCTTTGTTATTTCATTTATTTTGCGTTAATTTGAAGTAGACCATAATCAGTTACAGAACTGTGTGATGTGCCTATGATGATTAATCTTGTAACTTTCAATAAGTTGGACTGACAGAAAAAATTTTTTCTGATGCGTATATGATGGAAAGCATTTATCTAAGTATTTAAAAATAGAGCTCTGAACAACTCTTCACTTCTGCGTTAATGCTTTTTGTACAGAAGAGACAGTTAAGGCCAGAAATAATGCAAATTTAAGGTAAATAGAAAAGAGAAATATTTTTAAAAAGTTACCGGACCATGTGTTATTATGCTGAGGTTATATGTTTTTTATAGTGAGCGGTAATTTCAGCAGTAATTTGTGCAAAGTGAAATTGATACAATACTTTTGTGTTTCGCCAGGACTGTTCATTATTTACCCCGGTTTTCAGACTCACACGTTAATGGATTTTAAATTTTTCTAGGTAGGTCAATTCCCTTAACTTTCTAGAATAAATTGAGTAATACTCATAAGTTTGACATAGTCTTGAAACCTTATTCTAGAAAGAGGCAGAAGATGGAATGTAACTAGTTTATAATGATAATATTGAAGATTTCATTTAAAAATTAAAACGTGAATGCACACGTGATACTGAAAGTAATTTTAAGTTACTTTCTTTAAACCATGATATAAGTGTTCACAGCCTATTCGTCATCAAGTTGAACCTTAGGGTCTTTGTCTACATTTCTTATTTCTGTCTTCAGCTCAAAGGCTTCAGCGAGCCTTACTTTGTGAATAACTTGGAAGGTGGCATCAGGTTTATAAAGCCATACAGGACTCTGTAGTATCGTATAATAGACTTTATTATTTGTCACTGTGAGTTTTTGTATGTGAACAATCTGCTAGTGGGCGTCAGATATCTATGATCTTTGCCAGTAGCATACGTCCTAAATTCAATAATGCATATTATAATTATATTGTGGCACAGATTATGCATCTGCCTAGATTACTTAACCTAAACAAAAATTCCAGAGTGCCTTCAGTGTCATCAGTACTGTAAAGTCGAGTTAGGCGAAACTTTATCCAACACCAAACCCTTCAATATAAAGATACGATATTTTACATATCTCTACTACTAAAAACCTTGACCCATCGTATAGACAATATCATATATGTACATAATAGATAGCCAATGATTTCAATTTTGCATACATTACACTTTCCACTGGATCTAATTTTTGAAGATTCTGTTGAAATATGCCTGGGAACTTATTTGACGTCATCGGTGGAAATTAATGAAATATAAAATAAAATATGATTTAATACATAATCAATAAACCGCTGAAATATTTTAATGAAATGAGAATCGATATCATGTATTTTTAACAAATATTGACCTTTTCTACTTAATTATCGTGTGATTGACATGGACAGCTAGAAAACAATACGAATCCCAGTGGGTGCGTACTGCCGATGATTCCCAAACTAGGATGAAACAGCAGCTGTCCAGTACTCCCTGGTTTTCAATGGTTCTCTAACTGATATCAGTCCGTGATCAACTCGTAAAAAAAATACGGTTAGAGTTTATAAAAATAATTTTCATTTATACATTCTTATAACACTTTAATTGTTACCTTCATATGGTATTCAGACAGTTGTTTGAAAGATTTTGTTCCGATTGAGCTAATTAATCTAGGTCACTGAGTTAAGTGAATTCATTGAAAACCTCTAAATCAGCAATCTAATGCCTAATGCCTCAATATTTAGCCATTTTCGACATATTTTGCAATTTAAGCCAGCTTGTTACTTATAATTATTTGTATATGCTTCAGGTCACGCTAATAATTAGTCCGTTCTGAGTTCAACCCATTGATATTATTGTTGTTCCTTTGACAGCGTAGTGGCTGACATCCAAAGGAAATTATCTGATAACAGATTTTATCAACCTAGCTACTGGAAAACTGAAACCATAATTATAAAATCAAACTCAAGTATTTTGGTTTGAACGCAGTAAATCAACCTTTGACTATCACTGTATAGTATACCAAACTTCTGTCAGTAACATACAGTCGAAAATTATATTCCAACAATATCAAAACGTGATTGAACTTGGTAGAATCTGTGTTGCTACTGAGCTATAATAATTCCTACCAAAAATAATAATATTTTCTCGACAATGGTCACCAGCAGATATGCAGTGAAAAAGTTCCTAGGTACACATAACCTTCTCTACAACAAAATTAACTGAGCAAATACAATCATAAATTAAATGGTGAATCTATAAGAATATTCCCAGTAAAAAGTATCGAAACTCCGTCTGAAGGAATCGAATGGAACACAAAACGTTTTCTGAAGACATTCTTAGGTCAAGCAGTCACTCGATAGTGTACGCTTTAGTTCACTCAAACAGAATTACTATTACAAAACACCTGATTTTCAATGTTTTCACTAAACAGTAAGGGGAGGCATTAATAAAAGGAATCAATTAAAAATAAAGGCAAATAATAGGGATTGAGTCGAAGGAAAATATGCAAGTTTTTATCTAAGAAGATATGCAGGTCAAGTGGAAAAAAGGATAGTACTTACAAAGTTAGGTGAAATATTCAAATAAGTATCAATAGTGTAAATACACTGTTCATGGATGGATTTTTAGATCTGTTATTCTGCTCCACTACTGTTTACGACACGAAGGTCAACTTCTAACCTTTTAGATAATCAATGATTCTATAGGTCAAAAAGCATTCTTTTATGAACCTGAAAGAGAAATATCTTCCATCCATCTATCGATCTAATGAATGGTAGACTAAGTGCGCAACCGATTAGCAAAATATTAATTGAGTGTACCGCCTACTTACGGATGTTTATTAAAACTTATCTACAAACTATCTAATTAATTTATCAAGTGACACGACATCAGTATACAATGTGACTGGGTATTAGAACTGAAGTACTTACTTCGAATTTCGCAGCGACCTTATTTTTAATTTGAAATCCCAAACTGGTAAACTTGGCTGGTCGAAACTTTGCATCAACATTCCAGATAACTTCACCTTATAGTCAGTCGCCAGTGAACATTCGACTAATTTTCAAGTATTGGCTTACGAGGGTTTGATTCATATGAATTTCAGCTCGATTGGTTTTATTTAAAGAATCACTGAAAACCCTGAAGTACTAGACAGCTATCTCGTCCTTGTTTGGGACTGCTGAGCAGACTCTCACCAATGACACTGATTGGTAGTTGCGCTATGTATCACGAATTGGTAGAAGTTAGAATTCATGGACCAATGCACTACGTCGCAGTGTCTGAATATTCAACGGGTCTAGTAATTTGAAGGTCCCGGGCTCTATCCCTTATTGGGTTTTGGGTGTGTACTGCTGAGAAACTTCAAACAAGTATAAAAAGCTATGCAGTTCTCCCTAGATCTAAGTGGTCTTCTAACTGATGTTATTCCGTGACAAAACTTGAAAGCAATCAAATCTTTCCAAACCAGCACTTCACTGATGATTATCCAACCATAAGGTTGAATGACTTATTTTATGGAGACAGCGAGATCCCACTAACTTTCATGTACTGACTAGCGCTAAACACTGTAAAGTATAAACCAAATTAAGGCTTTTACCGTTTAAAACAATTAGTCCCTTTTATAAATTTGGGTAGTGTTATTAGAAGACAGAGATTATCTGAAAAATGTCATGTATTTGCGTGACACTCCGAACAGAAATTACTGTGTACATACAGCACATTTTTTTAAATAATGTCCGTCTTCTAATATCACTATCCAAATTTCACCATTTTGCTTCGAACCCAAAAACTCCAAAATGGAATAGCATTATGATTTCCAGGCCTTTTTCTCAAATGACAAGAACGCCTTTTACTTGACTGATATAATTTTATGCACAACTTGTATTGAACAGCGTGATGCCAACAAGTCACTACTAAAGACGTAAACTACTTCACTGATGTATGTAAAAACTATTTATATAAAATTGAAACTTTTTGTACCAGTACGCTTTTTATCTAGATTATAGGGTTTATGGGGATTTTGGATCAATTCCTATTGTTAGACAGACCACTGAAAACCAGGCAGCAATGTGCTGCTATTTTGTCCTACTTTTACACTCTTGACAGTGCGCACCCACAAAAACGCCAGGGTTCAAACCCGTGACCTTTAGGTTATGAGATCAAACTTGTTAGTCCTTCAGCCACTTGCGCTGGAATTCACTGACCCGGGAATTGTAACTTTGTCAACTTGTGATATACAGCCGCCTTCACCAATGCCTTCGATGAGAATCCACTTCAGCTTGACATTATGCTCTTTTACTGTGTGTCAAAATAAGATTTCACAAAGAAAAATGTATGGTTAACCCGTCAACTTCTATTCTGTTAGGCTGCTTCACTCTCAATGTCGCATCATGTATTAATCTGCTAAAGGCCGTAAACGTCAAGCGTTATGACAGAGTAAAAAGTTACTATTATTATTGCCTGCAGTGGATTCAGAAGCAGTCAGAATGTTTAAACGACGGCAATGCGCGCGTAGGCTGTTAAATCAATATTATTTAAAAAGGAAATTACCAATAATTTATTAGTACACCTCTTATTGGTCGATAATGGTCTCGTTTGATAAGTAGACAATGAAGTATTTGCTTTTGTTGGTAAATACTAGTTGGTGGGAAAAAATGAAGTTTATAAATCCTATCTGTTAGGAAACGCAAACTAGCCGCGTATAGATTATTCACTAGGCAATCAAACTTTTAGCCTTACACTTCTGATAGTGAAGCTGTATAACACATAGCTATAAGAGATTGTATTAGAAATCCGGAATTCATTACAGCTACTTGGAACACTGAACTAGTTGAAGTCAGGTATTTTGACGGTTAAAATAGAAATGCTTAAACTACAATTCAGCAGAATGCAGAAATAAATCACTAAATGCTGAATAAATGGCTTAAAAGTAAAGGTACAAAATTCGACGGTCCTGTCACGCCGTCAAACTCTGACTTAGTGTTAAGAAAGAATCTAGGGAGTACTTGACTTTCACTAATCCACTAATTTTACTGGGCCTCCGGTTGATTGCTACTCATTGACTAAATACACCCTAAAAATTAGTCAAGTCACCAACATACCTACTGAAAACAGCTGGAATTCTTTGCATAATCTGCAATTTATTTATCAACAGTTTTGTTCAAACTAAAATTACTAGGCAGGTATTTTATTGGTATGTATGAATAGCTAAAAAAATACCGAGATTATTTCTTGAGAATCCTTTATAAATACTTGAAAAGAACATAATCATAACTGATAAACCAAAAATTATTGATTATTGTCGGGATGTGATTACTTACCTCAACATGATTTTGTAAAGCATGAATATTCGCATGAGTTAACTGTGCAATGATAACTGTTTCGATGCTATGGAAATATAAAGTGGTAACGAAGAAAAATAATAATAATAAAGAAAACTTTCATCTCGGCTTTTATTTTTGCTTAGTTAATGGTAATTGTCAGCCAACAGGAAGGGCAAATTAACCTAAATACAAATAATAACTTATACCAATTTATGCACGAGAAGTGATTCGGTAGTCCAGCACCCTAGTGGAAAATGTTTTGGCGTTTAAAACGACTGGTTCTGGATTCGAGTTTCAGTCACAACAACTCCACGAACTGAAGATGCAGGCACATTGATCTAGCGAGTCATGGCTTGGGATGAAATGCGCATCCTGGATTCCCCTGGTAGTCAACAGACTAAATGTAAACATAAAACACTTCTCTAGAGATACATGAAATTCCAGATGAGACAAGATACTTTTAAGATTAGTTTCCTTGGAATTCCTTGAATTAACAATGAACATATACTTAAACAGGTATTTAAGAGATGGGAAACAACTGATAAGGTTGCTGTCATAACTTCATGATGACATAACTTTAAAACGCATCAGACAATATAAAAATCAGTTGTGCTAATTACAAGTGTTTTATTGACGTTGAGTAGAATATCCCTGAACCAATTCATTTAAATACAGTTTGAGAAAAAAGGCAAAGGTATGAAAGCATCTATAATATTTAACCAAAATATAAATCTTTTAGGAATATGTTCACATGACTGCTAGAAAAATAAAATAAGCTTTTGATGTAGTTGTGTTCTCTGAGCTGGATAGTTGATTTGCGAAGCTTTCATTGTCCTACTAGGCAACATCTTCAGCTCATACTTCAATTTGAAGTGAGCTTTTAAATTTCTCCACGAGTTTGTTAGTCATCTACCCTGGTGACCTTGAACGTGACTGTTGGTCTTTGTGTGTTTTCGCACCCTCCATGCTACTTGTATTGGAACTGATTGTTTCCTTGACTTCAACTTTGACCCCTTGTGTGTAACATTTTCTTCTTATCAGTTGGTAAATTTTGTCTAAGCCAATGTGTCTATTGACGATTGACGATTGACTGGAATACTAGGCTTCTAAAAATTATCTAGCATTCTTGGTGTTTCCTCTGTCTAATATTTGAACGTTGTCTCAGTCGAATTGATGTCCCTGGTTGTCTGTACGTAGTGATATGAGGGAGTGGATGTCATGTCTTTTGATGGCCAGCTTATGATCATGGATACGAAGACGAAGGAGACGTCCGCTTTGGCCAATGTAGTGTTTCTCGCAGTCGTTATTTTGTAGATGATGTTGGTTTTATCTACTTATCTATCGAGTCTTTTGGTTGACACAGAGATGAGTGGAGTAATTTTTTTGGTTTGTGTGCGACGTCAATTCCTAAAGGTTTGAAGAGTCTCGCAGTAATTTCTGAGATGGTTTTTATAAATGGTATATTATTCCATCATACCTAGATAAAATAAGCTTATTTACTGAAATCTAAGGATAAAACTTGGGCACTTTATTAGAGTAGAACTCCATTATGGACAAAATTTTATTTTGAGAAAGTCACACAGTGTCATGCAGTAATATTTCCTAACGACGTTTCGAGCACAATATAGTGCTCATAATCATAACAAGGTACTCATACAACTTTTTGCTTCGTTTATATACATAAGTAGAAATTGATGAGACATTTGAATAATTTCAATATAAGACTTGCGCGAAACAGAAAGGAAGATACAGTACATTGGGAAACAATATAAATAAATTTATATAAATACATATATATATATAAAATACAATACGATGTGAAATAAGACGAGTGTTATCAGTCAATAAGATGGGAAATAAGATGTTTTTTTAGCTGAATGAATAACAATGTGTGACTTTATTAAAATGAAATTGTCTCCATAATGGAATTACTGGAATCTAGTTAAAAACTGGGTAGAATATTTTAGTAGGTGAGCAAAGAATGGTTGTCTGTCATTTGTAGGTATTTGCATTGGTGCGTTGTAACTTCGCTAATGTAGACGATGGAACGTTCAGTGTATAAAAGATAAAAAGAAATTGTAAATAAGTCAAGCTCACTGTTTGCACATTGATAAACCGCTGGCTTATTCAACCACTTTGAATCCAAAATGGTTTCCCTGTGCGCCAAAGTGTACAACTGTTTCAATTTGTTACCATTAATAGTTGTCACCCTTTGGATTTAAATTGGAACACAGGGCTTTAGTAACTCTTCTCCTGTTCATCTTCTAATTAATTCCTCCATATAAACGTCGGAACCTCGCCTAGTTAACTAGCTCGCTAGTATTCTAGCCGGTCCCAAACCCGGGTAAAGAGGGAGGGTTCGGCCTGGGGATAGCAACCCTACGACACTAAAAATTTCAATCCGATGGAGAAACTTCAACACACAAAAAACATATTAAGAATACAAAAATTCAAACAATGATCTTATTCCTCATTGGAATCAGGGAAGCGAAATGATGCGCGCTAGTGAAAGCCATCAGGAAGCCAGTCAGCCAATGTTTCTCGATGAAAGTAAGAATAAGAATGGGGACGTGGAATGTCCGTACAGTGTACGAGACTGAGAAGGCTGCCCAATTAGCCAAAGATCTGCGAAGATATGGCATAGAAGAGCTGGGCATCTGCAAAAGCAGATGGAAAGGATGTGAATACTTAAATTATCAACTGAAGAGTCAGTAATCTAATCCGGCTATCCAAACGACAACCACGAGCACACTGAAGGAGTGGCTATCATGATTTCACCAGTGGCAGCCAAAGCCCAAATATAGCGGAAAGCAATATCTTTCAGGATCATGACAGCAAGATTCAACTCAAAAGGAAGGAAGGAAGGTTACAATTATTCAATAATATCCATGCTGCTACAAACAACGCGAAACAAGAAAAGAAGGTTATTTATACCGACAACTACAAACAGTAATGAACAACATCCCAAATGGTGACATCAAAATCCTCATAGGCTGTATGAACACAATCCAAACCAGGAGCAGATAATACAGGAAGAGAACTCATAATGAGTCAAGGCGCTCTCGGAGAAATAAATGAGAACGGAAAATTATTCGCAGACTTCTACTCTTTCAACAATTTGGTGAGCGTGGAGGGAGGGAGCGTGTACAAACACAAGGATATACACAAAGCAACATGGATTTCCCCTGACGGACAAACCACAAACCAAACAGATTTCATATCAATCTCAAGGAAGTGGAGACTCAGTCTGCTGGACACAAAGTCGAGAAGGGGAGCAGTTGTGGGCTAATACCATCATCTAGTTTAAGGTACCTTAAAGGTGAAGCTGAAATCCATGAAAACAAATGGAAACAGACCACAATTCAAGTTCAACATTAAGAAACTGAAGGAAAAAACCACAAAGGATGCCTTTGCTACAGATATGAGAGCAAAGTTGAAGACACTACGTAGCATCAATGAGGAAACCTGCCTGGAAGAACATTGAAACTCTCTGTAGTTGATGTCCAAGGAAACGTGTACAAATGTTCCAGTAAGAAAGAAGAGACAAGACAAGGAATGGCTGTCAACGGATACCTGAAAGCTAGTCGAGGAGAGGAGGATGGTGAAAGAGAAACTGACTCAATGCAAAGATGCACAACAGAAGGAGAGGCTGAGTTCAATGTACACTTCACTGAATAAAGCAGTGAAGAAGAGTGCTAGGAAAGACAAACAACACTTCTACGACACACTGTCAGCTGAAGCAGAACAGGCAGGGCGCAAGCAATAGAGACATCAGGACACTATATCAGACAACCAAGTCTCTATCCGGGGAGGGATCAACCCAGATGATGAAACCAATGAAAGATGCTCAAGGGAACCTGATCGCCAAGGAGAAGAAACAAATCAAACAATGGGCCGATCACCTTGAAGGACTCTTAAATCGACCATCACCTGCAAATCGTTCAGGAATACCAACAACAACACACACGGAAATACCTGTCAGTGGACACCACTCCTCCAATGAAAGAAGAAATCCTGAATGCGATCAAGCTACTGAAGTCCGTTCGAAAAGCCAGCAGGACCAGACGGCATTCCTCCCTAAGCACAGAAGACGGCCACAGCGGTTACGGCATATGCTCTCAATCCATTACTGCAAAACGTTTGAGAAAAAGGAAAGGTGCCTACTGATTGGAAGGGTCGCAGGCTACCTCGTCAAACTGCCAAAGACAGGTCACTTACGCTCACCTCTGCAAGAACTGGCGTGGAATCATGCTCTTGTCCACGCCAAGTAAGATACTAAATCTCATCATCCTGGAGAGAATAAAGGATGCACTGGGTACAGAATTCCGCCAACCGGAACAAGCTGGATTCAGAAAAGGCAAACTATGTGCCGATCAAATTGCAACTCTACGCATCGTCATCACAGAATAAAGCATAGGATGGCAGTCAAACCTCACTCCACCTCAACTTCATCGACTTAGAGGAGGCCTTCGACAGCGTTGACGGCACTACGGCATTCAGTGCCCAAATCTTTATCAACCTCATTCAGCGGCTGGCTATATAACGATGCCACGTGTCAAGTGGTGCACAGCGGACAAGTCACCGAAGCGTTCGAAGTGCATACAGGAGTAAGACAAGCTGGCTGCCTATTATCACCGATGATATTCTTAATTGTGGTGGACTGGATTATGAGTCAGACTGTTGAGGGCAAGGAGTAAGGAGTACGCTGGATCACCGATGAGAAGACTCCAGAAGATCTGGATTTCACGCGTGGATGATATATGTCTAATGTCACACAAACTCGAAGACTTGCAGGCGAAAACCAACAAACTGGCTGAAGAGGCTGTCAGCGAAGACAGGACTGCAGGTGAACATAGAGAAGACGGAGGTGATGAAGATAACCAATGGACCACCACCACAACAACAACCAACACGAATCACCATCAACGGGAAAGATTTAACAGAGGTTGACTCCTTCATTTATCTAGGAAGCATCGTTTCAACTACAGGACTCAATACGAAAGAGTATTTCAGAGTCAGACAGAACCGGAAAGGCAAGATACGCCTTCATCAACCTGAAACCAGTTTGGAAATCTTCTGCACTCAGCCAGCATAAGGAACAAGGTTCGGATTTTCAACACCAATGTGAAGTCGGTTCTTCCATACGGGTCAGAAACTTGCACTGCGTGGGAGTCACGAAAAGGGTTTCCAACAGTTGGTGGCAGACTTTCATCAACAGCTGCCTTCGCTGGCTCCATACTGAGGATCAAATGGCCAGAAAGAATGAGCAACAAGAAACTCTGGAGATGAACAAACCAACCAAGAACCGATCGATCAACAAATATATAGGAGAAAGTGGAGATGGGTCGGTCATACATTGAGGAGGCCACCGAATGACATCACACGCCAGGCCCTCGAGTGGAATCCAAATGGTGAGCGACGAGTGGGTCGTCAGTGCGAGGGTGACATGGAGGAGATCGTGTGAGGAAGAGATGAGAGAGTTTGGTCAATAGTGGACCCAGCTGAAGAGGATTCTAGAAAACAGAACAAAGTGGAGATGTGTTGTTGAAGCCCTATGTTCCACTCGGAATGCAAGGGAATAATAATAAAAATAATACCATCGATATTTCTAACTTACTGAATCTACTGCCAGTGACTATGATTTCCAGCTTTACAGCGAAAAGAAAGCAGAGTTATTAAATTAATGAATAAAACTGATACTTTAAAATAAAGATGAAAAGACGAATTCCTCTTACGTCATCATATCCACCATCAGCACCAACATCCTCATTGTCATCATCTGATTCCAAGGCTTCACCAGTAAAATATGTAACGGCACGAGGTATAACACGTTCCTTTAAATACTGACCGATATCATAATCTTCCAATATCTTGTGTTCAAATGCAGGATCCTTTTTAAATAATAAAAAAAATAATTAGCTCACGATGAATACACAATTCTAACTAGTTAATAAAATGCTCTAATCTTTTACTAAGTTACTTTTTCTCATAATATTTTACAGCATTTCGTAAGTGTTATGTCTGCATCGTCGTATTGGCTGCTAAAATCTTTAGTTCATAATTGTTCTCATCCTATATATATATATATATATACATTAATTCTCTCAACCACTTTTAGGTTTTTGTTAACACAACAGAAGTTTTCTTCCTAAGACCATTGTCTTCTTCGTATCTGGTGGTGACATTTCCTTTGGTAAATACTGGATTATTGTTAAATGACTAGCTTACGTTCATACCGTAATACAGGTCAGATTACCATTAAAAAATTCAAAATAAATTGGTGTTGATTTTAAAAGTTTTACTCCCCACAGATTTACTTCATCCATCTGTGAACTAAAACTAACATCGTAACGGCAACAATGCATCATAGATCAGATTGCAAAGTAGTCAGCAAAAACTTGAAACCTATTGGTTTAGGTCACACACCATCCTGGTTTTGCTTTATTTCCAGTTATTACCTCATGGACTCGTTATCGAATTGATAAATGAGGGTTTTCTGGGCCTGTTTTAGTGACAATATGACTTCTAAATGATCATAAACCTATATATGACTTTCAGCTGCTAACCAAATTTTCGGACTAAATGGATTTGAGCATGCAAGCAAACTTATTACTTTGGGATAAGCAATATCTTTTCATGAATGAGATTTATTTGCTTACATGTACCTTTAACTCAAAACCGCATAAACATTAAGCTACTTGTAATTCAATGAATAGTTCAACATGACAGTTTATCATTCTTATTAACTAGAACAAAAAATCAAAAATATTATGACAACACTTTTTGAAAACATTAGGAGTAAATTCCAACAAATAGTAGCGTGAAGTACACTCTGAACAACATGGTTTGACTGACAATCGAAAGAATTAATTTAGCTTTCGTTTAATGCTTATTATTCATACAACGATATTTCTGGAAGCAAATAATGAGTAGAAATAATTCATGACGTTATGAAAGCAGTTCCTTGCACACAGCTATTCTTTCACACTATGTAGTAATCAATGAACATTGAAAAATCAAAATGAATTTATCTCGATGAATGAGAATTTGATTCAGGAAGCCCATTGTATTCCCCTGAAGATCCATCAGTTTCACATAATTAATGTTCCACGACAATCTAAATGTTAGCACTGAAACCAAGGTCGGGATTCAGTGATGGCAAAGACAAGGACGTCATCTAGTGAGTTCGGAAATTTATACCTTTTATGGAAGATACCAGAAATGTTTTCAGCTCATTTATATATCAAACGCCTCAGATGTACACATTTACAAATTATACTTTTCCTGCAACAGCTGAAAAAGCCTAATTTCTTCAATTATTTAGAAATTTGATTCATCATAAATAATAATACTGCATTTACTTACACTTGCTTTTCCTGATAAAGCTGAAAAATAGTGATAATAATAATAATCAAATAAAATAATTTGAAACAATTAAAAATGATTGTAGCTTATAACATGGTTGTTTACTAACATGTGCTGTACATACATATACATATTAGCTGCATGAGTTTCAACGGCCCGCTATTAATTAGTTTCACTACAGTTTCATGAAAAGATGGCAAGTGAAACTTCTCTTTAAAATTTATCCCCAATCTCCTCTTATTTTGTTAATAGTGATTAGTAGTCAATTAAAAGAAGTGCGTTTCATCTTTTGTTTACGATTCATTATCTGGACACCCCTACATTCACAGAGAGTAACTATTTTCTCATTGGAACTCAAATCCAGCACACATCGTTTCAACTCTAAAGCATTACCAACTAGGCCACTGGGCCACAAGAACTACCTATTGTACAACAGGTATCAGTCCTTACTCGTTTAGGCTTCCGCTGACTGATTATATTGAGCCTAAATGCTCTGTCTTAGTAAGAACACCATCAGCAACTGGGGATGCAGGCACACCTAGTTGACAAATCTCAAATAGGACGAAATGAATATCCTGAACTCTGCCGCCAGTTATCCTCAACCAAGTGACATTATGCTGATCTTCAGATATCTTAGAGGAGTTTGTACAATGAGTTGACATGTCAAAAGAGATCGAACATTTAGGCTCAATATAAATCAATCAACTAGAAATGAGAATTGCCCGAAATAAATAATCTGTTTCTTCTTCTTGTCTTGTTCGAATCGATTAAATTTAAATAATCGTTTGCTGTTTATGAACTTTATTATACGGAAAAAGTAACCTAAATGCAGTAGATTTCAGTATTGATGAATCGGTTGTGAATGTTTACTATCATGACTTTTTTAATTTGTAGCTTATTGATAGTTTGCTTATTCTTTTGATTGTAATTTTGGTCTGAACTGACTTTGGCAATGTATAAGAAGAGCTTATATCACATTGATATGTGGCGGCAAAGTTCACACATTACTGTGAAACTCAGATTATCTTATATTATTATACTTCCCCATTTATTTTTGACAGGCATGATCTCTGATGTGGTATAAAACCAAAAATTTTATTACACTACATATGATTATTACCAATCTTTTTGAATAAATTGGGCATTGCAGGGGGTTATAATGATAGCGTGTTCAAGTCAGTTTCGCAAACAAAGGAATAACGGAAATGGCTAAAAAACTAGATTACAAATACTCAAATAAAAATACTTATGTTGAATATTTGAATTCAGGGAAAGATCAAACTGATCTACACCATCCAATACAACAGTCACTCTTACCCCGGAAACGAATTTCATTGTTCGGTTTCCAAAAATATTTCTACATTGATGTTATGAGAATATAACTAAGTCGCTTTTTTCATCTCTTCGAAAAACGAAATAACTATTAGGTAATGAATTTTAAAGTATTTTGCAAAGACCAACCACTAATTTAATATTAGTTGACATGTATTGTTCTCAAGTACTGACATAAACTCATACATATTTGTATTTTCTTCTCTTTCACTCTCCTTCAAAGAAGGCTTATTTTGTCGTTGAATGGATTATTACTGATTGTTGTGGAATGCCTTTTTTGAGAATATTGCCAGAGTGAATTTAAATCGACGATAAAAAAATGTAACAGTGGATGAAACTCTCTGTTGTCAAACTACAAGTACTTGGTCAAACCTAAAATTAATTAAATTCAAGTAATCAACCTAAAAGCTCAAAATCTTTAGTCCAAAATTAGTGACTTCAGATGCATCTAAAAGCCATGCTCAAAAGTCATTCAATGGAGTGGTAGAAATAATGACAAATTTTTCAATAAGCCAACTACTAACTTGGTTGATTGGTGTCATATATAACTTTTCACAGGAAGCGAAATGTGCTCACTTACTGAACAGTTGTAGTAAGATTAATGACTTATATACCAATGACACCTCTGGCGTCAAGGTGCACAATACATTAATATAACAGCAGAATGGCATTGAAATATCGATTAAACAAGAGGTAGCAAATGTCGAATCTAGGAATTCAATAGAAAAAATGATGACGGGAAATCTCTCAAAAATTGAAATTTCTACATAATCTATCTGAATGCAATCATCCAGTCAACTTGAAGATAACGTTTCGATTCGAGAGGTAATTTATAAAGGCTTCAAGGGCTAACTGACCCTTAGATAAGCATAATGTAGTGTACCATACTTTATTCTTTTGTTTATTAATAAATATTCTTAAAACCAATTTAAGTCATCCACTTATCTGGAATAAAATATCTTTTTAAGTACTCTCTAGATGTTCTCAGCTTCTATTGAAACCTAACTTTAGACCTTAAGTGTGTTTGGCCTCACTATATTTTACTTTACCAAAGGTAGGCAGCGTTACACATATCTGTTTTGGGTATGGAGTGTGTAAAGTTTCTTCTGACCAGAGGACCTTACCACCGGCTACAAACCTTTAGAAAGTAAGTTGAGATGCATAATTTTTGAGCCCACATTGCCTACTGCCTCCCCAGAGAGCAAAAACAGCATTGATGACGTAGTGGTCATCATATCCATATCCCTCAGACACCCGACTTCCTCCTCAGGCTCACACAGAGTCACATTATGATCATAATTATTTTCTGGTGTTTTGGAACCTGCAGAACCATTCATGCCAGCCTTTATAGCTTGTTGGATAATTACAACATATAAGACTGATCATCACATTATCGTAGTAATTATTGGTTTGTTACTCTTTGTAACACTTTTTTACTACAAGATTATTTGCATTTATCTGTCAAGTAAATCATTGTTTATCTTCCGCATTCTGTAAATGCATTGAATTTTAATGTCCATTTTGTTGTCATTGCAAGTTAATGAATCAGATAAATAATTAGTCACAACTGAGGTACAACAACTTCGTCCTGATTATCGATATTACTCTGTTGGGCTACATGCCTGCTGACATATTGTTAGATGAAACACTGTTACTTAATTTCTGTGAATATCCACGCCTCGGTACTCGAAATTAAACAGTAGATCAGTAGCTCTAGGGTATATTTATTTATTTATTTCTGATTTCTAAATGATAAGTGCCTAAGCTTTGATTTGAAACTAATTAATGCAATGGTTCAACAGGGCATAACTGTTCCTTTAAACTATTAACTCACTCAAATATCTTTCCTGTTATTGCTGCTTTCCCATCTTTGCTCTATCCATTACTGTTTTCGGAGAACAAATAAGTGTACTAACCTGCTCCACGGTTTTTACATAGTTCACATTATCACAATTTCTTTTGTTTTACATTGTTAGTTTGACGCTTCAAAAATCTAACATTATTATTTTATTCCTTGTTTTAGTGTACGAAACTTGTTGTATCTGTCCCCAAGTTGTGTCACAAGATACGATGAAGTATATAGCGTATCCACTTTATGAGTTTCATGGGAAATTTACAGTTAAAGTCATCACAAGTTTTTGAAATTAAATTACTTATTTTACAACATCCACTCTAATTACGAAAAAAGTTTATCTAGAGTAAAATGGTGATATAAAGTTACTGAATGCAAGCACACGCGCCACCTTGGTCTGGATTTGCACTTTTGAAGAGTAAGCACTGGGAACTTGGGGATATCACCTAGGAAATAAGATAGCACATCATCAAATGCACAACAGTTTTTACCGAACTGTGCTTCATAAAGTGATTTCTCAGCAGAAAGTAACCAATAACATTATTTCTAGTCTTGAAAAGTGATCAGATTCTGTCGACCAATTCTACAGATTTGTTAAAAAGCTAGTAGATTAGCCATTTTTGGCACTTTATTTTAAAGTATAACGGGTAAAGGTTGTCCACCTGATTAAGAAAACAATGTTAGATATATATATATGACGATTTTTCACCTTCAAACTTTTAGAAAAAAGACATTCAAGGGAAACCTAAAATTCGTCAAAATTTTATTCCCAAAATAAAATCTAGAGATGTTGTTCCGATGTCAAAGTTCACTCACTTTTACCACTGCATACCTAAAAAAGCAATGAACTAACCAAAACGCAAATACGTTCTAGGTTTATGAGAAAATGAGTAGTTTGAAATCACTTTTGAAAAAGCATTAACATTAGTCATTAAATAAATGCAATGCAGAAGATACCGGACAGTCTTTTCGATGAAGTCATGTAGACTTAGACCATAAACTGTCTGTATCCACTCGTTTTAGGTGAGTGAATATTTTATTAAAGTGAAGGTAAAAATCAAATGTGTCTGTGATGTTACTAAGGTCTTTAAGTTCTCTTTGATAAAACTAGAGACTGAAAAGGGATGTTTCTTTGTAATGCTGAAAATGCTTAATATTACAAATATCCTTATGAAGTCAGTTCAGCTGATGGATGATGAAAGATCAAGTTCTGGATATTATTCGTTCTGCTAGGACTTCAGCCTTTAGTGCTCACTAATGATCTCTTAACATATTCATCGTGTGACCATTACATTTAACATTGGCTAGTAATATATTGACACTATTAACTGACATAGAAACAGATACTATCTCATAATTGTAACTAACATCGTAAAATTTGTTTCAATTTACTCTGACATCAAAAGCTAACTGATTACCTGCTGATTTTAATAATTTAATCCTTTTTTAAGATTTGATTAGTATCAGCCTATCGAGGAGGTTCTATCTCGAAAAACAGTGTAGTCAGAGGTAGTTAATTAAAAGGTGACTAAATTTGGTCAACCCATACAAATGAATGAACGTTTCTACAGTAGACTAGTGCGTTGTATAATGTAATTAGGAAGTATGTGAATGAGTATACACAAATTATCACAATCGCTTGAATGAAATGTCCAAAAAACTGCTATTGATTTATAGGAAAAACATTTTATAATAACTATTATTAGATTATTTGTCATTATTTCTTCTGTATTAGTATTCCTATGATATAATTTCTCCCTAATAGTGGTTGAGTATCAGTATGCACTCGAAACTAAGGCCTGCTAAAATCACTAGACTATATAGTACTCCGTCAAGCATTATTCAGTAAATTTGAGTCCTCAGTGGAAAATAGGGCTTCAAGCTTGAACTTTGAAGCTTTGACAGCAGTGGTTTCTTTAATTCCCTCTTTAACGGTCTTACTTCCGGTTTATAGAGATTTTGGAATGAGTCGGCCTGGGATAGAATTCCGAACTACATGCGTTGCTAGCGATCATACTACTGCTATACCACAGAAGCATTCATTAAATTTACTTCATATTATTTCTTTGGTTCAGTTACTCAGTTGACACGTAGTTCATATCCACCTATGCATTTTAGACGATTATCTCAAGTCTGTCAGGAACGCTATAGGATTATTTAGTGCTTAGAACTCAGTCACTAGCTAATTTCACCTCTGTAGCAATTGACTGGTCACTAAATGAAGCCATTTATGATGGAAAAGAAATGGATTTTATTGAGACAGAAAGTGTAATTCTTCAATCTGTTCATATCTAGATGCTTTTTGTAACTATCAAGACTTAACTGAAGTGTACGCAAATTATTCTCAGTAATTAATAAAAACAACTGAAAGTGAAATCAAGGATTAAATAATCATATTATTCGGTATGCTGACTTTCTGTTTACTGCATGTTTGAATGTCATGCAACAATGAATTATCAGAACATATCAACAGAGGAAAGTTACGCTGGATATATCTCAGGATATTTCACATGTCCCATCTTATTAAACTGTTATATGTGGCTGCATGAAGTAATACAGATTGATTTTTGATAAATATCTTTTCTTATTACCATCTGCTAAAATTCATTTCACGATATCTTCCAAGTACTGTAGTATAATTTACATGAGCCTGTGTACTTCCCGTCACATGGATCTAACAGGACTGTATATAAACCAAGTCACTTTGTTTTATGGGTTATTTTTAGTCCCCGCATATAGACTGTTCTGTTTATTGAAATACAGTGGATATTTTAAATTCCTTTAGCTTGGTGTTACAAATGTTACATACATAGTTAGTATTCATGTTGCAGCTAATTCTTATTATATTCTTATTTTTCTAAGTTCATAAGGTTAACAACTGAGTAACAAAGATTAATTCATGTGTCTTACTTCTCAATTAAGATTTCATTTTATTCCAATCAACTATTCAGTAATTTAAACTGACCAATACAATAGTCAAACTAAGCTAAAATTGATGTTAAGAGGTGAAGTTCAAATGTTGATGAGAATTTCCTGATCTTTTGTGAACTGCACGTATGAGTGAAGTTTGGTTTGGAAACTTACGTTTGTCCTGTCTTCGAAACTGTGAACGTGTCACTCATATTTAACATATTAGTCGGTTGACCAACTCTCTCTGAAACACATCTCTTGTTCATAAACAAAGCAAGAAGGACACACGGAGCAGGATAAAACGGCGTCATTATATTTTGTTGATTCTTTTCAATTACATACACCCATAAACAATTTAATATCAGTATACGAAATATTCAGATACTTTAGTAACTAATCATAAGGTTGTAGGACACTAAGTGTCCAATTGATCAGACGGAATAACGGAAAGAAATAAAAGTCGTTTATTAAATTTTATGATAGTTAAAGTAATTGGAAATGATGCGGAATATCTCTGTAGCTCCGCTTTGTTCAAACACCTTTCTTCAGCTTCACATGAATATCTCAATCTTAGCTAGGAAAACTGGTGACCCTGAAACAAATCCTTGCGATTTTTTGCTGTACATTTTTAACTTGGAACTTAAGTAGCGCTTAAGTTGAGCATAAGCGCACTACTGAAATGACCTCTTCCATTAGCACTTTATATCTGCACACAAGTGATAGGGTGAAACAGGGCTCGTACGTAACAGCTTCATAGCCATTTCCATTTTGTATATGAGTGTATTGTTCTAATATTCAAAACTAACAGTATTTTCATTTCGTCTGATTTCAGATTACTTATTCAATCAAGACAGATTTTACTATTAATCGATGTCAGTTTGTGAACCATTAGCTGTAACATCAAATCATGACAAAATTCGTTGGGAATCAATCAAATCCCCACAAACCTAACATTTGAACACTTAATCTATGCTGCATTTTGCAGCAATCAGTAAAAGTTTAAGCCATTTCTAAATAAATCTAGGAGTTTGGATAAATCATAAATTCTCTTTGTTATTAGAGAACTCAACCGTCCTTAAGAAAAAGCAAAAGTAACAAGTAGAACTATTGATACCATGTTTAAAGTATTAAAATTACATCTATAGTGACCATGAACAATAAAAATTTGTCCAAAACGTCGTACAGTGGATATCAATAACTGAACTACTACATATATATTATCGAACTACCCTTTGGCCACACACTTATGTCAGATTCCCTTATATTACCGCTCAGCAATTGTAAAACTAGTTGGCTTTCGGTATAAGAATACAAATTAGTCACTACATTTTCATATCTTGCATTCCGAATGGAACGTACGGCTTTAAGCAACAAAGTTCCTGAAGTACTCATGTTGACTACACAGGTTGAGTTTGCTAGTCTCACAAGTAAGTTTCTCTAGTTTCCAGGCTCATTACTGGGTATTGTGGGAGGTTAAGGAGACCATTGGTAGGGAATCGAACCCGGATCTTTCACGTGGCTGGATATTATCCTACTACTGAACCACCAACGCACTTCATCAATGGTATTCCTTTAGAGAAATATCTCTCACTATACAACACACTGTGAAACAATAAATAGTATCTATCTACAGACGGGTTGCAGGTCTAAATTACAGAAGAGTTTCGAACGAAAACAAAACTTTTGTCTATCGCCCTTTGGTTTCTAATATTTCTCCAATTTATGTTAGCTTTTTATGAGATCTACATTAAAAGCAGACGTGTTTATTGACGACAAACATCCAGACCAAGCATATTGCTTATTCCCTGGTATAATTTAAACGCCGTGTCGGATTGAATGTTCATTGATCTTTATAATAATTTAGGTGTTTAAAAATGATATAATCGATCTGTAGATTGGGTTGATAGTTTTGGTATATTTGAATTGTCTGAGCGGGGTAATTTTTAATTGTGAAGCGTTGAATGTAATCTTTGGGATGATGATGAAAGATACCATAGGTTATGGCGATTTTTATTGAAATTTTTAGTTAATTTCTAGAATACATTTGAAAATGAAGGCAGTTATTTCTACTTCAACTTTCCTGTAGTTTAGTCTGAAATTAGTTTGATTATTATTATGAATGTTAATACTATGATAACCCTTGGATTCTTATACTAATACTAACATATTAAATGTCATGAAACTGGCTTTTTGATGCATTAAAAACATTGAACTAAGTTCATTCATTACGAATCACTATATGTAAAAGATCCCTGGTAAAATATTCAGATTTGATTTGATAAGTGTGTGACTAAACTAAGACTGAAGCTATTGTAATTCGCTAACAAAATTCAAATTCAGAATCTACTGAGTATACATTAAAAGCGAAAGTTCGTTAGATAACCATTGTATACTGGAATATTTTAACATTGAATGACATTCGATCAAATATATTTACGGTTATTTTGCTTAAAAATCTTCTCCAAAAGGTGTAAAGAAAGGTTTTTAGTGAAAAATCAGCTTGAGGATTTGTTAATGTACACAAAAATGTTGTTGCTATTACTGCTTTGTGGTTACTGTTAGTATCACTGTCATATGCTGTTAGGTCTTCCTACTTCTGACAGGATTTTAATTACTTCTAAAGTGTCAAAAATTCTGATAAGGAGTTGTTTCTCAGCAAGAGTTTAGTTGATTTCGTTTTCGAGCACCTTCTGAAGAAATGATTGTTGTTTCTGATGTGGTTGAGTTCTCTGAGCTAGACGTCTTTCTAGATCACATCTTCAGTTCAGGATTTATTATGAAGACAAATTATTTGAATTCTCCTTAAATGTATCTTGTGACAACTATTTACGCGATTGGTCGGTAATTTCTATCAGTATGGATCTGTTTTATCGATTTGGAATCCGACGTTTTGTTTCATGTGGCTAATTCTTTATAAGTTGATAAATTTGATCTGTAGTAGTGTGTCTTTTAATCACTGATTCGTCTAAATACCTGGCCGCAGGGAATCTCCTGTCATTTTCACTATTTCTACTGTTCAAAATTTCTACATTTTTTCAGTCAAATCAGTGTCCATGGTTGTATACATGGACTGATATGGAAGAATACATGTCGTGTTTTTCACAGGTAATCTATGATCTTGAATTCTGAGTTGTAGGAGATGCCCTTATTTACCAATAAAATGCTTATCATAGTTGAAGCAGTTCATTTTGGTATTAGTATTTCTCTTTTCTTCTTTTGCTGTGAGGTCTTTTGGTTTAGACAATATTGAATTAAGTGATTGTGTTGGTTTGTGTACTGTATCTATTCCGAATGGTTTAGGTATTCTAGCTGTTATTTCAGGAACATTCTTTTTGTCTGAATTTCCGTGTAGTTTCTGAGGATTGTATTTTGCTAGGTATTTGATCCGAGTTTACACATTTCCTGAAATTCTCCATTTTTCTTGATGACAATTAAGAAATATTTCTTTTCTAGCCTCCTGAGGACTGGAGTGCTGCATTGTGCTTTGCGTCTTTTGAATAATATTTGTACACAGTTTCCTTTGTGGACTACTGGATTATCGTTGTTGTAGTTGGGTGTTTAGTCTATTCGGGTTGATTTCCTGTATACATATGTTTGGTATACCTTCTTTAGATGTCCCAGTTAATTTGTGGTAATTTAATTACGAGTGGTAGTACTGAAACATTGCACTGAAATCCTACAGTTGCAACCCAGATCACAGGTGATAATTTATTTTTCTCCTTAAGTTTGATCACATGAACAATCACTTAAACAGACTGTTTAACTCATTGACTGTTATGTCAAATAAAAATTATAATGATACCTTTATTTTGAAAAATGCTTTTTATGCACAGTACAGAGTTTTTGACGTTTTTTTATTGCAAACTATTTACTTCTTGTGCAAGATATTAAAGTAGTATAATAATCGACAATGCATTTGAAGCAATACTGTTCCTTCTGAAAGCTGCTGCATTACTGAGCAGTGCATTTCCTTCATTTCGTTCAAAAAATGCATTAAAGTATGTTGAAGAGCATTTGTAAATGTGTGTGAGCACATATCACAATTCATAGACGTAACTGGATGATTGAAACAAAATGAAACGCAGTAAGTATGGTGCATTTGGAAGGCTGGAAAAATTAGGCAGCTACTAGCTCGAAATCTGTTGTTCATTCTAATATAAAAATAATTTCATCTTTTTGAAGTTTATCATTTGGCATCCTAATATTTATTTAATGACATTTTTATCTGTAAGGGTATAATTTGGCATACATTTTGAATAAGTGCAGTAAGCGATTTATAAAGAGTTCGTTCACCACCATTATGACTAATAGTATAGGCGTCGGTGGCATAGTGGTTAGGATGCTCGCCGGCCATGCACATGGTCTGGGGTTCGATCCCCGGCCGACGCACTCCTTTACCTCGTTGAGCCAGAAATAATGCTGGTGAAGAGGAAAGGTTGGGCATGAGGCTAGCAACCCCATCCTGTAAAATAAACACTGCTACAGAAACTTCAAGCCATTAGCTTGAAGCCCTATGTTCCACTGGGAACGTGAAGGAACAAAAAGAAACATATAGCAACCAATATTATTTTCTTTCTACCCCTCTTACTGTGTTTGAATAAAAAATATTTTCTTCAAAGATTTGCATAAGTTGAACCACATATGATAAATACCTCTTTTTATTTTTGTGGGAATTCTATAAAATTAACTTAAGAGGATAAACAAGATTGAGTTACTATCTTTGACAAGGCACTCAGCAGGCTGTCTGTTAATCAATGACGTGTATGATGATTACTGATGAAATAGAAACTCTCACTTAGTAAAAGAGAAAAACTGAGATTTACTAAAGAAATAAAAAACTTAAATTACTAAGAATAGTAAAAAAACAAAATTAAGTTAACAGAAAATAATCATTTTAGGGAAGTTTCAGTGTTTCCTGAAATAATTCCATTTTATATCAGTTACCTAAGAAAAACCAGTGCGCTCGAACTATCACGAGACGATATCCTATAGAAAAGATATGAGAAGCTATAAGTTAGGCATCCGAAGGTGGCATAAAGGAGATCGTGGGAAGGGAGAATGATTATGCTAGGTGCTGCTTAAAGGCTTTCAAGTCAGTGATTCTTTATGGCTCAGAGATTTCACGTGTGCATCATAGGGTACCGCAGACATTCATCAACGGATATCTTTGCAGTCTCGATAGTGAAGATCAGATGGCCAGTCACGAAGGATGAGCCCTAGGGAAATCTAAAAAGTCATGCAAAATTTATCAATCTATTACCTAAAAAATATGCTGAAGGAAATGTAGATGGTTGTCATGAACATACTCTGGAAAACAGGCGTGACAACACTCTCCAGATTAGCGTCGAGTGGAATGTGAATGTGAAGTGAAGAGTCGGGCGAAAGTCGGAGAGAGATAAGAAGAAAATCAGGTTCGGATGAAACGATAGTTGGTATATAGTCCTGTAACCAGCTAAAATGATGGCAGAAAACGTAGTACAATGGAAATGTGTCGCTTGTTTTCTATACTGTACTCAAACACGTACTGTTTATTTTTGTTTTAATCAATTAAATATGTCTGCAAATAGTATTATTGACACTTTTCAGTATTTAAAGTATTTCGATGCATCTCTTCCTATGTTTCACATAGATTTTGAGGGAATACATCATAATGGATGGTTTCGGGCGTTGAAGCGTACAAATATAAATCAAATGGATATTCTTAAATCAGTCAGCACAAACTGCACATCTTTCCAAAAAATGACTATAGACAAAGTTAAAATACAGTGATTCCAACAATCGGACTTCCTGATAATTTTGAAGTTAAAACACTTAAAAGTCACATTTAGGTAGAAAAAATAGATTTATGAAATAGCTATTTAGAAAAGCATGAAATTATTAAATTAAATACCACTACTCAACACTTAAAATCACCTCACGATTTGTCATTCTCGTCTCAAAAGAAAAGCCAAATAACACTCTGTACATAGCAGTCTGCCTCTAACCACATACTCTTCTGTTTTTTCAGTAAAGATTTCTATCAGATCATCATAAAACGCCGTCTAAAACGCTAATTTTAAATATGCCTATTTTCATGTAATAAACATTTGGTATTCATCCATTACTGCACTGGATATCAGGATTGCGGTCTCCTTTTGTTAACATCCGACCATTGGGTTATTCATATATTCATCGGACATTTCATTAATAATCGACATTATTAAGTGAACCACTGTTAACTACGGAGCACTAGATAGCGTTTTCGTTCCAACTTTGGTCTGTTTGGAGATATACACCCACAGACCCACCACAGTTCGAGTTCAGGAACTTCAGTTTTACAGGCTAATGCGAAAGTGCACGAGAGCCTTTGCCTTGTTCCTGAAAATGTTCAGACAGATCCTACAAACATAGCAGTATATATTTAATTTTTAACTGTGTTGAATAGTGCATTCTAAAACAAATTTGTTGAAGTAATAGATGTTACTTCTTCTTGATATTTTCTGTTTATCCGAAACAATCCTTTTGATGTGTTATAAAATCCCTTCTTCCCGAGTAGAGAATCTCCAAGGAAAAACAGTAAAAATGTATACAGTGATCTTGGTTATAGAGGACGGAACCATTTAAATAATACTACTATGTATGATATATATATGTATATATCAAGAAGTTGACCAAGTGCATACTGCTTGCAATGTATGGAAGCTATTTAATAAATTTATGGACAGAGAAAAGGTAATGCTGATGCTTTCAGTCTTTCTTTTGTAAGACATAAACCTGATGGTACAATACTCAATTACCGGAGCTAAATTAGTGGTTATTTTCTAGGTATTCATTTAAAGAATGGCCATCAAATCCTTAAATCCATCCAAAAAACCAAGATCTCGAAGATGTGGCCATCATTTCGTCTAACAAAAGTACAGAGATCTGGGCCAACCTGTTACGCAGATCTTAAATGGGTCATTCTTTAAGAATACTTATCACTTGAAAGAAAATTAAAAAATTTTCCTGTACTGGGATCATTCTCCGAATGGACTTTTAAGTTAAGGCTTACTGTCATCACCTGTCCATTTTGTACAACAATGGAAAACTTGCCTGTGCTTAACTTTCACTGAATACTGTCCGCTGCCTGAAATCATCTAATCATAAAATTAATTAAGATACTTGGATGCTGCCACTGTCTTACTGCTAAGTGTTCTTTGGGATTTTGTGAAAGGTTTCGAGTATTTTCACTGAACTTTCTCATATCCAGCGGTCTGCTTAAGTCACTACGCTACCAGAATTCCTGTCCATCAAAATACTTAAATTCTTCTGTACTTCTTATTATTTGAATCATGCAATTATGTCAAGTGACCAATACATGAACTTGCACGCATATTTAATTAGTTTACCACTATTTGCTATGAAATTTTCGAAGGAATTGAAGAAAAACTTACATAATTGGTTTTCTCCTCATATGCAGCAACAGCACGACATATATTGTCCTTCAAAAGATTGCTTTACATGTAAATTATGTATGAAGAGGAAATATTTTGAAACTGAGTGCGCTGAAAATTTCCGTAATATGTGTTCACCTATTGTCTCAAAACGAGCTTTACTATTATTATTATTATTATAATATATTATCTTTTTACTTTCTATTCTGTTCCTGGTGCACCTCTTGTAAGTTGAGTCACTTATCTATGCACTCAGCAGTGGGTCAGAAACTGGTTATTTCCTCCACATGCCAACAGGAAACTGTAAATAATTTCTAGAAGTTGTCCCTTCACTTCACTTACTACTGTAGCTGCTGTACTTCAAGATGCTTTACTTTCCACGCTTCTAATATTCTATTTTAAATCGCTCAACGTATTCTGCTTCTACTTCTTTTTACCTACTATATAAGGAAGCTGACAGTTTCTTCCTTAATTCATCTTCTTCTCTGACAATTTATCGATTCTAGTATTATAATCATTCTTCTATATTATTACCAGTTATTTTTCCTTCCTGGGTTTCTGAAAATGCGACTATCTGTCATTACTTAGAAATTCGAAGATTAGCGCACATCTAGTACATTTAACTCACAATGTTGTTAAAAGTTATTTTAATTTGCACAGGGCGTTATCCGGAGACATCATGTCAGATACAGAATGTCCCTTTTATTTACAAATTTCGTTTTCAAAAACTGTGAGAATTTGCATTAGAATTAAAGCTCATACAATTAAATATAAAAAATTCGAACAAGAATCTTTTGTAGAGAGATAAATATCAGAAAGAAACTAACAAAACTGCAGTTATCGATTCCTAGGAGTCAAGTATGCATGATCATCAGCTGCGTCAACATTTTCATTAACTTCAGAAATCGTGGTTTTCTACTTTGGCGTGATTCGCATCGGTGTTAAATTTCTTGCAGCTTGAAAGTTTGGAAAAATCTAGTCCAAACTGTCTGGAATAAAGAGAGAACTATTATCATAATTTCAGTGTAGATTTCATCACGGAACACCATTAGTCAGAGATCAGTGAGACAGAGGACCACTAGACAGCCGTTTCGTCCCAGTCGAGTACTCTTCATAAGCGAAAACCTATGACCCTACAAGGGACCGAAGCCTGGAGCAAGTGGCTGTACGTTTGATATGCTTAGTCTCGCAACATTCCGGGTTGGTCCTCTGATGGGTTCGTGGGTTCGTCCCAGAGTGGGACGAAGCAGCTGTCTAGTGGTCTCTAAGTGATGTTTTTCGATGATGAAAGCTACATTGCAGTTAGTCCAAATCCCTACAAAAACCAATAATCGAGATATAATCAGGACCACTGAAAATGACTATGATGTTGCCACATTGACGGAAAATGTCTATCAGGAATAGTTTCAATATGCAACAATGATTTATTATCAGTGTACTAGCGATTTTTTTTACATACTATTATAAGTTTTAACTTCGTCAATTTGTATTTTAAATTAAACTGATTAATTTCATTCAGCACATTAACTTTTAACAATCATTACCACGCTAAAAACTGTGCTACTTATATCTTGTTTAGTAGCTTATTGATCTACACAGAATTTCGCAATAGACTTTTGCCTCGTAAAGAAATAAGAGATAAAAGACGTTAAAGGAGTTTTTTTAATATAAATATGTAAATTCCTCTGATTTCCATAAATATAACTTTGTTTCTGCATCAAAATTTCATTTGGCGTCCAGTGGTTATTTTCATTTTTCTGTCTAACTTCCGCTTTCTTTTTTCTAACCGATTAAACTTTACCATCGGTAACTTAAGCTTGTGGGCTCATACAGGTGTATGGGCGGTCATCTCTTCATTGCTATCCACACCGTGAAAGTTGATTTATTCTCGAATTGACCGAAATAGAAGTGTTATATGAACGAGTAAACAAAGGACAACCGCTTGAACACAGTCACGAACTACCTGTTTGAACTGCTTCTGGAGTTTTGGCTGTATGAAGGTCTCACCGCTGACTATGAACCCATAACAGTGTAAGTCGGGCTGTACAACTTTCGGGTTCAACCTCCTCTGACTGGCCCCCTCCAACAGCAAAAAGGCAGAAAAGCTGGCTTTCTGATCGTCCTAGGGAAATATCTTACCACTCTTACGCCACTATTCGCCACCATTACCATTCTGCTGTCACCTTGCCAATATGGTGTAAGTGATTTATACTACAGTGGTAACTGATTTTAGTCTAAGAGCCATCTGAATCACTTTTCTACATAGTAGGACGTGTAAAAAACTCCTTCTCGTCGGTATAGCTTGGTAGTTCATAGCGAAATGCTAGTCCGTCTGCCACTCAAGGCGCCTGCTGTTGCTCGGATCAGTGTGCGTCGGTGGCACAGTGGTTAGGACTCTCGCCGACCATGCACATGGTCCGGGGTTCGATCCCCTGCCGGCGCACACCCGATATCTATGGTCGGCCTGAATTTGGGCTACCGATATCCATGCTGAAAGTTCCATACTTGTACTGAAAATACGGTGTAGAATCAAGCTGTAAATCAAAATAAATAAATAAATATAACTGCCCCAAATAAAGAAAAGTAAAACGATCATAAATTAAATCGTCTTATGTTCAAGTAACCTAGAATGATTTTCATAAAAGTAATTTATCACAGAGCATATTTAAGAGAACAGTAAAATGGCTTCTCAAAACTATATGTGTATAAATTTTAGTGAAACTTAAACAAATAATCGCATCATCTCTCCGGTTTGAACTTCTTCAGAGAAATAGTCAAAATTAAGTTATCAACGATATACATGAAGGCATATATCATGAATTTATAACCCTTGCTGAATGCATTCTGAGCCGTCAAAAGCCATCAAAACAAAATAAAAGTAATCTAATGCTTATTAAAGACTGACTTCAGAATGAAGTTGCCTAAATTCCCAGTGAGTAGTCTCAACCAGCTGGGTACACAAAATAGGGTGTAGGAAAAATAGTCACCAATGATAGTGTCTGGTGGTGGTGTGATGCATCGTGAATTGGTAGAAATTAGAAATCATGCACCGTTGGATTCTATTACAGTGACTAAATGTTCTATGTACATGCCGCACAACCTAAAGGTCCTGACTTCGATCCCATTTGGGGTTATGGATACATACTGCTGGACAATCCAGAACTAGAAGAAAATGGTTGTTCAGTACTCTTTGGTTTTCAGTGCTTCTCCAGATGAAGTCCGTGATCAAACTTGAAACCAGTCAGATCCCTGCAAACCAACACTTGAAAGAAAAATAAATGAAATTATATGAACTGTTTTAATGATTTGATCAGGTAGTACTACATAATTGATTAATCGTCTTCTCTTGTTATAGTGTTAACGGTGTGTATACTTTACACCAATCTCTAGAGGAAATGTTAGAATTAGAATAGTGATTCGTATTAAGAAGATTTTTAGTTTTGGAAATGCATGTGTGATGTACGATATTATGTATGGGTGAAAAATTAGACATGCACTGTAAGTCGTTAGTGTATTAATTTAAGTTTTGATAATGTATATACGTAATGGAAAGCACTGGTTGCTTCAGACAATACAGATAATCAGGATAATACATTAGGCATGGAAATTAATGATACGAATATGTTTTGTTTATGAATGAAGACCCGCGATGCATCAATTAACATCACACAGTCACTTCTGTTCAAACTCTTTGAGTTCAACCATATATGTTAAACCTCTGCAATGAGTTCATTTTTAATTGAACCTAAGTCTTTCTGTAGATTCTTAGTCCCATCAGATTCCAACTTGTGTCTCATTTCAGTTGGACTTAGTGCAAATGCTAATTCATTTTCTAATTTTCTCAGGTCTACAAAGGCTTTTGAAAGTACTCTTAAGCCCTGTTTAAATTCTAATGCCTTTGCATTTACCTTTCTTGAATTCCCTTCTAAAAATGCAGCATTTCAATCATCACGTTTTATTACATATACACATTTCTGTTGGTTTTCCTCTTCTGTTATATCCTCAGTCATTACTAGTGATGAAAGTAAGGTGTTAGCTGCACGAAATACATGACTGTTATGAGTTCCCTTTATTTTGCGTGATGCATGATGCACAACTAACCCAATCGTTAGTGGGATGTTTTGATTCATCATTGTCCCCACTTTCAGAGTACTTTTTATAAAAGATTTTCGGTAATTATTTGATCTAAGGATAGACTCAGCCAGTTTTAATCCTTCACTTATTTTTTCGTCCAAAGTAACTACATACTCACCTCTACCAATTGGAGTTCTAGCAACGGCTTATTTGGTAGTAAAGGGCTGTACTGAGTTACAATTCAGGTATGTGTCCGGATGTGGGATTCAGCGTCTTTAATTAACCTAATTTTATCACATCATTCATTCTGAAATAAATGAAGCGTATGATTACAGTTGTTAATCAGGAATTTTTATCCCTGCAAGCTAATAGTCAGTAATTTCGCGAAGTGAACACATTTTATTGGCTTTAGGAGGCAAAAGTTATCATCAGAATTTATACCGAAAAGCTTCTCAGGAACATTTGCCACACACTTAGCTTTACTGACAAGAGATTGCAAATCTAGACAATGTATAAGTTGACGACATGGTGGAGATTCTTTTTGTGTTACCCTCTGTTTTGGTACTTAAATATGAAAGTAAAACTATTGAAAATTATTTCCCCTTTTAATTCTCTATTTTCATGACTGTTGTTGAATAAGCCAAGGTGACGATCTTCATCGGTTTCCTATGATGTTAAATATTAGGAAAGCTTTACTATATAATGTTAGGTATGAATAAGATAACTTAGTGACTTCTTTAATTATACCATTAGTTTGTTATCCCATTTTTCTGGTGTTTGTTTATTGCTGACTTCAATCTACAAAAGATTTGTAAAAGTTTAACCACGGAATATTTGTTTACACAAGTCAGTGCACCACACTAAGGACCTTCCCAACTTTAATAATGATAACGGTTTCAATGGACATTGGAATAACTGCCCTTGTTAATGTCTACTAGTCTACAACAGATACGTCAATATCTGCATCGGTTAAGAGCCACAAAATAAAAATATATATGGCTCCTAAACTTTACACATAGTGCTCAGTCAAAGCAGCTTGTATCATGTGGCTAAGATAACATCTGAAATGGCATAATGTGTCTCTGAAACTGTTTGACACTGCGGAAAATATAAGGAAGTGACATATACAACTTAATTTTCACGTCATATTTCTAACCATTAAACATTAGAGGTCACTTTCTTGGAGCTTCAGATATTTTTTTATTATGTAACTCCAAAGGAACAATGAAAAAGTTGCAACAGTGGTGTTGAATAATGACTGATTTAGAGTTTACAAACACTGGTCACTGTATGTTTTCGATAATTTGGACTTATTTACTTATTTGAAGCTAAAAGATTTATAAAAATTTGTCAAAGACAACAAGAATTCAGTAACTAGGTTAGATGATTTATTGTAATTAAAAGGAGTCGGGTATAGTAAGGTGATGAAGATTTAGGAAGACAAACTGTTAGAATTGTAAAGTAGAAGGATTATATAGTGTATCAGTAACAGAGTTCAAGCTATGGAATATTAATTGCCATAGCTTTTGAAGTCTAAAGAAGTTTTATCCAAACCTAATTTCAAGAAATTCTCACGAATATAATGTTACACACTAAAATATTGAAATCGTTCTTGGTTGAGAGAATTATTCAGAATATCAAAAAGTTAAATTACATAACTTTTTGATATTCTGAACCTATCTAACAAAGGCGTAATGACCTATAAAAGCGTATGATATAATTTAAAAAGGTGTAGCTCAGCAAAGATAACCTCTTTACTAATTCCCTACCAAAGGTGCACAGTTAAACAATACTTTTTTGAAACAACATGCAAAGTGTAATGGAAGCAAGTGAACCGTTTATACTGCTATCGGTGAAATATTTGTCTTTGACTTTTCAATGGACTAACTGAAGCGTGAAGAAGACATAGATATTCAAAGAAGAATATTTTCCGAAATGCTTTCCATGAGTAACTTCAAGAAATCACACGAGTTGCGTCTCCTTTGACTTTCTGGTCCACAGCTAGCATTTTGTTTTATTCTCCTTTATTGCGCGGAATCTCATGCTTGTTTTCAAATATTTATCAAAGAATTATGACAAACATAAAACCCAAGATTACCCGAAGGATTCAAATTCTCCGTGCATAAACGAGATATGTAACATGATTTATTTTTCTTCTTATTGAGACAAATCCACCAAAGTCCTCTTAAGATTAGTGATAAATTGACTTTTGAATTAATCCAGCAGTCCTTGCCAGGAGTGAAACATCTAAGAACAAAAATCTACTTTAAGATTCAACTTCAGGTAATAAATAACACACATTTTGAACCCAGTATTTCCATCGGCAATAACAAAACATCATTCATGCATTTCTAATAAACTTATAACCGATTAAAATTTGCTTGTAGAGTAATCGATTCCAGATACTGCATCAAATAGTCATCAAGAGATGAACCGAGTAGCAACCCAACAGATTTTTCGTATCTCTGTTGACATATTTCGCCATTTAATTGGGAAGCAGATGTAAGCTACCGTTCATTCGTCTGCTGCTAGTATTCACTGGATCTAAAAAGGGAACTATCACCAGGTGGACCTTTCTCTGTACTCTGGTGTCTATTTTTATCATCTGGTCGCCATTCTTCTTGACTGGAAGGTTAGCTTATTATTTTTTAGAAGAAATAACACTGATAATACATAGAGATAACTTATCTTTGAAACCAGATTTATTTCATTTCGAAACTGCAGTCAGGGGATTCATACACAGCACTTGTTAATATAGACGTTGAATGTTGCGTTATGGATGCTTCAGGCGTTCACTACTCTAAGAAATAATAATTTTATTCAAATATAATGGATTCATATGAACTGTGATGAAGATTTCACGGAATAGTTCCAAAGTAACTGAGTACCGAGTGAGAAGTAGACATTTATGAAAATTAAATTTGTAAAATCTCACCGAAACTGAGATGAGTAAATCCAAAGTTTCATATCAGTAAAAAGTTTGAGCATTGTTTTTTTTCCTTCACGTTCCCCAGTGGAACATAGGGCTTCAAGCTAATGGCTTGAAGTTTCTGTAGCAGTGTTTATTTTACAGGATGGGGTTGCTAGCCTCATGCCCAACCTTTCCTCTTCACCAGCATTATTTCTGGCTCAACGAGGTAAAGGAGTGCGTCGGCCGGGGATCGAACCCCAGACCATGTGCATGGTCGGCGAGCGTCCTGACCGCTATACCACCGACGCACATTGTGGATTAGATCAAATAAAGTATAATTATATTTCAATAGTTTACACAAAATGATAAGTTTTGTTATTGGTAATTTTGCTCGAAATATTACTAATAACAGAACTTATCATTGTGTGTAAACTATTGAAATATAATTATGCTTTATTTGATCCAAAGTTTCGTTCGCCAAACTGCTCCAAACCTCTTTACGGAAATTAATCGAAATTAAAATAACGGAGGTTTATATAAAAAAGCGCATCTCTTGGTTTTAAAAATTTGTCCAGTCATATGAACAATTACTGAACAAAGAATATTCTTTTCGATAACTTCATCATCAGGTTCTACAGTTATATATCCATAATAATGAAAGAATGATTGTTATTGACAAAATTAGTGGTTTCTAAAGAGTAACATCGGATCATTTAGATCAGGATTCCCAAAGTCGTTTGCAAATAGATTGTTAATAGATTATTGTCCAAAATATATGTATGTGGTAATATGTAAAATTGTAATACTAAATTGAACACTAATATTACCAAGTAAATGATTAGGAATGACAACGAATGTAGGGTAATTAATTCTTATGAGTCAAGTTCATATTGATTATAAACTTGAGATGGATGAGTGATCATGTCAAGGATGGGGGTAGGGATAAAGGGTATTTTTGGGGTTGAAATTTATGTGCATTGCTTGTGCCTGTGTGTAAGTTAACTACTACATTTAAATAAGAAAACAAAAGGTTAGTTAATGCAAGTGTAATGACAAGGGGTAAAGGAATTTATATGTACAGGATGGAGGGACATATCAAATAGGCCGATGTAATAAGGTATTTATGAATTTATAAACTCCACAGCAGACCAGGGCAATAATAGTGGTTAGACTTGTTTCTTCTGCAAAGAGCTCCGGTTGTCTCAAGCGTATCTCGATAGCCTCTGCTGTTTGGAAAATGCTTTACCTGAATGTTTTTGAGAATTTGTTTGGTACTCGATAGGTGATGGAGAAAGACCCTTCAATATTGGCTTTGTAACCGGTTTCGATCAGGTGTTCTAATATGGAGCTATTGATGCTTCTAACTACACCTTTATTTAACCATACAAGTAAATGTTCCCGAGCAGGAAAAATCAAGTCCCTAAAGCAACGGCCAATGCAACTCGCTCCACAAACGCAATTGAATTGGTAGATACAATTAGAAGTTGCTAGTCTAAGTACTTACCTTTCATTTGAGGAATCACAACCGGTCATTTAGAAAATATGACTTGTAGTTTACCAGCATTAAAAGATCCTTGAATAGATTATCTTAACTTGTTCGTAATTATTTCACTTTGTACATCACCCTTGAACTGCAGCCGTATATATTTTTATTCCCCTACGTTCCAATTGGAACATAGGGCTTCAACAACACATCGCTTTTTTGTCCTATCTCCTGCCATCCCCTTCAGCTTGGACCAGGATTGACCAAACTCTCTCATCTCCTCCTCACACGATCTCCTCCATGTCACCCTCGCACTGACGACCCACTTGTCGCTTCCCATTGGGATCCCATAGGGCGATGACCTTCCTAAATAAGTGAAGGAAATAACCTCTCTCAAATCTTTCCGGTCGATGGTGATTCGTGTTGGTTGTTGTTGTGGTGGTGGTCCATTGGTTATCGTCATCACCTCCGTCTTCTCTATGTTCACCTGCAGTCCTGTCTTCGCTGACAGCCTCTTCAGCCAGTTTGTTGGTTTTCGCCTGCAAGTCTTCGAGTTTGTGTGACATCAGACATATATCATCCACGCGTGAAATCCAGATCTTCTGGAGTCTTCTCATCGGTGATCCAGCGTACTCCTTACTCCTTGCCCTCAACAGTCTGACTCATAATCCAGTCCACCACAATTAAGAATATCATCGGTGATAATAGGCAGCCAGCTTGTCTTACTCCTGTATGCACTTCGAACGCTTCGGTGACTTGTCCGCTGTGCACCACTTGACACGTGGCATCCATATGCATTACGAGAGACAAGTTGAAGAGAGAGTAATCTGAGTGAATAATTTTATTGGTGTAAATAAATTAGGTTTTCGTCTCAAAAAAATATGAATAGGTCTCATTTGTATGTGACCACACTTTTGGAATTTCTTTATGATAATTTTTAGATTAGTTACATGTTCTCTTGCAGCTCAAAAACAATTAGGAATATGCAAATAATAACTGATTTATATATTCTTCATCTCACTTCTTTTGGTGTTAAGCTAGTTGCTTCAGATGACAGAAAATGCTCTCTAAGTAGATGTTTTCAGTACGTCTTAGGCTCATACTACTGGACTATCGCCTACACAGTCTTTAGCACAGTCTGACGTGATTTCGTGAAAAATACAAGGACTCAGTGGAAAAGTATTCGGGAGATACGCAGTAATTCACAAAACAACATCTAGACGATTTTCGTTAATTCTGTAATTAACATAGAATCAAATTCTCCCCCAGTAAGTTACACAGTTTGAAGTGAGAATTCACCACAGTTTCATTTAAAAACTGAAAACATATTCTGACCACACTATGTGATCTATTTGATGCCATGACTAACAGTCAAGAAAGCAAAGGAAGTAGTGTTTTGGTGGCTATTTAGCCATCTCGAACTGCTTAATTTATGAATGAAAAATTTGATTTCGTGCATTACTAGTGTGGTGAGAGCTGTCTGCTAGCCAAAATTGGTAAACAGAAATTTACGTCAATGTTTACTTCCCGAATCTTGGTCATGAGAAAAACAAGAACAAAAACTTTGCGTGGGCAGATACGATTCTCAGATATATGGTCTGACCTTCAAAGAAACGGCAACAAGAGATGACAGAATAACTTTCAGCGAGAAAACAACCAATCAAAAGATGCTATTTCTCTGCTAACAATAACCTATAGAAATGGATAAATAACGGTTGATTTTTTCAATAAACGATCTGTTCCCTGTCCCTTGTCTTCCGTCGTCACACTAGTCATATTAAGTATATAGCCATAATTCTGATGTTTTAAGTTGATTTCGCTCTCTAAGCTTAATCTCTTTGAGTACACCTCTGATAAGCTTGGCCTCAGACAAACGGAACAGTCATCCGGTATTTATATCCCTGTGATTCGACTGACAAGCACTACCGGCTGACATATACGATTTGTAACTAATCAAATCGATAAATAGTACATTTCGTCATGTCACTAATGAACGCATCTTTTTCCTGTATAACTTTACAGATATTACGTTGAATAAATGTGTTAACCAAACATTTTTCAATCAATAATTCTGACTCCTTTTAAATACTAAAACACATTTGCCTTAATAACTAAAGAATCTAAAATATACAAGTCACTTTAGATAAACATATTAGAACATAACCATTATGTCAATATACGTTCACTTGGAGCAAATGTACAGTGGATTCAACTAGTTTTTTCGTATACATATTTACATATTAATGGAGTTTATATTCCAAAAATGTCATAAGACTTTACCTTCTGTTATCTTTACCATCTGATCATTTTTCAGTTACCCTAGAAAAGCAAACTAGCTTAATGAATAAACTCTTTATAGGGCTTCAGTTCTCATCTTACCATGATTTCTAATGAACACATTTAATAACAGAATAGGTACAGGGGTACAAATTTTCTTTCCAAGACTAATAAAATACTGCATAGAATTTCTATAATTAACTACAATAATTGCAAATCTTTCGTCGCTGGTCACATAATTGCCAATGTTTCAAACAGTGTGAACTAAGTATCTTCGTATGCAAGTACACAGTCTTGGCCAACTAACCTAGAAATAAAAGTTGACTAGGACATATGCTTACTGGCTTTAAAAGGGAACTGTGACATATGAAATTCTGTGACTGAATTTGTACTAACTTTTTTAATCCATTTTCTAATAGAATGACATTTTTGAAAAGTCTTACTAAGGTGACCTTTGTATTTTTCAAGCAATTATTGCATTAATCAGTCTATTTTCGATTTCTTTCAACTGATGACGAAATACCTGTCAAAATATTACAATCATAATTCTAAAAAATCCACTTAAATTACTTTTTTTTAAGGATTTTAACGAAAGTACATACAATATTTCATAGTTTCTGTTAGTACCAGCTATAATGTGTCACGCACAGCTTCAATTAAAGAAAGACGAGTGCACACACCTATCACCTTAGTTGTTTTAGGGGACGATTATCATCTTTTTAAGTTGTCAAACTAGCGTAGTGCTTTTTGTATAACTTTATACTTTTGTCTGAAAATATTATCAGAAGAAGACACTTCAAAAGAACAATACGAATAAATGACCGACGAATAGTCACCTTTGTCTTCAGTGAAAGCCGGGTCAAACCATCTACAGTTTTTAACTTATAAGTGTTCGCAAAGGTGAAATATTCCCATATCATGAATTCAAAGTCTATATAGACTAACTTTTAACATATAAATACGTTAAATTCATATCCCGTAAATTTCGAATAGTACAATACAATAAATACAGGAATAAATTTACTATTCAAGACGACCCAAAATGATTTTCATCAAAACTGACCACATTCACTTTTGTGAAACTTTACACATCCGTAATATTTATAAAAATTAAATTTCTAAAATCTCACCGAAACTGATTTGAGTAAATTCAAAGTTCCGTTCAGCGAACTGGTCCGAACCTCTTCAGGGAAATTAATCAAAATTAAAATAACAGGTTTATATAAAAAAGGTGGTCGCGCAAAGTCACAAATTGGTAGAAGTTAGAATTCATGGGCTGGTCGCTGAATCGAGTCCCAGTGGCTGAATTGTATATGAGCTTGCCTTGTAACCGGAAGGTCCTGAGTTCGAACCCCAGTGGGTGCGTACTGCCTATGATTCCCAAACTAGGATGAAACAGCTGTCCAGCACTCCCTGGTTTTCAATTGTTCTCTAACTGATAGCGATCCGTGACCAACTGTTTAAAAAAGAATATCTCTTGTTTTTAAAAAACTTTGTCCAATCATATGAGTCATGAAACAGGCATCAAATTATAATAAACAGAATTTCATGAACTGTGATCAAAAGTTGACCTCAGACTTACAAATATTAGGCTACTTTTGTTGAACACTGTGAACTGAGTGTACTTCTTCATCAGTATTTTAGTGAATACGTTCGACAGTTTGAACAGAAGTGAAGGTATGATGTTAGCTGATGCATGGCAATTCCTGATTAATAAATAACAATGAATGTGTATCACTAATCAATTATAATTGATCTAAATTCCCGTTTGGTTAAATTAGATGGTGTGTTTCGCTGTGTCATTAATAAATGTGATATCTTTTGACGTACAGATTGTGATTCTTCATTGGTGAACAGTTGTAGAGCAGATTCAGAAGCAGAATCAGACGTCGGTTAGCTACCATTTCTAGACTGCCTAGTTAAGAGGAGGAAATACGGAGATTTTAGTATATCTATATTCCGGAAGAAAATCCACTCCAACAAATATTTAGACTTCAGATCATCACACCCCATCAGCACAAAAGTACCAATTGTTTCAAGCCTTCTTAGACGAGTACACTCTTTGATGACGGTTGTGGAAGAAAAAGAAGAAGAAATATCAAACATTACTGAGACTCTCATGCAAAATAACTACCCAAAGAACTTCATCAACAAAATCAACACTGACATTAAATATGGTCGAAAACGTATTCCAAAAACATGGACCTCAGCAGTTATCATTCAATTTAGAGCGGAGACACTAGACGATATCAGAAGAGTACTCAATAAGCATGACATCAGAGTTTTCTTCAAAACATCAGACACGCTGCAAAGCAACCTTGTCAATATAAAAGACCCAATCCCGAAAGATTCTCTATCTAATTGTGTCTATAAAATAAAATGCTTGGAATGTCATGTGATATACATCGGACAAAAATTGCGAGAAATCAAAATCAGAAGAAATGAACACTGTAGAGCATCTGTTTGATCACCGAGAGATCCAGTTGAACTAGAAAAGCTTGAAAAATCATCAGCCATGGGTCTACATGCTATAGAATCAGGCCACAAAATTGATTTTGACAATATAAAAATAATCCAGAAAAATTTCAGAAATCACAAAAAACGTCTAATATCAGAAGCATTTCATATCAAGTGAAATCCAAATTGTCTGGATAGGAATGATGGACAAAAACGGAATTTGACCTGATTACAACAGCCCCCTCCTCCATGAAATGACGAGCAATTTTATTACGTAAACACACGCTGCCTTTACAATTTTTCACACTTGTCAAACCCAACAATCTACACCTGGTTTTGTTATCTTTACCAAATGGCCAACTTGACAACGCAAAAGTTACCCCACGCTGAGGAACGATGATTAAGTTTCTGTATATAAGCTGAGATTTGGTAAATTCTGTTTTAATAATACTTTGATAAAGCTATTAGCACTAAATAGAGAAACGTCAGTAAAAACAATATCATTTTGATTTTCATTCATTGGGGAATACAAAAAACCTTTATTAATTGGAATTAGTCCTAATTAGATTGCAATGTTGACTTGTTTAGTACGAGTAATATTGCAAACACATACATGATTAGACATTGGCAGTGTTATGACGTGCATTGTTATTAGTGATAATGCATCTTGACAGCAAACTAGAATACAGCAAACTGCTATGAAGTGTACAGATCATTTGAGGTAGCTAAATAAATTCCGATTATGCCTCTTGTCAATTTTCGTTCACAAACATTTTAATTACATTTCATAATATCATTATTTTATGTATTGACACCATTGTTTAAATTTCCTTATGGGGTATAATTTTTTTAAATCTAACCATATATATGTATATACGATTGTACAGCATGATAATAAATTAGTTGGAAAGAGTCTCTTCACTGAATTACTCGTTTTGATTTTCTATAATTTTCGTTTAGCCTTAGGTTTCGTTAAAATGTCTTTTAGCGTAAATGACCTGATAATAATGTCTTCACACAAAAGAAGCCTGAATTATTTCACTTGCTTTTCGAGCAAAAGTCCATCTCCTTTTTGTTATTTTCCGTCTTACTTCGCACGCTTGTTGACGTCTCGGTGGGCGGAGTAGATTATGAACTCTGGCTGAAGTGCTCACAGTCCATTTTCATTCCACCTGCTCTCACAGACTCTTAACATCTTATACCGTATCTCCTCATTTCTTCAGCAATCTAAACAGCTTTGTCTACTAGTCTCAAACAACCTGCAAACATTCTGTGTCCATGTGCTTACGCCCGCCTTCGTCAAAATACCGTTGAAAGTGCTTTTTTCTCGTGGTAGGTCTGTACGCCTCAAGCTCAAGCTTCCCTCTATTTCGGGCTTAAGATCGGCTAATAAACTAGTCAAGGTTATCAGCTCCTGTTGAGAATAAGTGAATTTTCTCTTTTGTCGCATTTCTTTCTCTCCTACTCAGTAATGTACACGAAAGTGAAACGAAAATTTGATCTTTAGTAACCTTCTCTTTTTGGAATGTACACACCTCTAGTCAATCTTTCTGGTCAGTGTACTATTGTTATTTTTGTCAAATTACCAACATCGTAAGAAGGCAGAAAAAGGAAAATGAGATAATAAATGCTATTTTGCATGTTATTTTACCGCAGGCAATGAACGAAGATAAATATGATAAATGTGAAAGGAAGAAAATCATTTCTAAACACAGTTGTACGTATATATATATATATATATGATACTTATGTACACCTGGCCTCCACCAGTACTGTAATGATACGCACCGATGCATGTAAGCCTTTATCGGCTGACGAAAATTCACTTTTTTGTTTACTTTATATTTGGTAGCTTATACGTACTTTCTTTAAAAGGTTGACAGAATCTCAAGCAAGTTACAAGATTTTCTCGTCGTCGGATCTAGAAATCTTGGTATTTCAATTATAAAATTTCATATATAGAGAAGTTCGAGTTATTTACTTATAATCTAACCAATGATGTTCACCACTTTCATCTCGCTTTTGACTAATCAGCTAGATGTATTTGCATTCTGCTGAGTATTAGTGGTAGTTCAAAGATGTGACTTGATCTGTACACCATTTATTGTTATTTTGAACAAAAAGAGAACGAAGACAATGCCGGATGAAAAGAGCTCGTGTTTTTTTGTTTCATGGCTTTTTATCAGCTGCTAACAGCTTTAAAATTATTCATATGAACTTTGATCAAGATTTGTTGTTTCAACTCAAACAGCACAGTTGTGTACCTACATATATGAATCTTACGTTGAGGAGAATCAACTGGGAAGGAGGCTTAAAGTGAAGATTATAAGCTTGCTGGTATTCATCAGCTTGGCATACCTGAGACTTCAGAACACTCGTGCCACTTATAAAGTTGTGAAATATGTCACTGATTTCTGAAATCGGCCCTACTTTCACTTATTTCATTTGAGTACAATTTGTTGTCTGAAGTACTGAGTCATGTTGACCGACTCGTTAATGCATAGCGGTATATTTTTAACTTCTAGGTCGTTTTGTATTGTCCTTAGAAACTTCTAAATACCACTTTTAGGGACTCAGAGGTAAAACTGTACTTTATGTTTTGTTTTAAATGTTTGCTCACTAAAACTTGCAAGGAAAACAACTTTGAAGCAAGAGTCTAAACAGATTAAAGAGTTCAATCTGTAAAAACAAAAGACAAATAAGACACAGTTGTTTAAATCAGAGTATAATACAGTAATATTTTATGATATGATCTATAAAAATTGTAGTAACAAATCTCCTGGTAAAATCACACTGATAGGTTTGTAAGTTGCATTTAGCAATTTCATGAAAAGTAGAACTTTCGAGGAACAATAAATCATTGTTCTAGATGGGAAGATATTCCTTCTAGCTTTTCTGTATTTATAACCTCTGAAATAAGGTATTAAATATTCAAGTAACCAACGATTGGACAAAAATATCTTACTCATAAACGTATCAGAGCAAAAAGCAAACATCAAACATTTTTATCCCTTTCGCTAGGCTAGGCGCATAAAAACAGTGACACATGTGGAGAAGTACCCTAATATTTACAGTTAAATGCATAAAATTGCCCACTTCTAGAATATTTTCATTCTGATATTGAAATATTAAAACCTAATAAGTTATACTACATACTTTCATTTAATTTTAATTCCTCTGGTTCCAAACTTAGATGACGAATCACGGGAATTAAGGACTAGTCAATGGTTGTTTCATCTTTGGTTGAGTCTTCACAATGACCAAGATGACTGAGGAGAGAGCGTCACTTCTTTCCTGCTACTTTAGGATATAATAGCCTGCAACTTTCAGCCACAGATCTAAGATAGAATTTTTATCACTGTCAGTCACTGTTATCAAAAGTAACTATGTTGGCCCAAACAGTTTACTGTTGATTACGAATTTATTACGATTGACAAAAAAGCATGAAACATTTTCACTACAGTTTTTAGTAAAGTTTTAATACATGAAACAATAATGTTTTGAGCTAAAAGAACCAGAAGTATTTTCTGTCTGAGGGAAATTAATGATGTCTGTTTCATAAAAAATAGTGGGAATATTACAGTGCTTCCTCGTCTACCATATGCGTAGCATGAACAATAAATACTCGAATGTACCGATCTGTAATCCATAATGAATGGGAAATAACATTAAAATAATTCTCTAAAAAATATTCAAAATAAGTATTCTGAACTTTGGTGAAATTAATCAACGCTTGATTGGACAGTATTTGTCTGTGCTTTAAATTTGTCAGTGTCTACCAAATTCACCTATTACTGAGGAAAATTCATCATATTATTTTTACTTACAAAAAAAAATTAAAAGTGCTTTAACAACAACTAACTATCTAGCCTACATGAGCAACTATTTGCTCTACAAAACACAGTGATATCATTAACCAACAGTTGATAAGTATTACGATTTCTTGTTTGATACCAATACATTCACTCTCCTGTAACTGACTGTTTCGACTCAAATTTAAGAAGCATTTATATTTACATACACAGTGTTTGTTATAAAATATTATTGTAAAGCAAAATCAGAGTTCAAAAAGGCAAAGGAAAATAGTATTTATTTGATATATCAAGTTTTACCACAATATCAATAAATTTAAATAACCACTTAGTGTCCCTTTTCGAAATTACTACATAATCATTGTTTGTCTAACAGATAATAGAGGAATCCTCCAGAATTAAGTAGATTTTTCAGGGGAACTATCACCTGAAAGTATTTTGCTTTGTAAACAAGCAATAAGGAAACAATCACTAAAAATTAACAAGTCATGAAATGCTATTTTGTCTTCGTTTTAAACTCTCTTGAAATGCGAATCTAATACATCACGCAAAATCAATACGTGGAACACATTTTCATTAATATATTTCATGGGGATCGTACAGACTTTGTTTTTGGATTACCTGAACCCATACTGAGACCTAACAGTTCCATACTCACAAACCCTCAAGATTATGCATGCCGCTGGTGTAAATACAAAATGGCAGAAATAGGTTTAATGACTGAAATCTAAGTATTTTAGTCTGAATGCAGGAAAATTATCGATGCATTTTTCTAAACAGTTGTTAAACTTCCATGAGTCACTTACAGCAAGATTTATATTGCAGTGGTATCAAAACATGCTTTAGCGTCATAGGATCTGTACAGTTATTAAACATCAATAAGTTACATCAAAGAAAAAAATATTCCATTAATGCTATCAGGCAGTTATACGATTCAAAAGTATCTCAGGTACAAAATATTGTACAACAAAATTAATTAGCCAAAAGCTATTGTGAAATACCTGAGAATCAACAAGAACATTCACAATAAAAATGGGATACAAACTAAGTCTACAAGAATAAAATAAAACACATTACATTTTCCACAAACAGCCCAATGACAGGTATTCAATCCACAGAGTAACCATGAATACACTCAAAGAAATAAAATAACAAATTACTGTGTGCATATATTGATTGATTGATTTTTGTTTGAAAATGAACTCTGTGCAAGTATGTTAAAATTGCTTCTGTAGATATACTCATTAATAACTTTGGCCTGTGAGCAGCTGATGGGAAGCCAAAGAAATAAATGATAGTGTACATTGGTGGCACAGCAGTAGAATTCTCGCCAACTACACATGTGATCTGGGGTTCGATCCTTGCCCGACGCACACCCGTTCACCCCACTAAGCCAGTAATGAGACAGGTAAAGAGGTTAGATTGGGCACTAGGCTATCAACCCTATCCCGTTAAATAAACACTTCTGCTTCCGAAATTTCAAGCCTGTAGCTTGAAGCCCTATGTTCCATTGAGAACTTAAAGGAATAAAAAACATTTTATTCTGTTCTGTTGTTCTTGCTTTATCCAAGTATATTTTAATTTATCAAGGTTAAATAAATGAGATACTTGGTGTTCTTCGGTTATTTTCTGACAGTTTCATTCAAGTATATCGGTTTGATTGTGACATTTTAAGAGGAGTACTTTATTTCTTAAACAGTCATGCAATATAAACTATTTTCTTGTTTAAAACACTATCAGCTGTGTGTTCTGGGGATAAAAGTGGGAATTCCTATATATTATCCTACTATTATACTTCTACCCTAGAGTAGTTCGTAGCCAGCAGTAAGTTCCTAATGCGGGAACAACTCTAAAAACCAATTCAAACTAACCATGTGTGATGGGCCTCAAGTAGTTGTCTCCTGGGCCCTGAGGTCACACACCACTAATTCTCCTTGATATAAGTACACAACTTGGGCACTGTGGTAGAGTATAACTCCATTATAGATAAGATTTTATTTTGATAAATCACACACTTTGTACAGTAATATTTACTGTTGACGTTTCGAGCACAAATTATTGTTCTTAATCATATGAGCAATCATATTATATGATTATAAGCAATAATTTGCGCTCGAAACTTCAGCTAATATTACTGTACAACACTGTGTGATTTATCAAAATAAAATCTTATCCATAATGAACTAATTCTTCTTCTGTTTCAGGTGCCTCAATGAAAAATCAACTTCCACAGTGTGGGCCATAATAAAAAATTTTTAAAAATATAAAAATATTTCTTCGCTGGAAAAATCTAAGTTTTACCTTCATAATCTCGTACTATCCAAAACAGAAGTTAAATGTAGATAATATTCTTTCAGTGAATACTGTAAAATGATGACTAAAATCCTCAATTAACTTCCAAAAAGTGAGAAGAAAGTTACAAACACTAATAATTAAGGACAAGTATTACATAGGTAACAGAGGTAACTAACGGTTAATGATTTTCATTTTCATTGTAAATTTATCTTTTGATTTATCGTATAACCTTTAATTCATATACTAGTGTATCTCTGATTTTCTTCAAGTAAACCTCCCGATGTATTTTCTTCGATTGTTCCATTTATGTAAAATGTTGTCCATTAACACTGATTTTAAGAACCAACTTAAATGTGTGACATGTTTTTTGCCTTTTTCTCAACATTGTTACATTTTCAACACACTTTCTGTGTAATATCATAGATATGTAACACCTATTAATTAACGAGAAACTTTTTATTCTGAATTCCATTACACTGATATTGTTTAATGTCCGAAAATTTCACTATTCTATTCGCTATCTTGTTTTCCCTTTCATTTCATTGTTGTGAGGGTCGATTCAAGCAGATGAAATACCACAGAGAGAGTGTGTGTATGAAAGGTGGGGATTGAGCACAGAAACAGGGGATGAAACATGATTCCATTCTATTTTTTAAATGTATTTTTCTTCGTTTCTCAAAGGAGCAGTTTAAAATCCCAGATTTCTTTTATGGATTTTATTTATGCAACGTTTATATTATGGTGAACGATATACGGTGAGACAATATTCATGGAGATTTAGTATGGAGCATAAGTTTACTCACGGTAAAAATTTATTGAGAAAAATGAACACCAAATACACACCATTCAGTTACAAAGTTATTATTATTGTCACTGATGTTATTACTCCATGTTATTCTAAATGCTTATTATCAGAGCATTTTGATTAAGCTAAGAAAACTAACTATTGAACGGGTGCATGTTTTACTATGCCACGTTTTTCAAAGCACTAAGTAGAAACATGAATCTATAAAGCACTGCAACTCGTACTATGGATAGTTGTAGTGACACCCATCTATGGCTTATGAATAAAATTTCAGAAAGGTTTGCACACTTCATGGAAAACTCCCCATAGAAAATCTCAGTATCGTCTTATTATGTAAGTCATAGCGAAACTACTGTGGTTTTCAATGAAATCATAATATATTATTATTGTATCCTTTAGTTCCTAGAGGAACATAGGTCTTCAAATGCACGTCTCCACTGCTTTCGGTTCACTGCCAACGTTTTCACCTGGCTCCACGTCTGCCTACATGCTTTCATCTCCTATTCACATGACCTGCTCCTCCACTTCACCCTTGCATTGACGACCAACTCGCCGCTTCCCTTTCGGGTTCCACTCAAGGGCTTGTCTAGTGATGTCACTTGATGGTTTCCTCAGAGTATGGCCAATCCATCTCCATTTCTTCCTGCCTATTTGTTTCACAATCGGTTCCTGGTTGGTTCGCTCATTGCCAGAGATCCCTGTTGCTGATCTTTTCTGGCCATCTGATCTTGAGTATTGAGCGAAGACAACTGTTAATGAAGGTCTGTAGTTTGTTTGAGATGGTCTTTATGACGCGCCAGGTCTCTGATCCGTATAGTAGCACTGACTTCACATTGCAATTGAAAATCCGGACCTTATTTTTGATGCTGAGTGCTGTTAACCTCCACACAGACTTGAGAGTAGTGAAAGCTTGTCTTGCTTTTCCGATTCTTGCTTTGATATCCTCGTCAGTTCCGTCCGCCTGTAGTTGAAACGATGCTTCCCAGGTAGGTAAAGGAGGTTGTTTCTTTCGGGTTCTTCCCATTTATGCTGATTGTTGTCAGTTGTTGTTGTTGCTGTTGGTGGTGTTGCCCAGGGATTTTCATCACCTCTGTTTTATCTATGTTCACCTGAAGTCCTATCTTTGATGCTTCTTCTGCTAACTTGTTGCTTTTTGCTTGCATATCTTCAAGTTTGTGGGAAATCAGACATATATCATCGGCGAAGTCCAGATCCTCCAAGTTTTTTGTGTGTGTCCATTTTATGCCTGTTTCCTCATTTCCTGCTGTTTGTCGCATTATCCAGTCTACCACAATCAGAAAATTAATCATTGGCGATAGTAGGCAGCCTTGTCTTACTCCCGTCTTCACTTCGAAGGATTCCATAAGTTTCCCATTGTGGATTACTTGGCATGCAGCATTGTCGTACAGCTGTTGGATGAGATGCATAACTGTTGGCGGCACCCCGTAGTAGCGAAGTAGTTTCCAAATCACCTCTAGATCGACGCTGTCAAAGGCCTTTTCAAAGTCGATGAAGTTGAGATAGAGAGGTGACTGCCATTCCAAGCTTTGTTCAATGATGATCCGTAATGTGGTGATCTGATCAATGCATGACTTGTTTCTCCTGAATCCAGCCTGTTCCGGTCGAAGTTTTCCATCCAGGGTTTGTTTGATTCTCTCCAGGATGATGCGGCTTAGTATTTTGCTTAGGATGGACAGGAGCATAATTCCGCGCCAGTTCTTGCATTGACTTAAGTCTCCTTTCTTTGATAGTTTGAATAAGTATCCTTTCTTCCAATCCTCGGGTACTTTGCCTTCTTTCCACACCTTCTCCAGTAGTGGCGTCATCAAGTCCGCTGTTGTCTCTGGGTCCGTTTTCAATGCTTCTGCTGGGATACCATCTGGTCCTGCTGCTTTTCTAGCTTTTAGCATCTTGATTGCCTTCAGGACTTCTGATTTCGTCGGGGGGTTGGTGTTCACTGGTAGCTCTGTCTCCGTTGTTGGTATTGCTGGGCGCGTTGTAGGTGGTGGTCAATTTAGGAGTCTTTTGAAGTGTTCAGCACAGTGTTTCCTTTGCTCCACTTCTTTGTTGAGTGACTTTCCATTGTCATCCTTCACCGGCTTGATTTGTGTCAAACGTTTGCCCGATAGGTATCTAGTAGTTTGGTAGAGTGTTGCGAGGTCTCCTTTGCCTGCAGCTTGTTCTGCCTCACTTGCCATGGTTTCATAGTACTTTCTTTTGTCTTCTCTGGCACTCTTCTTTTCTCTTTTGTTCAGTGTCTTGTAGCTTGCATTCAAATCCTGTTTTTGTTGCTCATCGATGCACTGGAGAATCTTTTGTTTCACCATCCCTCTCTCTTCTATTAGTTTCCAAGTGTCCGTAGTGAGCTACTCTTTGTCCTGTCTCTTCTTTCTGCCCAGAACTTCCATGCAGGTTTGACTCCACACTGTTTTCAAGTTGTCCCAGTGTTTTTCGACGCTGACCTCTTCGCCAGTGTTGATTTGTGTCTCGGCTTTGTCTTTTATGGTTGCAGTGAAGATGTCCTTTGTGTCCTGGTCCTTCAGTTTCTGAGTGTTGAACTTGGCTTGTGGTCTATCTGCAGCTCCTGATTCTCTGAAAGCTTTTAATTTGATTTGGATTGTCCCTTGTACGAGATAGTGGTCTGAGCCAACGTCTGCTCCTCTTCTTACTTTTGTGTCCAGCAGGCTGCGCCTCCACTTCCTTGAGATTGAGATGAAGTCGATTTGGTTTTTGGTTCGCCCATCTGGTGACACCCATATAGCCTTGTGGATATCCTTGTGTTTGTATACGCTGCCACCAATCACTAGTTCATTGAAGGCGCAGAAGTCGGCGAAGAGTTCTCTGTTTTTATTCATTTCTCCGAGAGCTTCTCTACCCATGATGAGTTCCCTTCCTGTGTTGTCTGATCCCAGTTTGGCGTTCATGTCTTCCATTAGTATTTTGATGTCACCAGCTGGAGTATTGTCCATTGTTGTCTGCAGTTGTCTGTAGAATTCTTCTTTCGTTTCGAGGTCTGCGTTGTTGGTCGGTGCATAGCATTGTATAATTGACACTTTCCTTCCTTTGGAGTTGAATCTGGCGGTTATTATCCTGGGCGAGATCGCCTCCCATTGCATCAGGGCCTTCGTTGCCGTTGGTGACATCATGATAGCCACGCCCTCGGTGTGCGAGTGGTTATCTTCTGGGTGACCGGAGTAGATCACTGACTCACCCGTTGACAATTTAATGAGTCCACTCCCGTTCCATCTGGTTTCACATATTCCCAGTACTTGAATTCTGTATCTTTTCATTTCGTTTGCGATCTGGGCAGCTTTGCCAATCTCGTACATGGTGCGGACATTCCATGTCCCCACAACGACTTTTTCTTTTGTCTCAAGGAGATACATCGTGCTGAAGTTTCTGTAGCAGGTTTGTTTACAGGGTGGGGTTGCTAGCCTCACGCCTGAAATCATAATATATAGTTAAAATTTAATAACATAAATGACAAACTTTCATACCATATATCTTCTAAACATCCTTGATATAAGTATAAAACTTGGGCACTGTGGTAGAGTATAACTCCATTTTGGATAAGAGTTTATTTTGATAAGTCACACATTGTTACACAGCAATATTAACTGATGACGTTTTGAGCACAAACTATTGCTCGTAATCATATCAAGTTACTCACACAACTTTTTTCCTTCATTTATATACATGTGTGGAATTGACTAGATATGTGAATAAAAATCAATATGGGATAACGTACATTCAGAAATAATAATATGAGTGTTATTGATAAATTACAATCAGATGGGAAATAAGACGAATGTTTTTATAGTCATAATAAGTAACTTGTTAGAATGTTATGATGTACTTGAATTGAAATAGAATTTTAGGATTATTTATCATCCTCTTCTGATTTGACCGGTGGTAATAATATCTTCCATATTTCTGATATTTGCATTGAGTGATTTCTGTTGCATGTGTTGGATGTAGTCTCAATGAATCAGGATTCAGTAATCAATCTCTCTCTCCACCTAAATAGATTACTTCTTAGAATCTTAACCCTCTCGCACCCTATTGTGTGGTTGTATGTTGAATCATGCAGGGCAATTGCTGAGCTTTTTTCTAAATTACTCATCTTCTTGGGGTCAACCATTCTTACCTTAGCTAAATTCTTGTGTTCCGACAATCTGATTACCCCCGATCTACTAGTTTGACCTATGTAGTTGACTCAACTCCCAGTCATTGCAAGGTATTTTGTAAATTAGATTATTTTGTCTAGTTGAGTCCACCGGGTCTTTTAGCCTACAGAGTTTGTCCTATCTGAGTGAGTTGGTAGGTTTGAATGCCACCCTAATTCCTTTATTAAGAATCCTACGTTAGGTCTCAGATGTCTCTTCCTTATATGGTATAACAGTGGATGACTTATATTCTATCCTATTTATGTTATCACTACTAGTTTCACAATTATTTTTATTTTGCTTTCGGCCTTTTTCGATCTTCCTAATGATTTTTCTAGGATAGTTATTTAACACCTTCTTCTATCTGTTTTATTTCATCACTTAGGTTTTTTTTTGTACTAATTAGTGCTACCGCTTGGTTTGTTAGACACTTAACTAAGCCTGCCTTAACAGTTAACGGATGAGATGAATTAAAGTTTAAATATCTATTAGACTGCGTTGGCTTATTACAAACGCTAGTGTGTAGTTTACCTTCTTCCGTTCGTTTGATTTCACAGTCTAACAGCTAATTCTCCTTGTTTATTTTCCGATTCAAATGTGAATTTTATTCCCTCCACTAGTGAGTCAATATGTGTCAAGAAGCTAGAGATTTGTTCTGTTTTTAACACTGTGAAAGTGTCATCCACAAATCTCCACCATATTTTTCGAGTAGGATTAAATGTATTCAGAGCAATATTTTCCCAGCTGTCCATAAATATATCCGCTACGATAGGGGATATTGGTGATCCCATTGCTACACCTTCTGTTTGTCTGTATATTTTTATTTTCATTTTTCGTTTTTAGTCAAAGTACTGGAATTTCTGTTAAAGTAGTTAAAGTTTATGCACTGGGATGCTCTAAATAAACTATACTTCCTTTTGAATAAAGTGTTGATTTTATATTTATCCCCTCGGTTTCGAAATAATACTGCAGAATATATTTAGTGTTGCTTCCATGTATTATCTAAAAATGATTACGCTGATATCATTCTTCACTCACGGAAGGTATCTTTACATCTTTCACATGCAATATTGCTTTTGTGAGGATATGGATTGATTCATCACAAAATAACTCTAGTCAGAGAATCATTAAAAATCAAAGATCATTGGAAAGTTCTTTTGTCGTAGCTTGGGGGATTTAGCACCCATGACCCCACTGGAGATTCAAATTTGGACTTTTATGTTATGAGGCAAGTCCATTGGTTCTCTTCTCATTTTTACTGATTCTCTAACTGACTTTGGTTCGTGACGAAATTCACATTGAAATTATAAGTTTAAAGTCGGAATTCACTTACTTTTGACGTCAGTACATCACCACTACCATAGTTTTCGGCCTCTAGACAATTACCTTAAAAATTTGTGTAACACAATTTGCGTCATCACAATGATGAGGACGATAAGATATACGTTCTCCGAAAATGCATGTCGGTGTTGACATCTCTGCAGATTATGATAACTAGACCAGAAGATGTGAGTTAAAAAAGACGTGAAAATCCAAAGAAAATTATTTGCTTTCAAAATCAAGCTTTTTAGCTTTTATTAGAGTCTAATTTCTGTGGTGGTCTTGCTTCATCATGGTGAGGCTTTTTTCTGCATGTATGATAGAATCAGTGGCATTGCGATAAGCCGTGAATGAACCACAATAACTAATACATCAGCTATCTAACCATAGAAAAGTTCACGAACCCATCAGCTATTTTACCTGCTTCACTCAAACCCGCCAAACTATAAACAGAACGCTGCCATGTCTAACTAATGATTCTGTTATAAAATTATCAATTAAACATCTTCAATCTTCAGCTTATACTGACTGTAGCCACATCAAAATGTGGTTTAAGGTCACTTGTGCAAAATCCAATGACCTTTTTTAGTGACATTTCTAAGGAAGGTAATACATTTTCCAGATGCATCTTTCAGTGCATACCAATTAAGGGATATAATTAAACGTTTTTGTTAAAAGTTCGGAATGTAGTTAAGTGGCGTCGGTGGCACAGCGGTTAGGACTCTCAACAACCATGCATATTGTACAGGTTCGATCACCTGCAGACGCACACCTGATATCAATGGTCGGCCTACAAAATTTGGGCTGCCGATATCACATGCTGAAAATTCCATACTTGTAGCAAAAATACTGTGTGGTTTCAATCCATAATAAAAAAAGTACGCCCTCTCATTTTGAATAACACGTTCTGCATATTATACATACAGTCAACTTTATCTTTTGATTTTTTAAACACGCTGGAATTATTTTAGGTAATTTTATAATGACGCAGTCTGACTCGACGCTCAAATTATTCCAGGAATTTCTTCGGGATATTTATGAACTTATTGCCATTTGATTGATTAATTGTTCGGCTTTCCAAATAGCGATCTAGTAGTAATTAGCTTTTTCCCTCTGAACAGTTAATTAGCTAGATAATCTACATGGTAATACAACTAGGATAGATCTTTTATCCCCTCCTCATCCTATAAAGGAAAGCTGTGTTTTGAATACTGTTTCTGTACTGATTGTGTGTATGTTGGAATGTCAACATCTAATATAAACATAAGCAGTTTTTGAAATCCAGATCAATAGTTCATTGCCGATAAAATGCTCCGCAGCAGTATAACTAAATGTATTGAAATTATTTTATTAAGCTATGGACAGAAGTTGGGATTTGTTTTAAACGTAATCCCCATTATGTTATGATAAAAATTAGAAAACCACTAGGATATACAATACAGTCAATAGTTCTAGATGAGACTCTTTATTATTGATTTTCCTTAAGAGAAGAAAATAATGGTTCCCAGTAATTGTGATCCAGCAGCAGATATGTCATATTATTCAGTGAGTGGCTTGATGTACAATTTTCGGATAATTTCAGAATTCATTGAGACCAGTATTCGTTGTTATCAGTGAAGATTCGCCTCTAAAGTGTTACCTAATTAACGTGCCGAATATAAATCTCTGAGCGAATTGGTGACCAGTGTTCAGCGACTATTCAAGCTGTGCATTCCTTAGTGTTTTAGTCTGTGTTGTAATTCTTTATCTCTTTCCTATTCCTTGTATCCATTCTCTACTTTTGTAACTGAAAAATTTAAAACAATGCATAATGACAACGTAGGGGATTTTTCTACTTGTGCAATTATTTGTCGCTTTCTGTATGTTCGTGTGTGCGTGTGTAAATGTGGATTAGTTTAGGGTAGGCTTGTACGTGTTTATCTCACTATTAATGTGTCTGTGCATTTGTCTTTCTTTCGCGTTCATAATAGGTTTCTCACCTAGACTTAATCGATAACCTATTGATAGGCTCATGAATACAAATATATACACGTTTGTTTTAAAACATCCATAAACTCAGCTAATACAATTGCAATTTGTGTTTATTATTAGGTAATTGGAAAACGTTATTTTAATTAGTTTTTTTGTCCTTTGAAACAAATAAAGGTACACTCAAAATTTGTCAGTACATATTGCCGACTTACAGCATAAAGATCAGTAATAGTAATTCATCATTTCAAACAGGAACTAACAGTATACTAACGGAGTGATCAATAATAAGTGTAAATGTATGAAGCACATTGCCTGTCAGATAATCCTCTTAAAAATTTTCATTATGCCAAATGAGAGATGATTCACTCTTTAAGAGTAATAAATCATGACTAACATAAAACATAAATTAAGCGTTCCTTATGCTAGAATAAAAAAAGCACGAAGATATAAATTCACAGCAATCGAATAGTTATAATGAAAAATTCATTGTTTCGTCACGAGTTGTTGGCATCAAGAGGAAATATTTATGTCTGCGTAAACGATCACAGCTGTCATCGTTCAACTCTTCTTCTTTCTCCACATCATCGTCCACCACGTCAGCTTCACCGAATTTAACAGTAACGCCTTCATCAGAATCAAAATCAGGGTTTGGATTATCTCTAAATATGTCTGAATGCAATGACAGTAATACAAATAACAACAATGTTAATAACACTAATGATAGTTCCAGTGAGAATGAAAATATCTCCAATTCTCGCAAATACTTCTTAAACAAATTTCTTATGGATAATAAATTTTGTTTTAACTTTAATGGTATTAAACAAAAAAGTCACTGTGATAAAGTGATTAAAAAACAGTTGGGATTTCCACTTGCGCGGCAGTTTTCATCAAAGCAGGTATGTCGTTTTGTGCATTGCGGCGGATTAATTTACCATGGATTTTTTAAAGCTTAAATTATACCACGAAGGAATTCATATATTGACAATATATTCGCATTTCAGTAGAGTCGACTGATACCTTGTTTGAGTTAAAAGACATTTTCATGAAAAGAGGTAACTGCCTCAAGATTTTAGACTGAAATTTAGCATAAACAGTGTAAAACACAGATGAAGTCACCTTACAGTACGGCTAAAGACCTAAAGTCATTGCTTTGGTTACATATTATGAACAACCGCAGCCTTGAAAAGTGTTTTACCAAAATCAGACAATTTCCCTATTGCGTTCAATTCATTTCTATAAAATTTATAATGACAATAGTCTAAACTTTTGAGAAAATTTTAATGATATGAAAGGAGTTTTGGTGTAACTGCGTTATAAGTGGTCGAATCCTTAATGCATTTCCCGCATTTTATACCTTTGTTTAATACGAAAATTTGCGAAATGTTTCCTTGAAAAAGAGAAGACCTTCAGCGAAGAGACTCTTTTCGGTGAATTCCTTCACATAGCTGTACAATCGCATTTATATATAATTATTTGTGTGTGTGTGCACATGAGGTTTGTCAAGTTTAGATAATTGATCAGGTAATACAGGAATGATCTAATATAGAAACAAAGTTAATCAGGCAGCAACTTAGATCAGGGTAGCAACAGAGGTAATTACAGGTAGAGACTAAGTAGAAGTGAAATTGAGTGAATAAGTTGGATGACGTAACATAAATGACTAGAAATTGAGCGTTGTTCAAGTCAATAACAGTGGTAGTGAGGTGTAGAAATTAAATCGGGTGGGGGTAGAGAACAAGAAAGTTGACAAATGTAAAATATTACAATTGAGAAGACAAAATAATACTAATGAAGAGACAGAAAAATGATTAGGTAGAATTTACTTGTCGGCTAATAAGATAGATTACGTCCATTGCAAGTGTAGTGATTGAACGAACTTCTTCTGTATGCAGAGTTCAGGACTTAGCAAGTGAATCGCCATTGCTTCTGCAGTTTGAAGAAGTTTGATTCGTACACCTTTAGGAAGACTACTTCTTACTCTGTAGGCGACTTTGAAGTTTGTTTGCGGTGTAGCTTGGTGTCCGGACTCTATCAGATGTTCTGAGATGGAACTGCGGGGCATCGATTTTCTCCTTTGTAAAACCATGTTGGTAAGTGTTCGGTGATACGTTTGGAAAGCGAGCGCTGGGTTTCCTTTACAGAATAACAAGACATTATTTATTTTCACTTCAATTTTCACTTTCCCGTTTATTGATTGGACTAAAGTGTTCGGCCTATGTCAACAAGTTAGCTCCCTGTGCGTATGCATTTCATCCTATCTTGGGCTCATCGTCTGGATGTGCCTATATTCCCCAGTGAGTGATGATGTTCCTACAAAATTACTTCAAGTTAATTCCCAGGCATCGTCAAAGTATCAGCAGAAGGAGCCAACATGCCAACAGAGGCCCAACACTTCAGTTGAATCAATAGTAGTATAGTATAATTTAACGAATACTACATCATGACTGAGGTGAGGTGAGTTACATAGGTTCAACTAGTAGACCGAGCTCAATTAGATTATTGGAACATAACAATTTAGCTAGACCTAGAATGATTGACCCTGCTAATTTAAATAACCTAGTAAAAAGCTCAGCCATTGTTCAGGATTGCATTAAATTCACTTGCATGTAATCACACAAGGGAGTGGAACAGGGTGAAAGTATTGAAAGATAATATAGTTAGATGCAGAGAGAAGTTAATCAATGAAGTCTTGTTTATCGATTCAACACCCCAGGCGTTTAATCAGAATGACTCTACGCCTAAACTGGAGACATGGAAAGTGGCAACAAACAACGTGTAGAAGAGGGGGAGAGAGAAAGAGAATTAACGTCAGTAGAAAGTTTGAGCATTGTAAAATAGATAAAATAAATCATAATTATATTCCAATAGCTTGCGCACGTGTAAACTATTGAAATATAATTATGATTTAAGAGAAAGAGAAGAAATACGTGCATATATAAGACAAATTGTGAAGCTGTGTAACTAAAATGGTAAGATTATGAACACTGATTTATTCTGGAAATGTCATCCAGTTATTAATACTGCATTACTGTCTGATATTTGAAATAAACTAATTTATTATGGAATTGCATTCTATCACAGTTCCACACTTACATTAAGGATGCTCAATCAAATTACTCTAAAATAGTAGAATAAAGTAGAAATACTCATGTCCATTCTGAGAATTATGAAACTGAAACTATGAGTTGCGTATCCAAAAGAAAGGCATGCAATCTTTATTTCTATCAGTCTTAAAGTTTAGCGTGTATTTCACTTAATATTTTCTTCTGCTATTCAGCTAATAAATTTCAAATTTTCAGTTTATTTATATTCTTCAGAATAATAACTTTGAAAGTAAATTCACCTGGAATTTTTCTTCCGCTTATGTTTTTGTGAATATGCGTGTAAGAAAATGTGCTGAGTGAAGAGATCGACTTCATTTCAATCGCTTTTTAGCTTATTGATGTAAAATCAGTTCGTTTTGTGATAACATTTTGTCAGAAAACTAAGTGTGAGTAACGAAAACTTCTCCTGAGAATATAATTTATTTAAACACACAAAAATAAACAAAAATTCACTGACTAAAATGGCAGAATAAATGAAATTGTAGATAAACCTAAGTGGCATACTAAATAGCCTTTAAAACGCTTCAACCTCTCCAAATGGAATCGAAATTATTTATACATCATCCCGAACATTTCAGTCTTCTGTTTAAATCCATTGATCTATAAGTTACATAAGGATGCCTGATATGAAAGTGTTTCAAAGTGATTACACTTGACTAGTAATTTTGTATGCATTTATGCTTTTTATTTTTTTGTTTAACTCGATGAAAGATGAAGTTTTTACTACGCTGTGTGAGTGACTTTTCAACAGGCTGAAAAAAGACTAAAGATGCAAAAATAAAATAAGTGGCTGCAAAACTTTCAGGCGTTTGGAAATATATCTTTCACATTTAGGAGCTGAATATTCCAGCAGTGTTAGGATGAAATTTGACACCAAACTACCAAACTATTAATAACATATAGTTCAGCTATGTGAACACTATAATTGCTGAAAAGTTCTAGCATTGCACATGACTGCTGCAAGCATCCAAAGAAATACACCAAACGTAGAGTGCCTGTAGAATTCATTAGGTTCTTTTGTCGACTTTTGCTTCAACTACAAACTATAACAACTAAGCTAAATTGTGTTTACTTAAAATTGCATGAAAAGATTAGTCAATGCGCATGAATTCTACAGTTGATGATAGCCTTGCTTGATAAAGTTTTAAGCTATAGATTTTAAATGAAACTTAAATCATTGTAAGTTGTTTAAGCAATCGAAATGTACAAAAAAATGATTGAACCAGTGTGAGATAATGCTAAAAGGCTTTCATCATATTCGACCTATGCATATTTCCATTTGATTACTACTATGCTGAAACTAGTCACCGATAAATGTGTTAAAGTATTGGTTATATTCTTAAGAAATCAAGTACAGTCGGATACATTTACTGTATTTTTTTCGAAGCGGAAATCTACTCCACAATAATTAAAAGAACATATATTTTTCTCTTAATTTTAAATTTCCATGGGTTCAAATTAGAATAAGAAAGGTTTTCTCAACATTTTGAAAACTTGTTTGTCTCATCTGCATATATACGTATATAATACATTATCGCAGCATCAAAGAGTGTGTTTCTTAAGTTGTATTACTAAAATTTCCAGTATCAGGAACAATCAAGAGGTCTTAAACTAAGTGATGCAGAAACATTAAAGAGGTGGACACGTTTTCAGTATGTGTCTATTTCACTCAATGTAGAACCTATTGCATGTTCCTCATACTAGAAATTTTAAAGATGCAACGTTGGAAATATTGGATTTGTTGCTACGATAGTTTATTATATATATATATATAGCTGGAGAATATCAATGAAAAGAGTAACTCCTCGCCGAGCTCTTCTTCTATATTTTGAACACTAATGTTCTGCGATGGTGACGTAATTGATGTAATTATTTTAAACTGAGAAAAATCCATTGAAAGGATCCACTTATAGCCTTGAAAGCAAAATACTTCAGGAGGTACATATTTTACTGTGTCATATTACTTTCTCCTTGACAACAAATTCGAGCTTTGTTTTCAACTAGTTTAGTCCTCCATTTTGCATTAGATGGATTGTTTTTTGCCTTTAGAGGTCAACACTCTTTCTTCAGATTATCGTAAAAACATTTGAATGAACATTCCTTTTTACATTTTACTGGACCACAACCCAGTGACTTCATTTCCTCTAGCTAACTATCATGTGTTTGTTCAGACATTGATTTAAGGCTGCTTGTGTACTTGGAGCATTTGTTATATAACAAGTACTCATTGTCTATTGGATTTTCGAAATAGCATTCCAGCTTACGATGGATGAATTTTCTGACATTCTACAAGAAAATTAAATTTGTTTTTAGAATAATATAGTTTAAATTGAAGCCAAAGTCTCATTGGAGATTTGTAGGTTGAGTAGAATATTATCCACTGTTAAAAATTAGTGAAATGATAACTTGGTTAGTAATATTCATTGTATTGACTTGAATAAAGTATATCTGTTACCAGATCTAGTGATTACTGGTGTGCGTTCTGATAAGTTATGAACTCAGTAGGAAAGCATAAAATATAAAAAAATCCTTCAATAAGGGATTGAATTATAAACATTCTTAGTTAGTGAGTTATTTTATGATACTGAAATTTCTACGTATGCTGCAATTCTCCAAGTTGTTAGTAATTTCAAATTTTTCCTAAAATAACTGTTTTCTTTATATTTTTGGTAGGTAACATTGGATTTATTGGACAATATTGGGCCGAATCAATTGTGTTCCATACTGCACGAAGTAATTCATGAATTGTTTAGCACAAGCGTAAGAACCTGAATATTATTCTATGGAAATTTGTTTGTTTGTGATATGCAGTCGTATTCACTCAGTTAACTTTTTGAAAGCTTGTTTCTTTTTATTTATGTGAACTGTCACCATCAGCTTCGCTTGATGAGTTTCATAGAGTGGCTTTAAACAGAATATACCATGTGTTCTGCATAGAATAATTGAGATTCACAACTCAAATAAAAACCACTAGACTGACAGTTCGAATTACACGGATATTAAGTACTGTCCAATCAGTTCTGTTTGCAGTTGACAGTTAGAAATATGATTAACGGTAATTATAACAGACTTGGTGGCAGAGAATTATTTGCTCCAAACCTTTCCCTCTGTCCAAAAGAATAATCCTGTAATGTCATTAAGTAAATATTATTCCATACCATCATAAGTGTTATGACGGTTACTTTACGCTGTTTATTATGTATTGAATAGAAACGTTTGCTATCCTTTTCAATATCAATATTCCTTTTTCTCTTCTGATTGTTTCACTCTGCTTTCTCATTGTGTGGTCATTTTACGACTTTACAACAAAAATACTTCGCCTACTTATTATATCACATTATTTGTTGAACAAATAATTGTTATTCATTATTTAATGATTGAGAGTAAACTGTTGACACAGACAAATTACTGATTTTTATTCTACGGAGAATATCAAAGGGAATAAAGTATTCGAACAGTCGATAGATGTTGTATCATAAAATCATCAGTCTGACACAGATAAATCAAAGCATTATGTAAATAAATCTTTGATATATCTCTGACCTATTTCAGTATATATGAAGGGAAACACCTCAGTGGACGATTACTGGTTGAATTAGGTAAAAAATGAAGGTTTTGGTATATACCCTCGGTGAAATGAAGGGTTCTTAGCAGCGCCAGACTGAAATAGCTTTTGTAGTGTTTATATCACGTCAAACCAATTTAAGCTCACTTTGGATTAACATTCTTATTGACACACTATGAATTTTAGGCGTGTGAGATTGACGTCACTCGTGATATCTGACAGACCTAAACGATATGTAGAACTATGAAATGATCAGAGATCCATATTCTCACAGTCTATTGAGAGAACTAGAGAGATAAACAGTCTAAGACGTAGATGCTTAGTGTCCTACGAACGACATTGTTTATATTAGGTTTGGTTTTAGGTATGATACTGTCACGGAAATCCTGTTCAGATATATTCGAAGGAAGCGTTTTCAACATGTAAAAAGCCATCTCTTTAGTACACGAACCCTGACTGTCCCACCTTTCTGTTATTGGCATGAACAATATTACTGTGGTTACGCAGGATTACTAACTTGTTTGCGAGCTGGAGGAGAGAGGTAGCGTAATCAATGCATTTTCAGTGGGACCTCTGGTCAGCACCAGCACACAGTTTTCAATCGAATGGTCTAAAATGAAAGCAGTTTCCTCAAAATACGCATAGTTTCCCCACACAAACATGGTGAAGTCACTCAGGATTCACTTCTTAAGTCTTGACTTCTCAGTATAAAGGAAGGACATTGCATCTCTTATTCTACCGTTTCCTCATCTCTTCACCTCCCATTTTTTTATACTTTTATTTACAGATTTACAAGTCAACTGTTATGTTATCTAACATTATTTTGGTATCAAAATAAACACTGAACTATTGAGCCTGACATGTAAAAAGTGACTTACGGCCTTTATATGCCATAGCTAAATTGATGATTTCACTCTTATAGGTTATGATGCACGTTTTTCTGCTTTTGAGAATCTCCATTAGAATAAATTTGGGTTCATAGAATGAATGCTAGGCAGTGTTTCTAACTTAAATAAAGATTTTGAACTACTTACCTGTCGTATGAATCAGTGTTTTCATTGTTTATGCATTCCCATTGAAATATCTGAGAAGTTTTATGCACTTTATTTACTGCCTAACTAATCACCTCTCACAACCTGTCTCTAGCTCTACCACATTCGTTGATAACTAACAATACTGATTTTTACCATAGCTTTTATAACAAGTGCATAATGCATACACTGCAAAGTTATTGAAAAAAAAATTGTACACGTCATATTACTTGAAAAGTGCTGATCAGCAGTCGAATTTGGGTTGTAAATTTCTTTCTGTTTACTCATCCATGACAGCCACGTGTTGGGAAACGAGCATGAACTATTACTTCGAGAAACTTAGAAGCTTCCGATTGTTAGTTTTACCGAAATGAAATGATAATAATTCAAAATGAAAAATACCTTAAATGACCGATATAAAGAATTTTCCGTATTTATGTGAAAATTTCTGAAAGCATTTAGTTTCTCTTTCTTTTCTTCTAATGACCTCATAAATATGCAAATTCGACAAAATATTCTTTAAATAGAGTCTGTGTAGAATCTGAGATTGCTTTAATATGCTCATCCACAGTGAAACTGATGCACCCACCTTTATTAAAAAGCAGATATTCTTTCTGTTAGTTCCCTTTCTCCACTCTTCATTTCTATTAAAAAATAAAATTCGTAAAAACAAATGACAGTCTAAGTACCTTTTATTACATAATCTCTTGAGAAAATTCTTTGAGAAATTCATATGAACTGTGATCAAGATTTGACCGAATAGTTCTAAAATAATTGGGAGAAGTAGGTATATGCAAGCATTATATTTGTAAAATCTCAGCAAAATTGAAATAAGTAATTCTAGCAATTCCTTCGGCAAATCGGGAAATTAATCGAAATTTAAATTTAGAATCAATTATGAAGGTCTTGGAAATGCCATGAAGACAATTAACAGAAGAAAATTTTTTATCGATGAAATCATCTTCAGAGGCTGTACAGTCGTATTTATATTCACTAAAGAATTTATAGTAGTCAGCTATCGAGTAATAGGGGTGATATAATTACTTATAAGTGGCTTCGAAAGTAGAAGTAAATTACGTAATACTCAATGGCACAAAGGAAGAAAGCGCTGGAAATTTGATAAGGTCAAAATTGTTATTGAATGAGAAGAAAGGCAGTTGAGTGTCCATTTAACAGGTATGAAGAGGATGAGAAAATGTACAAAAGGAGCTTGTGAGAGTGGTAATAGTGAATTAATTATTAAAGTAAAAGCAAACTAATCATTAAAAATAAAATAATGAATTTACAGGGAATGACTAATGAAGGGGTTAAGACCATGGTAGAGTAAGAGACTGGATAAACTTTTCTGCCTACAAAGTTCGGTGTTGAACTGATGAATTGCCAACGCCTCCACCAGATACAAATGCCGAGACCCAACGCCCTTTGTACCATTTGCTTCACTTTGTAGATAATCTTGAAAGAAGACTGTAGTGGAGCCACGTGGCTTGAGTTCACCAAGTGCTCGATAATTGAGCTCGTAACTGTCTTGCATTATCCTTTTGCTAACCATGCTGGATAATGTTCAGAGATGCGTTTGGAAAGTGTGCACCTTGCGCCGCCAATATAACTGTGTCTGCGCTCCACGTTATTTACACTTATAGGGGTTCTTTATCGTCAAACAGAAGACATTGCTATGGAATTGCCAGTGCCTCCAATAGTCGCCAGTCTGTTAATGCACTCACTAGAAACATATGCAGTTATGAGTTGCTCTAATACTCCAATAATATGGTTAAGATATGTGAATGATACCTTAGTCATAATCAAATGCAGTATGTTGAAAGAACTTTTTCATTTAATAGACAGTATGTCAAAAACCTGGATTGTTTCGCAAAAAAGCAACCAGATGGTAAGCTTAAATTAAACCTCTCCAAAGGCCGACACATTCGGACAGATATCTAGACTACTTTTCAGCACAGCCCTTAACCACCAACGTAACTGTGGTCAAGAATCTGATTAACAGAGCTAAACTTCTGATACTGAAAAGGAGATCAACAGGGAACTAAAACTGGTTCAGTCCAGTATTGAATCAATAATTATCCCAGAGCCTTTATACAAGGATATTAAAAATGTGAAGATAAGGATAAATCGAAACCTGTTGCTAAGATCTGGGTTAGTACAGTGGTGATTCCTTACCGCAAAGAAACATCAGATGAAATAAAGCTAATCCTTAACAATCATGACAGGAGTGTATTTGCATACAACTTACACCTTACGCTGATCACTGGTGAAGGTTTAGGATAAAATAAAAGAAGACAACCAACAGAATTGTGTGTATCAGATTAATTATGAGGACTGTGACACCGTATATATAGGAGAAACTTCCAGACAAGTAAATATCAGAGTGAAAGAGCATGAAGTTGGTTTCAAAGACCTCTGCAGACTTGAAGAAGCTAGAAAACAGATCGGTGATTGCACTGCATTCGATAGAAACGGGGACACAAGATCGAATCTGATAGGACTAAGGTCCTACAGAAAGGTTTTGGCTCGTATAAAGAAAGATATACTGCGGAAGCCCTACATATATGGATGAATCCCAAAAGTTTAAACAGACGTGAAGGTGTGATGTTAGCTGATGGATGGCAATTCCTGATTAATAAATAAAAATGAATGCATATAACTAATCAATCCTCCTTGATCTAAATTCCCGATTGTGTATATCTCATGGAGAGACTGACAAGTGATTTACAACTGCTGCCGCATACACACACCATTGTATACTGCACATACAAATACATGTTTTTCATATTCAATTTATCTACGACCATGAACTTTAGTCGAACGTAATCACTAAAATACTGATGAAGAAGTACACTCAGTTCACAGTGTTCAACAAAAGTAGCCTAATATTTGTAAGTCTGAGGTCAACTTTTGATCACAGTTCATGCAATTCTGTTTATTATAATTTGATGCCTGTTTCATGACTCATATGATTGGACAAAGTTTTTTAAAAACAAGAGATATTCTTTTTTAAACAGTTGGTCACGGATCGCTATCAGTTAGAGAACAATTGAAAACCAGGGAGTACTGGACAGCTGTTTCATCCTAGTTTGGGAATCATAGGCAGTAGGCTACTGATGAGCTACAGGATGAAGTTATTTGAAGTCCTAGTGAGAAGTCTTGACTAATGAGGTGCATCCACTTGGGAGTGACATTGGTTGGTGGTCGCACTAAACTCACACATTAGTAGAAGTTAGAATTCATGGGCTGGTCGCTGAATCAGGTCCCAGTGGCTGAATGGTATACGAGCTTGCCTTGTGACCGGAAGGTCCTCAGTTCGAACTCCAGTGGGTGCGTACTGCCGATGATTCCCAAACTAGGATGAAACAGCAGCTGTCCAGTACTCCCTGGTTTTCAAATGTTCCCTAACTGATATCAATCCGTGGTCTAACCTGAAACAAACAGAATCCCTACAAACTATAAATCTTTGTTACTTTAATTTCGATTAATTTCACTGAAGAAGTTTGAAGCAGTTTGCCGAACGAAACTTTGGAATTACTCATTTCAATTTCGTTAAGATTTTACAAATATAATTTTCACATCTTCTTCGAGAAAGTTAAGCTCACTCAAATTATTCTATGATATCAATACAAAAATACTGCTGTTTATATATTTTTTCTTATTTATATGACTAGATCTTAAAATTCATTTATAATAATAGCATTACACTGATTCACACTGTAAAAGTGCTTGCGAATTTCATGATGATATTTTTGTCTTTCATACTATTGTCGTATGTTTCAGTGACGCATGGCTCATTGAGCATGCGTAGTAATGGTTTGTACAGCATACATCTTAGTAAATATATAGTTATATTTTGTTAGATAAATAATCTCAGTTTTTTCCACTTGTTACGCATAATGTTGTTGTTGCTGCCTCTGCCGTTGGTTGGCCACCTTGATCCCATCCGTCTTCTCTGTGTTCATTTGAAGTCGTGTATCTGCTGCCTGCTTCTTCCACCGATTTGTTGGTTTCCACCTGTAAGCCTGTGAGTTTGTGTGACACTAAGCATAAATCGTCCACGCGCGAAATCCAGATCTCCTCAACTCTTCTTCTCGGTGGAACGTATTCCAGTCTTCTCACTCTCCACACACGGTGTGCCGAATAATCCAGTCCACCACGATTAGGAATATCGTCGATGATAGAAGACAGCCTTTTCTTACTCCTGTATTCACTTCAAAGACTTTGCTGAGTTTTCTTTTATGAGTCACTTGACACGTGGCATTGCTATGTAGGTGTTTAAATGAGACTGATGACGATTTTAGTTCCGTACGCCATAGGGTCGAAGTGGTTTCTAAATCACTTCGTGGTCAACACTGCCGAAGGCAATTTCAAATTCGGTGAAGTTGAGGTAGGAGTTTGACCGCCATTCTACGCTTTGTTCGATGATGAGTTGAGTTGTATTCTGATCAGTACACGATTCGCCTTTTCTGAATCCAGCTTGTTCCGTTTGGTGGAGTTTCGTGTCCCAAGCTTCATTTAACTCTCCAGTATGACGCGATTTAGTATTTTATTTGGCGTGGACAAGAGCATGAGTCAACGTCAGTTCTTGCAGGGGACTAGATCACCCTTCCCTGATAGTTTGGCGAGATGTCTGTTCTTCCATTCGTCAGGTACCTTTCCCCTCTTCCAACCCTTTCGCAACAGTGGTGTCAGCATATTCAATGAGGTCTGTGGACCCATTTTAGTGCTCCCAGAATAATTCCATCTTGTCCTCCTACCTCCCTGACCGGCTTTCAGTAGCTTTGAGTCATCCAAGAAGTCTTATTTTGTCGTGGGATTACTGTCCTCTTGCAGCTATATGTCTGTTGACGGTGGTAGTTCTGGACGAGTAGCAGGTGATGGTCAGTTTAGGAGTCCTTCGAATTAATCAGCCCGTTGTTTTATTTGTTACCCGTACCTCTTACGCTTCATTATCTTTCTTTGATTTTATCTGTGTTGATCTCTCACTGGATAATGACCTGGGAAATCTGATATAATGCTCTCATGTCTCTTTTGCCTGCAGTCTGTTCAGTGTGTTTGTGTGCCGTAGAAATGTCTTCTGTCCTTCTTAGCACTCTTCTCCACTTCTTTATTCAGTGTCTTATACATTGAACTCAGCTTCGCCTTTCGTTGTCCATCTTTGCATTGGTTCATCTTCTGTTTCACCACTCTCATCTCTCATATTAGCTCCCAGGTGTCCGTCGAAAGTCATTCCATGACTTGCCTCTTCTTTCTTCCTAAAGCCACTGCCAACGTTTCTTCCAACATCACTTTCATAGAGTTTCAGTGTTCTTTCTCACTGGTGTCCTCGCTGATGTTACGTAATATCTCTAACCTTGTTGAGTGCCTAGATATCTGATGAAATAAAAGTGCTTGAGAAGGGATTAAATTTCAGTGTAGCTGTTAATAGAGTAAAAGTCTGTAGCCTATCTCTGATGGTTGTAGTGAACGAGTCCCCTGTAGTTTTGTCCCACATTTTCTGAGTGGTCTGTCTCCAGTATTTTGAAGGCTTTCAGCTTGACCTTGAGGCGTCGTTGCATTGAATTATGGTATTCACCCACACCTGCACCTCTTCTCGACCGTGTGTCCAACAGACTGCGTCTCCACTTTCTTCAAAATGAAATGAAGTACATCTGATTCTTGGTGTGTGGTGTGTGTGTGTCGTCAGGATAAATCACGTCGCCTTGTGTATATCCTTGTGTTTGTACACACTGCTCCCGATCACCGGATCATTGAATGCACAGAAGTCTTCGAAGACTCCTCTGTCCTCATTAGTTTCGTTGAGAGCCTGCCGACTCATGATGGATAATCTTGCTGTATCTTTTGCTTCCAGTCAAGCATTCATATTGCTCCTTAGGAATTTGATGTCACCATTTTGCGTCTTATCCCTCACTATTTGCAGCTATCTACGGAAATCTACCTTCTTCTGCAGGTCTCTGTTGTTTGTAGGTGCTTAGCACTAGATAACTACAGCACTCTTTCCTCCTCTCTGAGTTGAACCTTGCTGTAATTATCCTGAATAAAATTTGAACCCAGTGCATAAGATTCTTTCATGCTGTTTTTAAATCATAATAGCCACCTCATAATGTGCTTGTGGTTAACTTCTGGATGACCGCAGTATATTATTAACTATTTCGTTAACAATTTGTAGTGTCCACCTCCATTCCATCTACCCTCACAGATTTCTCGTACTTTTATTCTATGTCTTCTTATTTATTTCGCAATCTGAGCGGCCTTACCTGTTAGTCTCAAAAATTGTGAGAATATTCCATTGCTGTCATAGAAAAATGACATATCTGTTGACCGGTCTCGGAAATGCTTTCACCAGGCAGCGAATTTATCTAATTTCCGTATTTGTGTTTTCAAGCAGTCTTAGCGATTCGGTTGTATTTTGCACGAATAGTCCATTTAAAACACTGTCAACCGTGTTTCTTTCTTTCCGGCCATAGGAAGGGCTTGCAAACTAGGGAACTTGTAAATTAGGCGAGATTCTAAGTCTAGTTGCTTACTTTAGTAACTATGATAATCCTCCAGATTTGCTTTTCACATAGGTTTCTGCTGTCAGTTTTAATCAAGTTGTGTTGGTGTGATACATACAATGTGTGCCAACGGAATATGATTCTCACATATTCCCACAGTTCAATTTGGCATTAGCAACAGAATACGATATATCTACTTGAACATTCTATTTCATGTTGTTTAATGTATATGCCAAAATCACAAACTCAGTGATTGGTTAAAGAATATAAACCGTATAGATATAAATAGCGTTTTTATCAGTGGAAACTATACCTTGGCTTCCATGTCTTGCCTTCTGCTGTTATAGAGTAACTATGACAGCTGACAATTAAAATCTAACAGACATCATTCACAATTCAGAAAACAATATTATTTTGCTTATAAGACTCTATGATATATATCTGTAAATATGAAAGTTTGTTAATAAATTATAGGCATATGAATACTAGTCAAATTAATGGCTCTAACTCTAGCCTTATTCCTAAGCTCCTTCTTGATATAGGAAACTTGTTGACAGTTTGAACAGCCTGTTTTCGACGAGCTCTGTGTAATATTAAATACTATGCTATGCATCAAAAGTACTACATCCCTTTTTTTAAATAACTTTTTGAATGCTTCTGGATAAATTTTTGACATAGAGCGGCAAAGTTTGGTTAAAAGCGGAATTTAATGTTGTTGTTTTATTGATTGGTTATCTTATCTTACATTTTGGAAGTTTAATCGTGTATATCATCTGACTGAAATGGGATAGAATGACTTCAACTTCAAGCACCTGTTAGAATGTGCTTTTGTTTTGTATGTATTGGCGTCGTCGCATCTTCTAGGTTGTCCTCAAATTCAGTATGCATTATCTCAAAAGTAATGCATATCGCATCTTCACATCACAGAAAGAACCAGTGTACGTGAAGCAGCAGACTGCCACAATGATTAAGCAGGTGCAAATCATCCCACGTTTGCTGCTGTCAAACTCTGGTGTTATGGCCTCTTTCGTTGTGTACTACTGCTTTCTCCGTTGCAGAGAATAATATATTTTCCTAAAGCAAGAATGTTTTATGACAGTGTCCTCTGATTCACATTATTTTGTTGAGGCTTGGACAAAACATATTCATAATCACTAAGCGCAGATGTTTTCGTCACATTCTAGCGCAACATATTTTATCTCTGGAGTATATGGAAACACTATGGAAAACTAGTATCTTCAAACTGGTTTATTCATGCGAACTATTGCAGCTATGAAGTGATCATTTCTGACTGACTGACGGAACTTTAAATATAGCCATTTAAATGACTGCCTCAGAGTTTCAGCACACTTTGATTTCATAATTTCCAGCTAAATTATTTCAGAAGGTTTGAATCTGAATTAAACGATTCATTTTTGAACTCCGAAGCTCTCAAAAATGAAAACTTATCCAAGCACTGTTTTTTTCTGAAATTACTCCTACAGACAAATATTTTTAGTGTATTTTTCATCGCATACTTCAATTTGAACTGAGCTTTCAGATTTCGCCATGAGTTTGTTAGTCATCTACCCTGGTGACCTTGAACGTGATTGCTTGTCTTCGTGTGTTTTCATACCCTCTAGGCTACTTGTATTGGAACTGATTGTTTCCTTGACTTCAACTTTGACCCCTTGTGTGTAACATTTTCTTCTTATCAGTTGGTAAATTTTGTCTAAGCCAATGTGTCTATTGACGATTGACGATTGACTGGAATACTAGGCTTCTAAAAATTATCTAGCATTCTTGGTGTTTCCTCTGCATAAAGGCTCGAAAACATAATCCTACCAAAGATCAAACCCAAAATTTGGATACGTTACGTAGATGACTCATTTGTAATAATCAAAAGAAACAATTAGGATGAAACTCACAACTTAATAAACAAAGTCTTCAACGTCATCGGATTCACAAGAGAAGAAAAATCCGAGAGCGAAATCCCATTTTTGGGCGTTTTAGTCAAGCGAACAACCACAGGGGAATTAGAAACTCAAGTTTATGGAAAATCAACTCACACAGACCAAATACTGAATTACAATAGCAACAATCCAATAACACACAAAAGGAATTGTATACAAACATTATTCAAGAGGGCCAAGATTCATTGCAGCACTCCCACCTTAAAGAAAATTGAAGAAAGATATCTCATGAACGTCTTCCAAAAGAATGGATATCCATGGAATTTCATCAGAAGATATATACCCTCAATCTAACCTATCAAATAAAATGCCCCCAAGGAAAGCACAAAGAAAATCGCCATACCATATATAAAGGAAATCTCAGAAATCACAGCAAGACTCTTCAAACCTTTAGGAATTGACGTCGCACACAAACCAAAAAAATTACTCCACTCATCTCTGTGTCAACCAAAAGACTCGATAGATAAGTAGATAAAACCAACATCATCTACAAAATAACGACTGCGAGAAACACTACATTGGCCAAAGCGGACGTCTCCTTCGTCTTCGTATCCATGATCATAAGCTAGCCATCAAAAGACATGACATCCACTCCCTCATATCACTACGTACAGACAACCAGGGACATCAATTCGACTGAGACAGCGTTCAAATATTAGACAGAGGAAACACCAAGAATGCTAGATAATTTTTAGAAGCCTAGTATTCCAGTCAATCGTCAATCGTCAATAGACACATTGGCTTAGACAAAATTTACCAACTGATAAGAAGAAAATGTTACACACAAGGGGTCAAAGTTGAAGTCAAGGAAACAATCAGTTCCAATACAAGTAGCCTAGAGGGTGTGAAAACACATCAAAATCATCCACTTGAGCTATACATATTCTTCATCAAATTCAGTGTATTTTTGTTGTTAAGTTAGCAAAAAGTTATGTCTTCAAGATATTTTCAGGTTTTATAAGAATTCATATTTGCATATTTGCAGCATCTTATATTTATTCAACGACTGAACTCGTCAACAATGAGCTTAATCAATGAATATGTGTGCCAGATGACCAATAACTCATGTACCCGGGAAAGTCGAACTGCAAAAAATGCAAATCTTAAAGTAAAATCCAAAAGAGTAACTACTGTCAACAGAATGAACAAATATTTTATTTTTCATTCTTACAATGAAAATGAATCAACTAAACATAGGTAAGCTTTGTATTGAACTATATTTCACATGAATTCAACGCACAGACTTCATAAAACCTGAAAGCTAAGGAAACAAAGTTAAGCAATGCACTAGGTCTCTTGCTATGTGCCCAGTTGTTACGTTTAGAAAGAATACCTAGATGACACACAGTGAAGGATTGATTTGCCTTTCAGTATATCTTATCAATGACTCAATTTAGTGCGTCTTCGTATTAATTATACCTCATATCTCCAAAGAATATAACGTACAAATAGTAATTGCTGTAATTATACAAAGGTTAATTAATGTGAAAAGGAAGTAATAAAGTTATACAACGTGAAGTTTAATAGATGTAACAGTCAATTACTAGGAGATATGAAATTCTACTACTTTATCACAACGTAGCAGGGAAGTGAAGAGGTCAAGTTTCACTTATTTCCTTTCATTTATAAACCTTAATGAATTCAAAAACGCGCTTGAAAACTAGCATTGTGTTACAAACAAATCAGTTCTTCGCTAAAGAATTCGAGATTCAAGCATAAGATGACGTAAACTAAAGTTCTATCAAAAACCCCAATAAAATATTTGCAACCTCGAAAATATAGTAAAAAAGTTAAAAGTAGTTAGCCTGATAATTTCAGTGTGGGAATTTGCATCGTTTTGGATATAGAAGTGAAAAGTAGAGCAAATTAGAGGAAAAATGAGAGAGAAACTGCTGTTGAAAATGACCCGAATGCAACCTGATAGCATTTTTAACTGTTAGGTTTGTTAACAACATAACAAAAACACATTCAAAGAGAACGCAGTCAGTAATCAGTACAATTGTGGTGGTGTTATACAGATAATATGTGCCAATGGAATATGATTCTCACATACTTCCACAGTTCAATTCGGCATAAGCAACATAATACGGTATTTCTATTTGAACATTCTAGTTGATGCTAAAGACAGAATACTTTTCCCACAGTTATATACTGCATTAGCAACAGAATACTACGTATATTTGATCATTCTATTTTATGTCGTTTAATGTAAACCGAAATCACACGCTCAGTAATTGGTTAAAGAATATATATATATATATAAAGTGGTTTTATCAGCGTAAAATATACCTTGGCTTCCGTCTCTTGCTTTCTGTTGTTACCTAATGACTAAATTTTTAGGAGAGTTTCGTCTAAATAATAATCCAGTCACAGTATGGAACACATATATTAGAATGGAACTAGTTTAGTATCCTCATTGTTTGTTTGATAAGATGCTCTGCAAGTCACCATGAGAACATATCACAATAAATTCTCATTAGGGAAGAAATTGAGATAATTCCTACAGAAATCGAAACTCCACCAATGAATAGCAACATATATGCTAAAATATGCATATAATCAACTATTCTCACACATATTTATGCATTGGAGTTCCAATTTGAATGAACGTTTTGAATTACTGCTGGTTTTCAAACCTTGGTTCACGTGTTGTTTGTTCTGTTTAGTAGCAGTGTAGCAGACAGATTGGACTTCTAAAGTGATCACGATAAGATTTCAATTGTATGACGTTTTGATATCACGTGACTGAAATATGCAGGACAACTCATCCGTGTGCAACACTGTGTTTTTACATGCTCACTGTCCAAGGAATACTTTAACTAGAAGCTAACTCTTTTTGATTGTCAAAACAACTCCATATAATGTCAAGAAACCCATCTGATAAGATGTGTTTTCTCTACATTATTAAAAATGGGAAACTGTTAAGAATATATATTTAGTCCTAGAGGTCGAAACTTGTGTTCGCGAACGTAAAGGAGACACTGTCATAACCTTGTTAACTTTAGGGGTAAATAATTATGTTGTTGTCTGGTGATGCAGCTATTTACTGAAATCTGCATATACGTTAGTAGGTTTCAATACACTTTCTCAGATCTTTTATACACTACAGAATACTTACTAAAGCACTTGAGTTAAAATGAACACTATTCCTTCAACAAATATTAATTTCTAATGAAACTGAAACAACAGAAGACAAGGGCCAGGCAACAGATCGTTTATTAAGGAAATCAAAGCATATTTATATATTTTCATGTACCATTGGATCGGGTCCCAGTGGCTCAAGGGTCTACGAGCTCGCCTTGTAACCAGAAGGTCCTGGGTTCGAATCCCGGTGGGCGCGTACTGCTGAAGAGTCCAAACTAGGACGAAACAGCTGTCCAGTACTCCCAGGTTTTCCAGTGGTTCTCTAACTGATGTCAGCTCATGATGAAATCCTCCATGCAATTAAACAAAATCCCTACCAAACCAATACTTGGAAAAATTATTGTAGTTTAGTTAAGCAAACAAACACAGTCTTCTGATTGGTTGTTTCTCACTGAAAGTTAATCTCTTTGTGACTGTTTTTTGAATGTCAGATCATCTATATGTTAACTGTATCCGCCTACTTAAAGTCTGCTGTGGTCGGTTTTGAATCAATCTTTGTTGATATTTTCTCACGACAAATCTTGAGAACGTAAACATTGACGTAAATTACTGTCTATCAATTTGGCTAGTAGACACCTCTCACCACAAAACTACATATCCATAGGTTTAATATTCATTGTTAAACAAATTAATTCCATCCGTATTCCGAATTAGCTTATAATGTCTTCCAAAAAGAAAACTGAATCAAAAGTGTGCCTAATTTATTGATACAAATAGCCAAGTCACTAACCTTTAGTATTATGTGAATTAAGTCGCCAGAATGCTTTAGCGATTTAGGAAGTGCTATTAAATACTCAGCATGAAAATTCCGTATATTTACATAAAAAGCTAGTTTAAATAAACAATAAAACTCTGCCACATTCAAGAATACCGATTCACCTAATGATAGAAACAGAGCTGCATTTGACAGCAGTAGGGATACTGGTGAGTCGCCTTACTTCGGGACTCCGTGATACCGGTTGAAATCTTGGACGAAAGCCTATTATTTTCTACGGTTCACTCTGACCATTGCTAGTCAATGATATGAAAAACGAAATATGGGTAAGACCTTTTTTATATTGCGATTACGGATTTTATAGTTCCACGTCGTGACAGATTTGGACTCCTATTGTTTACCGAAATGACTAGTTTGACCAAATAACACAACAAACACGTGTAAATATGTTCGACAATAATGCTGAATTTATCTACTTACACACCCTCATCAATTTCTTCCTATCCTTTACTTTTTACAGTGTCAGAAGTTTCGTCATAAAAGTGGATAGTATTAGGAATATGGAATTGCGTAACTTGTTTCTTCTCGAAAAACCAACAGTGAAAAAACCGAAATTCGGTGAGTATTACTTCAGAGATTGCATATTAACACTAAATACGTATTATTCAGCTGAATTACACTTATTAGTTGGCTGATTGATTGCTGATAACATTCAGTACTGTTCTTATTAGTCAGCAGTTTGATTCAAAGCTAAAATATGTACTGAAGATCTTGAAAGGGATTTTCCTGTTAATTTTGTTAAATTGTATATATGGAAGAATTTGGAATCATAGGTTGTGTATCGTCGTGGGGAATTTGTTTAACGAAAAGTCAAATTTTTTCTCTTCACAGTGGTTGCCTACCTGGTTTGCGAAAGTGCTAGTCTAGAAAATGGGACTCTAATATCAGTAAGTTGACTATATACCTGAAAACAGAAATATTTTTTTCACTTTCATGATGAATATTAACTGCTAAATAACTTGAATTATTGAAGCATCCGTAGGTTGAGAGCTTGAAATTATTTTTTCACCTTTCCGAATTCACTGGCAAGGTAAATGCAGAATATGGATAAAACTAATGTCATCATACACACTGCAAACTAGATCATGTAATAACATAGTAAAAGAAGTTGCTGCAAACCATATCTTATTTTTGGTTGAATTATCTTAAACTAAAGTATCAAAGACAAAACATTGATCATAAGAAGTAATCCGTTTTGTGCTGATCGGTTAAGTTGATAATCTCAGTCTCCACAGCTCAACTATCAGATGAAGTTCTTATTGTCTTGGGTATAAATAGGCTTACAACGACATAAGAATAACGCTCAAGAATTCAAAATTGAAAATTTAGTACTGATTAATACGCTAGACATGTGCAGCGAATTACAAACACAGCCGTTAAAATGGTTCCGGTTCCAGTAAAACCTTGTACTAATTTTTGCATTATGATGTGTTCATATTAGCATTCTCCTTAATCACATCAAATGTCTAAATATTAAATTGGATAATATAGACTATCTCACTCCTTAAAGCTGCGTTTATTCAGCTTAAATTTCAATTCTAATTTGAAGACAACCGGTTGTTGACTTCATTAGCTTAATTTCACCTGTCTAATGCCTTATTCTTTATATTTACTTTTTGAAGGGTTTCAGGCTACTATTTTCATTGTCTGAGTTTTGATCAGTTACACTATAGACTTACATCGTTATATCCACCACTCACTGCCCATTCTACTTACGTAATCTGTGAAGAAATAAAAGAGGAAAGCACAAAATTTCAATTTTAACAAATATGTCTGTCTGCTTTTGAAGTAAACATCCATTTCTTCCTTTCTGTAATGTTCATTTGACCAGTAATATAAATAGAATTCAGACAACCTTGTGAAAGTTGTTTTCAAAACTTTACTGAAAACAAAATTATTAAGCGGCTAGAATAGTGTGACGAATTATTTCCACCTTATCAATCTTAATGAAATTTCAAGTGTTGTGGTTGTTTTTTCCATGTATCAAGTTTCCTGTGAGTTGTTTATTCATTTATAAAGACATCCTCGATTCTGTGTCTGATTTGTGTACCTAATTATATTAAGGGTGCTAAAACTAACTGAGCAAAATTACATGAGAATTTGAGAATGTGTCATTTAAGAGTGGTTTTTGGAATCCATTTGATATGAGGCATGATGTTTCACTAAACATCATGGGTGAAAACGGAATAAGTTCCGAGTCATTGTTTCAGAGATATTTCCGTTGAAAGACAATTTCTTCACTTTATATGGAAGGTGAACACGCTGAAATTAGAGACCATAGTTAGTACTGCAATATTTATCTTCGCTTTCGGGAATAATTTGTTAATACTGCAAAAAATAAATGCCAACAGGGTATATATTAACAACTGATTCTAGGTGATTCACATTTTTGTTTCTGCGATTTCCCTGATGAATAACGAAGCAATAGATGTGTGTAAACAATAGCTTTTGATAAATGCATGAACGGCCCGTACTACGTAGATATACGTTTTGTGTTTAACGCCATTCATTTTGTTCAAACACTATCAAGTACACCACATTTTAAAGGCAACCAATATTTTATTTTTCCTTGATTTTGGATTACTTCATATCAAACACTCACTCCTTTCAGTACTGAAACATTTCACGTATTGATTTGGGGAGTTGGAATTTTACGACACATCATTTTTAACGTATGAGTAATGATAATGGTCTCATTCAAATTACTCGAAATCTAAATCCGTATGTGGACCTCACATTAAAAATCTAGTTTATTCAGCTGTTTCGATTTCTGAACATCAAAAAGGAGTAATTTTAACACTTAACAGGTAAAGTATATCAAAGTGTTTTGAGTAATAAATTTTCTACCATGGAACTTATGACATTTTCGTTGTTTACTCTTACCGGACGGTTATAACTGTTCGCCATTGGTGTATCTGCTCACAAAAGGAATTCGCTGGTTTTATTATTACTGTTATTATTACTATTATTAGTTGGTGACTACGGTTTTCTTTTGATCCAAAATCCATAAGCTGTATATAATCACTAAAAGACAGACTAAGGTGAGAGTCATCATGCAGCTGTCCGTTTTATGAAGCCATATTCTGAAAGAGATTGATTATGTACATCCAGTATGAAGAAAGAGAGTCGAATTCGCAGGTTTCAATTAATATTATCTAATACTGTCTACTCAAGAAGTGGTTCGGGTTCAGTTTCGCAGATGACACACACCAAAATCTCGCCCAATTTACTAGCCGACAGTATTCCCAGAAAGATGGATAGTTGGTCGTATGGCTGGTAATGCCTCGCCACCAGACCACCATAATGTAGCCACTTTTGTAGTTTTCATAATGATAAAACGCCGAAGGCTGGAATAGGGACGTCAAGCAACTCCTACATCCTCTACAACAGCTACCTGTTTCCCCAGTCCGCTCCACATAAGCGAGAACACACAGAAATGTGAGATGGAAGTTATATTTATCCGTACCTGTATCGGTATACTTAGAAAAGGAAACAATGACATATATATATGACCAGTGACATAGGAATGAGTGAAGATACCTATAAAAGGATGTATAGCCACCATATCATCATAAAAGAATAGTCCGTTGTTTACGTGTCTATATATCACAAACACGACATGAATGCCCCTGAAACTCATCCTCTCAGAGCGCAAAAACCTAAAAAGTGAAGTACTTCTGGTATCGCAGTAGACCAATCAATTTCATGCTGATGTTTTAAGTGATAACCGTTTGTCTGGAGTCTCAAGGAGAATAACATCAGCCACTGGGATCCATTTATGGGCAGCTGACAAGTCTCAAGTATAGTGAAAATGTATATTCTAGCCCCCACTAACTGTCGAATAACAAAGTGACCAGCTTCGCTGACTTGATTTCCTTTAAATTAGCGGTCTCATTTCTCATAATTTTATGCTAGATTGATAGATATATTACACAGCAGGAGAAAGCAGCGTTAGGTGTTTCACAGCTTCCAAAAAATTTATTTCTACAGCCTCACTTAAACCAATTCATTGTAGTGAAATTACATTTTCGTGGTTCTAATCATTTTCCTCGTTTAATGAATCAGACATTTAAATTTGGAGTAATGATGATTTACTTTTGTTGTATGTCCTCAAAATTGTAGACTGAGTCTTTCCGATCAATACGCTTTTCGTCACAGAATAGAACTTACATGTTTTGTGCTTTTTTATGACAGGGAGTCGTCTAAACAACAACATGTATTCACTAACCTATGTGATGGCGTAAGCACCTTGGAGAGTTACATTTATTATTTTTATTAATTTATTTTGATTGCAGCTTGATTCCACACCGTATTTTCCGTACAAGTATGGTTTTCTCACGACACTTAGTGAGATTATACACGAAGATTTATATTACATGTTCTGATATTTTAAGTAAAATAAACATTCTGTTTTTCACTACATGTAGTGATTTCACATATACTATTTCGAATTGGTGTAGTGTATTACACCTATTTTCCATTGGCTTTATTTGTGTGAATGTGTTGCAATGATGCACCACGAGTAAAAGCACTTTCACTCGGCATACAAACCCTTCGAAACAATATGACTTTGTGTTAACTTGCAAATCTTTTAATCCTACGTCTGAATTGAAATTTCGCTACGAACTACGAGTAAGGTGAATTATACAGAATCATAAATTTCCTTTGAAATCCAACTGTGTCACATTTAAGCCATGCTTTATCCAGTTATATAATCCATTTGAAGACGGTATATTTTATTTAGCCAATCATAAGACGCAGCTGGTGCAATTTTCACTGCAGTTAAGATTGACCCCTCTATTTATTAGGTGTAGGCAAACTAAACAAGATAAATGAACTGAATAAGGTTTAACCAGCACTTATCAGATTTTCAAACCTTCGATCAGTACACATTCAAGGATTCACAGAGTGCAGAAATCAAAACTTATCGAGTGGGTTGTAATCCGGTGGCTCATGTCCATAAAAATGAATATGTTCTTGTTGTCCTAGAAAGAAAGTTTAGTTTAACTTAGGTTCATTTCGCTGGCGAAGTCAGTGAATAATATATGTATATGGATAATTTTTCGAACCATTAAATATCACCATAACAATCCCTATATATGGTTCATAATTTTTTCTCGTTTTTCCCTTACAGTTCTGTCTTACAAAGTTCCTCCTCAGTGACCAAAAGATTCTAGAAATGCTTTCAACCAAGGTAAGCAAACTAATGAAATATCTGTTTGTGTGTACATAGTGGTCATGAAAATGGTGCTATAGAGTTTGAATGCGATAAGTTTCAGCTGCATTGAGGAAAGCTACTATTGGCAGTATATCATTTAAATACTCTGAAAATAAAAACAAGCAGGCGGAAAATGTCAATGCGTGGCATAAATTGTCAGCTTTTATTTATTTTGAATAAAAACACAGGCACTGTTATCGCCACTATCATCATCATCATTGAATTCCTCACACAACGCGTCTAACTGAGTTTCTCAGTTAAACAAAATGAAGTATTGCTTCTAGTTGCAATGAACAAATTATACAACACATGCGCTATCGAATTCTATTTTGGTTGAATTCACGTATGTTAAAGTATTTATAAATCAAGAAAGTCAGTTGTTAAAGTAGTTACTCAACAATGTATTGGAGTGAGAGGACACGAAATTCATTCGTTAAGTTTGGAAGTTGACAGTGTCTAATTTTGGATACGGTTAATACGATATAAAGCAGAATGCGACTTTAAGAAATTCAGAAAAATTCTTTCGCATAAAGGCGTCCCACATTTTGTCTTCAGCCAAACTGTTGAAAAATGTTTTCTACTGGCTTGTGACGACTGGAAACTGGAAATTCAGGAACAACTGTCTTATGCTAGTTTTGAATTCCTTAATTGTACGCACGTGATTCCATAAAAGGCGGAAACAGATACCATTGGAATATCAATTTATCACTCAGTCAGTAGGTTGGAAACTAATTTATTCTAACTTATGAAACGTCCATCCAGTGTATCTGTCTACAAAGATGATAAAGTAAGCCCCACTATTAGCTACTTCATATACATTCCATCTTAAACCTAGTGAATAAATAAAACCAGATTGAAATTCAGAGATTAGAGTTGTGGGGACGTGAGTGATATCATGCTGTATCTAGTTAACAACACACATCACCTAAAGAACCACAGAAAATCAAACAGAACAGCTGTCACAGATGAAAGTCTAATGAATTCTAATCCACTTATTGAAAAATTATGTTCTACAGGTTATCCTAGAGGTAAACGCTTTTGTTGAACTCCGCTAGTATATATGGGTACATAGTCACAAAGTGGAAAAAAACATCCCTTCAGTGCTCTACAGCTTCCATTAGTTTTCTACCTGTTACCAGTCAGTGATGGGTTTTTTTGAACCGATAGACACCACAAAACTGCACCATCTAATCTGTTGTTCAAAGATGCGGAACATTGAGTGTCTAACAATTCACTCACTCACCCTCCTCAACTCAACGTATTATTATTATTGTTTCCTTTACTTCTTAGAGAAACATAGGACTTCAGCCGCACGTCTCCATTGCGTTCGGTCCTCTACCAACGTTTTCACATAGCTCCACGTCTGCTCACATGGTTTCATCTCCTCTCCACACGAACTCCTCCATATCACCCTCGGACGACCAACTCGCCACTTCCCATTCGGGTTCCACTCGAGCAATGGCCTGGCGTGTGATGTCACTTGATGGTTTCCTAAGAGTATGACCAATCTACCTCAACTTCGGCCTGCATATTTGTTGTACAATTGGTTCCTGCTGGGTTGGTTCGCTCCCAGAGATCCTTGTTGCTGATCTTTTCTGACCGGCCATCTGATCTTGAGTATTGAGCGAAGACAGCTGTTGATGAAAGCCTGTAGTTTGTTCGAAGTGCCCTTTGTGACGCGCCAAGTCTCTGATCCGTATAGTAGCACTGACTTCACATTGGAGTTGAAAATCCGGATCTTATTTTTCATGCTGAGTGCTGTTGATCTCCACACAGATTTGAGAGTAATGAAAGCTTGTCTTGTTTTCCCGATCCTCGCTTTGATACTGCTATCAGTTCCGTCTGTAATTGAAACGATGCTTCCAAGGTAGGCAAAAGAGGTTGCTTCTTTCAGATTTATCCCATTTATGCTGATTGCTGTTGGCCAAGAATCTTCATCACCTCTGTTTTCTCTATGTTCACCTGAAGCCCTTGCCACCCTTGATGCTTCTTCTGCCAAATTGTTGCTTTTCACTTGCACATCTTCCAGTTTGTGGGAAGTCAGACATATATCATCGGTGAAGTCCAGATCCTCCAAGCTTTTGTGTGGGTCCATTTTATGCCTGTCTCCTCGTCGCCCGCTGTCTGTCCCATTATCCAATCTACCGCAATCAGAAAATTAATCATTGGCGATAGTAAGCAGCCTTGTCTTACTCCTGTCCCCACTTCGAAGGATTCCGTAAGTTTCCCATTGTGGATTACTTGGCATGCAGCATTGTCGTATAGCTGTTGGATGAGATGCATAATTGTTGGCGGCACCCCGTAGTAGCGAAGTAGTTTCCAAATCACCTCTAGATCGACGCTATCGAAGGCCTTTGCAAAGCCGATGAAGTTGAAGTAGAGAGCTGACTGTCATTCCAAGCTCTGTTCAATGATGATACATAATGTTGCCATTTGATTGATGCATGATTTGTTCCTCCTGAATCCATCCTGTTCCGGTCGAAGTTTATCATCCAGGGCTTGTTTGATTCTCTCCAGGATGATGTGGCTTAGGCTGCGCCAGTTCTTGCATTGACTTAAGTCTCCTTTCTTTGACAGTTTGAATAAGTAGCCTTTCCTCCAATCCTCAGGTACCTTGCCCTCTCTCTACAGTTGTGATGTCACCAAGTCCGCTGATGTCCCGGGGTCTATTTTCAATGCCTCTGCTGGGATTCCGTCTGGTCCTGCTGTTTTTCTCAGTGTTTAGCATCTTGATCGCCTTCAGGATTTCTGTTGTTGTCGGAGGGTTGATGTCCACTGGTAGTTCTGCTTCTGCTGTTGGTATTATTGGGCGTGTTGTAGGTGGCGGTCAATTTAGAAGTCTTTTGTAGTATCCAGTGCAGTGTTTCCTTTGCTCCACCTCTTTGGTGACTGACTTCCCCTTGTCATCCTTCGCTGGCTTAATTTGTGTTGAACTTTTCCCTGATAGGAACCTAGTTGTTTGGTAGAAATTTGCGAGGTCTTCTTTGCCTGCAGCTTGTTTGTTCTGCTTCACTTGCCATAGCTTCATAATATTGTCTTTTGTCTCCACTAGCACTTTTCTCTACTCTTCTTTTCAGTGCATTTTAGCTTGCATTCAACTTCTGTTTTTTTCGCTTGTCGATGCATTGGATAATCTTTTGTTTCAACATCCTTCTCTCTTCTATTGGTCAACAATGTGTCCGTAGTGAGCCACTGTTTGTCCCATCTCTTCTTTTTGCCTAGAACCTCCATGCAGGTTTGGCTCCACATCGCTTTCAGGCTGTTCCAGTGCTTTTCGATGCTGGTGTCTTCGCTAGTGTTGATTTGTGTCTCAGCCTCTTTCCTTATGATTTCAGTGAAGATATCCTTTGTGTTCTGATCCTTCAGTTTTTGAGTGTTGAACTTGGCTTGTGGTCTATCTGCAGCTCCTGTTTCTTTGAAAGCTTTTAATTTGATTTGGAGTGTTCCTTGTAAGAGATAGTGGTCTGAGCCAACGTCTGCTCCTCTTCTTACTTTTGTGTCCAGTAGGCTGCGTCTCTATCTCCTTGAGCAGTATTGAGATGAAATCAATTTGGTTTCTGGTTCGCCCATCTGGTGACACCCATTTGGACTTGTGGATATCCTTGTGCTTATATACGCTGCCACCAATCACTAGTTCATTGAAGGCGCAGAAGTCAGCGATGAGTTTTCAATTTTCATTCATTTCTCTGAGGGCTTCTCTACCCACGATGAGTTCTCTTCCTGTGTTGTCTGGTACCAGTTTGGCGTTCATATCTCTCATTAGTATTTTAATGTCACCGACTGGAGTATTGTCTATTGTTTCCTGTAGTAGCTTGTAGAACTCTTCTTTCTTTTCGAGGTCTGAGTTGTCTGTGGGTGCATAGCATTGTATAATTGTCACTTTCCTTCCTTTTGAGCTGAATTTGGCGGTCATTATCCCGGGAGAGGTTGCCTCTCATTGTATCAGGGCCTTCGTTGCCGTTGGTGAAATCATGATAGCCACACCCAACGTAAATTACCTGACTAAAGTTAATATCTGGAAACCAAATTCTTGTTAAAATTTAGAAAAAATTCTGTTAATTTTCTATTCAAAGCATTTGTTATACTTTTTCTCTCATCAGCTACAATCACTTTCAGTAGTGACAACAGAAGGAAGCCAAAGCCCAACACAGCCTACTCAAAAATGTCACTCTAGCCCACAATATAGTCCCTCAGCAGAAGTAAGAGGTGAGTATGGAAAATAAAGCAAGAATGAATGCTGGAGAAAGCTGTTTATCTGTCTTCACACTTTTCATTATGATTGTTAGCTGAATCCGTAAAACGTCCATCATGAAAAGGCTTGGAACAGTTATTTATCACTTAACTAGTGTAATTTATTATTATTATTAAGTAAGACAAAATTACATTAAATCTATCGGTTGGCATGTATCAGTGTTCAAAAAATGGACGCTGTCGTTTTAAAAGTATTACTGTGACCTAATTAATCATTCAGTTCATTTAACTGGGAAAGTATTGACAGATACTGGTATTTCTCCTAGGGGTAGTATCTGTTCATTCCTGCAGTGTTTATTTCCTGCTGAAAGATATGAAATTGGACTCTACCGTATTCCAACATTCAGATAACCTCTTTCTGCTTTCGCAGCTTTAGATCTGTAATTCTAAAAGGCAATTAGAATCACCTGTACAATTTAAGCTGTAAACTGTTTCTCGTTCAGAAGCATTGTTAGCTTGTAACAAGTGTCTGGCTTCATTAAAATCGCGATATATTTCATGGTTGACCGCCCTACAGATTTTCCATCTAAATTATTTGTACATAATAATGGGATACCCTCACCATATGCTGGGATGATTTAGTGGATACATGTAGACTAAGTGAGTGGTAAACTTTTTCACTAAGTTAGCATTGGCTGCATTAGTTTAGTTTTGCAGGTTATGCCTTAGATACACTTTGGATCTAGATCGATGTTAGATTTCTTAAAATCATAGATAAGTTTTACTGGCTGATAAGATGATGAATGCAATTAAGTTTGACGTTCTTCTGACAACTCATTCATATTGACTTGTCCTTTGGTTTGTAGTGGTATTTAACGAAGACAAAAAGATAAAGTAACTGTGGTGTATTTAAACGGCTTTTCTTACTTCTTTGAAGCAGCCACCGCATTAAGGTTGAAAACAACCTTGTATTAGTCGAATAAATTCAATGAATTTAAATGTATTCGTTAAGAAGTAGTTAAAACACTCTACTGAAATTGATAAAATAGAAGAGAAAACGAAAGACAAATTTTCTTTTCATGTGAAATATGACAGTTTCAGGTCACTAGAGCCGTAAATGACAAAAGGGTTTAGTAATATTTTGAAATCTGGCATAGGATTAATACTAAATATTTATTTTAAAATAAGACGAAATCGTGATAAAGAAAATTTAGGAAGGCTACTAAGAAAAAACAAGAGTACTCATCTATTGACTTCGTTACCATTTGTAGCGTAAGAAGCCTGTTGTTCTACTTAGAGGTAAACTCATTGAATGAAACATCAGATGAGGAAGAGTTATAAGGATGAGTACACTGTGTCTGGTGTTATCACTACTGTATCTATTTTTCAAATATTTTTTAAATATATCATACTCATTATCTGTGTGGGAAATTGAGGTAAACATTCAGATATATAGCTGCTCTACCACTCTCATATTAAAACGTTCAAGAAACATGTCATCAGTACTGTATAGTAATTTACGGTATGAGCGTCTTAATTCACAAGTTTTGAAAATGAGTTAGAAGGATGACAATATTTACGAAATAAAATGTCGTCTTGTTTTATGGCTATCCATCGGCTACATGTAACCTGACAATCTAACTGTTACTCCAGTGTTTCAGAGGAAATATAAACGCTAACTTAACTAAAAAGGATTATTCAGTTCAGGCAACGTCTGTATAGTTAACCTTTCGAGATCTATCAGGACGTCAAACAGTGATCATGGATTTAAAAGCTATCAGATAGCTTCCTTGTTGAAAAAATATACTTCCTCTAGAAATATTATTATAACTGAGTTCGTGTGTTGTATATTTAAACTCAAAATATATATGTGGTCGTAATCCACTTGACTGATTAGTATGTTTGACGATAAGCATTGTGTAACAGACAATCTAACTAGCGAAAGAAACGTATTCTATCATCAAATGCCACTGAACTATATGAAGAGTATTACTGTAAGTGAGCAAATGCGTACACCATTATTTTGTACAAAACTTTCATGGCATATATACTTTTGGTGTCGTTTGTTAGCACTAAATACTTCATTGCAATAAATCCCTAGTTCATATGGCAACTGTGTTTAACTAGGCCAATATCCATTAGCATTGAAACTTCTGGAATGAATATCAAGTTTGATAGTAAAATACTGAAATAAATCTAATCGGATAAATCATCAACACGTCTCGATACGAATTCTTTTATTTTTACATAAGCCGGTAATTAGGTTATGGTCAACTGGAAAAAGATTCTTAAACATAGTAGGAACAGATTTACAACAAATAAGTAAGCGCGTTATTAAATAATACCAGAGAGGTACACGGTTGTTTATACAAACCATGTAAGAATTTTTTACTCATTATGAACTCAAGTAATCTCCAATGAGACATCAAATCCAATCACTAGACACAGTCAAGACAACATTCAAGCACCTTTAGGATTAAAAAATCGAATAACTGTCATGTTTAGACAAAAAAATATTTTCCATGCCATCAACAACGAAACTAAACGAAACTCTTACTACCCTTAGAACGGAAAGATAGAAATTAAGACTAAATGTCAATGCGAATTCAACAGTAACAGTTACAACAAATCAATGAACCAAGATGAAAAATATTTCAACTTGCTTAATAAAAATGCAGACGCCCGCTTGCGTTCCTTTTACAAGATTAAATTTGAGGTTTATCTTGAAGAAATGAATCTTCAGTACTTTATACTTGGGTGTAAGACTTTACTTCTGAGTCATCCAAGCTCGTGTAACTAAATTCAAATATTCGCCGAAGAGTGCTGACAGAAGATTGATTTCTTATTTTCGTCACACAATATTATGCGAAATAAAGTGAAATATTAGCGAATACAAGAAGTAGTATTAGAAACATTGAAACAAGCTAAAAATCTTCCTTACTGTAGGTTTCTCTAGTCACACCCTTATAAAAATTACAGTAGCAAATAGTTTAAAATACATTAATGTCAGCGTTAAGTTTGTGCACTGTGGAACTGATCAAATTCCTTCACGTTCAAGTGGGACATAGGGCTTCAAGTTAATGGCTTGAAGTTTCTGTAGAAGTGTTTATTTTACAGGATGGGGTTGCTAGCCACATGCCCAACCTTTCCTCTTTACCAGCATTATTTCTGGCTTAGCGAGGTAAAGGAGTGCGTCGGCCGCGGATCAAACCCTGGACCATGTGTATGGTAGGTGAGCGTCCTAATCGCTATGCCACCGACGCACCGCCATCGTGCTCGGAGTATTACCAAACAAAAAACTTATTATTATAAATAATTGAAGCATGATTATAATTAGATGAAGATGGTTTTAGTTTTTTAGAGAAGTTTTATAGTGCAAACGCTTTGATTAGTGAAACTGCAATAGTCACCAAATATTAGGAAAATTCTGTGATGAATAATTATTGGGATTTAGAAATTGCTTATTCTTTTTTATTACATGCTGTAAACAGAAATGTTTTTGCTTACATAACTTTCAATTATCTTTACTTAATAAGGAATTTTGTGAGAAAAAAGCCTACCATAGTAGCAAGCCTGACTTAATAAGGCCATATAATTGAAGTAATTATTGACTCCCTGCATAGACTGTAACGATCAAAACCGATGTGCTGTAGTCTGAACGCAGGAAACCAGTCTCTACGTTCTACTGCACAGTTATCTAGAACTTCCTTGAGTTACGCGCAGTGCAAAAATGTCCCAACGATAGCAAAAAGATAATTATTTCCGATATAATCTGGGGTACTATTTGACAATAACAACATATCAAAAGGCAAAATTACTTCAGCAGTGCCTTTCGGCAGGTATACAGATAAAACTTGTTCTCAACTTTAAAACAAGTACTATGCAAAGAAATTACCTACCAAGAATTAACCATACAAAGTACCTGAGAATCACATCGTAAAACAACACATTATTGATGTACACATAAACAGAAAAAGAAGCATTCAAATCAGAGATTAAACAGAGACAAAGACGAATTATAAGGACCAAGTTAGCATATGATATGTGGATGTCAGAACACTGATATGCAGTCTAAGAGAAAAACGGATAATAATTACTAAGTTGTTTGAGACATTATAATAAACATAAGTGTTGTGATTAGATCGTTCAGGAGGGAATTTTCGAACAGTTCCACGTTTACGCAGCACCTGCACCATTTTTATATCTACCACAATGAAAAACTTTTATTTCTAGGGGAAGAACTTTATGGTTTATGCAGGCAAGTTGGTAGCATTTCTAGTGTGTAATGACATAAGTATATGAAATATGATATTTCAATTCTCATTCATTATGACAAACTTCAGAAGGCCAAATTTTAATTGTTTCATTCAGACGTTAACAAACTGTTGATGATCGGTAGCCGAAAATTCTGAATGACGAGATTCGAAGTCAGTGTCACCATCATATAATCATATAATGTGGCACACTACTCACAATATGCATGTTTATTTATACTTTTATTCAGTAGTTACTCATTCATTAAAACCTAATGGTGAAATTCGAGATGCATATTCCATTCTGTTTACGATTCGTTAGTTGCATGCACCTGTATTCCAGATCTGGTGGTCCATTAGTCTACTAAATAATCCTCTAATCTTTGAAAGTATGTGAGGTTTCTAGTCTCACTGGGTAATAATTACACTGAGAAACAGGTACATTGAACTAAGGAGAACCGGAAAAGAAAACATAAACTTCTTATATTTCATTGATATCCACCAACTGACTGGCGGTATAGCGTGTCTATTCAAGAGACTTATTCGCTGAAGTGAAACCCATCCACTTAGTCCATAAATGTCAAATGAGCCCTATGAATACAAGTGAATAATAAGGGTACGCTTTGTTATCTTTCATGCATTTCATTTTATCTGCTTCCTACATTCTTTTTTAATAAGCTGTTTGAAAATCACATCATCCACCTCACTGCAGTGCTATGCTCTGTTTTTATTTTGTATTAATTAGTGTTCATACACTTCTGTCAAATTTTCATAAATAATTTTTTATACATTAATGTGTTGAATAAGACATTTTAAAACTATATATCTAAACACTATATTACAGTTTCCTTTGTTACTGTTTCTCATAATTTTAGAGTCGACATGTTTCAACTTAGTCAAACTGTCTCACAGTCTACTTCATCAGGTAATTTTTTGTATGAAGCTTAGGGATTTTTACTTCATTCCACTTACTCATCTTATTGATTGTTTTAGTGTTCAAAGTCTGGTGAATCTACAGAACTCAATGGAACGTATTTTAAGTGATTTAATTCCTGATTGGCAAGACAACAGATTTAGTAATTTTATGATCTGCATGTTTATCATTAAAAGTAGTTTCCTCTACACACTTTCAAAGACGTAGGTGATTTAAAACCTCTATGTGAGTATCAATATACTTAGGAGTAAGCTGCAACAATTTTGAAGAGCTGTTTAAATATTTAAAGTAAAGGTAGAGCTTAGAATTGATTCACTAACTGGAAATTTAGCGCCTAAACTAGTGGCGTAAATTTGAATATATATTTCTGTCAACAAACTAGAAGCGCAGCTCAATACGCAACTCACTATCAACATAGGTTTAGATACAATGTCTTCTCCATCCGCATGACTACATACTCGCTGAGTGAAAACTGGATTAATTTGTTTTGCTGTTTAGTTACTTATTGATTAGAACAATCACGTGGAATTCCTGCCATGTGTGTTTAAACTCTTAGTGTTTGAATTTGCTTTCTTTTAGATTCACTCATTGAGTATTGCTAATATTTTTGTTTTCACACTGAACTAAAATACAACTGGATTTCTGCCATTTCAGTAATTATATCCATACACCCCTAATATGCTTGTGTTACCATTAGCTAGATATAGTAATTTTTGGTAAACTTATACTATATATATATATATATATATAATAAAATAGTTTAGGTCCAGTCCGATTCTATTAAAGGTAAACTGCTTTGTAGAGCTGCTCTGAAGATACTGTTCAAATGATAGAGAATATGTGTAGCAATTACCTGAAGTTTCAGGAGTTGAACAGCTACAAACACGTCTTCATTGCTATAATAAAGTAAATTTGACATCTTGAGAAATATAAAAACTAAATTATTTAGAAATTTTACTGCTGGAGGTATTAATTCCGATAGGCTAGTAGTAACGGATAATCATTCACTGTGTGGTGTCTGTTAGAAGTACGATAAGGTTTAAAGCACCCATAACTAGCAGGAAATAACCACATATTCTATACAGTAGTCTAGTGAATAATCAGAATATAACTTCACAGGTCACTTTTAAAAGCCACAATATAATTTCACTAGTCATCCACAAAAGGAAAACCAATTCACCATTCATTTGAATTTTGAACATTGGAAACAGTGGAACTAAATCCAATACAGTAATCAGTTTCTCCTGTATTTTTCTTCAAAAACTTCAGTTTGAAAAAAAAAACATTCAGTAGCACCATGTGATGTATATTAAGGCATGATTTGGATATTTGAAAGTTACTTAAACTGTCTGTTACAGTTCACTATGCTTATTGATGCATTACATTTGAAAATGGGAAGAACTCAAAAGACTAATAAGTGGGGCATTTTGCCAATTAGATATTGTTGAGGCATTTAGTTGTGAAGATAAAATCAGACGATTTCATAATTTAGATAAAGCAATAAGAAGACGTAATTTGTCTGAATCGTGTAATGTATTTGCGCAACACATTTCGAACAATCTGATCACACACAGACTTGTCATAGGAATATATATGAAATTAATAAAGAGGTAAGAGGTGAGAAAATAGACTTAGGTCAAGTTAAGAGGACATATTCAAGGTCAGAATAACAATGAAGACCACTAAACCAAATAGCAGAGGTAATAGTACATCTGCTACGGTATCAGTTTGAATGTACGTATGGGCACACATACATAGGGAGGACTCATCGATCTCTGCAAGTAAGGGCTTCAGAGCATATTTCTAAATGGCTTCAAAAAACAAATGGGATCTTCAGAACCCATTAATGGTGAGAACAGGAGACCTAGCTCTTCTACTGCAAAATATATTATAGAGACAGAACATAAAATTGATGTTAACAGATGTTTTAAACCTATCTATAAAACGTGTTTGGGGCGTATCCTAAAGTTTGTGGAAGCCCTAGCAATTAGAAAGTTTAAACCACCTTTATGCGTTCAAAAACTATTCGTCATCACATTAAACCTTCCTTAGTAAATTTTGTTTTCATACCGTAGCAGATGTACTATTACCTCTGCTATTTGGTTTAGTGGTCTTCATTGTTATTCTGACCTTGAATATGTCCTCTTAACTTGACCTAAGTCTATTTTCTCACCTCTTACCTCTTTATTAATTTCATATATATTCCTATGACAAGTCTGTGTGTGATCAGATTGTTCGAAATGTGTTGCGCAAATACATTACACGATTCAGACAAATTACGTCTTCTTATTGCTTCATGTAAATTCATAAAGGGAACTAATTGTTTTAGATTTCATAATTATTATAATTTTATACGCCTTCACATCTCGCTGCATATACAAATAATGCAACAACAGTAATTTCGATAACCTTGTTTAAAGAAACGCACTTCACTTTTGTAAGACCAGATTTATTATTCACGAATGTATTTTTTTAACAAGCAGTTAACACCACTACAATTATGACATTTTTCATGATGTATGTTTTCGATGCCAATTCAAAGAACCAAGATACAGTTACCTGTCTATCTGTTTACCTTATAAAACTGCATTTTCCTACTGCATCTCTTGAACTTATTTTGTGATTGAAGTTATTTTGACCAAACCTCTTTTTACATGTCATGCGGGTTAATCATTATAGGAAACACTCTTAAATATTCCTACCCATAAGTTGCATCCTCTGAATTTTGTTATATCAAAATAATCCTTAAAACCACTATTCCCAGGATATTGTCATATATTCAAAAGGCGTAATACAAAAGTGTATCCGAACACTCCTGCCGATATACCAAGGATACATCAAATATGATGTAGGCAAATTTATTTATGTATGCAAAGAAAGGTATTTCCATCTTAGTTTATATCATCAAATTATATTCATTTAAACTGAAAATTTTTAATAAAATCCCTATCATTTTATGAATGAAATCAAAAGACAGTCACTCAAAATCTCAAGGTCTAAAAGAGGAGAAACTAAGTTGTGTTTTGTTCAACCCCGTTTTGTCTGCTTTTATATTTCATTACCTTATACTCAAATGATCAAATAATGCTGTACTTTTGGTAGTGTGCATATGAAAATGGATGGCATGCCTGCTATCGCCTTATATATATATACATATATATATATATACTAATAGTTTAATTGCTCTACGTTTTATGAAGAAAGTTTAATTAGCATGTATGGTTGCTAGCTAATGAAGATTTTTATGGGAATTACCTGCCTTTCTTAGACATGCGTCAAGTGAACATAAGATGAAAGATTAAGCAATAATCCACGTAAATGAGGTCAAATTATTGTTAATCTGGTAAATTTTAATTCTTAAAAGACTAAAAATAGAAACAAAATTACTTTTCTCTGCTATTCATTTTATTTTTCAAATAATTTACAAGTCAGACCATTTCTCTTAAAAGAGCTGAAGCTGGGAACCAAAAAGATGTAACTCATATTATGTATATTAAGAAATGAAAAAGCAGAAATATCCCAAAAATTTAGTTAACTACTGTATCCTTCCAAATAGGCACCCTTGAATCTGTTATGCATTTTAAAATCAGTGACGATTTGTGGTTTTTCACTTTTTGGTATATTATTTTTGACTAGTTATGCAGTACTTGGATGTAATATGCATCTACTTCATTTAAGTCTTGACAGGTAGATCTACACTTTCTTTATAACATTTTCTTCAGTGAAACAGTCTGCTGATGTAGTGCTTGTAAATCTGTTAGTAGCAGCTTCTCAGTGTCAAAGGAAAAAAGTAGCTTTAAAATATCACAACATTTTTAAATCAGTAGTTTCGTAATGATACTGATAGTGAGAAACTAACATAACGCTTAAACAATGATTCAGAAATTTTATACAGTCCCGCAGAGTTATGCTACTCAGTCTTCGCTCGACTTATACTGATATAGGTTGGAGGATTCCACCATGAGTTGACATCAGTTAGAGAACCATTGGAAAACCTGGGAGTACTGGGCAGCTGTTCCATCAGCCTAGTATGGGACTCTTCAGCAGTACGCACTCACCAGGGTTCGACCCACGACCTCCTGGTTACAAGGCTAGCGAACTCGTAGACCAATAAGCCATTGGCACCTGATCCAATGGCCAGCCCATGAATTCCAACTTCTACCAATTCATGACATAGCGCGAACACTTCGTAACGTCTTCTCCAATGAGTTACTGCCTCACCTTCAACCTGCTGCACTCTACTGGTCACAGCTTCCCACTAGAACCTCAGGTCACAGCCTGAATAGGGCCAGTTGCTAGTGAGCATCAGATATGATACCGATCTTATACTGATGTCTTGCAATTAAAACTATTACCTGGTTAGTTTGGATGTACACCTATGCATATTCATTACAGAATTTTCGGACATTATTCTACATAGCTGAACATGGTTCATAGTCCTCATGCGACACCTCTCGTCATTAGTGAATATATAATTAATGCCTAAAAGGTCTGTGAAAATAAGATCTTTAAAAATTAATAAGATATGAAATAATCAGACAAAACGATCTCCACTGAAGTATATTTCCTATTTGTATCCAATAATTTTTGTCGTTTACATATCACTTTGCATATCATTTAATAAAACTTAGCTCATAGAGCAAGGTCACATAAAAGAAGTTTACATTCACCTTTCACTATTTTGTCTTCCTAACTATTATTTATTTAGAGAAATTGTTATGACTTTATGGTTTGCCCACTAGACATTAACCACAATGCTATTAAAATTTCTCAAAGGTAGCTGAATGCATTTTATTATATTTATTCTACCTCGAGATAAATTTATTTCCCATCATTTCCAAACTACTTTAGTTACCATTTCGTAGCAAATCCGATAATGAAGATATTCAATCATATTTATCCTTCCACTATAGTTGGCCAGCCTTAGAAGCTTAGCGGCAATTCCTCTAACTGCAGCAATATAAAGTCTGTTTCTAGTCGCTAAGGTGACATCACTTCCGTAGAGGTTGCTGATACGCCTTGTCGAAGAGTGGCATAAGAAACACAAAACCACGTTCCAAGGTTTCTTCTTGATTACGTCAAACCACCTAACAATCTTTACTGTCATCATTTTTCAGTTTTCATTCCGAACACTTATTTACAGCATGTGAGTTAATATAGCCATCGATGACACTAGCTGGTTTTGGTGCTGTTTACGGCTAGTTAGTAGGAGTTGGATTCGTTGAAAATTAAATTTTGTTCCAGTAGATAAAGTGTAATGTGTTCATCTCGTGATCTGAAGTCCCTGGATTAGATCTCTATAAGGTATGTACGAATGAAACGACTATTCAGTACTTGCAGATTTCAAGTGGTCGTCTAACTGTTTTTAGTTTGTGGTGAAATCTACCTTGACATCAACCAGATCTCTGCAAATCGACACCTGAATTTATCAATATTTTTTTTGATGTATTTCATAAATTTATACTTAATTAGCTGAGAAATATGCTTCATTTTTCATGAATGATGATGGCTGAGACGTGACAAGTACGAGAAATTATTTAGAAAAAAGTAATTAAAAAGTAGAACTGGAAGAAAAATACTACCAAATAAGATTGTTGTTTAGATACCTCTTTTGTTTTAATTTAAAAGCCTATTTTTCATCTGAAGATAAAACATCGGTGTTAACCAGATGGTTGTTATTCTTTTCTTTATTATACCAGATGACTGAAAAAGCAAATTACTCATTTGGTATTCTAATGTTCAACATAGATGATTCAGATAGATTACTGTGCATAGTAAGTTTAGAATACAACTGATGCTTACTCTTTTTAGTTTGATATTTTAAAAGTGTTGATTTATTTCAAAGTTCGTTAATTTTTTTTAACTACTAGTAGTATAAATTGTACACATCTTGAAGTAATAAATTTAGAGAGATAATGTTATTAGCTTTCAGTGTGTGTTTAAGAATTTTCTCAGTTAAAATGATGATGACAACCATTAATGACGATTGGAACACAATAAGATTTTCAAACCTTTTTAAAAAATCATGATTACATAACATTGTGCGTCGGTGGCACAGTGGTTAGGACTCTCGCCGACCATGCACATGGTCCTGGGTTCGATCCCCTGCCGGCGCACACCCGATATCTATGGTATGCCTGAATTTGGGCAACCGATATCCATGCTGAAAATGCCATACTTGTACTGAAAATACTGTGTGGCATCAAGCTGTAATCAAAATAAAAAATAAAAATAAAAACATTATCTGTCTCACGATGGAATAAATTTCGATGTAAAGTAATACTTAAGCTTAAGATTCATATATAATTTTTAGCTTTGTCTCGTATTTATCATTGTAGTAAAATCAAAAAGCGATATAGACTATCTTTGTCTCTTGAAAAGCCGCTTAGGAAAATATTTAGTTAAATGACTGCAGCTGACATATCAAGTTCTATGGAAGCACAAGGATAAATATATCTATTTTAAGGAGGCTAGCAGCGGTAACGCATCCTTTACGCATAATCGAAACATAGGTGATGTGCAGGCACTAAGTCTTGCAGCTCAATCTTTCAGCATTTTATTGGTTTTCGGCTCCAGGTTGACTCACAAAACAGTTTTAGTGTCAATTACAGGATACGTGAAAAGATGTGGATAAAAGTTTTTTGAAATGTAGACACCATGGTAATTTATATTTTTAACCTCTCAGTCGGAATGCAGAAGAGATATACCTAAAGAGAAATTCGTAACAGAAACAGCCATTAAAGCATTCCGTGTTTCATCTTTGGAAAGTATTTCTTCAACTGAACAGTCATTATGCTACATCTTTCTAACATTTTCATTGCTGCATTACACCCGACTCTTTCAACTATATTACCCCATTCAGCCTAATCACTTTATCTTACCTTAATCTTGATAGATTTCTGTATGATTATTACCCTTTCAATGCTCAGTTAGTTTTGAATCCTCTGAACATTCACCACAACTGTAGTCTGTTCTTATTTTTACCAAGTCAATATGACATTTACTTTTGTAGTTATGCACCTTTAGAATTAATTCCAGTAAAGAGCTAGTGTTCTCTGAATATCTTTAGTTTTGTTAAATTGGTAATAGTTTCAAACAGATATACTTTGAATGAAGCATTCAGGAGATTCAACATTCTTTGATCAGCAATTTCTAGCCCCCAATTTTTAATTTGGGTCCAAAGTCAATAATTTCTACTGGTAATGCAAATCTATTATTCCAATTAAAATCTACATTGAAAGTTAACGTTCCAGTAATGCATAGGCTAATTCTTACTAAAAGTTTGATGTTTTTATCGTATTTGGAGCATTAAAATAGTCGACTGATTACGAAATACCAACAGGAGTTTCACATATGAAAGCCATTCAATCTCTTTAAATTAACATGCAATCTGAATTGGTTAATAAATATTGCTGTGAATGTAATGTTTGTGAAGGTAGTATGAAAGCGAATTATTTCACTCCTTCATTGATGCGTTAATCAAGAATGAAAGTGCCCGGCGAATGTTTTTAGTCAATAAGTGACAATAAACGTTAACACTGTCATATCATTTTTATACCTAACACATTTTAAAAGTTATTGTTATGACTTTTTGACGGTTTTTATCATACTTAAATTTATTGAAAAATTATCTGAAGTGGGATTTCGCATAACATTGGAACAGAGAAACTGTATGGTTGCTTTTAGAAACAACTGGTATGAAAGCACCTAATTGTTAAGAGACGATTAATTAAGCAAAAATGCAAAGAAATGGTTAGAAAAATTTAAACTACTAGGAAGGTGCCTTAGAAATGTAGTATCTAGCTAGGTGGACACTGTTTTAAAGCAGCATGTAGACGTTAAAGCTTTCTTTAAAATTAGTTAATACTACTGTAGATGCGATGGTCAAGTTCTAGTTGTTCATTCTTGTAGCATCTATAAAGAACAGTAAAGTAACCTAGTACCTCGCAGTAAGCCTCTGCAATACATCATGGATTTCGATACTGGATTTTACGAGCAAACTATTTGCAACTGCGTGTTTAACTGAGACTCATGGGAATATTTTCAGTGTATAATGTACACAATTATCGATTTTTCTTCACGAAAAACGCACGTTTGTATTTATACTTTAGATGATAAGTGGGACCGAAATTTTGGTTCTTATCTATCCCAACTGGTCTGGAGCGATAAGCAGTTTGGCTGACCAGTTTTTAAATATAGTTTTCAGATTTTGACCTTTTACTAAATCTGTGTAATGCAGAAGCACCATAAAGCGTACTATATTTGTATGCAATATCTCAGATATATTTTCACTATCCCAAAGACACAATTTCACAATTCAATGTCTATGTAAATGTGTTGAAAAATCACTCCTCCTCAAATACTTATCGAATTTTGAGTACTCTTACTTTGATTAACCTGTCAAATAAAACTTCCGAAATCCTTAGAACTATAAACCAACAAAAATATCATTTGAAAGAAAAGGCTTTCAGGGAGCAGCTACTCCGTTTAGCTGTATTATTCTCATGCTGTACACTCACATATATATACATATATGTACAGCAAATTTTCCTAGCAGAAAAAGGAGTGTTTTCAAAGATATTCACTTCAAATTGTAAATTTTAGATAACAACTATGTAATACAGAAAGAGCGTTATTTAGATAGAAGCTAAAATAGCATTAAATAAATAGACTGACCGACGTAATATAATTGATGGGAATGATTAGAAACCAACTAAAATTGAATGAGGATCAAGTAAAGAACAGTGATTATTAGGAGTAGAAACAGAAGAGCAGAACACTCTAGAAAGGATTCTCATTCTTCCCAAAACCCCAGAAGCGATGACAGTACACATGATAAATCCTGAATTCTGCATACAAAAATTGTTTTAATCACTAGGCTTACAAAAGACCTACTCTGTCTTAACACCAGATACGTACTGTTTTCGTTTCTTAATTGATATTTTTCTCCCCTCCTAACACTATTAAATTTCTATTCCTTATAAGTAGAGTTCAGTACCTCAACTTCTACTCCTAATAATCACTGTTCTTTACTTGATCCTCATTCAATTTTAGTTGGTTTCTAATCATTCCCATCAATTATATTACGTCGGTCAGTCTATTTATTTAATGCTATTTTAGCTTCTATCTAAATAACGCTCTTTCTGTATTACATAGTTGTTATCTAAAATTTACAATTTGAAGTGAATATCTTTGAAAACACTCCTTTTTCTGCTAGGAAAATTTGCTGTACATATATGTATATATATGTGACTGTACAGCATGAGAATGGTATAGTTGAAAAGAATAGCTTATTCCTGCACTTATTGGGGATAATTAAGTTGCTTAAACGTTGGAGAAACACCACTGCATACCCACTGAAAAGAAACACTTCTGAAATCCAGATGTTATATTCTTCAATATTCCTCTGATGAGAGGCTGTTCATTTGATTTTATTATGACGTCTGAGGGACATCAATTCGCAATACGGAATTAATTTTCCTATTATTATTATTATTCTTTTCTGTCCGCAGATATCTTTTCGAGACATTTGAAAAGCACAAATAATTTCAGTTTATTTAATGTGTGATTCCTTTTTTCTGATTTAAAATAGGCTTCTTCTGATGACCTATTTGTCGGTGAACAAAAAGTAGAGGTGAGTCATCATTAATGTAAGTAAATAATGATCTTGTATTGATTACATTTTCACAGAACACTGAATAACAAAGAACAGCAGATTATTACTACCTGACTGGTTTATGCCTTGCGTTTCCGTGTTTTAAGTCAATATTCCTATGCCACTAGCTGAAGTTTATCTACTGATGTAAGTGTAGAACTTGGGCACTGTGGCAGAATGTAATTCCATATTAGATAAGTTTATTTTAATAATCACGCAGTGATGCAGCATTAATAACTGGATGACGTTTCGAGCATAAATTATTGCTAATAATCGTACCATTTTGGTCACACATTTTCATAATATTTTCTCTCTTTCTGTCTCTCCAACTTATTTTTGTTGTTTGTTGCCACTTTCCATGTCTCCAGTATAGGCGTAGAGTCATTCTGATTGCACGCCTGGGGTGTTGAATCGATAAACAAGGCTTCATTGTGTCAGTGACTTGATATGATTATGTGCAATAATTTGTGCTTGACACGTCAACAGTTAATATTACTGTACAACACTGTGTCATTTATCAAGATAAAATTTTTACCCATAATGGAGTTATACTTTACCACAGTGCCCAAGTTTTATACTTATACCAATTGTACTTAATGTAAGTAGGAATTCAACACCAAACATTTCAAAGTATTAATTAATGTTAGGTCACAAAGTCGATTTTAATAACTTCTCAGTTGTTTCACATAACTCTCATTAAAGGTTATTACAGATGATGAAAGCACTAAGATTATTCATATGCACCCCAAACCACGTGTACTGAAAATTTTATACTTCAACCTTTGCTTACCATGGTCTACTTCACCTACTAAAATATGATTACTTATTAGTATATGACAGTTAGTACATTTTATTTTATTAACGTTAGCCATTGTACGTTGTGCATAACGGTCAGGACGCTCGCCGACCATGCACATGGTCCGGAGTTCGATTCCCGGCCGACGCACTCCTTTACCTCGCTAAGCCAGATATAAAAGCTGGTAAAGAGGAAAGGTTGGGCATGTGGCTAGCAACCCCATCCTGTAAAAATAAACACTTCTACAAAAACTTCAAGCTTCTAGCTTGAAGCCCTATGTTCCACTGGGAACGTGAAAGAATAAAAAAAGCGTTAGTCATACTGTGATGGTGTGATACAGACAATGTGTTTCAACGAAATATTATTCTCACATATTCCCACAGTTCAATACTGCATTAACAACAGAATACTATATATGTGTTTGAACATTCTATTTCATGTCATTTAATGTGTATGCCAAAATCATACACTCAATGATTGGTTAAAGAATATAAACAATATTGGTATAAATCCCGAATTCGTCACTTGAAAATATACCTTGGCTTCTGTGACTTGTATTCTGTTGTTACAATGCTAGTTATAAAGCGATTGTAGAGAAAATGATGTTTTTATTCTTAATTCTTCATTTAAACGAATTGCATGAAAATACTCAGCATACCTATGGGTAAACACATTTGTTTATTAAAGTACTATTCTTTTCACTAGATTCATAAGGATGATTTTGAAAAGCATTTGAATTTCTTCGAAAATTCAACGACACAAGAATTCGAAGAGGTTAGTACTTTTATTAAAAAAATGCTACAGCAGTTACAGCAATGTGATCCAGTCAGTAGTAAAAGTTCACAACACTTGCATAAAGTTTTATTTTAAAATTTTGGTTTCTATTTAGCCGATTATTTGTTGTGATTGCGCTTCATTGATATTAACCTGTTAGCATCACAGTACAAATGTTGTACTGTAGAATATACATTAAGCGCATGCCTGAGTTGCTATGGTGCTGCTTTTTTATTATGTAGCAAACACCTAACTAAGTTTTCAGATTCATACACTAAAGTACTGTTCGTAAACATCTCGGCGAAATTCAAACAAATAATTCAGATGTTTCGTTCGGTCAACTGGTGCAAGCTTCTTTCCTTGATAAAGAAAACACAATTATTCAATGGTCTTTGTTTTTACAGAATTTACTGTAAGATGGTGATTCGTGGAGAAATATACTAAAATACCTCAATTAATTAGAGTTTCACTGGAATTAATATTGGATAACAACATTTATTTTCAAACCTAGCGAGTTTCTGTCTACATATTACTTGATGGACAAGCTTTCAGCAAACCTTCTCAACTCATCTTGTCACCAAGGTTTCAAGTAAAAAATACACTGAAGTCTTAAAATTATTCAGGAAACTGATAATTTTGATGAGTTCATATTCAGTCTATGGGTTTCAGGAGATTCAGTGCTCAATGATTTATTAAGTTTTGTTAATGCAAACGTCGCCAGAAATAAACTGTTTCGTCTGGAAAGGTCTATTGTTCATGGCTTTTCACAGGAGAATTTCTATCAAAACCTGATGTAGTGAGTGCTATATCAGCTGCCTCTGTCCAAAAAAATATTTTGGTAAATATTAATTCAAACAAGTCAAGTGTTTGGTCTGAAAATATGGTTCCCAGTGACTGCTGAATTATCTACAACCTGCTAATCAGCCATATAATCTGTGGTGTGTTGAGTATTTACAACTCTTTATTGACGAAATATTTATTATTTCCTGGTAAGTTATCCCAGTCGAATAGAACGGACGTGTCTGCAACTACCAGTTAAGGCGGTAATCCTCCTGTTCGTGATAATTTTTACGCTGTTTCATTAAAATGTATTGTTTGGCACATCAGCTGTTAGAGGGAAAGAATACAATATAATGAGTTACTGTGGCATCTGATAAGCTTCTGATTTCTCTAGTTTTCAATATGTGATTAGTCCTTTACATAAAACTACGCAGGAAAAACAAAAATAAGATATGAATAATTTAGTTTTCAGACATTTCTAAAGTGGTAATTGTTGATTACCTGAAAAGTGCATCAACTTGCTGCTTCCCATTCAATGATCAACAATATTAAAGGAAACTATCATTATTGTTCACTCACTAAAGAGGTTTAATAACATGACTTGAAAGAGAAATTAACCATAATTGTGTTTCTTTAGAAAACAATGTCTCATTATAATAGTTTCAACCTGTCAGTCTAAGATTACCTTAAAACCATAACTTAGATTAAGTGGAGTAGTAGTTCGGGTTCCACACGTTTTCATATTGCATAGGTGCCTTCATTGTTCAAATTCCACTCACTGGTTTTATTAAAATATATTACAGCAAGGAATTAGCGGTTTGAGAATAATATGAAATGCGTGTTAAAAACCATTATCCCTGTTGTGACTAAGATGATTTATTTTTCAGCTTGTGTTGAAATTAGCCGGTGACTTAAAGACGTCCTAGCAGGGTGATACTGTAACCCGTATCCTTGACATTCAAGTACTCTTTTGCCCAAGTGTTTTGGAATACAATATGTTTTTTCAAGGTGATAACCGGTTACATAATGCGAAAGTTGTCTGATAAACATATATGGTGACGGAATGTTATTTCACTCCTACAGTTTAGTTTATGAATATCAAACTAAGTCAACAAAGCACCTCACTACACAGCAAGTCGGTACAAGCTGACCTAACAGAAATGAATAAAATGTAACCCTAAGTATAGATATATGGAATTTTTTGTTATTTGTTACCCACATAGGTGAGTAAATTGATATATATGCCTTTGTGTAGTATAAATGATACCTTTTACAATACAACTGGGATTTGAAAATATCACAGGTGAAATAGTCATAATTTATTTATTTTATCTCGATAACGAGATGCTTCCTTTGGCTACCTAGTAAAAAAGGCTTCCCCCAAAGTCATGAAATATAGCATTAAACCCATAAATTACAGTTCTATAGAACTCAGTCAGCACTTCATCAAGCACATCCTAAATCACTCAGAAATTGAATTTCTTTTGGAATTACATTGTCTAGATGGATAATGAAAGTATCGCCATCTGATCATCCACTTCAGAAAACGTTACTATACCATAAAAGAATGATAATTAAGAAGAAAGATTTACATAACAGTATAGCTTATACCTTCTTTTTCTCTATTGCATTATAGACAGTTTTAACTAAGGTTCTACGAAAAGTACTAGACGAGAAGGCATGGAACTTTTGCAAGTCAAGTCAAAAGAAATTCTTTCGCCTGATTAACCTTGGGTCTTTCTCTTATGATTATCACATACAAGACAATATTACCCAGCGTTTAGCTGATTCGCCCACTGCTTCTATTACCATTTTCTACTTAGTTGTGTATTTATGGTCAGTTCCAACAGGAGAATATTCAGAAAATTTAAATGGTTTCGCAGTCGAGTAAGTATTAAACCTTATTTTGCAAAGCATTTGAGCCTCTGTACGGAATTTTTCTCATTCGACTAATATGACTTCACTACGTTAGAATATTATACAAAAGTGATGTATCTGAAATTGTAAGGAACTAAGTCCTTTCGGTAATTTGCGTCTGAACATAAAGATATACAGTTTCCAAAAAAGTGAATGGAGTTGCATTCTATTTTTCAGGAAATATATGCTAATACAAAATACTTCTCCAATTCTCTTTTCTTTTCATCGTTCCTTCCAACCCATTTTTAATAACAAAATCTAACATCAACACTGTTTTCATCACGAATCAACATTATTTTCATGTACATTATTAAAGATTATTGTTAGCAGAAAAACACAGTCTTCTGATTGGTTGTTTCTCACTGAAAGTTAATCTTTCATCTCTTTGTGGCTGTTTCTTGAATGTCAGATCATCTGCATGCTAACTGTATCCACCTACGCAAAGTCTGTTGTGGTTGGCTGTTGAATCAGTCTTTGTTCATATTTTTCTCACAACCCATATTGAGGACGTAAACATTGACGTAAATTACCATCTACCAATTCGACTAGCAGCCAGCTTTCACCACACTAAGATTTCATATTGTTCTTTTATTGTACACTATATTTTCTCCCAATCGCTTCCTCACTACAATCAATATTCTCACACACAAATAGTAAATGTGAAGATGTTCTCTGACAAAAGACGACTATAACATTTATCATAATTATTACCATAATTAATGGAAATGGATAAACTGTCAAACAAACAGATCTTTCTTTCAATACAGTTCACTTATTTCCTAGTGCTTATTTTTCATTCTTTGTCTAACACTTTAGGTTTGTTTGTTGTTTGAACTGAACAGACTTCTTATCTAACTATATTTCTGTACACTTTGAACACAACAAAAATGCAAAAAACCATGAGAGGTGAAATGTCTCGTAACTTTCTTGTTTTAGGCATAAAAAATGCTTGAAATCTCTTCTTTCTTTTCCTTTGTTCAAATGATTCATTGCACTATCTGCCTCTTCATTTTGCTGGAAAACAAATTTATTTAAATTTATAAATGTATACAAAGTGTCATTATTATGGAATGGCTGAAATAATTAGTCATATCCTTCCCCATGGCTTTAAAGATATTTCCTTACTTGTCCAGGAGTTATTTGGTCTGAATAAGTTGAACATTTTATACTAGATTTGTAATTTGCCACATGTTTAGAAGCCATTTTCAGCGCAACCAGTGAAATCTTTGACTTGCTAGCTACAGCCATTTCTAAGGCCGATTTCGTTTTGTGTGAGCACAGAAGTTACTACGCCAAACTGTTAAAATGCATTTTAGCCATAAATCTGTGGGACGCTGATTTCACTGCTTATTATAATTTTCGGAAATCTGCTTAAGATTGCTGGATTTACAGAGATAAATCTGTGAGCATGCAAATTTAGTTTAACTAATAAGATAAACTGAAATTACAGTGTAGATTTCCTCACAAATTGATATCAATTAGAAAATCACTGAAAACAAAAGGTGACCGGACAGCAGAGCTGGAAGGTCTTTAGGTAGTTCTTTTTTTCAGTGATTTTCTTAATTATATCAGTATCTGAGGAAAACTTCGTTAAATCTAACAGAAGCCTGAAGACTCCACCATTTCAGTGGAGTGAAATTACGTGAAAATCTTACCCTAACTTAGATGATTCAGGTCATATTTAGTATTTTTAAAGAAAATATCTTTTAATATTTCATCCATTTCTTTTCACTTCTTAGTTCAGGTAATGAAAATGTGCAAATCAGTAACCTACTCGATATACACAGAAAAAGACTATACGAAGGGTGTAGATTACAATATTTATCTAACTGTAACAAATTCTATGAAGTGAGTTTCCTATCAGATTGAATATTTTGCAAATAACTGATTAACTTGAAGATTACTTATTGATTTTATCATTTAATTTTATGCCTGTGAGTTGTGTGTGGAACATAGGGATCCGGTTTTGAGGTTTGAAGTTCCACTGGTATGGTTGCTACCCCCAGACTTAACCTTCCTTCTCTGTAGACTAAGAGAGCTTCGGGAGTGTGCTGATCACAGATCTGACCTCAGACCACGTGCATGATTGGCGAGTATTCTACCAGTGAACCAGTGATGCAGTGAAAATTACTCACCTAAAGTGACCATGTTAGTCGAACAGTATAAAATTTCATTTTCATTTTGTTTTGTTATGCTACAACACTCCTTGTGCGTTGGTGGCATAGCGGTTAGGACGCTCACCTACCATGCACATGGTCCAGGGTTTGATCCGCGGCCGACGCACTCCTTTACCTCGCTAAGCCAGATATAAAAGCTGGTAAAGAGGAAAGGTTGGGCATGTGGCTAGCAACCCCATCCTGTAAAAATAAACACTTCTACAGAAACTTCAAGCCACTAGCTTGAAGCCCTATGTTCCACTGGGGAACGTGAAGGAAAAAAAGAAACAGCATTCCTTACTCACAACCCTACGAGCGGTCACTCTTCGTAGAATCGTGTCTTATAATAAGCATGTTAATTCCATTGGTTGATCGTACTACATTTTTGTAATTTCATATCAGAGGTTGTTATGCACCACACTCTTAACCTCATGGATTTCACAGCTTACAGCTTTTCAACCCTGCCTTAAATGTTTGGTCAAAAATAGTGACATAGAACGTGATTTTACTCACATATCAACAGCAGCCGCAAATTTAATCTCTTGAATGCTAGCTTCTATTTTTTAATTATTTATAAAGTGATTTTTCTAAGTGCCCACTAAGAGGCATATATTGTTGTACTAAGCTGTATGATTAATGAGCAGTCCAATTGATTATTACTGATAGCCAAATAGATAGTGATTTCCTTAGAATATTTAAACCGTCTTTAGTTATAAACATTTAGGTCTACAATGAAGCTCAAAATGTTTTGCTATCACAGTAACCCAAGAAATCTACTAACATACATAGATATAACAAGGAAAACCGTATTAGTTATGAATTTCATGTTAACAGACATTCCATAACATGAAGTATTTGGCTTAAATAATACGTCGAATTTCCATTAGAACTAATATCAAACAGAGAACTAATGAAAAGTAGAGAAAATGGAACGTCTGCTTCACTCACCGACATGTTTTATTCACCTGAAAGGAAAAGTTCAGTGTTTATAAATAACACTGTTCACTGCATGCAATAATCTTGGTGTTAGTATGACCTTGTAATGGTTTGTAGTTGCTTAACAAGTGAAGGACAAATATTCAAAATGAAGCAGAGAAATATATCACATCAGGGATGGTGTCCAATAATAAATATACTGACAATGAACTTCTAGGCCCTTGTCTAAATTCTGTGATAGGTATGATCCCTTAAGTTGACTATGGATGAGATTACTAATGTACGACGTTTTTGGTTGATCATTGTCCATAATAAATTCGTAGAATTGGCCGCCTTCCAACATACTGGTACTTTCCTTAAAACAAGGAGGTTTCGAAACCACTACATATGGAATAGTGAAAAGAGACTGTTGAATAAAATCATACCTAAAGGAAAGAAGTATATAGTTCTGGTTAGTTTTCATCATCAGTTGGTGTCACAAATCTACTTTCAAACCAGTCAAACAGAAAAGCTAATGCCGTATTTTATTGTTTCTTATTTTGATTTATAGCTATTATGTAATGAATCTTTCTAAATTTGTTTATCTTAAATGTACAATTTCTAATAATTATTTCTAGGTTTTTCATAAGGTACTTGCAAATTTCAGTCGTATTGAGAGTGAAACAAATCTATTTGAAAACATTGCAGACAGCCTAAAGAAACTCATCAACTTTGACAGGTAAACAGTATCATTAATTTTGTACAATTATATTTATTAGTAGTTACTTGGAAATGAGGTTTTTCGAAATAATCACCAAAAATAAATTCAAAAAAATACTACAACAGACAACTAGTTTCATGAATAAAATCGCCTGATTTCTTGAAGATTTTTTGGTGTGAAGAATTTTTAACGGTAAACCATATGATGTCTTTGAAAAGTAATGATTGTGAATTTATTCTCATTGAAATTTCCGCCCACCAACTCTACTTTTGAATGTAAGAGAACTATTTACTAAGCTTCTATATGGAGAGAATCGCAGTTTCTGTTTCTGCCTTGCATTTATTTTTTTAAACATTCATTAGCGAGTTAAAGCTCTTTCAGCCATATAGTATAAGTTAACGTAATCGCATAACGCCTCTTTGGTCTCTATATATTATTATGTGATCATTACTTTGTCAACTGAGTGGTTAAACTTGAATGTCTTAGACATTTATCAAACCTGCAGTCAATTAAGCTATGTTTGCAGACATATTTTGTTTTCACCAGTGAGACATATATGCGTGACAGTTCGTCTTGAGGATGAGTCACTGGTTGTCTTCCCTACACTGGTTTCAGAGAAATAAATGTCTGCCTCGCCTTCACGATCCTGGCTTCATTCGGCATCCTCATATGTGGTACCTGTAGTTGAAATAATTCCGCCAAGGGGAGTTAAGCAGGTGACTTCCTTTAGATTCATTCCACTGATGGTGACTATGCTATAGATGTTGTCTGTCTTCTCTGTCATCATCTGAAGTCCTTTCCTTTCCTGCCAGCACGTTGGTTTCCAAATGAAAATTTTCGGGTTTGTGTAACGTGGGATATAAATTACCTATGAAATCTAGATTAAAAGATAATGTTCAAGTAATGGTTTTGTAGGGATTTTTGTTTGATTGCATGGAGGATTTCATCATGAGCTGACATCAGTTAGAGAACCACTGGAAAACAGCTGTCCAGTACTCCCAGGTTTTCCAGTGATTCTCTAACTGATGTCAGCTCATGATGAAATCCTCCATACATAAAAGATAATGCTTCAAGAAACATTCATTATTTTTTAAACGCATGTTACTGCAACATTCCAAGACCAGTTTTCATAGACTAAGTCTACTACGATTCATGGCTTTGTAGAAACGAAGTATAAAGGTATAAATTGGCATTTGAATGGTGACTCGTGTTGTGAGCTAATTAAAACGATAATCAAAATGCATCTGAGTAATCTAAACGCACTTACTGCCTGAATGGCTCATTTGTTATGCTTATAACAGCTTTATAGACTGAATCTAGCATGAATTTTGAATTTCTCTAAATTGCTATACTCAGATGCATCAACATCTCTCTTGAATAACTTCAAGCAGGCATTGACAATGGATGCGTTATTGGTGCATAGAAAATATCGTTTTAAAAAAATAAAATTCGTCATATGCTTTTGTTTACGTTTAATAATCTACTTATATAGCTGGCATATTTACAATTTGCTTTTCTCACTCAAATGAATATGAACCATAAAACATGGGAAATATTTTTTAAACATTCTCCAGCATTTCAATTTATCATTTTGATAAAAATGAACAAGAATGGATAGAAGAACTGAACCAATATCCATTAAAAATTCAAGTAAGTATACTAATTGCTGCTTTTCACTTTCCCTCCAATTCGGGTTTATTGTAATCGGAAAGTATTCATTTTGCATGTTGAACATGTATTGCTTTTTGATAACAAGACAGTTCTTCTCTACATATTTTTGAATAGCAGACCCCTGTGTTCCAAGCCACATGGTAGGACTGGTGTATAACTAAAGTCTATGGGTTTGTAATGAAATGAATGTATTTTTAATGCCTTAGTGCTTTTGAGTGAAAGAATGCAGTACTATATTGTCAGCTTGAGAGACTGATGCTATAACCATAACTGAAAGTAGATTAATTTTAACAATTCTTAAAAGATACTGTAATCTCTGTATGTTAAAATGTAACGGAGTGGCAGATTTCATTACTTTTTGTCTGCTTAAAATAATCTACCGAAACTGTCCGCAGAGATTGCCTACAGACAACATTTTCATTCATAAAAAACATGGATTCACTTCATAGACATGTGTGTGGAAACGCATGTTGGATGTTGTTCAGTCACTGAATATTGTAAAACGAATCTGTAGTCTCAGTAGTGAATCATCACAACGTTTTTTCGGAGTATCATTTTTCACCTATATGTGATCAGAATGAAGTAACAGTAATTTCTGTGTGAAAATCTCTGGCAAAAACATACAAATATATTTTAGGCACGCTTTGCTTAATAAATTATTTTAAGGAATAAAAAGACAGTTGCAGCGAAGAAAATTTTCTTTCCGACGAAATCATCAACTAGGCTGTACATTCATGTATTTATAATAAATGGGTAAGAAAGTTCCGGAATAATTTCTGGTCAAGCGTCAGATTAATAGAATTACAATTAAGAATTAAAATGCCATAATAAACAGGGGGACGGATAAAGCTCAGACAAAGCAGAATCATAATTACTGAGAAGATTGACATATTGTGCAATTAGGGGTTAGAAATGTAGAAATAACAACAATAGACAGGATGTCTGGATAAAAAATCTAGTGGGATCATAACTAATGTGACGAATAATTGTTTATGCTATCAGGAATTAAATATGGAAAAATAATAAAATACCAAAATAAACAGGAAGTTCGGTAATGAAAATATGGTAGTGTAAATAGGGATTAAGAAAAAACTTAAAATAACATGAATAAACAAGAAGTTTGGATAAGGAAGTCAATGGGATGGTCACTATTAGAAGAATTACCTGTTTATGATGGCCACGGCAAGGACAAGGGTTGAACGTATTTCTTTTGGATACATAGCATTGGTTTGAACTTTTGGATGGCTAGTGCCTCGGCTATGCCTAGATGTCTTGATTTTACTTCCTTTGATAGGTTTGGTCGAATCTTGTCTATTGTTTTGAAGGATTTTTCGAATGGCGCTGAATATCCTGAATTGACCAGATGTTCTGTATTATTATTATTGTTCCCTTGGGTTCCTAGTGGAACATAGGGCTTAAACTGCGAGCCTCCATTTACTTCTGTCTTCTGCTGTATTTTTCACTTGCATCCATGTTGATCCATACTGCTTCAGTTCCTGTTCACACGATCTCCTCCATGTCACCCTTGAACGTCCCTCTCGCCGCTTCCCTTTCGGGTTCCACTCGAGCCATGGCCTGACGCGCAATGTCACCCAACGGCCTCCTCAGCGAGTGTCCAATCCATCTCCACTTTCTCTTGCATATTTGTTGAGCGATTGGTTCTTGTTTTGTTTGTTCCCATAGTTTCTTGTTGGTGATTCTTTCCGGCCATCTGATCTTCAGTATAGAGCGAAGACAGATGTTGATAAAGGTCTGCAAACTGTTGGAGATATTCTTTGTGACTCACCAAGTTTCTGATCCGTATGGAAGAAGTGACTTGACGTTTGTATTGAAAATCCGAATTTTGTTGTTGATGCTGAGTGACGAAGATTTCCAGATTGGTCGACAGGAGCATGATTCCTCGCCAGTTCTTGCAGAGTCTTAAGTCGCCCTTCTTTGGTAGTTTCACAACGTAACCTTTTCTGCAGTCAGTAGGCACCTTTCCCTCCTTCCAGACATTTTGCAATAATGGGTTCGGCACATCTGCTGTCGTCACTAGGTCCGCTTTCTGTGCTTCAGGAGGTATTCCATCTGGTCCAGCTGCTTTCTCAGCTTTTAGAAGCTTGACTGCATTCAAGAGTTCAGCTTTCGTTGGAGGACTGGTGTCAACTTGCAGGTGTGTACACACTGTTGTTGGTATTTCTGGACGGGTTGTAGGTGATGGTCGGTTCAAGAGTCCTTCGAAGTGATCCGCCCATTGTTTAATCTGTCTTTCTTCCTTGGTAATTGCGTTCCCTTGGCTGTCTTTTATAGGTTTCACTTGTGCTGATCTTTTCCCGGATAGAGACTTGGTTATCTGATATAATGTCCTCAGGTCCCTTTTGTCTGCTGCCTTCTCAGTTTCAGTGGCCAGATTGTCGTGGAATTGTCTTTTGTCCTTCCTAGCACTCTTCTTCACTTCTTTGTCCAGTGCTGTGTAAGTTAAGCTCAGCGTCTCCTTCTCTTGTCCGTCTTTGCATTGAATCATTTTCTCTTTCACCATTCTCCTCTCTTCTATTAGCTTCCAAGTGTCCGTTGAGAGCCTTGGAAGCTAATAGAAGATGTTCTCTAACTGAACTATATATCCGTTTTCGTTCTCCTTTTACTAACCAGGCTGGATAGTGTTCACGAGTGCGTTTTTCAAGTTGGCGCATGGTACGCTCGATGTACTCAGCTCCGCAAGAGCAAGTAAACTGGTTTATGCACGTTGAAGTGGCCCAATGTGACAGCTTGTCTTTCTCGTTCTGGCCGGACAGTTTCTTTCAGGAAAACATTAGTCGTAGGCTCGTAGCGAAGTATGTTTTTCTCAGAGATTCGCAAAGGCGTTTACGAAGGATTTCTACATCAATGTTACCTTTGAGTTCTAGATTAAGTAGACGTATCTTCTTCGGGACGGACTGAACTTGTTCGGAACTCTTCTTTGATTTGAGGTTCTTGTCTATGAACCTATGAAGAAAACCGTTTTCCATCAGGGTTCTTCGGAGATTACTCAGTTCTTCATCAGTCACCTCCTCGCTGCATATCTTCCGAATCCTCGAGGGAAGAGCGTATATCAGTTAATGTCAGTAAAAAGTTTGAGCATTGTGGAATAGAGCAAATAAAGTATAATTATATCTCAATAGTTTACACACAATGATAAGTTTTGTTATTGGTGGTGTAAAAACGGGTAGTAAGTTTGCTCGAAATATTACCAGTAAAAAAACTTATCATTGTGTTTGAACTATTGAAATATAATTATACTTTATTTGAGCGTATATCAGTTTCCTCTTTCTGTTTAGGGGCACGAAACTTTCAAAAGTTGATGAGTATTCTAGTCCATGTGGACTTTTTGTATATAGACCTTTTCAGAGAGTTCTCGGCGTTTCTTGTCAGATGGACGTCGAGGAAGTGGAACATTCCGTCGGATTCAGCTTCAAGAGTAAAGTTGATGTTTTGGTGGGCATTGTTGAATGTTTTGAGTCAGTTTTCAAGGTCCAGGTTTTCATCACAAATGATGAAAGTATCATCAATGTATCTCTTTTAGAGATGGAGGTCGTCGACAGTTGATGATAAGGAGTTGTTTTCGAGGCTAGCCATAAAGCAGTCAGCCAGGAGGGGTCCGAGTGGAGAGCCCATTGCTACGCCATCTGTTTGTCTATAGATTTCATCGTTTAATCTGAAGTAGATGTTGAAAGTACAGCTCCTTTAGACAATGGATTGGTATGCCGACATCTATGCTGTTGCATTGGATGAAGTCACACAGAGAAAAAATAGTTCCTGTCAGTGGAACATTGATGAAGAGAGAGACGACGTCTACGGAGACCATCTTTTCATTTGCGAGGTTGACATTTTTAATTGAATCCACGAAATCGAATGTGTCGCGGAGGTTGTATCTCAACAACTTTTCTTTCACTGGTCCAAGAATTTCTACCAGCCACTTATGATTTGGTGATATGGCGAATTAATCATATCTAATATTGGGCGGAGTGGGACGTCCTTCTTGTGCACTTTGGGTAGTCCATACATTCGTGGCGATGTAGAACCAGATTGGCGAAGTTGTTCATATAGTTCTGTATTAATAATCGATTCATATTTTATTTTTTCAATAAGTTGGTTAGCTGGAGCTCCGTCTGTTCAGTTGGATCATTTTGGATCGTCTGTTTTTTGGAATTTGTTGTCATCAGACAGAGTTGACGAGAGTTTCTTCACATAGTCTGACTCGTTGAGCAGAACAATTCCAGAACCTTTGCCTGGTCGAGCTATTATCAGGTTTTCATTTGATTTTAATTCTTTGAGTTGCTTTCGATGTTCTTTTGAGAGCATATTACGGAGTCTAGGGTTTTGTTGATGTAGTCGAGGAAGCAATTAAAAACAGATGATTTGAAGTGTTCTGCACTTTCATATGAGATTGGGACCAGATCATTCGTCTGACTAATCAAATTCTCGAATTGTATCTTGGTGTTCAATTCGTTCACGTTTGATGATGCATCACAAAATTTTGGTCCGAGCGACAACAGTTGCATTTGAATCGGTGAAAGTGAGACATCACAAAAATTGAACACATATTTCTCGGGACAAGATGGGAAAGCTGTTTCCTTGGTGACTGATTTTAGTCTTTGGTTAGGTTTCATGATGATATTTTCCTTTCTTTTCTCTGAAACTGTATCGGCGTAGTGTTCGAATGACGCACGTTCATCAACAGTCAAATCATAAGAATGTGGGAGCTCATTGAGACGTTTTGTTCCAGTTAAGCTAATCTGGATCGGACGACATCAATGGGATTCTGGGTGTTTCTTCTGAGTGTGCGTGAATTGAGAGATATATGGAACCATTTCAGATTTTTCCAGAATGCCTTCGGGTATTTATGCTTATCCAGACAGCTTTTCCAGAAGGAAATCTTCACAAACACTTCAGCAAGCTTGACGGACAAACGTAGAAACTTGTTCAGTTCCTTTACCATCGAACGGTTCTTGCCCTTTTTCGAATCAAGGAATATACACATTTGATCATAGGGAATAAAAAGACATTTGCAGAGAAGAAAATTGTTCTCCTTCTTTTCCGTAATAATTTTAAACGTAGAATTTGAACACGGTAGAATAGAATTCCATATTAAATGAGTTTATTCGATATAACAAACATAGATACATTTTTATTGTATTCATATAGTTTCTTGAATAAAAAATTGTGCTTGAAAAGTTAAAAATTTACGAAATCATTATGCATCATGAAAAATGGGAATTCATGTAGCTCCATGGTTTAAGTAGGCTACCAGTAACATCATCATAGTTCATTTAATTCGAGCTTTCTCTTCGTCTGTTCACTATCAATTCCACGAGAAATATCCTGAATATTAGATAAATAAGAAAAGATGAACATTTCCTAGATATCAGTTCAGCAGTTTTCAAGATCAGTACTAAGCCCATGAAAGAAGGAAGTTTGGGCTCGGAGCGGCCGATCCTACCCCAGAAAATCAATCCAATATCCACAGAAACTTTAAAAACAAAATAAAAATACAAGGAATAAACTCATTCTTCTTCATTAGAATCTCAGAGACGAAATGACGCAAGCTGGTGACAGACTTCGGGAGCCTTGTCATCTGATGTGTCTGTCTTCATTCGATGAAAGTAAAAATAAGCACCACGACGTGGAATGTTCGTACAATGTACCAAGCTGGGAAGGCTGCTCAGACCACTGAAGAAATGAGCACATATGACGAGGAAGTGCTGAGAATCTGTGAGAACAGCTGGAATGTGTGTGGACTATCCAAATTATTAACTGCAGAGTCTATAATCTACTCGGGCCATCCAGATGATAACAACGAACACACTGAAGGAGTGGCTATCATGATATCATCGACACAGGCAAACCTCACTCTGAAATCAGTTTGGAAATATTCTGCACTCATCAGGAAGTACGAAATTCGCATCTTCAACACCGATGTCAAATCACTTCTTCCATATGAGTCAGAGACTTCGCCTACGTATCACATAAAGCATTCCTAACAGGCTTCATTCATACTTCTTTCAACAACTGCCTTGTCTGACTCCATCCTGGCGATCAGATGGTCGGTCGGAAGGAATTATTGACAAGGACCTCCGGGAACGAGGGAACCAAGAAGCTGTTGTCTAATAAATATGCTGAAGGGAATGGAGATTGATCGGACACGTTGGGGAGACTGTTGAGTGTCACTGGGCGTCATGCCATCGTTTGTGTGTAATCCGAGTGTGAAAAGATGAGTTGGGTGTGGGTGCGAGGGTGACATGTATGAGATCGTGTGAGGAGGAAATAAGAATCAATATTCAGTCGTGTGCTGAGATCAAGGAGACTACAGGGGCTATGATTAAATGTTGAGGTAATGTTGAATCCTTACTTTTCACTCGTAATCCAAGGGAATGTTAATAAGGGATAGGTAATCTAGTAAGTGGCAGAAGTCTTCACTCCAGCTAAGATGTCGGATGTGGTGCATCCAACTTCCGAAGATTTCATGTACAGATGCCAAGTTTTGGTTTGACCACCTCTTTCTCTTTTCCAACCTACTCTCATGCTGGTTTACATTGGCTATAGAATAAGGCGATGTCTAGGCTTGCGTAACCCATACCCTAGCTATCTCACAACTTCTTCAAATGACTTTCCTTTCTAACCTAACACTCGATACCTATCCTCAATATTACTCACCTTACCATACCACTTAACTTAGGATAAAGAACGCAGGTATCTATAACCTAGTCTTTCCACGTCTTCCACTTTCAATGTACATGTCTCACAGCCATAAATGATGACAGAGCAAACTGACGTGTTTTGCACTAGTCCTTTGATCGATAGTGGGGTATCACGTCTATGCCAGTGATGACGTAAGTTATCAAGTGCGACACGAACCCTCTGTATCCGTGGTGAGATTTTGTCAATAGCCAGCAACTTCCCAAACATGTGAGGTAATCAGCACTCTACCAATTCACTCTCAATCTTGAAGCTAGCAGTCGATTAAGTCTACTAATGTAGCATCATCTTACACCTTATAGGAGAAAATCACATGCCAAACATTCCAAGATTGCTGCTCTAAACATTTTTTCAGCTTTCTTGTAGTCTATTCTTAGAGCTAATTAGGGCTCCATTTTTCTCAGATATCGTCACACATATCGTTTTCCCTTCGTGGCCTGTTTGTTCAGTAAGCCTAAACAGTTATTTGGTGTTACCTAACGCCGATTTCTCTTCCATCTCTTTCGCTTTTTTCGCCTATCACTGTCTATGGTTGTTGTGAAGAACTTTTGTCAGTTTGCATTTGAACAGCTTTCGCTCCTCATCATATTCGGCACCTGCTAGAGTCAGCATTCCTGCATCTATCAGATAGGATGAAGTAGCAGAAATCCACTAACTTTTACTAACCTTTAGCCTTAGTTATCGACAGTCTTAACAGCCATATGTATAGCTAACTGGATTTTGTACCAGGCTTCCCCAGGATTAGTCTTGCTGTAAATCTCAGATACATGTTTAGCTATTTCTTCCTTGAATAGAGGCCTAGTGTTCTAACTAAGTTGAAAGCTTGACGACTTCATCGCTATCTGTTTTCTTTGCCCATTAAAGCGTAATTATATGGTTTCACGGACTAGGGCGTGATCAACGTCTACATACGTGTTGCGGGTAGAGCGGCAGACTTTTACTGACTCTCGCCAACGGTCTGGCTTATTTGAACTTATCGTGTATTTGATGATGGATGTTTCCAGACTAAAAAGTATCTATCTTTGTCTTTGAAGTCAGTCCTAACTAGAAACAGATGATTACGTCAACAGAACTGTAGGAGATGATCACCGTTGTCGGTCCTCTGGAATGGAACTCTGTAGGTGCTACCAATACACTACTCAGGCTGACACAACTTCCCTACCTGAGCATTGTAGTCACCTGCTAAAACCCCTGTATCTGAGCGTTTTGCTTTCATTAGTAAATTAGCCAGCTCTTGATATAACTCATACTTTATTTTGTCTGAATTGCAGTCTGCTGGAGAGGAAGCGGAGACTATGAAAAGACGTCGACAGGTATCAGAGCCTTTCCCCCTTCTAACGGATCCCTTCAGGTGGATAGTACATATACTACTATCCACTAAGTTCCATTCGAGTAGGGACTTTTATACCCTGGTAATCAATGCTATCCCCAATCATGTGAGTCCTCGCGAACCAGCTGTACAGTCTCCTGAACTCCTCAGAGTTAATTTAGCAGATTTACTCTGTTGGCCAGGTGAAGTCAAGCGAATAACCACACTTGTATGCACCTCTCCGAAACATAACATACACACATGACCCGAGATGCCAGAGTTCTAGCTGGTAATACCTGTTGTCCGATTTTTCAAGAGGTCCCGAGGTTGGAAGCATCACTTTAAGAGACTGTCGGCAGCATTTCTCTGGTTCTCGCCACTATTATTCGTCACAGAGTGAAGACATGGGGAACGTGTCTGTGAAATAATATTAACAGTAGAAGGAAAACAAGATGATAAATTTGACGTAGATAAAGGTGGGTGATGATTGGGAGATCTTCGTGTGATTTTGAAAGTGTATGAGCGATCATTACTTCCCGGTTGCCCACACTGTGGAAGTTGATTTTTCATTGAGGCACCTGAAACAGAAGAAGAATTAGTTCATTATGGATAAGATTTTATTTTGATAAATCACACAGTGTTGTACAGTAATATTAGCTGAAGTTTCGAGCGCAAATTATTGCTTATAATCATATAATATGATTGCTCATATGATTAAGAACAATAATTTGTGCTCGAAACGTCAACAGTAAATATTACTGTACAAAGTGTGTGATTTATCAAAATAAAATCTTATCTATAATGGAGTTATACTCTACCACAGTGCCCAAGTTGTGTACTTATATCAAGGAGAATTAGTGGTGTGTGACCTCAGGGCCCAGGAGACAACTACTTGAGGCCCATCACACATGGTTAGTTTGAATTGGTTTTTAGAGTTGTTCCCGCATTAGGAACTTACTGCTGGCTACGAACTACTCTAGGGTAGAAGTATAATAGTAGGATAATATATAGGAATTCCCACTTTTATCCCCAGAACACACAGCTGATAGTGTTTTAAACAAGAAAATAGTTTATATTGCATGACTGTTTAAGAAATAAAGTACTCCTCTTAAAATGTCACAATCAAACCGATATACTTGAATGAAACTGTCAGAAAATAACCGAAGAACACCAAGTATCTCATTTATTTAACCTTGATAAATTAAAATATACTTGGATAAAGCAAGAACAACAGAACAGAATAAAATGTTTTTTATTCCTTTAAGTTCTCAATGGAACATAGGGCTTCAAGCTACAGGCTTGAAATTTCGGAAGCAGAAGTGTTTATTTAACGGGATAGGGTTGATAGCCTAGTGCCCAATCTAACCTCTTTACCTGTCTCATTACTGGCTTAGTGGGGTGAACGGGTGTGCGTCGGGCAAGGATCGAACCCCAGATCACATGTGTAGTTGGCGAGAATTCTACTGCTGTGCCACCAATGTACACTATCATTTATTTCTTTGGCTTCCCATCAGCTGCTCACAGGCCAAAGTTATTATTAAGTATATCTACAGAAGCAATTTTAACATACTTGCACAGAGTTCATTTTCAAACAAAAATCAATCAATCAATATATGCACACAGTAATTATATATATATATATACATGCATATAATATTCAACACCATTCCGAACAATAATGATCATACACAATGTAAACCTTCAACATTACGTAATCAGATGAAAGAGAGGTGAAAATATCCAGTTACCAGGGCAAAGAAAGACTGATAACTGCTTCTTTCTGCATGCATAAATCAGGTTTCAGGCGCTTGATGGAGATCGCTTCGATAAACTTGAGGAAAATTGAACTCTTTTGCTTATTTGCATGTCTGCGGGAGCAGTTATATGGGAAGAACATATCTACGATCTTCTGCACATGTTTCAAAAAGCCTATGTCTAAAGAGAAAAAATACTTTAAACGGTGCCATCGCCAGGCATCGCCTTGACACGGGTCATGAGGTGGATGTAGCAAAATAGTTGGAAATTACCAATAAGCAAAAGAGTTCAATTTTCCTCAAGTTTATCGAAGCGATCTCCATCAAGCGCCTGAAACCTGATTTATGCATGCAGAAAGAAGCAGTTATCAGTCTTTCTTTGCCCTGGTAACTGGATATTTTCACCTCTCTTTCATCTGATTACGTAATGTTGAAGGTTTACATTGTGTATGATCATTATTGTTCGGAATGGTGTTGAATATTATATGCATGTATATATATATATATATAATTACTGTGTGCATATATTGATTGATTGATTTTTGTTTGAAAATGAACTCTGTGCAAGTATGTTAAAATTGCTTCTGTAGATATACTTAATAATAACTTTGGCCTGTGAGCAGCTGATGGGAAGCCAAAGAAATAAATGATGGTACCACTTTATTCTGCAAAATCTCTTGTTCCTGCTTTATTCAAATGTATAAAATATATTTCTTCCAGCTGATCGCTATCAATGAAAGGTTTTTTGACTTTATTTGTGATTTCATAGTTATACTTACAGTAATCGCCTTTAAACTCAACAAGCCACACGATACAGGCATCACTTTTTGAGAAATGAGTATGACATGATGACACCTTTTTATGATTTTAAGTTCCCCGAACCGAAACGATGAACCACATTTCATCTCATCAACTCTTTAAGTAGATGCTTGATTAATGTCCTGATTAATAACTTGATTTCGTCTATTTGATGGACATAAATTGAGGTTAATGAGTTCGGTACAGGGATACTAAGAGAAAAAAGTATAAACGAAATTTCTCGCACGCTTATTTCTACGCTCATTAACTTATAAGAATTGTTTTCCACCTTAAGGAGTATTAGATAAATTTATATTTATCCCAGTTCAGCAAAGCTGGAATGCTTTTGAGATGTAAGTCAAATTATTTGGCAATTTTTAAATGCAGTGGATTCCTTATATTTTCGATAATTATCTATTAGGATTCAAATACCTTTGATACACTCATAAAAATTATCATATTCTATGACATTACACCTACTTTACAGATGGTGCGTAAACAACGATGGAATAACTCAAAATGGATGCTTGAAGATTTATTTAAACAAAGTAAGAAGTTTCAAATAAGGAAGGAAAGTATTTTTTCAGTTAACCTAGGTATGCATTAACAAAATTTCAGATGTATTAGTAATACGAAGTAACATGAAAACGTTTCATTCTTGTCGACTTTGCACCTTGCAGTATATGCAGATAAGATACATTTCAAAGTAATTTTAAGGCTAAGACCAAGTATGCTTGATTTAGCCAAAACAATAGAGACCAGGAGTAAATCGATAAGAAGATGGTTTTATCAAGGGTTTCGTGATCGCTCATAATCAGAAGCAGTGCATGTCGACAAACTCGGAAAAACTCGTATATCTTGACACTCATATATAAGCCTGTCATTTTAATCCGTGGTGGCAAGAGATTCACATGAATCGAATACAGGCCAGTTAAGTGCATGGAAATATTGTTGTCAGTGCTAAATGGCATCTGAATATGGAACTCTCCGCAAAACCCTTAAATTTGCTCGATAGTATTACTATAAGTGAACTTTGAATATGAATATTGACACAACCAGAACCTACAATACCCCATGCATGTACATTCAGATGACAAGTCCCACTATGGTGAAATGAGCATTGTAGATTCTTTTGCTAATCACCATCCACCAAATTACTTCAGGCGTTTTACTTAGGACTAAATACACTATTTATTTACAGTGCATAATTCATTGCTGTAGAGGAGTTTCCATGGTCCAAATGGCTTACCAATAAATCATGTCTTCGAAAAATAAGTGCTGTAGGTTCAAATATTTGACTTTACATAGGTTTCTTAAATTTTACTGCTGCATGCTGGAGATTAGGAAACAAGAGGTTAACTTCCAACATCAAACACCAAATAAATAGCCTACAACCTCTTCTGCACAATGTTATATCATTTAGGTTAATGACTGTGTCACACATGTGGTAAATACATATAAATGAAAAAGTTTCTTCATATCTGAATTACAATTTATGTGGTTAAGATAATGTTGTTGGCTATTGAATTCCATTTACTTCGTATAAAAAACGAGAGTATTTATGTCTAAATCATTCCCAATATTTTATTCAGGTTATGATACTATTCGTTTTTCTAACAGTCTCGTATTATTTTTAATATGGCTGAAAGATGTTTGTAATTAGAAAACTATTGGATTTAACTGTCTAAAGTTAATAGATTCATTATATTGGATGAAAAGAATTAGTTTTCCAGGAATCACTGTATAAATTAATGTACCCTTTATTTTGTTTTGGATATTAAAAGTCAATGTTGACATGGAAACACTGAAGACCGATAGGATAGAGGACGTTAGTAGATTTATCAATCAGCTTGATATAAAGTGAGTTTATATTTGTTTTGAGTTGTTAAAATTATTAAAAGACATAATACTAATATTTGAATAAGGCATTTAGACGACAAATTTCACGAGATGATATCATTTCGTAGTTTCTTTACAACCGCTTTACAACTAACATGGTTAACAATAATAAAATATTTTCAAGTGTTGGTTTGTAGGGATTTGATTGGTTACAGGATTTCATCATGAGCTGACATTAGTTAGAGAACCATTGGAAAACCTGGGAGTACTGGACAGCTGTTTCGTCCTAGTTTGGGACTCTTCGGCAGTACGCACCCACCGGGATTCGAAAATAAAATAAAATGAAGTGCATGACAATTACTCAGTTATATAAAACAAAACTACATACTAATGACCAATCGTATTTAAATAATTCAAGTAGTCCATGGTAGGCGAAGGTTGACGTCTATTGCTTTTTGTGCACACAGTTTAGGCTGTATGTGATTAATCCAAAGTGCTTCTGTCAACTTCAATAACCTAGAACTTGAGTTATGTTAAATAATTGTGAAACAGTCGTTAATATTGATTTTGTGACTTAACATTAATAAGTGTTTTGCAATGGATGATGCTGGATTTTTATTCAGATTAATTGTATTTGGATTTTAGTAACCATTTTGGAACATGTTCTTTTCGACGACATTGAAACATTCTATTGTTTCTACCCATATAGGTGTCATTACGACTGCAGATGAACTTGTACATACAGTTTGAAGTAGAGTCCACAGAATTTCGTCCTTTAATGGTAGGTACAGGAATCGAAAATGCTCGGCATGTGAGAAAAAGAGATGCGGCGTAGAATGTGCGTTTGATGGCTGACCGAAGTCTTTGAGCTGTCAACTGCACAATCTGGTCACCCTTGAATGGTAGGTTAAAAAGATAGCTTTCTTTGGTACAGAAGCTGTCTTTTCTAGATATGTTCTATCCTTAATGTGACAAGTGATGCAGTTCTCTGGATAACCATTAACTAATAAAACTGAATGTATGTGTCGAAGCTCATTCATCAATGTGTCACTCGAGCATATTTTTCGGACCCTTAAGAACAAGCATTTCACTAGGGAACGTTTATACTGGATTGGAACAAAACTGGTGAAATGAAGGTATTGTCCACTCTATGTCTCTTTAAGAAAAATAGATAGCTGAATCGTTCCAGCATCTCTACTGGTCATTGTAATATCCAGGATACTGAGTTTGTTATTCAGTTCGAGTCCGGAAGTCACTCGGATACTTGGATGTACAACAAATGTTCAGTTCTTATTTAACAATGATTATGATTAAATAGAGTAATAAAGTTTTCAAAAAATGTAATATTATTAACAATAATGAGTGTATCATCTACATAATAATAAGATATAATTTAATGATTCCCATTGTAACATTAACAACACAATATTCAGCAAAGAGACTCTTTTCAACAAATTTATTATCAAGCTGTACAATCGTGGAGCGAACCAACCAGGAACGGATTGTTAAGCAGATAGGCAGGAAGAAATGGAGATGGTTTGGCCATACTCTTAGGAAACCATCAATTGACATCACTAGACAAGCCCTTGAATGGAACCCGAAAGGGAAGCGGCGAGTTGGTCGTCAATGCAAGGGTGACTTGGAGGTCATGTGAAGAGGAGATGAAAACGTGTGGGCAGACATGGAGCCAGGTGAAGACTCTAGCAGAGAACAGAACGCAATGGAGACGCACGACTGAATCCCTATGTTCCTGTAGGAATTAAAGGATATAATAATAATAATAACAATAATACAATCGTGGATACATATATATATATATACAAGAAATTATACCCGGTGTGGGAATTAGATCAAAGGTGTGAATACATGAAATAATAATAGTAGTACGGATGGCAATTAAAATATTTGTGATTTTAATCATAGTTAAGTGTCAAGTGGCAAAACAATTAATGTTATACAGCGTTTAATTCATAAGATATACAGGTGTATATATATATGATTGTACAGCATGAGAATGATACCTCTGGAAAGAGTAACTCTTGTCTTAACGTCATTTCTATCATGTGAACAAAAACAAGTAGAAATCTTAGACAAGTACTAAGATAGGCCAATATATACATAAAGCGGTGTTTACTTGTGCTACGTAGTTTTCATCAGTTATAACAGATTCAAATAAATGCATTATAATATGCTCATATTCACATGCTCGTCATCGAATTTATTTCATTAATTGTCTAACAGAGTACTTTTTTATCAATTTCGGGAGTAAATAATCAAAAATTTACAGCAGAGGATTAGTCATTAGTGAATCAGTTGGATGAAACTTTAAGCCGTAGTTAGTTTTCTCAATCTATTTTTTAGAGTACCGCATCATTGTTATCGTGATTGTTATTTCGGATCTGTATTAAGCCCAGCTATCCTTTCATTATATATATATATATATATATATATATATATATATAATATATATATATATAACATTTGGAAACCTAATATGCCTTTGTAACACTCATCCTTTATTTATTCGTTGCTACAATTCTATTCAATATGCATTAGTAAACCGAAGCTTTAGTTACCATAGTAAATACAGGGGGGAATCAGTTGGCACTAAGCAGTTTCCGACTTAAATTTCATGCCTATTATCGATCATCTGAGAAATCTGTTATCGTGGTAGTAAGTAAATTTCTATAGCTACCAATTAGTTGATTTATTATTATAACTATTACTTATCTATGTAGATGTAGGCCACTTTTTACCTCTGTATATTATAAAGGTGTTTCTCCCAAAATGATTCAACATCTTGAACCTGATCGGATAATCCAACATTTGTCTTTTATGTATTTATTTTTTGTTTGTTTTGATTTACAGTGTATACTGGATTGATATGTTTTCGAGTGGAGCAAGTCATTCAACTCTAATTGAATTGCGTAAATGCAATGTAAAGGAAAAATTTTCAAAATATGACAGATATTTGTTGTCCTGTACTATCATTAACTTCTTGTCTGTCCTCTTGCGTCAAGTAGGTTTTTTAATTTTTCACAGCAAATATGCAAATTTTGGCTATAAATTTGTCTTGATTTTGTGTGCTGCGGATTCATTCAAGACAAAAAATAATCGCAAACTGCTTTCATTCCAAACGCGTAGCCAAGTCTTTAGTCCACATGAATTAGAATAATACATAACTAATCCTTACAAACCAAACTATAGAAAATAAATTATCCAGATACGTCATATGAGTAAGTTATCTGGAGCTGCTTGCTGAGAACTACATTACTCGCCTAGTGACTGATATTCCTGACCTAATAAAAAAGTTAAGAGATGGTGATTATCGACCAAGCAAGTGGAACGATTCAGGGACTGTCCCTATACTCATCAATAGGTTTTACAAATAATTTCACAGTAATCTGCTAATCTCCAGAAGTTGTATTCTTTGTGCTCTTAGGTCATGACTTAAAATAAATTCTTCAAACAGCACAAATTTCTTATTCTTGGTGAGACTAAAAACTTTATCTTGAATAGTGAATTGTGCGATCTTCATCAATAGTCTTTATAATGAAATTATTACAGATATTTTACATGGGGCCAGTTTTAAAATGTTTACAGTCAGTAATCAGTAACTAAATAACAATAAACATTTTCCTGTAGTTTATCTAAAATATGCGGTCTCAGATGTTCAGACGATCCATTACAAAACAACATACGATTGGACCATTAACCTACTCATGATAATAACAGCCTGCACTGAAGAGATAAACCCTTGAAAACGAAAGACCTACAAGTTGGATCTTCTAAATAATTAAATTCCTCAAATGCACACTATTCATTTGCTTTATTTTATTCAATATAAATATTAAAACGCCATGAGGAATACATTTTATCATCTAAAATCTTTGGTACTACTTAATTTTTGTGCTCTGTCATTTAAACATTTCACCAATCCTATTTTCACTGACATAGGATGGGATGATCGGAAGTCCAAATATCTGTTTGAGTGTGTGGGTTTCCTGTAAACACTAGTGTTTAACTTCCCATCTGCTTTCCTTTTCACGTTGCAATCTAACATTGGGAGCTCCCCTTCCTAATTTTCCAATTCATAAGTGAATTGAATTGCTTCAACCTTCGAGTTGATGTGTTCGAAAAACCTATCTATATCTTGTGTTCTAAGTACAGTGAATGTGTCATCTACGTACCTCCACCATACTTTTGGGGCGGGGGTGAACGTTTTAATCGCTATGCTTTCCCACTTATCCACTGTGTGATATACCTAATAAACAAACTAATATGGAATTACTTACTAACACAGTGCCCAAGTTTTACACATATACTAATATAACTTATGGTCTTCCTGTACGAAGACTTATCAATAAACTCACTCGACTTTCACAAACTGAAGCAAGCTATGAGAATCATCGTATTTTCAACATTCGATGCCTAAAAAATGAAATCATTCCTAAATATCTACGTCTACGATCTCCAGTTCCAACTGACAGGGTTAGAAGCAGAATAGAAGGCCTACAAAAGTTTTGCCTGAAAGAAGAAATCCACAGAATCGTTAGAAAGTTGCAACATATCAGATCTGAAATTGAGCAATTAAAACAAAAGATAAAAGTACATACATACAAGGAAGGAACCTCGGAAGCCTTACGCAGAATTCTTAACAAGGCAGGAATAAAAACGGCATTCAAACCCACAAACTCAATTAGAAACAAGCTTTGTCGGTTAAAGGATCCTGTAGAGCCTTTAAAACAAAACAATTTAGTTTATCTAATACCCTGCAATGATTGTCAGGTCAAATACATAGGTCAAACTAGTAGAACAGGGGCAGTCAGACTAGCTGAACATAAAAACTTAGCAAAATCTAGATTGGTTGACCCGAATAAGATAAGAAATTTAGAGAATAGTTCAGCTATAGCACTACATGCAGTCACACACAACCATACAATAGGATGGGATAGGATGACAGTTTTAAAATCTAATGTCACAGGGTATAGGGAGAGATTGATAACAGAAGCTTTGTTTATCGAATCAACTACAAATACATGTAATAGAAATGATTCATCACCTGTCCCCGATATCTAGAAAATTCTACTACCCATACGACAAATAGGAGAGAACAAAGAAAACTATACAACTCAAGTGTCAAAGTCGTGTGATCCCAATTGATATGATTATGAACAATAAATTTTGTTCGAAACGTCATCCAGTAGATAATACTGTTTCACTGTGTGATATACCTAATAAACAAACTAATATGGAATTACTGTACCTTTTAGATTGTCTGCAAGATCAGGACATATATCGAAGTGTATAAACATCCAAAAGCTTGAAAGTAATAAGCTGACCAATTTTGTGGTTAACCTTTTAGAATGAAATTTTAAGTAGTTTAAAACAAGGTGCAGTAAATTAATGATTTCTTTTACGGTACATCTCGCTGTTTCTCACTTGTAAGAGTGATTTAAGGAGACACTACAAAACGAAGATCAATTACTTCTTGAAACGCTGTCGCATAAAACAAATATTTAGAAAGAAACATGTTAACCCTTAAATTTTTTTCAAAATGGTTACTTTTACTGTGCTTCCATAGTTTAAATTGTGGTTAGTAAGATTTGAATTGTTCTGCTAAATTGCATAATTACTACAAAGTGAGATATATATAGACAGTTGGATGCAAACTTTTGATAATTAAGCGTGTGTGTTAGCAAAGACAGTTGTTGTGCTAGACTTTATAAGACCCTGCCTAGTGTTCACATCAATTGGCTTGTGCTACACTAACCCTTAGACTAAAATTCGTGCCTTATACCTATGTGCACTGAATAATAATATTAGTGAAGAAAGAAGACAAATAATTCAGCGAAGACACTCTTTTCAACAAATTAACGAATGAAGGAGTCTCTTCGCTAAACTACTTATCCTCTTTTTTCAGCAGTGCTTGGATACACGAACGCTAATATGTCGATAAAGAATTTTGAGTTTTGTGTCGATTAAGTCATTATTCCAAGTGAAATACCTTTACTGGTTACTCCTGTGGGTCTTTGTTACACTCACATCTTTTCAGGACTGCTTCCAATACCACCCCTAATTTTGTTCTTCATTTTTTATAACTTCGATGTAAAAGATGTTTTTGTGGCTTGAACAACACTTAACATATTTTAGTACTTCAGTGTCAGTCTCTGTTGTATGGTTATGAGATGAAATTTACGTCTAACTTCCAAGTTAAGCACCTAGAAGCATCATTCTTATTCGGTTTAGTCAAATGAACACATTCTAAATGGTTTATATTGTTGCATATGTTATTTAAGTGTTCAAGTGGTATTCATTCTGAGACTAGGAAATTTGTTTGTATAGTTACTAACTTTGTTTTCGGTATTGTATAAATTTCCCTTCATTAAAGCTTATGTATTAACCTTATAAAGAAGAATTAACTGTACATCTAATTGCGATCAAGTTGTAAAATTCTTTAACTCACTTTATTAAGTGTTAAAATCTGTCTAAAGTAGAAATATGTGTATTGAATATTTTATCTTCTAACTAGGAATTTGGAAACTTACCATTAACTATTCTGATTTTAATACTAGCTGAGATTTGCACATATGGCGATATATTTTCTTCTCGTCTGATTGTAGACCTATTTAAATGAGGAATTGCATATCATGAAGAGCAAAAATAAAGTAAACACAGAAATGATTGCTTATCATATGAAGGTGAGTCGATTATCTTTCAATTTAAAAATGACTACAGTGGCCACCTCATACTCTAGTTTCGTTGTGGTTGGGGTATTATGTAGTGTGTGGTGCGAAAAACTTTTAGCATTTGACAAAACTAATTCTTGACATAGCACAATGAGGATGAATGAGGAAAAAGTGGCAATAAGAAGAATGGAAATGTGACTAAACTGACATTTGCATTTTCATGCAGCTGACAGTGAACCGTAAGCATTGTGCGAGAGTTAGCGATACTATCTGGTTGCCCAAACTTAGACAGATAGAGCAGGGTTTCAACCCTTGACTGCATGGTGGAATTAGACTGTCTGCTGCTGTGAAACACAGCTCCGTGTGAACCAACAAAAATGACACGGCTAATAAATTATGCCTCTCTTATGCATGTGTTCACTTTTATCCGTTTAAGAGAAGGGAATGCATCTATTGTAAATAAATCTGTTACAAGTTAGAAACCATGGCATTCATCTAATTTCGGTTACATTAGTCTGGAACGTAGTATAATTTTGAGTTTCAACGACCAGTGCTCAGAGTCGATGGGAAAAATACTTCGTTGATCTTGAATGTATCTCACTAAATTCAAATTCCTCAAATGCACTTCTAAGATATTTTAATCACAGGTAACCCTCTTTAGGACTGAGTGAAATACTCTGCCTTTAGACTGATTTACTATTCCTAGTATTAACCGAACTGGACATTATTCGAGAAGCGACAGCGAACTTGTCAAGTCGTTCTGCCCACTTGTATCTCACCACAAGATCAATAATCTCTATAAATGTAAATTACAGTGGGTTGACTACGTAGTTTATTTTTAATTACATTGAATTCCTACTTCATGTAGCGAATTTAACACACAGTGTTGGGGCGTAGTATGTTTTCGCCACTGCTCGCCAAAAATTTGATGCTAGTGATTTTAGACGACAATGTCAGGTGTGCACGTTTCTTTTGCATCATCTTCCCTCACTTTCCTGTGACGGATTAAACTCTTCAGCGTTTCATAACTATCAGTGACCCTAGAATTATTAGAGCTGAAACACCTCGCAGTGTTTATGCTTTGACGCGTACCAGACGTCTACCGGGGTCAAAAATATAATTCGGAAATTTCGCATATAGTATTTCAAAAGGTGCAAGACTTGTTGTTGAAATCCAGCTGTTTGCAGTACGGTTTTATGTTTAGTTATTATAATTATTTGTAGTTGTATGATTTCGCAATAACCAAATTGCAGGACATCAACCAACACCACAGACAGGGATGAACTTAGGAATTTGTATTTGGCAGAATTATTTGTGATTCATATAATAAATATTAACAAACAACAGTAAGTATTTAAACAATACAGTAATAGAAATTGTCAATCACCACATTAACTCTAAGCAAATAAGTGTTATTTTTGTACGCTTATTAGTAGTCGTAAATTTCTTCTTATGGTGAACTATTTTCATTTCAGATACCAGAAAATGAGATTTCACAGTTGGCTAACAAAAATTCCCGAATTCTAACGGAATTACATCCAGATTACAACCAGTTAAATTTTTGCATCAGAAGTGTTGGAGAAAAGGATTCTACAGAAGTAGGTTTATTTTCCATTATTGCTGCAAGTATTGTATAACAATGCGAATAAACACAAATATATTCCACATTCCTGGTTATAAGTTCATGCAAAAACCTAGTCTGATTATATGTCTTCACTTTACTAATTTGGATATTTCCTAGTGCATAGGTAGTTCTGTGGTAGGATGCTCACCAACACGGTGGAAGGTCCGGAATTGAATCCTGGATGATTCACTTCTGAAGTGGCAAGCTTAATAGACAGTGGTAAGCCACTAAAAGATGGAAGGTTGCTTTCGAAACTAAAAACATCACCGCTACTGAAACTTCGAAGTGTCAGGCCCTTGTTCCACGTGGAAAGCAGATACACTTTTCAATAAAACTAAATGCCAGAGAAGCACATATTCAAAAAATTAAATGCTGACTGTAATTCTGAACTAATTAATTAGACGTTATTTTCAAATCAGTTTCCCTTTGTAAATTATGGTGCCTTTTTAACAAATTTCGTATACTGAGAATTCTATAAAGTGGTAAAATCACATCATAAAAAGACTGTAGAGGCAGTGAAGAGAGGATCTCAGGCGAATATAGGGGAAACAGAGGTAATGAAGATAGCCAACCAACAACAATTAGCATGAGTGACCACCACAAGGAGGAATCCAAAGAATTTGTCTCTTTCACATACTCCATCACCACTTTTTCAAAAGCATGCAGCAAGGATCAGCGTTACAAAGCTAGCATGATTCGCAAAGCAGGATTCAAGTTCACTACGCTGAAATCAGTATGGATATCTACACAAATCAGCACGTGGAACAATATGCGAATTCTGTTTAGTACTACTAATGTCCATTTAGTGACTTGGTGCATCACGCAAAGCATTTACAACAGCTGCAGACTTTCATCAACGTCTACCTTCTTTCGAAACTGGAGATAAGATGACCGACCGTCCGGTGGCACAGCGCCGACAGCAGTCGATATGTGCTGCTGAATTCCTATGTTCAAACTGCGACCAGCTTATAAATTTGAAGTTGAGAATACAGATGCTTTAAACACATCAGTCCTAGATTCCCGACGCAAAGGGGAAACTGTTCCTGTCTACAATATTATTATAATTATTACAATATATTATTATTGTTCCTTTGGGTTCCAAGTGGAACATAGGGCTTCAACAACACATCTCCACTTTGTTCTATTTTCTGCCGTCCTCTTCAGCTGAGTCCACGATTGCCCAAATTCTCTTATCTCTTCCTCATACGACAATATATATATATATGATTAGAAAAATATAATGTAGTTTCACTCCGTCAATGCCACTGTGAAATAAGCCTGATAGCAGTGAAATCGAATAAATAATCGGATGAATATATCACTCAAGACAGTATACAGAAACGCGTTTTGGGATCTCACAATGTTTAAAAGTGACGAATTTAGTCCAGTAAAATCAATAATGCGAAATCACAAATACCAAGACTAAATACGTGGTAATCATTGCGAAAAAAGGCACCTGTTATAGGTCAGAAGGTAAGCAAAAATCCTCAAAGAGTTCAAAGCGATCGGCACTTAGTTCCCATCTTATTAGAAACACTGTATTTAATATCTAGTAAAAAACACAGGAATAAAAGTGAAGGCTCTATTTAGGTGTCCATCATGGAGGCCAATATACTAACTTTCCTTAATCGATTCTGTCCAATGACTGATTTTTGATTTTTTGATTTTTGATTACAGCTTGATTCCACACGCAAGTACCAGTAGAATGAATACGCATTTATTTGGATAAATATGGCACAATATACTCCCAATATAATTTGACTACACTTTGTTTACCACCCTTTTATGTGAAAATGTACAGATGAAAACATGGAAGTGAAACTTTAGATGAATTGCAACACTCTTGAAGTCCTAGTAGCGGTAGTATCTCTTTTACAGGCTCACAGAAGAACGGATGTAAGACACCCGTCCTTCAACCCTTTCTGGGGTTATTACCAGCTAATAAACTAAGTGAAGTAAGGAGTAAATCAGCCAAGATTTGAACCTTGACATCCTACTTAGATGACAAGCATTCCATCAATAAATCACTAAAACCACAAAACAACTTGTTAGTCTAATTCGCTTTTAAAATCTCTAAATGTTTTACGCATTTTGCTGGAGTTCAATTTCACTTCTCCATTCCTTTTTACTTTAGGCCATAATGATAATGTTTGATACTCTTGGTTTCATAGATGAATGGAAAATTCATCGACCTACTCTTGCATGTTTTATTCTAACTGTTAAAAAAAATTATCGTTCACCAGCTTACCACAATTGGATGCATGCGTTCACAGTTGGACATATGGCGTATCTAGCATTAACAATTGACTCACAGTTAACAAATCAATATTTAGATGAAATTGAACGGTTGGCATTATTTGTTGGTGCATTATGTCATGATATTGACCATAGAGGATTTAATAACAGTTATCAGGTGAGTACACGTCTTCGATTATTCATTAGTGTATTCTTGAAAAACAACAGCTAATCATTTTACTAAGTGAAGTAATTTTCACTGCTTATGATCAAATAATTCATGACAAATAAATTCCACTTTGGCTAGAATTTTATTTTGATAAAATCACACAGTGTTATACAGTAATGTTTACTGATGACATTTCGAGCACAAATTATTACTGCTCATAATTACATCGAAGTACTCATACAACTTTTTGCTTCGTTTATATACATGAGTAGAAATTGATGAGACATTTGAATAAATCCAATATAGGACTTGTCTGAAACAGAAAAGAAGATACAGTACAATCGGAAACAATATTACTGTTATCAATAATATACAATAGGATGGGAAATAAGACAAGTGCTGTTAGTCAATAAGACGGGAAGTAAGATGTTTTATATTTAAAATAAATAACTCGTTGCAATGTTACAATGTGAATTAAATACATTTTAACACTGTTTGTTATCCTTCGATTTGACTGGTAATAATATCCCCCATACCGCATTCTAATATTCTGGCAAGTTACTTATTTTTACTACAAAAAACATCTTATTTCCCGTCTTATTGGATTTTATTGATAACAGTAATATTATTTCTGAATGTTCTTTATCTAATATTGATTTTATTCAAATGTCTAATCGATTTTTACTCCTGTATATAAATGAAGCAAAAAAGTTGTGTGAAGACTTTGATATGATTATTGTAACGACAGAAGACAAGAGCCAGGCAACACTGTTTATTGAGAAAATCAAGAGATATTTATAGATTTTTATGTACATTATTATTAGCGTTATTGGTAGCAGAGAAGCAACTTCTAATTGGTTGTTTTTTACGCTGAAGGTTATTCTGTGCTGTTTGTGACCGTTTCTTAGAAAGTTAATCCATATATCTAGGAATCGCATTTGCTCACATCAAGTCTTCTGTGATTGGTTAGTGAGTTCCTCAAGGTTAAGCTTTGTTATCGTCTTTCTCATGACTCTGGTTCCGGACGTAACACTGACGTAAACTTTTGTTTACAATTTTGTCTTGTTCGCAGCAAGCTCTCAACACATCGTGCGCAATAATTTGTGCTCGAAACGTCATCAGTAAATATTACTGTACAACACTGTGTGATATATCAAAATAAAATCTTATCCATAATGGAGTTATACTGTACCACAGTACCCAATTGTTTTCCTTATATAAATAAATATCATACCTATACATATCAACATTTGACTCTTTCAGAGATACTGGGAGCTCTGTGAGTATCTAGGTGGTTACTACTTTTCACATAAGAAGTGTTTGAAGTTAAATGATGATGGCATGTCGTAAAACGATACACTTATTTATTTATTTATTACTCATTATTCCCTTGCATTCCGAGTGGAACATAGGGCTTCAACAACACATCTCCACTTTGTTCTGTTTTCTAGAATCCTCTTCAGCTGGGTCCACTATTGACCAAACTCTCTCATCTCTTCCTCACACGATCTCCTCCATGTCACCCTCGCACTGACGACCCACTCGTCGCTCTCCGTTTGGATTCCACTCGAGGGCCTGGCGTGTGATGTCATTCGGTGGCCTCCTCAATGTATGACCGACCCATCTCCACTTTCTCCTATATATTTGTTGATCGATCGGTTCTTGGTTGGTTTGTTCATCTCCAGAGTTTCTTGTTGCTCATTCTTTCTGGCCATTTGATCCTCAGTATGGAGCCAGCGAAGGCAGCTGTTGATGAAAGTCTGCCACCAACTGTTGGAAACCCTTTTCGTGACTCCCACGCAGTGCAAGTTTCTGACCCGTATGGAAGAACCGACTTCACATTGGTGTTGAAAATCCGAACCTTGTTCCTTATGCTGGCTGAGTGCAGAAGATTTCCAAACTGGTTTCAGGTTGATGAAGGCGTATCTTGCCTTTCCGGTTCTGTCTGACTCTGAAATACTCTTTCGTATTGAGTCCTGTAGTTGAAACGATGCTTCCTAGATAAATGAAGGAGTCAACCTCTGTTAAATCTTTCCCGTTGATGGTGATTCGTGTTGGTTGTTGTTGTGGTGGTGGTCCATTGGTTATCGTCATCACCTCCGTCTTCTCTATGTTCACCTGCAGTCCTGTCTTCGCTGACAGCCTCTTCAGCCAGTTTGTTGGTTTTCGCCTGCAAGTCTTCGAGTTTGTGTGACATTAGACATATATCATCCACGCGTGAAATCCAGATCTTCTGGAGTCTTCTTATCGGTGATCCAGCGTACTCCTTACTCCTTGCCCTCAACAGTCTGACTCATAATCCAGTCCACCACAATTAAGAATATCATCGGTGATAATAGGCAGCCAGCTTGTCTTACTCCTGTATGCACTTCGAACGCTTCGGTGACTTGTCCGCTGTGCACCACTTGACACGTGGCATCGTTATATAGCCAGCCGCTGAATGAGGTTGATAAAGATTTGGGCACTGAATGCCGTAGTGCCGTCAACGCTGTCGAAGGCCTCCTCTAAGTCGATGAAGTTGAGGTGGAGTGAGGTTTGACTGCCATCCTATGCTTTATTCTGTGATGACGATGCGTAGAGTTGCAATTTGATCGGCACATAGTTTGCCTTTTCTGAATCCAGCTTGTTCCGGTTGGCGGAATTCTGTACCCAGTGCATCCTTTATTCTCTCCAGGATGATGAGATTTAGTATCTTACTTGGCGTGGACAAGAGCATGATTCCACGCCAGTTCTTGCAGAGGTGAGCGTAAGTGACCTGTCTTTGGCAGTTTGACGAGGTAGCCTGCGACCCTTCCAATCAGTAGGCACCTTTCCTTTTTCTCAAACGTTTTGCAGTAATGGATTGAGAGCATATGCCGTAACCGCTGTGGCCGTCTTCTGTGCTTAGGGAGGAATGCCGTCTGGTCCTGCTGGCTTTTCGAACGGACTTCAGTAGCTTGATCGCATTCAGGATTTCTTCTTTCATTGGAGGGGTGGTGTCCACTGACAGGTATTTCCGTGTGTGTTGTTGTTGGTATTCCTGAACGATTTGCAGGTGATGGTCGATTTAAGAGTCCTTCAAGGTGATCGGCCCATTGTTTGATTTGTTTCTTCTCCTTGGCGATCAGGTTCCCTTGAGCATCTTTCATTGGTTTCATCATCTGGGTTGATCCCTCCCCGGATAGAGACTTGGTTGTCTGATATAGTGTCCTGATGTCTCTATTGCTTGCGCCCTGCCTGTTCTGCTTCAGCTGACAGTGTGTCGTAGAAGTGTTGTTTGTCTTTCCTAGCACTCTTCTTCACTGCTTTATTCAGTGAAGTGTACATTGAACTCAGCCTCTCCTTCTGTTGTGCATCTTTGCATTGAGTCAGTTTCTCTTTCACCATCCTCCTCTCCTCGACTAGCTTTCAGGTATCCGTTGACAGCCATTCCTTGTCTTGTCTCTTCTTTCTTACTAGAACATTTGTACACGTTTCCTTGGACATCAACTACAGAGAGTTTCAATGTTCTTCCAGGCAGGTTTCCTCATTGATGCTACGTAGTGTCTTCAACTTTGCTCTCATATCTGTAGCAAAGGCATCCTTTGTGGTTTTTTCCTTCAGTTTCTTAATGTTGAACTTGAATTGTGGTCTGTTTCCATTTGTTTTCATGGATTTCAGCTTCACCTTTAAGGTACCTTAAACTAGATGATGGTATTAGCCCACAACTGCTCCCCTTCTCGACTTTGTGTCCAGCAGACTGAGTCTCCACTTCCTTGAGATTGATATGAAATCTGTTTGGTTTGTGGTTTGTCCGTCAGGGGAAATCCATGTTGCTTTGTGTATATCCTTGTGTTTGTACACGCTCCCTCCCTCCACGCTCACCAAATTGTTGAAAGAGTAGAAGTCTGCGAATAATTTTCCGTTCTCATTTATTTCTCCGAGAGCGCCTTGACTCATTATGAGTTCTCTTCCTGTATTATCTGCTCCTGGTTTGGATTGTGTTCATACAGCCTATGAGGATTTTGATGTCACCATTTGGGATGTTGTTCATTACTGTTTGTAGTTGTCGGTATAAATAACCTTCTTTTCTTGTTTCGCGTTGTTTGAAGCAGCATGGATATTATTGAATAATTGTAACCTTCCTTCCTTCCTTTTGAGTTGAATCTTGCTGTCATGATCCTGAAAGATATTGCTTTCTACTGCCTTAGGGCTTTGGCTGCCACGATAACCATCCTTTCCATCTTCTTTCGCAGGTACCTAGCTCTTCTATGCCATATCTTCGCATTTCGTTGGCTAATTGGGCAGTATTCCCAGTCTCGTACACTGTACGGACATTCCACGTCCCCATTCTTATTCTTGCTTTCATCGAGACACATCGGCTGACTGGCTTTTTGACGGCTTTCACCAGCTCGCATTATTTCTAATCTCCGATTCGAGTGAAGAATAAGATTTTTATTTGAAGTTTTTGTATTTTTATATATTGTCTGTGTGTTGAAGTTTTTGTAGTGGTTTGAAAGATTTAGTGGTGTGGGGTTGTTAGGCCCACGTCCAACAATCCGTTTCTATTCGGGCTTGGAATCGGCTTGAAAACTAGTGAGCTAGTTAACTAGGTGATACACCTACCGTCTGCAAATGGCATACGCATAACTTATTTATGAATCCAACTGACAATAAACTGACCGTGATGTAGGCAGAAAGACTCAGTACTTAAAATTTTATGGGCAAGGGCTTTTTAACTCCTGAACGTAATTCAACCTTCACATTCTTCGAATATTTTAGTGATGCCAGTGGCAATGGTACTGTTTTTAACGTGATTTTCTATCTAATAGCTTAAATCCTAACTTCTTTTAAAAACTAATATCCAGACCAATGAAATTAAGTCACTGGTTTGGAATCCAGTTTTTCATAGATTCTAAATTCTGTCAATTCCTGATATGGTGTCGACACTGACCAGTGCTACCGGTAGTAACTTCGTTTTCATTCACTATGTTGGGCGCCACCGGACATTACTTCTCTTTGAAAATTAAGGATGTTTATCATGAGATCATTGCTTTGTAGAGTAATGGATTTGCACTGTTGAAGAGCTCCAATCTAAGAAGAAAAAACTGCCTATTGTTGCTTGATTTTCAACAAATAATTGATTTTATTTTAACGAGATATGAGAATTCATTGACAAAATATTTTATTTTTTCCTACTTAAACTACACAGTTTCTACACCAGATTTTGTCTCCTTTCACTCATATATTGTATTAACAGGTATTCACCAAATCACCGTTGGCTGCTCTTTATGGTCATAGAGGATCAATTCTTGAACAACACCATATTGATCAGACAATGAGGATATTGAGTCTTAAGGGTTGTAATATTTTCAGTCAAATGACAAAACAGGTTAGCTGCCTAATAAATTTTACCGAGTCTGTTTTTAAATCCATTGGCATACGAATTTTATTCATTAGGTATCATAACAATCCTAATTTGAAAAAAATAAGTATTCGAAAAAAATTATTAGTCGACTGAGAAGTTTTGTCCTTAGATGGATTCAACAGTGGTATCTGAAGCTTTAAATGCAATCACCATACTGTGTCATAAATTTTCAGGTAACAGAAGTTTTACCAGAGGATCGTGTTTCACTACAGGGATGATTACTTTTGGTTACTTAAACTGTCACGAAAGAAGTTTGCAACAATTCAGGATTCTGATTATATCTGTAATTGTTGATAATGCCTCTCAAATACAAGTACATCTGTTAGTGGAGAAAACGTTGAGTACAAACTTAATTCATTAACCGGTTTAATGTGAACTGTATTTGACAAACAATTAGTTAAAAATACTCAGTAAATCATTTTATGAATAAAATCAGTACGTGCTACTTTGAATCTTACTGTTATCCGAAATTTCATTTCACCCTCACTCATAACCCAATGCATCGAGAATTGTCAACTAATTGAATACTATCAATTAACTCTTTTTCATTTTTTAAGTCTTTTATCAAAAATATCCCACATTATTGTGCTCTAACTTCAAGCTTATTATAAATATGCCTCTGACATTTCAAAATAAATTCCGTTTTAGATACCGCGTTCAATGAAAATATTTTAATTTTTTCATTTTATATCGCTGTCAATATCTGTGTCAGTAATACTATGATCAAGAATGCATTAATGAATCTTCAGTATTATTTACAAAGTCATTTTAAACCTGCCGAAATAGCGTGTGATTACATATTCACTTTACGTAGAAGAAGCATTGAAAAGAACAAACAAATTTTACTTCTTGTCGCCAGAGATTAGATAATAAAAGCATGAGATCATAAACATTTAGCTACCACCTATTTCATTTTACTATGCCCTGTCAGCACATCATAATGCACTGACTATAAATGATTTAATACATTCACATATCCATGGTTTTTCAATTACAAATATAAATAATCCTTCAATAAATAAAATGCCGTATTCACTACTTTGCTGGTTTACGTGCATTATTTTAATTCCACATTCAGTCCTCAGTATTTTTCTCATTGAGTTGTGGTAAGCTAAACGGTTTCTTTGTGAAGCCTTCATTATGCTGTTCAAGTGTTGGTTTGCAGGGATTTGATTGATTGGTCATAGGATTTCATCAAGAGCTGACACCATTTAGAGAACCACTGGAAAACTAAGGAATACTGGACAGCTGTTTCGCCCCAGTTTGGAACTCTTCACCAGTACGCACCCACCGGGTTTAGAACCCAGGATCTCCTGGTTACAAAGTGAGCACGTAGACCATTAAGCCGCTGGGACCCAATCCAGTGACCCATGAATTCCAAATTCTGCCAATTCACGATATAGCGCGATCGCTAGACAATGACATTGGCGAGTATTTGTCCTAACATCCAACCTTCATTATCTTTCTGGACAATTTCTACAATATAGACTTCAATATGAAGTGAACTCAAAGGGTTCTCCACGAGTTTACTTATTATCTCTCCTGGTAACCCTGAACTTAAATGGTTGTTTGCAGAGATTTTCTCACTATCTAGTTCTCTTGCATTGCTACTGATTACTTGGTTGACCTGAAAGTTTACCATTTTTCCGTGTGATTTCCTTTTCGTTGATTGATAAATTTTTCTATGTCAATTTATTGAAAATTCTGAGTACCAGGCTTCTAGAAATCAACTTGCATTTCCTGGGTCCCCTTCGTCTAGAATTTATAGGTTTCGCCAATCGAATTAGTGTCTGTGGTCGTTCGCATGCATTGAAATGAGGGAACGTATTCCATGGCTTCTGAAAGCCAGTTTATGCCTGCGAATTAGAAGAAAAAGAAGACGTCAACACCCACCAATATTATATATTTCACAGTTGTCACAATTTATCTTGTAGGTGATATTGGTTTCTTCTTTTCATTGACGTAGTAATAAGGTTGTGGAGAAACTTGTGGAAAATTTGTATTGAATTCCGCGCCGAATATCTGGTCAAGAAGAACATTTAAAGCCTTGCGACTAAACCATCTTTCTCAGATAACACAAGTATACCAATATCATCCACGTGGGCTACAAATCTTCCGCATCATATATAATTGTGACTGTATATTTGTGAAAGTGAAATCATAGCAAAGACAGTTTTCATCACCATCTCTGTTCTTTTTCTCAGCTGGGGTTAGCAGTTAACATAAAAATAGTTGAAACTAAATAGACGTAGGATGTGAAATTATTATTTATTATTGTTTCCTTTAGTTTCCAGAGGAACATTGGATTTCAGCTGCACGTCTCCATTGCGTTCGGTCCTCTACCAACGTTTTCACATGGCTCCACGTCTGCCCACATGGTTTCATCTCCTCTTCACACGACCTCCTCCATATCACCCTCGGACGACCAACTCGCCACTTCCCATTCGGGTTCCACTCGAGCAATGGCCTGGCGTGTGATGTCACTTGATGGTTTCCTAAGAGTATGACCAATCTACCTCCACTTCGTCCTGCATATTTGTTGTACAATTGGTTTCTGTTGGATTGGCTCGTTCCCAGAGAGAAGACAGCTGTTGATGAAGGTCTATAGTTTGTTCGAAGTGCTCTTCATGACGCGCCAAGTCTCAGATTCGTATAGTAGCACTGACTTCACATTGCAGTTGAAAATCCGGGTCTTATTTTTCATGCTGAGCTCTGTTGATCTCCACTAAGACTTGAGAGTAATGAAAGCTTGCCTCGCTTTCCCGATCCTCGCTTTTATATCCTCGTCAGTTCCGCATATAGTTGAAACGATGTAAAATATTACACCATAAATATAAGGAGGAAATGCAGATGATTAGTAGAGAAAAGACTAAAAGTTTCTTTTGAAAGCGGAGTATGGGTATTGCTTTGATAAACTATGACTGTTACAATTTTAAATGTCCAGTATAATTTTTGTAAAGCTCTTTTTCTACTAGTATCAGTACCAGATGATCACGGATGCCTCATTAATCACAATGTTAAATGAATAGCTACTTGTAGGTTTTTTCGAAAAGGATAAGTATTGTGCTTTCTATCCACATTGGCTTCAGTTAAAAAAGTCACTAAAGGCCATTAGTACCTCATTAATTATCATATTGACAATGACGTTAACAGAAGTAGTGAAGTGGAAACAAAAAGATATTCCATTTTACGAATGCACTCTGTCTTTTCCTTTCAGTAAACGAATTAGTGACATTTAAAAGGCTGAACCAGGTTTCCAACATAATGATGTTAACGTAAAGTAAATATGTTTCAGTCTTTAGAATTTCGTTTTGAGTGCTTTTGTAAGAGAATGCATTATCACACCTCCGTTTAAAAGTTTACAGGCACAGTTTATTTTGTAAGAACTTGGCATTCGAATATTGAGTAACTGCAAACTAGCTGAAAGAGTTTTTCGTTGTTTCTGTGTGAATATTCCATTCTTCATGGTCACATCATATTAGGCTATATGGAAAACTAAGTTTCAATTTCATGATCATAAAAGTTCCCTAAAGTATTGATTATTAATCAGTTTTGTGCTTGAATGTAGAAAGGCTGCTTGTTCATCGATGTGACAAAATTCCTTCCCATATTTGTAACAATGTACTTCTTATTGACACTACAAAGTTAGTATTTTTTTTTAAAGTTAGCGTATTATATATAGTTTCTAGCTCATTCCAACTTACCTTAGCAAAGTCTCTTTACTAAACTTTTTGTGCTAAAGTTGTGGAAACTTCTATTCCATCTACTTCAGATACTCTCTTTATACAAATTCCCTATATGGCCACCTGATCTTGTAAGACGAACACATGCCTGATCAGCCCTACTTTAGAATTCTTCATCACGATTAATTACTATGGTCCGAATAACTTCACTGGAATGAGAAATTATGGCAAGCCTTTCAAAGCTGACTTCACCAGATTGAACGCATCACCTATATAATGACAGTAGAATGTGTCGTTTAATAAAGTCATCAGGTGAACCGGTTTCCAATTCATTGAGGAAGAAATTCACCAGTATGAAAAGCCAACATTCACCATACCCAGCTGTTTGGAGAGTTTACCTCTGCTTCCAAAATCCTCGTTTACTATAAGCTTAAGTAAAAATTACCCGAAGACTTTTTTTACGTTTATTGGTTTGTCACATATTGTTCATGAATGTCTTTGCTTGTTTCAATTAGCAGAATATCTGTGAAGAGTAGCATAATGTTCGAGGAGACCATAGTTTTATACCTGGTGTTAATATCCTTATTTTTTCTTGCGAGTTCAAACATTGTATTCACAATGTATTTCACTACTCTACCACTTAAAGTTTAAGAATAATCGTTAATCCCTTACCCAGTGTATGGTAAGGCGAAATTCAAATCTCTAAAAGTGGTTGCAACAGTACTCCAGTTTTAGGTCAAACACATAGTTTCGGTGTGCATGTGCCCATGGATTTCAGCAACTCGTATAAAATACTGAGACCCATTTATTTTTTTTCTTAGTTTCTCGGCACTTCTGATTACTTTACCATATTTCATGATTTAACTATTTCCTATCTATCCTATCAGTTTCTGAAATCTCTGTTTAATACTTAGTGCAACATTGATCTTTTTTTCACAAAAACACTTACTTCCAGCAGGACTACTGTCCCTTTGTCTCATTTTGGAATCACCAGCATTTTTTCCTTCACTCCCCTCGTTTTTTAGTCTCTCTGTGTTCTTTTGTGAGGAGACTTTCCCAGTTTAATTTGTTTTTATATTAATGACAGCAATTAACTAAACTGGTTTTGAAACCTTCTAGTTCAAAGCTGATTGATAGAATTAGGCGGTTTATTTGACTAGATTGGTTTTTTCAACTATGAGACTGACGTGTTTGAGACGAACTCATATTCCTAGACACAGGGAAGGCAGCTGGCGTTGTACTATGTCTAATTCAATACAATCACAGCTGAAGACGTTCCTTTTAAGATCTGGAGAGAAATCTCTAGCTGCTGTCCACTTATTTAATCTGCTGGGTATTGCTTCTCCTCTGCTCCTAATTTAGTAAATTCGGTGGTATATTTCACAGGTGTTATGTCTTCCGTCGCACTAGGAATTTAGGTTTTCGTACTCGGGATCACTTGCTAGTGTGAAGAAATGAAAATCTAATCAAAGGGATGATTGGCTGGATTCTGACACACCAGACCAAATGTGACCACCAAGCAAGTATTGAAAAAACGTCCCCCATTTTCTACTGTATGCCTAACCTGCAGAGACCGATAGGTCCTACAGATGGGCTACAGAACACATTCCAAAGTGGCTGCATCAACAAATGAAATCACCAGACACAATTGAACCCGGAAATAGATGTCCAACATCATCTATAGCCAAGCATATTATAGAGACGGGTCATAAGGTTGATTTCAACAGTGCCTTTAAGCTGATATATAAAACGAGGTTGGGCCACATACTTAAATTCATTGAAGCCTTAGCCATAAAAAGACTTAAACCTGTCTTATGTGTCCAAAAATTATTTGTTATCACCTTAAACCTGCCTTGGTAATTCAATTTAGAACCAAGGACTAATTTACTTCCTAATATTTTCAACCCCTTCTTTGCCTTGTTTTTTCTCCTTTTATCTTTCTTACCCACACCTTTTGTGTCTCCCTACCCATTATTTGTGACCTTGACCTGTATACAATCAGACCTGTATTGTAATTATTCATGCCTTCTTGCATTATATAAAAACTGTATGACAAGTACGTGTGTGATCAGAATGTCCGAAATGTGTTGCGCCAATACACTACACGTTTCAGATAAACTACGTCTTCTTATTGTGTTGTCGAAATTCTTAGAGGGAACTAATTGCTTTAAATAAAAAAAAGATAGTTTAACGTGACATTCAATGAATTACATAATTATATATTATAGTAGGTGCTTCTCCATTTTGCCAAAGACGAGACTGTTGCCTTCAATAGATTTATTTTTATTTTTTCAGATATTGTGATATTTTCTTATGTGAATTAGTATAATTGTTTCTTCCAACTGTCTATTCAACCTGTATCAAAATACAGAATGCTTCAAAATTCTCATGTCTTCTTTTTGGTTCATCTTACTTTTTCTCCACTATAATTCAGCAATATGAACGACTCAAATATTTACTCAAGCAAATCATTTTGGCTACTGATCTATGTCAGCATATTTCATTAATGCCAGAAATTATACAGGTGACTGGAAAAATGTACAATCCATCCAATGTGAAACATCGTGAACTGCTTCTGTCCCTTCTAGTTACCGCATGTGATTTAAATGATCAGTGTAAAGACTGGTATAATACACGTGAAGCTGCAAAACTGATTTATCACGAGTTTTTCATTCAAGGTGACTTAGAAAAATCGTGGAATTTGACTCCTCAACCTTCACTGGATAGAAATAAAGCCTTTATACCAGAATTACAGGTATACTTTCTTGATTCTATAGTACTACCCTGTTTCAAGTAAGTTTTCTTCTATGGCTTTAAATATTACTAACTTTACTAATATGATTGTAATAGTATATCCCATTTTAACCCCATCAAAAAGTAACTTCATTAGAATTAGAATATTTCGACAAAGAGATAAGGATGAGATTTGCAGTATAAAATTATGTCATTCTATTTTACAGGTTCTCATCAGCGGAAAACTACCTGAAATCACAGTGGTTATAAAAATGTCGATAACATACTTCAATGTTTGAATGGCAGGAGACGAAAAATCCAAAACATAGGTATCACGACTTTTGGTTTAAGTTACCACTAATTTATATACTTTGAAAATAGAAAATGGAGGGGGGGGGGTCAGGAGAAGACAGAAAACGGGAAAATGTAATTAACGAACAGTGTCAGCGTGTAAGTTTATATAGCATCTCAAGAAGGTTATAGCCCATAAGATTGAAAATTTGCTCAGTAAGCTTAAATCACTAACATGGATGACTAATCAGTGTAATCAAAATGCAGTTATCAAGGGAGTGCGAGATTGATTGCGCTCTCTTTCTGTATACATCACTTTCTTTTGGGACACCTGATTGCAATTGCTTCAACAAATCTTAGTAAATTTGCTGTCCTCTGTGTGTTTAGTATTTTGAAGGATTCGAAAATCTCAACGAAATGATCTATATCCACAGGGTGTCTGGTGATTGCACTTTGCAAATATCAGCTTCATTTAAGCATCGTTTTCTCGGGATATGCTCTGAAAACGGGATAGGAGCTGTTGTTTCTGTCCTTCCAATGTACTTACTCTAGCAAGTTGGAGGTGATACCAGCAGGGTACGTTTCTAATTTGAACTAGCTTATAGAGCATGCAGTGCTACATAGCATTCCAAATTTAGCTGCAGGAAACATCTTTTTATCTCTCCTTTTATTCTCTTGTCAATCTCTATGACCTACTTGAGATGCTATACAAACTTACACGCTGACACTGTTCGTTAATTACATTTTCCCGTTTTCTGTCTTCTCCTGACCCCCCCCCCTCCATTTTCTATTTTCAAAGTATATAAATTAGTGGTAACTTAAACCAAAAGTCGTGATACCTATGTTTTGGATTTTTCGTCTCCTGCCATTCAAACATTGAAGTATGTTATCGACATTTTTATAACCACTGTGATTTCAGGTAGTTTTCCGCTGATGAGAACCTGTAAAATAGAATGACATAATTTTATATTGCAATTCTGGCCTTTCTTTCTTCATCGAAAATGTATCAAGGTTACCAATTGTATGAGAATTAGAATAGATAATTGCTTTACATTATGCACCTTGTTAGTTATTTGGAATAGTCTTCATATTATAGTGGTTGGTGCAAACTTTGGTGCTACTGGGGCAGTGTTCTCAGTTTTAGTGAATATCACAGTTAATTTAATTCACTATTCCAACCGAGTTTACAACAAGTGTTTCGCTTATTTGATAAAGCTTCCATTCAAAACTCGTATTTGCTTTAATCCTAAGATTTCCTAATCTCATGAATGGAAAATATGAGAATTTGTTTCGTGATAACAACAGTAACAGGAGTAACTTCTCTTGTTTCACTAGATACATGCAATGAGTCTGTTTTACAATATGGTCTGCTAGAATGAAAGTCTCAAAATGCCTGTGATCCCATTTCGGCGTCATTTAGTAAATAGTCCTAACAGTGGAATCCTGAAAACTCATTTTGTCCAACTTGAGATCCGTCATAAAATCGTTCCTATATCCTAGTGAGTGTCGGTGCTAAAACACAACTGGAACAGTGTTTAATTGATGATGCAGTAGCGTGACAACTGGAGGAATGTGTGGAAGTTAATCCACAAAACATTAGAGCTGTTCATAAATGCATTTTGAAACTATACTTCATTCTAAAGATTGTAGAGCACGAAAACCATTTCCCTTCCTCAAATTAAATGGTGTTTAAAGTCCAGGAGGTATAGAAATAAAAGGCACTGAAGATATTTTCATTATAATGGTTTCTTCGACGTTATTCAATAAAGTCATCTGATAATGTTAAATTATTCTCTGCACTAAAACCTTTACAGAAAACTGAGCTTTTTCAAGTTCACTAATAGTAATCGGTTTGCCCATTCTCTCATAACCCATATTTTGACATCCTTAAGTGACTTTTGTTTTCCTTGATAACTGAATATACTCTCAGAAACTATGTGACTAAAAATTTGACTGACTGGCAAACTGTGTAACCTAGTCCACTATCATCAATGACTGTGATAACATTTTTCAAATTTACGCACAGTGATTGGGAAATCTTCAGTGACAAGTTTCGTTTCTATCTTCAAACTGAGCAAAGTTTAATTGCAGACGACATATAAATTGTTACTAGTAATAAATCTTGATGAAGCAAAAATAATTTCTTGAACTGGAGAATGGTGTGATAATAATTTTAGTATATAAATGATATCAATCAGATTAACTGAACTTAATGCAAACTAAAAACATCAGACAACATCAGCGAGATACTAACACAACGCCTTAGAAATGAGGTATAAAAAAGCATTCCTTGCTGCTGAATTACGCTGTATCTTCAAAACCCCACAAATTTTTCGTTCGGAAGTAAAAGATAAACTGCCCAATTTCTCCTCTTCCATGTGTATCTACCAATTTAACTACTCCTTTGGAGCCAGTTATATAGGCCGCACAATTAGGCGTGTTTCTCATCGGATTTTCGAACATCACCCTGCGTGGTTGAGTAAAGGACAAACGAAATATATTCGTGGCTCTATTCTGTCTCATCTTGTGGATACAGAACACAAGAGTGATATCAATGAGGCTTCCAAAGTCATTTACCGCATATCAACAAATCTTAACTTCGCCTTAAGAGTTCGTTTACTAAATATTGCTGAGGCCGTTGGGATCCACATTAAGAAGCCTAATTTATGTGTCCAAAAGAAATTAGTTCAGACATTGTCCTTACCTTGTTCATCTAGGTTCGAACGATTCTCAATTTTTTGTAGGAATTTCCTCAATTTTAGTTGATATTCTATTTGCTATTGTATTATTATTATAATTTAAGCATCTTCAATGAACCGTAATTCCATTGATCTTACTTTACAAATCGATATTATTTAAAAACGCAAATATTGTTATCGTCTACTATTCTAGAATATTTAATGTACATAAACATATATATATATATAAATGTAGAGCCAGAAGAGGAAATTATCGAAAAGGATATACTTTGCTCAATTATTTTGTTTTTTAAAGATGTCGGAATGAATAGTTTTTCAAGTGTTGGTTTGCAGGGATTTGAGTGGTTTCAGGATTTCATCATGAACTGACATCGGTTAGAGGACCATTGACAAACCCGGAGGTACTGCTTCGTCCTAGTTCGGGACTCTTCAGAAGTACGCACCCACTGATGTTCGAATCTAGGACCTTCTGGTTACAAGACGAGCTCGTATACCATTAAACCAGTTAGTAAAACAAAGCAAGAACAACAAAATGCGATATACTCTTCTGGTACATGTTGCTTGGTTAATTAGGGATCATGTACAAATAACTGAACTTAACACAACTGTATGCCAAGTGGTGAAGGTAAAGACCAAGTACCTTAACTTGAATAATCCATTGATAAAAAAAAATTCAACACACTAAGTCGAATATTGGTGATGTTGGATTGTGACCTTATGGATTTATCTGCATCTACAGACTCTTTGATGACAATTTATTTTATAAATAATTCAGTAGATTTAAGTTGACTATATATTTGCGTTCCTGAAAGTTCTATTGAAGCGCCGAGCAAGTTCTTATTTCTTAAACATCCCAAAAATATGTCACCGTAATGAATTTTATTTCAGTGAATATTTTGGTTAAACTGAATTTACCTGATCTTCCCAGTCGGAAAAATGTTTGTGATCATGCGTTTCATTTCCCGTGACTGTTATTTATATACAAAGTAATCGTCGTATGTCACATGTCCTGATACACACAACAGTGAATTGGTGACACGTTGAAACAAAGCTGTCAGCCGTTCTAACCACATATAAATACTTTAAACGGATATATTAGAGGGTCTCGAAAAAATCGAATAATCAGCTTTCCAAGACTATTAGTATTAATGAGATTCGTTATATTTTGTTTACCTACATTCACCTCCTTCTTTTCATTTATTTTTTTTCGTTAATCAGAGCATTATCATCTGTACTGCCTAAGTTTCAACCAACCATCAGTACAATTCAGTCTAATCAACAAATTTGGCGAATGATATGCAAAACAGTCGAAGAAAATCAACTCTGTGATTATACAAATGAAGCATTATTCTCTGGACATTATGATACATTGATAGAAGGTTATATCGCTACCCTATGCAAAACATAAATTTTTGAGAATAAGGATAAGTAAATATCTTTGTTCTGTTAATGAAATAGCATCCTTTGGGAAAAAAGACAAGATTTAACACAGAACACAATTATGTAATGAAATACAGTCTGTGACAATAAGGAGAAAATTTCAACATTAAGTTAAACGCTATTTTTCTACCAGCCTTTTTTAAATACGTTACAAACTCTTGGAGACGAAATTTAGTCGAAAACAGAAATATATTTCATAAATGTCTGCATCCCTCATAAAATTACAATTCAATTATAACTAATATCAAGTAGTCAACAAATAATAATAAGGTTTACCAATGGTTCCCTAAATCATGTCAGCTAGTGATCAATCTTGTAACCAATTGAATCACTGAAAACCAATATTTGATAAATAATTATATCTCACAGAATGATCTGTTAAAAGATTATACGTATTTTTATGTTGATATATTGACACCTTCCTGCATAGGTCTGACTTCCCATCATCTTTTTTTCTTCAAAATACAATCCGTTCTTGCTACCAACAATCGTAACTATTAGTACATGTAAACACATACACAAAAGGCATTTACAGTGTCACTTTCTTTAACAAAAAATAAACAAACCTATTGAGTATAATCTGTTTCATTAAGTCCTTCAGAGATAAACTTCGACCAAATCCTTTCTTGTTTCAGTTATTTCCATTTAAGTTAATATGACTAATTTTAACCTAATATTTCTTGGATAGTAAATGTATCGAGTAATGTGTAAGTATCATTGGATAAGCATAAGACGAAAGTTTACTGTATTACAATGGTAATTTATCCATACATCTGTAAACGAAAAAAAACCCTTCTATAATTTATTTGCTCTACTTCAGATTCCGGTGATGATTTCTTTCTAGTCATCGTACTCACAATCAGTCAACCATTAGTTGATTGGTGGAAACAGCAGAAATTATATCAACTTAACTATCTTGTATTCTGACAAAATAATAAAAATTTGCAAGTATTGGTTTTGTAGGGATTTGGTTTGATTGCATGTAGCTCATGTGGCTCAACGGTCTACCAGTTCGCCTCGTAACCAGAAGGTCCTGGGTTCGAATCCCGGTGGGCGCGTACTGATGAAGAGTCCCAAACTAGGACAAAACAGCTGTCCAGTACTCCCAGCTGGTTTTCCAGTGGTTCTCTAACTGATGTCAGCTCATGATGAAATCCTACATGCAAAAATAATAAAAAGTTATGATTTATCTGATACACGAATATGAAGTCGGTTAGATGAATATATGAATATTTTAAGTCTCAGGGCTAAACACTGTGCATGAGGCCGTTATGATGTTATATTATTGAGTGAGAGTCATAAATAAATACTGAACGGTGCCATTTCGAAACGATTCAACATACAGAATTAGGTCAAAGACATATACATGACATCTTTTTGTCTGTAAAACTAAACCAAACACGAAATGCGTGTTGACTGAATTCATTTCATCCCACCCCAGTCCTTAGTTTACAACAGAACATAAAAAGGTGCCACTATCGGATTTTTAGATATCTCCTGCACTGTAAACATGATACTGACACATTCAAGCAGTTCACAATGGTCGGTATACAGACAGGTAAGATGATTTTTGCTGTCACATAGATTTGAACAACTTTAGTCTACCAACGAGGTGAATATGGGGGAAAAGAAACAGTGTTTGCTTCAAATCTGCCATTATAATGTTTCTCAGAGTGTTATGTTGCTATTTGCCCTGAAACTTCATAAAACATTAAACTAAAAATATTCAGGCCTTATTTCAAAAGATCCAAATAGTTTGCCTACAGAAAGATTATTCTTCTGCGATAAATCCTCAAGTGTTATGCACACATTTATGACACACAAACACCTTCAGGTGTTAATTTATACAAAAATGAATGATTTCAAGTTAGATCCCGTACTGACACTAATTAAACAGCTACTAAAAACCAAGCAGTACTGAATAGCTGTTTCGTTATAGTTTGGAAATCTTTATTAGTACGCCCTCATAATCCCATCAGTGACAGAAACCAAGACCTTCAAGTTACAAGAAGAGTCTGCCGACCACTCAGTCACTGGAACAGAACTCAGTGGCTATCCCATGCATTCTAACTCAAGCCAGTCCGCAGTATATTACACTACCACCGTCATGGATCCATACCGCTGAAGACTGGAACAAAATGGCTGCCCAGAACTCCCTGGCTCCCACTGTTCGCCTCATTTGCTAATCTAACTTGACTAATGTCTACTAAGTTAGACGAGTAGCACTTACAAAGCACCTACCGAAAGATTGAAAGAAGAATGATGTTCCGAATTTTAGTTAACTGGTTACAAGTTAAAATATTAGTCGTGAAACTAAGAACACTTCTGCTTCGTCTTTTATGGTGTGTCTTTTTTAGGCTGTATCAGATAGTGTTAGTATCTGTTGTACTCGAAACTCTGCTGTCAATAGAAATCTAATAAATCTTTTTACAAAATCATCACACGTTTATTGTTATTTTGGTTGTATGTCAACTTATGAGTTATCAGACCAAGGAGAAGTTTTCAAGGTTTACTTCAAGTTATCAGAAGATAAGGTATTAATTATTGACTTTTTCAAGGCCAGACTGTACATTCTTATTTGGCATAAAGAACAGATCAAACCAAAATGGTGAGTTAATTATGGAAAAGAAATTATCTTCACATTCTAGTGATATGTTGAAGCTTATCAGTTTGATATTAATAATAATAATGATATTAAGAAAAGATAAGCAAAAACGCTAAATAGCATGTAAATCTATACCAAAAATCACTGATTATGTAGTTGTAAACTTTGCTGACAAGTGAATAAAACTACAATAACACGTTGTAAGTTATTATTTATCAATGACTTCCATTGAAATACTCAAATCAATTCTTCAGCACACATGTAACAAACTAGTTTGTACATGAATTCATGCTCTGTTTCTGATTTACATATAACAAGGAAAATTTATTCTTTACAACTAAATTCTTGTATTAATATATTCAAACAATAATTAATTACTGAAAAACATGACATCATGATTTTACTATGCTTTTCGATATAAGAAATAAGAAAACAGGTAAGTTTCATTTAAATACTTCATAAAAATGCTGGCTAATCATTAAGGAATAAAAAATAAAGGTGTGGAACTAATGAATGATAAGGTATAATGAATGTGTTTATTGTTAAAACAGTATTTCGTTCTTTCAACAATGCATGGATTTACACATACTTTTTGGTGCGTCTACCTAGATACCCACATGAGACTGTAAGCTGATGCACAACTTATTTTTGAATACATGGTTTGTAGTTGATTCAGTAAATGATATTCTAAGAAATATTCCCTGCTTGTGTAGTTCTAAGTAATAACTAAAATCAACTAACTTGATGTAGTCTACAGTCACAGCTGAGCATCAGACATAGAATATGAAAATTGAACAGGTGCAGTGGTTAAAATGAGGCAGCCGATGCCTATAAATCATCCAGTCCTACTTGATATCAGTTGTCACCTTAATAGCTTAGACATAAAATACAGAAATTTGGGGTTGAATAATTAGGTCTAAAATTTTGAATTCTTCCTGAGAGTCCACAAATACCTTACTGATGAATTCTAACGATAGTAAAACGTATGTCAGTATGTGACGAGTGAAGAATGGTTTATGAAATCCCCTTATTTTAATCTGTTGGTTAAACCTTGGTAAGATATCCTTTTCCAAATAATCTGATGTTAACGCAGCAGTCTACTTTTTCCAGATTTTTAAAATATTTGAGTTGCTGCAAAGTCAGTAATACTGCACAAAGTAAGTATCACACCTGTGTGGCTTCAAAACATTAGGTTATCAAAATTAATTATCAGCCTAAGTATTCTCTGCAAGAACGGACTTGTATATATATACATATATATATATATATATCGTGTATGAAGTATTTTTGCAAAATAGGACAGTGACTGTCTGCTTGTAAGAATTGAAGGATAGCACAGTTTCACTTGAACGATGCAGTAAAAAATTATTTCAGCATGGAAATTATTATAAAAGGAATAGTGTTAATGTGTGTGTCTTAAAAATAGAGTAAACGTGACTCTATTTATCGATCACGCGAATCTATGTACAAGTTTATCTGGATTTTGCTAAATATGACTAAGCAGTGTATAAGCTAGCCGGAGAGAAACTTCTACATTCGTCTCTTATACCACAGAAATACACACAATAGGCCTAGTCAGTTAATTATTAGACACAAGATTAGTTCAGAGAAATATTATTTTCAAAGTAATTCTTTAAAGAGGCCAGACCCACACTTTCCAGCATTTCTCTGGTCAGTCTGTACATGTAACTGAAATTCACAATTTTTTTAAGAATAGCTCCAGTTAAACATGATTTGACTTAAAAGTCATTTCCCACAGAATGGTTTCAGCAATAAATAAGAGAGAAGAATACCGAAACTGTTTATTGGCATTCACACACTTCTAAAAATGCAATGTTTGTGTGCCTTTTTCTCAGTGATCACTTGCTTCATAGCTCGAATAAAATATGTGCGAAAACCTAAGATCTGTTTCACTTTTAATACTCATCATCTGAATGTCCCAATTTTTGATTGCTGATTTTGTACTTTTTAACTGGCTGACCAATGTTATGATGTTTGTGCATTTATAAACTCTTTCAAACTACTTAGTAGTATTAATACATTTCCCAAAATAATTTCTGTTAAATGGACGATATTAGATAAAGATTCATCCAATATTACAGTGAACTGTACTATTATGTCGTCTAGCTATGTAACAACAACGAATATCTGACTTCGAATGAAACAGTCAACACCATCTAACCACTGATTCTCAAACTCATATATTTATTTTCAACCTGAGAGAATCGTCAATATAAGCGCCATAATTTGGCACATGAGTTTATACTAAAATACTAATAAACGTAAATGAATTTCAATGATAATTAGTGTGTATTGAATATCACCTTATGTATCCAATGTGAATAATATCCTAAAATGATATTTTCGTAGTTTTCATTTCAATATTCTCTTATCTTAGTGAAGCAATACTTGAGGCAGTTTTTGACATGTTTTTAAAGCGTTTCAACACAAATAATTTGATAAAAAGAATATGTAACAAAAACTTTATCAAGATATATTAATTTTTTAGGATGTCGTTTGAACAACTGTAAAATAGAACTGGCTACTACTAACAAAATATAAGAATTGTCTCAGCCCAAAGGCGATATTAATAAATCAGGGGACATGAATACAAGATTCTTGATAATCCAACAACCAGAGTTTATTTATGCAGACTAAAATGGGAAGTTCGAGATGGGAGAGTGTTAGTGAAAAGAAATGGTAGATAAAGGTAAAAATTATAACGTAGGCAAACAATTAAGATTTGTCAGCAGTTTAGCCTAATGATTGATTATCAGAAAAGATCGTGACGCAATAAAAACGGTATTGGTATGAAAAATACGCAAATGCTTGCAAGTGTAATTCCTATGCACTTGATTAATACTAGTCGAAATCAAACGGGTCTTCGAAATAAGCAGTCTTCATACAAAAACCTGATTAGTTCACTTTGCAGGATCCATTGCCAACAAACGATATAAGCGTAATCGCTTTATACAGAAGATACTGTGACTGATCACGCATTACCTGGGTGTCTAGATATCCTTGTTTTGTTTCTTTTTTGGTCGCGACATGCTTATACTTTTTCGCTGACTAATGTTCCCTTGAGGTGGCAGAGAAATCATGGCTACAATGGAACCTCGTCATTTAATACTTTCCTATGCAGTCCTCTCCTGCTGGGCACATGTTTGATTATATACTCTCATCTCCTCCTCAAACGCACTCATACATGTCACCCTCGCACCCACACCCAACTCATCTTTTCACACTCGGATTACACACAAACGATGGCATGACGCCCAGTGACACTCAACAGTCTCCCCAACGTGTCCGATCAATCTCCATTCCCTTCAGCATATTTATTAAACAACAGCTTCTTGGTTCCCTCGTTCCCGGAGGTCCTTGTCAATAATTCCTTCCGACCGACCATCTGATCTCCAGGATGGAGTCAGACAAGGCAGTTGTTGAAAGAAGTATGAATGAAGCCTGTTAGGAATGCTTTATGTGATACGTAGGCGAAGTCTCTGACTCATATGGAAGAAGTGATTTGACATCGGTGTTGAAGATGCGAATTTCGTACTTCCTGATGAGTGCAGAATATTTCCAAACTGATTTCAGAGTGAGGTTTGCCTGTGTCGATGATATCATGATAGCCACTCCTTCAGTGTGTTCGTTGTTATCATCTGGATGGCCCGAGTAGATTATAGACTCTGCAGTTAATAATTTGGATAGTCCACACACATTCCAGCTGTTCTCACAGATTCTCAGCACTTCCTCGTCATATGTGCTCATTTCTTCAGTGGTCTGAGCAGCCTTCCCAGCTTGGTACATTGTACGAACATTCCACGTCGTGGTGCTTATTTTTACTTTCATCGAATGAAGACAGACACATCAGATGACAAGGCTCCCGAAGTCTGTCACCAGCTTGCATCATTTTGTCTCTGAGATTCTAATGAAGAATGAGTTTATATCTTATGTGTTTTCATACAAGAATTCCGTTTTATATATGATCAGAGGAAGAATAAACATTGGTGAAGAATAATATGGATCCTTTTCATCTCGTTGAATCTCATCGGCTGCATACAACCTGTAATCTCTGATAAACAAAATTCCGTGTAAAATGTAACATACCTTTATCTCAACACTCAGCCTTCTTGTTGTCCTGATGTTATACCTCACTATGACATTCTTATAATCAGCTTGTTAATGACAGAATTATGCTTAATTTTTCGCTGACTTTATCTTTTAAAGATTATAGTTTGTGTGCAGATGATGACAACCAACGAAATAAAGTGGATTCACGCTTTTTTGCACTAAATTTGTTTTCTTTCTTCACTCTTATTTTTTGTTTTCAAAGTTTCTGTAGCGATGGGATTGATTTTTCGGGGAAGGTTCGGCAGCTCCGAGCTCAACCTTCCCTTTTTTCATTTGCAGACTAGTAAACTTGGGGAAGTAAGTACACAAAAATAATGAGTTAATCATCAGTGCGCATCCGAGTCTTCAAGATCACATGTTTGTTACATATGTTATGTTTATATGATTACCGATTATTAGTTATTTCATATCGTCTGATGGAGAATGAATATCCGTATTTGAGTCCTTGTTTTTCGTTAGTCATCATCTCATATTTTCAACTGAACTGTTAATAAAAATAAGTTCACTTCATTCCAGCTGGTCAATGTTTCTGGCTATTGTATCCACTTGCTTATTGTATATGCGTTCAAAACAGTTATATGCGACTGTTAGATTAACTGTGATAGCCTTGGATTGCTGGACTGTCTATGGCTGTTGGCTGAAAGTTATATGAAATTCGGTTAGCATCAGGATTCAAATCAGCTGCTAAAGGTTTACTAGCCGGCTCCTCTACAAGCTGGGTCGTGAGACCAAGGTTAACAATTGGATTTTACAATTCAGTTGATAAAACACTAGTCTATTAGGCCAAATGTCCATAGTTTGAATAATTTTGACAACGAGATTTTCCTTTTTCCCTAAATCGTTATCCACTAACACAATAATATTTCTAATAACTATAGAATACTGTGGATTTTTATTTGTCTAGAACCGAAATTTAAATGAGGATATAGAACCTCGAGGTTTCCATATTTTTGTGAAAATAATCTATTACCCCTCAATCTTGAAGTTTTCCACATTGGTGGTGAATTTCCATAATAGGACTAACCCCACAAATAGTGATTTCAACGTGCGTAGGTTGTCTTCATCCTATTGCATATTTAACAAGATAAAGAACAAATTTGTGACAGAGTGGCAAAGTAGATGGTGAAAATTAAATTAAAATCGTGACTTTAACAAATTTTGACTCCTATTTCTTGATACTATTTATAGCGCACGTTATTCGATATCTAAAATCATTAACATATTTTACCATTCCAAATATTCCCTCACACACGCACAGACTTGTTTAGAAACCAAAGTATTAGTGCTAAGCGCACGACGAAATCAACGATATTTTGTTGCACACAATTAATTATTGGAGTTTTCAGAGAAATATCCTTATTTATTCATGAATAAGGACGATAGAGATTCACTTTCAAAAGATTGATTTGACAAAGTCAGTTGCGCTCCGTTCGTTGAGTTAAAATACACATTATAAAAATGTATTTGATGTTGAAGTAGATAAAATACAAGAAGCGTTACTGGGGAAATAATTGAGTCATTTAAGGCTGAGTGGGTAAAACGTTTTTGAAATCGTTTAAATTGATAACACTTAAGAGAATTGAGAGAAAAAGAGTGAAACAACTTAAAGCAGAATTATTAGAGTAAAATCTTTTTGAATACAAGGTTTAGCAGTTTGTTAGCGTGGTTAGATTTTTAGCTAACGTGAAGAGAAAGAAAACTTCTAGAATGGTTCAAATTAGCCTCACAGAATACTTCAAATATAGTTCATGAGAAGTTGAATGATTCAAATTTGTGAGGTGCTCACAAATGTATGATGTCGTATTTTGTTTGCCGTACAGTAAGCAACTGCTTTTCATTAACAGTGTAATCAGCTTCGCAGGAGTATGTGAAATGGCAGATACATCTAGAAACAAATGTAGCAATTGGACTATCTTTCATATGTTACCATAAAAAACACTATTATAAACTATTTAAAATAATCCCAGTGTGTTTAAGAAAAATCGAAACAAGATTTTTCTGAACGTTTCGCTGGGTAAACCACAGCTTCTTCAGTAGAATTTTGTTTTGATTTTTTTCTTAAGCACTCTGGGATTATTAAAAAAAATATATAATGACTCAATCTGACTTAGCGCTCAAATTTCTTCAGGAAATTTGTAACATTTACGGTCTGGAAACTTATAAAACAAACACTGGTCTAGTACTATGAACAAAGTAAAAGCACAAGTATGCAATCTACTTAGAAAATTGAAACCAAAACTAGGGAACTCAGTTTGGTTTTCAATAGCTCCCAAAACAAACACGTCCGCAAGATTTTATGGATGGCCGGAAATACACAAAATGAATGTTCCTTTAAAACCAATGATTGATTTCACCAATTCAGTGACATACGCTTTATCAAAACATAAATCAAGAATAGTGAAACCACTTCAATACAATATTCCTTCGAACATTAAAAATATTGAGGAGTTTAAAAAGAAAGTAATGGGCATAATTATTGAAGGAGACAAAATTATGGCAAGTTTTGATGTGGTTTCTCTATTTACTAGTACTCCTATATGTGATTCCCTTGATGTTATAAAATATGAACTTGAGAACAATCAGGAAATATTACCTAAATCTTCATTATCAATAGAAGTTATAAGATCCTTAAAACTTTGTTTACAGTCTACATATTTTACCTTCAAAGACAAACTATGCTGTCAGACAAATGAGGTTGCAATGGGTTCACCAGCATCTCCAATTGTGGCAAACCTGTATATGAAAGCTCTAGAAAGGAAAGCACTGACAAGTTTTAGTTGTTATCCCAGAATATGGTGCAGATATGTAGATGACAAATCGTTATTAAGAAAGCTGAAAAAGTAAACTTTCTAACAGAGATTAACTTAATATTAGAATATATAGAGTTTACTAATGAAGTAGAATCGGCGGAGGGAACTCTAAACTTTCTTGATTGTCTTTTAAAAAGACAAACTGACGAGGAACTAAAGTTTACCACATACAGAAAGCCGACACATTCCGACAAGCATTTGAATTTCCAATCAGATCATCCAATAGGAATGAAAGTTTCAGTAGCTTTAAATCTCGTTAAAAGAGCTAGAAACATTATAACAGATAATGATGATATGGAGAACGAGATATCCAACATAAAACAGATTCTGATTGGAAATGGTTATGCGGAAAAGTTACTAGATAATATTATCAATGAAAAGGAGCATAAGGGAAAACAGAAAACTGAAAAATCTTGGCTGTCGATGATAGGCATTCAATATCGAAAGGACACTGCTGAACAACTTCAAAGACTATTTGCTTCATATAATATTAAAGTCTATTTCAAGCCCTCTAATTCTCTGGAGAAAGCTTTGGTGAATGTCAAGGATATGGTTCCCAAAATGTCACAAAGTAATTGTGTCTATAAGATAAAGTGTTCAGAATGTGAAGCATGCTATATAGGGGAGAGCAGTAGACAGGTGAAGGTTAGAGTGAATGAACATAGACTATGCACGAAACGTCCACCTAGAAATGAAGTAGAATTAAAAAGTCTAGAAAAAACATCGGCCATAGCAATGTATGTGATAGACAGCGGACATAAGATTGATTTCGACAATGTCGAAATTTTTGGAAGAGGATTTCATTCACATAAAGAAAGTTTGACCTCTGAAGCCCTGCACATTTTAACCACATCGAATGAAGTGAATAGGAAAGAAGGGATATGGCAAACTCTAATGAAGCAAAACAGATGCAAAACAACATGACCTTTTAAAAAAATGAATTATCATGTTTATCACATTTGAATTGACATCTTTCCATATGAAAAATAGCATACACACACATGCAAAAGTAATCCTTAAAAATCAACTATGGAAAAATGTAAAGAATAACAATTTGACATTACTTTCCTATAGTTTGGTTTGTAGGGGTTAGTTTTGTTTTTACGAGTTGATTACGGATTGATATCAGTTAGAGAACATTTGAAAACCAGGGAGTATTGGACAGCTGTTTCATCCTAGTTTGGGAATCATCGGCAGTACACACCCACTGGGATTGGAACCCAGGACCTTCCGGTTACAAGGCAAACTCGTATACCATTCAGCCACTGAGACCCGATTCAGTGGTTCATGAATTCTAATTTGACATTAGTCATTACAAATATATGATGACTGCTTACATATTTCTATTGGTACAAATGTCCATGGACAAATGACCTTCAAATAAACTGACTTCAGTTTCTGTAAAAATTTTTAACTATATATTTTGATGATTAATAAAAATCCGAATAAATCTTCTGAAGAAGCTGTGGCTTACACAGCGAAACGTTCAGAAAAATCTTGTTTTGATTTTCTTAACACGCTGGGATTAATTTAAATAATTTATGATGAATCAGTCTGACTCGGCGCTCAAATTATTCCAGGAAGTTCGTAACACCTACGGTCTGGAAACTTATAAACACTAGTTAGAGTATACCAGAAGTCAGAAGAATAGAGAATTCATTCAATGCAACTTCGTTTTTATGTTAAATTACTGATAAAACGATTTTTGAATGCCAGCCGGAAGAATAGATAAGTATTTTAAGAATGGACAGTGGCAAAGCAAATTGACATAACTGTCGAACTTGAATTACTTTAACTGTGATAGACTGGTTCCAAGAAATTTTTAAATTATTTTGTTCACTTATGTTGATATTAATCATTTTGTTTACCTAATATGTGACCTCTTCTTTACTTTCTCATAAACCTTATCTATTTCAAAATATCCGCTAATTGCAGACTGTTTAGAGTGCCACACTTCAGTAGTTTTTTTTGTTTTTCGCGTGCTTAACTTTTCCGCAACTTTTGGATAATATCAGTGTCCATTGTTGCTCACCTGCATTAACTCCATAGAGCATATATTATACCTTCTGATCGATAATTTATGGCGTAGGATGAAAAGATGAAGGAGACGTCCAATTGGACTAATGTAGTGTTATCCGTAATTTATACACTTTGTCTCAAAGATAATATTTGATTTGTGGGAGTCATCTAGCACTTATCTAACAAATCTTTCTATTTTTGTGCTAGATCCATTTTCCTTTTCGAACCATGTCTTGGTCGGTTGATTTGAATAAAGGCTCCTTTCGGTGAAGATACGAAGGTATCAGTTTCTTTCGTGAGGTAATCAGCCGATAATTCTCTCCCCTCCTTCTCAAGACAGAAATGTTGCATGATGACTTGGATTTTTTTAATGATGTTCATGTATGGCTTATTTCGCATGCCATTGAATTGTTGCGACTATAAGTGAGCTACTTGGGTTATCTTTCTGTGTGACACTGTTTCTAGTTTTCATGTTCTTCCTAAGTTGACTGTGACATAAGAAAATGTAATTTTTTTGTTTTCCTAGATGTAGGTGACCTCATAAGTATCTCTTACATCTATCCATATATATATATATACTGGTGAGATGTGTTACATGATGCAGGTACAACAGTTACAACAATATGGTGTCTTCAGGGAGGTGTTTACCAGTGATGAGCTGTTGTTAGACGGTTTACTAGCTTTTGTTCAACTGCAATTAATAATGTCTTCTAATTAAAAGAGAAATCTAGATATAACAGTAACTGAGTCTTTGTTTGGTTTTGTTACCAAGATATCTTCATCATTCCTCAGTTCATTAGTTGGAATGAAACGTTCCCTAGTTTTATTAACTCCACTGAATCTAATTTCAATTTTGACAGAAAAATTACCGTATGGCTCAAAGTTCTATCTCGCACAACTGAATTAAAAGATACGACATGATCAAGTGTAATTTGAAAATCTGATCAACCAGACGAGGTATCTAACACTAAATTCACTGGAGATTTGAGTCAATTTAAATCATATCTACCTAAGTGTGCTCCCAAACTTAAGAAATCAAAATTCAAAATGTTTATGTACCTCCATAAGTGACAACTCATTCGACTTTATGAACTAAAGAAAACTGTGGATATTTTGCTAACGAGATCAGAAAAAGGCACATACGTTGTAATAACGCATAGGCAAATCATCTTGGCAAAATATTCACTATCCTCTCACTTGAGTACAAATATCAGGAACCTGAAGGCGAATAGAATATCACAAAAATAATCGCACAGGTTTTGGAACGGACGATGGATGATTCGTTCTTGACATTAAAGGTATATGAGAGGTTGACAGCCCCTTCATTACCATGGTCTACTGAAAATGTATACATCTAGAGTACCAATTCTTCAGATTTTAGGTATGACAGGTTCAGCATATCACTGTGTCGCCATGTGAATACCAGAGTTCTTCGATTCATTGAGAAGACGAGCATGTAGCCATTCTATGCATGACATATTTGAATTAATTAATCTTACTGACAGTATAAGTGTCACCAAGTAACTATTTTGCCATTGTTTATCGAGAAACATATCTTACCGTGTTTAAGAGCACCCCTCCAGCTTATCTGAGCAAATGAAAGTGTAGAGCCGTATGTCTATATTACATGTATTAATAATCATGTACAATAACCATGCATATTCTGATGCATCCTATAGCATCATTCAAGACCTCCGACGAAATTTGCTAAAAGGTGCACGTTTGCATTCACTTTGTGTAGCAGTACCCTTCGTAATATCTAACATAAATACAAAACTTGGCGTACAAAAAAAACTGTTATTTATTTCGTTATCTTAACCATGCGATTCATAAAACTTCCTTATTCTTCTTTATTGTCTTTTATTCCAAGTCATTTCATTTTTTTTCATTTCACTTTGAATTCTGATATTTTACCTTATTCTATCAAACATAGTTCTTTCAATCAACTTGTTTCCCCCTCCTGTTTCACTTGACCTGACAAATTCGCATGTTCACAAATCTTATTCCTGAATGTTTTAACCTTTCTATAAAGAAAAACAGTTAGCTTATCTAGTGTACTTTGTGTTCACCTATTTTATGCATTTATATTTCTAGTCAGTTGGTGATTTATAATCATCTGAACCAAGATAGTTGCATTCGAATATTTCCACTGACTGTTATACTTTAACTAACACATACAACAAATGTGCTGATAATTGCCCATTACATACCACATAAAAATACCGTTCCTAGTATGCGCAAATTGTATCAACGAGTATCTTATTACGTGAAATCTCAGTTTTATGTTTCAGTTGAGGGATATCGGTTCAGTTACTCTTGGGGTCACAGCATCTTTTGGCAAACTGATCAGCTATTTTCATCAGTGAACTCAATCATAATTGCAATCAATATATATTTCAAAACCTTTAGGCTGTTCGCATTGATTATTTTACTGAATATAACACCGAAGTGGAAAATTTAAACTAAACCTCCCAATTCAGGATAAGAAAAAGATGAAAGAAAACTGACAAAATATAGGTCAAGTGCTTGGCCGATATAATTTGATAAACCCGAAAATTAATAAATACATTGAAAAATTATCTTTTAAATAAGAACAATTCAGCTAATAGTCTCTTTCCGGTCAATTCATTCACTTACCTGTACCGTCACAATCATAAATAATTACTTTTGTATGTGTTAGTATATAGCACACGAATAAACAATTAGTATCAAGTATTGTTTACGTCACTAGAATACTTCAAAATTATAACTAAAAGCCGGTAGAGGGGTAGAGACGGGTGCAATAGGAAGTGTGAAGATTAAATAGTTTAGACTAGGCTTGCACCGTATGAAAACGTTCAGAAAAATTGAATGTTAATGAAAGAGCATGGAGACAAATGTCAAAATAAATTATGCAGAAGGTGAAGAGGGCAAACAGAAGGTCATTTAAGAAAATGATAATAAATGTTATACGAAAAATACACAAAGTAGTATCCATAACGACATATTAGCAACAGTTGATCTTGGAATTATACCCAAGGTAGAAGGAGGGGATGGAGAAGTTTCTTCTGTATTCATTAATCAAGGTTCTCCATCCGAATCGCTAAGGCCTCACCAATGCAAAGTATACGGAAGCTTACTGTTTTGGGGAGGCTTATTTCGACTTTGTAGATAACTTTGCGTGAATTCTTTCTGCATTTTGAGGGGGCAGTGTTGAATATGTGTTCAATCATAGCACTCCTTATTCATCCACTGTTACATTTCTGTAGCCAAGCGCGATAATGTTCTTCGACTCTTTTAAATCAAACACTCATCGAACGACCTATATATCTCTCTCCATAGGAACAAGTGAGTTGGTAGATATATACAGAAGTGGTCAAGTGTGATAGTGTGCGTTTAAAATTATTGGAGGACATTTGGCGACGAGAGAATACCAATCGCAATGTGGAAGAAAAGAATGTTCTTTTCAGGGCGTTCGATTTTCTCTTTTTCAGAGTGTCGGCCGGAAGGTCGCCTTTGGATGCCACACACATGTATATCATCTTCTTCGGCACAGAACTGGGATGTTATTTTTTGATTTCGGGGTTTATGCGTTTATCTATAAACTATGCGGATAGCCATTCTCTAGTAGTTTCTTCCTCAAAATAACTATCTCTTCAACCACCAACCCAGGGCAGCTGATTCTTCGTCACAAGTGATATTATCGGGTTTCTCCTGTAAACTCAACTGTGAAAGTTTGTCAACTGGCCGTTTCACTTGGGTTTTTTATATATTGATCTATTCAAAGTTCCATGTGTTTTCTATTTTAGTCAAACACCCAGAAATGAGGTTGTTTGCTCAGTTTCTGTTTCGAATGTCAATTTGTTGATTGAATGGCAGTTATTTAAAACCTTCAAAACACTATGTAGCCCTCATTTATTATCTCTGATGGTGAAATTATATATTGCTAATGACGTTAGCGTGGGAAAGGAGAATGCATCGGTTATCTGTCTACCAGTCTAAGAGGCAACTGATTTGGTTTATCTCCAGACACAACATCTGTTTCATCCTATAAACAGCTGTTCAGTACTCCCTCATTTTAATGGTTCTCTACATGAAAGCAATCCGTGGTCAAACTCGGAAAACAAATCTAATCCTTACAAATCAACTCTTGAGAATATTTCCTGATAGCCTATCGATTAACTTATCAGGTTACCTCTAAGTAGAAAGTGACATCATCCGTTTTGTGTGTGCTGCAAATCCATTCTGATGAATATGAACGAAAAAGAACCCTGTTTTCAAGAATATTGGTCTGATTATTCTATTCAGTGCTTCAATTCTCGTTAGCTGCTACGGGCACATGAACGCATGACCTAGCCACCGTTAATTACTTACGAAGAAACACAGAAAACAACTCAGACAACCGCGTCGGTCGCACAGAGGTTACGACTCTCGCCGACCATGCACATGGCCCGGGATTCGATTCCCTGCCGACGCATCCCTGATATCAATGGTTGGCCTGAGAATTTGGGCTACCGATATCGCATGCTGAAAATTCCATACTTCTACCACTTCAACCTATTATAGACATGGCCAACGTATCATATGACCAGATCACGAAATGCTTAGTAGATATCTTCGAACCAGTGATGAGACTATGCTAGGGTATAGCCTTAAGAACACGCTTGATCTCACCAAATCAGTGAAAAATGTCATTGTGTTTGACAAACAAATGCTGTCTCTAGGTATTACTTTCCTGTTCGCATGTATCCCCTTGAATGGGACTATACGATTCATATGCGACTACATCCAACAACCTAGGAGTTTCTTTTCTCACCGGCTACCTGAAGGAACTCTTCTTAGACGTATCTTCAACATTCAGTTCAAATTCAACAAATAATTCTAAGTAAATAAAGATGGTCTGGTTATAAGTTTTCTTCTGTGTCCGCTCTTAGCCGAGCGTTTCATGTGAGTCTTGGAAATATCATCCTCAATCCTTTGATCAGTAACTCACACCTCTACAAAAGGTACTTAGGTGATGCTTTTATAATTTGAGATAAAAAACTCAGTCCAAACAATTACGTCAACACTTATAACCCAGAATATTCTTCAATAAAATTCACTCGAGAACTTTAATCAACCATGTCTTTTCCATACACTACTTACTGGAAGACAGAAAAACTCAGTCCAGTGACCGATATACCGAAAACCAACATGGAATGAACAGAATATTAACTTTCAAAGCTTTGTCCCACCGGTGCGAAACCAAAGTACATATGACAGGACAAAAAATTTAAAAACAAGAGATATCCTTTTATATATAAACCTACAATTTTGTTTACTAATTTTGAAAGTCTGAGGTCAAATTTCGATCACAGTTCATACAATTTTGTTTATTATACATGTTAATACCTGTTTCATGGCTCATGACTGGACAAAGTTTCAAAAACAAGAGATGTTCCTTTTATATATAAACCTTTGTTATGTTAATTTCGATTAATTTCCCTGAAGAAATTCAGACCGGATTGCCGAACGAAACGTTGAAATTGATCATTTCATCAATAGATCGGCACTTCCTTACGGAATATTTTTCCTTCACTTATTCAAAGTAGTAGGAAATGGAATTCTGTCTTATTCAGATAATCAGTTTACGACAACTACTTAGACGTTCACAATAACTACATATATCCAGTACACCAGAAAGCAGTGGTATTTAACAGTATTAATGTTGCAATTAATTAGTGATTTTCACTAACACAAACGGTTCAACTGCAGTCAATAGACGAATAGTTATATCAATGAAAAAAGGAACTGAAGAAATTTCTATGGAATTAGCTCAGCCCTTCCTTTTGATGACAAAATACGATCTGATTTTTATGAATAAGGAAAAAACAAACTTATTTGTCGAAGAAATATTTACTTTCAAAGAATTCATCTTCAGGTTACACAGTCGTGCATGCATTTAGTAAAAAGAAAAATAGTGGTACTAAGATCATTCAGTTGGTACATATATAGTGGTTAACTGTATCATTATTTCCTAACAATTGACAAGTCATAGCCAAAATGATAAACGTTAGTACCAGTTAAATCATCGGTTATGCAGCCTATAAGCCCTAACAGTAAATAATGCATCAAAAAACTGAATTACTTTCACATAAGTAATCTATTTAATACGCACTGACCAGGGAATATTTAGAGGGAAGTTCCGCAACTAATGCGGTAAATAATACTTAAGTTAGGACAAAGTGTTCAGTGATCAGTGCAAAATGGTCAGACTTATCAGTTAGGCCTGCTCAAATTGATACTTGTCAAACAAATCTTAATACCTAAAGGATTCAGACACGATTAAGCCAAACTTTCTCTTGTTTTGGAAAAGTTTTATTTATGCGAGATTTAACTGAATTAGCTGTGATCTCTAAGCTGGTTGATTTAATTGTGAAGCTTTCGTTGTCCTTCTAGACAACATCTTCAGAGGAGCTTTTAGTATGAAATGAACTCATTTGAATTCTCCATGAATGATGTAATTGTATCTCTTGGTAGCCAATGTCATGACTGGTTGTTAATTCATGTCTCTGTTGATCACTTTTATTGACTTGGAATTTGAACTTTAGTGTCATGTGATTTACTTTTTATTAGCCGTTAAATTTCATTTGTACTAATGTGTTGGTTAATTGCTAATTCAATTGAGTGCCAGGCTACTAGAAATGGTCTAAAGTACTCAACCAGCTCTGAGAACACACCTAAATCAGTATCATCCACCTGAGCTACAAACCTCCATTATTTCTAGACTTAATTTACTGAATGCGTCACACAAATGTGATTTAAAAAACAAATCTGAGTGTGTCAGGCATAGGTAGTATGAAACATTAAAACGATTATTAAAGAAAGGAATTGATTTTAGGAAGAAAGTGAAATCACGAAAATTACAGTACTAACTATATTTATAATAAGATTTTAATTATTATGTTGTGAAAGATAAACTGCATTATAACGAGACCATATACAATTCTTCCCACTATTAAAGCTTAACAAAGTGAGAACGGTGAATTTACCAGGCTAATATGATTTCATTTTCTATCATTTTGAGGATTCTTTCTAACTGGATACAACCTGAACAGTACAAAAATATAAATAAAACAAGACGAAACAGCGAAGATAATTGTCTACACGACGAATCGTTTTCATGAGCTATACAGCTGTACTTATTATAATTATCCAGACCATAGATGCTACGAATTTCCTGGAAAACTTTAACCTCCGAGTCAGATTGAACCGTTATAAATTATTTAAAGTAGTACCAGCGTGTTTAAGGAAAAAATCAAAACAAAATTTTTCTTAAATACGCTGGGATTGTTTTAAATAATTTGTGACAATCATACTTATATTTACTGAAGTATTCATGGAACCAGCCGGATACTAGTAACTATGTTCTAGAAAATGTATTTTATAACCTAAGAGAGGATGACAAAGTGAATATCAGAAAAAGAAACCGAAGCTGGAACCACGTAATAAGTGTGAAAAATGACTAATTCATGTAAATGGGTAAATGGACAAAAGCTAGTGGGAAGACTGCAGGGTGTTCATACAATATCTGTATGAAAAATGAAGTGTTACTAATAAACAGTAATAGCAATAACCCTTAGCCACAGAGTTAGAGCTATATGCTCTGAAGAAGTAATTAAAGATGAATTAAACATTGTATATGATACTTTAATTGAAAATGGTTATCCTGACAAGTTTATCAAGAAACATATGACGAAGAAGGCCGAAAAGGACGACCCACTATCTGTAAACAAGAAGCCCCTTTACATACGACTACAATTAAAGGGAGATAAACCAAGTGAATTAATTACAAAGAAATTAAGAAAAGCAGTTCAAAGGACTTTTAATGCTGGCGAACTACACATATTATTCTCTACAAGACCGATGGTGCTACCTCGACTGAAAGATGAAGTACTTAGACTGGCCACTTCAAATTGTATTTATCAATTCAACTGCGCTTGTGGAGCAAGTTATGTTGGCCGTTGCTCTAGGAACTTGATTTTTCGTGCTCGAGAACATATCCCACTACGGCTAAGTAAAGGTGTAGTTAAAAGTATTAACAGCTCGATATTAGACCATCTGGTGCAAACCGGTCACAAAGCCAGCGTCGAAGAATCCTTCTCTATAATATACCGGGTGCCTAACAAATTACCAAAATCGTCGAAGCACCGCATGCTCCAAACAGCAGAGGCTATTGCAATTCGCCTCAAACAACCAGTGCTCTGTGTCCAAAAGAAACAAGTCCAGCCCCTACTACTGCCCTGGCCCTCAGTAGAGACTATAAACTAATGAATTTGTACTATTACCTTTCCTAATTCTTCTGACATTCAGTTTATCTCATGTTGATGCTGTTCAGTTGTAATTTATCAACATTATTGTTATGATGTTATTTAAACATTAATGTCGTTCATAAGACTAATTCATTCATTCATTATAATGTATATATAATTGTAGAACCTGATGATGAATTTATCGAAAAGAGTTCTCTTTGTTCCGTGTCTATTCTTTTGAAAATAATGAAAACAACTGAAATAATAATAAACTAAAACACCAAAATCAAACGAAATCATGGCCATAGTAAGGCGAGTGAATGTATGTTAAGCTATTGGATGCACAGATCCAGTCTCTTGTTTTGAGTGGCTAATGATTGGGCTGTATATGAATAGCATATTCGTAGTCCTTTCATGTGATATTGAGGAACTCTTTGTAGCACTGTCAAGCAGTCGTGAAGTGATGCCTGACATCCAAAGTTAACAGTATGTTCTAAGATACAACTACTAGTGTTCTTCTTTTGTCTACTAGCTGTCATATGAACATAAAATTTAAAAACAAGAGATATCCTTTTATATATAAACCTACAATTTTGTTTACTAATTTTGAAAGTCTGAGGTCAAATTTCGATCACAGTTCATACAATTTTGTTTATTATACATGTTAATACCTGTTTCATGGCTCATGACTGGACAAAGTTTCAAAAACAAGAGATGTTCCTTTTATATATAAGCCTTTGTTGACCTGGTGCATTATAACGACATTCATTACAGTCCAACAGGAGGTCATCCATGAGCCCAAGTAGCTCAGTGGTAACGTCTTTGATTACAGCACTGAGTGACCTATCTTCGGATCTCAGATGGGACATGAGGATTCGCCCGGCTGATGAGCGCTAAAAGTCACGAAACCTGGGTTTGAGGCTTCTTACCACCTAAAAACAATTTAATATTCCCCACCTAGCATGATGGCCGCATTGCATACTTGAGTGATAGAGTTTAGTCTGCGTTAGAAGAGGAACGAGACTCATGATACTAGCTGCTACCTAGAGTCCAATCAAAAAATTATACACTGCTGATATATACGTACCAAAAGGCTCTGTTCACAACATAAATCAAATTGATCAGGATTCCTCTTAAAAGGTTTAACTTTTCCTCCACAACAGCACGGCTACATATACACCTAATGCGAGTGACAAGTGATAGAATCTAGTTCAGTTTTAGAACAGTGGGTACGCAGCTCCAAGAATCTGTCAACTGACCATTTCATGACCCTTTTCTGTGGATCTATGTCTCTCTCCTCGATAGTTTCACATCAAGATAATGAATGCCAAACTCGTTCTTGATTTCAAGTGTTTAATTCACCTCTGGATGGCGACTATTAAATACATTTAATCATCATCACAAATAGTAAAGATTATATCTAAAAACATTGCTGACTTTGTTTGGCTGTTTTTTAGGAAGATCATAACATTATCTTATGCTCTGTTCATCTTTTAAAAATAAATTTAACCTCTCTTCAATACTGAATACTGAAGCTTTAGCTCGTTTATACAGTTATGTCCCTGTTTAAATGATAATTTTAACGAAATTCAAGGTAATTAAAATTTTCAATGAGTATACAACAACTCTAAAAACCGGAAGTAAACTTTATTTAAAGTAAAATATTAACAAATGATAGTTGTCTGAATGACCTAGTTCGTCGATATATGCATAAGAGAAGTAACTGAAAATTACCGCCCTGCTTTTCTGAGTGAATCACAGAAACATCAGAATGTGGTAGCTGACCTGTAATTAATGGTCATTAATTATATATTTTAGTTTATACCTCTAAACATACTCAGATTCTTATGTAGAATTGACAAACCTGAATTGATGTAAAAATGGACGGTTTTAAAATTGATTCAACAAACTATTCATGAGAAAATCCGACCAATTATACCGAAGAAATTATTTTTGATTGCTTATCATACTTTACACTCAGTTAATAGCCATCATTTTATAACACTTTTGAAAGACTATGTCGAGAATACAGGGTCATTGTTTATATTGCGATCTGACAATGGATGCTCAGGAATACATGTGAAAAGAAACTGAAAGACAGCTGAAATTTATTCTTTGGTATGGGATTCATTTTGATGGGTGCTTGATTATAGCAAAGGCCATCAAGTTGAAGTGGTTGACAGGTAATTACATAATGACATACAAGAAAGAGGTGAACTCTGTTTATCATTATAGCTGAGTAACTTAGCGTCAGTGAAAACCAACCTTAAGTTTCCTACGAATTAAGATGCTTTGAATCTCAAGTTAACTAAATGTACTGATAGTCAGTTAACTTATAGTCGTCATCTTGTAAATCACGCCTAATATTATTGAAAATTCACTTAGTTGATGTTACTGCAGGCAATAAAGCAATCATTGAGTATATCGATTCTTCACCCAGCTAGGAAAATGAAAGTTAACTGAAACTTCTTCTCTTTATGTTTAAAATAGGGGCTAAAGTTTAGAAAGCAGGTCAGGAGAAAAACGGGAATAGCGGATAAAACATTCGTCAATTTTCAAGTATTGGTTTGGTAGGGATTTTGTTTGATTGTATGGAGGATTTCATCATGAGCTGACATCAGTTAGAGAACCACTGGAAAACCTGGGAGTACTGGACAGCTGTTTCGTCCTGTTTCGTTTCAAGGACCATTGGATCGGGTCCCAGTGGCTCAATGGTCTACGAGCTCGCCTTGTAACCAGAAGGTCCTGGGTTCGAATCCCGGTGGGTGCGTACTGCTGAAGAGTCCCAAACTAGGACGAAACAGCTGTCCAGTACTCCCAGGTTTTCCAGTGGTTCTCTAACTGATGTCAGCTCATGATGAAATCCTCCATACATTCGTCAATTTATTGAATCAGAAGTGTTTTACGAAATATTTTTGCTCCAAAAAGACCCTGGAATAATATTGTGATAGTTATCCGTGAAGAAAAAGCGATGCAATAAGTAGACTTTTGTGTGGACTGTTATAATTGCATGTGACTACCTATAAATTGACAGTGAGGATATAGCTAGATCAAAAAGGCTGTGTTTATCAGACTTAACTAATTGAACCTCCTTTAGTAATATTTTTCTTAGTTTCAGAACAATAATATTGTAACCCATTTTATAAATAATATATTTTTATTCAGACGCTGGGTTTCCGAAAATTAGATTCATCTATACATGGATTTTGGAGTGAATTGACATTTTAGAACTACTAAAAATTACAAGCTACTACAAAGGTGGTTAATCTTAGTTTGAAAGAGTATGTGGGAATAGACCTTGGATCTCCATGTTATGGAGCTTACGAAGTGTTTACAACTTAGCTCATATTTTCTCTGCATATATATATATATATTGGAGCTTGACTCCGTACTTTTTTAATTGAATAGTAAATAAACTGACAAGTTCATCTGTGATCTGATTTTTCGATATATACACCCCTAAATATTTAATTCATCGTAATCTTCTGTTTATAATCTTTTAACTTCACGGAAATTCTAAGAATTTCCGTGAAGTTAAAAGACTGCTATTTGCTTCAAGCATAAAACAAGAACTAGTTTTTGGAAAAAAACAACGGATTTAGTGGAACAAAGAAAAGTTTTCAGGAAAATTTAAAGAAAAAAAAAGTTAGTTTTGTATATATTTGTTTTGTGCACTTATTCATTTCATTAATACTTAATTTATTTTTATTTTTATTGTGTACATCATAGAAGTGAAATACAGTCAGTTCATGTTGCATACGTGTATGAATATTGTCTGCACTGTTTTCGCATTCAGATTTTATGAAAACACAATTTGTTTTGAATATAAAATGTAACAAGAATAGCAGTTTCTGTAAAAGTGTGATGCTTTTGTCCCCCTTAATGATCTATACTGATTTAGTGTAAATAACATCCTATCTCTTCATCAAATTTACGCTTTCGTAAGCTGTCGCAGCTGATACTTTAAGAACTGCATATTCAAACACTTAATTTGTTATCATCATATTGCTTTAGATTCCCTCTAATATTTAAAATTTCGGTCTATCAGTGCTCTTCCTAGTTCCTTCCAGAAAGCTGTCCTTCACTACACCTAAAATGGTTGTTTCAACATCATTTGTGACGTTCTAGCTCTGTACGTACAATATTTGCAAACTGATTCAACATACATCCACCACTGTGCGTCGGTGGCACAATGGTTAGGACTGCCGCCGACCATGCACATGGCCTGGGGTTCGACCCCCTGCCGGCGCTCACCCGATATCTATAGTCGGCCTGCAAAATTTTGGCTACCGATATCCATGCTGAAAATTCCATACATGTACCTAAAAATACGGTGTGGCATCAAGCTGTAATTAAAATAAACAAATAAATAATTAAACCGTGGAAAGCCTCTCTCTTAACACATGCTACATCTCAGATACTCGCGTACAAGATTCCAGTGAAAAGTATTGAATCACTTTTCCGTCTGCAGGCGTATAAAGTATATATAATATATGCACCTGTCTTTGAAGTCGATGACATGGACGTCCGACTTACCTGTCGCTGATGATCACAGAATGGCTATTTTATCTTCGTTTCTTCTATACCACCACAAACCTGAAGCCATCAACTAAATAACTTTCTCAACCATACTCATTCGACAGACTCTGTAGGGACTCGAATAAACAAAGTAGATGTCTAGGCTGAGTAGAGAATCTTTTACATGATCAATTGGGCCAGGTAGTCACAGGCCACATAAAGGGGACCACTTTCTGCAGCCTCACGCGTATATCGACCTATTGTTAGTGAGCAACAAGATATGACATGGCTGTCATCCACTTGCTCCCTAATCAGCTCTCCCTGCCATCTAATTCTGACATCGAATTGCCACCAATTAATGGATGAGGCAAACTTTTCTACTGTATTACACCTCTTTTTTCTGGCGCTCGACAGACGAAGGAAATATTAACTAGAGAAAACATAGCTGGTTTTTGTTATAGCAACTAATTCATTAGTCTCATGCGCAAGCCGTCTCAGTTGCCATAACATCATCGAACATATTACAAAACTACAACCGTCAGAAATTTTTCCTGTTTGGAATTACATATTAGAGACAGGTGTGTCTGAAGTGTCCGTCAACATTCTGTAAGTTCTGTACAACAATACATCCACTGGAATAGTAATATATATATGCCACTACTGGTCTCAACCAGATATGGAGTCAAAAATGTTTGTTTAGTCGCACAATTTCTCTGCAACTGTGTCATGGATGATATCCTAAAGACAGCTCTGACGGATGTGCTTAACGTTATGTAATCTAGAAACCTGGAAAAGACTATTCAGCCTTGAGTAAACAAACGATATCCTTTTACTGTTTGACATCTTAAAAGCTACACATATAGCACTTTTTAAGATTTCGGATGCTGCCTGTGTTGTACCTATTGCATTGTCTGCATGAAAGTGCTGCTGTAGGACTGGCAAAAGCATGTAGCCTCACCCAACGTAGCAAGTGAACGGTTAAAAGTAGTCAATAAGTTAATTCATTATAAATTATTTAAATTAATCCAAGCGTGTTAAGAAAATCAAAACAAGATTTTTCTGAACATTTCGCTGTGTAAGCCACAGCTTCTTCAGCAGATTTATTCGGGATTTATTCCAGGAAGTTCGTAACACCTACGGCCTGGAAACCTATAATAAGTTAATTATTCTGGCTGATTCATGTAACTACTGATGTAGATGTGATGGATTAAATTTCCAACTGCACGGCGAAATTTAAGGAGACACACTTCAACTTAGATCACCTTAAGCGTTATCGTGGCACTAGTCTTGGCTTCAAAGTTTATGTTTACAAACTTTCCTTAAGCATAGCTCTTCTCTGAGCTTGAAAAACCTAGACTGCATTTAGTGCCTTCATCTTCTAATTAGTTTTGAACTCCTGAAGTGAGCGTCTGAATGCAGCAGTGATGGTTTCTTGTTGATCGAGATCACCTTTGGACAATGACTTTGGCAGCTTGCAGTTGTGTTGTAAATATCGTCCTAGAGGCTTTTCATTACCCATTACCTGTCCCCGAACCTAGTTGAAAAATGCGGGAAAATAATCGACACATCATCGGAAGCCACCAGATAGAAGAAAGCTGACTAAACACGTAATAGTTCATTACAACTCCCTGGATAGAGCCTGATGAGTCCATAGACATAGAGGTCCCAGATATAACTCAGATTAAAAACCATTAGCTGGTATGTGGTGGTTTCCAGTTTCTCCTCTACACCTAAAAGCAAAACAGATCAAAGAAGATTCCTCCGAATGCTTAAGTAATTATGTTTACCTAATGTCATCCTTCGGATCCTCAACTATTTTATTCTTCCTTTCCTCATACTGTTTCTGAATTATGTTTGGTGATATATCTCTTGGTATCAAGTTTCTGTTTTAAACATACAAATAAATCCGTAGTTCAGGTGTTGGTTTGTAGGGATTTGATTGGTTACAGGATTTCATCATGAGCTGACATCAGTTAGAGAACCATTGGAAAACCTGGAAGTACTGGACAGCTGTTTCGTCCTAGTTTGGGACTCTTCAGCAGTACGCACCCACCGGGATTCGAACCCAGGACCTTCTGGTTACAAGGCGAGCTCGTATACCGTTAAGCCACTGGGACCCGATCCAATGGTCCATGAATTCTAACTTCTGCCAATTCACGACATAGCGCGACCGCTGGCCAATGTCTTCGGCGAGTATTTGTCCTCACGCCCGACCTGCTGCACCCTACTGGTCACGACTTCTCACTAGAACACCAGGCAACTACCTACCTGAATAGGGCAAGTCACTAGTGAGCATATCATTGATATTCAAGTGTTGGCTTGTAGGGATTTGATTGGTTACGGGAGTTAATTAAAGAAACGCCTAATTCCATACATTTAAACTGCGAGAAGGGCGTTAAAATAATTTGTTTGAGTGTTCCCACCATTTAGAAGCAACTGATAGATATAAACGATTCGTTCTTTTTCTCATAAATCAGTGATTTACACGTAATTAACTAGTAGGTAACACAAATTTGGACGAAGTTTTGGAGAAGTGGTATTAACAGATTATGTGACGGTGTGATGAAAATAATGATGACGGACACGTAATACCAGGTAAAAATAGGCTATGGAAAATTATCACCAAATGTTTCAGTAACATTTAAATGAACACATGATTCAGGAGGAAAGGCGTTACAAGAGATAAGACATTAAACAATTACTTAACTCTATAACGGTATGATTTGCTTAAAGTTTGTGGCTATTAGACTAGCATACAGTCGTCAGTTGTCAAGGAACTTAACCCTAAGTTCCTATTATTTGCGAAGATGCTCCGAATCGATAATTACTAGGAACGATTATCGACTTTAACTCCAAAACACCAGGACTTGCAATAAGAAATTATATTCTTTGGCAGTTAAATTCGATATCATTACAAGGTCTATAAACAAATGTTTTACAAGGAATGTATTGTACTTTTATTCGTATTCTTTCGTCTTATTTCAACTTGTACACGATCGAATCACTCGCGCCTTCAAGGTGCCCGCCAATTGCCACCAGTTCCAATAAACAAACGTTCAATGTTCACGTTCATTTACATCAGTCGTAAAACAGTTTTCATGAATATAAACAGTGAATTAGACAAATCCAGTAACTAAAGTATCATATGAGTATGTTAGACAAAAATGTAAAAATGCATATCAGTGTACACATTACAATTTGTTCAATAAAATAAAAGCTTGCATACAAATAATGAAAATAATTTACACAGCTACATCACAATAAGATGCGTATTATTTAAATTTATTTGTAAACTTTAGACAATTTTTTTCAGATCATAGAGTCTTGCTAACTAATTACAGGCTAAATCTATCATCAAACATACTCAAGCCCAATGTTATATTCCTTTGTTAGGTGTTTAATGGTTGGTGACAGTCGGCACACAGCCCTGGACCTGTGTCACTTTGTGCTGCATCCAGAAACATCATTAGGCCATAAGTGTATGTTATAATTACTGACTGTTCATTGCAGTTCAATAATTAAGTGATAGATTAAATTGCACGCCTAATTAGCTGATTTCGGTAAGTGATTGGGATTAAACAATCATATTTGTTATCACCCTGGAGTTCCAATCTTTAGCATGCATCAAATTGTCTAATAAAAGAACTACATACGTAGATGTCAGACTCTAAAAATTACTTTTTAACAAACTGGAAGTAATATACAAAGAAAGATATTAATAACTCAAAAGATAAAAGTAGTGATATGATACAGAGAAGAAAAGTGGTTTGGCTTGCATGATCAACGAAAAGACCAAAGTTTATTAGTAAATACTGAATCTGCAAGATAATGGTTTACTAGATAGTCGGAGACAGTCGGCAGGAAGCCTTGTACCTAGGTTTCGTGCTAGTTAGCACACGTCAGCAAGGTGTATCTGCAACCTTGAAGGAACTCAGAAGTGACATGAGTTCTTTCAAGGTTGCAGGTACGCCTTGCTGACGAGTGCCAACTAGCACGAAACCTTGGTCCAAGGCTTCTTGCCGATTGCCTCCAACTATCTAATATCATCAAAACAATGTGCATCGTGATGGCGAGCTACCTAGAATGGTGGCCACATTGCAGACCTGACTGGTAGAATACAGTCTGCACCACTAGACACGTCACACTAGTTACTAGTTTCCAATCATAATGGCTGATTATTAATATCACTGTTTGGCACTTTTAACTTTTGGCTGTAGATTTTATTTAACCATTAACCATTGGTATACGAGTTCTTTCAAAAAACACTAAAAAGGAGTTCCTAAAAGAAGGAACCGCACATCTCAAATTTCACTTCTGACATTCACAAGACAAACTAATTTCAAACAGTCAAAAGTAGAACTTAATACCAGCGCTTAAATACTAAAAGACGAAGCATAAAACGAGAGTTGAATTGTTAATTAAAGGGTACGAACTGATAACAGTGATTCTATAGAAAAACTAAGCGTTACCTCATGAATTTAGCAGAATAAATTATCTGAAAATCCCCCCGTAACCACTTTTTTACAGTATAAATACTCATATAAAAATTTCAGCTAATTTTATAATTATTACATTACTTTCGTCTGATCTGTGTATAAATGTCCTTACATTTGTATATCTTTTAACAAAATCTTTATTATTTGTCTCTATTTTTAGTTGACTTAAATTATTAATGCTTCACGGTAATGTTTGTTTTATTTTTGCGATTTCGTTGGAAAGAATTCAGGGTTACGCCGTGAAGTGACTGCTTCACTTCCAACTGTCTCAATGGAAGATGCTTAGTTCATTTTGATTATTGTAATGTTGGAAATATTCCTATTCTTTTTTTCAGTAAACTATTTTTTACTTGAGAAACTTTTGGCATGTATAGCTGTCAAACAGAATATCATATCCATTCACGTTAAATCGTATTTTGACATCGTTGGAATATAAGTCAAATTCCTGCAAACTAACATTCGAAAATTTATATGACGCTCACGAGCAACTGGCTGTTCACGGGAAGTTGCCTGGAGTTCTAGTGGGAGGCCGTAACAAATGAAATCCGTCAAGTCAGGTAAGTGAATAGTTACCCACAGATAAAAATGACTGGTAGTTGCGCTACATACATCGCGAATTAGCAGAGGTTAGAATTCATGGATCTTGGCATTGGATCCTAGTGGCTGCATGGTCTAAGAGCTCTCCTTGAAACTGGAAGGTCATGGGTTCGAACCCTGGTGGGTGTGTAGTATTGAAGACTTCCGATCTAGAACGAAACAACTGTCTAGTACTCCCTAGTTTCGCAATGATTCTGTAGCTGAAGTCAGCTCGTGATCAAATCTTCACCTAACCAATTTCCTGCAAACCAACAATTGAAAATTCAAATAGTGTCTTAAACTTTGGAATATTTTCAAAACAACTTCAGAAATATAATTTTGTCCGAAAAGTGCATTTTCCTCACTAAGTTTTAACTTTATGTACATAACCTTAAGAGATTCGAAAGTTGTCTGGTTTAGTATATGTCACCTAGTCCACTTTTTTTATTATTCATTTGTCATTTTTCTCAAATAGTGAATTCTATTTTGCTTGTAACTGTTATTATAATTACCATCATTATACATTATCTCGTTTTTGCAAGAAAGGGCACAGTTTGAAAGTATATCTTTAATGGATAAACCAGTTGGCTGAATATCTTGATCTCATCAACCATGCATTAATTTAAACCTTTTATGACTGTCCTACGGGATATTGGATAGTGAATAAAGAAATTAAGAAATGTGAGAAAGAATGAATTACAGCTGATAATAAAAATAAAGTGGCCATCACAAGCCAAAAATTATATCAAAATATCTGGTAGAGCAACATATTGAGTAGAAAATTTTTAATAAATCAAAAAAACGTGAGCTGTTCAAACAATTACACATGAATTTTCCTTATTACAATGGTTATGTGAGCATTTCCCTTAACACATGCAGATCTTTGTCAGCACATTATACACCACAGATAATTCTTATTCGATTTCAAGGATAGTGATTAACGTTTCTGACAACTAGTTACCTTGATGAATTTTGATAAGAGGTGACTTGTGTGACACGTGTAATGTATATGCGCAACGTATTCTGGATATTTCAATCAAATACCTTAATTGTCATGCGTATTTACATAAAATTAACAGAGTATGAAAGGTCAAAATTTAAGTCAAACTAATAATTTAAAGATCAAAATCACAGATACGAAGTAATGAAATAAGTGGTGGGAGGTTAATAGAATTGGAATATTCTCACAGCCAGGTTCAATCTGACAATGTATCACTTGAAAGCATGAAACAGTTTTAAGCCGTTTCATGGTTAGGGATTCAACAAATTTAATTACTTGACCAAAACGTGCTACGTATACGGGCGAAAATGCATTTTTAAAATCATATCTATGATGGGCTTTCTGACTGAGTTCATGGAACCTTTTGTTTAAAAAATTTCAGAGAATAGTCATTATCTAGTCCAATTTTAGCGAAGTTTTTTTTCCCTCAATTATATCGCCAGTACATGTTTGTTGTTTTCACCCTAACAAGCATTTAACTAGCGCTTTTTTACACTGAAGTGGTAAGTCATATAAAATATTTTATTTCAGTATATTTATTTTCACTAGTTCTTCCACATTAAAGTCACTAATCGACTGATAATAACTTGGGATCACAATATTCAGAGGAGAAACTCTTTGCGACAGATTATTATCAAGCTGTTCGCTTGTAGTGGTATGATTTCTTGGGAGTTAAATCGCTGAAGGAAATTTAAGCATTATGTGACAATAATATTATTAATAATTTTGCTGACTGTGATGAAAAACGTTTGTAATTATAACCGTAGTTAAACACCAAACGATAACCAAATGGGTTATGTAATGTATAGTGTTGTTCATAGAATTTATCTGTTTTAAAAAAGGATGTAAAATAAATATGATTATTACGCAATACGGTGAGAAAAATAAGGTAAAACAGTGTGATTCATTGTAAAAAAAATGATTTAAATTACTACAAGTGGAAAATGAAATAAAATCGGTGATTATAATAATAACAGTAGTAGTGACAGAAGAAGGGTAAACAAGTGAATGTAGTAGAGAAAAAACATTAATAAACGTGCTCACTTCTGCCTACCATTTCAGTTCCAAGGCCAATGGTAAATGGAGGGATTTCACATACTTATTTTATACACTATGGCCAGGCTTAGGCTTATGAATAGTCAAGGTCTCACCAGTTTTAAGAAGTTGGAGACGTGGAAGGCAGCAGCCTATGGAGAGACAGATAAATAATCCTAAAATCATTGTCGGTACCAGTTGATTGGTCGAATTCAATCAAATATTTCCCCAACAGAAATATTTACAGCTTGCCTTTCCTTCTTATAAAACCACACTGTCCTATCTGTGCAATTATTTGTTCATTCTACTATGACATAATTTTTAAGTACTTTCACATCACCATGGAATGGAGTAGGTCTTGCTTTATTAGGCTCATCAGTACTTATTTTTATTTTGTACCGCAATAAATAACAGATATACTGATGTTTCTGATATTATTTCCCACTTTCTTATTGTACTGAATGAAACAGAATGTACATTTATGTTATCAAATTCACCTTGTCTAAATCAGCATAACAAAAGAACTCAACAAAATTTCAAACAACTGAAAAACGCTTTCTGATACCGTTTTTTTTTGTTTTTATAGAGGAGCAAAGAAATTCATGAAATCAGTGAATCTCGAAATAATTCATCGTCTAGCTTGTTCATCTCTGTTAATGAAAGCAAATAGAAAAGCATTTGGGGCTTGAAATGAAAACAGCATAAGGTCTATGTAGTACTTTGATTGTGTATTCCTGTATTTTCTTATCACTCCATCCACCTAAATGCAGCCTTTAATAGGTTTAAGTTTATTACTCTGTCTCTATCTCTCTCTCTCTTCATCAGTTAGGATGTGATAAATGCAACCTGGCCGGCAAGTTAGAATGAGCCAGTCTTAAGAGTCAGTCAGTTATGTGGAGAAAACGTAAATGTACTGGGATAACCGGTCCTATAATATTTGTTAACGTTATCTTTAGTTGAAGCCAATAGGAAAAGGAGCTCATAGTCTTTTGAGCAATTCACAGTAAATGGCTTCTTATACTTTCAGTACAAATATCAATGAGATGATGAATAAAACAGTCATGTGATAAAGATTAATTAGTAGCATATATATAGTCACTATAATTCTCTGTTTTATTATCACATTGTTCACAAAAATAATCTAGAAATGAATGATAACGTTTTCAGCCAATGCTTGAATGAATGTTCTATACATCTGACGATACCAATGCTTTCATTCCCCTTGGATTTTGTGATGAGCAATCCATTGAAACCAATATCAGTCTAGAAAATCTGTGGTCACATTGTCGAAACACTGTATAAAAAATTAAAAGTGATAATTAGCTTGTCTGGAGTAAACATGATATTAGAATTTATGAATAGCATCTTTATGAAATAGAGAGTGAAGCTGTTCGTTTCCGTCAGATTGTCAAAATGTTTACTCGGTTTCGAAAATAATTGATTTGTAAGAAATCAGGCGTACAACTTAGTGCTTTACTAGACAACCTTATTATACATCAAATTTATTTATCTTACTCTCAATTTGTCACTAGACACTTTTAAAATTAAATCACTTGGACAGGTAGTCAGTTTAAAGTTTGCACTTCAATGTTTGCACTTCAATACAATCAAAGACTAAAGTGATGCAAAACTTGTTACTGAAATTTTTCCAGCAGGCTACTACGTGAATATTTATGAAGGAAGCTTCCTGTATTCAACAATCGTATGGAGATCTCTAAAATTAACAAATGAAGGCTTATAAGAGACAAACCTTAACTTAAATTTTTCACATTCTTAGTGAGTAATCTATGATGGGTGGGTTCGCTTTGGTTGCATGTTAATACATTTACTCACTCATAACATTAAATAGCGACCGTACAATATTTTCAAATGTGAAATCTATAATCTTGTGAGATTTGCTGTCTTCCAACTGACAAGCTTACTCATTGGTAGTGTACTCAGTGAGAAATCTGATGTCAGCTGTTTGAATGGGTTTGTGAGTGTGCGCCATCAAATAGTATATAAATGACGAAGAAATAACTGTTTACTGTTTCTAGGCATTCAGTACGTTTTTTAGTTGAATTACTTTACACTTTTCTAAAGCTAAATCAAGCTTTTACACACACACCAACTAATTCACTATAACGAAATTTAATTTGATTAAAACGGAGTGATATGACATTAATAAATGGGTGATGTTTGGAGCTTTATTTATTGTTCATAATCATATCAAAACATTCGAACCTTGACGCACTTTTCGATTAGTGCGCTGCATTTGCTTAGGTACATAGAACTATCATTTCTCTGGTGTTTCTGGGCACGAAGACTGCATTTTGTTGACGACTAATACCTATAACTAACTGTTTGTCATTTTGTGACTGTTTAACACCAATTAATATCTTTAATTGTATAAATTATTGTTTTTATATGCCCAAGTTGGCCCGAGTCAGTGAGTTTACGTTAACATGTCATTTTTGGTAACTGTATTTAACAGTGATATTTCTGCTATGGATTCTATTGTTGTCGTTGCTTTTCCTGTTGTGATTTTGTCGTCGTTGCTGTTGTCCTGATTGCTTTATTTTCTTATTTTCCTGATTCTGAGGAGAGCAACCCAATAAGTCGCTCCTCTGTAACGAACATATTTATGTAACAAAACCCTTCCCAGACATGAGGGTAGCAACTCCATCCTGTAAACAAAACCTCTACAGAAAGTTCAGTACGATGAGTCTCCTTGCGACAAAAGAAAAAGTCTGTGTGGGGACATGGAACTTCCACACCATGTATGAGACTGGCAAAGCTGCCCAGTTAGCAAACGGGATGAAAAGATATGGCATTCAAGTACTGAGAATATGTGAAAGCAGATGGAATGGAGGTGGACTTACCAAATTGTCAACGGGAGAGTCGATGATATACTCCAGTCACCCAGAAGACAACCACGAGCACACCGAGGGTGTGGCTATCATGATTTCACCAACGGCAACGAAGGCCCTGATACAATGAGAGGCAACCTCTCCCGGGATAATGACCGCCAGATTCAGCTCAAAAGGAAGGAAAGTGACAATTATACAATGCTATGCACCCACAGACAACTCAGACCTCGAAAAGAAAGAAGAGTTCTACAAGCTACTACAGGAAACAATAGACAATACTCCAGTCGGTGACATTAAAATACTAATGAGAGACATGAACGCCAAACTAGTACCAGACAACACAGGAAGAGAACTCATCGTGGGTAGAGAAGCTCTCAGAGAAATGAATGAAAATTGAAAACTCATCGCTGACTTCTGCGCCTTCAATGAACTAGTGATTGGTGGCAGCGTATACAAGCACAAGGATATCCACAAGTCCAAATGGGTGTCACTAGATGGGCGAACCAGAAACCAAATTGATTTCATCTCAATACTGCTCAAGGAGATAGAGACGCAGCCTACTGGACACAAAAGTAAGAAGAGGAGCAGACGTTGGCTCAGACCACTATCTCTTACAAGGAACACTCCAAATCAAATTAAAAGCTTTCAAAGAAACAGGAGCTGCAGATAGACCACAAGCCAAGTTCAACACTCAAAAACTGAAGGATCAGAATACAAAGGATATCTTCACTGAAATCATAAGGAAAGAGGCTGAGACACAAACCAACACTAGCGAAGACACCAGCATCGAAAAGCACTGGAACAACCTGAAAGCGATGTGGAGCCAAACCTGCATGGAGGTTCTAGGCAAAAAGAAGAGATGGGACAAACAGTGGCTCACTACGGACACATTGTTGACCAATAGAAGAGAGAAGGATGTTGAAACAAAAGATTATCCAATGCATCGACAAGCGAAAAAAACAGAAGTTGAATGCAAGCTAAAATGCACTGAAAAGAAGAGTAGAGAAAAGTGCTAGTGGAGACAAAAGACAATATTATGAAGCTATGGCAAGTGAAGCAGAACAAACAAGCTGCAGGCAAAGAAGACCTCGCAAATTTCTACCAAACAACTAGGTTCCTATCAGGGAAAAGTTCAACACAAATTAAGCCAGCGAAGGATGACAAGGGGAAGTCAGTCACCAGAGAGGTGGAGCAAAGGAAACACTGCACTGGATACTACAAAAGACTTCTAAATTGACCGCCACCTACAACACGCCCAATAATACCAACAGCAGAAGCAGAACTACCAGTGGACATCAACCCTCCGACAACAACAGAAATCCTGAAGGCGATCAAGATGCTAAACACTGAGAAAAACAGCAGGACCAGACGGAATCCCAGCAGAGGCATTGAAAATGGACCCCGAGACATCAGCGGACTTGGTGACACCACAACTGTAGAAAGAGGGCAAGGTACCTGAGGATTGGAGGAAAGGCTACTTATTCAAACTGTCAAAGAAAGGAGACTTAAGTCAATGCAAGAACTGGCGCAGCCTAAGCCACATCATCCTGGAGAGAATCAAACAAGCCCTGGATGATAAACTTCGACCGGAACAGGATGGATTCAGGAGGAACAAATCATGCATCAATCAAATGGCAACATTATGTATCATCATTGAACAGAGCTTGAAATGACAGTCAGCTCTCTACTTCAACTTCATCGGCTTTGCAAAGGCCTTCGATAGCGTCGATCTAGAGGTGATTTGGAAACTACTTCGCTACTACGGGGTGCCGCCAACAATTATGCATCTCATCCAACAGCTATACGACAATGCTGCATGCCAAGTAATCCACAATGGGAAACTTACGGAATCCTTCGAAGTGGGGACAGGAGTAAGACAAGGCTGCTTACTATCGCCAATGATTAATTTTCTGATTGCGGTAGATTGGATAATGGGACAGACAGCGGGCAATGAGGAAACAGGCATAAAATGGACCCACACAAAAGCTTGGAGGATCTGGACTTCACCGATGATATATGTCTGACTTCCCACAAACTGGAAGATGTGCAAGTGAAAAGCAACAATTTGGCAGAAGAAGCATCAAGGGTGGCAAGGGCTTCAGGTGAACATAGAGAAAACAGAGGTGATGAAGATTCTTGGCCAACAGCAATCAGCATAAATGGGATAAATCTGAAAGAAGCAACCTCTTTTGCCTACCTTGGAAGCATCGTTTCAATTACAGACGGAACTGATAGCAGTATCAAAGCGAGGATCGGGAAAACAAGACAAGCTTTCATTACTCTCAAATCTGTGTGGAGATCAACAGCACTCAGCATGAAAAATAAGATCCGGATTTTCAACTCCAATGTGAAGTCAGTGCTACTATACGGATCAGAGACTTGGCGCGTCACAAAGGGCACTTCGAACAAACTACAGGCTTTCATCAACAGCTGTCTTCGCTCATTACTCAAGATCAGATGGCCGGTCAGAAAAGATCAGCAACAAGGATCTCTGGGAGCGAACCAACCCAGCAGGAACCAATTGTACAACAAATATGCAGGACGAAGTGGAGGAAGATTGGTCATACTCTTAGGAAACCATTAAGTGACATCACACGCCAGGCCATTGTTCGAGTGGAAGCCGAATGGGAAGTGGCAAGTTGGTCGTCCGAGGGTGATATGGAGGAGTTCGTGTGGAGAGGAGATGAAACCATGTGAGCAGACGTGGAGCTATGTGAAAACGTTGGTAGAGGACCGAACGCAATGGAGACGTGCAGCTGAAGTCCTATGTTTCTCTAAGAAGTAAAGGAAACAATAATAATAATAGCCAGAAGAGAACACAAAGTTCAGCAAAGATATCTTTTCGGCGATTTCATTTTCAAAAGCTGTACAATCACATTTAAATACATAATTTTACATGGAGACAATTCTTGTTTGGTTCTACATAATTTTGACGGCGAATAAAATGTGGTGATTATTTCCAACTAGATATGGTTTCTACGAGAGGCTTAGAAACCAAATTACACAAGATTAGAAGGGATATGAAGCGTGTAAAAATGAGCATGGAAACCAAATTGAAATAATAATTTTCAATTTGAGATGGGGAGTAAGAATCACACACACAGCAAACGAAAAAAGATCAAAAAGAAAAAAGAGAACAAAAGAAGAAAAAAGCGGAAGCTAAGGTAACATACCGAACTAGGTCCATGGTAGTTGTAGAGGTTGGACTAATTTAATTTGAAAACACAGCTCCGGCTTCTCGATGCATATTGTGAGGGCTTCTGCAATACAGAGAAGTTGGAAGCATACTGCTTTCGGTAGGTTTCTGTTGACTTTGTAAATTACTTTGAAAGAATCAGTTGAGATGTTGTGAGAGGTGTTGATCAGATGTTCAATAATGGCACTTCTGATTAAACCGGTGCCTCCTATTTGCAGCCACGCTGGGTAATGTTCTCTAACACGTTTTGAAAGGATGCACATACAACGACCTATGTACCTAGCTCCGCACGAGCAAGTGAACTGGTATATGCATATTGAATTGGTCATATGCGAGAGTTTGTCCTTCGTGTTGTTTCGAAGTATTGGACGGCTAGATAATGTCACTCTTAGTGTTGCTGCAAGGAAGGTCTTCTTTAAAGAGCTGGATATTGTCCTCTTCAGGATGTCGGCTGCCAAATCTACCCTGAAATTTAGATTCAGATACAGCGTTTTCTTTGGCGCTGAATCGCATTCTTCTCTTTTTATTTTAGGTTTCATGTTCTTTCCGACAAAACGTGTCGGGTATCCATTTTGAGCCAGGATATTTTTGAGGAATAAAAGCTCCTCTTCCATGCAATCGCCGCTGAAGATTTTTCTATTGCGATGAGTTAGTGTGATAATGAGAGCTCATTTTCGGCTCAGAGGTATCCAACTATAGAAATGCGTTAGTTGGCCGTTCCATGTCGGTTTTCTGCGGATGGACCTCTTCAGGGTTCCATCATCTCTTCTTGTTAATTCCAAGTCCAGAAATGGAATCTTTGAATCGTTTTCTAATTCCATTGTGAATTTAATCGAAGGATGGGAATTATTGAATTCTTGTAAGATGCAGTTGAGGTCGGAGTTATCGTAGCAAACTATAAAGTTATCGTCAGCATACCTTTTGTACAATAGTAACTTGTTTATTGTTGATTTTAAAACTCCACTCTCCAAACTGGCCATAAAGCAGTCTGCTTAAATCGGGCCAAGAGGAGATCGCATTGCAATTCCGTCTTTCTGTCAGTAGATGTCGCCGTTGAAGGTTAATTGTACATTCAGCTTGCATCTCAGCAACAATTCCTTCAGATATGATATTGGTACTCCGACGTTTATATTGAATTTCTCCATATAACTGCACAGAATGCAAACTGTTTCTGTTAGTGGCACGTTGGTAAAGAGATTCGACATCTAATGATAACATTCGTTTATCATTTACATTCAAATCTTTTATGCATTCAATGAACTCAAAGTATCGCGAAGGGAGTATTTGCATAGGTGTTGTCTTACCGGTTCCAACACTTCGGACAACCATTTGGCGGTTGGATGATATGGTGACCCTGACATGTCTAGAATCGGTCGAAGCGGCAAGCCAGGTTTGTGCACCTTTGGCAAACCGTAGAGTCGTGGAATGGTTGATCCTGTCGGTTTTAGGCGATCGAACAGGTCCTCAGGTATCAGACGGTTGTTCTTCATTCTTCTGACAACATCTGTTAGTTGTTTTTCGATCAGTTCCGTCTTGTTTTTCTCGTTGTGGGGCTTGGCGAACTTCTTGTCATCTGATATAAGTATTGTAATAATAATAATAGCATCAAAACATTCACACAACTTCACTTGCTTCATATTTTTCTACTTCCTCCTTATTCACAATACAATTTTCTTCATTGTGAAAAAGTAGTATAGTTAGGAGTAAGACGCGTAAATTGACTAATTTTTCTTCATTAGACTAAGAAAAAATTTGTAATGTGAATGACGCAACCCTAATCCTAAATATGTAGAAAAATGTATGAAGAAAAGATGGAAATAAAAGCTTATAAATTAAAATGAGAAATAGTGTGAAAATATTGATATGACTGTGAGGAACAGCTTCTGTTTAATACGTCATTCGCTCATTAACTCAGTATCTCTATGTTACATCAATTTAATCCATTTAATATGAAATTATACTTTCAGTTTCTATTATTAAACTCCAGCCAGAATGTCCTTACACTGTGTGTATTTCAAACACTCGGCGATCGCCAGTTCCTGGTTTTTAGTTTCATATTTGATAGTGAGACTACCTGAGATAGCCTTCACTTAGTAGACTGTCGCTGATGTACTGATTAATGACTGATGTTGAAACAAAAATTATTATTTTATTATACAGTCACAGTTCTCCTTTTTCTTTCTCTCTTCCTTTAATCAGATTATTTTCATCGCAATCTGATGTTTTGGCGATATGTGAATGAGATAGTAAAACCAGGAAGCATATGTTTCGCTGTAGATAATTCTTGTTGTTACGTATTCTTGAGAAGACGTTTCTGATTGAAAATAGTTCTTGCTATTATATACCAACTTGTAGAAATATAGTATTTAAGAATGGAATACACTTGTTCACAGGTTAATCAGCATGCAGATTATGAAATTTGATTCTTTGAGCAAGTAAGCATAAATAGTGTTGAGGATTTGTGAAATATTAAATAAGGTTTGGTTGGATTGTGTATATTTATCTATGTGTGAAGGTATGTGTACATATTTATTTATTAGGCTTCAATGAAACATGACATAATCTGACAATATTGTTTCCATTTAGATTTTTCCTAGGCAATAATGTGCCATACATTGGCAAGATATCTGAATCTTACGAATCCTTCACATTGTCACTATCTTATCCACCAAATAATGTCATAATCTCTTAAAAAACTAAGATGACTCTACAAACCAAATTACCTCCCATTAAACAAAATTTACAAGCATTTTAGGACACAAAAGGTGATCACAGCCTACTTATTAAATTCTCGATACAAGGACAACTTTCTATAGGTCTTTTATCGTAACAAATATCCATAACTGTTTAGGAAATGTAACTCTTCTATTTCAAACAATTTCCTGTCTATTTTAAATGTTTTATTTTTCATATCGTCTACTTTACGCATTATCATCTCGTTACAACATCTTAATCAAAACTCCATCATTTCAAACAGGTATTTGTGTTCCCAACCCAGTCAACCTGTGTTAAATTAACTACATAAAAATTACCTCAGTGAACCAGATTATTTTAGTTTCACTGCATACACCATCGCATGAGTACGTACTAGATATTACAACGAAATGCAAACAGCTACATGAAGCAAAAGACAACTGCAACGTATAAGTCATTTATATCCTCTAAATGAGTTTTAGAAATAAGATTGTCAAATTAGAAAGTGTCTACTATGCAACTGCAGAATTGCTATCACACCTTACTCGCAACCGTTGGTAAGCAAAAAACCCAGATATAAAATTTTATCTTGACATCTACCAACTGTTTATTTTAGATTTGTTTACAGCGGTATTCACCAATCTTCAAACAACCAGTTCACCCTCTTCAGCTATTATATATATATATATATATGCAAACCAAAAGTCCAATGTGTACACGTGTAAAGAAATGCACTTTCTTTTGTTCATTAAGGTAGTCATCTAGTTTTCATGACACATGTCCGAGCAGAAAATAGTACCAAATTTTATTAGAATATATTTTTGTGTATATACTTTGTCACATTAATAAATCGATAGATATAAACAAATAATGTTAGACAAACACTATCTGAAAACATCACTAGTCCTTGAAATATATGTACACGTATAGTTGTAAATGTGTTTACTTACAAAATATTCTAATTTTGCGTACTCTTAGAAATAAATGAACAGGTTTTACTGGTCAAAGCATAAATCTTGACTTCTATTCATGCGCCTGATAGTGATAGATTTAATGGTAACGTGTTCAACTTTAGAATGGATAACGTAGATCCAAATACCATATAATTCTTTATTTTTACATTGCTGTCGAGTACAAAAATAAAACGAAACCGCCCTAAGAGCGTTTTGGTTCTTACTGACTCTGTAGCTTATATTTATTAGTAATGTGAACTACTTTGATTTGACCACCCTCCACCTGCGAAATGAAAGACGGAACGGATGGGTAAATAAATAAGATTAATATTTAGTTCTAAGCAGCTGTTTCTGAAAAAAGACTAAGAAAGAGATCCGACTTACTGATGGTGGCTTACATACTCCACTTTATGCATTTATTCCCCTTGATGAATTTAAATTAAAATACTCCACTTTGTTATTTGAAGAATAGAAAATGTGAAGATAACCTGATCATATTTCGTCATAAGATAGTTTCACATTAGGCTTCCACCCGACAGATTATCAAAAAAGATTAGTGCACAAAAATTTTTTTTCAATAGCTTCTTCAGAACTTACAGTTACATATCTACTAATAACTAAGGGGAAACTGTTGTTTAGAAGCACTGATTTTTTTTTACAAAACATAGGATCATTAAGATAAACTCTGTGTACAAAAGAAATAAGTTCAACCACTTTTGCTTCTGTAGGTCGGGGAATCCATATATTCATCAATACTATATAACACAGTAACTTTCAGGTATGAACCTTCGTTCTATAAACATACATTCTGCCCATCCCTTACTATGAATTCAATAACTGATGACCTGAGACTCAGAGGATCATGATTAGCTTTTATGATTGGTTAGCAGGAAATGAACAATACTATTATCCCCCTGAGAAAAGTAATGTTGATAGTAAACTTGCCATGCCATAAACTAGCCCGCTGGTTAGCAAAGAAGTTAGAATCCATTCACGACACATTGTCCATGCACAGATTGAAACTATTTTTAATCTACTGAAAAATTGAGTGGTATGAATATTTCAGACAAAATTTTGGTGTTTTTTGACGTATCCCTCTCAATCACTAACCTCCTACTTGAAGAGACAACTGAGATCATTTGCAAACAATGCGAATCGCTTCCCTTGCCAAGTGAAGACACGAAAAAACTGCTACTGCTGTGTAAAGAAGATGCACTGTTTCACTTCAATGAAGAACTTTATAGAAAGATATGCAAAGTCTTTTGGGACCTATATATTCACGGGAATTCTAGAAACAAATGAAGTGAAATCTACAATCAAAGAAACCAGTTTTTATGCAAGATATTTGGATGATAATTTCGTGATCTTAGATGAAAATGAATCAAACCTTTAAATTATTCAGAAAGTGTTAACAAACTGCAATAAAATATTAGTTTCACAATGGAATATGAACCGTAAGAACAGCTTCTCTTCCCTGATTTATTCATAAGAAGACGAGGTGACAGCACAGTCAAGAAAAGAATACATCGCAGAAATACCTGAAACGGACAGTACTGAAATTATCTTGAATTCTAAAGTCGCCTTCAGCTGTATTTACAAATTTACAGGTATATGCCACAGCTAGAACATTTGAAGAAAAGAAAGATGGATATCCACTCGCTTCTGCGAACAAATTCCAAAAAGCTAGAGTATACGGTCCCCAGCCCATTACCCCTACGATCACCCTACATCTAATCGAACTGTGACAGAATGTAAACATTGGGAAAGCATTTATTATTTCCAATAAGCAAAGAAACCCAACTTTACATAGGTGTGCCAAAACTATTGCAACCAATAAAATTAAACCCAACCTGTGTATACAGAAAGAAACTTTCAGAGTTTATCATAGTAACGATTTTGCCCGCATATTACATAAGTGTTCATCCTTTTTTCTACTAATGTTATTATTATTACTCTTCTTATATTTCCACCCATGGATCTTAAATTAATTAATTGTTTTCTAATCCCTTCTAAATGCTTTTCATATGTTACTGCACTATCTCCCAGTATGTTACCGGTTAGTGCCGAATAAGATGTTCCTATTTCATTTCGTCAGCTTTTCACCATCTACACTGAATTCTCCTCAAGTTTACCAAAGCAGTTGTTATCAAAAGCTTGGGACCTGATTTATGTGTTCAGAAAGAAGTTATCAATCTTTCTTCTCTCTGGTAACTGGATGCTCTTACACTCTAATTTATTTGGTTACGTTATCAGGGGTTCGATCCCCTGCCGGCGCACACCCGATATCTATGGTCGGCCTGAATTTGGGCTACCGATATCCATGCTGAAAATTCCACACCTGTACTGAAAATACGGTGTGGAATCAAGCTGTAAATAAAAAATAAAAAAATCATCGGCTTCAACCTCTCCCCCTTCGCTATGGCGTAGTTTTTCTTGTTCCTTTTTTCTACGATAGGAGTTGAACTCACCTCATTGTTACTCAGCTTATTGGTTTCTCATCACCTTATTCACCTCTTTTATTTATTCTGCAACTCCTTTGTCATTATATCCAAGTATTTTATTTTTTGTGTGAACTTAAACCGTCTGTGTACAAGCTATATTAGTTTAATTTCTGAGCACAGTTTATTAAGTTTGCAGTCTCCTATCGAAATACATCATAAGACATTTGCAGATTTGTTAAAATTGTCCTATACATAAACTTAGTAATTTGTTTAGGCTGTACGTAACTGATGAGAAGCTTGTGAAAGAAAAATGACGTATTCTCTTATCCAGCATAAACCACTGTTCTTTATTGAAATTCATAAAGGGGAATACGTTCATGAATGTTTTCGATTAGTGTTTTGCTGTTACCAAACTCCTTGGATCTGCTCCCAAACTTATCACAAATAGTTTATCTTAGCATAGACCGCAATGATTATGCCGTTACATTGCACTTATTGCTATTTTCATCAACTGCGACCTTCATGCAATCCAAAGTCAGTCTGAACGAAGAACGTTCTTTTCAATAGATTCTCTCCAGGTTTGTCTGTCATATCACAATATTTTGTATTTCAACTCACCCCCAGGAGGTTTGTCACGTATATACTGTTTATTTTGTCACCCCATAACTAATCTGTTATTCCTCGTAAAAAAGTATCAGCCACATAACTGGCCATTATTGTAACGACAACAAATATTATATTTTATAATTGTAAGAACCTGATGAGAATTTACTGAAAACAATATTCTTCGTTCAGACTGATTTTTAAATCATGATATCGCAATATTTCAAACTTATTTCTCCATTAGTTTGCTCAGTATAATAAATGTATGTATTTTTTTCATCAGTCCTGTATATGAGTAATGTGTACAATTTATACTGTAAATGCTATTCTACTTCCTTTGATGAAGATGACCAAGAGAACTCATTGTATGGAAAATTTCCATTTAATGTATGAAAAGAATTTTTTGTTCGCTAGTCGATGTTTTCTTATTCATAAGGAACATTTTAAACACTTAAAACGTTGAGTTAATAATTAGATTGGTTTTATTTCAGTGGAAATGAATAGGCAGAAAAATATTTGTGGGGCACCTGTGGTTATGCATTAATATTTTGATCAATTTTCAGGTAGTCCATCAGAATCAGCTTAAGTCCAATGCCCTTCTGCTTTGAATTATTGTATACCTCACGTCAGTCAATGAAAACTACAATAAAATCGTATCTAACATTTAGTTATACCTAAATATTTGATTGGTTTCGGGGGTTTTACTCTGAGTAACGGCACATTAAACAGCTTTCTTGATGAAAACCCTGATGGATTTCAAACTTTCCTGTTTGATTCGAGATTTTGATTTAATTTTGAAGCATTAGTTTGTAGGGATACGATGTGTTTTAAGTGTGACCACAGATCCAAGGCAATCAGACAATCATTGAAAGCCAGGGAGTACTGGACAGCCGTTTTGTCCCGGTTCCGGACTCGTCAACAACACGCACACACGGGGATTCAAACCAATGTCCTTCATGTTCTCATTTAGACTAGGATACCAGTGAATCACTGTACCAGTCTCATTCTAAGTTATAAGGATTAATTGTTAATTTCCATCTGAACAGTACTTGATAGTAACAATACTTGAACGCAATTCTAGCATAAATCTCAAACCTAGTAACTTGAGATTATCAACTTATTATGCCTGAACAGATTTTCTTGTGGGACGCACCACCTATGGCGGATTCATCTACAGATATTCGTTTTGGTGACTTAATAATATAAACAAATGTAAACAATGGACTGGTGTAGTAATTCAGAAAAATTGAAGATGATTGAACGGATCCACTTTAAATGATACATTCAGTGATGATTTGAGTTAGATATTACAAAACTTAGTTATATTTCTGTTTGTAACTCTTGTGTTAGCAGCACTATACGGATTGAATTTCATGTTTATAAAAACAGTTATATTCATGTTCTTAAACGTCGGTAAACCTCCAAAAGACAGAATTATACGATATTTACTGCTGATTTACGTACACCATCCTACTTTTGATAATTTAGTAGTGTAAGAAAGTATGGTTGTAAAAAAATTAAAGTACGTAAATAAAGGATTTAGAATTCACTGGATGTGACATATATGTGAACATTCATTGTATTCCTAAGCATTTATTTAATTCACTATTGCATGCTGAAAGAAACTAAACACTGAGAATGGCTGAGGATAACAATACAATACACATGATCCTAGTTATCTAAACTTGAAGCGATGCAAGTTGGTGGTACAGGAAGTTGGCTCTCAATCAGTGGGTCATAAATCAGTACTTCACCCATTAACTCAAGTATCGTTATCAGACTTCACAAAACATACCCTGATAATAGCAGTATTTCTCGCCACCTAAATATGTCATGATGAATTACTGCATGGAGGAATTTATTTAATTCACTTTAAGATTTTCCCATCGACTGATAGGACGAAATGCGCATCCTGGATTCCACTGCTAATCATCATCCACCAATTAACTTCTAATAGAATAATTTAGTTGTTACCAATTTTTCTGAGAAAAAGATATTCACGTGCCGTTTAATTCAATATTCATGATTCGTTTTTCTGTTGGTTATCGAATAGGCAGGATATATTAATTAGAATATGTGCATGTCAGCATTTAATCTATGGATTTCATGTTGATTCATGAAAATCTTTAAAATATTATTTAAAAATATTAACCAACAGCTATGTGTACTTACATAGTAACCAATATCCTGCCTGGTAAACTGAAACCTAATTAGGGTAAAGTGAGACGCAAAAAAGCAGAATGCATCTTGAAATTATTTTGTATGAATGTATTCATGGAACTGTGTGAAATCAGATCACTCATTGGCGTATAAAGAAAGGAATGAAACATAGTATACTAGTGATTAAGCATCAGATGGAAGGAAACTTTAGTTGCAGGTTACTTACCCATCAGATCAGATCATTAGGAATTATGTGTACTGTGGAAGAAACTCATCCTCCCTCTGAGATCAGAACCTGTAATGATGAAAAATATACATGGAGTGGAATGAACAGGGGAATGGTTTATTGTTTCCTCAGCCTAGATTTTTTATCACATACTATTTACCACCAGGCTAATGACAACTTCAGCATTGACTTCAATCACTTACCACTAAATTCACCAAGAGAGGTGGAGTGGTGTTCTCAGGCACATATCAAAGCGCTAGGAAAATAGGGCGGCTACCACAAAACTTGAAACATTTACTGAAACTGAATAATAAACGAGAATAAGTCATCAAAGGGCAAACAATTCAGCTCTTTACTTCTCACTACCGACCAAAATTTGTTAACTATAAATGGACTGCACTCCACACCAGTTTCCTAGCTCATCTACTGCATTGAACACTTGAACAACAGACTGCGGCCAAAACACTGAAGACCTATCAGCAACATTCATAACTATCTAGTGAAAAGATGTTTTTACATCGCGCTTTTTAACGATTCTTGTGTCTGTGGCACAAAAAGGAAAGAGATTTCCCTACCTGTTTCTTTGTTAAGTGCATTAAAGATAGCAGGATGACCATCTTTGAAAAATTTTAAGGTATTTCTAAACTTACACTTGTCATCACACATGATAAACGCGCCAACCACATATATCTTGTAAAAAAGTGATTCATGTAATGGCAGGTAAAAAAAGACCGTTCTCCACAATGCCAGTAGAAATGACGCTAGTAAACAACCTAGTAGAGAACTCATAGAGATCCTCTCTCTGTGTCAGTGTAAATTCTCATGTCAAATAGAAATCCGACATTTAGTGCATATCCTATTATTAACTATTTAAATTATAAATAACGTGCCAACATATCCAAAATATATAAGCAGATATTGTAAAGAACAAAATAAAATGTTTTATTGAACCTAATATTTTTGAAAAGCGATACATAGCGAAAAAAAATGTTCCGCTGACATCTTCCAAATTACAATCAATATTAATCGTTAATTTGGGTTCGGATCACAAGGCAGGGTTTAAAAACCACATTTCAAATTTACACTAAAATCTTCTATCCATATCAGCTAGGCACACCATTGCCCATATGAAGACAACCAGTCCTCACACGCTATAATCTAACTCAATCACACCTACACACAACTCATCTTTTCACACTCGGATTACACTCGGGCGATGGCATGACGCCCAGTGACACTCAACAGTCTCCTCAACGTGTCCGATCAATCTCCATTCCCTTCAGCATATTTATTAAACAACAGCTTCTTGGTTCCCTCGTTCCCGGAGGTCCTTGTCAATAATTCCTTCCGACCGGCCATCTGATCTCCAGGATGGAGTCAGACAAGGCAGTTGTTGAAAGAAGTATGAATGAAGCCTGTTAGGAATGCTTTATGTGATACGTAGGCGAAGTCTCTGACTCATATGGAAGAAGTGATTTGACATCGGTGTTGAAGATGCGAATTTCGTACTTCCTGATGAGTGCAGAATATTTCCAAACTGATTTCAGAGTGGTGAAGATTTGTCTTGCCTTCCGGATTCTGGCTGGTTTGGACATCGCCCTCCGTGCTGTCGGCTGTAGTTGAAACGATGCTGACTAGATAGTGGGAGGATGTGACCTCGTTCAAATTTCTTCCATCGATAGTGATTGGTGGCCGTTGTTGTTCTTGTTGTTGCTGCCTCTGCCATTGGTTGGCCACCTTGATCACATCCGTCTTCTCTATGTTCAATTGAAGTCGTGAGTCTGCTGCCTGCTTCTTCTACCGATTTGTTGGTTTCCACCTGTAAGCCTGTGAGTTTGTGTGACACTAAGCATAAATCATCCACTCGCAAAATCCAGATCTCCTCAACTCTTCATACAGATCCTACGTATTCCAGTCTTCTCACTCCCCACACATGGTGCGCCACATAACCCAGTACACCACAATCTGGAATATCGTCGATGATACTAGGCAGTCTTGCCACACTCCTATCTTCACTTCAAAGGATCCTCTCAGTTTTCCGTTGTGGATCACCTGACACGTCGCATTGTCATGTCGCTGTTGAATGAGATTGATGAAGATTCGGGCACTGCACTCCATAGTGTTGGAGTGGTTTACAAATCACTTCTCGGTCAACACTGTCGAAGGTCATTTCGAGGTGGATGAAGTTGAGATAGAGGTTTTACTTCCACTCTATGCTTTGTTTGGTGGTGATGCGTAGGGTTGCAATTCGCCCATCATACGATTTGTTTTCCTGAATCCAGCTTGTTCCGGTGAGGGACGGAGTTCTGCACCCCGAGCATCGTTTATTCTCTCCATGATGACACGAATTAGTATTTTGTTTGGCGAGGAAAAGAGCATGATTGCTCGCCAGTTCTTGCAGTTTTCACAGAAGCTCAAGTAACACATCTGAATGAGTTGCAGGTGATGGTCGATTCGAGAGTCCTTCGAATTGATCAGGCCATTGTCTCTCTTCTCTAGTAATTAGTCTCCCTTGATCATCTTTTAAAGGCTTCATCTGTGTTGATCTCTTCCTGGATAGATATCTGGTAATCTGACAAAATGTTCCGAGGTCTCGCTTACCCGCACACTGTGCCACTTCAGTTTCCAGTGTGTCGTGCAATTGTCGTTTGTCCCTCCCAGCACCCTTCTCCACTTCTTTATCCAGTGTCTTGTACATTGAACTCAGCTTCTCCTTTCGTTGTCCATCTTTGCATTACTTCACTCACTCTTTTCACTCACCATCCCCATCTCCTCGATTAGTTTCCAGGTTTCGGTAGAGAGGCATTCCTTGTCTTGCCTCTTCATTCTCCCTAGAACGGTTGTACACGTTTGATTGGACGTCACTCTCAGAGATTTCCAATACTCTTCCACACAGATTTCCTCAATGGTACCACGTAGTGTCTCCAACTCTGCTCTCATCTGACATCTGCAATGAAGGTATCCCGTGTCTTCTCTTCCTTCAGTTTCTGAGTGTTGAACTTGAATTGTGGTCAGTCGTCGTCAGTTGTTTTGAAGGCCTTCAGCTTGACCTTGAGGCGTTGTTGCATTGAATTATGGTATGCACTCACACCTGCCCTCCTTCTCGACCGTGCGTCCAACAGACTGCGTCTCCACTTTCTTCAAAATGAAATGAAGTACATCTGATTCTTGGTGTGTGTGTGTGTGTGTCAGGATAAATCACGTCGCCTTGTGTATATCCTTGTGTTTGTACACACTGCTCCCGATCACCGGATCATTGAATGCACAGAAGTCTTCGAAGACTCCTCCGTCCTCATTCGTTTCGTTGAGAGCCTGCCGACTCATGATGGATAATCTCGCTGTATCTTCTGCTTCCAGTCAAGCATTCATATTGCTCCTTAGGAATTTGATGTCACCATTTTGCGTCTTATCCCTCACTATTTGCAGCTATCTATGGAAATCTGCCTTCTTCTGCAGGACTGTGTTGTTTGTAGGCGCGTAGCATTGGATAACTGTTACCTTCTTTCTTTCCTTCTCTCCCTTCGAGTTGAATCTTGCTGTCATTAACCTACAGGAGGTGCCTGGTTCCCTCTGCATGAGAGCAATGTTTGCTGTTGATGAAATCATGGTAGCCTCTCCATCAGTGTGTTCGTTGTTATCATCTGGATGACCGGAGTAGATTATAGACTCTGCGGTTAATAATTTGGATAGTCCACACACATTCCAGCTGTTCTCACAGATTCTCAGCACTTCCTCGTCATATCTGCTCATTTCTTCAGTGGTCTGAGCAGCCTTCCCAGCTTGGTACATTGTACGAACATTCCACGTCGTGGTGCTTATTTTTACTTTCATCGAATGAAGACAGACACATCAGATGACAAGCCTCCCGAAGTCTGTCACCAGCCCGCGTTATTTTGTCTCTTCGATTCTGACGAAGAATGAGTTCATTTTATATTTTTTTGTTTAGTTTTTAAAGTTTCTTTGGATATTGGATTGATTTTCTGGGGTAGTGTTGGCTGTTACGATCCCAAACTTCCATTTTTCTTAGGCCTGAGGATTGTTGTGGAAAACTAGTGGGCTAGTAAACTAGGGGAGGTTTTTGGGTATGAAATGATATAAAAAACGTCGCCTATCTGTACTTATCAAAATATTGAATACGGTCTTATATTATCTGCAAAACAGTTTCGAATTTTTCATTTTTTCTGCCGTCTCACTACATGGTATTAGAGATTTTAGAACTGAAAAAAATCTGATGGATTGTTGTTACTAAATGCTGAAGACTGTTGTTGAATTTTTAGTTCCTTTTGAGTTTGGCTTATTATTTGCAATAATTTTCTCCGTCATTCTAAAAAGGTAAATTTTTTGAGGAGACCGTTGAATTACATCACAGTGTCGGCCATCGAGTTAAATCCAGATAAGAAGCGACAAGATCATGTGAGGAGAAAATGTTAACTTATAGGCAGTCGGGAAACCAGCTCAAGTTGATAGCAGAGAATCGAGTCCAATGGAGATGGGCAGCTAAGCCTCTATGCTCCACCTGGAAAGCAAGGAATAGATAATGATTGTTATTATTGTTATTTATCATACAATCCACTGAACATCACAAAAAATAGATCTACACATAAAAAGTAAGTGGTCAGTTTCTGACTGAACAGTTGTGTTTATTGCACAACCAATTCAGTGTACTTAAACTGGTGAACACAACTGACGAGTGTTACACAACTTCAAATTATTATGGAGTTAATTTCCATGTAATATGAGAAGTAATCTTAAAAATATCTTCCATGATATCGATTTTGGAGTTTATAAGTTTTAGAATTTATGATCAATTCGAATATGTTTTCATTACAAAATCGACTTTCTATGTTCATAATGGTTACAAAACTGCTAGTTTGTGATATTTAGATATTTAGAAGACAATTGAAACTTTGGATAAAGAATATTCTTTTCGATAATTTCCTCTTCCGTTTCTACACTTATATATATATATATATATATATATGGAGGATATGTGTGATAAAATGTTGAGAGGTCATTTTATTCTTACCTGGATTGTTTATTTTAAGTTTACTGTAAAAATATACTAGGTTTCACTAATGCTATCCACAATCCACATAACTACTTATGCACCTTTTAGTCCAATGCCATTCCTTGTAACATTATTCACAAATAGGTGTTTTTATGAACAAAGAATTAATTTATTAGTTATCACAGCTGTTCCATCATTTTCTTATCCATGTCACTTACATTCTATATTAACACTTATTCATCTACAGTTTCTACAACAAATATTCAATTTATGCAGCCTTTATGAGAAGGAAATTAAAATAAATAATGTATACCTAATAATTCCATATCAAAGTTTTGATCGAATTAAAAATAACAGAAACTCAATTTCACTGCGTCCAGTTTAAGTCAAAAATTTATATGTTGCGCAGTCAGAATAAAGTTTTGACATATTTTTAAGGAGAAATCAGCCGTCTAAATCAGGGATATAAATATTTAAGCATTCAAAAAATTTAAACTAACAAACAGACTGTTTTTCAGTTATTTCATTCAATGCAGATTTTCTGCAAGGTTGGGATTAAGAATGAGTCTAATATTCTCTTCCTTAATGAAAAGCTATCGAGGAGGACTAGTGGAACTTTGAGGAGATTATTTCTTAGAAAGCCACCATGCAATGGTCCTCTGACTAATTTCTACAGCTGAAAACGAATGGGTAATGAGAGAAATCTTATTAAATACCTACCCAATAATGTCCAACGTATATGCATTGGCGACGCCATGGTTGAAGCGATATAACTTCTAGGAAGTTACATAATGGAAAGTGAATTTTTACCCTGTTCCAATGATGAAAATATCACCCCAAAACCTTCAAAGTATGAGTTACTGTCTGCATCTAGAAAAATGCTGTATATGAGCTCAAACTTTAAAAGTGACCTGGCTGCCAACAACCTTGAAAAAGATCTCAAATTTCGTAAGCATCGCTAATAACAGTGATTCTAGATTCACTGCTACTTTCCAACAACCAGATAAAATCACCGAAAATACCCATTGAATCATGAAGAAAATAAACGAACAAATTCAGAGAAGAAAATTTTCTTCATCGACTAAATAATCTTTAGAGGCTGTACAGTCGTATTTATACTTACCAGAAATATATAGTGGTCTTTTATTGAGTAATAGGGGGTGACATAATTGGTATAATTACTCGGAAGTGGCTTTAGAAATGAAAATTAAAAAGTTGTAAATTACGTGGTACTCAACGGTACAAAGATAGAAATTTGATAAGGTAAAAATTGCTACTGAGTGAAAATATAGGTATCTTAGTGTCAATTTAACAAGTGTGAAGAGGGTGTGAAAATGTACAAAAGGAACATATGAGAGTGATAATAGTGAATTAATTATTAAAGCAAAAGCAAACTAAAAGTAAAATTTTTAAAAAAAGAAAAAAATTTTTTATTTTAAAGGGAACGACTAGCGAAGAGGTTTAGACCGAGGTAGAATAAGAGACTGGACAGAGTGTGGGGTTGTATTGACGAATTGCTAGCATCTCCGCCATACACAAAAGCCGAAACCTGACGCCCTTTGTACTATTTGGCCTCACCTGTTGATGATCTTGAAAGACAACTCTAATGGAGCTACGTGGCCTGAGTTCACCAAGTGCTCGAGAATTGAACTAATAATTGTCTTGCATTGTCTCTTTACTAACCATGCCGCATAATGTTCAGAGATGCTTTTGGAAAGTGTGCACAATGTTTGACCAATATAACTAGCTCCACACGAGCAGGTGAATTTATAAACACACATTGAAGTGGCTCAAAGTGGCAGTTTATCTTTCACACATCCATTTATCATTTTTCGGCAGTAGAAATTGATACTTAGCTCAGCCATAAAGAAGGCTTTCCTCAGTGATCTGCATAAGCGATTCTTCAGGATCTCGGCTGCAGTATCTCCTTTAAATTCGACGCTCATAAATAGAAGTTTCTTCGACACCGTCTGGGTTCTTTCAGGCTTTTCCCTTAACTTCATATTTCTCTCGATAAATCTTGCAGGATTTCCATTCTCTATGAGGACTTGTCTGAGTCGCCCAAGTTCCCCATCGATTTCACCACTGGAACATATCCTCCTAATTCTTGAGGATAAGGAGTGGATCAGGTTTCTCTTTCTTCTCAAAGGGACTTAACTATTGAAATTTGTGTATTGACCATTCCATGTTGGTTTCCTTTAGATCGATCTTTGAAGAGAACCATCAGATCTCCTTTTTAGAAAAACATCCAAAAAATGGAATTCCTAGTTCATTTATGATTCCGACGTGAACTGAATGGCATGATGGCAGCTATTGAACTTTTTAGTTATCAATTCCATGTTGGTATTGTCGTCACATATGATGAAAGTATCATCCATGTATCTTTGGTACAAATGGAAACTATCGATAGTAGGCCGTAAAATACTATTCTCCAAACTTGCCAAGAAGCAGTTTGCAAATAAAGGACCCAATGGTGACCCCATCGCCACTCCATCTCTTTGTCTATAAAGAGTGTTGTTGAACTTGAGTTGGACATTTAAAGTGCACCTCAACAGTAGTTCCTTTAAGAAGTGGATCGGAACACACACGTCTGCATTACTATCCTCAATGAATTTGCATATAAAGCAAATAGTTTCAGTGAAGGGAACATTGGTGAAGAGGGAAGTAACATCCATCATTTTCTTCATCATTTTCTTCCCGGATACATTAGCATCACTTGTTGAATCAACAAATTCAAATGAATCAGAAACACTATGCTTGCAGAAGTTATTTCTGATAGGTAGGAGGATGCCTGGGAACCATTTGACAGTAGCATGATATGGGGAATTTGTCATATCCAAGAATGGACGTAGTGGCTCGTTCTCTTTGTGCACTTTCGGCAGACCATATAAACGAGGAATCACGGAATCGGAGGGTCGTATATTTCAGAATTGATAATCGATTCGTTTTTCATCTTCTTCAGCATCTGAGTTAGCTTTCCTTCAATTTGTTCTGTTTAGTCTTTCTGGCTACTTTCTTTTGAAAATTTGTTTTCATCTGACATGACTGATAACATTTTATCGATGTAGTCTTGGCGATCCATCAGGACAATGCCAGCACCTTTATCGGGGCTGGTCAGAAGCAAGTTTTTGTTCTTTAGAATCTTACGTAGTTGCTTTCTGTGCTCGGCTGAAATCAATCTTTTGACATTTGGTTTTGTGTTGATGTACTGATGGCAGCTATTCAATACTGTAGACTTGAACTGTCCATATGATCTATTGGACACTGGGAGAAGGTCACTTGTCTGTTGGATCAGTGCTTCAAACTGGACTTTAATATCCAAGTCACTCGAATTTGTCGAAATATTACAGAATTTTGGACCTAACGACAAGGCTACAATTGGACAGGAGTCAATGATATACTAGAGTAGTTGAAAAAGTATTTCTCTGGTGTGGCAGGAAAACGTGAATAAGTGTCAGCGGCTTTGAGGCTATTTGCGAGTTTCAGCTTTACATCTTCACACCGTCTTCTTGGAACTGAATCAATGTCGTCCATGAAAAAAATCTTGCACTTTACCAACTATTTGTGCGCATAGTAGTTGACCTACTACTTCGAAGCTGATTACATATCACTTTCGACTCCGATAACCTCTCAAAGTATGCAAGAACATTACCCTGTGTGATTGCCAAGATGTGGAAGACATCCTATCAGAAGCTCTAGACATATCGATATGTTGTTCCTTCAGGTTTATGCAGTAAAAATATTCAAAATCAGTATGTGCCCACCTAAAACGTCTTCATGAAGCTTTAGCTACAGCTTTTCAACATACGTTCATATATATATATAAGCTCATTAATATTCTGTGCATTGAAATTTCATAATTCTATTGGACTGGATTATGTAGCACACCATATATGGGGGGTGAGAAGACTGGAATACGTAGGATCTGTATGAAGAGTTGAGGAGATCTGGATTTTGCGAGTGGATGATTTATGCTTAGTGTCACACAAACTCACAGGCTTACAGGTGGAAACCAACAAATCGGTAGAAGAAGCAGGCAGCAGACTCACGACTTCAATTGAACATAGAGAAGACGGATGTGATCAAGGTGGCCAACCAATGGCAGAGGCAGCAACAACAAGAACAACAACGGCCACCAATCACTATCGATGGAAGAAATTTGAACGAGGTCACATCCTCCCACTATCTAGTCAGCATCGTTTCAACTACAGCCGACAGCACGGAGGGCGATGTCCAAACCAGCCAGAATCCGGAAGGCAAGACAAATCTTCACCACTCTGAAATCAGTTTGGAAATATTCTGCACTCATCAGGAAGTACGAAATTCGCATCTTCAACACCGATGTCAAATCACTTCTTCCATATGAGTCAGAGACTTCGCCTACGTATCACATAAAGCATTCCTAACAGGCTTCATTCATACTTCTTTCAACAACTGCCTTGTCTGACTCCATCCTGGAGATCAGATGGCCGGTCGGAAGGAATTATTGACAAGGACCTCCGGGAACGAGGGAACCAAGAAGCTGTTGTTTAATAAATATGCTGAAGGGAATGGAGATTGATCGGACACGTTGAGGAGACTGTTGAGTGTCACTGGGCGTCATGCCATCGCCCGAGTGTAATCCGAGTGTGAAAAGATGAGTTGGGTGTAGGTGTGAGTGACATAGATGAGCGCATATAAGGAGGAGATGAGAGTTTATAAGCAAGTTTGGAATCAACCCTAGGTGACTACAGAGAACAGGAAAATATTAAGATATGGTATTGAAGCTATATTTACATTAGGAATCCGGGGAAACAATATAATGAATTATTGTTATCATCCAATTTCTTGTTTTCTGAGTTAATCTATTGCTCCAGTGGCACATCTAATTTCTATCTGGTTTTCTGGCATGAACTAATTGCATTGAATTCTAAGTTCATTATATTTTGCCTATCTGCTGTCATGAACTACGTATGGCTTCAACCTTTGAGGAAATTATGTCTCCCAGTCACATATTCAATGCCATGCAGCACATCAGGTTCAGAGTAACAACAACATAGCTTTCGTCAACAGATCGACCAATAGTAAGGCGTAAATGCGACATTTATAACTCTTCAGCGAGCATTCAATATATATTATTCGCTGGATAATTAACCGTCTAGGTCTTTTTTAGCATACTAAAATTTATGATGAGAAAAATCTAATTTTACACCGTTTTATAATCCCTAAAAGAACGAAATGTTTGGCTTAACTGATGGCTGACTCCGAAATGCATAAATTTTTAAAGGTGCATACAAGTCTTTCGTGTGTAAGTGAGGAACATGTGAATAACTGATCTCTTCTATAATCTACTCAATAAAATATAATAGAGAAGATTTGTAGCTCAGGTGGATGATTTTGGTGTGGTTGTGTTCTCTGAGCTGGATGGTTTGGTTGCGAAGCTTTCATTGCTCTACTGAGCAACATCTTCAGCGCATACTTCGATGTGAAGTGAGCTTTTAGAATTCTCTATGAGTTTATTAGTCATCTCTTCTATTAACCTTGAACGTGATTGGTTGTTTTCGTGTGACATTTCATCCCCTAGTTTGCTTGTCTCGGTGCTGGCTGCTTCTTTGGTCTGAATGTCGTTAGTCATTCTTTCTGCTAACCTTGAACGTGATTGGTTGTTTTTGTGTAACTTCTCACTTTCTAGTTCACTTGTTTTGGTGTTGACTGTTTCCTTGACCTGAAGTTTGACTTTGTTTTTGTGTGAATTTCTTCGTATGGATTGGTATATTTTGTCAATCTCTATGTGTCTATTGATTGCTGATTCATTTGAATACCAGGCCTCTAGGAATTCTCTGGCATTTTTGCAGTTCCCTTTGTCTAAGATTTGAACATTGTCCCAGTCGAATTGGTGCCCGTGGTTGTCTGCATGTAGTGATATGAGGGAGTGTATGTCGTGTCTTTTGACAGCTAGTTTGTGTTCGTGAATGCGAAGACGAAGAGGGCGTCCACTTTGACCAATGTAATGTTTGTCGCAGTCGTTGCAATTTATCTTGTAGATGACGTTAGTTTTGTCTTCTTTTGCCGTTGAGTCCTTTGGCTTACATAGAACTGAGTGTAGTGACTTTGTTGGTTTATGGGCGACATCGATTCCAAAAGGTTTGAATAGTCTTGCAGTGATTTCGGAGATATCTTTTATATATGGTAGGACGACTTTCTTTGTGTTTTCGCTGGTGGCCTTTGATTTGGTTGGTTGAGCTGCGGGTAGATGTCTTTTGATGAAGTTTCGTGGGTATCCATTTCTTTGGAAGACGTCCATAAGATGATTTTCTTCAATTTTCCTCAAGGCGGGAGTGCTGCAATGAGTCCTGGCTCTCTTGAACAATGTACGTATGCAGCTAATTTTGTGTGATGTTGGGTTGTTACTGTTGTAATTGAGTATTTGATCCGTGTGCGTTGGTTTTCTGTATACTTGGGTTTCTAATTTTCCTGTAGTTGTTCGTTTAATTAAGACGTCTAAGAATGGGATTTTGTTTTCATATTCTTCCTCTCTTGTGAATTTGATGTCGTTGAAGGTGTTGTTTATTATGTTGTGGGTATTGTCTAAGTTTTCTCTTTTGATTATCACGAATGTATCATCTATGTAGCGTATCCAAATTTTCGGTTTGATCTTTGGCAGAATTATGTTTTCCAGTCTTTGCATGACGGCTTCCGCAATCAATCCTGATATGGGTGATCCCATAGGTGTCCCTTGAATTTGTTCATACATTTGGCCGTTGAATTGGAAATAAGTTGTGAGACACAAGTTTATGCATTCCATCCAACTTGAATGCTGCATTTTTGATTGTTGTATGTGTTCGTCGTTGTTGAGTAGTTGTTCCATGGTTTCTTTTGCTAGTTTTAGTCCAATCGAAGTATATAATGCCGTGACGTCGAAGGATACCATTATTTCTTGGCTGTCTATTTCAATGCCTTTGATTTTCTCTAAAAATTGGGTCGCAGATTGGATGGAGTGATCACATGATTTCGTCAAGTGTTTCAGTCTTCTGTATAGTTCTTTGGATAAATTGTATGTTGGGGTTCCTGGGAGTGATACGATTGGTCGTAGAGGTATATTTGGCTTGTGTATTTTTGGTCTGCCGTAGAATCGAGGTATGACGGGTCCATTGGATTTCATTCGCCATTGATCTTCTTTTGTGATCTGACCCGTTTTGGTGAGTTTGCTTAGGGTTCTTTGGATGCGGTTGTTTAGTGTTTCGATGGGGTTTGTTGTTAGTTGTTGGTATATTGTTTGATCTTTGAGTAGTTCTTCCGCTTTTGCAGTGTATTCTTCTTTGTCCATGATTACTGTAGTCCTTCCTTTGTCAGCTGGTACTATAACGATATCTTTCCTGTTTTTCAGTCTTTTGAGGGCTTTTTGTTCTTGTGAGTTGAGTTGTGTGTGTCGTTTTCTTTGTTTAACTATAGGCACTATTGTTTGACGTATCTCTTCTTGTGTTTCTTCACTTAATTTTGATGATTTGAGTGTTGATTCAAGAGCAGCGAAGAAGTCTGTTTTCGAGGCGTCTTCAGTGTTGTAGTTTAATCCTTTTTGAAGTAGTTGTTGTTCCATTTTTGACAGCGGCTGTTTTGATAAATTGACTACGCAATCAATTGGTGTATTGTTCGGCTGTTGTTTTTTGATTTTGGTTAGCTTGGTTCTGAGAACTTTTCGTCTACGTTCTCTGTGTCTACTACTTGTCAGTGCGATTGCGGTGATCGTTGTTGAAAGGAAACAGTCAACACCAAAACAAGTGAACTAGAAAGTGAGAAGTTACACAAAAACAACCAATCACGTTCAAGGTTAGCAGAAAGAATGACTAACGACATTCAGACCAAAGAAGCAGCCAGCACCGAGACAAGCAAACTAGGGGATGAAATGTCACACGAAAACAACCAATCACGTTCAAGGTTACTAGAAGAGATGACTAATAAACTCATAGAGAATTCTAAAAGCTCACTTCACATCGAAGTATGCGCTGAAGATGTTGCTCAGTAGAGCAATGAAAGCTTCGCAACCAAACCATCCAGCTCAGAGAACACAACCACACCAAAAAACTCAATAAAATACTCTCACATTAACCTGAATTTCCATTCTTCAAGTAAGTACATTTACGATGAATGCATTAATACGACAATTCACCCTCAGTGAATGCTGAAAAACTTTCAATAATATCTATGATTCTATTGTATACTATACTATGTATGTATGAATGTATACTAGGTATGTATTTATATATAGTATGCTATGTCGTGATTTGACAGAAGTTAGAATTCATGGGCTGGCCATTGGATCGGGTCCCAGTGGCCTAATGGTCTACGAGCTCACTGGCCTTGTAACCAGAAGGTCGTGGGTTCGAACCCCGGTGAGTGCGTACTGCTGAAGAGTCCCAAACTGGGCTGATGAAACAGCTGCTCAGTAGTCCCAGGTTTTCCAATGGTTCTCTAACTGATGTCAGCTCATGATGAAATCCTGTAACCAATCAATAAAATCCTTACAAAGCAATACTTGACTACTAAAATCATTTAACACATTACAGAATTCCAATATCTGTCAATAGTAAATTACTTATTTCACTAAGTTGAAGGATTATCTTTAAAGAATAAAAATCATTTCTGTTCACTACGTGTAATGCGCTTTGTTATCCTGAAAACTGTGTCCGAATGCTGAAATAAACAAACAGCCATAACTAATATTTCTCTGTACTGTTGATGACATTATGTAGAGACGGATTCGCAAAGATTGGGTAGTTCTTCCTCTGTCAATAATGTCAAGTTAGGATTGTGGGATTATGAACAGTGAGTTTCCAATTCATTTTCTGTCAGTCACCTTGGCTTTTTTGTTTTTGTAAGCAGTAACCATATTCATCACTTTGAACGGCTTTGTTGGCAAATAAATCTTTAAAACCGTTTACTAACAATAAATACATAAACCTCATTTAAACATGAGTTAATTTAATCATATCCACGAGGTTGACAGGCATGTGTGTGTATGTATGTGTTTGAAATAGACAGATAAGTAATATTTATGTAAACATTTTCTTTGTTTAGACACAAACAAAAATACTGTTTTCTTACTGTTACAAACAAAAATGATAAGGGATTATTTAGCCTAAAGCTAAATAAATTAAAAGGTTCACCAAAAATGAAATTTTATCGCCATCACTAAGATTAATTTACCTATTAGAGGAATGAAAATAAATCCATATTTTCAGTAAATAAGTCCACAATAAATGATGTTTATTACAATGCCATGACTCTTGTTTGTACCTAAACATCTGAAAACCAGACTTTCATTTGTAGAAATCTGAATTCTCAATTACATGCGATAACTGACCCTTAACACATTCCAATTTTGGTAGAGTGAATAATCTAGTTCACTTTGGTATCTCGTATGAAACAAATTAAAGAGCAAGGACATTTGAAGTTGTGTAAATTCTCAAATGAGGAACACTTATTAAAGTTTACAGCCTCGCTATATTTCTTAGAGCATACATTCAAAAAATTAATCTAGTGATTTATTCTTAAATGATATCTAACTGATGCATTATGATTTTCAGAAAAAGAATTTAAGCTAACCGTAGGACGAATGAAAGGAATTGAAGAGTTGAACCGCATTCTGCTTTAAATCAACTAATTTCGAGACACAAGACAAATTTCACCTTTTAGTATCCAAATGGAAATCATCAGTGCAATATTTACTCAGAACCTATTGTGGTCTAGTTATTGTTTACTGTTTGAAATATCCCTCCAATATTATTCTATCTTATTTTTAAGAGAAAAGGTAACTTGTTGACTGATTATTTTGCATCTTAAATAAACAATGAATAACAGTCTCTAAAAGCATAGACTGTATGAAAAACAGTTGGTTGAAAAGAAACTAAGTGAAAGCTTAGGAAGTACTTATTGAATGCAAATGTCACCATTTGGTTACTAAGTATGCAGTTAATTAATAAAATTATTCAACAAAAACAACACATATCATCATAGACATCACAAAGAGAAAACAAGCATAGAAGAAGAAAAATAACTGGTCAACGTACTCACTATAGACCCGTAAGGAGTCAGCTGTTGTGCATATACCTCAGTGGTTTTGTCTGTGACTTCATCAGTAAGTGGTATAGGTTTGGATCTTTAATTTGAATAACTGCAGTTATTCGGTGGATGTTGACTAGCGGTGCGGTCCAGGGTTCACATTTAGGCCCGTTTGGTACTTATCATCTGTACCTGTAACACCCAATGAATGACAGTATCCCCACTGAAACTCGGACCCAGTACCGTTCTTTCCAAAAGCCAAAGTCTTATCCACTAAGCCAGTTGGGCCATGATAGCCACCTTTGGCGCAATGGGTAACAGTCATTATTTGTTTAAGTCACTTCAGTTATTCCCGTCGATTGAGTGAACTGAAATATTCGGCCTCTGTTGATATGCTGGCTCCTAGTAGAGACGCCTCGATGATGTTTGACGACTAACTTGACGCTGTTTCTTTCCAGCCAATCAAAGGGAAAAATAAAACTAACTCAAACAAATGAATAACGTTATACGGAAAATTCTTCATCAATATTCACCAATTCTTTGAGTAGAATCTACTTCTTAACTTATTTGAAGAATATTTCAATGTAAAAATGTCAAAAGATGTTTTTCGTGACCAAATTCAGAGGACAATAAAATACTCAATCACTTTGACGTTATGGGTTGAGAATCTATAGTCATAAATTTATTCTCCTGACAGGTTAGCAAATGAATATATTCAAATTTAATTGTTCATACTGAGGCAAATCAAATAAATTTCAATAGAAGCATCCAACCTTTCTCCACTTGTTAATGAGAACTGATTGACCTCTTTTTGACAGATGAATTGATAATACCACAACTATAGAGGAATGTCATTCTTTATTTATCTTAAAAGTCATTTCATGATGGACGATTTGGTTCTTTCATATTCTTCTTCTTACCGGAAAAAATAGTTTTCCATAAAATATTTTATTCATAACCTGTGTATAAATGCAAAATAATATTCTATTCAATGACAAGTTGTATCAGCTGTATCAAAAATATCATATTTTTGTAAAATAGTTATTTAGGTTATGCAAAGTAAAATAAATTTTATAACTAGATGGAATAATTTTAAACTGATATCACTCATAAGAATTCTAACATACCAAGTTGACTTAACCTGATTACCAAAAGTACATTTTTGTGGAAGAAGACGATTTTGAACATTTTGACTTTACCCATGAAAAGCTTATCCGTATTATCGATGTGTTATCTGAAATAGCATTAGGTCGGGAGAGAGTTTAGCTTAGTCAGATCAAACTATTTCATTAGTTACTGAAGTTTCTGACTGCTGACTTAAGCAACTTTGGGAAGTGTACACTGACAGGTTGGGCCTTATAAGGGTTCTCAAATAATTAATAGTTACAGCACTTGATATTTTGGTTCAAAAATGTTTATAGTAGTGCGTGTTTGATCACTTCTTGTGGTGGAACATTTCAACTCATTCAGTTATACTCTCTCCAGTATCAATTGAGCTTAATTGTACTTCTTTCCTCTAGTTTTATGTGTGTTCTTTCAATGTGTTACAGCTTAAACTAAATCATTTTTGCACTAAGTTCCTGATAATGGGGATGGTTAAACATTCAATTCACTTAAAAAATAAAATTGACGTCAAGTTAAAGATTAACTCATTCACTTTTCAGAGCTCGATGATAAAGTGAAACATGAATAACTGGTCTATAATTAACAATGAATGACTTCTAAATTTTCTGAATCCTCAATCTGTTCACTTAAAAAAATTTTCAGATATCCATCCTTTGTTAATTTTAGCAGTGTATATCATTTTAGGCGTATTTAAAGAAGCAAATATATTTGAAGAAAAGTAAGAAGGATCTATTTTCACTTGTCTTAGCACATCACAACAAACTACCCTTAAAACTGTTTCCAACTCTGAAAATTTCAACCGCTTGGCAATTGAGTGACATACGATATCAAGTAGACATTTTGAGTTCACTCAAGATCATGAGAAAATAATTAAGCGCAAGCCTTCTGAATTTTATTGCGATTATCATTCTCAAAAGATTCCAACCAGAACTGTTTCCAAAAAGAAACTCTAGTTAATCCTTCTCCACCTCAATAACCTGTGTCACGCATTCTTATTCCACTAAAAACTATAGAGTACTGGAAAGCTGTTTCGTTCTAGTGCTCACCCATGGCCCCATTGGAGATCAAGCCTCACACTTGCAGGCTGCTAGTGAGAGCTCGTTGACTATTCAAAAACTTGGGCCTGAATTCAACTATCCGTGAACTCTAAGTTCTGTTGATGGTCTCTAATCGGAATTGCTTGGTGATGAAACCTACATTGACAGTATAAGACGTTTTAAATGTAGGTGTTAATCATTTTCATTCGTATACTGTATCATTGTTTATCAAACACTAAAAGTGCATACATTTTGAATTCAGTTGATTGGGCTTATTGAAACAGTTAGTCCCTTTGACAAATTTAAATAAGGCATTCAAAAGACACATTTTTTTATTCTTTTTATTTTCGATTACAGCTTGATTCCACACCGTATTTTTTGGTACAGGTATGGAATTTTCAGCATGTGATATCGGTAGCCCAAATTTTGCAGGCCGACCATAGATATCAGGTGTGCATCGGCAGGGAATCAAACCCCGGACCATGTACATGACCGGCGAGAGTCATAACCGCTGTGCCGTCGACGCACATGCTAGATGATGTTGCTTCTTAGTATTTCTACCATCGCATCACTAATCTTTTTGTCTTCATAAAATGAAACTCACTCATCGAATTTGGCTTTGACTACTTACGGTATATTTTTGTCGGTGCCAAAAATACCATGCCAAGAAATCAGTGTTATTCATATTATACCAAGAATTTGTGAAGTACTGACTTGGAATTCCTTAAAACAATATATGCACTGATATATTTTATTATGTTTGGATAGGTGGTTCCCTGTGGAGAACAGATGTATTTCAGACTAACTTTCATAACAAAAAGAGATACTAGTCAATGAAGCACTGAGTAACATGAGGCAATGTCAATTGTCTAGTCCTATTCGGCACTTTTCAGTTGTTAGAACCCAAGATCTATTAGATTACGGAATCGGTGAAATATCATTCCCAGATTCTGTCAGAATCAAGATGGTGCATAACTCCTAACTTCTGTTAAACCATGAAATAGTGATATTGTTGCTCAGTATAGTCGTGAAGTGATTGCCTTCCACCTGAAATTTGTTGTACACAGTTTCTGTGTTCTCATTGGAATTCCGGAAAACCTTATCAGTGCTCATCAGTAATAAACAAAGATGGGTTGTCTAAAGGAATTCTTTCAGAGGAATCCTAGGAAGTGCCTAAGATTAAACTAACACATAACCTATTTTTTCTGTGTTGGTTTTTTGTAGTCCTAATGATATATTGATAACAGTGTAATGTTACATTATCTTAGCACTACGCAATATTTTCACATTCTCAAATACATATTGAAGGACTCTGTAAATGAAAACGTTGGCTCACTGGTAATATTATATTAGCCGGAAATGTCTTTGGATTATGGCGACTCTATCTCAATAATTGTATATTTATCCCTGGTTTGTTCATTTAAACCGTGCACTAAAGTGAGAAAATCAGACCTGATCTGGTTGAAAGGCTGGAACACTAAATGTAGATTATTTTTCAAGTCATTTCAATAATTCACTTTCAGAAATAAGGTGTGAAGCTAAGTCTCACAGCTGAGTTCATTTAAAGTAGAGTAAATGCTGTTTCTAAACTACTGGGTAGATAAGACATGTGCATTTCTGAGATTTATTCCACCAGTTGAGTTCATACTTCACTTCGTCTACCATTGCATGTTTCATTTCAATAAGAGTGAAGCATTTTCTGTTGTCCCTATATAATTCCTGTGAACTGGATGATTTTTTCCCAAGCTAGACAGTATGAGAGATAATAAAATTCATTTTGAAACACATGAACTTCATACTTCTCAGTCAGTGTAGTCACTTGTTCAAAGACTAAATTCTTTAGTTTAATTCTATTGATAAGTTAAGTAAAAATGTAATATTTCACATTTAAATAGCCCATTCCCATAAAATAAAAACGATCAATCGTCTCTTTAGTGTATGTGTTTTTGTATCAGTTTGGATAAAAATGAAAATCATTTGCACGTAGGATTTTCAATAAAGCAGGAATTAGGGTGGCATTCTAACCTACAAACTCACTCAGAGACAAGCTCTGTAGGCTAAAGGACCCGATGGAACCAATTAAACAAAATAATATAATTTACAAAATACCTTGCAATGACTGTGAGTTAAGTCAACTACATAGGTCAAACTAGTGGATCAGGGATAGTCAGATTATCAGAACATAAGAATTTAGCTAAGGTTAGAATGATTGATCCCACGAAGATAAGTAATTTAGAAAAAACTCAGCTATAGCAATAAATGCATTAATACACAACCACTCAATAGAATGGGACAGAGTCAAAATTCTAAAGAGTAATATAGGTAGATGAAGAGATTGATTGATTGATTGCTGAATCCTGATTCATCCAATCTACACCCAACACAGGAGGAGGAGGATAATAAATAATCTTAAAATTCTATTTTAATTCTTGTTATAACATTCTAACAAGTAACTTATTTTTACTGTAAAAAACATCTTATTTCCCATCTGATTGTATTTGATTGATAACACTAAAATTATTTCTGAATGTAGATTAGCCAATATTGATTTTTATTCAAATGTCTGATCAGTTTCACTCATGTATATAAATGAAACAAGAAAGTTGTGTGAGTGACTTGATATGACTATGAGCAATAATTTGTGCTTGAAAGGTCAACAGTTAATATTACTGTACAACACTGTGTGATTTATCAAAATAAAATCTTATCCATAGTGAAAATCTTTCCTTAAAAATGAAAATGAATATAAAGTAGGTATTACTTCTCCTCTCCACTGTAATAAATTAAGAAACAATTAAAAATTTCTGAGTTATTCACGCTGATGAAATTCGGGTCATTTTATCATCTATAATTCGAATGGTTGATGACAAGACACTTGGTAAAGGAATGTTTTATTGAAATTTGGTATCTCTATATAGCAAGGTTATGTACATCTTATTTCAAGATCTTTATTTGCACAGATCTTCCATGTTGTGCTACTTCTGCCCTTCGTATTGAGCTTTTTGTCTTCTTGTGGTGACTTCCATGTTTTACCGCAACGCTAGTTCATTTCCCGTCTTTGACGTCAAGTCTGTCTCTCTGCTATTTGGTGTTCTTATGCCGATAAACGTCCCTTTCTGTAAAACTGATAAGTCGTATCAGTAGCACATGCCACATAAGTGTTTGTTTATTGAAATGGTTCCTTATTATTATTACTAACCTGTAGAACAAATTAGTGGCTCTCATGGATCAGTAGCTTAGTACGTAAATACTTGAAGTTCGAGACGACTGGCAGTCAGTTTTTGTTTGAGTTGGAATACCATCATTTGCTAGGATACACGTACATCCAGCTGGTAGTGCCAACATATGATGGAAACTAGCTGTTAAATTTCACTGTTAATCACCCTCAAACAAACTGAGGTTGATTTTCGATTAATGATAAGTGGAAAAATGTTAATACTGTGAAGTTTTACTGGTTAGATTGTGAAGTAGCAATCAATATATATTGCCAGTCTTGTCTACTAAGTCAATAACAGAATAAGTAAATGAGTTATTGAGTAATTTATTAAAAGTAAATAAATAAATACCCTTTGGCTTGATTCATTTCAGTCAAATATATTTGTTTATGTAGATGGGTATGTAAAAAACCCAATAAGAAAAGATAAGCTTGTTGGTGACATTTTCGCCTTCACTTTGAACGAGCTTTCGATGGGTATATATGCATGTTTATATTTGTACTCATCAGAACGTTATTATGATATGCTTGAACAGTTTTTATTTCAGTCAGTAATCTTATTTATTTAAGTAGTAATTATAATAGCCTGCTCACTAAACAACATCGACGAGCCCTGAGAAAGTTAAGAAGTAATGAATACATTGGAATTAGTAAGGCTGGATAAGGGGCAGATAGTACTGATGAATAAATGTAAGTACGTTCACAAAATGAATTCCCTTCTAATCGAGGAAACAAAATTCCAAAAGTTCACAACCCAACAGATTTGGATGCAAAGGCTGAATAGCAGCTAATATACAAGTTTGAGGAGCTGAGGAAGAACGCTGAGGCAGCCTATAACGCTCTTAAATCGACTGGAAGTAAAAATTCACGACTCCATGGTTTCCCTAAAATTCACAAACCTGAACTCCCTCCTCTCCTAGTCCTAGACATATTTAATCCAACTATCATGGAGTGGCAGAACAGCTAGTTGGACTCCAACCATTACACAAGAGAGTGGTAAGTCATAGTAGTAAATATGTCTCTAAAATCATTTCTAATTTACATTGTGTAAATGCAAATGGGAGGCAAATGCTATCCTTAGATGTCGCATCACTGTTCACTAAAGTATCACTTATGTAGACTGTGGAATTCACATGCCAACTAATACTAGAAAAGCGGTTCCATATCGGAATTCCAATTATTAGTCTCAGTAAGCTGTTTCTAAGATGCACTATGAATGTACACTTCACATTCAAAAACCTTTATTACAGAAAAATCAGCGGTATCGCCATGGGTTCTCCATTAATAATAATAATAATAATAATTTGCTTTATTCCAAAACAGTACTTGTGATACAGAATGGAATTCTCAGCATTTTTACTACAGTATTGCATCCAGTTAGTACATTGTCAATAAAATAGAATTCTACATAGATTGAGGAAACCACAGTTCATTATTACAACAATACATTGGCATGATTCAGTAGCAAAGGTAAAGCTGAAACAGTGTTTGAAGGTGTTAGAAAAGTGGGAGCTGTCTTATTAACTGGCGTAAGCGAAAGAAAGAGAACAAAGCAGCACATAACGGAAAAAGAAGAGAGAGGACAGGAACAGAAAGAAAGGAAATGTTGAACCTATTGATGAAGTGGGTTGGAGAGATGAGATCCAGTTGTACTACTGACTATTTAATGAATTATAGGTGTCACGCCTAATGCTTTCTTTATCACACAGAACGCGAGCTAAGTAGGGTATGGTTGAGTTTTTGTACTTGCTGGTACGAGCATATAGTTTTCTATATTGGCTTCTGGTTTTACCTGATGAGATGCAAGGGGAGAGTTGTGAGTGAAGAGGGTGGTGTGAGTTAGATAAAATGGACTTGGCCCATTTTTCACATGAGTCCATGTGCCTGTCAACCAAAATATTAACAAGCTGGTTAAGTGGCACGTTGCTTACTCTGCTGACAACATTTAACATCCTGCGTAATATGTTGTAGTCTTTCTTCAGTAGCCCAGGAAAAACTAAGGGGGAACAATAGAGAATAATAGGCAGGATGCGAGAATTAACGAATTGTAGGAGTAGGGGTTGGGTAATACCAGAATGTTTTAACTTCTTAATGTAGAAGGCAAGACGGAATATTTTCTTAGAAATTGCTAAGATATGAGACGACCAGGAGAGATCAGCAGATAGAATGACACCTAGGTATTTAATTTCCGATTTAGTTTCTATTTCAGTGCCGTCTATTTTGCATACCTCGTGAGAGCCAAACAGTTTGTTTAGGTCGGATTTATGCCTAAAGGTGAAATTGACTGTTTGGCATTTGGAAGGGTTTAGAGTAAGACCATTTTCCTTGGACCACTGGTTGATTTCTGACAGAAATCCATTAAGTTTAGAGCAGTCGCTTTGACATTTGATAGGCAAAGATGCAGACAGATCATCAGCGTATTTGACAAAATTAATGTCATTTGAAGATGGTAAGTCATGTAGAAAGAAGGAAAAGAGAAGTGGGGAGAGTACAGCGCCTTGAAGGACTCCGGCTTCAGTGAGTGCAGCAGAGGATGATTTACCTTTGTATACGGTGTACTGCTTTCTGTTAGAGAAGTAGGAATGCAACCAGTTAGTGACCCAGGACTCAGTTTTCGTCAAAGAGAGCTTATTTAGAAGGAGACATCTAGGAACAGAGTCGAAAGCAGAAGTGAAGTCAAGAAACGTGCAGCGGACGTATTTAGCACCTTTATCTAATGATGAGACAATGTTGTTGTGTAAGACAGCTGCAGCGTCTAATGTACTCCTACCCTGTCTATAGGCAAATTGTTTAGGGTCTTCGAAGTTTTTAAGGGAGGGTTCGAGTTTAAGAAGTATTAGTTTTTCCATAACCTTTAGAAACGGGGAAGTGATGGCAATGGGTCTGAACTTTACGTTCTTGCCATTTCCAGGTTTAGGGACAGGGACAATTTTGATGTCTTTCCATGCATCAGGTACGATATTTTTGGAGAAAGAGGCATTTAGGATGTTGGTTAGTGGAGAACACAACACATCTGCACATTGTTTTAGAACATAGGCAGGTATACCATCAGGACCTAGGCTACGTGAGGGCTTGAGTGTTTTAAGACATTTTAGAACATCGAGAGTATTAAAGTCATGAAAGTTTTCAGCAACATGATAGGTAACATTAGAGGTAGTTAAAGTAGAAGGACAGCGTATAAAAGACTGATTAAGAGCATTAACATCATAAGAGGGAAAAGTATTACAACGCTTACTATTACCAGTAATTTCATTAAAAAGTTTCCACATACTGATTGGAGATTTACATGATAAAAGTGTATCATTATATATAGCATTAAGATTTTTGATTTCAGATTTGATCTGAGCATTAATCTTTTTGAGTCCTAACTTGTCTTTGGATTTGTACAAAGTTTCTTTTTTCCTGCGAAGTTGTTTGAGATAAGGAGATGAGAAGCGGTCGAGACGTTTGAATAGAGTTTGTTTGGGACAACATATATCAAGGCAAAACTTGAGATAATCCGTTATATTGACGATTGTGTCATCTAATGAACTTTCATGGAATAAGTCCCAGTTAGTATTTTGTAACATGCACCTTAGATTGAGTAAGTTTTCGGATGAGTAGCATCTTTGTTGTGCTTTCATAGACAGATGCGAGAAGACTTTAATGTGTGTTTTGCTGTAAATTTTTGGTAGAACACGAACAATAGAGTGATCAGAGTTGAGGATTGGTGCACGTTTACGTGCTTCATAGATTCCTTCGTCATTTGTAAAAACTAAATCCAGTGTTTTGTCTAGTCGAGTGGAAAATTTGACAATGTTAGAGTGACCAAGTGCTTCAAGGAAGGAGCAATCTGACGAGTTGAAGTCCCCAGTAATAACAGACAGAGAGTTGTCGAAGTTGGCAGCCCAAATTTTCGCAGATTTCTTTTTTGCTAAGCTTAAAATTGGTCTATTGAAACAAGTAATGGATAAAATGGATTCTTATTTTCGTTATGTTGATGATACGCCTATTAGTATTGATGAGAGGGCTGACATGAATGAAATGTTAATAAAATTTAATGATTTATATCCATCACTTGTGAAGAAGAACATGATGGTAGACTACATTTCCTTGATGTCCAAATGATCGGAAGAGAGGACGGTTCACTCAAGAGAGATGTCTTTAGAAAACCTACCTCTGTAGGGCAATCTGCACATTTCTTCAGTTTGGTACCAATCCATCAAGTGTCACTACTTCTTTAATCTTGCAGCTAATATTCCGTATTCTTACAGTTACCCTGTTTTTTTTTATTTGTTTGGTACATATATTAAAGTTTGTTGCTATCCCTGCAAGCACAAACACAGAATCAGAATTATTCATGCACACTTTTATAAACTGATAAAAATTCTGATGTGCACGCTACAGATTATGAAAACAAGAATAATTACTGCAACAGAAAGTTAAAAGAATAAAAACTGATCTACACAAATGTAAACTATTTGTAAAATATAACACGAACAAGTTTTTTCTATTCAAGTGGTAATTTATATGAATTTTACTTGGCTGTACTTGTATGTACGCATGTGGCATGTGCCTGCATGTTTGTCGGTAAATACAGAAGTCATTAAATGATTGACTGAAGACTATATTTGTGAAAGAAATATAAGATTACATCGCGATGTGCATTTATATCTTGATTTCAGATAGTTGAAGACATTAGGTGAGTCGGTGGCACAGCGGTAGAATGCCCGCCAACCGCGCATGTGGTCAGTGGTTCGATCCCCGGCCGACGCATTCCTTTACCTCGATAAGCCAGAATAAGACTGGTAGAAAGGGAAAGTTAGGCATAAGGTTAGCAAGTCCATCCCATAAAAGTAAACATCACTGCCACAGAAACTCAAAGCCTCTAGCTTGAAGCCCTATGTTCCACTGGGAACTTAAAGGAATAAAAAAAGAAGATATTCGGCACGAATCCCTGGGCTTAGGTTTCGGGATAATTAGTACTCGTTAGTAACGCTTGTTTGAAAACTTGAAGAAACTGATACTCACCAGAAAATTTGTATCTTCGTCAACCAGTGGTGCAGTCAGAGACGTTACCACTCAGCCATTCAGACTCCCGGTTGATCGCCTTTAGGGCTCTGATGACTACACTGAATGTTTCCTCGCTGACAACCAATTAATAAATTTGAGTCTTGTTAAATTAGTATTTGATTTTTCATAAGGTAAGGAAGAAGAATACAATAGAAAATTGTGCTGTAAACAAGAGCCTATCGATTGTTAATGATCAGGAAAGAAAGAATGCACCATCTAATGTATATATTTCAGGGCAAAATATTATCGTCTAGAAAACTAGTGGAAACCAGTGGCAAACAAAAGTGTTTTGTGTTAGTTTTACCTTGAACAGCAGTGCACACACGCAACCACTAGCACAATGAGCTAAACCTGGAGAATGAGGGAGAGAAATTGTTCACAAGATAGACAAAAACAAACTGATTAACATCCGTTTCTTTTTGAGCCCACAATACAGTATGAATAACACTAAGTTTGATTGGAGCATTTGGATTTTGTCAAATGTTCAAGTCATAACAATCTGCTGGAACAATCAGAGATTCATCACAATATGTTTTAATTCTGAGAAATCGGCAGGTTTTCATTTTATTTATTTAAGGAAAATCCAGGTAATTATGACAAATATTTGAAAGTGGCGATGATAACATTAATAAACGAAGTAATGAAATGTCCATCATCAAAGAAGGAAAGATATCACAGTCACATGGGTAGAATGTAGACACGGCAACAGATTACAACTGCATAATACATAACTCCATTTTCTATCAAACGTTTAAACATTACTGAGAAATAGGACAAGGTTTCCAGTGCCAACAGGCATGAAACCTAGATCCAGGGCTTCCTCCCAGGGACTTCAGACCAATTAACAGCAATCCGAAGCACACCACTACAGTGAGTTCCTCAGCTTGTCGACGGCTGTGCAAACTTGACTGATAGAATTCAATTACTACCAACACAAACAAATAGAACTATGACACTGGTCACTCTCTAGTGACCAATTAATACATACATCATAGTTTGACTGCAGGTAAACCGTGAATCCGAAGAGCTCAGTGATATCGTCTGTGACTTCAGCACTGGTTGATATGCGTTTGACTCTATGAGGGGAAATCCCTCCTTTGAGGTCACAGACATACTCTGATAATATGTGCTAACAAACACCAAATCTGGATCCAGGGTTTTGTGTCAACTGCCTCCAGCTACCTAATATATGTAAACTATATTTTAAATGAAATTTGTTGCCACTAGGAATATAAATGCCATAGACATCATTTTTGGGCCGAAAAATATCATAAATTCTCACTGAATATTTATATTTTTGTAGAGAAATTGTAAGGAGAAATCCCGTCAACTAATTTTATGTTCTTCAAGTTTTTCTGTGAAATGTGATACTGCTTCTAACATCATTTGAATGAAAACTTTGTGATGAAATTAATAAAATTAAAAGTAAATAAATTAATGTGATATTTCAGTTAAGATGAAGACAATATGTGGATGAATCTGTACCACCCAAATTTTAACAGTTAGTAGAAATATCGGTTAACTTTGCAAGTTTTTTTTAGTAGGATTATTAACAACTCATTTTATTCAAAGGAACTAACCTTTGAATGAATCTGTTGGCGTGTTTAGTGAACTTTCTCAATTTACCTTTGAGCATTTTAAATTTCAGGCTAACAATTTCAAATGACATTTGATTGCCGCTGGAAATAATTGAAAGTAATGAAGGCAATAAACTCTAGAAAACTAGTTCTAATACACTTCAACATTAAGATTCAGCTCTTAACTTAATCATTTTGTTATTAGTCTCTGACCATATCATGGAATGGGGCTTAGAGAGGAATGAAAATTCTTTATGCCGTCCTACTGAACGCTAGTAATCAAAGTAGGCTGATTCTTTACATTATCTTATGAGTCCAATCGTTAATAAAATCTAAGCAATCGTAGCCATGTTTTGTGATGAACAACTTACTCTGTTAATCAACCTGTTCTCTTCTATCACGTAAATATTCTCATAGACAGTTGAATCCTAATATCAACTGTCTGTCAGTTTCATTGTAATCCTGCACTCGCTAACATTAAAAATAAAGTTAAATGACACAATTCAACTTTTTCAGAATGAGATACTTTATAAAAACTTTTAAATTATTCATTCTTATTATTAAATATATATATGGGGTTTCTTACAGACAAGCAAAAGAATTATTATGTATGTCAGTTTTAAATAACGATAAACAAATGCCTTTGTTTTGTCCACCATATTTACATTGTCTGAATCATTTTGTAATAAAATCAGAATCTCTCATTAGATCCATCCGCCGGAAACGTATATGGAACGGACACCTAACTAATTTTTATAGTTGGGTGCCTATTTCCAGGAAAAGGAACCTAATTCATTCGCTCTGCTTCAGGATATGAAACATTTGTAGTTCTGGTTGTGCTGACTCAGAAGCTACGCTCGCAGAAAACGGTTACCCGAAACGATTCATTGACAGTAACATGAAAGGTAAGCAGTCTAAACTGGTCACCGACTCAGTTCCAAAGGAAATCTTATTCATGAACTTGGAATTCAAAGGTGATCATGCCTCAGATATTTTCAAAAACCGTCTCTCTTAAGCAGTCAGTAAGACGTTCTTTGCAGCATAATTACAAATGACGTTCACTTGCTGCAAGTTGTTCTCCATCTCTTCAAAAGATAAGTTCCCGCGTCTGGTTGCCTCCATCTATCAGTTCATTTGCTTTGGTGAAGCAAGGCACAGTGGCCGTAGCCGAAGGACGCTGTCCACACGAATACGAGAACATATCTCACCATGGTTTTACAAAGGAGAAAGGAAGAGTGTGCGAAGATCTATTCTATAACACCTGATTGACTCCTGTCCCTCTACTAATCCTGACCATGATTTTAAAGTCATCTACAGAATCCATGCTGATCTGCCAAGTTTTCTTCCTTATAGATTTCTAAAGGCACAGGAGGCCCTGGTCATTCATGAATTTAAGCCAGACCTTTGTGTACAAAAGAAGTATGTACAATCTATACTTCTGCCTTGACCGCAGAGGGATACGCATTTATTTATTTATTTTGTTTATTTGGTTAATCTATGTACCTTTCCCTCATTACCACGATTACTATTATTATTCTAGCTTTGAGTTGTTTCCACTTGTTTCACTTGTCATTCTAAATCCAAAAATTTTTTTACAATATTGAATTCTATCTTAGTGAATTTCACACCATATTATGTAACATTTTATATTAGCCTACTAATCCTGTAATCATGCACCCCTTTCCAGCATCTATACACCTTATGAATTATTCTGTATATGACACTAATCATTTTGCTACTTGACATTTAACTATGATTGTAATCACAAATATTTTAATTGCATTTCATACTAATATTATTTCATGTATTCACATCTTTGATCTAATTCCCTCACCGCATATAATTTCTTAAAAACCATGTATGGGGGTCATTTCGTCGGAGAGGCAGCTTCAAATGCTTATAAGCACTTTCCACTCTGTTGTTAGTGTAGTTACCTAAAGTCATTGCTTTTCTGAAAAAGCATCGTGCCCACATGTGCCTCGTATTTATCCAGTGTCCATGTAAAAAGTTGTATGTCTGGGGGGACGTGTCACGTATGTAACCATAGAAATATGAGAACCTACGTATTTACCATTTTCCTCCTTTAAACATAACTTATGACGGTGGTGGCCTGCTTAAATCTTGAGTTACCAAGATTTTCCGTCATTTATATTGCATCTGATTACTTGGATTTATTTTGTTGTAATTATTCAGTTACGTGTCCAAATTGTATTATCTTAAATTTTTTCAACCTGATGATTTACGAGTTTCTAAGAAAAAGCATGATGGTGGGCTTGAAAAGAATTAACATCCTAATCAAGTCTGAAATGCACAGATTGAATTCAATTTATAGCTAGAAGTTTATATCCTGTGAAAAATGCCTCTAATATATGGAAACTTTTCAAAGAAATTACTGGTGGTAAGTAGATGAATAGTATTCCTTATTACTTTGATGTGTGCATACTAAACAAGTCTTTCATACATTCTCCCACAAATGCCAAAATTTCTAGTGTTACAAATAATTATAACAACTTTTTCACATGATCAAATGCTTTGGTTGTTGAATATAGATCAGAACCAAAAATAGACATCAATCATCGCCACGCTGTTTACTATTCGAATGAATATCACATAGGACCTGTTTAACAAAATGCTTAAGAACAAGCAATTAAATCACCATAAGACAAAGTCCACCACATACTTATTTAATCAAACACCTTGTTTTTCATAATTCACCTATTCAAAGTCATATCGCTTTAATGATTCTTTTAATAATACAACAAGATTGATCGTAAAACCTTGACCAATTGATGCAGCTCTACACATGTACTCGCTTGTAAAAGCTGTTTGTCTCTGTTTAGGCAATAAATCAACTTATACTGCGAATTGTCAGTTCATGAGTGAATAACTTGAGGTTGTCCACATGTAGGAGAGCTCTACCAATGTTGAATAAATCACAAATATTACTAATATAGTCCACAAATACAGGAAGACGAAGAACGCTACGCCGTATGGCCTCATTTGTGATCTGTCAATAAATAGATAACACTGTTTTAAGTATTTGTATGCAATCCCTCATGTAAGTAGGCAATTGGGAACACATAGAGTATAACTTCTACACTGTGATATTGTATCAAATACGTTTTGCATTTCGAGGTATATAACACTGACTTATATGACTGCCTCGCGATTACCGGTGTTGTGCTTGAAGAAGTTGTGACAGATGACGTGGGCCCATTCGAGAGAAATCAATATTAGGACTTTGTAACGGGACTTTCCGTAAAAGAAATTTTTTGATATCTATCCTTTTGAGATCTCTTTTCTTAGCTCAAAAATTACTGCGGACACTAGGTGCATTACTGAATTTATAGCGTAAGATCAAGAAGCTGTTTCTCTAATCGATGGTTTATGTACCAGTATTAACTGATAGAGAGAATAACTCAAAGAAGACAAGAGGAATATTATGTCGGTCGTTTCTGAAGGTCATCGAAGTGAGTTTATATGGCTGCTTACTCTTATACAGTCTAGGGCTTTTAACTGCTGAGCTTCTATTCACCCAGTCTTTTCGGCATGGCAGTTTTGCACACCTTACCTATACTCAATGTCATGTTCACGACTTATCTTTAACATACATATCGACATGTTCTAACTTGATAGTTTATGCATTCTGCCTCAGACTACTACGATTGATAGGCACCCACATGAAACACGATAATTCAAGCAGAATATGTTATACAAGAATAGTTGTAATTGTCGGTGTTAACGAATATTAGGATAAGATAAACAAAATTTCAGCAGCATTATCTGTTTTTCATCAGTATTCGTAGAAGCGGTCAAATATAGTTAAGTGAAGTGGATAACAGATGGATCTACAAAGAAATCCTTCTGCACAGCGTAGTTCTTTGTCAGTGGAGTATGCAAGCCCAATGACCAGTAGTTATTGCTACTGGTCAGGGACTTCAATCCTTTTAACAAAATCACCTACTGTGAACATAGATTAGGTCAGAAAATTTTATATGGTATAAAGATCAAACAGTAAAATTAAGGCCAATGCGACATTTGTTCCCCAATATTGATATGACTACATAAAAATGAGCACTCCGTATTTATTTATTCTACCGCTTTTTAATTTTAATTTACTAGCATATTTCAGTGTTTTACTCTGTCCATTACTTTAAGTTGTATTTTACTACCTGCAATAACCCTTAGTTGACTCGATATTCCGAGCGAGTTTGTATGTTGTACTGGAGGACAAGAAACAAAAGACTTGTTGAGGATAATAGGATGAATTAAGAATTTAACAACAAAATTACAGGAAATGATGAAGCTATTTTACACGAATACAATCACAGCTACAAACGCATTGGACAAATTATAAACTATACAGAATTTGATACAGGTACATATCTTGAGAATGGGAGTCAAGAGATACCTATTTATATTTTTTCAGCTTGTAGAGTACAAAGTGGCTCTTAAAACTATAAATTTGAAGTAAGTAATTCAGAAAAACGGATGCAAAGTGAAGCATTTTAAAGCTGCATCTTAGGTAGATGGATCTTTTGTACATGACTTCGTATAAATGGTCGCCAACCTCTAGTCATTTGATTATTGAGGCTAAGATAACATTTGCACTCATACCAATCAAGAAAAGAATTGGCTTCATTAGCGCCAACAAGATTAGCACCATGAACAGCCATTACACATCCAGTTAGCTATTGTAAGAGAAAAGCGGTTAAAAAACAATAATTACTAAAACATTTATCAATCTGTCATTGAATGATACGGAATGGTGAAGCCATTGAAGATGTGTATACGAAAAAATAAATGTAAATAATTTGAAACAATGAATATTCGGAAGAATTACTCACCCACTGACTACGAGGGTGACTGGATTTATATAGTTAAGGGTGATCGACAAGAAATTCAGTCATTATTCGACGCAGTCAGTAATGTTTCAATAAGTCACTTGGACCACACCTATTGTATGATGACTGTTAATATAACATGTATGTCTAGACATTGGTAAAGAGTGGTTCAGAGCTAATTCTGCATTAAATGAAATATGGGTGATGAACCAACAAACCACTGTTCCATTCCCACTTGAAATGAGGTCTATCTATCAAGTCCTCCCTCAGGTATTTTAGGATGATGTGCTCCATAACAAATCGAATCAAATACAAATGTTATGCAGTAACCCTTCATTTGAGCATAATTATCTTGCATGTCCTAGTAATGAGTAAAATTCTGTTTACAACAGAAAGTCATAATAAGTTAGTGAGGATAAGTAAAGTAGTGAGTAACAAAGTTTATCCTTACTAAAAACGTGTGTCATACGGTTTACCTTCACTGTTACATACTGCCAAGAAGACATTCATATGACCATTTGACGGTTTGCGAAAATAAAGTTTATGATAGATTAAAAATTCCTCAACTTTCAATATTCACAGCAGATACTGATACTCTAACCAATCAATTAAAATAATTGCATCTAATTACAACAAAGACTGATTTTTTTTATTAAAAAGAACAAAAGCTAACTTACTTCGAATGAGTAGATATAATTATGCAATGTATAATACAGTAGCACTCTTAAAACACTCATATTCTCTGCAGAACGGTGCCCCAAACCAAATATCAAAGAACGAACAAACCGACAGGAACAATAATAGGCAGATGTTAAGATGATTTCTCCAATTAACCTCGGGATGAAGCCCTAATTTTTAAGAAAACAAATACATAAGATATCCGTTGCTCGGTCACAATTAAGCAGCACGAATCACTTTTCATTATGAAGTAACTGAATTGTTTATTTCATTCTAAAAGTTTGAACTGGAATAGTTGACAAACAAAAACATTACTGGAAACAGTTCAAATAGTTTCAAAAATTTACTTTCATTACAGTGACAGAAACCTGTACCAAACAGAGTTGCTAATAATGTACATTGGAACTTCAGGCATTTTTAGATGGAATCAGTCAAATGACGTAAAATTACTGCAGAACACTTTAATAGTGTACAAAAAATGACCATAGATTTTGTTTTGTGCAATTCAACATCAAGTACTCCAGTTTAGACAATGGGGCTAAATTTTCTCGCTGCACCTTCCTAGATTACAAATCTGCTTTCGACTCAGTACCTAAGGATATTTTGCTAAATAAGCTTGCTGAAACTCAAACTGTGTTCGGTTGTCAAATGGCTGCATTCTTATTTCTCAGGAATAATGCAGTACACTGTATGTCAGGGGAACTCGTCCACTTCATTGCTTACTGAGGCCGGTGTCCCTCAAGGCGCTGTCCTTTCTCCTTTTCTGTTTTCTTTCTTCTTGCATGACTTGCCTCACTCCGATGAAATAAACTTTGTTAAGTATGTGGACAATCTAACTATTTCAATGTCTGTTAACTCCCAGATAGACTGCACTAAGGTGAACAGCTTTCTATCATGAGTCAGCAAATGGTCTACGTCTAATGGTCTTAAACTAAATCCTTCCAAATGACAGACTGTTAATTTCAGTTTCCGATGTAAAAGAAAGTTAAATGAAGCTGTTAGTTCCTATGACCGTTGCAAAATTGATGACAGTGATATAGAAATCAAGTATGACGTTAAGTATCTTGGATTAATTCTTTCTTCTGACCTATCCTGGTCTTCCCATGTTCAAGCGATTTCTAAAAGAATGTTTCGTCTGACTTTTTACATTAAGAAGTTAAGGCACTCAGGCATAACTCAACCCCTCCTCTTACAGTTTGTCAACCCGCGTATCTTACCTATTCTTCATTATTGTTCACCCTTATTCTTTCCTGCGTTGGTTCGCAAAACTCTGAAACCTGTCAGTAGGGCGAGTGGTATCCCATTGGGCCATATCGTTGATATCATCATTAAAAGACACCTGATTGCATACAAAAAATTTGCTAAAAGGAATTTTATCAGACTGAGCATCCACTTTACCCGCAGCTTTCACCTTGTGCCTCCTCAGGTAAAACAAAAAGTCATTTCAAGAGACTTTATGCACGTACGTCCTAGTATAAAAATTCCACTACACCATATTTGGCACGTATATTATGTGGTGAAAAAGGTGTCAGGGACGAACTAACTAGCCTTCTTTGCACTAGTAAGTAAACCATTTCCTCCACCCTTACAACAACAACAACCTTTATTGTTTTTGTACTTCTCATATTTATAATCCCCTCAATTTCTTGTTTTTGTTTATTTTTTCATTTGTGTGAACATCATTTAAGCTGTGTTATAGCTATTAGTTTTGTATTTCCCCTTACCGTACTATGTCAACAAAACATTAGATTCAATACTCTATAACATGCTAAAATTCTCAAACTGAACCGACAATACTATTTGGAAACAAACTCACTGTTATTATCATTATCACTATTATTACATGAATTATTCTCATTTTATACTTCGAATATCCTTGACTTTATGTCGTAAATGTGGACAAATTCTTCTGGTTAATTTTGTTTTAATTTTTAATTTTTGTATGTTTTGATTAAATCAGATGCAATTTTGTGACAAATGCTGAGAATTCCATTCTGCATTATAAGTATTGTTTTTGGGATAAAGTGGATTATTATTGTCACTATAAATATACGACTGCACAGCTTGATAACAAATTCGTTGAAAAGAGTCTCTTCGCTGAATATTGAGTTCTTAATGCTGCAATGGGGATTATTAAATTAGTGAAAATCAGAAAAAAAAAACAAGAAAGTATATGCACAAAGAATTCAGCAAAGAAAATTCTTTTTTCGATGGTTTCATTTTGATAGCTGTACAATCGTATATATATATATATATTGAACTACAGTAGACAATAACAATCAGTTTTCTTTGTGTGTGTGTGTGTGTCAAAGTTTGACAGTGAGTGGAAATACTAGTGTCATAACATTGGTGTATAAGTTTATGAGCCACAATTGAATTGATTAGATGTATGAATGAATAGCTAAATAAATAGAGGTCAACGTAAAGTTCAATAAACATGCATGAAATAGATGATCGGAAAATAAAGTACATTCGGAAATGTGAATATGTGAATATTATATATTGGAAACATAGGATGAGTGAAATGTTAGAATATGATAACATAAAGTAAAATGAAATGAAACAAAAATGGAACACGGAATAAAGAAGGATCAAAAAGTTGTTATGTGAATTACATAGTAAAATCAATACCATGGTAATGAGAGAGATCGTACAAATTGTTTTTGTACACAAAGTTCTGCCTTTATGTTATGTAATGCCAAAGCCTCTGCTTTACAAAGCAAATTCACTTGTGTCTTTTTCGGCAAACTTTGTAGACTATATTGAACGATGCGTTAGATGCTGCGTGGTCAGTATCCACAATATGTGGCAATACCCATGAACTAATACCTCCTCGTTCTCCTTTTCTCATATACATACGATTGTACAGCTATCAAAATGAAATCGGCGAAAAGAGAATTTTCTTAGCTGAATTCTTTGTTTTCGTGTCTCAATGGGGATTATTAATTTAATTAAAAAGAAAGCGTAGACAGAATTACCAAAGGGAGGAAAATAATGAGGGTAACAAATATCCAAAATTTAATGAGAAGACCATTCAGCAGAAACACAGTTTAAACTTTTAACTTTCGTTCCTATTTTTACGTGTATAAATCTATTCATAATAAAATAAGAAGAATTCAGTAATACATTTTAGTCTGTATCTCTTCATTCACAATCTGATCTGCTTTACATCTTTCTTAAATAAGAGAATAATACATATCTGGATTTATTCAAAAAATGATACTTACATTTGTAAGCAAAATAGTTGTCGAGTTGTCTAGTTATAACTCATCCTAAATTTCGATTAAAATTCATCACCTGAATATGAGGTTTGGTAACTAAGCTAAGTGTATTACTAGGTTAAAGTGGGTTTGACTCTTTAAAAAAGCAGGTATTAGGTGGTTAAAATCAGTTGGCAGTATTCTCTTTACCAAAAATTCATGTCCACAAAATAGAATCTTAGAGGGAACATCAGTTACTTCAAAGTTGTAGATAAGCCTTTCAGACGGGTGTCAACAGAGACGAAGCTTAAGTTTAGGGCTTCGCAAAAAAAGCACCCAACCATCTGACATCAGCTGAAAGTGCACTGAGATAGTGAGTCATCTAGTTTGGTGACTGGAGGGAAGAGTCATCTTTTTAGACATCAAGAGGGTTACTGTCCAGAAATGAAAGGTTTTAGTCCAATTTAGAGCATTTCCTTTACCTTCAAAGTCAGTTGTATGTCACTCTATCTATTATAATTAAACTTGTTTACCTTCAACTGGATAGAGCATCCAACATTACTTTGATTTCGTACTAAACATGATTTTGGTGTGGTTGTGTTCTCTGAGCTGGATGGTTTGGTTGCGAAGCTTTCATTGCTCTACTGAGCAACATCTTCAGCGCATACTTCGATGTGAAGTGAGCTTTTAGAATTCTCTATGAGTTTATTAGTCATCTCTTCTAGTAACCTTGAACGTGATTGGTTGTTTTCGTGTGACATTTCATCCCCTAGTTTGCTTGTCTCGGTGCTGGCTGCTTCTTTGGTCTGAATGTCGTTAGTCATTCTTTCTGCTAACCTTGAACGTGATTGGTTGTTTTTGTGTAACTTCTCACTTTCTAGTTCACTTGTTTTGGTGTTGACTGTTTCCTTGACCTGAAATTTGACTTTGTTTTTGTGTGAATTTCTTCGTATGGATTGGTATATTTTGTCAATCTCTATGTGTCTATTGATTGCTGATTCATTTGAATACCAGGCCTCTAGGAATTCTCTGGCATTTTTGCAGTTCCCTTTGTCTAAGATTTGAACATTGTCCCAGTCGAATTGGTGCCCGTGGTTGTCTGCATGTAGTGATATGAGGGAGTGTATGTCGTGTCTTTTGACAGCTAGTTTGTGTTCGTGAATGCGAAGACGAAGAGGGCGTCCACTTTGACCAATGTAATGTTTGTCGCAGTCGTTGCAATTTATCTTGTAGATGACGTTAGTTTTGTCTTCTTTTGCCGTTGAGTCCTTTGGCTTACATAGAACTGAGTGTAGTGACTTTGTTGGTTTATGAGCGACATCGATTCCAAAAGGTTTGAATAGTCTTGCAGTGATTTCGGAGATATCTTTTATATATGGTAGGACGACTTTCTTTGTGTTTTCGCTGGTGGCCTTTGATTTGGTTGGTTGAGCTGCGGGTAGATGTCTTTTGATGAAGTTTCGTGGGTATCCATTTCTTTGGAAGACGTCCATAAGATGATTTTCTTCAATTTTCCTCAAGGCGGGAGTGCTGCAATGAGTCCTGGCTCTCTTGAACAATGTACGTATGCAGCTAATTTTGTGTGATGTTGGGTTGTTACTGTTGTAATTGAGTATTTGATCCGTGTGCGTTGGTTTTCTGTATACTTGGGTTTCTAATTTTCCTGTAGTTGTTCGTTTAATTAAGACGTCTAAGAATGGGATTTTGTTTTCATATTCTTCCTCTCTTGTGAATTTGATGTCGTTGAAGGTGTTGTTTATTATGTTGTGGGTATTGTCTAAGTTTTCTCTTTTGATTATCACGAATGTATCATCTATGTAGCGTATCCAAATTTTCGGTTTGATCTTTGGCAGAATTATGTTTTCCAGTCTTTGCATGACGGCTTCCGCAATCAATCCTGATATGGGTGATCCCATAGGTGTCCCTTGAATTTGTTCATACATTTGGCCGTTGAATTGGAAATAAGTTGTGAGACACAAGTTTATGCATTCCATCCAACTTGAATGCTGCATTTTTGATTGTTGTATGTGTTCGTCGTTGTTGAGTAGTTGTTCCATGGTTTCTTTTGCTAGTTTTAGTCCAATCGAAGTATATAATGCCGTGACGTCGAAGGATACCATTATTTCTTGGCTGTCTATTTCAATGCCTTTGATTTTCTCTAAAAATTGGGTCGCAGATTGGATGGAGTGATCACATGATTTCGTCAAGTGTTTCAGTCTTCTGTATAGTTCTTTGGATAAATTGTATGTTGGGGTTCCTGGGAGTGATACGATTGGTCGTAGAGGTATATTTGGCTTGTGTATTTTTGGTCTGCCGTAGAATCGAGGTATGACGGGTCCATTGGATTTCATTCGCCATTGATCTTCTTTTGTGATCTGACCCGTTTTGGTGAGTTTGCTTAGGGTTCTTTGGATGCGGTTGTTTAGTGTTTCGATGGGGTTTGTTGTTAGTTGTTGGTATATTGTTTGATCTTTGAGTAGTTCTTCCGCTTTTGCAGTGTATTCTTCTTTGTCCATGATTACTGTAGTCCTTCCTTTGTCAGCTGGTACTATAACGATATCTTTCCTGTTTTTCAGTCTTTTGAGGGCTTTTTGTTCTTGTGAGTTGAGTTGTGTGTGTCGTTTTCTTTGTTTAACTATAGGCACTATTGTTTGACGTATCTCTTCTTGTGTTTCTTCACTTAATTTTGATGATTTGAGTGTTGATTCAAGAGCAGCGAAGAAGTCTGTTTTCGAGGCGTCTTCAGTGTTGTAGTTTAATCCTTTTTGAAGTAGTTGTTGTTCCATTTTTGACAGCGGCTGTTTTGATAAATTGACTACGCAATCAATTGGTGTATTGTTCGGCTGTTGTTTTTTGATTTTGGTTAGCTTGGTTCTGAGAACTTTTCGTCTACGTTCTCTGTGTCTACTACTTGTCAGTGCGATTGCGGTGATCATTGTTGAAAGGTGTTCTTGGCTGAGGATTTTTTCTAGTTTCTCTTTTTCAAAGTCCATTATTTGTTGATATTTCTTGATTCTATAATGTGCATCTGTAATCATTAGTTTAACCATTTTTCTTCCACATTGTTCAGCTAATTTCCATCCCATTGGGCAGTTGATTGGTGGCTTATATCTCACGCTGGTTGGTAGAATTTGATGACGAAGGCACTCATGGAGAAAAAATAGTTGTTCTCTGGTGGATCCTTGCCGTTTGGCGAAGTCTTCCCACTTTCGAACAGAAAGAAGCGTGTTCCGCTCGTATGATTTAGATATAATAGAGAAGATTTGTAGCTCAGGTGGATGATTTTGGTGTGGTTGTGTTCTCTGAGCTGGATGGTTTGGTTGCGAAGCTTTCATTGCTCTACTGAGCAACATCTTCAGCGCATACTTCGATGTGAAGTGAGCTTTTAGAATTCTCTATGAGTTTATTAGTCATCTCTTCTAGTAACCTTGAACGTGATTGGTTGTTTTCGTGTGACATTTCATCCCCTAGTTTGCTTGTCTCGGTGCTGGCTGCTTCTTTGGTCTGAATGTCGTTAGTCATTCCTTCTGCTAACCTTGAACGTGATTGGTTGTTTTTGTGTGACTTCTCACTTTCTAGTTCACTTGTTTTGGTGTTGACTGTTTCCTTGACCTGAAGTTTGACTTTGTTTTTGTGTGAATTTCTTTGTATGGATTGGTATATTTTGTCAATCTCTATGTGTCTATTGATTGCTGATTCATTTGAATACCAGGCCTCTAGGAATTCTCTGGCATTTTTGCAGTTCCCTTTGTCTAAGATTTGAACATTGTCCCAGTCGAATTGGTGCCCGTGGTTGTCTGCATGTAGTGATATGAGGGAGTGTATGTCGTGTCTTTTGACAGCTAGTTTGTGTTCGTGAATGCGAAGACGAAGAGGGCGTCCACTTTGACCAATGTAATGTTTGTCGCAGTCGTTGCAATTTATCTTGTAGATGACGTTAGTTTTGTCTTCTTTTGCCGTTGAGTCCTTTGGCTTACATAGAACTGAGTGTAGTGACTTTGTTGGTTTATGAGCGACATCGATTCCAAAAGGTTTGAATAGTCTTGCAGTGATTTCGGAGATATCTTTTATATATGGTAGGACGACTTTCTTTGTGTTTTCGCTGGTGGCCTTTGATTTGGTTGGTTGAGCTGGGGGTAGATGTCTTTTGATGAAGTTTCGTGGGTATCCATTTCTTTGGAAGACGTCCATAAGATGATTTTCTTCAAAACTCAACAACGACGAACACATACAACAATCAAAAATGCAGCATTCAAGTTGGATGGAATGCATAAACTTGTGTCTCACAACTTATTTCCAATTCAACGGCCAAATGTATGAACAAATTCAAGGGACACCTATGGGATCACCCATATCAGGATTGATTGCGGAAGCCGTCATGCAAAGACTGGAAAACATAATTCTGCCAAAGATCAAACCGAAAATTTGGATACGCTACATAGATGATACATTCGTGATAATCAAAAGAGAAAACTTAGACAATACCCACAACATAATAAACAACACCTTCAACGACATCAAATTCACAAGAGAGGAAGAATATGAAAACAAAATCCCATTCTTAGACGTCTTAATCAAACGAACAACTACAGGAAAATTAGAAACCCAAGTATACAGAAAACCAACGCACACGGATCAAATACTCAATTACAACAGTAACAACCCAACATCACACAAAATTAGCTGCATACGTACATTGTTCAAGAGAGCCAGGACTCATTGCAGCACTCCCGCCTTGAGGAAAATTGAAGAAAATCATCTTATGGACGTCTTCCAAAGAAATGGATACCCACGAAACTTCATCAAAAGACATCTACCCCCAGCTCAACCAACCAAATCAAAGGCCACCAGCGAAAACACAAAGAAAGTCGTCCTACCATATATAAAAGATATCTCCGAAATCACTGCAAGACTATTCAAACCTTTTGGAATCGATGTCGCTCATAAACCAACAAAGTCACTACACTCAGTTCTATGTAAGCCAAAGGACTCAACGGCAAAAGAAGACAAAACTAACGTCATCTACAAGATAAATTGCAACGACTGCGACAAACATTACATTGGTCAAAGTGGACGCCCTCTTCGTCTTCGCATTCACGAACACAAACTAGCTGTCAAAAGACACGACATACACTCCCTCATATCACTACATGCAGACAACCACGGGCACCAATTCGACTGGGACAATGTTCAAATCTTAGACAAAGGGAACTGCAAAAATGCCAGAGAATTCCTAGAGGCCTGGTATTCAAATGAATCAGCAATCAATAGACACATAGAGATTGACAAAATATACCAATCCATACGAAGAAATTCACACAAAAACAAAGTCAAACTTCAGGTCAAGGAAACAGTCAACACCAAAACAAGTGAACTAGAAAGTGAGAAGTCACACAAAAACAACCAATCACGTTCAAGGTTAGCAGAAGGAATGACTAACGACATTCAGACCAAAGAAGCAGCCAGCACCGAGACAAGCAAACTAGGGGATGAAATGTCACACGAAAACAACCAATCACGTTCAAGGTTACTAGAAGAGATGACTAATAAACTCATAGAGAATTCTAAAAGCTCACTTCACATCGAAGTATGCGCTGAAGATGTTGCTCAGTAGAGCAATGAAAGCTTCGCAACCAAACCATCCAGCTCAGAGAACACAACCACACCAAAATCATCCACCTGAGCTACAAATCTTCTCTATTATATCTAAATCATACGAGCGGAATACGCTTCTTTCTGTTCGAAAGTGGGAAGACTTCGCCAAACGGCAAGGATCCACCAGAGAACAACTATTTTTCCTCCATGAGTGCCTTCGTCATCAAATTCTACCAACCAGCGTGAGATATAAGCCACCAATCAACTGCCCAATGGGATGGAAATTAGCTGAACAATGTGGAAGAAAAATGGTTAAACTAATGATTACAGATGCACATTATAGAATCAAGAAATATCAACAAATAATGGACTTTGAAAAAGAGAAACTAGAAAAAATCCTCAGCCAAGAACACCTTTCAACAACGATCACCGCAATCGCACTGACAAGTAGTAGACACAGAGAACGTAGACGAAAAGTTCTCAGAACCAAGCTAACCAAAATCAAAAAACAACAGCCGAACAATACACCAATTGATTGCGTAGTCAATTTATCAAAACAGCCGCTGTCAAAAATGGAACAACAACTACTTCAAAAAGGATTAAACTACAACACTGAAGACGCCTCGAAAACAGACTTCTTCGCTGCTCTTGAATCAACACTCAAATCATCAAAATTAAGTGAAGAAACACAAGAAGAGATACGTCAAACAATAGTGCCTATAGTTAAACAAAGAAAACGACACACACAACTCAACTCACAAGAACAAAAAGCCCTCAAAAGACTGAAAAACAGGAAAGATATCGTTATAGTACCAGCTGACAAAGGAAGGACTACAGTAATCATGGACAAAGAAGAATACACTGCAAAAGCGGAAGAACTACTCAAAGATCAAACAATATACCAACAACTAACAACAAACCCCATCGAAACACTAAACAACCGCATCCAAAGAACCCTAAGCAAACTCACCAAAACGGGTCAGATCACAAAAGAAGATCAATGGCGAATGAAATCCAATGGACCCGTCATACCTCGATTCTACGGCAGACCAAAAATACACAAGCCAAATATACCTCTACGACCAATCGTATCACTCCCAGGAACCCCAACATACAATTTATCCAAAGAACTATACAGAAGACTGAAACACTTGACGAAATCATGTGATCACTCCATCCAATCTGCGACCCAATTTTTAGAGAAAATCAAAGGCATTGAAATAGACAGCCAAGAAATAATGGTATCCTTCGACGTCACGGCATTATATACTTCGATTGGACTAAAACTAGCAAAAGAAACCATGGAACAACTACTCAACAACGACGAACACATACAACAATCAAAAATGCAGCATTCAAGTTGGATGGAATGCATAAACTTGTGTCTCACAACTTATTTCCAATTCAACGGCCAAATGTATGAACAAATTCAAGGGACACCTATGGGATCACCCATATCAGGATTGATTGCGGAAGCCGTCATGCAAAGACTGGAAAACATAATTCTGCCAAAGATCAAACCGAAAATTTGGATACGCTACATAGATGATACATTCGTGATAATCAAAAGAGAAAACTTAGACAATACCCACAACATAATAAACAACACCTTCAACGACATCAAATTCACAAGAGAGGAAGAATATGAAAACAAAATCCCATTCTTAGACGTCTTAATTAAACGAACAACTACAGGAAAATTAGAAACCCAAGTATACAGAAAACCAACGCACACGGATCAAATACTCAATTACAACAGTAACAACCCAACATCACACAAAATTAGCTGCATACGTACATTGTTCAAGAGAGCCAGGACTCATTGCAGCACTCCCGCCTTGAGGAAAATTGAAGAAAATCATCTTATGGACGTCTTCCAAAGAAATGGATACCCACGAAACTTCATCAAAAGACATCTACCCGCAGCTCAACCAACCAAATCAAAGGCCACCAGCGAAAACACAAAGAAAGTCGTCCTACCATATATAAAAGATATCTCCGAAATCACTGCAAGACTATTCAAACCTTTTGGAATCGATGTCGCCCATAAACCAACAAAGTCACTACACTCAGTTCTATGTAAGCCAAAGGACTCAACGGCAAAAGAAGACAAAACTAACGTCATCTACAAGATAAATTGCAACGACTGCGACAAACATTACATTGGTCAAAGTGGACGCCCTCTTCGTCTTCGCATTCACGAACACAAACTAGCTGTCAAAAGACACGACATACACTCCCTCATATCACTACATGCAGACAACCACGGGCACCAATTCGACTGGGACAATGTTCAAATCTTAGACAAAGGGAACTGCAAAAATGCCAGAGAATTCCTAGAGGCCTGGTATTCAAATGAATCAGCAATCAATAGACACATAGAGATTGACAAAATATACCAATCCATACGAAGAAATTCACACAAAAACAAAGTCAAACTTCAGGTCAAGGAAACAGTCAACACCAAAACAAGTGAACTAGAAAGTGAGAAGTTACACAAAAACAACCAATCACGTTCAAGGTTAGCAGAAAGAATGACTAACGACATTCAGACCAAAGAAGCAGCCAGCACCGAGACAAGCAAACTAGGGGATGAAATGTCACACGAAAACAACCAATCACGTTCAAGGTTACTAGAAGAGATGACTAATAAACTCATAGAGAATTCTAAAAGCTCACTTCACATCGAAGTATGCGCTGAAGATGTTGCTCAGTAGAGCAATGAAAGCTTCGCAATCAAACCATCCAGCTCAGAGAACACAACCACACCAAAATCATCCACCTGAGCTACAAATCTTCTCTATTATACGTACTAAACATGGCTCACCCTTGGGTGCCTGTATACTCTTCCAACAAAATAGTGCTAGGAATGTTTCCAGAAATGTACTAAACCTCAGAGGCAAGATTAATTGTCATGCTCAGTTTGGTCAGCATCGTTTCTGTGATGTACTTTATTCAACTAACCGTCACGATTTGAACTTACTTGGTACTGATTGTGCAGATAAACTCAATTTCCTAAATATTTAACCAAATTCAGTATGCTCTAAGTCTCGTCGTCCTCAGAGAATGATGGTTTGGCTAAGGTGTTTGATAAATCTTTGTTTCAAAGCTCACGAAAAACATGCCTCTAGAACAAACTTGGTTATAGCAAATTCTTCTCAAGCATCTTTGTCTCTAAAGCTAAACTTTAGACAGGCTTTTCCTTTAAAACATCCATTTTCGCATGCTGCTATCACACTTATCGATAATCATTTCAACACATTAGAGGCACTGCGTCACCTGCAGCCAGTAAAATATTCTCCACGGTGGTTACAAGAAATGAAAATGGTTCTATTCGTTTGTGTTCAGATTTCTCCAGCGGCTAAAATGACGCTTTACATGATCACACTCATTCACTAGCAGTCCAGGTGAAACAATTAGTTGCATGATATGGTGGTGGATATTCTGCCAAAACTGATCAAGCACATGCTTACTTGCAAATAGAAACTGAAAAAGTCACACAAAGCTGCTAACGACTGACACTAATCAAGGTCTCTGCCATTGTACCAGTGACCAAAACCCTCAGTCATCCAGTAGATCAAGAATAATAGGTTTTCAGACCAAACTTGTTTTGCTGTCTACCTCGGAGATGTGACCATCACAGGTAATAGTGTGGTGTGTGCTTTGGACAATATCTATAGGGAGCAAATAGATGCAGAGTAATAGGAAGTGGCCAAACTTGAAATCAACATTTTAAGTCAGTGGGTGCAGAGTTAAAAGTGTCGATCCGTCAAATCTGAACCTAGTTAACGTTGTAGACATGAAACAATCTGACTGGAATACTTTCTGTCTGACTGCTTAACCTTGGGCCAACCACCAACCAGTCAGAACAGTTAATTGTCTGCTGACCTTGCCGACTGTTAATGTGGTTAAAAAGTTATGAATATTATGTGTTTTCCTCAATGCAGAAGTCTGTTGCTAATTCTCTTATCTTCTGCCGTTACAGTAGTAAGTCTAAGATCTTTCGTCAACCTAATGCTATGCTATCCAAAATACCAGAGTTTGGCTTCTATCTTAAATAGGACAAGAGTACATTTTCCATGGATTGAATAAAATATCTGCGTTTAATTTTCTATGAACAGGGACGTCGGCCAGGTTCATGAAAAGTACGTGTCATATGGAGTATGCCCATCCTTCCAATGCTATAGCTCTAAAATCATTTCTTAGTCTCGTTAACCATTGCAGTGTATTTCTCACAAAGTTTCACTACGTGCATGAGAATTAAATAATTTTGCTCTCTAGAAATACAAACTGCAACTGGTTTCCTGAGTGTTAGCATGTATTCGGAAAACTCAAAATTAAGATGTGATTGCAACACTTTCTGTTAAAGGAGTTGTGGGCAGGGTTCTGGAAAATGCAACTTCTTCCAGGAACTGCAGCTGAGGCGAGTACCCACACTCTACGGGATGCAGTTAGTTCCACAACAAATTTGAAATTTTACCCTATACATCTGGCTCCTACACATTCATTATTATGACTGTAAGCGCAATATCGCTTGAAATTAAGTCACGCGTAGATAAAGGCTATCCCGGTCCAGAACAAACAAGAAGCTGGTCACTGTTTCAACGGTACTATTAATAAACAAATCAATAATTATATATACAACAAACCTTAATGGTTTCAAGAGTACAAAGCAAAACGCTTAACAGGAAGCTATCAGAACGGAATAACGTTAAAGCCAAAATTGCGAACTAGCCGGAATCAGACACGACCGTTCAGGTAAGCAGTCAGTAGAAGAATGAACCCAAGTAAGGCAGGGCATAGAACACAGAACGGTTAAGAGATAGACAGAGCATAGGCACAAAGATAGAATTTAATTGGCTACTTAACCAGGTAGGCTGATCCAGATGAAGATCAATAAATAAGATAAACTCGACAGAATAGTACAAAGTAAGACATGGGTCAGCAAAATAAAAGTTCACAAAAATACTCTGATTGGGTCATGAGTTCAACTGTCTGACTAAACGGATCCATGTAAAAACACACACACAGTTCGTTAAACAAGGGGGGATAGACACGTTAGGCATGGATAATTGGGCTGCAACAACGCTAGGCTGATCCGGGACAGGTTGACTTGATTCAAGGATGGGAATTGAATTGATCTTACAATAACACTGAGCGGTTTTATAAACAACCACAATCTTAATACACTATAAACAAGTGAACAATGTTTCCGACGGTGTTTGGGTCTCAGCTACTCCTTGCCGCTATGGACCTCCTCAAGTTCATCCGTGATATCCTACTATTAGAATAATGGAAGCAGTAGTTTGTATTTATGTGTACTACCCCAGCACTGACGAACCTATTGAAGGCTTTGTTGGAAGATGCAGCAAATGAGATCAAAAAGCAAAATATGAAGATAAGATAGAACTACAATCTCACTTTCATATCGATTTTGCCAGATCGTTCAATGGTATGTACTTTCTAATATGTGTTAACGCATTTTTAAAATGAACAAGCGCTTTTCCTATGAATTTTGTTACTTCGCATACAGCAGTGACCCAGCTGCGGTGTGGAATCTGGAACAATATGATTGTACAGTTTTTTGTTAGAGGTTAGAAGCAGGAACATTGTACAAAACCTTTTTAAAAACGATACATTGTAAAATTTAAATAACTTCGAAGTATAATCTAAAATACAGTGTCCTGCTCGACGCTTCGCCCTCTCACTGGTCTATACTGTCTACTTGCTTCATTACTTACCATGTTGTATCCCTTGAATTTTACAGGAACCTCTCATCAGAAGACTATTCCACAACCGGTGCATAGCTTCTACTAGGAGGTACGGCTTCAGAAGTGAACAATTTGTAGTTGTGGACTTTAACTGTATCACCAAGTAACCATTAATTTATATAACTCGTTAACTGTATTTTTTATAATATACTGTTATAATGCCATTTTACTGACCTGGATTTTTATTCAAATATTTGTTCCGTTACGGAGCTCGCTATTAAGTCCCCTACAATAGTAGCTATTCATTCGTCTTGGTATTCCTGATTTATTGGTATCGGTTAGTGGGTTCCAGTTTGCATCTTAGGTATCTTCAGATTTCTGCAGTTAGTCTGGCATTCACAATATTCATGCCCCCTCCATATCATCTTCAACGCAATGATCAATTTGGATGTTTCAGCGCCACCATCAAGCCGGCTTTCATAAAAGCGAACTGAGAATGGACTGTCGAAGAAGCTTTGGATACGTTCTTGTTGCTTTATCGTACGTCAGAGAACCCTTCGGCCCCAAATCAACTATCTCCAGCAGAAATGGTTAGTTGCAAAATTAAAGTTTTCCTTGATTTAATTAAGCCTTAGAGAAATAAGCAGGGGTTTAGGAATATGAAGACGAAAAGCTAATTCATCCATCACCACAGTGCTGAATGCGGAGTCTTCAAATTGCACCAGCTCACTTATTTACGCGATTTTCGTTATACCCCTCCAAAATGGACTGATGAACAAATAGTTGGACTGAAAGCTATTGTCCTATATAAAGTAAATGTAGGAGGACAGACATGAACCAGACACACGAACCACATAAGAGATTCATCACACAAGTTAAAATACAAAGAGCAAGACTTCACTGTAGAATTTTTAATGGATACTTTCAATATTCCACAGCCAGAAGCAAAAGATGCAGAGAGGACTCTTTGTACCCCATTCAGTAATCACTTTGACAGTGAAGGAGACCATAATCTTTTCAGATACATCCATGAAAGAAGTCACACAATTTTACGGGACAAGGTGATAAAAAACGTCTAAAATTAAACATAAAATTTTAGCAGCTGATTGCAGATGAAGGCATCATGTTTCAGTTTCTAATATATATTGTTATATGAATAAGAAAATTTTACTTGAAAACCGTTGCATTCATATCAAATCCCTAACCTTAAATAAACAAGTGTCTGAAATTATACAACTACTGACTGAGGATAATTTTGTATCGTGTAATTTTTAATGAAGTCGTTCTCACAATCATAGACCAATAATTGTCTGATATTTTTGAGAGGAAACAACCGTATTCAGTAAACATTCGAATTGCCTGTTACTTTTCACTTTCGTTATACCTATGTATGGATTCAACTAGATACTTTAGTGACTATCTTGCAAATTTGACTGATAGAATTCAGTTAGCACCAATGCAAATGGTCAGAAACATGACATTGGTAACATCCTAGTGACCAAGTTCAGAAATTATTGTTTCCGGCACCGCTCAATAGTAAATTTAATGATCTCTACTATCCATTATTCAGATACTAAATTACTATTTGCACAACTTGTCAAATGATTCCTGGCAGCTCACATTCCAAAAATATGTACTAAGTAGAGTGGCTCTATGCCACTTAACACAGTGAATACACCGCATCTCAAACTAACCGGTTTGGAACAATTTTTTTACATCTAGACAACTACAGTGCTCTCCGAACACCAGTAATTTCATAGGCTTGGTCTAGTCCTACAAGCATAAGTTAAAACTGATGTCGATTAGATGCAGGTTCGGAATCTATAGCTCACTGAAGCAACGACGAAATTCAGAGTTGAAATGGGATTCCCAGCAATGTGAGTTAGCTGAAATAAAGACTGCTGACAACGTTAAACTCAAGGTCCAGAAATTACATTAGGTTTAATACTAATAAACACACACTTAATATAAATATATAAATCACGATAAACTAACCTATTATACCTGCATGAGAATCTACATTCGATTCAAACCGATCGATACACCGCTAAAAACCACCTGTTCTACAACCTCTATATCAAATAGAAACAACAAGCAATTATGGCATAACTGAAACACATATAGTTTACTAGCTCGTTGATTTTTCACAAAAGTCCTAAGACGAAAGAGAAATTGAAGTTTGGGCTCGTAACGGTCTATAAACTACTCCGGTCATCCAGATGATAACAACGAACACACTGATGGAGAGGCTACCATGATTTCATCAACAGCAAACATTGCTCTCATGCAGAGGGAACCAGGCACCTCCTGTAGGTTAATGACAGCAAGATTCAACTCGAAGGGAGGGAAGGAAAGAAAGAAGGTAACAGTTATCCAATGCTACGCGCCTACAAACAACACAGTCCTGCAGAAGAAGGCAGATTTCCATAGATAGCTGCAAATAGTGAGGGATAAGACGCAAAATGGTGACATCAAATTCCTAAGGAGCAATATGAATGCTTGACTGGAAGCAGAAGATACAGCGAGATTATCCATCATGAGTCGGCAGGCTCTCAACGAAACGAATGAGGACGGAGGAGTCTTCGAAGACTTCTGTGCATTCAATGATCCGGTGATCGGGAGCAGTGTGTACAAACACAAGGATATACACAAGGCGACGTGATTTATCCTGACACACACACACACACACCAAGAATCAGATGTACTTCATTTCATTTTGAAGAAAGTGGAGACGCAGTCTGTTGGACGCACGGTCGAGAAGGAGGGCAGGTGTGAGTGCATACCATAATTCAATGCAACAACGCCTCAAGGTCAAGCTGAAGGCCTTCAAAACAACTGACGACGACTGACCACAATTCAAGTTCAACACTCAGAAACTGAAGGAAGAGAAGACACGGGATACCTTCATTGCAGATGTCAGATGAGAGCAGAGTTGGAGACACTACGTGGTACCATTGAGGAAATCTGTGTGGAAGAGTATTGGAAATCTCTGAGAGTGACGTCCAATCAAACGTGTACAACCGTTCTAGGGAGAATGAAGAGGCAAGACAAGGAATGCCTCTCTACCGAAACCTGGAAACTAATCGAGGAGATGGGGATGGTGAGTGAAAAGAGTGAGTGAAGTAATGCAAAGATGGACAACGAAAGGAGAAGCTGAGTTCAATGTACAAGACACTGGATAAAGAAGTGGAGAAGGGTGCTGGGAGGGACAAACGACAATTGCACGACACACTGGAAACTGAAGTGGCACAGTGTGCGGGTAAGCGAGACCTCGGAACATTTTGTCAGATTACCAGATATCTATCCAGGAAGAGATCAACACAGATGAAGCCTTTAAAAGATGATCAAGGGAGACTAATTACTAGAGAAGAGAGACAATGGCCTGATCAATTCGAAGGACTCTCGAATCGACCATCACCTGCAACTCATTCAGATGTGTTACTTGAGCTTCTGTGAAAACTGCAAGAACTGGCGAGCAATCATGCTCTTTTCCTCGCCAAACAAAATACTAATTCGTGTCATCATGGAGAGAATAAACGATGCTCGGGGTGCAGAACTCCGTCCCTCACCGGAACAAGCTGGATTCAGGAAAACAAATCGTATGATGGGCGAATTGCAACCCTACGCATCACCACCAAACAAAGCATAGAGTGGAAGTAAAACCTCTATCTCAACTTCATCCACCTCGAAATGACCTTCGACAGTGTTGACCGAGAAGTGATTTGTAAACCACTCCAACACTATGGAGTGCAGTGCCCGAATCTTCATCAATCTCATTCAACAGCGACATGACAATGCGACGTGTCAGGTGATCCACAACGGAAAACTGAGAGGATCCTTTGAAGTGAAGATAGGAGTGTGGCAAGACTGCCTAGTATCATCGACGATATTCCAGATTGTGGTGTACTGGGTTATGTGGCGCACCATGTGTGGGGAGTGAGAAGACTGGAATACGTAGGATCTGTATGAAGAGTTGAGGAGATCTGGATTTTGCGAGTGGATGATTTATGCTTAGTGTCACACAAACTCACAGGCTTACAGGTGGAAACCAACAAATCGGTAGAAGAAGCAGGCAGCAGACTCACGACTTCAATTGAACATAGAGAAGACGGATGTGATCAAGGTGGCCAACCAATGGCAGAGGCAGCAACAACAAGAACAACAACGGCCACCAATCACTATCGATGGAAGAAATTTGAACGAGGTCACATCCTCCCACTATCTAGTCAGCATCGTTTCAACTACAGCCGACAGCACGGAGGGCGATGTCCAAACCAGCCAGAATCCGGAAGGCAAGACAAATCTTCACCACTCTGAAATCAGTTTGGAAATATTCTGCACTCATCAGGAAGTACGAAATTCGCATCTTCAACACCGATGTCAAATCACTTCTTCCATATGAGTCAGAGACTTCGCCTACGTATCACATAAAGCATTCCTAACAGGCTTCATTCATACTTCTTTCAACAACTGCCTTGTCTGACTCCATCCTGGAGATCAGATGGCCGGTCGGAAGGAATTATTGACAAGGACCTCCGGGAACGAGGGAACCAAGAAGCTGTTGTTTAATAAATATGCTGAAGGGAATGGAGATTGATCGGACACGTTGAGGAGACTGTTGAGTGTCACTGGGCGTCATGCCATCGCCCGAGTGTAATCCGAGTGTGAGAAGATGAGTTGGGTGTGGGTGTGTGAGTGACATAGATGAGTGCGTGTGAGGAGGACAATCTTGGAATCAGCTGAAGAGGACTGCAGAGAACAGGAGTAAATGGCGATATGCGTCTGAATCCATGTGTTCCACTGGGAACTGAATGGAATAAGAAATATCTAATAGTGTGTTTTAACGTATGGATTAGTGTAAAATCTCGTATACTGTTTTCTTATGAATCATATCCACATGCAAATTTTACTAAGATTATTTGTTTATAAATCTGTCCTGCTCTTTATATTGTGTACTTCGTGATCACCCTATTCGTTTTCCCATACTGTGGAAGTTCATCAGCAAACCTTTCAATTATGATTAATTGCTCACTGAGTCTTGTATTAACCACTGTTGAATTGTTTGTGGTGAACTGTTCGTGCAAGAAAGAAAATTATTTGTTCTACTTATGACGTTTTCAGAAATGATGAAAATTATTAACGAAATGAGTTAACGCCCTTTTTCATATCAGAATTCAGATTAATGAAAGTGGGTGTTTCTGGAATCAAACAGATAAGTAAAAACAATAAATCGACCAACAGCTAACTATCATTCCTGCTACATTTTACATACATTTTTTAACAGAATAAACCGTTTATACGTGGAACTTATGTACAAAAATGTATAGAATTTAAATGGGCAGTACATATGTACACAAGTAATACGAAGCAATTTTATGCACTTAAGTTCGACTATATCTGTCTCTATAGAGCCGTTTGGTTCTTTGTCGTTAATGTTTTTGACGTAAAATAACAATAATCCAACGTATATCACTCGTCTTACCACCTTGTTCAATGCTTGAAACTCTTCTTTCTTTAATGTAGATAATATTTTTTGATTTCAGAAAGCCAGTTGATGAAAACAAGTTATCATTATTACTAAATATTTGGAATAACTTGGACTCAAGATGACTGAAAAGAGATTAACATTCTACAGATCTGATAAGTGAGATAGTAAGTATCTGTGTAACTGTTCATACGTTAGCGAAACATCTCAACAACTGGAGCAGTATACCTGATCTGATTCTTCTCATCTATTAAATAAACTTGCATCAGTTAGATTATCAAAGAATTATAGGAATTATTCTTATTTTCTCTAACTGCCTATGATTTGGTTTATTTGGTTTATTTCAAATGTCAAACAGTAATGCAGTATTAATAATTGGATAACGTTTTGAACATCAGTTAGTCAAAGGGCTTCATAATTTGCCTTATATATGTATCTCTCTTTCTCTCTTCCCCTTGTTCTTTGTTGCCATTTTCCATATCTCCGGTATACCCGTTGAGTCATTTCGAATGCACGGCTGGGGTGTTGAATCGATAAACAAGGCCTGATTGATTAACTTCTCTCTCCACCTAACTATATTATCTTTCAATACCTTCACCCTGTCCTACTCCCTTGTGTGATTACATGCAAGTGAATTTAATGCAATGCTGAGCAATGGCTGAGCTCTTTTCTAGATTATTTAACTTAACAGGGTGAATCATTCTAGGTCTAGCTAAATTTGTATATTCCATCAACCTAAATGACCCCAATCTACTAGTTTGACCTATGTAATTTGAAATAAACTTATCTAATATGGAATAACGTTCTACCACAGTGCCAAACTTCTATACTTACATTAACGATACTTAAATTAAGTAGACGATGAAGTGGAAATAACACCTATCCTCAACTAATTTATTTATTTATTACTTATTTTATTCCTTTACATTCCAAGAGGGACATAGGGCATCTAACTTGAACTTTGAAGTTTCAGTAGCAGTCTGTTTTTTTATTTCTAAGGGGTAGAGTTGCCAGGCTTACGGTCAACCTTGCCTCTTAACAGGCCTTACTGCCGCCTTAGATAGATTTAGGTGTGCATCGGCTGGGGATCAAACTTGGGAGTACATGCATGGTCAGCGAGTGTTTTACCGCTGAGCCACCAACGCTACCATAAACTAATGATTAGGTTTAATTAATTTCACAACCTAATCATACAAATATTATAATTATAATAACAATGAAATTGATATTGAAAGCAGAATTCTTGAGGGCTAAAGAGGAATGATGCACCTTTATCATTAATATAACATTAACAGTAATGACCACTTTATTTTGAGTAATAACTATTATACGTAGTGGAAATTCCAGCATTTACACACTGCAATGATGTTACACCTAACAACAAATATAGCCGAAAATAGATAACCGCAAACACTGAAGTTAACATAATGTTAACACAGGTAGAAATAAGTCGCTGTAATTATATTATTTCCTTTCTGACAATCGTTTCTATGCACAACACTACTGCTAAAAACAGTATGATTTAGTTTTTATATTTAACCATATGAACAAACGGTCTGATGAAATCGGTTCTAGTTTTCCATGAAGAGATACAGAGAGAAATTTATGAATGAAGAGAGAGTTCAGTATCCGATATGATGACTTTACCCGACTGCTTGTACAGATTTAAGTATTTATTAACAACAGTGTCAGTTAGATGGATCAAAGACACATCACTGTCTCTACTCAAAACCTTCGAAGCTTTATACAACATGACAGTCTTTTTTCATAAGTCTAAGGGGAAGAAGGGGTAGAGTTCATGATTTCATAAATTTTCGAAGAAGACTCCGGGTCATTCCAGAAACTTTCAACTTTCCTATATAGTATGTAGGACGACAGATTTTTCCAAAATCAACAAGATTTGAGATGAAATAATTTCGGTATGGTATGGGGATCATCAGCTGAATCCTTAGTGAGGTCATTGGTCTCACTGTTGAAGACTTGTAGAGTAGAAAAAACCATTAAGTAATTCTCTCTGTTTTCCAATTATTATCTCTAAGTTCACCCTGAAATGTAACCTATAATTATCAGGTCGTATTCTTGTTACACAAATGATAATTCATTTACGAGAAAAATAATATTTGTTTTCTTATATCTGTTCCATAGGTCAGTGTCTCGTCATGCAGAAGCTTTCCAAACATATGGAAACTATTTAAGGAAATTACTAGTGGAAAGCAAATAAATAACGATCCTTCATTTGATCCTAGTACAATTAATAAGTCCTTCATTTGTCGTTCGGCAGATGTTATGATTTCTGATGCTACAAATGAAAACAAAAATTTCTTTTTTGGTTTTAATACAAATGATGTTCTCAACTGTCTCCAGTCCTTGAAACCTTCCCAACCCCTAGACCCACTATCATCCTCAGAAGTTATGTGGATATTTTATGTAATCCATTTTACTGATATTTTCAATGCGTCATTTTCCACAAATGTTGTGCCTGATTATTGGAAGGATATTAGGATAGTTCTAGAGCCTCAATCACCAAGTGTATCATGCGTTAAGCTTTCGCCTATCTCTGTTACCTTGCCATTTTCAAAAATAATGGGAAACTGCTTCTACTCAACCTTGAAACTTCTCTGAAGGCTTTTAAGGACCCTAAACAATTTGCTTATATACACGGTAGATGTACTCTAGATGCCTTGTTGTCTGCAGTTTACACAGAGGTGCTGAGTGTGTTCAGTGTGCTTTCCTAGATAACACATGTGTCTTCGTCTCTGCACCTAAGCTTCTTTTGTTAAACAAGCTTGGTGTGACTCATAATAATATAAGCAATAGTTTATGCTCGAAACGTCATCAGTTAATATTACTGTATAATACTGTGTGATTTATCAAAATAAAATCTTATCCATAATGGAGTTATACTCTACCACAGTGCCCAAGTTTTATACTTCAAGCTTGGTGTGACACAGACAGATAGCTGGATTAATAAATAGTTGCCTTCTTATTTCTCTGATAGGAAGCAGTAGACTGTATATAAAGGAAAGTGTTCCACTACTTTACTTACTGCAGCCGGTGTCCCTCAAGGTGCTGCTCTTCCTCCTTTTGTCTTTCCTTCTTACATGAATTGTCTCATTCTGAGGAAGCCAATTGTTTTTAGTACTCCGGTGATCTGACTGTTTGCATGCCGGTCACATCTTAACCAGATTGTTTCAAAATGAACAGTTTTTTTATCGGAAATTAGTTAGTGGTTCTTATCGAATAGTCTTAAGCTAAATCTCTCCAAATGTTGGATTGTTAATTTCACCTTCAGACACAAGCGTCATTTACATGAACTGATTCGTTCTCGTGAATCTTCTACCATAGAAGGCATTGAAGTTGAAACTAATTTGAATGTTAGACATCTTAGATCTTTGCTAGTCTTCCCACATTATGTCAATTTCTGGAAAGATATTTGGTATAACCTTCTATGTGGAGAAGTTAAGACAATCGGGTATCACTCGGTCTCTACTTTTACAGTTTTTTTTTCAATTCTTGTATTCTACCTATTCTTCTTTACTTCTCCCTTTTAATCTTTACTGGGCTATTTGAGAAAAACTTCGTTACACTGCGAAGGTCACTAAAAGTTGTCGGTAGTGTGAGTTGGGTACCACTGAACCAACTGGTTAATACTGGCGTAGATAGACATTGCAACTTATGCAATGAATCGGCGAATATCATTTCGTCGGACCCTGAGCATCCTCTTCATACACAACTCTCCCCTTGCTTCTCATCAGGTTGGACTAGAAACAGCCATAAAACACCTTATGTTCGGACGACTATGAGAAAAATTTTAGGCATGAAACCAGTAACGTACTGTAAAAAACTAAGTAAACTATCCTTCTCATTTACAATTAGCTGTGTTCTCTGAGCTGGTTGGTTTAATTACAGAGCTTTCGGTCTCCTTCTGGACAACATCTTCAGCACAAGTTTTAGCGTAAAATGAACTGATTTAAATTCTCCATGAATGATAGAATTGCGTCTCCTGGTAGCCATCTTCGTGACTGGTAGTCGATTTACATCTGTATTGATCATTTTTAATGACTTGGATTTTGAACTTTCTCGTCATCCACCTAAGCTACAAATCTTCTCTCTTATCCTTTTTATTCTTTCTTCGCTATAATATTGTTATCACTATTCCTACATAATTTTAATTTAACATTCATATTCTTTATTGATATTATTATTAGTGTAAATACCCTCATAATTATTATTTTCCTGTTACTATGTAATGTGAAGAGAGAATTGGGTGCTATATTTTGTCACATACTAAAAATGCCACATTGTATCAAAAGTTATGTTTGCAATAAAGCTATTACTATTACTTTACCAATAAACTAGATTTTGTAATTTTTTGTCACTTGATTACACTGTTATTCGGTCAGGTAAACAGTCAATAGTCGGTCTCTTATAGCTAAATCATTATTAAGTCTTCATAACAACATTTTCATTAAGTCTTACGTTATCTCCCCAACAATACCGATAGTCATTTTATGATCATGCCTTTTCTTAAGAAAGTAAGGCTCTTTCAATCAGCTATGAGTTTTGAGGAAAAAGACACCTGATCACAATTAAAATTCTGGTTATCATTTTTCAGATAGTCAACATTAATGCTTGTTGACATCCGTCAACATAGCCTTTCGGTAATCTCAAGAGGAGTGACGCCTTCTCAAAATTCAGAATTGCATCGTCTAGAGTTTCATATAGACACCAAATCACTGAGATTCTTAGTTGCTCTGAATTTTTACAGAACTACAGTGGATATATTGTTTATTCATGAAAGGTAAAAAGTCTTATACTATCCAGTCATACAATATAAACTGATTCGACGGAGAGATAAGTTTATCTTAAACTTTGTCAGTCGCAAAATAGTGAATATATACCGAAATTCAAATATCAAATCACTTTCCATTTAGTATGAACAACATATTGATTTGTTTAGAATATATAGTGACAAAATGGGGTCACAGCAAAAGCTGAACCAGCAGTTTTAAAGCAAATAACCTTATCATCCTTAAAAATTTCGTATCTGTTTTTTCCACCCTCAAATAACCTGGTTTCTCCGTTTGCGTGAAATCCCATCAAAGGACCACCTTAATATAAAGGTTGTAGTTCTTGTCTGTATGAAATAAATAGAAAAAGACAAATTCAAACAAGCACACACATTGTAACACACACGCACAGATCATTATGACTTCGTCATCATCTGTTATCAGCAGTAATAATACCTCAATTATTGGAGAATTAATATTGCAGAACTACTTTCAAAAAAGTAGGTTACAAATCAGGAAACAATACACACATGAAAGTGAGCAAACTCAAAAAAGCGAACAAAACACATCAGCAACCATCACATAAGAAGAATAAGGAATTGCAGAAAAAATGCACCGTATAGATAGATAGATAGCTTGGTTGTATGATTTATTGTTTGATTGATAGTTTGATAGGTAGCTGGTTAGATGGATAATTAAAAATACCTGATGAATTTTCACAAACAAATGAAATATTTTTGATTGTAAATGGATTTCAAGTCACCATTGGAGCATATGACTCCTCCAACAAGTGGTTAATTGTATGGCTGTCACGGTTATCCCTCACAGTATTCAAATAGTTATTTTTCCTACTGTTTGGTTAGGCTTACTCTGTTTTCCAGGTCAACTAAATACTTACTCAGGCTTTACACTGTTCTACAGTGATGCACATTTTCATCTGGTGGATGGGCGATACTGGTATACATTATCCAAAGTTTATCGTCTTCGTTTGATATACTGCTCTCTCTTTATGAAACCTCATACCTACGTAAACCTAGTTCCAAAAGTCGGTTCAGAAAGCACTCAGTAATCAGTTAGCTTAGTACAGGTTATTTTGAAATCATAGTCTGAAATAAGATAGACTTCACTTGATAGGCTAGCATCTTATAAGACAATGACGACCGAATAGTGTAGTTCTTCCAGAGTTTGAGTTTCAACCATCATTTGCCTAATATATTTATTTTTGCTTTCTAGTACATTAACCTTCCAATTTCTTTAGTAAAAACAGAGCAAGTCCATAGTTATTCGGGCAATTTACACTAAAAGGAAATTCGTCACTATCTGATAAGATTCGCACCTTACAGCTGTTGGCTACCCTTGAAAATCAGTTCATTATCTAAAATGTATTGAGTAAATAGCATTTTAAAGACTCATCAGATATACGTATTCCATCAGTTTGAATACCCTGAAATCACCATACAAAAGAAGTTTATTCAGTCACTGTACTTACAATCAACCGAATTTTCCTTTACATTTAGTACTTAATTTTTGTTATTCCTAAATTTTTAGTTTTTTAATTATATTATTTTTCAGATCATGGGTTTTGTAGAGATTTGCATTAATTTCATTGTAGATTTCATCACGAACCAAAGTAATTCAGAGGTCATTAGAAACCTAGGAGTATTGGATAGCTGTTTCAACCCAGTTTGGGACTCTTCACAGTGCGCACCCAATACTCCACCGGTGATCGAAACCGAGACCTTCAGTTTATAAGACGAGATCTTTCGTCATTCAGGTTGAAGTTAGCACTATATCGCGTGAGTTGGCAAACTTAGAATTCACGATATGTCTGAATGGCCAACGAACTTGCCCTAGTAGTCTGAATGTTCTGGACTCGATCCCTCGTAGGGTTGTAGAGGTGAACTGATGCAGAGTTGCAAACTGGGGCGAAGGAACTGTCCAGTGCTACCTGATATTACTCCATTATCAAACTTGAAACAAATCAAATCCCTACAAACTAACTGATGTTGGTTCGTATGATAATCTACGTTTATATTATTTGTCTACCCCCTCCCGCTATTATATCTCTACTCCTTATGAGATTTGTCTTAACTAGGCTCTCTTTCAGTTTTAGTTGAGTTCTATTCAAATGCTTCAAATGTACTGAGTTACTCAATCTTCTTATTTAATTTTGTGTTAGTTTCTACCGGATTAACGCTTTCTGTATTGCTTAGTCGTTATATAAGGTTACGGTTGTAATAACACACCTTTGGAAACACTCTTTTAGTTGCTAAGAGAATTCACTGTATATATATTTATATGATTGTACAGCTGGAGAATGGTATCGCTGAATAAAATAATTCTCCGCTGAAAGCCTTTTCTTAAGTTTATTTAGGAAACCATGTGAAAACGAAAAGCATTAGTTAGTTATTTCGTCCTGGCCTGCGGATCTTCGGCAGTGCGTATCCATGACTCCATCAGCGATTGACTTCAAAACGTTCAAGTTACTCTTCAGCCATCTCTATGTCATCTAAAGTTGCCTGAATTGTAATTTAGGTAAAATTTGCATGCCGAATTAAAACAGATATGTCACATGGCTAACTAAATTCATGTCATTTCAAGTGACTGATAGATTATCTGTAAGTTTATATGAAAAAGATATGCGTTATATCTGCATCACATCATTCAAATTAAAGAAATATCAATTAAAATAAAATTTAGCCGTTATTTACAGTTGGTTTATAATTTCAATGTTGACAATATTATTATGCTGAAATGAAATACGGCCGATAAGTCCCAAACTAGGATGAAATAGCTCTCCAGTACTTCCTGGTTTTCAGTAGTTTTTTCTGTAATTGATATCAATACGTGGTCAAACTCGAAACAAATTAAATCCCTACAAACTAACTCTTGAAAATTATATATTCCTTTGCAATGGGAAATCCAATAAATAAGTTAGAGATGTAAATAAAAAGTATCGTGACTGCTGTACAATTAATAATGTCCACTGGGACACTAGAGAAAGTACCAGGAGGAGAAGAATGAAAAAACATAGTAGACGTGAATACTTGCACCTATTTTTTAGCCTGAGTGCGTGTGACTAACTGTGTGGCTGTAAATATTCACAGTTGTCGGTTAAAGATTCTCCATTTTACCTAGTACGAGATGACTGGAGGAAATATTTTTCAGGAAACTGGAAAACAAGATTCTATGCCTACTGCTTGTTTCTTATTATTATTTATTTTCCATTGTTTCTCCTTTATCATGAGGAAAACCATAGTTGTCATGAGATTTTAACTTCACTTCTCATAGTTTATGCCTTTAGTCATTTGCAAGACCTATCTGATTACAACTTAGTTGAGTAGACTTCTTCATTTATTCAAGACGTATTCATTCTTACTTATCAGTAATTAACAGGCGTGTCCAAACACGCACAGATAGACTTAGCAAGTTTTTCAGTATATGTTTTTATTTTTAGAAATTGAAAAAGCGCTATTGTTTTATCATAAATTAAATATATATATACATATATATATTAAAGACTAATCTATTCTTAATTGACTATTTCTACATTGCGCTATGATATTCATTGATTTGTATTCAATTCACTGAATGGTTATAGTACGCAACATACCTAGTTAACCAGGTTGTATTTTGTTGGTTTGAATTTTATTTTCAGTTTATTAATTAAATCAAAATCAGCCTAATTTACAATATGATATATCTTGGTGAGTATTCCTATAGTTGACATGATCAAACTCAAATTATGCCCTACTTAGCATAGCTCACTATATATGATTTTCATTCTTAATTCTAGACGGTAGGCACATCAAATGAATCAAGTTCACCAGTTAAATAAGTTCATAACTCGAACAAGTGTTACCAGTGTTATATTATCATGTCTTAATTGTCGACTGATTGCTTTTTTGTTATCTTATTATAATATCTGATTAAATGGTTTTGAATGATTACTGATAGTTGAAAACGATTGATGGGATTATCCTTAGCCAGGTTTGTATGTATTAGTCAATACCAACAAATAAAATTTACGTCCACATATATCACTCAGTCCGTTGAAAATTTTGTCTCATCCATTTAATTCCCTTGATAAATTTGAATAAGGCAATGAGAAGGGCTTCTACAAGAAAAAATGGATTTATTCACTTTCACAGGTTTTCGTTAGTTATCACAATTTCTTCCATACAAATCCTTGTATAACGGGGAAATCAGATTCCATTTTTTAAGTATTATTCCATTCTTTTTAAATAAACTAACCATTTAAGTCAATATGGCCTTTCCCGTCGACTGACTGGACCGAAGTGCTCGGCTTCAGGTTGAAATGTCCAAGTAGTTTTGTGGATATAAGTATAAAACTTGGGCACTGTGGTAGAGTATAACTCCATTATGGAGGAGATTTTTATTTTGATAAATCACACAGTGTAGTACAGTAATATTAATTGATGACATTTCGAGCACAAACTATTGCTCATAATCATATCATGTTGCTGTCTTGTGGATAACGATTTTGGTGTTTGAAACTACGGGTACTGGGTTCGAGCCTCAATAGGAACACTATCACTCACAGGGGAATGCAGGTATATCCAGCTAGTGAGTTTCAGGTGGAACGAAATGGGCATCCTGGATTCCACTGTTAGTCAACGTCCATCAAACTGGCCATTCGTTTGAAGGATGTCGGAATTGTCACTGTGATTATGAAGTTATTTCATTATTCAGTTTTTATGCAGCTGAAAATGAAATTTTATTCCGTCTTAAGAAGCGTAACTTTGCCATCTTTTTCTGCATCTTTGGGTAACATCCAAGGTATCGCTAATGATTTCTAATGTGAGCACAATTCAAGTTAGAAAAGCTTCTCTGTCACCTGGTCGCTACCATCCTAGATAAGCAACTGTATGAATCAAAACATGAGAAATTCTCTAATAATAATGACTTTATTCTAAACATGTTTATATGCAGTAGAAAATTTTCTGCTTGGTTTTATTTCCTGCTTATAAAGAATCTTCAAGTAAAACCGAGATCTACAGTGTATCATTCAACAGAATTTTGTTTTATCCGCAACAAACTTCAACCTGCTACGTGTTTGTTCCTTCAAAACAGACCAAGCAGTGTGTTGATAGCCAGGTTCTACGATATGGGTTCCTATAACTTTCATATTCGTCAATAAGACTCACTTGGTTAACATTATTTAACGGTAACTGATCAAAGACTCAAGATTAGCGATCATCCTTTGAAGTGTTAAATGATCTTCTAATTGATAGTATTTCATGACAAAAGATAACCTGAATAGATATAGCTGGGAAATCTTTTGAATGCCATTTATTCAATATATTTTTGGTAACTAACTAATTTTTACAAACTGACAACAGTAGTAAGGTTCAACTGTTATCAGACAATCACAAATTTTATTTCTGGTGTAACATCAAAAGGCAAGATATGGAAGCCAAGGTATATTTTCAAGTGATCAAACCACTTTATATATATATGACAGTGTGAAATAAAATGTTTAAATACACATATGGTATTCTGTATAAAACTGTGGGAATATGTGAGAATAATAATCCGTTGAAGCACATTGTCTGTACCACACCACCACAATATGACTACTGACCTGCTTTAGTCTAACATGATTATTTGTGCTATTTACTGTTATTATGCTTTTGATGCACTGAAGTGATTGACCTATTTCAGGATGTATGCATCAATATATACCTGTGTTTCAGCTTGATTTAATCTATTTTGGGGTAACCCATCAAGGAGTATACATTTGTCAAAAATGAATGATCACTTTGATTTAAAGTCAAGATAGAAAAATTAAAAGTACATACACAGATGTCAAATGCTTATTACTCATCACTTGCATGAATCTGAAGATTAATTTTTCACTGTTTCATCATATTTTTGGAGAGAAGTTTATTTTTCGCGTTTAGATTTTCCTTTACTATTATATTCTTCATTAGAAAACTAAGTTGGTCAGATTAGAATAATGGGAAATTGAGAAGAGAAGAGTAATACACTCGGACGTATATTTTTTAACACGGTATGTACATGAATTCATACGCATATAAATACACGCACATTACCACCACTAACCTCGATACCGCTCTTAATTTTCTCAGTTTTCTGTAAAGTCGTTCACCCATATAGAGTTATTCAGGATAAGAAGAACGGTGACAGATAAACCAGGCAGTTGGTCTGAAGGTAGATTAATTATGAATAAAGATATGCATACTTGATAAAAACACGCATACAAATGTAGTTAAACAAAAGCCATTCTTAAGAAAGACAAAATATGTGAATAGTTGGTTGATTTTAGGAGGGGAAGGGGAAGAAAAATTGGTAGAAGAATGATAAAGGTAAAGCTGGTTCTTCAGTTAGCTAGCAAGAGGTAAGAGGAAACAAAGAAGAAGCAGAGAAGACAATTGGATTGAATCGAATAAACAAAAGAGAATTTCGCAACATTCAGTATATTTTAAATATGATTAGTAAAATGTCTGTTTTTGTATCTAAAAGTTCAGCATATGATAAATATTTAAATTTAGTCACACTGACCTGTTAGCTGAATGACTCATTGGACAACAGATACATCACTAAGTACTGACAAGTTGATGATTAAGTAGTTTCTAAATCCTTCAATGTCACTTTAGCACTGTGTTGACCTGCTTCATTCTGTTTTTATCATTTATTTATTTATTCTGTGGTCCGAGGAAGTATATTCAAATAGGTATAATTAATCGGGTGACACAATTCCTTCAAATAATGCTTTCACAACCTGTTGACCCATTAATATTCTGTCACTTGTGAACAAGGTATATAAGGTTTCTCTCATGTACAGTTACGATGTGACAATCTCTAAGTATTAGGAATCCTTTTGATATGAAAATCTGCCCTACTCCGAAATCCTAGTAATCGACATTCACTCATTGTATAAAACATTTTTGCAACTTGAAAAGTATTTAATAACACCATAATGGTTAAGACTTTATTTTGATAAATCACACAGTGTTGTACAGTTATATTAACTGATGACGTTTCGAGCACAAACTATTGCTCATAACCAACTCTTGAAAATTAATCTGATGCTCGCTACTGACGTACTACAGGACGGAGTTTCCTGGAGTTCTAGTGCGAAGTCGTGACCAGTGAGGTTCAACCAGTCAAGTGTAAGGATGGATTTCCCACTGATGGCACTGGTCGGTGGTCGCGCTTAATCACGAATCGGTAGAAGTTAGAATTCATGGACTGGTCATTGAGTCGGGTCCCAGTGGCTGAATGGTCTAAGAGCTTGCCTTGCAACCAGAAGGTCCTGGGTTCGAACCCCAGTGGGTGCGTACTGTCGATGACTAGGACTAGGGGAACAGCTGTCCAGTACTCCTTGGTTTTCAATGGTCCACTGACTGATATCAATCTGTGGTCAAACTCGTAAAAACAAATCTAATCCTTACGAACCAACTATTAAGAAGTATACTGATCAGCTTAATCCTGAAAACCAACAACGAAGAAGAATTTACGAAACAACAAAACGACTACATATCTGAGAACGTTTCATTCCTTGTAACATGTTATTACAACCTAAAAGAAGATTAGTCTTCACTTTTCAAAAAGATTTCAGCATAACATAATTACTTTTGACCATATTTATACAAATGACTGTTTAATGCAGGAAATTACGGGAATTTGAGTATAAATAATGATGCTCAGTGATTCGGAAGATGAAATGATTGTAATAGAAAATATCGAATAATCACGTAACTCTTTACTGGCTATTTATTCTGGAGAATGACAATTTGAATTCAGTACTGCTTGTGAACCAAGTCGCAAACTCAGGCCTTTGAAGCGGTACATTAATAAAAAATCTCTAGACGATAAACGATAAATGCTACATTTCTAAAAAGCACTTGGTAATAACCAAAAAGGAAAATAAACAAATCACATGGATCATGTGTGTTCAGTTTCTTTTAAACGACTGAACCCAAAAGTTCTTACTTTAAATATTTAAACAATTAAATAGATTCAGACAGCTCAGTGATATGTTTAAACCTTTGAATTGAAGAAGTCTCGATTTCTCACCTATATCAGATTGTACCTAACACCACCTAACTTTATGAAAATAACTTAATGAAAATGTGGACAGCAAATTACTGAAAAAGCAAAAGGGAATAGTGACTGAAAAACGGACAATCTAGTCGATGACCCTCAACAATGAATTAGAATCGTAGCATGATAAAAGGGCAGATAGTATATCAAATCCGTTTGGTAGCCATTTACCGCCATAACCCCAACCCTAAAGCCAGAATGGAAATACTAACCTAACTCGACAACAGTATTTAACACTGGAGCATTCTGATTCGTCTCTGTTCTTTACAGTTGACGTTCTTCGAAAATAAATGCGTTCACTCTTATCAAGACTTGTTGTTTAATGAATAAGTTAATTAACATAGAAGTATGTTAAAAATTTGGTTCCGATTATTACTAGTGCCTACGTATTGATAAGAATCACTTTGGCAGAGTAGAGGAGTTCTACGTTCTCTTTCCAAAATGTGCAATTCTATAAATAGAATATGAATCGCTTCTGACACTCTGAATAGGAATAATAATCTTCAGATGTTAGTTTGCAGGGATTCGATTATCTTATCTATTCCTTTTCCTTGGTACAACTGGTGATGAACTGAAGAACGTATTAGTTGTGACTCAGCTGAAAATACTTTTCCACCGGAAATTATACTGTCAAGAATTTCAAGGTAAAAAGCGCCAACGAATCAACACTCAGTGGATTATGACAAATTTTTGACAGATGGATTCTGAATTCAATAAATCGCTTGGGGACAGAACTGTCAAAATCGATGAGCAGATTCGTCATGTCCATCAACCCTAGGAACACAATGTCCTGCAACAAACCTTTGTAGTTAATATGTGGCAGATAGGCTTACTCCGAAAATCCCTGTATATATATAGAACGTAATCTACAATAAACTAAAATAATTCAACATCAGGTATTACTCCTATCTACAAAACAGTCTTAGACATTTGCTTAAGTTAATTTGTATTTCCAGTTTATTGACTACACTGGAACAAAATGCTTGGTATCTCTTGGCACGTAGGCTCAATGTAGGGACGCTTTGATGATACTTGGAGATCAGCATGCTGTTATTTGGTTAAAGCTTCCGAACCAGGAGCAGACATGCCAACACAGCACAATTCGGCTCAGTGTATTCAACTAACGGGAAACAGAAATTAACTTCAAAAAATCACAAATGGTACTGTAAAGAAGAAAAAACCGATGTGGCTCGAAGGCAATGTTTATTTGGACAAACGCATTTGGTATACCTTATCTTTAAGTATTTATTTGCACATCATTTGCGAGTTGGTCGAATATCACCACATTCGATAGCTTGTTGGATTCTGCGCAGTGTTGTGATGTTCTTCTCACAGTTCTCTTCTTTGACTGCTTTTTCCAGTGCCTGGAAGCATATTTTTACTTTTCTGAAATCGTTTACTGATATACTACGTATATCTGATTATAAGTAGCACTCACTACAGTGCCAGTTGTGCAGGAGGTAGCCGGTGGGGCATTCGGGTATAATGCATATTCTTTGAAAGTTAAAAACGATGGATTCTCGTCTTTATTCTCAGTGGGATCATTACCACCCACTAGGAATGGAAGTATATCATCTAATAAGTCCCAAATAGCACATCCTGGTTTGATTACTACCCACTATCAGTCAAATAAAATCTTAGACATTATCCACTAACAATAAAAGTCACTAATAGCCTTGGCAAAGTGAACAGACACGATTAGTTAAGCACCTTTTTTTAAACAAAACAATTTCTTTTACTCTGTAACTCAATAATCATCTACTTTTCATCATGAGATATTTTAGAGAAAAACTTTCTGAAGTTCTTATAAGTAGCCATGACTGCTGGAAATAATCAAATTAAATGGTTGCACAATCTGCAACAATTGTTGTTAGTAACTGTGTATAATGATTTCACAAATTTGGTAAACATGACTGATCGAATTCCTACCCTATGAATAAAAAAATGCTGCTTGTGACACTAAATATTATCAGTTTGACTTAAAATATTTTATATGAGGATAAAATTACCTAGTCTTAAATAATTGTCCAGCTTGTAGGTAATACGAACTTATGAAAAAGAATTTCAGGTTACTAGTGTTTGCTTTTCATACTAAAATTGTTTAAATATATTTAAGCAATCAAATTCCAAACAGTATGAATCATTTGATTTTGTTTCTCAGTAAACAGTGAAAATCATCAATCAAATGATAACAACTTTAAAAATACTGAAATTGTCAACGATTAATTTTGAAAGATACGTAAAACAAACACTAAATAGGATGATGACGACGACGAACGATTTGTAATTTTTGAAAATCAATGTGAAAAGAAGTAATTTGATCAATGCCGACTAACAGTGGAATTCATGATGCGTACTTCTTCCTGCTTGGGACTCGTCAATGGATGTACCAGCACTCTCCAGTGAGTGATGGTGTTCCCACTGAGGCTTAAACGGAGTACCGGTCGTTTCAAAATTACTTCATTTCAAATCTCCAGACATCGTCAGAGCATCTTCACAATGAGCCGACATGTCAACAGAGAGTGAACACCCCTGTCGAATCAGTCAGCGCCAAAAGACAAATTTAACTAGATATAAAGGAATCTCAACCATCAAACCGTATTTTTGAAATGTTTCAACGTAATTCACAACTGAAAGTTCGCCATGGCCATAGAATTGAAAACAAGATTAAAACAAGTCTGCATACTATCACCAATGTTCCTCCAAATTGTGGTGAACTGCATCAGGCAGTACACCATGAGAAGCGAGAAAACAAGGCTACGTTAGACTGACATAAAACATATAAGCAGACTTCGCAAATGATATATGTCTCATGCAGCACAAACTTGAAGATGCACAACAGGAAGTCAACAAGTTGGCAGAAAGGGTTGCAATAACGGGATTCGCGACGAATTTAGAGAAAATAGAGATGACAAAAACACCCAAACATCAACAATAAACAGCAATAACCATTAGTGGAAGAAATTTAAGTGAAGTTGCCCTTTTAACTTACTTGAAAAGGCAAGATCGTTTTAACTACAGACCACAAGGATGAGAATGTCTAAGCTAGCCAGAATGAGACCGTATAAGCAAAACAGAAGTTCATTATCCTGAAATCAACATGTAGATATACAGTACTCACTCAGCACAGCACCCTCGATTCGAATTTTCAACACTAATGTCAAGTCACTTTGTCTGCATAATTTAGAGATTTGGAGTGTATTCCTGACAAGCTAATGCAGATTTTTATCATCAGCGATGTTCACTGACGAACAAATGGTCGAACTGAGAGGATAAGCAAGTAACAAGTACCTCTAATAGGTAAACATAAAACCAAGGAAGAACCTATTACCCAACAAATGTTCAGAAGGGAATGCAAATGAATTGAACATACGCCGGGGAAACTACTGAATGGAATCACACACCAGGCCGTCAAGCACAATCCGTAAGGAATCTAAAGTGTTGTTTGTCTGTGGGTAACATGGTAGACATCATGTGAAGAGGAAACAAAAGTTTGTGATTAGTTGTGAAGCCAGTTAAAAATGGTGACAGAGAACCAAGTACAATGGAGGTGTGTAACTAAAGACCTAAGTTCTACTCTGAACGCAGATTATGAATAGTAATATTATTACTTGAGAAGAATTTCTGCACAGTAAAAAATTGTTTTTTCTTCTTTTTCATTTACTTAATCGATACAAAAATTCAAGATTTCATCATGAACTGACATTGGTTAGATAAACATTGGAAAACCTGTGAGTACTAGACAGCTGTTTCGCCCTAGTTTGGGACTCTTCACCCACCGGTTTTTGAATACCAGAGATGATGAAATCTTGAAACCGATCAAATCCCTTTAAACCAACACTTGAATATTGACATAAAAATATTCATGTATTATCTTACTCTAAAAACAGAATAACTCCATCACAATTAACACTGGTTGTGGAAATACTTTGTGTGTTTCTAGATTGTAACGAAGATAGGAAGAAGTGCACTGTGTTTCACTCGGTAAAATTTTGTACTAGCTATACACAGATGACAAAATACTCAGTGTAGACCAGTAACTAAAAATACAAGACTTACAGATAAACAAAAATAAATAAAGAGGAGTGAAAAAGTCAAACAACATGTCTGCAAAGTACACGCGAAATTTAATTGTGGCTTATTATAAGTTTGACTTCGAAAAAATAAACCTGCTGTCCGATGTTGTCACTATTGTTTGGTATGGGTGGTTACCTAGGCAGTTAGTAATTCATCAATTTATTAGGTGAAGGAAAGTAATAATACAGGTAAGTAATAAAATAATAATAATAATTTGCTTTATTCCAAAAACAGTACTAATGATACAGCAAGGAATTTTCAGCATTCAGTACAATATTGCATCTAATTTACTCAAAAACGACAAAAATACAAAACAAATAAAAATATAAAAATAAACATTACATAATAATGATAACAAAACGTTGTTATAGCAGCTATTTAGCAAATTACTGTATGCAATACGGAGAAAAATATGCATAAAGTATAAAATTATAGTAATAATAGTAATAACAACTAAAATAAAAATAGCAAAGTTATAATTAAACGATAGAAAGGGTGACACCATAAAATTACAGAAAGATGAACAATGAAAGGGTCGATTCACTTTGCTAATTACATAGTAACTTATATGTTTCACGTCTAACAGAGTCTTCATCACATAAAATACGGGCTAAATACGGTATTGTAGAATTTTTGTACTTAGTGGTTCGAGCATATAACTTTTTATATTGACTTCTCGTCCTACCTGATGAGATACAAGGGGATAGTTGTGAATAAAGGGGGTGCAGAGGGTCTGACAGTACGGCCTTTGCCCACTTTGTACAGGAATTTATGTGTCTCTCGACTATAGTATTGGCGAGCTCACGCAGTGGCAAACCACAAGCCCTACTCACAGCATTTAATACCCTTCGTAATATGACATAGTCTTTTTTGAGAAGCCCAGGAAAGATTAATGGAGAGCAATAGAGTACAATAGGTAAAATACAGGAGTTTAAAAATTGCAGAACTAAAGGTTGGTTGATACCTGATTGTCTTAACTTTTTAATGTAGAAGGTAAGACGAAACATTTTCTTAGAGATTAATAAGATGTGGGATGACCATGAAAGGTCAGAGGAAAGAACTAATCCAAGGTATTTAATGCTTGACTTGGTTTCAATTTCAGTGCCATCTATGCTACAGGCATCATGGGAACTAACTAGTTCATGTATGTCACGTCGATGCTTGAAAGTAAAGTTAACTGCCTGACATTTGGAAGGATTTAACATAAGACCATTTGACTTAGACCACTTGCTGATGTCCAACAGAAAGCTATTAAGTTTGGAGCAGTCAGACTCGGAAGTGATAGGCAGTGATACAGTCAGATCATCAGCATATTTGACAAAATTAGTTTCGTTTAAATGAGGCAGGTCGTGTAGGAAGAAAGAAAAAAGAAAAGGAGAGAGGACGGCACCTTGAGGAACACCGGCTTTTGTAAGCAAAGCAGAAGGAGATTTGCCATTATATGCAGTATACTGCATTCTATCAGAAAAATAAGAATGCAACCAACTCTTAGCCCAGGATCCTGTGTGCGTCAACGAAAGCTTATTTAATAAAAGGCCCCTAGGTACAGAGTCAAAAGCAGATGTGTAGTCTAGGAAAGCACCACGAACATATTTGGCACCTTTGTCTAAACAAGAAACAACATTATGATATAAGACATTCGCAGCATCCAAGGTACTTCTATGATGTTTATATGCAAATTGCTTAGGATCATTAAAAGGTTTCAATGAAGGTTCAAGACGAAGTAAAAGTAATTTTTCCATCAATTTTAAAAAAGGAGAAGTAATTGCAATAAGCCTAAATTTAATATCAGTACCAGAAGATTGTTTTGGTATAGGGATAATTTTAGTGTTTTCCATGCAGAAGGTAGAACATTACTGAAAAAGGAAGCATTAAAAATGTTAGTAAGAGGGTAACACAAAATATCAGCACAGTTCCTGAGGACAAGGGCAGGTACACCATCAGGACCAAGGCTTTGGGAAGGCTTAAGAGAACGGAAACATTTAAGCACATCAAGAGTATTAAAACCACTGAAATTATTGTCTATATGATTTGTATCATTAGGAAGGATATCGACAGAAGAGCGTATGAAAGACTTATTAAGAGTACCAACATTAGGAGATGGAACAGAAGTACACCGCTTACCGCTAGTAATTTATTTAAAAAGTTTCCACAAACTAGAAGGGGTTTTACATGACAAGAATCTTTGGTTATATAAAACATTTAGTCTTTGCATTTCGAGTTTTATCAGAGTATTTAACTTTTTACACCTGACTTATCACTTGTTTTGAACAACAGTTCTTTATCTCTACGTAGCTTTTTGAGATATGGAGAAGAGAAACGGTCAAATCGAGTGAATACTGTTTCTTTAGGACAACATATTTCGAAACAGAATTTAAGGTAGTCTGTAGTGTTTGTGATTGTGTCATTTAATGTTTGTTCTGTAAATAGGTCCCAGTTAGTGTCTTTCAACATGCATCTGAGCTTGCTTAGGTTGTCTTGTGAGTAGCATCTCCGTTGAAATTTACTGTAGAGGTGAGAGAAGACACGTTTGTGTGATTTGGAATATATTTTAGGCAGTACACGTATAATGCAGTGGTCAGAGTTCAGTACAGGAGCACGTTTGCGAGCTTCATATATACCGACATCATTGATGAATACTAGATCTAGTGTTTTAACAAGACGGGTAGCAAAGTTAACAATATTGTCATGGCCAAGTGATAAAAGGAAGGAGTGATCGCAAGAGTTAAAATCGCCAGTCACTACTGATAAAGAGTTCTCGAAGCGAGCTGCAGCAAAAGCTGTGAATTCATCTGCGACCATAGATAAATCCGATATGGTACAGCCAGAAGAGACATAAACATTAGAAATATAAATGAATTTGTATTTTGACAAGTGTTTCGGGCGACATCTGACAGTGATGCAATCATTGTAGTCATTCGAGAATTTGAAACAAGCTTTGTTAGAAATGGACCATTTTGAGTGAATAAAGGTTGCAACACCTCCGCCACATTTTTCTTGGAACAAACACAGTCTCGTCGGAATACATTAAAATCATTTAAGGACACTATATTGTCATCATATGAGTCATGGAGCCAGGTTTCTTGTGGAGTGACAATACCAGTATTGTGATAAGTTTCGGACAACAACTGGGACTGAAAATCCAGAATTTTGTTAGGCAGGGACCGGCAGTTGGTACTAACGATAACCGGAACAGTGGTTTGATGTATGGGTGTAGATTTTAAAGCACGTTGCCAACCACCATGGTGCTTTTTCTTGAGTTTATTGCAATTATGAAAGTTTTTAGGTTTTAAGCATTTTATATAATCCCGAGAGTGAATGATACGATTAGAATGCATAATTTTAAATGTAAACACCAACAAAATATGAGTAAATAGATGCAAAATTTACATGGAATAGGGTAGCCCAAAATGTTCAAACAGGCCGCCAAGTTTTGCATATGCTTATTCATCTGGATTCGACGGACTCCGGGGTCGTACGTCATGAAGTGGTTGTGAATTAGAGCTGTCATCGAGTTATTTTACTTGCTTTTGTGAGTACATGTGAATGCAAAGTCTTTCGAGGTATGAAATCCAAGAATTTCAAGACGAAATGAAGCACGAATGCTCCATATTATCACAAATCTCATATACATCAAAATCAGTATAATTTGAAAAGTTCCACTGTGAATTATGCTCTGGGAATGATGTGGTAGATCAGCTACGTAAAAATTTTCGTCTCTGAAGTCTAAATTGCACTAGTTGATTAAGATTTATGTGATATGCCTATGGTTACTGAGATAAGAGATAAGTGAAATACAAGTTGAATAATTCTGAATTTATACATAGTCATAATTATCGAATCTGACACTATTTTCAAAAGACACTGTTAGATTCTTTTTCTTTTTTCTAATACTTAGGTTAACTACTACCTTGAGGTGTGCTTAGGTGTGCTTGATTAATTCGATCTCTAGAGAATAAATAGTAAAAATGAAAACCTTGACGTTTAGAAAAGTGACTAACCAAATTTACAAGTCATTACATTGATCAGAGTTAGTCAGCTAAGCTTATAATTAAGATTATTAAGCTTAATGAAGTAACACTTTAGTACACTGCAGTTTAGCATTAATTGCTGACCGTTCATTGTTAGGTTAAATTTAACAGTGGATAAATGACTATAAAATACCAAAGAGAACATTATTTGTATCAATATGGCCAGTGCATATTACTGATGAATTCTAGCAGTTACTAAACAAATGAAAAGTAAAGTTCATTATTCAACTTTTATGTGTTATTTTTGGGAGCAGTGCAATCTTGTGTGGAACACTAAGTAAATCTAACAATAAGATCACAACAAATCAATAAATATCTATTCAACAAAGACAACAAAGTTATTCAACCACAAAACAACACGTTACAATAATCAGCCAAACTAAAAAAATCAGTTGTTCAGGCGACATATATTCAGACGTTTAAAATTGAGTTTAAGAAAGCCAGGTAAGTTGAAGAAAGGAAATACAAAACCAACATGAAAGAATATATTTATGCAATACACAAGGAGAGATTATGCTCTTTACTAACCTTCAAACCATACCAAAAAATGTTGACAAGAATGTCGTTGCAAACAACAGCAGCTCACAGAACATAGTGATAAAAAAACTCGAAACTTGAATTACAAATATTCTTTGTCATTCCCGAGACGAGAATTCTACTTGAATCTTAGTTGGTCCAATGATTATTCTCAGCAAGATAGGTCTCCAAAAATGTTTTGCCATTTAGAATCTTCGACTACCTTTTAGTTACAATAGCGTAAAATTGCACATAAGAGCTTTGGAATGATAGTTTTTCAAGCTTTCCCCATCTTTATCTTTCAATTGTTTAAAACAAAAGCAAAGTGAGTTGTAGAAGTTAGTATCTTCACCACCTCAACTTTTTACTTTCTATATTCATTTATTCGATATGAGTTTTATAAGCAGAAAGGGAATTCTAATGTTTTAGATCAACTCCTGTACTATTATAATGATGGAAACAAACCAGTCTTATAAATCAATATCAGATGAAGATTAGAAACTAATAGTAACATAGCTTTATATACTTCATATATTATACTTATTGCTCCAGCGATGTTCTATTTCTTCCTTTTTAATCATTTTCGACAATTCATAATGAAAAAAATAACTCTAAGAACCCGAAGAGTATTTACTGAAAATAATCTTCTTTGTTGATGATATGGGAATATTTGTGTTATGACGTTGCCAGTATTATATCTTGCGTAACAATTGAATAGGGACGCCGATCTGGACACATACGTGAGGATCAAGCAGTATCACTTGTTTACTCCATAATCGTATACAAAAGCTACCTGTTTCTTCAGCCTGCTCTACCTGAGCCAGAACGCACAACGACGTAAGACGAAAAGTAACAGTATCAGTATAAGTATATATTTTCAAAAGGGAACAGTGATATATATATACATGGACAATGGCATAGACATGAAAAAGGATAGTCCATAAAGAGTGTATCCACATATAACTCTTCCTTTAGAAGTGATGTAATACTTAACGTCAATCAGAACCGCAATGTCTTTTTTATGCACTTGGCTGGTCGACGTTGAAGGAGTGATATGTTGTTTACTGGAAGACCTGGAGAATTCGTAGCATCTTTCTTATGTTGTAGTTCCAAAGTGTTCAGAAATATATCCAGCGAGAAACCGATGGTTCCTGTCTTTTTATCGGAGGATCAACGCTGTTGTATTTAGTTTTTATAACCGTGCTCCAACGCCGAAAGATTTTGGGGCGTCTGATAACCTAGCTACACGTAGTTTAGATACCAAAGTTCCATGTGCAGCTTGCGGCCTCCTGCCCATCACTGCTTGAGAAGCTGTAACACTCTTGAAACATCTTGTTGTTCGAGACAGAAGATTCTGGCGTCAACTGTTGCTTTTGAAGAACATGTCACAGGTCTCATCGGTCGGGTTTTGTGCTACCTCGGGGACGTGTAGTCCAAACACTGATGAATTTTTGGCGGATAGGTGCTGACCGGGAATGGCGTCTGCAGCGATTTGTCAAGGGTTGCCACTGCAAGCGTCGTTGTGTGCGTCGGTGGCACAGTGGTTAGGACTCTCGCCGACCATGCATATGGTCCGGGGTTCGATCCCCTGCCGGCGCACACCCGATATCTATGGTATGCCTGAATTTGGGCAACCGATATCCATGCTGAAAATTCCACACTTGTACTAAAAATACGGTGTGGAAATCAAGCTGTAAATAAAAAAAAATGTATTGCTGGCTGAGACCATGATTGTGTTCAACATTACTGCAGTCTCAGCATTGGTTTTGCTAATGCGGACAAAACTGTATGAATGCCAAACACCCTAATGCCAGCAGGATGATTGAGGTTTCTTCTTGGGCGTCGATTGCAACTGCGTGGATAAAGTACGTTTAAAGTAGGACCAAAGGGTGTTTGGCCAGAGGTTGATACAGAGGACTGAGAGGACTGGAGAACATAAGTGAGTTCAGGACAACCCTGGCGTCCAGAGTCGACTAAAGTGCTTGTTAAAGAAATTTGTCCAAATTCAACAAATCAAATGTCGAAGAATCCAACTACCCCCACTTTTATATTTTGCAATACATTGAGTTGAATAGGGATGCCGGTGGTCATGAATATCGCTAGTCAAATTCTGACAATATTATACGACAGGTACCAGTTCTCTAGCCCTCTCTACTTATTCGAGAAAAGACAAAGACGTGAGCCTAAAAGCATGTTTCAGTACCAGCCACAGTATATTTATTAAAGGAAACAGTGGTATATATATGTATATGAAAGGTTGAAACACCATGATTTTCTCACAGTTTATAGTCCTCCATAGTGTGAAGCGAACTGTTTAACGGATTAGAGACGATTGTCAAGTTTAAATAAAGCGGGCGTAAGTAATTCTATTTACTCTGAAGCCTTCATTTTTTTCTACTTGTTTTAATGTTAACTTTGATCTTTGTTTTCTGAAACTTACCAAATGTATGGAGACACAAAAGTGATTGAAAATCATATGTAATAATACTGATATCAGAGCTTTTAAATGACTCAGTGGGAAATCCTGCCTAAGGTAATTTTACGGCCTTATAGATTTAAGTATTATACCACTAAGTTGAGTGTCACATTTCAACTTGATCAATCAACTCCGGTGTATATTTGAGGATTTACGAGTTGAATAAATGGCTATGCTGTAAAAAGTCGGCTTATACAGCCCAGTAAAATACAATCACAGTTAACCCTGTAATAAAGTTTACTGTATCAAAACGACAGTTGGAAATTTAATCCAATGCAGACTTACGACAAAATGAATGGGTTATCACTGTATAACCAACAAAACAACTAAATTAAATTGCGTATACGAGTGACCTTTCCATTCCCCTGAATAGTAAGTTTTAATAACTAGCCATTAGTCTTGTTAAATATACTGTTTAAGAATTATGCTGATTGGCAGTGGTCATTAAGAAACTATTATTCAGTCTTATATATTTCATTAGTAAAATCTTTCAACACGGAAAATCTAAATACTTATTTTATTAATACATTATAGTCAAATAATTCATAATTTACATTCAGAAGGTGAACAAAATGATTTTCAGCTAGCCGAATTAAAAGACCAACTGCATTCTTCCAGTACTGTGAAAATCCTAAATAGTAAACGGCTTACACCAATGTTTAGCAACCCAGCTTTCCCTCTCACAACACTTCCCTATAAATTCTATAGTCAGGACTCCACGCGAAAGCGGAAAATAACTAAGCGTGCATAACTCATAGTTGAACTTTGCCATTTAAACACATCATGAACTCAGTTGTACTTTCGTACTACTGAAGAGTCCTAAACTGGAGCGAAATAGTTGCAGCACATTTCTCATTTTTTATGGTTACTTGGGTCATGTCAATTTGTGTATTAAAATATACTTGGAGTTAAAAGGAATAGTGACGTAAAAATTCACTGATCTATTGATTTAAAGTAGTGTTTAATCAAACTAATGCCGTCACCACAAGGAACAGCATACATTGTTGAAAACTCCTCCCTCTGACTATTAAATATCGTCAACCAAATCAGAATGATATAAGCACCAAAGGGACAGCTCATCTGCTTTATTTCAAAATCTTTAGTTGTCTTCCTTAAATTACTCTTATGTGAATAATCCTTCAAAACGAATAAGTACATTGAGGAAATAAACCATTTTGAGAATCCTCATTAGTCTCTCAGTGTTCTTTGATATTTTGTTATTCGCTTCTAGAACTGTAGGTACAACTACAGCTTCTGAGCTGCACAAGCCATTTCAATAATGGCGGTAAAATCTCCCTAGGATTTTCACACATGCCAAATTTGATGAAGAGTCCCAGTAGTCTCTGGCTTTCAAAAGGTTCTTCAGCTGATGTCAGTTAGTGGTCCAACCTATATTTGCAAGCGTTAGTGAGATATTAGATTAGAATCCATGTGTTGATCACTTTTAATAAATTTAAGCTGTAATCGGCTCAAAACCTATATTTAATACTGTTTAGATCATGTACCACAATGCACATATTAACACGTATGCTATAATCATAATTACTAACTGATAGCATGTCCTACTCTAATGCATGAAATACAGGTGTTATGCCATGATAATAATAAAGTTGATTACTATAATGTAAATAACTTTCAAATCCTGTTGATCAATTCTTCTTTCCTCCTCTGTCGGTACAACTGAAATGAAGACAGTCATCACAGATTTCCTATTCTAACTATCTTATTAAAAATGCCATCAAGAGACCTCATTCAGGGGTTAGAAGCATAGAGAGTATCAGATCATTGCTCATAACTTAATTTGTGATACGAAAGACGTAGAAACTCGCCAACACATACCATTAAAATTTACATTAAACCCTCTGGATACGACAACCAGCAAAACTGCAAGCACTGGGTGACAGTTAATTTCTAATATTGCTATGCATTTGCAAATTAGAACAGGATGGAGGATTAAAACGTTGATATTTTACGACCGAACACGTCACCATTTAGCCAATATATGTAATCCAACCGCGGTAGTCCCGATCTAGGCTAATAAACATAAGTCATAGTACCTGTTCACTTGTACTTACGTAAATAGTCTATATATATATATATATATATTAAGACGTATTAAATCTTTGTACAGAAACATGCACGTATATATAAATATTTTTAAATATACATAAAATACGACTATCAATAAGGTGCAGCGAATGTATGAAGAAATATTCCTCTTCTTAGTGGTGTTTTAATGATTTGTTTTAGGGTCAATTGACCTTTAGTGCTTTGATGAAAAAAAAAGTTAAAATGAAGACATGCAACTTAAATGTTTCAATAAATTATCTTTTTTGTACAAATGAAATAAAATCCGGAGAAAAACGATGGCTTTATTTAACCATTTTTCACCAGTAACTTTTTAATGAAGTACGCGATTTAAATAGAGTATTCATTATTTAACGAACACTTGATAATTATCGACAAAAGGTTTTACGTTTTACTTTTCTTTTTATTTATATATTTATGACGTTGGCAAGAAATAATCTAACATAAGAAACTTAGTCTTCTGTTTCAAGGACATGAATTCTCAAAAGTTACCTATTTCTAGAACTGAAAGTGATAACTGCTGAGCTGTCGCAAAGTAAATTGAAACAATAGTCTACTCATCCTTGTTTTCAAATAGTTCTGTTTCAGATATAAATTCTACATGAACCAAGAAGCGAACAAGGAGAGCCGAGTCACATATTCTCTTTTTTATGTAAATTAGAGGGAATATTTTAGTGAATTTAAGGATTATTCACCAGTTGTACAATCGACAAACATATTTCGTTACTTAATCACAGATGACCACGATTTATTATAGTGGGATAACAACTGGGCGATTAGAAATTGATTGACTTAATGATTTCGTTAACATTAAAAAGTAGTAAATTCTTTCTAAGAAAGTATGCATTGCGGGAAATATTGACACTTAGAGACTTTTACTTATCCAATGAATTTGACGTACATCACAGCTAATATCTGAACAAAGAAAATCATTATGAAGATGTAATCTGCTTTGAATTCATTTTAATGACTTTGTTTTGTTTGTGACTAGAAATACTTACAGAAATCTATCTTTAGGAGACATAAAATCTAGAAATCTGGAAACATTCAACTCTTGTTGATCCTCCTTTGTGACTCATCATTATTCCATTTCTTTGAGGCATCATATTACCACTCAGTCAGTAGATTATAATCTGAGTTCGTATATATTTATCTGAATGTAGTAAACGCTAATAGAGGACTCACAGATTTCGGTCATGAAGGGAACAACTGACTATTTCCCCTCTTTTATTGTAGTATAGTCCTCTATGTCAATGTAGATTTCATCATAAACGGAAATCAGTTAAAAAACGCAAATGTATATCAGGAATCTCTAGAAATCTTTTTCAACTCAATATGAGAATTTCTTCAGTAAACACCCACACATCAGGTATTGACCTTAGAATCCATATGTTACAGGATAAATATGTTTATCATTCAACTAGTCAACTGAAACCCTATATTTATGAGATCTAACTTCTACCAGTTCATCACAGTTGTTAAATTATCCAGTGACATTAGTGACTGACTGTGAGATGAACTTCTTAGACTTCTAAACTGATGCTGGCTTCTCCAAGTAGGATATGAGGCCAGATACTCACCAGCAATATTTGATGACAATTACATTATACCGCAGATCTGCTCACCCTGAAGCTTCTCGGTTTAATACATGGTAGGGTCATGGCTGTGTACTGCTGTAGGTTCTCAAAGTAGTAAGAAATAACTGTCTAGTTCAGTCAGTACGTCGATAACTTATGTCGGTATGTGTGGAAACCAACTCTAAAATCAATCAAATCTCCAAAACCGTGACATATGAGAACCCTGTACATAATATGTGCAAACAATAAAAAATTAACCAACACTCGACAAATAATTAATTTACGCATAATACAACTAAGTTATCAACTGCACACACTTTTATTGGTGTGTGACATATATGGGAATATTATTGTCCATAAAAGAAAGCTAAATATCTTTAGTCAATCAATACAGTTAGAGGAATGACAAAAGGTTTGCATGCATAGAACTGTAGGCTTGTATAAAATGTGTCCGTGTCTATCTGTGTCAGAGAGGCAAAGATAGACAGAAAGTGAAAACTTGCCTGTGGTTATTTATACCTCCATATCAGTTGATAATTTATTGTGGATGCAGGGAACAGAATATTAATTGCTGTGTTTTTGTTTCAAATTTTAAAAAAGTGATGTTGGGCATATATGCTGAATAAAAATGTCTGGTGTTTAAGCTATGTAGAAAACTACTTATTTGAGGCATAATTTTAGTTTTAGAAGGATCAGTGAGAAAGAATTTCGTCTGTGCTATCTTGATTGCCAGTCCACTGCAAAAGGTAATGAATACTGGAATATAAAAATTATAGAGTAGAAACGAGGACTGAAATGTTTTGCAAAATAGAAACAGTGGTCCTCAGTACATTTATCAATGCATGCTTATAACCTAATTAATTGACTATCCCTGAATACTCCCATATTCATAACCTTAACAGTTTGGAATCAAATGTTTCAGCAGAAGTATACAAGTACATATCGTTTAAATTCGCACTCTTTATAATTCTTCTGCCTTCAGCATCGACTTATTAGTATTGTAAAGTTGGACAGAGAGTATTATTTAGCAGCAAACTAAATATATAGTGACCAGAAGGTAAACAACTACAGTAGTTTTGATGATATTGGATGGTCAGAGGCAATCGGCAGGAAGCTTTGAACCCAGGTTTCGTACTAGTTGGCACTCGTCAGCAAAGAGTATCCGCAACCTTGAGGGAACTCATGTCCTTTCTGAGATTAGAATCCACGTCACCCAGTGCTGCAGTCAGAGACGTTACCACTGAGCTATTCGGGATCGCGATTGGCCTCCTGTATGACTGTGCGTCGGTGGCACAGTGGTTAGGACTCTCGCCGACCATGCTCATAGTCCGGGGTTCGAGCCCCTGCCGACGCACACCCGACATCTATGGTCGGCCTGCAAAATTTGGGCTACCGATATCCACGCTGAAAATTCCATACTTGTACTGAAAATAAGGTGTGGCATCAAGCTGTAATCAAAATAAAAAATAAATAAATACTTTGATTGGACACTAGTTACTAGTGGGATATGTCTGGTCCGTTGTTTGGTGCAGACTGAATTCTGTCAGTCAGGTCTGCAATGTGGTCACCATTCTAGGTAGCTCGCCATCATGGTGCACAATGATTTGATGATATTAGATTTTTGGAGGCAATATTGCAATATAGAATTCATTCTGCACCAAAGAAAGGACTAGACACATCACACACAAGTACAGCAGTTTTATTGAAATTAGTTCAGTTTCACACACAGTAGAATTAAGCAATAAAATTAGCCGGATGTTGAGATTTCGCATCTTAAACAATAAGTTCTCGATGGATTTTTCAAAGAAATAATGTGAAATTATCACTAGAAAGACCCATCAAGCTCTTTGTGATGCCATCAACTTACGGGTTAGATAGGAGAATGGTGGTAAGATAGCATGAACTGAAAGGTTTTAGAATTTATCAACTATTGAATTCCAGCCAACCCTAGTAGCTGCACTGCAATGGATTCACTTAGTACCTAACAGCTGTGTTTTTGATCTCATATATGGTCTGAAATATGAATCATCTAGCAAATTAAGACACGGATTAAATAGACTCTAGTGTTTTCGGTCTTCTACAGTTTGTTATGAAATGTACCACAATTGGAAATTCACTGACCTAGTATCTGGGATTTACCACTGGTCCTTGTGATTTTATTAGTTTGAAATGTATAGGAATTATTCAACAAGTAATACTGCTTACTCTTGATCTTATGCTTACTGTTATTTATCAGCATGATGTACGAAAGAGAGATGCCAGAGACAAAATTTGATTAGCTAAATTCTTATTTTCAGAAATATGTCTCCCTGAATCAAACAGCATATAATTGCTGATTTGTGGTTGAATACCTTAAGTCATATAAGTCACCTGTTATCTACTTACTTTCACAAAACAGGGCGTTAGATATTTTTCATATAATTAGAAGAAGACAATATCTCAATGAGAAATTCACCTGCCAAAAAGAATACATAAGCAACATGATAAAGAAGCCACTCTCAATGTCAATCATTTTTCATGTCCAGCTAGTTATATCCTTTATGGTCACCATAAAAAATTCTAAATGTCGTCGTGATCTTATCGTTCACATGGACCCTTATATTATGAATAGTGAAACTTCAAATAATAATAAGAATGTCGGTGATTTTATCAGGACAATTAACTTTAATTATAATTATATTCCAATAGTTTACACATAAAGTAAACTTTTGAAATATAATGATAGTAATTTCATCTGTTGCACAGTGCTAAAACCTTTCACTGGCGTTAACATCTAACTCTGATTACAAGATTATTTGTTTTTGTTGAATGTCGTTAAGAAAACTTAGTGTAATGATCTGTTATAATATTTGAAGAGTTCTTGTTTATCACACTGTCTATCTATTTGAAGTTGAGGTAACTTCTATAAAATTATATTTGTATAATCTCAGCGAAATTGAAATGATTAATTCCAACGTTTCGTTCGCCAATCTGGTCCGAACTTCTTCAGGGAAATTAATCGAATTAAAATAAACAGGTTTATATATAAAAGGAACAACTCTTGTTTTTAAACTTTGTCCAATCATGAGTCATGCAACAGGTATCAACATGTATAATAAATAAATAAAATAGTATGTTTATGTATAAAAGCACATCTCTTGTTTTTAAATTGTTTGTCCTGTCATGTGAATCAATAAACAGCTATCAATAGGTATAGTAAACAAAACAAAACAAAACAAAATTTTAATATGAACTGTGATCAAAATTTTGACATCAGACTTTCAAAAATTAGTCTACTTTTGTTAAAAATATATGTGTATATGTGTTATGCAGTATCAATGGTGTGTGTGTGAACAGTCATAAAACATTTGTTATTCTCATATGAGCTGTGATCAAGTTTTGACCGGATAGTTACAATATAATTGAGATGTTTTTTACAAATATAATATAATTTTATAGATTTGTTCTTCTCTCCATAAAAAGACGTAGACAATCGGGAATTTGATCAAGTGTGACTAGTTGTTGAAACATATCCAATTTATTTATTAGTCAGGATTTGCCATGCATCAGCTAAGATCACACCTTCGCGTCTGTTCAAACTGTTGGGATTCACCCATATATGTAGGGCTTCTGCAGTCAGTCTTTCTTTATATGAACCAAAACCTTTCTGTAAAACCTTAGTCTTATCAAAGTCGATTTTGTGTCCCGTTTCTATCGAGTGCAGTGCAATCGCTGAGTTGTTTTCTAGCTTCTTCAAGTCTGCAGAGGTCTTTGGAACCACCTTTAGACATTGTTTATGCTCTTTCACCCTAACATTTACCTGTCTGGAAGTTTCTCCTACATATACGGCGTTACAATCCCCACAACTGATCTGGTATACACAATTTTGCTGGTTTTCTTGTTCTGTTTTATCCTTAACCTTAACCAGTAATGAGCGTAAGGTGTTTGATGCACGAAAATACACTCGTATATTATGGTCGTTCAGGATTCGCTTTATTTCGTCGGAAGTTTCTTTGCGGTAAGGAATCACCGCTGTACTAACCCAATTCTTAGCAACAGGTTTTGATTCATCCTTATCTTCACATTTTAAATATCTGTTTATGAAGGATTTTGGATAATTATTTGATTCAAGAGTGGATTGAACCAATTTTAATTCCTTGCTAATATCTTCCTCCTCAGTAACTAGACGTTTGGCTCTGTTGATCAGATTCTTGGCCACAGTTACTTTGGTGGTAAATGGATGAGCTGAATGGTAATCTAGGTATCTATCCGAATTTGTCGGCTTTCTAAAAATGTTTATTTTAAATTTTCCATCTCGTTTTCTTTGTACTAAACAGTCCAGGATGGTAACTTGAGGTAACTTCGTTTTACAAAAAAAGATTGTCAATAGAATGTTAATAAAACTCCTAGCTCAAACAATATCAGACAGAAACAAACTTATTGATTCGTTACTTCTTCTATTTTATTAACTCAAATAAAACAATTTGAACATGCTCGTACTATACATTCATCTTGCTTGCACAATTATATTCAATAGTTTTCAGTCTCTAATAGTAATAGAGAACTTATCATTCAATAATACACGAATGTCTGTCAAATCAATCATTATAGTTTTTTATACAAAAAAGTGCTCTTCTTTGAGGAAAATTTAAGTAAACAACGTGTAAACTGAAATGTACTTTAGACTCATTTTGAAATACTAGTATCTGTATCATAGCTAATTTAATGTAATACTAGATTGTTGATATAAAATAGCACGGAAAGTTTAATTAGACCTGATTAATTTAACAGTAACCTTTCAATTTTCTGTCAGTGTGTGATCGATAAAAGTAACAGGCATAACTTAAATGTCTTTCATTTCTTCTGTTCCGACTGAAGAGAAGGGCATCGGACATCAAACTCGAAAGTTTCAGTAGCAGTGGTGTTACAGGATAGAGTTGCTGTCGTCAAAGCATACCTCTCTATCTCCAAGGCTGACTACTGGCTAGGCTGAAAGTCAACCCCACGATACTTGAAAATGACTATCTAGATGAAATTAGAGAGAAGTATATGCTTCCAAAATCAGAAATAAAATTTGTTATGCCTGACAGTAAGAAGCCACTGTCTATGTGGATGCACTTTAGAGGCGTTATACTCTGTCAAGTATTAATTTATGACCTGTTTGAAGTTATTTGATGAAGGTTTAATGGTGAAAGTTCTAATTTATATTTTTCACATATCTAAACAGTAACACTGAGACCTACCACTTTTTGATATATTTAAAGATTCGGCCTCTTTAGAATAACTTATTATTTATGCCACTGTTACATGGATTGCATTTTCCCTACTCTCCTAGTTTGATTTCATATTATTGCGTATAGTTTCCGTTTGTTATATAGGCCTAGTTTTCCTAAAATACTGAATTTATCTTTAAAGTGCTGGTTGTATTCCCCTGAACTCACTTATGTATGAACTCGGAATCATATTGGGTGTTGACTGTTTTAATTTATCAATGTAATTAGTGTCTCTCAAGGTTATTTAAGGTATGTATATATATTTCGCTGTTGATATGAGACAGAAAAACTCTATAGATTAACGGTCTATCTTCTCTTCTTGTCTTCTTGTGTCGGTGGTATCATGTCGTTGTAGCTGCTAATATTGACTAAAATAGTAACCTCGCGAATCGACTAGGTAGGAAATTCGTTAGCGCAAACTACTAAATGTACTAATGATCATATCACTGTTATACAGTGAAACAATACTAATTATACTAAATTTGATATGAGTATCAATATTAATAAATTCTGTGTTGAAATGTCATCTGTTTCACTATGAGATGTATTTAATAAAGGAATTAACATGTAGTCTTTTAACTTTCAACTTCTACATGTGCACATAGGCGTAACCCCTTACTGCCTACAATAGTGATTATATAAAATAATTTTATACCCCTACCTATATGCTACTCTTGCATAGATTATTATCCTATTTAATTATCTATTTTTATCCATCTTTAAACATACAAACAAACATTAGTTTATTGCTTCATTTAACTTACTTTGTTTCTGTCTACACTCACTCAGTGAACAAAATTTTTCAAATATCTTATAAATATATTTCTCCTGATAAAATTGAAGTCAGTAAAAAAAAATTGAAACTAGTGCAACGTAAATTCATCTTATTTCGTCATTTCATTCCACTACGTAAAATCAATAAAATTTATCACGTAAAAATCTAATTCTCAACGAACTTCCATTGATGACAGTCAGTACAAAAACAGAACATTGTTGTAGGCAATAATAATGATAACAATAACAATAATAAAGCTTTATTTCAGACAATATGCAAACAGCTAGTACAGAAATTTTCAGTGTATTTAGTTTCAAAATATTTCCTCTTCATACAGGATTTACATGTCAAATAATAATCCGAAGTACATCATGTAATGTAGTGTTGTTACATTTGGAGAATAGACAAATTCTGCACATTTTTTCTTCATTGCTATCAAAAGTTGCACAGTATTTTCTTGGAAGCGCGAATTTATTCAGTAATCATTTGATATAAGCGCATGAGTAAAAGAAGGAGAAATGTAGAGGCGTTTGAGCATTTTGATGGACAGAAATTCTGGTAGTGATTTAGACACGCCTCTGTAATTTGAATTTAATAGAAATTGTTCGAAAAAGAACGAAATAAACAAATGAATATGTCACAAATATTTATGTTCAGCATAGTGTTTTCATCAAGAACCTATATTATTTAGAGAATTACTGAAAGCTGAGGGGACTTGGATAACTGCATTATGCACTTCAAATGGACAAAAACTAGCCAAAGGGACTATGCAACAACACTACAACAACCTTGTAGTGTTGAGCTTAGTAAGACACAGTGTTCAACCCGAATAGAACTCATAGAATTACACTTTATAACATATTTTCAGTTCAATAACCAGGAGTACCAACAGATGATGAGGAACACTGGTGGGGTCGCCTATATCCGGACTAATAGCTGAAGGTGCTATACTTAGACTAAAAATCATACCTCTTTCCTTAATTGAAAACAATTCTGGAAACTTTAATGTTGATGACACACTTGTAATAATTAAAATACATGATTTAGTATACTCCCACAAAGCAATCAATGACAAATTTGAAGACATCAAATTCACAAGAGAAGAGAAAACAGATTAGAAAATTCCTTTTATAGATGTCTTACTTTAGAGAACAGGAAAACTAGAGACATGGTCATACAGTAAATCAACACATACAGATAAAACACTCAAGTATAAAAGCAGCAATTAAATAGTTTATAGAAGAAACTGTGCGCAAATATTATTTAAAAGAGTTGAAACATTATAGTACTCCAGTGTTGAAGAGAATATAAGAGAAATATTTACAATGTATTTAAGATAAATGAGTAACCATACAATTTCCTAAAAAAATATTTAAACCCAAACAGACATAGCAACAAGAGAATATCCCCAAAATCCACAAGAAATTTCATTCTGCTAAGTTTAAAGGATATCTCTTAAGTAAAGGCTAGAATACTAAAACAATTTAAAGTAGATGCAGCAGACAAAACAACAGAATCAATGCATTCAATATTGTTCAGATGAAAGATGTAACACCAAAAGAAGATAAAGTAAATACCATCCACAAAATAAATTGCATAATCTCTGGTAAACACTACACTGAACAAATTAGACGTCCCCTCCGACTCAGAATCCAAGATCATAAATTAGCTGTGAAAAACAGATGTATTATTTCACATTGGTGCATATAGTCTAGAGATACAATTATATCATTCATAAAGAATCCGGGTAAGTTCCGTTAATGATAACCCTTGCGATCAAAATGGAGTCTAGCAGGACAATGCAAGAATTTCAGTTAAATAAACCAGCTAAGAACATAACCAAATCAAAAAGTTTGCGTTTTTCTTCAAATTACCTATATTCATTACAAACTAACATTTCGAAAAATAAATAATTGCATTCATAAAAAGATGAACATTATTACTGATCCCAAAGGTTAAGAGTCAAAAATAAAGATTTGGCAGCACATCGACAATTACTCCTGTTCTCTGCAGTCCTCTTCAGTTTATTCCAAGATTGCCCATTAACTCTCATCTGCTCCTCACACACGCTCATCTATGTCACTCGCACACCCACACCCAACTCATCTTTTCACACTCGGATTACACTCGGGCGATGGCATGACGCCCAGTGACACTCAACAGTCTCCTCAACGTGTCCGATCAATCTCCATTCCCTTCAGCATATTTATTAAACAACAGCTTCTTGGTTCCCTCGTTCCCGGAGGTCCTTGTCAATAATTCCTTCCGACCGGCCATCTGATCTCCAGGATGGAGTCAGACAAGGCAGTTGTTGAAAGAAGTATGAATGAAGCCTGTTAGGAATGCTTTATGTGATACGTAGGCGAAGTCTCTGACTCATATGGAAGAAGTGATTTGACATCGGTGTTGAAGATGCGAATTTCGTACTTCCTGATGAGTGCAGAATATTTCCAAACTGATTTCAGAGTGGTGAAGATTTGTCTTGCCTTCCGGATTCTGGCTGGTTTGGACATCGCCCTCCGTGCTGTCGGCTGTAGTTGAAACGATGCTGACTAGATAGTGGGAGGATGTGACCTCGTTCAAATTTCTTCCATCGATAGTGATTGGTGGCCGTTGTTGTTCTTGTTGTTGCTGCCTCTGCCATTGGTTGGCCACCTTGATCACATCCGTCTTCTCTATGTTCAATTGAAGTCGTGAGTCTGCTGCCTGCTTCTTCTACCGATTTGTTGGTTTCCACCTGTAAGCCTGTGAGTTTGTGTGACACTAAGCATAAATCATCCACTCGCAAAATCCAGATCTCCTCAACTCTTCATACAGATCCTACGTATTCCAGTCTTCTCACTCCCCACACATGGTGCGCCACATAACCCAGTACACCACAATCTGGAATATCGTCGATGATACTAGGCAGTCTTGCCACACTCCTATCTTCACTTCAAAGGATCCTCTCAGTTTTCCGTTGTGGATCATGTCGCTGTTGAATGAGATTGATGAAGATTCGGGCACTGCACTCCATAGTGTTGGAGTGGTTTACAAATCACTTCTCGGTCAACACTGTCGAAGGTCATTTCGAGGTGGATGAAGTTGAGATAGAGGTTTTACTTCCACTCTATGCTTTGTTTGGTGGTGATGCGTAGGGTTGCAATTCGCCCATCATACGATTTGTTTTCCTGAATCCAGCTTGTTCCGGTGAGGGACGGAGTTCTGCACCCCGAGCATCGTTTATTCTCTCCATGATGACACGAATTAGTATTTTGTTTGGCGAGGAAAAGAGCATGATTGCTCGCCAGTTCTTGCAGTTTTCACAGAAGCTCAAGTAACACATCTGAATGAGTTGCAGGTGATGGTCGATTCGAGAGTCCTTCGAATTGATCAGGCCATTGTCTCTCTTCTCTAGTAATTAGTCTCCCTTGATCATCTTTTAAAGGCTTCATCTGTGTTGATCTCTTCCTGGATAGATATCTGGTAATCTGACAAAATGTTCCGAGGTCTCGCTTACCCGCACACTGTGCCACTTCAGTTTCCAGTGTGTCGTGCAATTGTCGTTTGTCCCTCCCAGCACCCTTCTCCACTTCTTTATCCAGTGTCTTGTACATTGAACTCAGCTTCTCCTTTCGTTGTCCATCTTTGCATTACTTCACTCACTCTTTTCACTCACCATCCCCATCTCCTCGATTAGTTTCCAGGTTTCGGTAGAGAGGCATTCCTTGTCTTGCCTCTTCATTCTCCCTAGAACGGTTGTACACGTTTGATTGGACGTCACTCTCAGAGATTTCCAATACTCTTCCACACAGATTTCCTCAATGGTACCACGTAGTGTCTCCAACTCTGCTCTCATCTGACATCTGCAATGAAGGTATCCCGTGTCTTCTCTTCCTTCAGTTTCTGAGTGTTGAACTTGAATTGTGGTCAGTCGTCGTCAGTTGTTTTGAAGGCCTTCAGCTTGACCTTGAGGCGTTGTTGCATTGAATTATGGTATGCACTCACACCTGCCCTCCTTCTCGACCGTGCGTCCAACAGACTGCGTCTCCACTTTCTTCAAAATGAAATGAAGTACATCTGATTCTTGGTGTGTGTGTGTGTGTCAGGATAAATCACGTCGCCTTGTGTATATCCTTGTGTTTGTACACACTGCTCCCGATCACCGGATCACTGAATGCACAGAAGTCTTCGAAGACTCCTCCGTCCTCATTCGTTTCGTTGAGAGCCTGCCGACTCATGATGGATAATCTCGCTGTATCTTCTGCTTCCAGTCAAGCATTCATATTGCTCCTTAGGAATTTGATGTCACCATTTTGCGTCTTATCCCTCACTATTTGCAGCTATCTATGGAAATCTGCCTTCTTCTGCAGGACTGTGTTGTTTGTAGGCGCGTAGCATTGGATAACTGTTACCTTCTTTCTTTCCTTCTCTCCCTTCGAGTTGAATCTTGCTGTCATTAACCTACAGGAGGTGCCTGGTTCCCTCTGCATGAGAGCAATGTTTGCTGTTGATGAAATCATGGTAGCCTCTCCATCAGTGTGTTCGTTGTTATCATCTGGATGACCGGAGTAGTTTATAGACCGTTACGAGCCCAAACTTCAATTTCTCTTTCGTCTTAGGACTTTTGTGAAAAATCAACGAGCTAGTAAACTATATGTGTTTCAGTTATGCCATAATTGCTTGTTGTTTCTATTTGATATAGAGGTTGTAGAACAGGTGGTTTTTAGCGGTGTATCGATCGGTTTGAATCGAATGTAGATTCTCATGCAGGTATAATAGGTTAGTTTATCGTGATTTATATATTTATATTAAGTGTGTGTTTATTAGTATTAAACCTAATGTAATTTCTGGACCTTGAGTTTAACGTTGTCAGCAGTCTTTATTTCAGCTAACTCACATTGCTGGGAATCCCATTTCAACTCTGAATTTCGTCGTTGCTTCAGTGAGCTATAGATTCCGAACCTGCATCTAATCGACATCAGTTTTAACTTATGCTTGTAGGACTAGACCAAGCCTATGAAATTACTGGTGTTCGGAGAGCACTGTAGTTGTCTAGATGTAAAAAAATTGTTCCAAACCGGTTAGTTTGAGATGCGGTGTATTCACTGTGTTAAGTGGCATAGAGCCACTCTACTTAGTACATATTTTTGGAATGTGAGCTGCCAGGAATCATTTGACAAGTTGTGCAAATAGTAATTTAGTATCTGAATAATGGATAGTAGAGATCATTAAATTTACTATTGAGCGGTGCCGGAAACAATAATTTCTGAACTTGGTCACTAGGATGTTACCAATGTCATGTTTCTGACCATTTGCATTGGTGCTAACTGAATTCTATCAGTCAAATTTGCAAGATAGTCACTAAAGTATCTAGTTGAATCCATACATAGGTATAACGAAAGTGAAAAGTAACAGGCAATTCGAATGTTTACTGAATACGGTTGTTTCCTCTCAAAAATATCAGACAATTATTGGTCTATGATTGTGAGAACGACTTCATTAAAAATTACACGATACAAAATTATCCTCAGTCAGTAGTTGTATAATTTCAGACACTTGTTTATTTAAGGTTAGGGATTTGATATGAATGCAACGGTTTTCAAGTAAAATTTTCTTATTCATATAACAATATATATTAGAAACTGAAACATGATGCCTTCATCTGCAATCAGCTGCTAAAATTTTATGTTTAATTTTAGACGTTTTTTATCACCTTGTCCCGTAAAATTGTGTGACTTCTTTCATGGATGTATCTGAAAAGATTATGGTCTCCTTCACTGTCAAAGTGATTACTGAATGGGGTACAAAGAGTCCTCTCTGCATCTTTTGCTTCTGGCTGTGGAATATTGAAAGTATCCATTAAAAATTCTACAGTGAAGTCTTGCTCTTTGTATTTTAACTTGTGTGATGAATCTCTTATGTGGTTCGTGTGTCTGGTTCATGTCTGTCCTCCTACATTTACTTTATATAGGACAATAGCTTTCAGTCCAACTATTTGTTCATCAGTCCATTTTGGAGGGGTATAACGAAAATCGCGTAAATAAGTGAGCTGGTGCAATTTGAAGACTCCGCATTCAGCACTGTGGTGATGGATGAATTAGCTTTTCGTCTTCATATTCCTAAACCCCTGCTTATTTCTCTAAGGCTTAATTAAATCAAGGAAAACTTTAATTTTGCAACTAACCATTTCTGCTGGAGATAGTTGATTTGGGGCCGAAGGGTTCTCTGACGTACGATAAAGCAACAAGAACGTATCCAAAGCTTCTTCGACAGTCCATTCTCAGTTCGCTTTTATGAAAGCCGGCTTGATGGTGGCGCTGAAACATCCAAATTGATCATTGCGTTGAAGATGATATGGAGGGGGCATGAATATTGTGAATGCCAGACTAACTGCAGAAATCTGAAGATACCTAAGATGCAAACTGGAACCCACTAACCGATACCAATAAATCAGGAATACCAAGACGAATGAATAGCTACTATTGTAGGGGACTTAATAGCGAGCTCCGTAACGGAACAAATATTTGAATAAAAATCCAGGTCAGTAAAATGGCATTATAACAGTATATTATAAAAAATACAGTTAACGAGTTATATAAATTAATGGTTACTTGGTGATACAGTTAAAGTCCACAACTACAAATTGTTCACTTCTGAAGCCGTACCTCCTAGTAGAAGCTATGCACCGGTTGTGGAATAGTCTTCTGATGAGAGGTTCCTGTAAAATTCAAGGGATACAACATGGTAAGTAATGAAGCAAGTAGACAGTATAGACCAGTGAGAGGGCGAAGCGTCGAGCAGGACACTGTATTTTAGATTATACTTCGAAGTTATTTAAATTTTACAATGTATCGTTTTTAAAAAGGTTTTGTACAATGTTCCTGCTTCTAACCTCTAACAAAAAACTGTACAATCATATTGTTCCAGATTCCACACCGCAGCTGGGTCACTGCTGTATGCGAAGTAACAAAATTCATAGGAAAAGCGCTTGTTCATTTTAAAAATGCGTTAACACATATTAGAAAGTACATACCATTGAACGATCTGGCAAAATCGATATGAAAGTGAGATTGTAGTTCTATCTTATCTTCATATTTTGCTTTTTGATCTCATTTGCTGCATCTTCCAACAAAGCCTTCAATAGGTTCGTCAGTGCTGGGGTAGTACACATAAATACAAACTACTGCTTCCATTATTCTAATAGTAGGATATCACGGATGAACTTGAGGAGGTCCATAGCGGCAAGGAGTAGCTGAGACCCAAACACCGTCGGAAACATTGTTCACTTGTTTATAGTGTATTAAGATTGTGGTTGTTTATAAAACCGCTCAGTGTTATTGTAAGATCAATTCAATTCCCATCCTTGAATCAAGTCAACCTGTCCCGGATCAGCCTAGCGTTGTTGCAGCCCAATTATCCATGCCTAACGTGTCTATCCCCCCTTGTTTAACGAACTGTGTGTGTGTTTTTACATGGATCCGTTTAGTCAGACAGTTGAACTCATGACCCAATCAGAGTATTTTTGTGAACTTTTATTTTGCTGACCCATGTCTTACTTTGTACTATTCTGTCGAGTTTATCTTATTTATTGATCTTCATCTGGATCAGCCTACCTGGTTAAGTAGCCAATTAAATTCTATCTTTGTGCCTATGCTCTGTCTATCTCTTAACCGTTCTGTGTTCTATGCCCTGCCTTACTTGGGTTCATTCTTCTACTGACTGCTTACCTGAACGGTCGTGTCTGATTCCGGCTAGTTCGCAATTTTGGCTTTAACGTTATTCCGTTCTGATAGCTTCCTGTTAAGCGTTTTGCTTTGTACTCTTGAAACCATTAAGGTTTGTTGTATATATAATTATTGATTTGTTTATTAATAGTACCGTTGAAACAGTGACCAGCTTCTTGTTTGTTCTGGACCGGGATAGCCTTTATCTACGTGTGACTTAATTTCAAACGATATTGCGCTTACAGTCATAATAATGAATGTGTAGGAGCCAGATGTATAGGGTAAAATTTCAAATTTGTTGTGGAACTAACTGCATCCCGTAGAGTGTGGGTACTCGCCTCAGCTGCAGTTCCTGGAAGAAGTTGCATTTTCCAGAACCCTGCCCACAACTCCTTTAACAGAAAGTGTTGCAATCACATCTTAATTTTGAGTTTTCCGAATACATGCTAACACTCAGGAAACCAGTTGCAGTTTGTATTTCTAGAGAGCAAAATTATTTAATTCTCATGCACGTAGTGAAACTTTGTGAGAAATACACTGCAATGGTTAACGAGACTAAGAAATGATTTTAGAGCTATAGCATTGGAAGGATGGGCATACTCCATATGACACGTACTTTTCATGAACCTGGCCGACGTCCCTGTTCATAGAAAATTAAACGCAGATATTTTATTCAATCCATGGAAAATGTACTCTTGTCCTATTTAAGATAGAAGCCAAACTCTGGTATTTTGGATAGCATAGCATTAGGTTGACGAAAGATCTTAGACTTACTACTGTAACGGCAGAAGATAAGAGAATTAGCAACAGACTTCTGCATTGAGGAAAACACATAATATTCATAACTTTTTAACCACATTAACAGTCGGCAAGGTCAGCAGACAATTAACTGTTCTGACTGGTTGGTGGTTGGCCCAAGGTTAAGCAGTCAGACAGAAAGTATTCCAGTCAGATTGTTTCATGTCTACAACGTTAACTAGGTTCAGATTTGACGGATCGACACTTTTAACTCTGCACCCACTGACTTAAAATGTTGATTTCAAGTTTGGCCACTTCCTATTACTCTGCATCTATTTGCTCCCTATAGATATTGTCCAAAGCACACACCACACTATTACCTGTGATGGTCACATCTCCGAGGTAGACAGCAAAACAAGTTTGGTCTGAAAACCTATTATTCTTGATCTACTGGATGACTGAGGGTTTTGGTCACTGGTACAATGGCAGAGACCTTGATTAGTGTCAGTCGTTAGCAGCTTTGTGTGACTTTTTCAGTTTCTATTTGCAAGTAAGCATGTGCTTGATCAGTTTTGGCAGAATATCCACCACCATATCATGCAACTAATTGTTTCACCTGGACTGCTAGTGAATGAGTGTGATCATGTAAAGCGTCATTTTAGCCGCTGGAGAAATCTGAACACAAACGAATAGAACCATTTTCATTTCTTGTAACCACCGTGGAGAATATTTTACTGGCTGCAGGTGACGCAATGCCTCTAATGTGTTGAAATGATTATCGATAAGTGTGATAGCAGCATGCGAAAATGGATGGTTTAAAGGAAAAGCCTGTCTAAAGTTTAGCTTTAGAGACAAAGATGCTTGAGAAGAATTTGCTATAACCAAGTTTGTTCTAGAGGCATGTTTTTCGTGAGCTTTGAAACAAAGATTTATCAAACACCTTAGCCAAACCATCATTCTCTGAGGACGACGAGACTTAGAGCATACTGAATTTGGTTAAATATTTAGGAAATTGAGTTTATCTGCACAATCAGTACCAAGTAAGTTCAAATCGTGACGGTTAGTTGAATAAAGTACATCACAGAAACGATGCTGACCAAACTGAGCATGACAATTAATCTTGCCTCTGAGGTTTAGTACATTTCTGGAAACATTCCTAGCACTATTTTGTTGGAAGAGTATACAGGCACCCAAGGGTGAGCCATGTTTAGTACGAAATAAACGGTTTATTCTGTTAAAAATGTATGTAAAATGTAGCAGGAATGATAGTTAGCTGTTGGTCGATTTATTGTTTTTACTTATCTGTTTGATTCCAGAAACACCCACTTTCATTAATCTGAATTCTGATATGAAAAAGGGCGTTAACTCATTTCGTTAATAATTTTCATCATTTCTGAAAACGTCATAAGTAGAACAAATAATTTTCTTTCTTGCACGAACAGTTCACCACAAACAATTCAACAGTGGTTAATACAAGACTCAGTGAGCAATTAATCATAATTGAAAGGTTTGCTGATGAACTTCCACAGTATGGGAAAACGAATAGGGTGATCACGAAGTACACAATATAAAGAGCAGGACAGATTTATAAACAAATAATCTTAGTAAAATTTGCATGTGGATATGATTCATAAGAAAACAGTATACGAGATTTTACACTAATCCATACGTTAAAACACACTATTAGATATTTCTTATTCCATTCAGTTCCCAGTGGAACACATGGATTCAGACGCATATCGCCATTTACTCCTGTTCTCTGCAGTCCTCTTCAGCTGATTCCAAGATTGTCCTCCTCACACGCACTCATCTATGTCACTCACACACCCACACCCAACTCATCTTCTCACACTCGGATTACACTCGGGCGATGGCATGACGCCCAGTGACACTCAACAGTCTCCTCAACGTGTCCGATCAATCTCCATTCCCTTCAGCATATTTATTAAACAACAGCTTCTTGGTTCCCTCGTTCCCGGAGGTCCTTGTCAATAATTCCTTCCGACCGGCCATCTGATCTCCAGGATGGAGTCAGACAAGGCAGTTGTTGAAAGAAGTATGAATGAAGCCTGTTAGGAATGCTTTATGTGATACGTAGGCGAAGTCTCTGACTCATATGGAAGAAGTGATTTGACATCGGTGTTGAAGATGCGAATTTCGTACTTCCTGATGAGTGCAGAATATTTCCAAACTGATTTCAGAGTGGTGAAGATTTGTCTTGCCTTCCGGATTCTGGCTGGTTTGGACATCGCCCTCCGTGCTGTCGGCTGTAGTTGAGACGATGCTGACTAGATAGTGGGAGGATGTGACCTCGTTCAAATTTCTTCCATCGATAGTGATTGGTGGCCGTTGTTGTTCTTGTTGTTGCTGCCTCTGCCATTGGTTGGCCACCTTGATCACATCCGTCTTCTCTATGTTCAATTGAAGTCGTGAGTCTGCTGCCTGCTTCTTCTACCGATTTGTTGGTTTCCACCTGTAAGCCTGTGAGTTTGTGTGACACTAAGCATAAATCATCCACTCGCAAAATCCAGATCTCCTCAACTCTTCATACAGATCCTACGTATTCCAGTCTTCTCACTCCCCACACATGGTGCGCCACATAACCCAGTACACCACAATCTGGAATATCGTCGATGATACTAGGCAGTCTTGCCACACTCCTATCTTCACTTCAAAGGATCCTCTCAGTTTTCCGTTGTGGATCATGTCGCTGTTGAATGAGATTGATGAAGATTCGGGCACTGCACTCCATAGTGTTGGAGTGGTTTACAAATCACTTCTCGGTCAACACTGTCGAAGGTCATTTCGAGGTGGATGAAGTTGAGATAGAGGTTTTACTTCCACTCTATGCTTTGTTTGGTGGTGATGCGTAGGGTTGCAATTCGCCCATCATACGATTTGTTTTCCTGAATCCAGCTTGTTCCGGTGAGGGACGGAGTTCTGCACCCCGAGCATCGTTTATTCTCTCCATGATGACACGAATTAGTATTTTGTTTGGCGAGGAAAAGAGCATGATTGCTCGCCAGTTCTTGCAGTTTTCACAGAAGCTCAAGTAACACATCTGAATGAGTTGCAGGTGATGGTCGATTCGAGAGTCCTTCGAATTGATCAGGCCATTGTCTCTCTTCTCTAGTAATTAGTCTCCCTTGATCATCTTTTAAAGGCTTCATCTGTGTTGATCTCTTCCTGGATAGATATCTGGTAATCTGACAAAATGTTCCGAGGTCTCGCTTACCCGCACACTGTGCCACTTCAGTTTCCAGTGTGTCGTGCAATTGTCGTTTGTCCCTCCCAGCACCCTTCTCCACTTCTTTATCCAGTGTCTTGTACATTGAACTCAGCTTCTCCTTTCGTTGTCCATCTTTGCATTACTTCACTCACTCTTTTCACTCACCATCCCCATCTCCTCGATTAGTTTCCAGGTTTCGGTAGAGAGGCATTCCTTGTCTTGCCTCTTCATTCTCCCTAGAACGGTTGTACACGTTTGATTGGACGTCACTCTCAGAGATTTCCAATACTCTTCCACACAGATTTCCTCAATGGTACCACGTAGTGTCTCCAACTCTGCTCTCATCTGACATCTGCAATGAAGGTATCCCGTGTCTTCTCTTCCTTCAGTTTCTGAGTGTTGAACTTGAATTGTGGTCAGTCGTCGTCAGTTGTTTTGAAGGCCTTCAGCTTGACCTTGAGGCGTTGTTGCATTGAATTATGGTATGCACTCACACCTGCCCTCCTTCTCGACCGTGCGTCCAACAGACTGCGTCTCCACTTTCTTCAAAATGAAATGAAGTACATCTGATTCTTGGTGTGTGTGTGTGTGTGTCAGGATAAATCACGTCGCCTTGTGTATATCCTTGTGTTTGTACACACTGCTCCCGATCACCGGATCATTGAATGCACAGAAGTCTTCGAAGACTCCTCCGTCCTCATTCGTTTCGTTGAGAGCCTGCCGACTCATGATGGATAATCTCGCTGTATCTTCTGCTTCCAGTCAAGCATTCATATTGCTCCTTAGGAATTTGATGTCACCATTTTGCGTCTTATCCCTCACTATTTGCAGCTATCTATGGAAATCTGCCTTCTTCTGCAGGACTGTGTTGTTTGTAGGCGCGTAGCATTGGATAACTGTTACCTTCTTTCTTTCCTTCCCTCCCTTCGAGTTGAATCTTGCTGTCATTAACCTACAGGAGGTGCCTGGTTCCCTCTGCATGAGAGCAATGTTTGCTGTTGATGAAATCATGGTAGCCTCTCCATCAGTGTGTTCGTTGTTATCATCTGGATGACCGGAGTAGATTATAGACTCTGCGGTTAATAATTTGGATAGTCCACACACATTCCAGCTGTTCTCACAGATTCTCAGCACTTCCTCGTCATATCTGCTCATTTCTTCAGTGGCCTGAGCAGCCTTCCCAGCTTGGTACATTGTACGAACATTCCACGTCGTGGTACTTATTTTTACTTTCATCGAATGAAGACAGACACATCAGATGACAAGCCTCCCGAAGTCTGTCACCAGCCCGCGTTATTTTGTCTCTTCGATTCTGACGAAGAATGAGTTTATTTTTTTTTGTTTTTTTGTTTTTAAACCAATACTCGAAAATAATTGTATTAATAACTTGTTTTTATCAAATTCTTTTGACTTTACACAGCTGATAGGAACTGACGAAATAAAATGAATTCATATTATTCTGCAGCAGTTTTTTTCTTTCTGCATGCAAATTACTAGACCAACTGAGTCAGTTATGACGATCACTGAATTAATTAATTTTTATTGAACAGCGGTAAATTGAATTTAAGAGTTGTGATATAAAACCTCTCACTATGCAGTTTATTGGAATTTACGACCACTAAATCTACTGTTAAATCCCCAAGAGCATGGATGATTAGAATTTGAAACGAATAAAATATCTATCGAGCTGACAATCATCAGGAGTATAAATTTGGAATCCATCGACGAATCAATAGAGAATAAATTATTGATGTTAGTTTGGATTATTTACATAGGTGAAAGACGAAGAATTAAAAAAGGTACCAGTGAACCTGATGACTACTTTCATCGGTGGAAGTCTTTATTAGCCCTTCTCTACTGATACACAATAGAGCGAAGGAATATATTCTGCATATTCTGGTCGGTTAGCAAGGTGAAATTTTTCAAGACCAACAAAGTTAAATTAAAGTTCACCTGACGATAACCACTAGTTGCAAGTAATTAGAAGTTGGCAATCCAGTTAAAATTTGTCCCCAGGATAAACAAGAAGACAATAATTATCTTGTAACTGATTTCATCTATCAATCATTCGGCTAGAGGAAATGCAACACCACGCAAATCTCATCTTGTAGCAGACTGTCAGGTGGATATACATACGTATTAAGCTGTATTGCATCCTATGAGATGTGAAAATGCTTTGCCTGGCTACCCATGAGATCGCTACGGCTTATTCTTGAGGAGTTCTTAACTACGATCAAAGAGCTTTACATTGCTCTGTGCTTTTCTAATTGATGATGATTGTTGGTGAGTAACAAATGAAGCGAGAAAGTAGTTTCTATCCATTTTGTGAATTAAGAATTTCAATATAGCGAAATTATTCATTCAGACATCTATAAAAAACAAAATAATTGAGCAAAGTATATCCTTTTCGATAATTTCCTCTTCTGGCTCTACATTTATATATATATATATGTTTATGTACATTAAATATTCTAGAATAGTAGACGATAACAATATTTGCGTTTTTAAATAATATCGATTTGTAAAGTAAGATCAATGGAATTACGGTTCATTGAAGATGCTTAAATTATAATAATAATACAATAGCAAATAGAATATCAACTAAAATTGAGGAAATTCCTACAAAAAATTGAGAATCGTTCGAACCTAGATGAACAAGGTAAGGACAATGTCTGAACTAACTTCTTTTGGACACATAAATTAGGCTTCTTAATGTGGATCCCAACGGCCTCAGCAATATTTAGTAAACGAACTCTTAAGGCGAAGTTAAGATTTGTTGGAATGCGGTTAATGACTTTGAAAGCCTCATTGACATCACTCTTGTTTTCTGTATCTCCAAAATGACACAGAATAGAGCCACGAATAGATTTCGTTTGTCCTTTAATCTACCAGGCAGGGTGATGTTCGAAAATCCGATGAGAAACACGCCTAATTGTGCGGCCTATATAACTGGCTCCACAGGAGCAGGTTTGTTTTTAGAAGGAAGTCTGAAATTAATACCTATAATTTTATCCGTCACATGAGAATCATATCATTTTAGTACATCAACACAGATAAAATAATCCTTTTACACTGATAACGTGATTTCTTGTAACATTTGTTGTCTAAAAAAATATAAATAAAGCTGTGGTATTCATTAATATATGTGTGAAACTTGGGCGCTGTGATAGTATGTAATTCCATAATAATTTGTTTACTAAATATATCACAAGTAGGAAACAATAAAGAAAACTAAAAAAATCAAGTTTTTAAGTTGTTTGACTATAATTGACGTGATTATGAATAATGAATTTTATTTGAAACGTCACTCAGTATACAATTCTGTTTCACTGTGTGATACATCTAATTTCAAGTGGCAAAGCAAATTAATGTCATATATAGAATAATTCATAGGATGGATAGAACTTGAAAAAGGTGTGCAATTATAAGATTAGTAGATAAATCGAATAAAATAAAAAGTTACGTAATATTGTGTGAAATTTAATAGCATAGAATTTAATGTTAAATAAAGGAATTGATTTAGAATGACAAGTGGAACAAGTGAAATAATACCGGGGACAATTAAAAGTGAGAGTAGTAATAGTAACAATTGACTTAATAAGGAAGAGTATACAAATTGAATAGACAAAAATGAAAAAATGAAAAATTGGTAGAGCTAAAATATGATTGGGGATTACCATACTTTAGCATAGCTGAAGCTTTGGCTATCGAAACAGAAAAGCCAGATCTCTGTGTACAGAAAAAGTTCGTTCAACCCCTCCAACTTTCATGGTCTTAATCCCTCTATGCTAAAGTATGGTAATCCCCAATCATATTTTAGCTCTACCAATTTTTCATTTTTTCATTTTTGTCTATTCAATTTGTATACTCTTCCTTATTAAGTCAATTGTTACTATTACTACTCTCACTTTTAATTGTCCCCGGTATTATTTCACTTGTTCCACTTGTCATTCTAAATCAATTCCTTTATTTAACATTAAATTCTATGCTATTAAATTTCACACAATATTACGTAACTTTTTATTTTATTCGATTTATCTACTAATCATACATCTAATAAACAAATTAATAAGGAACTGTGGTATTCATTTTATTTCTCAGTGTGCATGTTTTTCCGTAAAGAAGACTGATATGCGTTATCTTCAGAATTCATGTCACTGTGAACAGTGTTTACCGAAAATGTTATAGATTAACTGTATTGTCAAATTACCAATAGTAACATATTTTTATATCTATAGCACGGTAGCTTATAGTAGCGTGACTGCAAGACTGAAGATTGATATCCTAGTTAAATATAATTCCCTTTTAAAAAACTTAGTCATCAAAACTCAAAACCATAAAATTCTGATCAATAACCACCTAATAATTGATTTATGCTCTTATTTTCTTCTACTGTCAGGAATACCTTCAAATTTGTTACCTGGTGTTAACGTCTTCGGAGAAATTTCGTATGTCAGACAGATGCTAATACAAACAGCAAACGATTGTCAACGTTAAGGATCCTTCAGTCATTTAAGTGCAAAAAAGTAAACAAAATACATGATAAGTTATGTGTAGTCATGATAACAACACTACCAAAATAATTAACAGTTAACAGATATGGACACCGTGACAAGTGATACGAACTTCAAACTTTTGTCCTGTCATGGGAACGGAAAATTAACTTTTTCTATTAGTAATAATTTGTCACGTCCCATACTATCGCGTTATGAGGAAATTAGAAAAGTGCAAAGAAAAATGAAGAAGAAATTAATAGACAAGGAAAGATGGGAGAAAAATTTAATTGCAGAAGCCAACGAAATAAATGATGGTACCATTTTATTCTGCAGAAAATGTTGTTCTTGCTTTATTCTAATTATAGATAATTATAAAATTTCTCAGGGAAGATGACTCATGGATACATCTCATGCTCTTAGGTAACTTCCGTTGAACATTACCAAATGCTTCAAATTACCAGTTAAGTGGTTTACCCTCCATTATATAATCCATGCCAGTAAATAGTTCTATACTTTGATTGAACCCAGAGTACTACATTTTTGACTAAATCTTGACACTTTAGCTAGAGACTATTGTTTCTGAACAAAGGATTCAGTCAGTGAATTTTATTGGCTTGAAATCTTCCACTCATTTCATCATTGCTATTCATAGTCTTAATTGTGAATATTTTGTTGTTGGTCATTAGCGTGCCCCACGACTTACTTATGCCTGATTTAGTAGCCCCAGATGGATTTATCTAGTGTTCCAACTAAGATTCACATACTGAAATGACTTTTTAAACTACCAAGTGTTATTTAGTAGGATATCTGGTATTATTTGTACTTCCTGTTTATAGCATTACAGAAGATAACACTTAATCCGTCGAAAAATGAAAAAAAAAACAATGGCAATTAGAAGAAATAATATCCATTCAAAAGATACTTTTTATTGACAAACACACCCACTTAAATTTTAAGATAAATAAAAGTCAATAGACTTTAGTTACATGAAATATTGAGGGAATTCTTGATTTCATTTATATAAATTCATTGTCAAATCTCCTCTGAAGTGATGAAGAAGTTAATGCTCTTTGTAAAACATATATGGGTTGAATAAATTATTTGTCACCTAATGATTTTATTTCTGCACATTTCGCCTTTAACTTGACTGGACACAGGTAAAATGGTAAGCTAACTTCTTCGTTTGTTAATGTTAAAACAAAGTTGTACATTGATATATCCATCATAAAAACAGTCTGTGAATAGTATAAAATCCAGTGACTTGAGTTGTACTCACAACACTGTTAAGCAACTAATTTTTTGCTTATCATCAACTTCTTACCTCATCTTTTTTGTGCGACTCAATTTTCAGTGTATCTGATTGTCTATGTTTGTATATTGTCTAAACTTTCACCTCTTCGCATAAGTTATATAAGTGTAACTTCCGAACACTGTTTAGTCATTTTGTGTCTTCATTAACCCGAAATCTTGTAACCTTGCAATTATGTTGAAATTTCTCTGTACACATAGATAATTAACTTTCAGGGTGTATGCAGATGAAGAGAAACCAACAAAATAAATGATGGTATCATCTTATTCTGCACAAACATCTGTTTTTGCTCTATTTAAATTTCTAAACGGGAGCAAATTTATGAAATAACCCAATCAGCAATCAGAAGTGAAAAGACAACCGGTGGACCTCATGATGTAAAAATAATGAGCTTCGATTAAGGATTGGCCAATTTAAGACAGTAGCTACAATTTTCACACGACAGTGTCATCTACGAGATACATAGAAAAATATTCATCAATGCATTTAAACAGAGTATGAAAACCACTAAGTAAATGCTGTAGAAATTAATGAAATATACGTCTTCGCTTTATTTCCTGGTATATATATATATATTGTGCGTCGATGGCACAGTGGTTAGGACTCTCGCCGAGCATTCACATTGTCTGCAATTCGATCCCATGCCGGCGCACACCTGATATCTACGGTTGGCCTGCAAAATTTGGGCTACCGATATCAATTGCTGAAAATTCCATACTTGTACCAAAAATATGGTGTGGAATCAAGCTGTAATCAAAAGAATGTGTATAGGTTTAAGCCATAGACTTCCTAAACCAACTTATGAAATCATTTTAGGGCTGAAGGAAGAACTAAATGAAGGGTGAAGTTTTACTGTCAAGTAACAAACCCATGCACATTAACTCGTCGCATCTTATTCTGAAAGACTATTGTAGTGTATGTTACACGTCTAAATTGCTGATGGCAAATTGATTTCTTCAAGATGATAAAAAAAAGTTCAGACAACTACACGACTTAGAATAAGTAAAACTTCATGTGGACTAACTGCTTTCATACTGCAAAGACGAAAATATTATTTCCTGTAACTCACAATTCAAACATGTTTTGGTTCCACAAACTGAATATGATAACTACAACCGATATTTAGGAACACCCCATTAATTTTTGTAAATAAACAGTGCACTTTAAAATTCAAAAATTTCGCAGACTGAGATAATTAAAAACAAGGGTAAAGGGTTTTGCTCAACTAAGAAGATATATTTTTTCATGTTTATCGCTTCAAACGAAGAGAATAATATGGGAAAAACATTTTATTATTTTGTTTGAGAGTTGTGAATAACATAACTAATAAATCTGTCTAAAAACAAAAACCAAGATCACTTTTCGAGTTAAGTGGCATGTTGATAAGCAATTCAGGCACATAAGAATATTAGCGAACTTGAATCTGGATGCATTTATTCTAGTGTATTTGAATAAAATAGCAATACACCTCATACCGTAGTCCCATTGCTATTTCTTTAAAACAATTCATTTTGTTGTTTATTTAATTACTAAACACCACTGTTTATATTTTTACATTATTTGCTGATACCTTGGACTGGATATTTCAGGAAATAATCATCAGTATATTTTTCTCAGTTGAATTAAATTTAGAGTGCATACCTCCTATGCAGGAGCCTTAGTAGCCTTATCTACGCTGATAGGCATGCTTGAAAGTAGAAGGAAAAGAATAGTCAGGGATAATTTATGAGTACTTATATGTCTGTTGCATTTCACTTATTTTATTCATGATGAGCGTATTAAAACCATTTGTCTGAAAGAATGGATTAGTCCTTTTTTTGTTACGTCACACAAGAACACGTTATTATGTCAGAGAAGAAACGAAATTTCACGGTGCTATGTGTGATAAACATTTCAAAAGATTTGACCTACAACTATAGAGTTGATGATGAAAGTTGACAGAAAGCTCATTTCACGAGAGACTGAAACCATGTGAAACAGCGTTCTGCTTGAACCTTTTTTTATTCCGTTACGTTCCCAGTGGAACATAGGGCTCTAATCTAGAGGCTAGAAGTTTCAGTGGTGTTCATTTTTAGGTGATGAGGTTGCTAGACTCATGCCCAACCTTCCGTCTTTACCAGTATTATTATTGGCTTATCGAGGTAAAGGAATGAGTCGGCCGGGGGTTGAACCGTGAACCACATGCGTGGTTAGCGAGCATTCTACCACTGTGCCACCAACGCACTGCTTGAACTTTGGACCACCTCTATCAGATTACACTTTGCTACGATTTAATCCTTTATTTTTTGCTCTAATCAGTCAACAGTGTCTTCAAATCTTATTATTTACAATCGCGTCTGATGTTTTAGGATATATATAAATGTATATATATGTTGATGCGAGTGGTAAACAACTACTCCTCTCAACCAACTAGTAGTATTTGGTATCGTACATTTATGGCCATTTCAGGCGGTCTTAACGGCTAATAAATAATTTTTTCTAAATCACTCTGGGATTATTTAAAACAATTTATTATGATTCAATCTGAATTGGTGCCCCAATTAATTCCAGGAAATTAGTAATAACTAAATTATCTATCTTGCTTCAATACGCCAACGTTCTGCGCATGGCTGCGCTACCCTTATTCGCAAGGCAAATCATCATACTGTTCAATCACTAAAGAAAAATAGTGTTTCTTGTAACACGCAGCAATTAGAAACGCACTGAGCTTCATTCTGATGAACACCTTTCAAATGAATGTACAATCACCTCATTATTTGAATATGTTCCAATCAATTTCTGTAAACTAAATCACTGCCTGAATAGTAAAGTGTACCTGAATTCCATAAGAATCATTAGTTTCCAGAAAATTTCAAGTGTATTTTGTTGATAAATATCAAAATGTACAAAACGCAACTCAAACAGAACATTCTGGTGAATGATTTATAACGTTTCACACGAAATTAGTATAATTTCACTTATATGATGTTTCAGTGATAAATAAATATTTAAATACGAATCAACTGATTCATGTAGGCAAGATAAGATAAGGACCTACATTTAATTCAAACAATCCACTGAGAATTACATAGAAATTATTTAGAGAGAAAATTATTTCACTGTTTATGTTTTGTTATTTCATTTCTGTTCTACTTTCTCTAGTACTGAACTTAATTTGATTTAATATCTAGTCTGCCTTATTTCATAATTTTTTAACTTGTTTATTATAGGTTATATGAAGTGAGAGAAAAAACAACAACAAGAAGTTAACGTGTAAATAAAATTTGTATGACTAATTTTCTACCAGTTACTGAATGTTAATTTGTGAATAATCTTCCAGTCAACGTTGCCCACATCCTTAGAGCCTTTATTACCCAGCCATGAAACATTTGCCTTATTACATTACATTATTTATATATGAGTATTTAATTTAAAATTCATATATATATATATATCTTCTTTGTTCATTTGTTTTTTTTCAGTTTGTTGTATATGACGCTGTAAAAAAAAACACACTTTAAAGGCACTTTAGAATGAAACAACAGCTATTTTGGCGCCAAAATGCAAATTGTTTAGTGGTTTACTGACAGCATGAATGAATCATTGTTAATTGTTAATTTATGTGTTTTTACAGATTTATTACTATTGTTTTTGCGTTTGTAGACAAGAGAAGGTGAAATACTGAAAGAGGGAGAAAATAATAACAGGAATCAATGAAAAGAGTTTGACGTTTCACTTGATTTATCGTCTAATGTTTTCAGGTACACAGTCAATGCTGATTTATGTTTCTTGAGAAATTAAAAACTGTGTGTGTGTGTCACTGTTCATCACTTACTGTTTTTGTTCTTAAAACGAAAAATATTTAAATACAATTTGTAAGATTGAAAAGAAAGAACTTTTACTAAATGAAAATGCTTGTATTAGTTATAGTAAGAATGCTCATGTGAAAATTTTCTTCATTTAAGAAAGTAAATGTGAATAAAAAAGACTGATAATTTATTTTTACACCTGTTGAAATTAATTCCTTCATTCTCTCTGAATGAAGAAAATATTATTAGAGTACAATAATTATTATCATTAGCGTATGGATCTATACTTGTCCTTACGTGAAGCTCATCATTTTGATTGACTCTGCATTTGTGCTTATTGTATCACGAAGTTTCAAGCACAACACTAACCATCACAAATATCAGCATACCAACACTGCTTAACTATTTAGTACAAAATTAACTGAAGGGTTCCCAATGAAACCCAATATATAAACATTGTTCTAATGTTAACACTTAATACATATAAGTAACTGAGACAAGACTATAAGATGTATACTTCATATCTTGTTAATGTTATAACTATATTGTTCAAAGTGTTCATCGCATTTATCCACAAATACTTGGGAATATGTACAGAAAACATTAGACAGGTTATTATTTCTGTTCTACCAGTTAATCTAATTTGATGACTAGAAAGGAATCGTCTAAGGTAACACAGGAAAGACTCACCAACAGTGGAAAACCACCTCGTGAAAATGTATTCTCAGTATGGCTTGACCAGCCGGTAGTAAGGCCGGAAAGGTGATAAGGTTGGGCGAGAGGCTAACCACCCTAACCTGTGAAAACTACACCACCTCTATTGAAACTTGAAAGATCGTAGCCCTATTTTCCACTGGAAATTAAGTGGAATTCAATAGGTGTTGAATTCTAGCTTGTGTCAATTTGCGATTTTATTTTTGAGGAACTGTGTATATTTCTTCTTTCTAATATGAAATTACTGACTAATCTGCACGTTTGAACATTATTATTTTTTAATAAAATTACACTTATTCTGTAAACACCGTGGAATTTACAAGGCATATTCTTAACAATAGTTTTAATATTACTATAGCCTGTGATGTTAATTTGATACAACTGAATAAATGCAGCATTATTATTACGAAGAGATGTTGGGTTGACGTGATACACTTCACATTTATGATAAGACAACGTAGCCATATAAATTCATTCGTGTTGTTGACAGTATAAGCAAACATATTGTAAATAAGGTAGAGAAACCCACCTGAAAACACTGGCATATAGGAAAATAAATATAAACCTGCTATAGGTAAGTGCGGAGAGAGAATACGAAAAAAAAAGAGAATACTTTGGAAATATAACCGAATGAAATTCTACAATTGTTCGTTATTGACTTCACGTTATCCTGGAACACCACTGATAAGCTGTCTTAATTGCCATCCAAAAGAAACTGCCTGCAACTAACACTTTATGGTATTTACAAAATCCTGTTCATTCCACTTCATTATATCCATTATTATTATTTGACAATCATTCACCAATAGCACTTGTAATTTTAAACCATATCATCGTTATTATTTTACAATCATTCTTATTGTCGTTATTTTCAAACTTGAACTTATGTCTAGACCGCCCCATTCGTTGGTTTATTTTCATATTGTCTCACACACCGTGATTACAATCACTCTCGAAACCTGTATTTTTCTGTTGACTATATTTATATATATACACACATCATTAAATTAAATTACTTCATCTCATTTTGTCCCATGTTCTCATTGACCATGCATATTAAAAAACTATCTGACTATTGTTCCATCCCATCTTATACTTGTTCCACAATACACTTTCTGATATGATTCTAATTTGCCTTTACTGGCTATTGTATGCTTAAATTATTGGATTTATACTTGTAGAGCCTGAAGAAGAATTCGTTGAAAACAATTGTTCGCTCCAAATATTTTGTTCTGAATTTGCTAACATGTTGAAAAAGAAAATAGGCATTATTTTCAAAGTCACAGACTAGATTTCAGACATGCTGACTCATTCTTTTGCGTTCTGACTGAAACAGGGCTTAAAGTTTTAGCTTTCGAACTATAATTAGCACTAGTTTTGTTCTATCTTACAGGGATGGGTTGTTAGCGTCACGCCCAAAATTTCAGACATAATCGATAGATTTTTATCAACACCAAGTGAACTTGAAAGCTCCATCATCTATCGTCAAATGAATAATTAATCCACTTGAAATAATACCGAAATTACTTATACATCATAGAAATAGGTAACAAAAACGCTATTGTTATGCAGATAATGAATTTCATAACATATTAACATACATCAAGTGATTCATATTAGATTAAAATAACTTCAAGTGTATTGAACCCATGGTCACGCTTAAGACTGAAACCAGAAGTAACTAACATTTTGATGATCACCCAAAGAGTTTTACGACTTTATTACTGAATGGTTGTAAGCTGGAATATAAATACATTATACTACGTCTAATATTTGAATTTCCCTTCAGTTGATATTGATCCACTAGGGTGAATAATGAACACTGTACATAGAGAAGAAATCATGTTAGTTTGTTAACTTCTGTCTCCAACTGATAATTCAGAAAAAGTAATTTCGTCACTCGGTGTTGTTTGTTGTATACATACATGCATATATGTTTAAAAATAGTGACATCGAAATATAGCATCAACGCTATTCCTTCTGCTAAACACACTGTACGGTGCATTGAAAACAAACAACTGACACGCTCAGAGATAAACTTTGTCGACCTAAGAACCTAATAGACCGAATTAGGGAAAATAATGTGATTTTAAATACCAGGCAGTGACTGAGAGGTCAGCTACATTGGTCAAGCTAGTAGATCAGGGTCAACTAGAGTGACGAAATATAAACATTAACCTAGACCTAGAATGATTCACCCTGTTAAGTTGAATAATCTAGAAAAAAGCTCAGCCATTCCATTGTATTTATTTCCATGTAATCACACAAGGGAGTGGGACAGGGCGAAAGCATTGAAAGATAATATAGTTAGATGGAGAGAGAAGTTAATCAATCAAGCCTTGTTTATCAATTCAACACCTCAGCTGCGCAATCGAAATGACTCAACGGGTATACCGGAGATACGGAAAATTCTAATGAATAAAAAAGGATATATATATATATGCACATTACTTGAAACAGAAAAATTATTAGGAAAATCTCTCCTAAACGATCTAATTACAACATTTATACTTATTTCGGCGTTTCAACTAACTCTGTAATTATTATTTGTTTTTCTACCAGACTGTATATCATTATTTTAACATTTGCATAACACACGCTGATTTGATCCTTATTATTTGTCTTTGTTTAATCTTTCATTCTAATGCTTATCTTTGTGGCTGCATGAACGTTGATAATGTGTTGTACAATGCAATTTTTCGAGTGAATCGAGGTTATTCTAACCTTGCACTGTTCATAGGAAGCGTTGGTGTGTGATTCTTATGGACAAAATTTTTGATCCCACCATTTTAGGAATATTCTACTTGATTCTAAGTACTCGTTTTGTACTTAGACTGGACTGTATAGCTGCCTAATGACACTGTTATGGTGATTTTCAGTTCCTGATGTTTTTATTGTTTAATAGAACCGCAAAATAATTCAAGAATAATCGTCTTTTTCCTGTATTTGGAGCGTTTTCTGACTGCGAGTGTTTCAAGAAAGTTTTGTCAGGTATATACAGTAGAACGCAGAGATATGTTTCCTGAATTCAGATCACACGAGTCGGTTTTGATCGTAACATTACTACCAGTCAAATCGAGGATGAGAAATAATGTTCAATTTTGTTTTAGCTTTATTTCAACTTGAGTTATCACATTCTAACACTTTCTTTATTTATTTAGTTTATTTTACTGACGACACTCATCTTATTTCCGAGTATACTTTATCCTCATATAATCTGTTTCACGCATGTATATAAAACTCCATATTGACTTTTATTTATTCGTTCATATTGATCATGTATATAAACGAGGTTGGAAAGTTGTGAGTACCTCGATATGAATATGAGCCATAAACTGTGATTGAAACCTCATCCAGCTAACAATAATGCATCACTTTATGTTAAATCACACAAACTTCTCCCGATCACCGGATCATTGAATGCACAGAAGTCTTCGAAGACTCCTCCGTCCTCATTCGTTTCGTTGAGAGCCTGCCGACTCATGATGGATAATCTCGCTGTATCTTCTGCTTCCAGTCAAGCATTCATATTGCTCCTTAGGAATTTGATGTCACCATTTTGCGTCTTATCCCTCACTATTTGCAGCTATCTATGGAAATCTGCCTTCTTCTGCAGGACTGTGTTGTTTGTAGGCGCGTAGCATTGGATAACTGTTACCTTCTTTCCTTCCTTCCCTCCCTTCGAGTTGAATCTCACTGTCATTATCCTGGATTTAGTTTTCATCGAAAATAATCTCTTAAGTACTGCCGTCTAGTAGTCAATAGGATAATAGATAGCTATTTTGGGTTAGATAAGAGCTTGTACACATATTCATTACTGAATGTGTCTTTAAAGGTTGCTTCGTATACGATGTTGAAAAGTAGCATAAAATAGTCATAACTTTACATATCCAACTGTCAACTAACTGTTAATATGAGAGTAATTATAGTGTTCCTAGAAGTGGGATGTTTGGCATAACTCATTGGTTAATTTGCTTATTCCAGGATATGTCTTCTCTAAGTTAGCGATGAAATTTTTGATAATTAGGCCACCCAGTTCACTCCACACTCCTACCTGCACCAACTTAATTAGGTTGTAGCCGAAGTATACTGGAAGCGGTTCAAGTATATTAGCAGAAGGCATTCAAATTACAGGAAGAAGAAAATATCAGCCTCTGACATCTGATATCAATAGTCGTATGAAAAGTTGAGTTTGTAAATAGATACCTTATCTTCACTGTTTTCAAATATGCGAGCTTAACTTTCATTCTTTCTTCATTTTCTAATGAACAACTCCCTCATGTCTTATTATCAGATAAACTCACTGATACAACTAGTACACTGAAAAAGTGCAAATTTCGACGTCAGTGGTTCGAATCCCGCTGTGATCGAGACATTTGTTCAATCTTAGTCAACATTATGCGTGTCTAGACAAATGCATCCATCCATTGGAGCAAATTAGGAATATTTCTCACTGGTAGAACGTATATACAATTTGAAAATAATGTTATTTTCCTGCATCATAATTATTTTTTGTTCTCTCCGCTTCTAATAACTATTATAGCAGTAGAAAAAAGATGAAATGTTACCCTGGATAACCTTACAACTTATTTCACCTCAGGTTATATTGCATCTTCCTCATAATCTACTAGGCCCTTATATAAATGAGCACTTATTTTCTTTTTTTTTCCTCTATACTCCTACAAACAGATAAATACGCATAAGAGGATGAATGAGGTCTCTGTATTCTAGAAGTATTATACTGTTCTTCTGATTAACTCAGAATATGTGTCACAGTTTCTGCATCAGTATGAACTGAACAATGACTGACATTTTTAACTGATAGCTGCAAGTTTAACAGTCCAAAACCACACGCAGACGAGGCATAAATGGTATGCTTGAAGATTAGCGATTGTGGAGTAACTACAAGCATTTATTTATCATAGAAACTGAATTTATATTTACGAAGTTGTAAATAAATATATACTTTGCTCGCCTTTACAATAAGCTGATAGGTATAACACGTATTGATCACGTTTTTGTCTAAATGATATGAAGCTTCAGAGTTTAAATGCGTAACAGGCTTCCATTTTCATCAGTCATCGATATATATATATATATACATGTTAGACCATACAGAGGTCAGATTTAGTGACAACTATCCGATTGATGCCAACGGCGAACTAATAATGTTGTCAAATGTTTGACGATTTGGAGAGATGGAAATAAGAACAGACAGTTCGGTGAGGTCTCTTTAAGGCGAATTTATTCACTTAGCTGCACAAACGCAGTTATATATAATTATTTTTTGTATATGTGTGTGTACATTAGGTTTGTCAAAGAAGAATAAAAATTATTTTTGTTTATTACCTTTGTCATCAAAATATTTCAAAAATGTGATGAATAACCAAAATTGTAAGTAGGGTGTGAGTGTGAAGAATAATGAGTTGAGACTAGGTTTACATAATATGAGAACGTTCAGAAAAATTGAATGTTAATGAAAGAGCATGGAGACAAATGTCAAAATAAATTATGCAGAAGGTGAAGAGGGCAAACAGAAGGTCATTTAAGAAAATGATAATAAATGTTATACGAAAAATACACAAAGTAGTATCCATAACGACATATTAGCAACAGTTGATCTTGGAATTATACCCAAGGTAGAAGGAGGGGATGGAGAAGTTTCTTCTGTATTCATTAATCAAGGTTCTCCATCCGAATCGCTAAGGCCTCACCAATGCAAAGTATACGGAAGCTTACTGTTTTGGGGAGGCTTATTTCGACTTTGTAGATAACTTTGCGTGAATTCTTTCTGCATTTTGAGGGGGCAGTGTTGAATATGTGTTCAATCATAGCACTCCTTATTCATCCACTGTTACATTTCTGTAGCCAAGCGCGATAATGTTCTTCGACTCTTTTAAATCAAACACTCATCGAACGACCTATATATCTCTCTCCATAGGAACAAGTGAGTTGGTAGATATATACAGAAGTGGTCAAGTGTGATAGTGTGCGTTTAAAATTATTGGAGGACATTTGGCGACGAGAGAATACCAATCGCAATGTGGAAGAAAAGAATGTTCTTTTCAGGGCGTTCGATTTTCTCTTTTTCAGAGTGTCGGCCGGAAGGTCGCCTTTGGATGCCACACACATGTATATCATCTTCTTCGGCACAGAACTGGGATGTTATTTTTTGATTTCGGGGTTTATGCGTTTATCTATAAACTATGCGGATAGCCATTCTCTAGTAGTTTCTTCCTCAAAATAACTATCTCTTCAACCACCAACCCAGGGCAGCTGATTCTTCGTCACAAGTGATATTATCGGGTTTCTCCTGTAAACTCAACTGTGAAAGTTTGTCAACTGGCCGTTTCACTTGGGTTTTTTATATATTGATCTATTCAAAGTTCCATGTGTTTTCTATTTTTAGTCAAACACCCAGAAATGAGGTTGTTTGCTCAGTGTCTGTTTCGAATGTCAATTTGTTGATTGAATGGTAGTTATTTAAAACCTTCAAAACACTATTTAGGTAACATGTGCCACAAATGATAAAGTATCATCAGCATACCCTTTGCACAGAAAAAAACTGTCGAAAGTCGATTCCAACGGACCATTTTCCAAGCTTGACATGAAAATATCTGCAAGTACTGGACGTCAAGATCACCTCATAGTCACGCCATCTTGCTGTATATGTAAAACTTGAGCATTGTCATGGTATGTATTTCCATACTTATTTGTTTATTAGATATATCATACAGTGAAACAGTATTATTTACTGGATTACGTTTTGAACGAAATGTATTGTTCATAATCATATCACCCGTCATCCTACCAAGGATGAAATCTAGAAATTTCGGCTTACTATCCAATCAAATCCATGTTAACCAACACTTAAAAACAGATACAATGTTCAGTAGTGAGTGTCTACAGTATTGAACTGCCTGGAAATCCAGGGAGAAGACTTGACTATTCTGTAACTGGGACGCAACCCAGTGGTCCATGTATCTAACTTCTGTCCATTCGAGATTTATAGTGTTATAAGAAATTCTTTTCAAAAGCAAGTGACTGCTAAACAATCTCTCATTGTTCCACTAAGATTTATTTTGAGAAAGAGAGAAAGACCAAATTTGCAGTCTAAAGTACGATTATAATTGATATGATTATGAACAATAAATTTTGTTCGAAACGTCATCCAGTAAATAATGCTGTTTCACTGTGTGATATACTTAATAAAAAAAGCTAATATGGAAAATTATTTTACTATTGAAACGTGTTTATATACACAGATGAAGTCAGTTAGTCATCACTGGCAATAATTTAATGCTAATTAGATGCAACAGTAAATAAGGGCATCAAGAAAAGATTTGAAACATGTATGTATATATATTCGCTTTTTAGCCTTAGTTATATATAACTAAATCAGGGCAAGTTATAAGTTAGATTACAGTATTGACTGGGTATTCTTTACATACATGGCCAAGCTTTAATTTGGTGTTGGAAGTACCTGTGGCTCACTCACTCCATTTCTTGTTGATAGAGACGATTTAAATTAGATGAAACCTCCCTTAATTAATCACCAAAGAAACATCTGATGAAAGTGATGACGAGTAATTTTTATCCTGACATTCAAATTTTCTTCAATTTGCTGTATTTCGTAAACATTCATCTGTTTACTGAAACAACTTATTCATTACATTCTAGGCATTATTGAAAAACAACGCACAAATATTTTACAGCATAAATGGCTGTGTTTCTTCAGTGTAAGAGAGGGAGTAGGAGGAGAGGACTTTGTAAAAACAAATAAATATGAATCAGTCCTTGGCCATACTGCCTCAACTAAGAGGTTTATAGTGAAAAAATTATTTGGATAACGACTTCACTTTATCACCTGCCATTAGCTAGTGTATTAATAGAGATGGCAGAATGTCACACAACTTTAAACTAGTTTCGCATCCTTTAATAAATCACATCACCAATTCTAAAGATAATCAAAGTCTCTTAGCCTCGAAGTTACTCAGTGATAAGTAACTTCTTGAAAAATGTTCATCATTAAAATTAAAGAACTTGTCTGAAATCTTTCCGACAAATGCATGAAACAACTTTTATAAAATAAATATAATTTTTAGATATTTCTGGTATATTCCAGTACAGATATCATCACTAACTGACATCATTTAGAGGATCATTCAAAACCATGGAATGTTAGATAGCTATTTCATCTTGGTTTGGGTCTCCTTGTAAATGGCTATTGATGACCCCATCATGGCTCGAGCCCATAACCTTCATGTTATGAGGTGAGCTCGTTGTCCATTCATTCACTGGGACGGAGTCCACTAGCCCATGAATTTTGAATTCTGCTATTTCGTGATATAGTGCTAGGGTTAACTAGTTCCATAGATGTGCATCAGTTTTACAATCGACATGTTAATAAAAATTTCAAGACAATCATCCTATAGACACTAATGTTTAACATAACCTCTTCTTTGAAGATGAAGAGTTAATGACAACAAGCTGAATTCTAAAATTTATTAAAATTGATCAAAACGAGAAAGTTCTATTTACTTTGTCGTTTTTCAAATATAAAATCTGCTATATAATATAATAACAGATTTTATATTTAGACAAAAGTTACTAGTAAATAACGATAAAAATGACAACAACAAAATAATTCAAAATAAACTTTAAGGTCATCTATTTGTTAGGATGAAAATTATTTTAGGGGGAATGAATTGTTGGTTACTGGTTTCAATAGGGATTTGAAACAAACTTTCAGAATATAAGCTAACACTTGAAACTGTTGGCATTTTCGCACTTCCTAAACAGCTTTCGATTAATTAAAAACTCAATGGAAATTAAATGAGGACGTTCTGTGTTATAATTTCTTTCTTTAAAGCTTTTTCATTATTTCATGCTAGTTTTCAATTGTTTATGGTATTGTTAATCAATACACGAAGATGACGAGTGTAATTAAATATTATTTACATCAGCTTTGGTCTGTATAGGTAGAATTTAAATCTGTCGATTGTAAAAAGTAACATATTTCTCATGTATGTTTCATCCTGAACCGAAAGACTATCGAGAACCAGAAGCGATATGATGCTTGCTACGATTTTTATGAGAGACTTCTCAACAGTGTCCACCAACAAACCATCCAAGTTCGGAACTAGGAGTTCTATGCTATAATTCGTTGGTATGTAAAGAAATCTACATTGAATTTAATGATATCCCTACGAACACAGTATCACTGCTGTATGAATCTAACTGTTGACCTGAGAGTCACTTAAAGGAAGAGTATGAATGTTACAGTTGAGTCTAGTTTAAGCTGGATTGGAATTACGACTGACTGACATGAGCAAAAGTACATCATCTATCACACTTTAGGGAAATAATCATTAAAGTACAGAAAAGAAATGTAATGAGACTAAGATAGACTAAACTAAACAAAACAAAATAAATAGACAAAGATAAGTAAGCATTTTTAGAATATGACGATGACAAAGAGTCAATACATCCACACCATTTTGAATATGCATCATAACCTTCACCTGCAGCAACCAATTATTTCCAGTAAATTAGGATCCAGAGGACTATTGCATAGTACACACGTCCTTTGATGGACAGATGGAAATCACGCCTGTGTCAAAGATGATACAAATTGGCATATGTCAAACAAGCATTTTGTTTCTGCACTAATATTTCACCAGAAATCAATCGATTAGGGATGATGCAACTTCTCAAATAAGTGAGGCGGCCAACACATCCAACCGTTTCACCTCCTATATGTAAGCTAGGAGTCAGTGCATGTCAGTCCTTCAACTTCTTCTATCACATTGCAGTGATAAATCGTATCCGAAAAATGCTCAGAATTTTATTCAAAGTGTCCATAAGACAGTTTATAGCCTTAATAACTGTTTTCATAACAACCTCGATGTGGTACAAGGCTTTCTCCGGAGTAGTATTTTTATCATACTCAAATGTGTTCAGTTATCTTCCCGCTAAAACAGACTTCACATTCTTTCTCATCGAGAAACCGGACACGTAAGACTCTTGGAGGTCTCCGTTTTCTATGTTCTTTTACTTCCAGGTATGAATGTGAACGACATCTCATAAATTAGTGTTCTCTTTGTGTTTATCCCTACTTCAGCAATCCAACGCGAACCAGTCAAAGAAATTAATTGGCTACTGGATTTCATCATGAGCTGACATCGGTCAGAGAGCCACTGGGAAACCTAGGAGAACTGGACAGCTGTTTCGCCCTGATTTGGGACATTTCAGCAGTACTTGTTTGGCATGTAACAGGCTCATAATAATAAACAAAAATATATCATACATTTTAGCACACCTTTATTCTTTAACTGACATATTGACACTGAGAACGCCATCGTTTAATTAGGGAAAACTGAACTGAACAACTGAACTAATTGTTTCACATATAGTCAAAACAAACAAATTTGCTGGAAATGTGAAGCAATAAGATTAGTCTTAAATAATACTTATATGAAAGCTGTATAGCCTCGGTGTAATTAATTCACTCTAGTAGTTGTCAATACTAAACGACGGAAATAGTGTGTGTTCTGTCAGCACAAACAAAAAAGTAAAAGATTTCAATGCATAATGCAGTTATTCGCTTATTCAGACCAACTTTTATTTTTCTTCCCACTAGTTTGATAGGTTGCAAAATTAAAAACAAAGTTGAGATGACGTTTGAGAATAATAATGGTAGACATCATTCCGACTATCTATGGTAAATATTTACAAAAATGATTTACACATCATCATGATCATTACACATCATAATTTGAAATCCAGATGAGAGCTTTTTTCGGAAAAACGACTAATTTAAAAGTACTTTGTGGCTTTTTATAGTTTGAAATAAAGCTGAAAATAACAGGAAATCTCATTCTTGATTTCACATAACTTCAACATTATTTACTTGTTCAGAAGACGGTCATAGTAAATCAGAATGGAACGAGGAATTTTTTGAAGTGACAGTAATTTCAGATACGTTATCTAACTGCAGTTGTGCATCATGACCTTTCAGCTGGCTTACGACTCGTTGTAGTTCTAGATTTCGCTCGATTTTGATATTTCTTCTGTCTGGCTGATAGAACCCATCTTTATGACCTATTATATTACACTTGCGACAGCGATAGTGTTTGTATGGATAGAACTTAACAAAATACCATGTTCCACAGTGCCAGCATGGTGAAGGTGGAGTCCGCTTTGAAACACTCCATGATGTTGAGCCAGAGCGTGTCGAATCAGGCTATCCATTAGGAGTAGTCAACTCAGAAGTGAATGATAAAGAGAGATTTTCGGTCTGCCGTAATGCTTATCGAAATTACTGATTCGACCAGCTTTTTATCCTTCACTAGATTAATTAGTCGTCAACATTCATCAGATGTGCCATATAGGGTTAACTTCGGATGTAGTTCCAGCTGACTCGGTGGTCATTTCCGAATATCTGTGAACTTGGGAGGTTGAAGACTGCATATAAGGATCATCAGTTAAGGACCTAAGTTGGAATCCTTCGCATTCTTTGTTGACTTTACCAACATGTGCTAGGAAATCATCATTTTCACTTATTACCAGTTTGAGACAGTCATATCGTATGATGAACAGTGAAGAGCGGCATCCAAAATATTCACTCAGTGACTTGACTGTATCATCTAAATGCCTGTCATGTGGGTTTTGAGGGGAGAATCAAATTACAATATCTGTCATATTCTACTGGACATAACTTACGTAGCAACAGTCGTACCTTCCTTGCATCGTCCGATGAGGCAAAATCAACTTTAAATAAGTCTTTGCAGTGCCGATACTATGTATCAAAAGTGACATTTGAATTTGGATCGTAACTCAACAGCGTAATGCTATTTGCAAATCTGTATACATATGGTGCAATGGTCTGAACGGGTGTGCTTGATGGTGAGGTTGAACCAATCTGTTTGTTGATAAGCATTTCCATCAATCTAATTTGTTGATCCAATAAAAATCCTATTTATGTTGGATCCATGAATTTCGTCGTCGCGAATATATGTCGTGATGTCACCGAGTGTGAATAAGAATGCTAATTTACAATATGAACGCTTGATAATTTTATCCAGTCGATTATTCCCTCACCTGAACTAATAAAGTCCAAAAGACCCACACAGTAGGGCTGGAAATGTGCATTTTCAAAACATATGAGAGAGAAAATGATCTAAAGTACAGGAATGTATTGATCCAGTCACAAGGCTTGAATAGTAGGTGTTATCTACATGCTGGGTTCCGATTGGTTGATGTCCATCATGCGTCAATTTGTGATTTGTTTTTATCTGACTGACAGACTAATGAGATAAATTGTGGATACATATCAGGGTTTGAACATTATGCTTGAATGTTGATAATGTTTAGTTTAGTTTATCATAAGACAAAGCCTGTCTATTTATCAACATTTCAGGCACGTTTTATCATTCATAATTCTATTTTTTTTTTAATATTGCCGTATGCTTAACTTTTCCGAATATTCCTTTTTCAAATTACCTTCTCTCAAATGCTTTAGTCGATTGCAATATTGGACACATAAACTGAAGTTGATGACCTCGGAATTAATTATTTTATTCGAACACAATCGAAAATAGTCAACCTTAGGAAAATAAAAAATTTAAGAGAAATGAATTGTCAAAGAAATGCATACATAATCATACAATAGGGTAAGATAATGTGAAAATCTTTAAGACCACCTTTACTGAACGAAAACAGAAATTGATAAGTGAATAACTAGTCGGGCAAATGTTTATTAACAGACGAGGAAATTATTTCAGTCAGTATCTATTCTTTACATCTAAAATTTCGATTACACTTTCACAAGAATAAAAAGAGGATCACTTACAACTATAAAGTCCCTGTCCTATTTGGGAACTTATTTTTTGCGTGATTATGAACATCAAATTGTGCTCGTTAGTCGTCACAACGCAGTTCAACTGTCTAACTATTAAAATACATGGGGAACTGGAGAGAAAAGGATAATTGAATATAAACCTCTGGGAAAGACTCATAAACTGTGCAAAACACTTTTTTAATTTTCAGGGAAATATTTGCTAAGGAAAAGGTAGCATTCTTTTTATTTCCAGAAGTTCATGCCCACCGAGGTTCGTACCCAGCATTCTCTGGTTACAATGCGAGCTCGCAGTTCACTTAGTCACTGGGTTGCTATCCACTGACCTATGAATTCCGAATTCTGCCAGTTCACGTTAATGCGAAACCAGTGGGTCCTGGGTTTGACCCTCGGTGGTTGCGTATTGATGAAGAGTTTCGAACTGGTACGACACAGACTTACAGTACTCCTTTCCAGTGGTTCTGTATCCGATATCAGCTCATGATGAAGTCTTGTAATCAGTCAAATCAAATCTCTGAAAAACAAACAGTCGAATATTACATTAATTGGAGAGTCTGTATAAGTCTGTATAAGAAGTAACCAGTTTATGATAAAAGATGGTGCAAAATCCGTGCTGTAAATAAGCGCTTTTTTCAGAATAGGGGAGCCATTATCATTTTTTAAATAATTCTAAACTTAAAACTACGAGCCTTTATTGTCATATAGGCTCTTAGAACGGCTGTTACAGTAATGTCTTTGACATTTTCAGTCAGAAAATAATAACTGATTCCCATCCCACAATACGTAGTCTAGTGGATAAAACTATAGTATTAGAAATGATAGGTATTTTTATCTATTTGCAATGGCAGTCATGTACATTCATCCAAAAGGTGCAAAATAAGATGAAATACGCCTTCTAGCTTACATTAATAGTTGCTTCCTACTAAAATTCATGATAAATATGTTAATTTATATTTTACCAAATAGATGAACTTTTGTGGAAAAAAGAAATAAAACTTTACTTAAAGCACTTTATGGTTGGGCTGGTAGGTTTTTAAGGGAATAAGTGACTTCAGACGAGATCCCATCATGAACTAATATAAACTGAATAACCAAATTAAAACCACTGAAGAATATACACTTGTTTCGTCCTAATAATGGTTTAATTCATAAGTGGTAGATAACCAGATGTCAGATTTTCCAAGATACTGACTGTTTAGAGCTTCTTGATTTTTGTGGTTGATATCGCTTCGAAATACAAATCACCTTGTGACTTTGTTGTCTGAAACATCGTTTACATCTATTGTGTTATTTCGTCAATCTTATATTTATTTTCGTATTGGCACATGGGTATGCATAAATCATTCTTTCATTTATGCTTTTCTTCCAAAATATAAAGTTTACATTTGCTTTAGAAAATAAATTTTATAAGTGTAATGTAAGTGATTGTCAAGTGAATGATGCAATTACATTTTTGTATGGACTTTTTCTCTGCACCATAACGATTTGTAAAATTCTCATTATTATTCGAAAACCTTTTTACAATGGAATAATATCATTTCTATAGCAAAAACCTATCTACATTTATTTACGCACGAATGACAACATGAATAAACTGAAAATGTAAAGATAGGCCATCCCCTACTGGTATTTCGTCGGTAGATAATGCTGAGTTATTTACCTTTTTGTAATTCTTAGTCTACAGAATCATTTTAGCTGAGTATATATACTCAGTTTTACTGTGAAGCTGTGGTGAGAGCTGTCTACTAGCCAAATTGGTAGACAGTAATTTACGTCAATGTTTACGTTCTTAAGATTTGTCGTGAGAAAATATCAACAAAGATTGATTCAAAACCGACCACAGCAGACTTTGCGTAGGCGGATACAGTTAACATATAGATGATCTGACATTCAAGAAACAGTCACAAAGAGATGAAAGATTAACTTTAAGTGAGAAACAACCAATCAGAAGACTGTTTGTTTGCTTAACTAATCTATAATAATGTACATGAAAATATATAAATATGCTTTGATTTCCTTAATAAACGATCTGTTGCCTGGCTTTGTTTTCTGCTGTTACAAAGCTAATCACATTATCATAAAGAAGTCAGTTGAAAAGAACATTTCACTCATAGAAAGTTTCATCTTAAATTGCTTCAAGGTCACTGACTAACCATACATTCATCAGATTTCACTTTCATAGTGACATCCCAGCTAACTGTCACTGAGAGATGATGAATAACGATCGATGATCAGAATGTTTCCGTTGGTCATATTACTTTTTGTAATGATTTCGGATCTCTAGGATTATATCATCTCCCACTCATTAGGCTTTATTCATACAGAATATTACTAAAACTTAGACATTGTAGTATTGCGCAATTCCATATTGATTTATTTACCGTGTGTATCACAAGGTAAAGCACTGTTACTAATTCGACTAGATCAACTAAATTGTTTCATTTAATGGGCTCCACAGGATCACTAAACAGACAAAGTATGCTTCTATGTGACTCTGTCAGATTAAATTCCACTTTCGTCACCACCCTGTTAAGAGTCCCCAGCACAGATTTATTTCGGCAAATGATTCTGTTTAAGTGTGTGATTTATGTAGTATTTTCAAGTACTGGTTTTGTAGGGATTTTGTTTGATTGCATGGAGGATTTCATCATGAGCTGACATCAGTTAGAGAACCACTGGAAAACCTGGGAGTACTGGACAGCTGTTTCCTCCGTCCTAGTTTGGGGCTCTTCATTAGTACGCACCCACCGGGATTCGAACCCAGGACCTTCTGGTTACAAGGCGAGCTCGTAGACCATTGAGCCACTGGGACCCGATCCAATGGTCCTTGAATTCTAACTTCTGCCAATTCACGACTTGTAGTAAACAAATAAATATGGAATGTAGCTGTTTCAACAAAGATTTGTGTAAGCTTTGGTGAATTTTCTGGAATTGTACAATTAATTAATTTTGAAGAGTAATTTGTAGGGATTTGATTTGTTTCAAGTTTGACTAGCTAGAGATCCAATGAAAACCAGGCGGTAATGGGTAGCTGATTCAGGGTAGAACCCTTGTGAATGCGTACTGAAGATGACTGCCAAGCTTAGATCGTTTAGGAGAGATTTTCCTAATAATTTTTCTGTTTCAAGTAATGTGCATATATATATATATCCTTTTTTATTCATTAGAATTTTCCGTATCTCCGGTATACCCGTTGAGTCATTTCGATTGCGCAGCTGAGGTGTTGAATTGATAAACAAGGCTTGATTGATTAACTTCTCTCTCCATCTAACTATATTATCTTTCAATGCTTTCGCCCTGTCCCACTCCCTTGTGTGATTACATGGAAATAAATACAATGGAATGGCTGAGCTTTTTTCTAGATTATTCAACTTAACAGGGTGAATCATTCTAGGTCTAGGTTAATGTTTATATTTCGTCACTCTAGTTGACCCTGATCTACTAGCTTGACCAATGTAGCTGACCTCTCAGTCACTGCCTGGTATTTAAAATCACATTATTTTCCCTAATTCGGTCTATTAGGTTCTTAGGTCGACAAAGTTTATCTCTGAGCGTGTCAGTTGTTTGTTTTCAATGCACCGTACAGTGTGTTTAGCAGAAGGAATAGCGTTGATGCTATATTTCGATGTCACTATTTTTAAACATATATGCATGTATGTATACAACAAACAACACTGAGTGACGAAATTACTTTTTCTGAATTATCAGTTGGAGACAGAAGTTAACAAACTAACATGATTTCTTCTCTATGTACAGTGTTCATTATTCACCCTAGTGGATCAATATCAACTGAAGGGAAATTCAAATATTAGACGTAGTATAATGTATTTATATTCCAGCTTACAACCATTCAGTAATAAAGTCGTAAAACTCTTTGGGTGATCATCAAAATGTTAGTTACTTCTGGTTTCAGTCTTAAGCGTGACCATGGGTTCAATACACTTGAAGTTATTTTAATCTAATATGAATCACTTGATGTATGTTAATATGTTATGAAATTCATTATCTGCATAACAATAGCGTTTTTGTTACCTATTTCTATGATGTATAAGTAATTTCGGTATTATTTCAAGTGGATTAATTATTCATTTGACGATAGATGATGGAGCTTTCAAGTTCACTTGGTGTTGATAAAAATCTATCGATTATGTCTGAAATTTTGGGCGTGACGCTAACAACCCATCCCTGTAAGATAGAACAAAACTAGTGCTAATTATAGTTCGAAAGCTAAAACTTTAAGCCCTGTTTCAGTCAGAACGCAAAAGAATGAGTCAGCATGTCTGAAATCTAGTCTGTGACTTTGAAAATAATGCCTATTTTCTTTTTCAACATGTTAGCAAATTCAGAACAAAATATTTGGAGCGAACAATTGTTTTCAACGAATTCTTCTTCAGGCTCTACAAGTATAAATCCAATAATTTAAGCATACAATAGCCAGTAAAGGCAAATTAGAATCATATCAGAAAGTGTATTGTGGAACAAGTATAAGATGGGATGGAACAATAGTCAGATAGTTTTTTAATATGCATGGTCAATGAGAACATGGGACAAAATGAGATGAAGTAATTTAATTTAATGATGTGTGTATATATATAAATATAGTCAACAGAAAAATACAGGTTTCGAGAGTGATTGTAATCACGGTGTGTGAGACAATATGAAAATAAACCAACGAATGGGGCGGTCTAGACATAAGTTCAAGTTTGAAAATAACGACAATAAGAATGATTGTAAAATAATAACGATGATATGGTTTAAAATTACAAGTGCTATTGGTGAATGATTGTCAAATAATAATAATGGATATAATGAAGTGGAATGAACAGGATTTTGTAAATACGATAACAAGTTAGAAAAGCACTACTTAAACGTAAGGCAATAAAATCATAAGAAAGCTCATGAAATCACAAAAGCTCATAAAAGTACTGTACTGACTATGGTTGAAGCAGTTTCCGAATCACTTCGTGGTTGACACCATCAAAGTCCTTTTCAATGTCGATGGATTCGAGGTAATGATTGCACTACCTCTCTAGACTCTATTCAATGATGATGCATAGGGCTGTAATTTGGTTGGGCAGATTTATTCACCCACGGTATCTGTTGGTCTTTCCAGGATGATGCGGCTCAATATTTTGCTTTTGGCATTCATGGGTATGATTCTGTGTCAATTCTTGAGTATGCTTAGGTCACTCTTCATCGGTAGTTTGAAAAAGTAATCTTTATTCCATTTAGACGTCCTGTAGTATTGATGAGAGTATGTTCTCTGTAGTCTGTGGATTCGTCTTTAGTGCTTTGGAGAGATAAATCTCTTATTCATCATAATGAACCAAACAGGTGAACCAAAAAGATTTGAAACGAAAGCATTTCATGGAAAAATTGATTAATTTTTTGTCAAATACAACAAGGAAATGACAACGACTTAGAATTTACAGCATTAGATCACCAGTATTCAAGTTCAGAGAAATCTAATATTAGTTATTCAACCATGTAATCCATTTTCACTGATTAGATTATCATGAAATTGATCAGTAATAATATTGATATATCTTAAGTACTTGCATGAATCAGTCATGGAAAAATAGATTTTTATCAGTTTGTGATAAGAATTTGATTGGTTTTACATCAAAACTAGAAAGAGGACCGTTGTAAATCAATGAGAATTAGAAAGATCTTTTCTCTTTGTTGGAGAATGTATGAGTGTGAGCATAGGACAATAGCATAGAGCCTGCTCGTATAGCAGTTATCGGGTTCAAGATGGATACTGTGACGATAAGATATGAAATCATGACTTCACGCTGAAGTCGAATATGTTGTCCATCAGGACAACGGAAGTTTCATGATGAAACCATTCAGTTAAGACAACACAGCAATACTTAAAACACCGACCCATGCTAAAAACCTACATTATTATTTCCAGAGCTCATCAGGCTAAACTCAAGACAACAGTGAACATTGATAGCACTGTACAGCAAATTGCATTTAAATCCAGTCAGTGAGAGGTGATATTCTCACCTCAACATCTGAAGGTTTGGAACTCAATACCCAGTCAATTGTAGACTTTTGTATTGCCAAATAGTTCCTTCATCTTATGCAATGCCTTCAGCTCATGTCTATTTGTTAAGAAATTCATCTTAGAAAAAGAGATATTTCAATTCCTCGAAAATGATCATACATGAATGGGATTGAAAAATGTCTCATTTAATCATCTGTATGCATATGTGTGTTAAAACAAGAGGTTTAATCATTATCATTATAATAATACATGCATTTCCCTGAAGTCTTCGGAATAATTCATCTCAGAAATGAAGAATAAAAATTAGGATGATCTAGAATTGTGTTGACTGTTATAACTGGCAGCCTCTTAGAAAAAGCTGCACTTCTAAACTGTTAACAATATTGCACGGCAATTTTCAGTTGTAAAGGTTTTTATAATGGAAATGAATTCTTGAAAAATTGCATCATTCAGTATGCAGTTGACTGTTCTAAACATCGTTATTCTTATTCGGTTTTCAAAAGTATTATTTAAAAATTAATAGAATATGAAAATTTAATGAACTTACTCTTTGCATAAAGTAATGACTGGTAGGTCCATGTCTCTTGGATTTCATGAATATAACTTCCAATTTTCTTTCCTTTACGCTACCAGTAGAACATAGGGCTTCAATCTAGAGGCTTGAAGTTTCGGTAGCAGTGGTTTTTATTTTTACAGGATGGGCTTGCTAGCCTCATGCCCAACCTTCCATCTTTACCAGTATTATTACTGGCTTATCCAGGTTAAGGAGTGCGTCAGCCAGGAATCGAACCACGGACTACATGCGTGGTTGGCGAGAATTATGTCGCTATGCGACCGCCGCAAAAACTTTTACCGTTGGTCAAAACTGAAAATAATGTTAGAATAAAAATAATGACGGTACCAAAAACATGGGTGCAAGCAGACGGTAAACCAATAAAAGTTAACCAATCTAGTCTAACAAGGGATTAGTGTGATCCTTAAACCTAATTAAGAAAGAATACCTTTCGGACAATAAGTGACTGTCATGAATAAGTAACTAAAAATGTAGGCTTTAGTACCATGCAGTTACAGATAAACACATCATAGTAACAATCCTCTCCACTTCCCTATAGTATCCTAATAGAAGTCACTGCTAAATAAAGGATATAAATCAATATATTAGTATATGGATACAGAAAGACAAACACTGGTTTTACGTCTACATATTTATCTGATAAGGGAAATAACACGGACAACGGGTTTTGAAATGCCATTGAGACAAAAATGGTGCTTAATTAAAGAAGAAAGAGAATATCCCCCTCCTTCGTCCCCGTCCCCAAACCGGTACATATTTATGCACATTAAGAAGAAATGTGCACTAAATAGATAGGTTTTTAACTTATCTTACTGCCTTCATTAATAGAACGAGACATTGAAATGATCATGGTGACAACAACCAAATCAGTATTTATCTACACAGATAACATTAAAATTGTTACTATCCCTGAATTGTTTTAACTAACCGACTTATGAATGACATGTGACTAGTTGTATTTATCTGCCATCTATTTATGTTGATTTATTTATTTACATTACTGTAATAGTAGAAACTATGCACACAAATATAGATACACAATACACTTAAGTTTTTTTCAATCGATTGAAAAACTGAGTGTATAAGTAACGACGACATATAATAGAACGAGACTTCATTGATTGAGTGACTATCAGGAATAGTCTTCGATTGGCAATATTTAACAACAATAATAATAATGATTTACTATGATGTGTGAGAACTAACAGAGAAAAAGAAATCTGAGTTGCAGCTGAATTCAAACCAGAGGTTCCTTAAATGCTACCTATCTCTCCCGCATACCAACTGAGCCAATATATTTTGTAAAAGTGGAAAATGTTTTAACTGATTAAAAATGCCCATTAAAATTTTTAAAAGAATAGACACGAAACAAAGAGCACTCATTTCAATAAATTCATCATCAGGTTCTACAATTATATATACATTATAATGAATGAATGAATTAGTCTTATGAACGACATTAATGTTTAAATAACATCATAACAATAATGTTGATAAATTACAACTGAACAGCATCAACATGAGATAAACTGAATGTCAGAAGAATTAGGAAAGGTAATAGTACAAATTCATTAGTTTATAGTCTCTACTGAGGGCCAGGGCAGTAGTAGGGGCTGGACTTGTTCCTTTGGGACACAGAGCAGAGGCTACTGCAATTCGCCTCAAACAACCCGTACTATTACCTTTCCTAATTCTTCTGACATTCAGTTTATTTTATGTTGATACTGTTCAGCTGTAATTTATCAATATTATTGATTCGATGTTATTTAAACATTAATGTCGTTCATAAGACTAATTCATTCATTCATTATAATGTATATATAATTGTAGAGCCTGATGATGAAGTTATCGAAAAGAGTACTCTTTGTTCCGCGTCTACTCTTTTGAAAAATGTTTTAGAAATTTATGAACAATGATTGAGGTCAAAAAGTAAACATTAGTTTAAAAAAGAATGATTAATGAACAGAGAGTATTCAGATTTTCGATAAATTCGTCATCGGGTTCTACATTTATAGGAACATAATAATTAAAGAATTATTGTTATTAACAACATCAGTGTCTTAAATTACATTGAATCAATAGTATCTACAGATTACATTTCAAAAGGACCGGTAAGAAAGAGAGATAATATGCATTAATATAACACTAAACTAAAGTTTTGGCATGTTTACTTCTCCTCACTATCGTGATGCATAGATAAATCGATGGTTTGATTCCATTTCTAACTTCATATTAATAATGCTGGACTGACTACACCTGATTTAGATTAGAAATACCAATACCATCACTCCAAAATGTAATTGTTCATCTAATTTGAAGAGACCCAAATAAGTAGGAAAGTGCTAGGGATTATCGGACAAGTAATGCTAGGGTTTTACATTTTTGCCTCATCAATTTCTTTCCGAATGGAAAATAGGGCTACGAGCTTTCAAGTTTCAATAGAGGTGGTTTGTTTTCACAGGTTAGGTGGTTAGCCTGCCGCCCAACCTTCCCACCTTTCCAGTCTTACTACCGGCTGGTCACGTTTAAGCAGTGCATCGGCCGGAAATCGGACCCGGACCTCTGGTGTGGTTGGTGAGCATTGTACGACTGAACCACTGACGGAAGTACAAACAATAATCTGGTCCGGGCTTAACATGACTGTTTAATTTTTAATGGTTTTAGATATAGTGTGTGCAGAAGTTCATATAAATATATATACCTTGAATGACCTTGAGAGACACTAATTACACTGATAAATTAAAACAGTCAACACCCAATATGATTCCAAGCTCATACACAAGTGGGCTGAGGGGAATACAACCCGCAATGTAAAGATAAATTCAGTATTTTAGGAAAACTAGGTATATATAAGATAATCTTGGACGTTATCACCAGGATTCGGTGTCACAAATATGTGCAACTCCAGTCCCCACTTAGACTATGTCCATCTTTACCTATTTGATTTCACTAAGACGTTTATGTACTTTTCAATATATATATATATATCATGGCTCCATTGTTGAACAAAAATGTAAATTGTGAAGTAATCCGTCCTCTTAATCCAGTGCTGTGTTCATATTAGAGTGAACTTACTATTTTTCAACTTTATTGTGATAGCCATATGTATGTATATCTGCGTTAATCACTGTAGTCAATTGTTACCACTGTCAGTGTTAATTTCAAGTTCATTGGCTAAAATCAAATGGTGGGCGATATATATATGTATATTCGCTTTTCAAGTTTCTGGCCAAACGAATTGATGAAATTACAATTGTATAAATTTTCATGAATTATCGTCAAATTCGTCCTCGTATTTTGCATAATAGCGTTTTCTTTGTTTTCTGTGTCATTATTCATTGTCGCTTAGTAATGACTATTCATTTGTTAAATTTGAATTCGTAATCACGTGATATCGCTTCAGTTTGTCTGAAAACCCTTACATGTTCACTTTTCCGAAGTCAGAAATGTGATTATTTTGAAGTATTTTTTATGGTCAGAAACTAATTTAATAGGATGCATTTCAGATCATGGTGTACGGAATGTAGTTGTTCAAATGCCTTACTGGATACACTCTATTTCATCAGTGTGCCTAACTTGCCGATGGCCATCTACAACTGATAGGATGAACACAGAAAAATTTCTATAAATCATGCATTTCAAAAGACCAAACCAGAACTGTAAGATGTTGTATACATTTGCTCTGATGGGTATGAACTAACTATTTAGCAAACATTAGCTTAAGGGATAATCAGCGCTTAGATTTAAGAGCCGCATTTAATCCAATTTAAGATTTTTTTGTCTATGTGTGTTACTACATTCCAGCAGGACGGGAACCCTAGTGAGTGATTACTCACTAGGTTACTGCACCAGGAATCCATCTCTTGTGTTAAAAATGGCGTTTTTTATTTCCTGCTCTTATTAGCTGGAAACATGAAGTCTCTGTTAGTGTACAGATATCATCATATCAAATTTCTAACAGTGCCACAATATGTTATTATTTATTACACTGGGACTGTTAGTCAAATACAGTCTGTAGAAATAAAATTTGACAATTACTGATACACCCGTCCTCAAACAGCGGATAAAATGGTACACAAATGACACAAGTTTACCTTAGTTAGTTGGAGGGTAGGAGACGAATAAACACTAGTGGTCTCTTATCTGAAGGTTCAGGGTTCGATTCTTAGTGAGGTTATGGGCACGCACAGATAAAATGTTCCAAAATAGGACGAAACATATGCCCAGTAGTTCCTGGTTCCCAATGGTTCTCTAACTAACTTTGCTTTGTGATAAAATCTTCAATGATATATATAATCTGATGCTCGCTGGTGACTTGCTACAGGATGGAGTTTCCTGGAGCTCTAGTGAGAAGTCGTGACCAGTGAGGTCCAATTATATGTCACGTGTGTGGATGGATGTCCCACCAACGACAATGACTGGGGTCGCGCTAAATCACGAATTGGTAGAAGTTAGAATTCATGAGCCATTGAATCGGGTCCCAGTGGCTGAATGGTATACGAGCTTGCCTTGTAACCGGAAGGTCCAGGGTTCGAATCCCAGTGGGTGCGTACTGCCGATGATTCCCAAACTAGGATGAAACAGCGGTTCAGTACTTCCTGGTTTTCAATGGTTCTCTAACTGATATCAGTCCATGATCAACTCGTAAAAGAAATATTTGAATACGTTTTTACCAAGAAAAAACAGTTGCTTACAAATTATGAAGTTATTATTTACATTAACGTGTAATGATCATGAAACACTTTCAGTTAGGCACTTTTCCAATACAATAAAAATTGAACAGTCCTTGGTGTGTATTCAGAAACACACACAGACACGTAGATACAAACACATACAGATGTAACTAACTAGGTGTACATTTGAAAGGTATGTTTTCCTCATTGAAAAGAAATATCCCAATTCTATTCAAATAATAAATACTTTCGTGAATTATTGTATTTATACTATTCAAACTATAGAGGATACACATGTATTATAGGTTTCCAGGCCGAAGGTGTTACGAACTTCCTGGAATAATTTGAGCGCCGAGTCAGATTGATTCATTATAAATTATTTAAATTAATCCCAGCGTGTTAAGAAAATCAAAACAAGATTTTTCTGAACGTTTCGCTGTGTAAGCCACAGCTTCTTCAACAGATTTATTCGGATTTTTATTAATCATCAAAATATGTAGTCAAAAACTTTACATAAATTGAAGTCAGTTTATTTGAAGGTCAATTGTCTATGGACTTTTATACCAATAGATATATTTGACATTAGTCATTACAAATATATGTTGTGACTGCTTACATATTTCTATTGGTGAAAATGTCCATGGACAAATGACCTTCAAATAAACTGACTTCAATTTATGTAAAATTTTTGACTATATATTTTGATGATTAATAAAAATCCGAATAAATCTGTTGAAGAAGCTGTGGCTTACACAGCGAAACGTTCAGAAAAATCTTGTTTTGATTTTCTTAACACGCTGGGATTAATTTAAATAATTTATAATGATACACATGTATGCTTGACATGTGGGTTCATGCATATGAGTGTGTGTCGGTGTACGTGTGCGTGTCCTGATGTATAGGTAAATTAGTAATACTTAAATGATTCCATTCAGCACAGACTATAAATATAACTCAGAAACAAACATGCATAACAGAATGCATGAGACATAAGAATAAAAGTAAAAACTCTACAGGATAGAACATGCTTTCGTTTATTACCTACCTATTTTCTGTTACGTAATTGTTTGATTTGAAGACAATTTTAAAAGAAGACTCATTCAGTACTGAATCATGACATAATTATTAAATCACTGTTCTGTATTCAATATTCAGTGTGAGGTAATGTTTCCAGATGATAAAAATCCACAGTGAAAATGTATGAATTAATCTACACATTTTCTTTTTTTAAAACGCCCTGTATACTCGTTTGCGCACGCATGAATCTTATGTACCGTCAACTAGATGTCCAAACATCATTGAAACATTGAAGTGTTGTGTATGTGTGTGTATATCTATGAAAGAACAGAAAAGCAGAATCATCGTTAGACGAAAGGCTGGTAATTAGTAGAAAGTGATATAAAGTCATTTATATATACATGAGAGGAATTTTCAGGTAACCTATGGAAAAGAACATAAATGGCTTAGTGAAATCAAATAGGTAGAGATGGACATAGTCTAAGTGGGGACTGGAGTTGCACATATTTGTGACACCGAATCCTGGTGATAACGTCCAAGATTATCTTATATATACCTAGTTTTCCTAAAATACTGAATTTATCTTTACATTGCGGGTTGTATTCCCCTCAGCCCACTTGTGTATGAGCTTGGAATCATATTGGGTGTTGACTGTTTTAATTTATCAGTGTAATTAGTGTCTCTCAAAGTCATTCAAAGTAAATGTATATATATACATATATATGGGTGTCTTTTCATAAGAAATTATATCTGGTGAAAGAAATGAATCAGAGGTGTGAATACATGAAATATTAATAGTAATATGGAATGCATTTGTGATAATTTGCTAATATTGATTAGAATAGTAGGCACTCGAATCAGCTAGGTAGGAAATTCGTTAGCGCAAACTTCCAGGTGTATTAACGGTTATACCAGATTATCGTCATTGAAATAGAATGGAAGTCTTGACGTTGGCAAACGCTTATGTTATATGACCACACACACCAGTAGTGAGCATCACAAATATGTGCAGGACCTGGAGTTATTACATAGTATTTGCACATTAATTTATAGATAGCGAAATGAAAATCAGTATAGACTGTATGGTGATAAACATGATGATAAAGTGTAAATACAATCTACGTGTTGCTCATAATCGTATCCCCTTGATATGAACTAAGTGTGAGACAATAATTCATAGTTAATTTGTTCAGGAAAAGATTCAACTCTTCTCAGTTCATTCATCTCTACGTATTCTCTGCTATTTTTAAGCCCTCTCTCAGTTTTTCTCTCTCTCTCACACACACTCTTTCTTCTCAATATGCAAGTGGATATTCACCTAGAACTTCTTAAGTATTGAATTGCAACATATTGATACTTTTGTCTATCATCACACTGGAGTTTCACACAGTACACACCCTTATAAAAATTAACTAGTAGAAAAAAAGGTGATTTACTGCAGAGATTCTAAATTGTGTGAACTTATTCAAGAATTACAGTTTAAAAGAAGAAAGAAACAGTTATGTAGAATATTTCCTTTCCTCTTTTAGCTCTCCAGTCAGCTTTTTCCCTTCATGAGTACTTGAAGACCTTCTTATCAAATAAATCAACAAAACTTGTTTTGAATAAATCTAATTGACCACATCCATTGCTTTTAAAAGAGCTTCATAATGAGTCAACTTTGATGAAAAATTGGAAGATGAATCAGTGCTATAATTAGACAGTTTGCTTTGATTATGCAATTAGTACTGCTCTCTGACATGACATAAGCATTGAATTACTGGTTAGTTCAGTTGTAACCAGATTCATCAGTGAAATACACAGTACGGCGTACCTCAGAGAAAGAGAGAGAGAAAATTATTTAAACTTTGATACACTAAATTAAATATCTGCAAAATATGCAATTTCATATGAAATAGAATTTCGGTTAATTCTAGAAATCATTTTATTAATAAACAGACGGATAACTACATTACTGATCATCTAGTGGATTATATTTTAAATGAAGAGACTACACAACTCATACAGAGATATGAAAATAACACAAACATATATCACCTGTCAAAATTCTAATAATCTGAGTGAGTGTTTATTTCGAGTTGGTTGGGTGGAAATGTTGTCTCGACGAAAAGCTAACGCAAGATTACCCTTAACATCCAACATCGTCTAAAGGTTCTAAATTGAAATGCGGAATACTTTATTATTATAACATTGTCGATTTTAGTGTTTTAACTCAGCCTAATGTTTACCATCAGTCACACGCAAGTACACTACTTGTTTTAACATGTACATGAGAGTAACTTTGTATTTGACTAGATAATTTACTCACTCATTCCTTTGACTCAAATTAAACGGACCATTTATGTACATTAGATTGGAAGCATCTCTAAAGATGATTCCCGTTATCAGCGTTGACTAATGAACAAAAGGAGTTTAGCTTGACCTCAAAATAATACTATTTTTAACTTGTTCTTAACTTGAAAATCTAAATTGACATATTTATTTCAACTTGACTTTATTTATTATTATGATCGATACATATTAAAGCTATTATCTAAGTAAGATGAATGACGGACATATTTCACAATATTTGTTAGTTTTGTTTAAGGATGTTTATAGGGTGTAAAGTACTAATGAAGGCAGAATCTGACAACATATTTTCACAATTAGTTCACATAAACTCTGTGAAGTTTAGAAACATTCCTGTTAAAAAGTGTGAAAATTTGATGAGATGTAACTACCTAACAGTCAGTCTTGATCAGTCTTCAGTAAACTAGTGTTTCTAATTTATATCTAGTTAGTGAAAGCTGAGCTAGAGACTCCAAGGTTGTGGTTGCGATAATCAGCCCAATGATATCATGAAAATGGTACTTAGGCGTGCTCGGATTCACACTGTATAAAATGAAAGTTAATAGCATCCGAAGGCAATCTGGCAGATTATTTAGCTGCTGAGTAATTTTGTTCATAACCATTCTTTTGTTTTAAATTGTCTGTGGGGATGGGGTGGGAAATCCAAGATGGTCACTTCGTCCAATATAAATCAACTAACAAAAAATCTAAAGTAACTTAAACAACTTAAACTTATCTCATTGAAAAAAAACTGATATTAAATATGTGGTACAATAAAGTAGCAATTTTATTCAAGGCAAATATAATCAGTAATTACGAAAAACTACAATTGCTGGATTTCTAAAAATCAATTCATCTTCATCGTTTGGTTAATTAATATTCGCTTATAATCCAGGACTTCCTAAGCTACATGTCAAGTTAACAATTTCGAAAGTCATTTTTACAATATAGTCTTGCTAACACTTTTCTGGTCTTCAGTAAATTGATGTACACTGGTACCTAGTGAGTAGCTGAACTAACTTGTAAGTAGTGACAGTGGAAACAAAACTCCAAAGTCAAAGGTATTTACAAGAGTGCGTGCATCAAAAGGAGATACATTTGACAAATAAATGTGTATAGCTGTCTTCAAGGAGAAATCTAAAATTTATCCGGATAGCGAAAACTCAGCTAGGAATCCCAAGAATGTGTGTGATATCCAACATCACATAACGCATAAAAATATTAGTTGAACCTGTTCGGTTCCATACTGACTGAAAGAAGGGTTAAAAGCCTCCTGAGGATAACTAACACTTTATTGAGCGTATATTTAGTTGATTTAGTATTATCCAATCTATTTCGGACTTACCGAGAAGGTCCACTACAATCACTTCAAGTATATTTCTGATGAACTTATACTCACTAGTTGATTTTATACCGATAAATAATGTGTTACCAATAAGTTGGCTTCATTTTGTGTAAATTTAAGTCGGTTGAATAGTGGAAACAATTCAAAGTGAGAATAATAAAAATAGTGGTAATGGTAGTAATGTGGAAAGGTACATGGATTAACTAAATAAACAAAATAAATAAAATATAATAAATAAATAAATTTCTCTCCCTATACGGCCAAGGCAGAAAATGGGATTGTACATACTTCTTCTGTACAAAAAGGTTTGGCTTAAATTCATGAATGGCCGAAGCCTCTGCTGTCTTTAAACGTTTATGGCGAAGGAAAAGCGGCCAGTTAGCATAGATTGGATAGATTATCTCAAAATCGTGTTCAGTGTTGGTGGAGTGGCAAGAGTCGGTCAAGTGCTTTACGAAACGTTTCAGGTATTAAATATTTTAATGACAAAAATTTTTCAGTCATGAAAGCAGAAACACTAGTAAGAAAAATGCTATCTCTGCATGCGAATTCCCTGTAATATTCACCATCATCAATTAAGATAAATGTTGGCTGATGAAAGAGATTTATTCGGAGGTGCTGAGTGATTGTCTTCACTATGTGAAAGAAATTAAAGTCACCTTTATGTTTTCGATAAAATAAAGTTTTATGCTTGTAATTTATTCTCATGTTCTGGTTTAGCCATTTAAAGTCCAATGACCATATTCTATTGAATATTAAATATCTAAATTTTACTACGGGAATATTTAATATTTTGAAATATTTGAAATTCGAAGTTTAGTGCAAGGCTCACTGAAGTGAAAACAGTTGGAGTTTTTAAAAAAATGTGTAGAAACCGACCGTTATCCCAAACTATATTGGAGGTCGTTAAGACGAATGAGGATTTTTCCTAATTCTAAGAGTTTAAAAAGGCATGCTCTTAATCAGATTGACTCTGTTAAAAGTCCTACAAATGATCTCGAAAGGAACATATCACAAAGACAGTTTTCAGTTGATGATTCACTTCAGGAATTACAGGTAATGTTTTCGGAATGTGTTAATAATGTAACTGTTAACAGAAGGAATAAAAAGGATTAATCTCGTCAAATCTCTTGAAAGCCAAAAGCTTGAAAGGAAATTTACGTCAGTTCCGGTCCAGTATGTTCACAATTTTTCCAGTGTCGTGTTTAATAAGTTTCAACTAGAGGTGTTATCCCTGGGTCCCAAATGTAGTGACTATGATCCTAAAGTTAGTCATTTAGACATTGATATTCAAACGTCTGACCTTATTCCATCATCGGACGATGAACTAACTAGGTTTAAAACTACGCTTGTTGACAGCTACCAACAATACAAAAATAATAGACATTCAGTAAATAGTCTGCTATCTAGGCAAAACAGCAAAGCTCTAAGAGAACTTAGGAGTAATGAAAGCATATTAGCAAGCCAGATGAATGTAACGGTTTAATTTTACTGGATAAAAGTGATTACGTTGAGGAATTGGAAGGTATTTTGAGTGACCAAACTAAATTCCAATCTCTTGATATTTCCAAAGACCTTAATGTGAAAGTGGAGAAACTAATGACAGACTCTCTCAAAAAACTGAACTTAAAGGTGTATTATCATCAACCATGTATGAGTCTGTGGAACCAACGGGTACTAACACTCCACGTCTTTATGGTCTACTCAAAGTGCCCAAACCCGGTCTTCCTCTTCGCCCAATTTTAGATATGTACAACTCTCTATTTCATGGAACAGCAAAGTGGTTAGTGAAGATTCTGGGACCTTTGCACAAAGAAATTGTGCAGCATAGTATTAGTGATATCTTCAACTTCATTTCTAAAATATGCAGGACAAATATGAGGGATAAATGCATGTTATGCATGTATCATCGCTATTCAAGAATCTACCACTTATGGAAACGGTAGATTACATTTGTCGAGAAATTACTGGAAGGCAGATGGACTTAAGAATTCCCTTCTGTAGCCACAAAGAATTACTCCTTAAATGCACAATGAGTGTGCATTTTGTCTTCAATAATTCATATTGACGACAAGTAGAGAGAATAGCTATGGGTTCAAAATTAGGCCCAATATTAGCTGACTTCTTCCTCACAAAACTGGAAAACGGGAGACTGAAAGATATCATCAAGGAATTGGATATGTGTTACCATTATATCGTTGGTACATTTATGTTAGTTGATGGGAATGCAAACATAGACGAATTGTATATGAAATTCAACAACATCCATCCTTCGCTTAATTTTACTTGTGGAGAGGAGCAGGATAGTAAACTACATTTTCTGGATGTCTTGCTAAGTAGACGAGAAGATGGGTCACTTGGGAGAACTGTGTACAGAAAAAGCACATTCACGGGGCAATACACACACTTCCTTAGTTACTTGCCCATTAAATATATAAGAAATGTTGTTGAAGGTCTTACGAGCAGAGGAAGAAAGATATGTACAGATGAACTATTACAAAAGGAATTTGAATATGTTCACGACTCCTTGACGGAGATGGACTATCCGAGTAGTTTCATAAAGAAACATATGAAAACATCAGAGAGAAAACCTGAGACCCTGACTGCACGTAAAAACCTCTTTTTATTATGTTACAATTTAATGGTGACTTATCGAGTGAGATTTTATTCCAGAAACTTTCCAGGAGTATACGAAGAACGTCTTAGGTAGCAAACCTATGTTTGTCGGTCTCTAGCCGATGAATGACTGGGACGCAAACGAAGGATAAGCTAGATAGTCTCACCTTATCTATGTGTATTTATCAATTCAGCTGCACCTGCGGTGACAGTTATGTTGAGTGTACTACTACACAGCTTAGCCAACATGTTAGTGAACATCTCCCATCATGGTATGGCAAAGGACAGACAAAAACAATCCGTAGCTCTCTTTTGTCACACTTAGTTGATAGTGGTCATGTAATAGAGAAAACGAAAGCTTTCAAGGTAATGCATTGAATCCCACAGAATCTTCCCAATAGACTTTGTATTCGTCTACTGCACACAGCTGATGCAATAGGCACTCGAACTATTAAGCCTAAACTATGCATTCAAAAAAGTTCGTGAAGCTATTATTCCTCCCTTGGCCTATTAAGACTTAACCAACTGATGACTTTTCCAGCCCCCATTACTTATATTTTCAACCTCTCTCTTATCATCATTTCATCTTATCACATCTTCATTAAAAGGTATTTTATTTACTTCCCTTACAACCTAACAATACTAAATGGGTTCATTTGTTTTTCCTGGCCTTCATCGATTACCTCTATCTGAACATTTGTTTGTTTAATCATGGTGCTTTTCGTTATTCTTGTAATCACATATCGCCTCTCTTTTTCAGCTTTAGAATTGATGAAACCATTATTATTATTATTATTATTATTACTGTGACTAATTGCACAATTTTTATGAATAATCTTATTATTCTATTGTCAAAACGCCGTGATTGGTTTATATTTGGTTTTTTTATTTGTAAAGTTATGTCGGTGTATTAGAGTTAATCATCATGAAATCTAACTGAAAGCACACTATTGTTAGCTTTAATGTGTTGTTCTAAATATTAAATATCTGGTACAATAATGTAGCAATTTTATTCAATGCATACATAATCAGTACTTACGAAAAACTACGATATAAAAAATTGCTGGATTTCTACAAAATCAATTCACCTTCATCATTTGAGTAATTGAAATTCGCGTCAAGTTAACAATTTCGAAAGTTATTTTTACAATATAGACGTTTTAAAACTCTCGTTTTGGTATGTATGTCAGACCCCTAGTTGGGTTGTGAGTGCACTCTACTGAAGAATCCACAGTTAACACGAAACACCGTTCTTAGGTTTTCAGTGATGAGCTAATCGATGTTGTTTCGTATCGAAATCACTGTTGAGTCACTTTATACCTCCATAAAGATAGCGATAAACAGTGCATATTTACACAGTACCTAGAAATAGGAAAATTCATAAATAACTTCAGGTCACTGGGAATCTGCAAAGGAATAAATTGAAAAATGCACAATGTATATTCTACTTAATACTATGGGAATTGTTAAATGTCAGGTTTAGTGATATTCTCCTCTGTCTCTTTCTCTCTCTCTCTCCCTCACACACACATACACACAAAAGAAGACAGATAATCAAATATTCGCATTTTTCCCGAAGGATGTAAGGAAAGAAGAGAGCCAAATGTTAATTTCCATATGTCTTCGTTTTCCTCTTAACTGGCTTCCATAAGTAATAACGACTTTTATATATGAAAAAAAGTAGACATGATACAATGTAATGAATTCATCTGATCTAATGATGTATCACCATTAATGACTGTTTTCTAAACAGAAACCGCAAACCTAACTTATATTCAACTCAGAAGGATACTATAACAATAAAGTGTGTACAGAATCATTTATAAGTCAATTATTTCATTGATATTTTGACTGAAACATATTTGGACAACAAACAATGACCTGTGATCTACCGCGAATATTGATTTTAAATTTAAATTTATTCCATTATAATGTTGACCTTCTAAGTTAGAATAATAAATAACTGAAATCTACCGGTCAATATGGGGTTAATCATAAAATTTTTTATCGCTTTTGAAACAGGTAAAATATTGAATGGAGAGATTGATTACATTTGAAGAAACCAGAATTCAGAATACGTATCCAGCAATAAAACTAACATTAATAACTTATGAAATTTGGTTATACTGATCGGGGCAGTTGTGACCAGTGGGATCGATCAGATATTCATGTTGAAAATTGAATCATATCCATACCTTGATATAAGGATAAAACTTGGGCACTGTGGTAGAGTATAACTCCATTATGGATAAGATTTTATTTTGATAAATTACACAGTGTTGTGCAGCAATATTAACTGATGACGTTTCGAGCACAAATTATTTCTCATAATCACATCAAGTCACTCACACAACTTTTTTGCTTCATTTGTATACATGAGTAAAAATTGATTAGACATTTGAATAAAATCGATATAAAATAAAGTACATTCGGAAATAGGATTGTGGTGGTGTGATACAGACAATGTGCTCTAACAGACTATTATTCTCACATATTCCCACAGTTCATTTCGGCATTACCAACACAATATGATATATCTGTTTGAACATTCGATTTGATGTTAGAGACAGAATACTTTTCTCACGGTTATATGCTGCATTGACAAAAGAATGCTATGTATATTTGAACATTGTATTTCATGTCGTTTGATGTAAACCGAAATCACACATTCGGTGGTTGGTTAGAGAACATAAACTGTCGATATATAAACAGCGTTTTGATTAATGAAAAATACACCTTGGCTCTCGTGTCTTACCTTCTGTTGTTACAGTGTAACGACAGAAAGCAAGACTTAGGCAACAGATCGTTTATTAATGAAATCAACACATATTTATAGATTTTCGTGCACATTATTATAGATTATTGTTAGCTGACAAACACAGTTTTCTGATTGGTTGTTTCTCACTAAAAGTCAACCTTTCATCGCTTTGTTCCTGTCTCTTGAGTGTCAGATCATCTATCTGCTATCTATTAGACACTGGTCATAATGTAGACAACTTGAAGTCATTCAAAATAATCAACAAGGAAAAGAAACCTAACTTGCTACGCTTTGCTGAAGTAATTGCCATCAGACAACTTAAACCAAATCTATGTACGCAGATAGAGACAGTGGTGAATCTTGCACTGCCCTGGTGACAATATATATATACAACAACAACAACAACAACAATATATACAACAGTTTGTTTTTGTTTCCAAGCCTAATTGCCTAATTATTCTATAAATATTTATAAACTGTCAAATATTGATCACAGTTCATTTGAATTATTCTATAAATAGTCAGTGTTTGTAACTCTTAATCAGTTAAATCATTCCGGACTAATGTTACTTTTACTTCCTACCAACTACTCCTTGTGATCGTGGAAATTTATGTTCAAATCTTTAATGTAATGTAATTCATATTTTTCATCGTTCAGGTTGTAACCAGTTGAGAAGAATCCTCGAAATAGTAAAAGATGAGCTCATATTATCCTGGTACAATTGTTGTTCTGGCTTTGTTCAAGTTTATCTGTTAATTGTATCCGCCTACTCAAAGTCTGCTGTCCATCTTTGATCTTGTTTTCACATGACTAATATTTGCGACATAAACATTGACGTCAATTACTGTCTACCAATTTGGCTAGCAGCCATCTCTCACCACAACAGCAATAGTGTTATCAATAAAATACCATCTTGTTTCCCATCTTATGGTATTTTTTTTGATAATACTAATACTAGAAAGAAACAGCTATACAAGCTTCTTAGTATTTTTTATAATCCATCCACCTGATGTTATATTCAACCTTGAAATCAATAAAATCAACACAGAAACTTATATTCTCAGTTGTCTTAATGTCGTTATTGTTATTTGTTGTTTAAGTTGTAAATAGCTGTTTCCTTTTAATAGATAAGAAGTGACTGTTAGTTAGATGGTTGTTTCACTTCCTATGGGGAACGAAATATTTTCACCCACTGATAGGCCGTTTACTGTGATTTGTGTATGAATGCATTTCCAAACATCGAAAAACGAATAAAAACAAGTTCATTGATGTCTTCTTTATTATCAGTATACTAGTATTTATAAAGTTACCAATCCACCTTAAGTTGTATAAACAAATTTATGCTCCTCAAGAATTCGAATCTGTCAGTCTACATTTAACTGGTGAAGAACAAACCATATCAACCAACTGATTCACGTGTTATTAGTGTCAATATTCACTGTTAAGTGGTAAATTAAATAGTTTTTTAAAAATGACCATGATCAATCTGAAGACTTGACTACTACTACTACCACCACTACTACTACTACTACTACTGATTTTGTTTCACAAAGAACGCCGTCTTATCTCTATCTTCTCGTTCTATTGGCAGTTTCCAGTACCCGAATGGGAGATCTCAGACTGTGAACAGCTTCGCACTTTGCAGGTGATCTAAAGTTTCGGATAGGGGACTATTCGAGTTATGAATGGTCTCACTTTCCCAGTCGTCACTGAGATTTCGTGCCTCACTCGATCACAGTAACCGTACGGATCTCCGTCTCCAGTGAAAAGATTGTCGTATTTGCTGAGTAACATTGCTACACTTAGGACTTTCACCGCTGCAATCCCTGCCACCTCACTATTCTCGCGCATGCTGAAACACCCATACTTCGTTCCGACAACACTTCTCTTCACGCTCATCACTGCATCTACTTCTCGCAAAATGTCTGCCCTAAGGATTGTTTCGCGCAACTCAGGTACAACCAGGAATGGAAACGTCACGTTTTCCTCTCCAATACTAACCCTGCAGTCTGATACTACTGCGATTCTTAGCACGTGGGCGCCCACTATCTGCACCACTAACGAACACGGCCTTACACTCCCACATAAGCTCTCATATACGAGTGAGACAGCTGCCCCTGTGTCCATTAAACACACCATCTCGCGGTCAATTACGCGCACCTTCGAATATATCACCCCCTTCTCCATCGCCCCTCTTACCTCAAGTCTCGGAACACAGGAAGAAGACACAGTATATCTTTTAAAAATTCTTCTTTGTTGTCTCTCCAGACAGTGGTTTTTCCAGTGCCCCTGTTTGCCACATGCGAAACACCGGTCTCTCCGCACGCTCAGTCTCATCGCGGCCACTTCACGTTGCAACTCTTCGATTTGTTTCTCACACTGCTCAGATTTTGGTGGCTCTACCGCTGCAACCGTCTTGCTTAACAGTTGTCTGGTCACCTTCTCAAGCTGTTTAATTTCCAGTGGCTGTACGGCGTTAACCAGATGTAGTTGTTGCGATGTATATTCTGGAACACTCTCCATAAACTGGGAGGCTAACATTTGTGCCTCAGAGTCTTCGTCCAGTGTTAGTAGAGTGCGACGCACTAGGCTTGTCAAGGTCAGTGCCAATACGAGAGGATCACCGTCAACTGCCAGTTTCGTGGTGCGAAACTGCTGCATTGCCCACTCTCTGTCCATCGGGCTGTCAAACTCCTGCTTCAAGCGTTCCAAGTTGCTTGCCTTTCTGTTTGCCTCACACCATCATACGCTGCCTTTTCCCGACCTCTCAGTAGCGTTCCAAGTAAAAGCGTCTTCGCTGATGGCTCTTGCACGCCATTGAACTCTGCAATAGCTTCGAGGTCCCTAAAGAAGATCCATAAATCTCCGTCTTCAAAAGCTGCAGGCCATGGGACTTTCATTTCGCGACAGGCAGCGACATCAAATGTAACAGCAGAAGGCAAGATACGAGAGCCAAGGTGTTTTTTTTATTAATCAAAACGCTGTTTATATATCGACAGTTTATACTCTCTAACCAACCACCAAGTGTATGATTTTGGTTTACACCAAACGACATGAAATACAATGTTCAAATATACATAGTATTCTGTTGCCAATGCAGTAGTGAACTGTGGGAATATGTGAGAATAATAATCTGTTGGAGCAGATTGTTTCTATCACACCACCACACTATTACTTATTGGAAGAAATGAGTTCTGATAGGCCATTACAACATGGAAACCACCTATTAATGAACCAGTGAAGAATAACTATGAAAGTTCCTTTCCTTTTTTTATTTCGACTTGGTTGATGAGAAATACTTGTACGACTAAGCTATGTAATATGACACTAAATAAGTACAAGCAGTCTGATAGAGTGATCGCTTATCTGTATATTTAATATGTAGGTGGAATAACTGAGACTATTTACCATCTTCAACAATATCTTTATTGAGCTGTTGTACATTATGTGAGAAAGATCTAACTAGTTCAGAACGAAAGCAAATGAAGGAAATAATTAATTTTGTGTATTGCTGATTGAGAGAAATATTTTCAGGAGATTGAAAGACAGTAATATTAAGATGAATGTATTTTAAACAGTTTCCTTTGTAAAAACAATCCACAATTTTTGGTATAGGCAGAAAGAACTGTAGAGATACCTACAATATAAAAACAAACCATCATTTAAACTTTCCTTACCAATTGGCTTTGATTCAAGATTTTATAGGAAGCGAAAGGCTGATGACATGTTACTCTTCCTGATCGCTTGTTATGGATTCACTGTCGGATGTTTTCAATAAGGCAAGGTAGAATTTCACAATAAATTTCTTTCAAATGTAAATTGTCACATATCGGTTCACCTTTGAATACATAAAATGACATTCAGACGTATTTGAATGCTGCAGAGACCTCCTATTCCTTTCGAGAATGCGATGTCTTTATTGATTTGATGTTTACAGCTAAACTATTATTGTATTCTAGACTGACATATGTCCTTTATTCTGCCAGTATATGCGACTACAATGCCCTTTCAAATAGTTCTACAGTATGTTATGTCGCAGTATGAGCTATAAAACTTTAAACAGCTTTAGGAATTTTTCATCCTGAGAATGACAATTCGAGTAAGGTGAGGTGAAACGTTGATCCTTTACGAATGATACGTTTCAATAGGCAGTAATTAAACTGAATCCGTCTTCAATCAGCATGTATTTAAGATTAACTTGGTTGATTCTTAGGTCGTCTCACAGAAACAACAGTCAGCGAATTTGAATTCCATACAACTGGTTCCCTTGATTAATTTCGATAAAGAAAGGAAGACGAAATTTGCAGTATAAAATGATATCATTCTATTTCACAGGTTCTCATCAGCTGCAGACTACCTGAAATTACAATGGTTATATAAATGATAATAACATACTTTAATGTTTGATTAGTAGTAGAGAAGAGATAAAATTGACGCATCCAAAAAAGAATGAAAGCATTACAATTTTTAGTTTAAGTTACCATCATCAATTTATACACTTTCAGAGTTGAAAAGAGGGGGGAGGGGTAAGACAGAAAACAGAAAAATTGATTAACAGAAACAGTGTTAGCTTGTAGGTTCACATGGCAACTCCGAAAAACAAAAGCATTTACAGTTTATAAGATTGAGATTTGCTCAGTGAGTTGAGATCACTGAATTAGATGACTCATCAAAATCAAAATTCAGTTACCAAGGGAGTGAGAGGTTACTCACACTCTCTTTCTGTATGCATAAGTCTGGTTTAAATCGTTTGATTGCGACCGCTCCGGCAAATCGTAGAAAATTTGCTGTCCTTTGTCTATTTAATATTTTGAAGGACTTAGAAATCTCTACGAGATGTCCGGTAAGGCTGTCCAGTAGTCTGCAGCTGATGAGAACCTGTGAAATAGAATTATATCATTTTATACTGCAAATTTCGTCTTCCTTTCTTTATCGGAATTTGAATTCATTGGCAGATCAGTTTCCTCAAATAAATTCAGCTATCTTCTTGTGAGAGAATAAGCACTTTAGTGTTATCAAATGTAGCTGAACATTATAATTCCATATAACCATACTTCTAATGCAGTTCTCTTATATACAGAGTTATTTCAATAACCATCGAAAATCACTTAAAAGTTTACAGATGTTTCATTGCACTTCATAACTTTCATTGATGAACAACCATAACTCCATGAAGCTGGAGAACATTCATTTATGTTTTTCATCTTCTGCTTATTTGCTATGTGACTCTAACAGTCTTTTAACGAAATATTTATTGATACAGTAACGTTTCTGTTCTAGATCTTGACAACATACGTAACTGCGTACTGAAAAGTGAAGAAATATTTGAGGTGCTTTTTGATTTCCAGAAATTCTCTGTCAGCTGATATCGTTAGACAGCTATTCTGTTCCCAATAAAAGTCTTATAAATGAATAATAATAATAATGCATTTGTATAATCTGAACACTTTTTGCTTCTCAGGTGTCATCAATATATTTAAGGACTAAAACTTTCACCCACTGATTTCATCTTTTATACGCAGGAAAATCGTAATTTACACAGCTTATTTTTATGTCTATGTGAATAGTATATCTGTGTGTGCCTTATTATTGCTGCTGTTTGTCGTTTACTTATTTCCATCTTGAAAACAGTTTACAGTGTCAGTATTACTTTATACAGCTTCTCGTCTTCGTCATTTTCTTATCATCATCATCAATTTCTGTTTCATACACAAACACAGACATGTTTATTTTATTCGCTCTTTTCATTTTCCTTTTGTATCCCATTTTATTTTCATTCAAATGCAAAGTCTTCCACAATCATTTTCTTTCCATCAATAGTGGGATGGAACGAAATCAAGAGAAGATAAATGATATATGCGGTTAAATAGTAAAAATATTATTAATAGCGGCAGTAGTAGTAATAGGATTATTAAACGTACGATATACCGTCTAGCTCAGAAGAATAACTGTGTAAATGGTAAAAGGGATTCAGTTAAACAATTTCCGGTACAATAATCTTATAATTCAATTAATAGTGTTCTCTGAGCTGGTTAGTTTAGTTGCGGAGCTTCCGTCGTCTTTCTGGACAACATCTTCAGCGCAGAGAACACTATTAATTGCAAATCATCCACCTGAGCTACAAATGCTCTCTATTATTTCAAAATCTTATAATTCACTTATTTTTACAAATAAGAAAATTTCGATACATGATGATTGACTGCTGATTAAATCTATATGCATATATCGCCATCCTGACTACAACAATACACCCTACACATTTTGTTGGTGCAGAACTGTTCTATCTAATCTTACCAACAGGTGAAGTCTTCACATAATAGCGTGAATTTCCCAAATGAAAAGATCATCTGGTTAGCAACAAAACAATAAGACATAATTTACTTGAAAAGTGAAATTTATTCGCACAACACTTTTCAGACATTTTTATTACACAGGAAACACACATGGACGGAATAGTGTCTAGATTACCCCAGTTTCTGTCCACTCCAGTATACAAATGAGTTAGTGAAATACTAATTCAAACTCATTCATACCTTCATTAACTATCTTCTGAAATAAATTAAACTCTCTAGAGGTGTCGAATAAAATACTCCACCACTTCAACTAACTTCCAGTAGGGATGTTCATATAACTTTACTCTTCAGGGGTGATTGCTTAGGTCTGATCGCTAAACAAGCACTTAGAAAGGCACACTGTAGAATTTACTATGCAACCAAACTGGCTCTTACAGAGAATACAAATTCTGTTTTGTCCTATATATCCTCACAGCATCTGAACCATAGTGTCATATCTCATTATCTTTACCGATTTACATGTATGTGTGGTCACACGTACATAGAGTTGATCCATCGACCTCTACAGGTTTGAACTACGAAATACATTCCTAAACGACTTCAAGAATAAACCAATTCATCTGATTCAGTTAGCCATGGAAATAGATGCCAAGAGTCATCTATCGTAAAGCACGCCTCAGAGGAAGGTTATAAATATGATTTTAACAAACCCTTTAAACCTATGTATAAAACAGGTTTGGGTCATATACTTAAAGTGGTTGAAGCGTTAGCCATAAAAAAAGATTAAACCTGTTTCATGCATCCAGAAATTATTTGTTATTACTTTGAACCCACCTTGATAATTCAGGTTAAAACCAAGGCTTGTTTAACAAAATGGTATTTTCACCTTTGTTTTCTATTACTTTTCTGTAATTTTTTCTCCTAAATAAATACTCTGACTTATATTGACAAATTTGTTGACCTTTAATACGCTGTTCACTTTTTTTTACAAATATGTATGAAAAAATACACGTTTTTCGAGTTTGACCACGGACTGATATCAGTTAGAGAACCACTGAAAACCAGGAAGTACTGAACCGCTGTTTCATCCTAGTTTGGGAATCATTGGCAGTACGCATCCACTGGGGTTCGAACCCCGGGACCTTCCGGTTACAAGGCAAGATCGAAAAACAAATCTAATCCTCACAAATCAACTCTTGACAAATACCCCTCTTATCAGACTGTTTGAAACGTAATGCATTCGCAAAACACCTTTCAGATGAACTATGTGTTCTTATTGTTTGTCTGAATTCATGAATGGGACTGAACACTTTAAATATATTAGTTCAGTTGGTGGAGCCCTGGCCTAGTACTTTGGAGGCTGCTGTTTGGTATCCACAAACTACGCAAACTTTCATTTATCACCCATAAAATAATTATGTTACGAATAGCTGTCATTTTGCATTGCTCTTTTTTTTAAATGATCTTTTGATACATTTGAAGTGCTTATCTTCAGATCATCATTATTTGTATCTGCTATTCAGATATACCTGCTTGTACACTAGTTCATGCTTGAAATGTACTGCTGAGTATCTGTGTTTACTAGTTGTTCTTTTTATCATGCAGAGATTAGATATTATTCTGTCTGTTTTTCAGTTTGTGCGTGAGTATTTGTTTAAGTGTATGTACTTTGAGGTTTATATGCGCACAATATTTCATAAATTTGAGAAATGCATTTATATGATATACTAAGTTCAGAATCAACATATTTATTCATTTAAATAATACACTCTTGAAAAATGACTGGTTTAAGAACTGAGGTAAACAGGCTAACAGATTAGCCACCGAAAACCAAAAAGTATTGAATGTCATCTTTATCCAACAGCCGCTTTGAACAATTAATTACACGAAACCATACTCATAAGCCTTCAGTTTTTCAGTTACTATAAAGAGAAAAAGTCACTTGTACAACAGGATGGATTTCATGCTGAAGGAAGATGAGAAGCTGTTTTATTACCATTCAACAACTATTTAACATATTTTTAATTAGGGTGAATTTCACTATGTCGTGAGATCGCAACACGTTTTACGGATACTTACCCACTGATCATTTGGAGAAAAATGAAATTTTAACTAAATCTAAGCGCTACCAGAGCAAAATATGTTCCCAGTTTTTGAAGTATCTAGCAGTTCATAAAAAGGTGTCAGCTTAGTTAGGGTTTGTGAGATGAATAGTTAAAGTATCTAAGTTATGTGCCACGGAACTTGTTGAAAGAAGAGAAATAAATTCAGTTACAGGTTTCACAAGTACGCTGGTGGCTTGGTGGTAGATTGTGTGTCAACCACGCCGGAGGTCCGAGCTGATGCACTCATGATTCTCTCCTAGTTCACAGGCCAGTTGAATTCCAGAAAAGAGGGAAAAGAATGGGTGAGACTAGCAACTCCACCTCACAAAAACAACATCGCTAATGAAACTTCAAATCAAAACAAGATTTTGAGCGAACAATTGTTTTCGATAACTTCTTCTTCAAGCTCTACAGTTATAAATCCATGAATAATAGAGTACATATAGCCAATAAAGGCAAATGAAAATAATATCAGAAACTGTATTGGGGTGCATGTGTAAGTTGAGATGATAGTCCATTAGTTAACATAATCAATCAAATGTGTATAGTCAGAAAAATGTGATGAAGTGTGAATTAACAATTGGGTGATATAGTGCTGTTTTATAGTCAACAGAATACAAGTGTCATTGGGGTGAGAGAAATGCGATAGCCACAAAATACACACAAACACACATTAACAAAGGGGACACTGAATGTGAGGGCTAGCCGATAATGTCTAATGATAAAATAAAGAGGCTAAATTGTAAATTGTAATAAGATGTTACAGAGTTGGTAGGTTAGAGTAAAATCACAAAGGTTGACAAAATTAAGGGTAACAATGAGGTGAAATAAATGGTATTATTATTATTATTACCATTATTATCATTCTGTGATATTATGTCTTTATTATCGATTTCTCCACCCAGTTTATTTCACCTCATTGTTACCCTTAATTTTGTCAACCTTTGTGATTTTACTCTAACCTACCAACTCTGTAACATCTTATTACAATTTACAATTTAGCCTCTTTATTTTATCATTAGACATTATCGGCTAGCCCTCACATTCAGTGTCCCCTTTGTTAATGTGTGTTTGTGTGTATTTTGTGGCTATCGCATTTCTCTCACCCCAATGACACTTGTATTCTGTTGACTATAAAACAGCACTATATCACCCAATTGTTAATTCACACTTCATCACATTTTTCTGACTATACACATTTGATTGATTATGTTAACTAATGGACTATCATCTCAACTTACACATGCACCCCAATACAGTTTCTGATATTATTTTCATTTGCCTTTATTGGCTATATGTACTCTATTATTCATGGATTTATAACTGTAGAGCTTGAAGAAGAAGTTATCGAAAACAATTGTTCGCTCAAAATCTTGTTTTGATTTCAATATGGGGATATTTCATTTACTGAAACTTCAAAGATTGAATTCCTACTTTCCACTTTGAAAGCAAGGAATGAAGATTATCTTGTTACGCGTTACAGTATTAAATTACTTTGCCTCCTTCATCCTCGTTTTTGTCTTGTATTTTCCCATGACTTTCAAAATTACCTTTATTTTTCATCTTTTTTTACCTTGTCATCCATTTGATGTGCGCATGATGCAACTGCAATCGTTACACATAGTAATATTTAGTTGGTAAGTATCTGCCTTTCGTCTATCTAAGGAATAAATATCTTGCTACCATGGCAATAGACTGTTTCTTATATTCTGTAGTCACAATAATCGAACGGTTACCACTTTTGCCTACATATATATATATATATATATATATATATATATATATAACTTCAGGCTGGTAGACCGGTAGTGTTTATATGATTAATTATCCGAAAAATTTATGTAAACTAACAAACAACAGATTTTCGTAGCACCGAATTTTTAAAAACAAACAGTAATCAAAGAATATTTTCCCCTTTGGATTAGATTTAAGTATTTAACCCTGCATATTAATATACTTATGTAGTAGTGTGGAGGCGCGATAAGGACCGTATGCTTCAACGGATTATTATTCTCACATATTCCCACAGTTCATTTCGGCATTACCAACACAATAAGATATATCTATTTGAACATTCGATTAGATGTTAGAGACAGATACTTTTTCCGTGGTTATATACTGTTTTGCTGACGAGTGCCAACTAGCACGAAACTTACGTGCAAGGCTTCCTGCCGATTACCTCCAACTATCTAATATCGTCAAAAGAATACTATGTATATTTGGACCTTGTATTTCATGTCGTTTGATGTAAACCGAAATCACACATTCGGTGGTTGGTTAGAGAGTATAAACTGTCGATATATAAACAGCGTTTTGATTAATGAAAAATACACCTTGGCTTTCGTGTCTTGCCTTCTGTTGTTACAGTAGTACGACACTACAATAAGTGTAACACTAGATAGGATTAAATATTTTATTCCATAAAATTTGTGGTCCACACAGGTATGCTATTGACAAAAAACCTAAAAGTTAAAGAAGGTAACAAATTGAATGAATAATCTCACCTGTATAGACTTCGTTATGAGCTGGCATCAGTCACAGGGACATTAGAAACCAGGTAGCGCTAGATAGTTGTTTTATCCCAGTTTGAATTCCTACAGCAGCTTACACAGTTGACCACTTCAAGGATCAGACCCATGGACTTCACTGACAATCCAGCCAATGAGTTGGAATTCAGTGAGCCATGAATTACAACTTCTGCCATTTCGCAATATAATGCCGTGTCCAGGCAGTGCTGTTGGTGAGGATCCACCTCACGTTCAGTATGATGGACCCTCCATGTTACAGTCCGTTCGCAACGAAATTTACATTAAATTTAACTGAATTCCTACAAACACAAAAATCTGGACATTCATTTTAATAAGAACGAATGATTGTGATCAGAGTTCAAAATTTTTTCACTTACATTGTGAACTTTATGTAAATAAATATCTAAATACACAAAGATTAAATTAAACAAAGAAAATGTCAGAGTGAGGAAATATAGAACAGAGTTTTATGTCTGTGTACGAGTAAAAAAAGATATAAGGATGTAAGTACGTATATATATATATATATATATATATATGTATATATATATATATATCAAATTAAACGCCAAAATACAACTTCCTATGACTCCTGAACCTGTTTACCGAAGTAAAACTCTGGGTGAATTCTACTTCAATCTTACAAATGTTGGTAAGCAAACACATACTCTAACCTCACGGGACAGACCTAGTTAATTCAGATATCTTTTTAAAAACGACTTTTTTATGTTCTGTTTTACACTCATTCGATTTATTGAGGTCTTCGCTTAAAATGCATTTTTTAAATTATGCGATTCACGACGAACATAATTTTTTACGTTAAAAACACCACTTGTGTGCTTTCCTTTAAGTTCACATCCCTGTGAATGAATTTTATTTCATCATATACCTGAATAGGATTCAATTTATTCTGACTTTAATGTCATTTATCCCACTCTTAAAGATGTTATAGTTAGTAGCATCTACTTCCTTTTCATGCTGAATTGTTTACATTGGTGTAAAATAATTTGATATTATGTACAACAATAAATTTACCTTTTGTCTACTGTCAGGTCAGTATAATGTTTATTCTACTATTCTACATGACGAAAAAGACAGGTTACTAATCTCAATATACAAACATCAACTTAAACATCCTTCGACATTCTATTCTTATTTGAGATTATTTAAAAATGTTTACAAGTAATTAAGTCGTTTATCGTCTGCAGAACATTCACGACCCACGAGATGTTGGTTGTGATTAAGCCAATGCATTAGAATTCCACAATCCAGCTTTTTCAGTTTTAGTCTACTCGCACTTTTGCTTAATTTTCATCTGATTTTATTCACTCGGTCTGTTTGGTTCTCACGCATGACATCAACATCTTCAAAGCTCACTGTTTTAAGTATTCAAAATAAAAGCAGATTTAAATAATGAATGGTTATTCAATGATATCAGACCAGAGGTGTATGTAATCTAATCTGGTTTGCAAATGTCTCATTTAGCAGGGTATTTACCCGAGATAATAATGACTCAGAAACAAATCAAGTGAAGTCTTCTGTACTTTTTATGTACTCGTCACTCCACAATACATTCAACACATTTATTAGCATGCGTCGGTGGCACAGTGGTTAGGACTCTCGCCGACCATGCACATGGTCCGGGGTTCGATCCCCTGCCGGCGCACACCCGATATCTATGGTCGGCCTGGAAAATTTGGGCTACCGATATCCATGTTGAAAATTCCACACTTGTACTGAAAATACGGTGTGGAATCAAGCTGTAAATCAAAAATAAAAAAAATAAAATAACGTTGGATTGGCAGACTCACACTGATGTAATGGGGGACTAGTGGTTTGGTCGTTGCTAGTTCACAACCTGTCGGGATGCAAATTTGTATCCCACTTGCAAAAATTATTCTTCAATATATTTATTTGAATATTAGTCCAGAATTCCTAAAAATATATTTCGTCATATATTTGTTGATAACATGGGAAACAGGTGGAAGAATGCAAGATTTTCACTAATTCCTTCCATTCCACTTTTATCTAAGTAAGTGTATTTTCTCGGCTGATATTTTTTCATATGTATAAAGCCTTATTTAGAAAATGAGAGTAGTAAAGATAAAAAATTAATTGGTTAGAAACAGAATTCCCCCGTATCGGTGGTTTCTATCAGTGTGATGTAGGACTGCTCAACTAGGTTCGCCAGCACCTCCACCCTCACTTTGTGAGTGGTGGTAACACTAATAATACTTGGACCCAGCATGCAGGTATGAAAACATTGTTTCGAAACGTTTTTTCCTTCGCTTCAGGTAGACCTTAATCAAAATAAATAAGGAACGATATATCGTGTAATTGTATTTGATTGCAATGTTGCTTAATATTTTAGTGGTTATTATTATACAAAAGAGAAAAACTAAAAAGCTAGTTGCCTAGGCAACGTGTTATTAACACACATTATATGAAAGAGAATATGTAAACAATTAATGAATTAATTGAAAACTATTTCACTAGCAATTTAAAATCATCACTAACTTTTGTAATGTTTCACTTTAATATTTTAATTGATCAAGATTGTATTGAATTTTAAAATTATGGTGAATAGTTCGGTTAGTGTTCAGTGATTATTTCAATAAGGAAAACAGATATTTATTGAACACAATAACAATAATCATGAAATGAATCCAATTAAAAGTTCCGTGTGCTATAAATCTTCTACATACACACTAAACTGAAAATTTACGTTCAGTTAATGGTTTAGGATGTTATTTTCATATGCAAATAATTTGATACTGCTCAGTAGCACAATCCACTTAAAATAAGCATTTTCACATATACACAACAATACGTAAGGGAATAAAAATGATACAGTTCATTACCTGATTACTCATTACGGACAAAGATACAAAGTTTTTAAAAACAAGAGATGTCCTTTTATATATAAACCTCTATTATGTTAATTTCGATTAATTTCCCTGAAGAATTTCAAACCAGATTGCCAAACGAAATGTTGGAATTAAACGTTTCAATTTCACTGACATTTTACAAATTTAATTTTTTTACAAAGGTAAACACTGTTCTCAACATGACAGAACATACTGTCAATCTTATCCAGATAAAGACAGAGTAATGATGCGTACCACTGATAAGCTGAGATTAGAATTCACAGTGGTAGAGAATGGAGTTAAGATATATTAGATAGGATACGAGTCTAAATAATGGTAAAATAATGCAAGATAGACTACAAAACAGGATTACATAATAAATGTAGTGGATACTGGAAAGTGTTAGAGAGATGAACAATGATTAAGGATATTAACAGGACAAAACAGACAATAAAGTGGTAAGTAAAGAAGCACAAAGTGGATTACCGAATCCGTCTGCACGCATAAATTAACCTTCAGTGGTTGAATTGCTGCTGCGTTTGCATATCGTAATAACCTACTATTACTTTGTCTCTCTTTCACCCGGAAAGCGGCGTTGGAATTTGTGACGTGATCAGAGATATATCTACCAACAGCACTGTTGCATAGTCATGCACCCAAAGACAGTTTTTCTGGCACATATGCAGAAATTCTTTTTGTAAGGACCTACTTAGTTCCTCTCAAGTACATTATGCTTCAAGTGCAGGCAAATGAATAAGTGCAACTGGTGATAAAATTAGAAGTCCTCACATTAGAATTTACTTCCTTAATCATGTTCTTTATGTTGCCGACAATTACTAATTCCGTAACAAGATATGTTGTAGTGATACATGTATTCAGTGGGCGATTGTCTAATTTGAGTGAAATCCTAACGAATACATTTTTCTTCGGTACAGTTGTTTGGACGAACACAGGTTTCGTTACCAACTGGCATCACTTACAGGATCACTGGAAACAAGAGACATAGACTGCTGTTTTGTTTCAGTTTGAAAATTTATTGCAGTGTACATCCCTGATTCTGTCAAGGCATAAAACTTTGACCTTCCGGTTACTAGACAACCCATTTGTGCGTCGGTGGCACAGCAGTTAGGACTCTCGCCGACCACGCACATGGTCCGGGATTCGAGCCTCTGCCGACGCACATCTGATATCAATGGTTGGCCTGCAAAACTAAAACTACCGATATCACACGCTGAAAATTTCATACTTATACCAAAAATACCGTGTTGAATCAAGCTGTAGTAAAAAGAAATCTACTGGACTGGAGTCGAATGACCATTGAACCAACATCACTAATCACATCAACCTTTAAATTGGTTAAAATCCTTAATGTGATCATTAGATAAGGTGGGTATATTCTGTTTTTAATCAGCCTAATTTTTAGCCAAAATATAGTTTCGCCGTTTTGTACCTTCCTTGTATAATCAAAGGCCATTGATTTCAGGGCAAACAGAGTGTTTTACTGAATACAGAATTGCTTTTCAGTCACTTTTATTTTATAGTTTCAAATAATTGGTTTCGTATGTTACGCAACTGATTGCTCAAAACGTTTTGTTGTTTCAGTTAATTATTTTAAATTAGATTTCAGTTTCCTTTGGATAAACAGAATTTTATCGCACTAGAAAAACATTCGACGCTCTAATTTTCCAAGTTCGAGTAATTATGGTTATTATATAACATGTTGTGACTTAATAATAATGTAAATATTATTATCCCATTACCTTATATTTCATATAGTTAAGATTTAATATTCAGTATCTCATTACTTCAGAACCTAAGGAACACTATCTAGAATTATTCCATGATGGCATCATCTGAAAGAACTAATGAAGATCAAAAGCATTAGACATTGGTTTCGCCTCAAGTCACAACTTTCTTTCAGTGAGCAATTGTGATCCAATAAGGAATGAAGCCTGTTGTAATGGCCTATCAGAACTCATTTCTTCCAATAAGTAATAGTGTGGTGGTGTGATAGAAACAATCTGCTCCAACAGATTATTATTCTCACATATTCCCACAGTTCACTACTGCATTGGCAACAGAATACTATGTATATTTGAACATTGTATTTCATGTCGTTTGGTGTAAACCAAAATCATACACTTGGTGGTTGGTTAGAGAGTATAAACTGTCGATATATAAACAGCGTTTTGATTAATAAAAAAAACACCTTGGCTCTCGTATCTTGCCTTCTGCTGTTACATTTGATGTCGCTGCCTGTCGCGAAATGAAAGTCCCATGGCCTGCAGCTTTTGAAGACGGAGATTTATGGATCTTCTTTAGGGACCTCGAAGCTATTGCAGAGTTCAATGGCGTGCAAGAGCCATCAGCGAAGACGCTTTTACTTGGAACGCTACTGAGAGGTCGGGAAAAGGCAGCGTATGATGGTGTGAGGCAAACAGAAAGGCAAGCAACTTGGAACGCTTGAAGCAGGAGTTTGACAGCCCGATGGACAGAGAGTGGGCAATGCAGCAGTTTCGCACCACGAAACTGGCAGTTGACGGTGATCCTCTCGTATTGGCACTGACCTTGACAAGCCTAGTGCGTCGCACTCTACTAACACTGGACGAAGACTCTGAGGCACAAATGTTAGCCTCCCAGTTTATGGAGAGTGTTCCAGAATATACATCGCAACAACTACATCTGGTTAACGCCGTACAGCCACTGGAAATTAAACAGCTTGAGAAGGTGACCAGACAACTGTTAAGCAAGACGGTTGCAGCGGTAGAGCCACCAAAATCTGAGCAGTGTGAGAAACAAATCGAAGAGTTGCAACGTGAAGTGGCCGCGATGAGACTGAGCGTGCGGAGAGACCGGTGTTTCGCATGTGGCAAACAGGGGCACTGGAAAAACCACTGTCTGGAGAGACAACAAAGAAGAATTTTTAAAAGATATACTGTGTCTTCTTCCTGTGTTCCGAGACTTGAGGTAAGAGGGGCGATGGAGAAGGGGGTGATATATTCGAAGGTGCGCGTAATTGACCGCGAGATGGTGTGTTTAATGGACACAGGGGCAGCTGTCTCACTCGTATATGAGAGCTTATGTGGGAGTGTAAGGCCGTGTTCGTTAGTGGTGCAGATAGTGGGCGCCCACGTGCTAAGAATCGCAGTAGTATCAGACTGCAGGGTTAGTATTGGAGAGGAAAACGTGACGTTTCCATTCCTGGTTGTACCTGAGTTGCGCGAAACAATCCTTAGGGCAGACATTTTGCGAGAAGTAGATGCAGTGATGAGCGTGAAGAGAAGTGTTGTCGGAACGAAGTATGGGTGTTTCAGCATGCGCGAGAATAGTGAGGTGGCAGGGATTGCAGCGGTGAAAGTCCTAAGTGTAGCAATGTTACTCAGCAAATACGACAATCTTTTCACTGGAGACGGAGATCCGTACGGTTACTGTGATCGAGTGAGGCACGAAATCTCAGTGACGACTGGGAAAGTGAGACCATTCATAACTCGAATAGTCCTGTGTCATTTAGAAAGCGAGGTTGTAAGACAGGTTGAAGAGATATTGAAGGATGACATTACTGGAGAAGCCGATATTCCATATAGTTCTTCATGCAATTAGTGAAGAGAAGCAACAGGAAATACAGATTTTGTGTTGATTTATATATATATATATTTATAACGGTTTGATCAATGAAAAATATACCTTTGCTTCCCTGTCTTATTTTCTGCTGTTACAATACAACACTAACAACATCCAGTATCATTGGTTAATCAGTTTTCTCAAATCTAAAATTATGAATTTCATTACCTATAATTATTCATTTTAGCTTCAAGAAATCCACTTCAAATCTTTTCACCAATGAAAAGCGAACTTTTAATGGATTCGATTATTTTTGTGGAATATTTCCTTGGTTTTTCATAATTTCTTTATAAACAGTTGTAAACATTGCAATAAATTACATAGATAGATGTTTTTCGAATTCTTTAAATAAATAAATAAATAAAATTAACCAACTGTAATGTGAACCACTGAAATTTACTATTATTATGTAATGTTCAGATTAAAGGATTAAGAATCAATTAAATAAACTTCAAAGTTTTTAAAAAGATTATAACACTTAATACTTTCTTAACACACAAACTCAATAAAAACTTTTTTCAAGAGTGATTTCTTAATTAAATGTTGAAATTACTTTGATTAACTACTGAAAAATGAATACTATAAGTCATGTGCTTCTTCTTAATGTAAAAATCATCAGCCTTACGCCATCCTTGTTACATAAAATATTAAAATTAATAACTTATCCTAATCATCAATAATTCATCATTGAATGCTGTTAATTTTTTATAATTGCGCCATATAAATTAAAATGCTTAGTAGTTACCTCTGCTTAGAATCCACTGGAACTACAATACATCAACACAAGTTTTTAAATGAGAGGATTGTTTGTAAGTAATACATCTAACGTTCCAAAGACTCATTAGTCTTGCAAAAGTATCAAAGCACAATCAAATGGACTGTCATCTTTTGAATATAACATGTTACCAACCAACAGACTTTTCAATTTTAAGAAAGTATTTTTTCAGGATTATTGATATTATTAGAAAGGGTAAAGAAAGACGATTGTAAAATGAAAAATATTTTTTCTTCGATTAATTCATTCACTATGCAGCCTTTTATGATGCAGTTTAGTGGATGGTGATTAGCAGTAAAATCCACCGTACACATTTCGTCCCATCTGGGAATCGTCATCTGGACATGTCAACAAAGGTAAAACATTTCCATCAAGCTTTTCAACGTGAAAATCAAAGTTGGGCTAAAGGCAAATAATAACTGATGGTCGCTGCATAAGAGGTGGCTATTGCGGCCTATGTGGTCTAATAGATAGCGCTTTGGCGTTTGAAACTATGGGTACTGGATCTGAGCGACAATGGATAACATCGCTCATTGGGGAATGCAGGCACATCCAGTACACGCGTCCCAAATAGAACGAAATGCTCATCCTGGATTCCACTACTAGTCATCATCCTCCAAACTACTTCAAGTTAATCCTCAGGTATCATCAAAGCATCCGTACTAGAAGCTGACTTGTCAACAGAGCCCAAAAATTTCGGTCCAATCAATCAACGGGAAAGTCAAAAATGGATTAAAAACAAAGTCTTTTTTGTTGTTTACGAAATGAAAGCATTCCCGGTCAGTGGCAAGGGTACTCCATACAGAAAACTAGAAGCCATGTAACATAAGTGGATTTATGATGAAAAATAAACAATTTAGAGAGTTAGCGGCTGTATGTATCTAAAGAGTGTAAGAAAGGCGTCATTTTGAATTCATAATGTAAGCTTTTGATATTCATATCAGCAGTGATATTTTCGTTGTTGTCAAACTGATTTACTGTTTTTCCGTGTAGTAATCAGACTACAAACCCCCTAGAATGAAACCTGTCGCTGCATCACTTGTCTTTTTGATTATTTGGCAAGTTAATCCAGAAAACTCATTTGACGTACATTTAAGAATAAAGTATTTTGGCTTGTCATATGGTAAAGTAGCACTTAGAATATCAAAATATTTTTAACTATGTAAGAGATAAACGTTTTCTGATAGTAAGGCATTTATATAACCAAATGCAATATCCAAAGAAGCCATTCTCCTACTCAGGTAATGAGTGAAAACGAGCAAGTATTAAACGGTCATCACTTGTATGTATTACAGTAGTTGAGAAACTATCTGGTCACTGAATTAAAGTTCCATTTCCAAACCCCAATCTATTTTATTCAGTCACTATACTAATGGCAGTCAGTAGAGCTGAGCAGAACAATACTGATCCTGTCATTTACTGATTTAAATACAAGTTAAAAGTGCATGAAAAACCAATCGATTAGTGAATGCATTATACAAAGAGAATGAAAAGTCAAAAATACATACATTAGAAGAAAAGACAGTGTGTGTATGTGTGTTTGCGTATAATACAAATGAAGTGCTAATAAGTGCATCATCAACTCTGAATAGAAGATATTTAAATATGAAAACTTTTTAAGTAACAGTTTATAAACTCTATCAACTGAGTTATTAGAATTAACTACTGATGAAATCATAATTTGATTTTTCTTGCTTACTATTTATTTGAGTTGGCCAAATGTGCCTTCTTCCTATGAAGGTGAAAGTAAGCATAGGAACAGAGAATGTCCGCATAATGTTCGAGGTTGAATGGCAAAGCTGTTCAGATTACACAAAAATTGAGATATGGTAAAGCAGTACGGAGAAGCTGTGAGAGCAAATGAAATGGAAGTGGACTCTTTAAATTGTTAACTGGAGACTCAATAATCTATTCTGCTCATCTAAACGGCAACCAAGAATATAATGAAGGAGTGGTCATCCTGACATCAACAACGGCATCGAATATTCTCATGCAGTCGGAACCAATCTCCTTCAGGATCATGATAACAAGATTCAACATTTAAAAAGCACCTACACAAAGGAGATCTTAAGAGAACAAAATGAAAGCTTGTCGGTAATCGTAGAGCGAGGTGAAAATGACGACAGAGAATAGAGCAAAGTAAAATGCTAAGCCGCATCATCCTGGAGAGAATCAAACATGCCCTGGATGATAAACTTCGACCGGAACAGGACGGATTCAGGAGGAACAAATCATGCATCAATCAAATGGCAACATTATGTATCATCATTGAACAGAGCTTGGAATGACAGTCAGCTCTCTACTTCAATTTCATCAGCTTTGAAAAGGCCTTCGATAGCGTCGATCTAGAGGTGATTTGGAAACTACTTCGTTACTACGGGGTGCCGCCAACAATTATGCATCTCATCCAACAGTTGTGCGACAATGCTGCATGCCAAGTAATCCACAATGGGAAACTTACGGAATCCTTCGAAGTGAAGACGGGAGTAAGACAAGGCTGCCTACTATCGCCAATGATTAACTTTCTGATTGCGGTAGATTGGATAGTGCGACAGACAGCGGGCAATGAGGAAACAGGCATAAAATGGACCCACACAAAAGCTTGGAGGATGTGGACTTCGCCGATGATATATGCCTGATTTCCCACAAAGTGGAAAATATGCAAGCGAAAAGCAACAAGTTAGCAGAAGAAGCATCAAGGGTGGCAAGGGCTTCAGGTGAACATAGAGAAAACAGAGGTGATGAAGATTCCTGGCCAACAGCAATCAGCATAAATGGGAGAAATCTGAAAGAAGCAACCTCCTTTACCTACCTTGGAAGCATCGTTTCAATTACAGACGGAACTGATAGCAGTATCAAAGAGAGGATCGGGAAAGCAAGACAAGCTTTCATTACTCTCAAATCTGTGTGGAAGTCAACAGCACTCAGCATGAAAAATAAGATCCGGATTTTCAACTCCAATGTGAAGTCAGTGCTACTATACGGATCAGAGACTTGGCGCGTCATAAAGAGCATCTCAAACAAACTACAGACCTTCATTAACAGTTGTCTTCGCTCAATACTCAAGATCAGATGGCCACCCAGAAAAGATCAGCAACAGAGATCTTTGGGAGCGAACCAACCAGGAACCGATTGTGAAACAAATAGGCAGAAAGAAATGGAGATGGATTGGTCATACTCTGAGGAAACCATCAAGTGACATCACTAGACAAGCCATCGCTGGAGTGGAACCCGAAAGGGAAGCGGCGAGTTGGTCGTCAATGCAAGGGTGACTTGGAGGAGGTCATGTGAAGAGGAGATGAAAACGTGTGGGCAGACATGGAGCCAGGTGAAGACTCTAGCAGAGAACAGAACGCAATGGAGACGCACGGCTGAAGCCCTATGTTCCTGTAGGAATTAAAGGATACAACAACAACAACAGATAAGCTGCTCAAGTCCCTGTGTTACACTCGGAACGCAAGAAAAAAAAATATTATTATTATCAGTTGTCTAGGTATTGTCATTTTAGATTTGCTTAATGCATTATTTCTTCACACATGTATCTTTTATGACAAATAGAACAGCTTATAAATAGAAAATGAAACTCATAAAGAATATTTGTAAGAAATAATGAATAATGTATCCATAAGAAGCGGTACAATAAACTATTTACGACAGAAAGTTTAGCTATTGAATAGATACTCATGACATTCAATGAACTACACATAAGAGAATAATATTCAAAGGTGCTTAAAAAATGAAATATACAATTAAGTAATAAAGATCATATATGTTTTAAAATACTTTGTATAATAGAAATATATTAATTGTGAGATACTACTATGGTAATTTGTTTCATTTATTTGTTAAGTTGTTCTAATAGCTGACGACTAATCTACATGACACATAACTAGAATAACTTGATAGTAGAGCATCTGACCCCATCACTGACCTCATTGTGAGTCTGAATTACAGAGCAAACACCAATCGCTTCTAGATTACAGATGCTCCTTGTTGATGATTGCCAGTAAGCAGGAAACAGCTCAAGTCACCGGTTAAGTTGATAATTCATAAATATCAACTCAGCATTTTCATATTAGTTGTTCAATTACACATACCTATTCCATTTCTAGTGATAATGAATTAAACAGTAAAAGGATGTTATCTAAAATAACCTCAACTTTACAGACTGGAAATAATGTGACGGCTAACAATTGAAGATGAAATGAAAACTTGGCAATATGTGCTCGAAGACCTTAAGTAAACATAACTTAAAGTAAAGATAAATTAAGGTTAAAATGTAAACTAAGGAATTATTTCACGAAGGAATTCATTGCTTACCTAGTAGCAAAAAGGTGAGATGAAAGTACAATTTACCGTAGTAGATTCAGACAAGTTTTCAATATATTATAATGGCAAAAGAGCTACGAAGCGAAATATATATGTCGGTGATCAGTCAGTAACAACAGGCAATTAGTACGTTCTAAATAATTGCTTTCAAAGTCCTTTACCGCATACCAACAAATCTTAACTTCGCCTTAAGAGTTCGTTTACTAAATATTGCTGAGGCCGTTGGGATCCACATTAAGAAGCCTAATTTATGTGTCCAAAAGAAGTTAGTTCAGACATTGTCCTTACCTTGTTCATCTAGGTTCGAACGATTCTCAATTTTTTGTAGGAATTTCCTCAATTTTAGTTGATATTCTATTTGCTATTGTATTATTATTATAATTTAAGCATCTTCAATGAACCGTAATTCCATTGATCTTACTTTACAAATCGATATTATTTAAAAACGCAAATATTGTTATCGTCTACTATTCTAGAATATTTAATGTACATAAACATATATATATATATAAATGTAGAGCCAGAAGAGGAAATTATCGAAAAGGATATACTTTGCTCAATTATTTTGTTTTTTATAGATGTCTGAATGAATAATTTCGCTATATTGAAATTCTTAATTCACAAAATGGATAGAAACTACTTTCTCGCTTCATTTGTTACTCACCAACAATCATCATCAATTAGAAAAGCACAGAGCAATGTAAAGCTCTTTGATCGTAGTTAAGAACTCCTCAAGAATAAGCCGTAGCGATCTCATGGGTAGCCAGGCAAAGCATTTTCACATCTCATAGGATGCAATACAGCTTAATACGTATGTATATCCACCTGACAGTCTGCTACAAGATGAGATTTGCGTGGTGTTGCATTTCCTCTAGCCGAATGATTGATAGATGAAATCAGTTACAAGATAATTATTGTCTTCTTGTTTATCCTGGGGACAAATTTTAACTGGATTGCCAACTTCTAATTACTTGCAACTAGTGGTTATCGTCAGGTGAACTTTAATTTAACTTTGTTGGTCTTGAAAAATTTCACCTTGCTAACCGACCAGAATATGCAGAATATATTCCTTCGCTCTATTGTGTATCAGTAGAGAAGGGCTAATAAAGACTTCCACCGATGAAAGTAGTCATCAGGTTCACTGGTACCTTTTTTAATTCTTCGTCTTTCACCTATGTAAATAATCCAAACTAACATCAATAATTTATTCTCTATTGATTCGTCGATGGATTCCAAATTTATACTCCTGATGATTGTCAGCTCGATAGATATTTTATTCGTTTCAAATTCTAATCATCCATGCTCTTGGGGATTTAACAGTAGATTTAGTGGTCGTAAATTCCAATAAACTGCATAGTGAGAGGTTTTATATCACAACTCTTAAATTCAATTTACCGCTGTTCAATAAAAATTAATTAATTCAGTGATCGTCATAACTGACTCAGTTGGTCTAGTAATTTGCATGCAGAAAGAAAAAAACTGCTGCAGAATAATATGAATTCATTTTATTTCGTCAGTTCCTATCAGCTGTGTAAAGTCAAAAGAATTTGATAAAAACAAGTTATTAATACAATTATTTTCGAGTATTGGTTTAAAAACAAAAAAAACAAAAAAAATAAACTCATTCTTCGTCAGAATCCGAGAGACAAAATAACGCGGGCTGGTGACAGACTTCGGGAGGCTTGTCATCTGATGTGTCTGTCTTCATTCGATGAAAGTAAAAATAAGCACCACGACGTGGAATGTTCGTACAATGTACCAAGCTGGGAAGGCTGCTCAGGCCACTGAAGAAATGAGCAGATATGACGAGGAAGTGCTGAGAATCTGTGAGAACAGCTGGAATGTGTGTGGACTATCCAAATTATTAACCGCAGAGTCTATAATCTACTCCGGTCATCCAGATGATAACAACGAACACACTGATGGAGAGGCTACCATGATTTCATCAACAGCAAACATTGCTCTCATGCAGAGGGAACCAGGCACCTCCTGTAGGTTAATGACAGCAAGATTCAACTCGAAGGGAGGGAAGGAAGGAAAGAAGGTAACAGTTATCCAATGCTACGCGCCTACAAACAACACAGTCCTGCAGAAGAAGGCAGATTTCCATAGATAGCTGCAAATAGTGAGGGATAAGACGCAAAATGGTGACATCAAATTCCTAAGGAGCAATATGAATGCTTGACTGGAAGCAGAAGATACAGCGAGATTATCCATCATGAGTCGGCAGGCTCTCAACGAAACGAATGAGGACGGAGGAGTCTTCGAAGACTTCTGTGCATTCAATGATCCGGTGATCGGGAGCAGTGTGTACAAACACAAGGATATACACAAGGCGACGTGATTTATCCTGACACACACACACACACACACCAAGAATCAGATGTACTTCATTTCATTTTGAAGAAAGTGGAGACGCAGTCTGTTGGACGCACGGTCGAGAAGGAGGGCAGGTGTGAGTGCATACCATAATTCAATGCAACAACGCCTCAAGGTCAAGCTGAAGGCCTTCAAAACAACTGACGACGACTGACCACAATTCAAGTTCAACACTCAGAAACTGAAGGAAGAGAAGACACGGGATACCTTCATTGCAGATGTCAGATGAGAGCAGAGTTGGAGACACTACGTGGTACCATTGAGGAAATCTGTGTGGAAGAGTATTGGAAATCTCTGAGAGTGACGTCCAATCAAACGTGTACAACCGTTCTAGGGAGAATGAAGAGGCAAGACAAGGAATGCCTCTCTACCGAAACCTGGAAACTAATCGAGGAGATGGGGATGGTGAGTGAAAAGAGTGAGTGAAGTAATGCAAAGATGGACAACGAAAGGAGAAGCTGAGTTCAATGTACAAGACACTGGATAAAGAAGTGGAGAAGGGTGCTGGGAGGGACAAACGACAATTGCACGACACACTGGAAACTGAAGTGGCACAGTGTGCGGGTAAGCGAGACCTCGGAACATTTTGTCAGATTACCAGATATCTATCCAGGAAGAGATCAACACAGATGAAGCCTTTAAAAGATGATCAAGGGAGACTAATTACTAGAGAAGAGAGACAATGGCCTGATCAATTCGAAGGACTCTCGAATCGACCATCACCTGCAACTCATTCAGATGTGTTACTTGAGCTTCTGTGAAAACTGCAAGAACTGGCGAGCAATCATGCTCTTTTCCTCGCCAAACAAAATACTAATTCGTGTCATCATGGAGAGAATAAACGATGCTCGGGGTGCAGAACTCCGTCCCTCACCGGAACAAGCTGGATTCAGGAAAACAAATCGTATGATGGGCGAATTGCAACCCTACGCATCACCACCAAACAAAGCATAGAGTGGAAGTAAAACCTCTATCTCAACTTCATCCACCTCGAAATGACCTTCGACAGTGTTGACCGAGAAGTGATTTGTAAACCACTCCAACACTATGGAGTGCAGTGCCCGAATCTTCATCAATCTCATTCAACAGCGACATGACAATGCGACGTGTCAGGTGATCCACAACGGAAAACTGAGAGGATCCTTTGAAGTGAAGATAGGAGTGTGGCAAGACTGCCTAGTATCATCGACGATATTCCAGATTGTGGTGTACTGGGTTATGTGGCGCACCATGTGTGGGGAGTGAGAAGACTGGAATACGTAGGATCTGTATGAAGAGTTGAGGAGATCTGGATTTTGCGAGTGGATGATTTATGCTTAGTGTCACACAAACTCACAGGCTTACAGGTGGAAACCAACAAATCGGTAGAAGAAGCAGGCAGCAGACTCACGACTTCAATTGAACATAGAGAAGACGGATGTGATCAAGGTGGCCAACCAATGGCAGAGGCAGCAACAACAAGAACAACAACGGCCACCAATCACTATCGATGGAAGAAATTTGAACGAGGTCACATCCTCCCACTATCTAGTCAGCATCGTCTCAACTACAGCCGACAGCACGGAGGGCGATGTCCAAACCAGCCAGAATCCGGAAGGCAAGACAAATCTTCACCACTCTGAAATCAGTTTGGAAATATTCTGCACTCATCAGGAAGTACGAAATTCGCATCTTCAACACCGATGTCAAATCACTTCTTCCATATGAGTCAGAGACTTCGCCTACGTATCACATAAAGCATTCCTAACAGGCTTCATTCATACTTCTTTCAACAACTGCCTTGTCTGACTCCATCCTGGAGATCAGATGGCCGGTCGGAAGGAATTATTGACAAGGACCTCCGGGAACGAGGGAACCAAGAAGCTGTTGTTTAATAAATATGCTGAAGGGAATGGAGATTGATCGGACACGTTGAGGAGACTGTTGAGTGTCACTGGACGTCATGCCATCGCCCGAGTGTAATCCGAGTGTGAAAAGATGAGTTCGGTGTGGGTGTGCGAGTGACATAGATGAGCGTGTGTGAGGAGCAGATGAGAGTTAATGGGCAATCTTGGAATAAACTGAAGAGGACTGCAGAGAACAGGATTAAATGGTGACTTGCTGTTGGATCGATATTTTCTACTTGGATCTTAAGGAAGTTGTAACATTGATGCCAAATATTGTAGACCAATTTAAACTGATAATTCAATTTTCATCTAAATTAGATGAATATGAATCAATAGAATTCACTCCACATTTTGTTGAGTGACGCGATCACTTGGTTTCCATGATATAGCTGAATGACGTAGTACTCAAGTGTAGTCTTTTCATATAAAGGTTAGCTGGTTGGTGGCGACTAGCATTGGAATCCAGGATGCGCATTTCGTCCTTTTTGGTACTAGTCTACTGGATGTCCCTTCATTCTTTAGTGAGTGATGATCTTTCACTGCTAGTTACCATCCACCAATTAACCTCTAATTACATGCTCAGACATCGTCGAATCATCTGCACAAGAGGCCTACATGTCAACCTGAGACCAATTACATCGGTCCAATCAATCGTCGAGAAAATCTAAAATTCAATTAAATAATTTTCATATGAAGTATTAAAATGATAACTGATTAAAAGATTAATACTATTCCCTAATTGGGATAATTTCATTGTGTGAATCTTACCATATTAAATCTATCCCGTTGAAAATTCATGTGTAGTTTTGAAGTCATATATTAATCAAGGATATCTTTATAAGCTGATTTCAGTTGGGCATTAATAAGTATTGAGTGTTGAGTCTTTGGGATTGATTGCAAGGTATATTTCGAGAGGAAGCGACTTTAACCAGTGGAGTCCGTCATGTTGGGTTGAAGTGGATGATCATCGATCATACTGGTTGGACACAGTGTTTTATTGCGAAGTTATAATACATGGGTCAGTGCATTTCAGTTCAGTGAATGAAAGTTGGGTGTGATTGTTCAGTAACCTGAAGGCCTTTGTTTTGATCCTTGAGTGCTTATTACTGAGAATCCTCAAAATAGAATAAAACCAGTTCTCCTTGGTTTTCTATGATTTCCTAATGTGACTAAATCCACAATGAAACAATTCAGAAATCTAACAAATAAAAAAACAAAATATGATGATATTGTTTATTTATCATTACTAAGAGTTAAGTGCAATAGTTAAGATGACTATTATCTAACCATACATTAAAACAAAATAAAGTGAATATTTCTCCTCTGTTAATGCCTGATTCAATATATATATATACGTCAAATTTTAAAATTTACTGAAAACTGAGAACAGGAATACGATAAATAAATGCTTAGTTCACTAAATTGACTCAATAATTCAGTGAAACGGATATTAATAGAAAGAAATAATTTAAACTACATTATTATATTTTCAAGAGTTGATTTGTACGGATTTGATTTTCGAGTTTGACCACTGATTGATATCAGTTAGAGAACCATTGAAAATTATGGAGTACTGGACTGCTGTTTGATCCTAGAGTGGGAATCATTGGCTGTACGCACCCACTGGGTGCGAACCCTGGTTACAAGGCAAGTTCGTTTACCATTCAGCCACTGGGACCCGATTCAGTGACCGGTCCATGAATTCTGACTTCTACCAATGTGTGATTAAGCGCGACCACCAACCTGTGTCACTGGCGAGCATTTGTTTTCACTCCAAACAAGAAGGACACGCTTATCATGAGTTCTCACAAAAATTCTAGGAAACTCAGTCCTGTAGCAGGTCACTAGCGAGCATCAGATTAATTGTCAAGAGTTGATTTGTAAGGATTAGATTTGTTTTTCGAGCTTGTCTTGTAACTGGAAAGTCCTCAGTTTGAACCCCAGTGGGTGCGTACTGCCAGTGATTTCCAAACTAGGACGAAACAGAGGTCCAGTACTCCCTGGTTTTCAATGGTTCTCTAACTGATATCAATCTGTGGTCGAAACTTGTAATAGTTTGTTGTATCCTATTTTTCTTAAATAATTCAATATTCAGTACTTTTATTTTAAAAAGACTTGTAAATTGTTTAGTATAACTCGTTGGTCTATTTTTAGAAAAGCAAAACTGAAGTATGTTTGTAAGATGATATTTTTTCAGAAAAGCCTTCATTCTTTCACTTACAATTAGATTATCGAGATTCGCTAGTGTTAGGATATAAATTCCCTTTATCGATCGAATTGCGACAACTGATAATAACTATTCATGTTTAATCGAGATACATATAAATGATACATTAATCACTAGAGAGTACCCTCTGTTATGTGTTGGTCCTTAGTGTTGGTGATGGCTGAATTCTATCAGTCAAGTTTGCACTGTGGCTACCCCACTAGCTGACTCGTTACTGTACCCAACTTTGAATTGACTTCATATGGTTGGACGCAATCGACAGGAAGCCCTGATTATGGGTTTCGTTGGTAAGTGGTGTCTGCGATCTGGAAGGAAGTGATGTCCCCTTTGGGACTCAAACCCAGGTCACCAAGTGATTCGATCAGATATATAAATTAATTAACCTGATAGTTTTCCTTTTATAATTTTTATAAATTTCGTTAAATTTCATCAGATCGGTACTTTAAACAGGTGTTATGAAACGATTGGATTATACTACTTTTAGGATTTCTTTATAAACAGTATTTTATAGTTGCTTGCTGACATTTTTAAATATATATATATATATATGCGTATAAGTAATCGAACAAAATTGTGATATTGTAAGCATGAGGAAATATAAAGTGATTTCCTTTATGAATATTGTAAGAAGTGACCAGCTTCCTTGTTATTTTCATAACACATCGACATTATTAAGGGAACTATTGACTTTAAGGATTACGGAAGTAGAACAAGAGTCCTCAAATGACCACACATACGGCTTCGCACACTAGACTGTTACATGATCCATTGAGGATATTTTCATTCAATCATACAGCCGGAAACCAACAGTTCGTTTCATATGATATATGTATGTCCTATAGCTCAACTCATATCTAGCTAGAATCAAGGTTTGTCCTGAAAAATTCAGGGAAACCCATTGCAAATCCAATCATCAATAAATTAATAAGAAGAGAAAGACATGATGATGTCTGACTGTCACAAATGCTAATGATTTTAAAAAGTAACATCACCTACGCATAGATAGCAGATAAATTTATCAGTAAGAAGTCAGAAAGAAAAGCCATCTTAACATATTTCCATTTTAAATAGTTTTTCGTCTAACGTGAAGCTCCCAGTCCTATTCCTAAATAATATCATTTTAATCTCTTTATTAGACGAACAAGAGATACACAACTGTCATCACTTTATACACTAACTGTCCGGTCTACCAGTTAACTCACTTCATTATCTTTTGTAAATATACTTCATTTCAGCATAAATTTTAATTTTAAACTGCCATTAGGTACACAATTACTTGGAACTGGAAAACGCTAAACGCCTTTTTCTTCTTTCTTTTTAGTTCTTCAGGTTACTATGCTCATATCAATATACAAACTCTAAAACTCAGCTTGTAGCGCTTCAAATGTGCTTGCATATATATTCGTTGAGATGGCATTCAGCGATTAATTTATCATCTTGCGAACTGACAGACACTTACAATTATGAGTTAGTGGACTCGACTCGGGGTTGCAACAGTAATACTTTAAAGGCTTAGCCATGAGTAGGTGCTGCTGAATATACAACTACTATTAGTAATACAACTGCTCGATAATTTCCTATTTGATACTGATGACTTAAAATGAAAAACCAAAAACAGTTTCCTTTATTTATTCATTTTTTTCTAGACACACAGTTAGAAATAAAGGACACAATGTCAACTCTCTATGGTATTCACTAGTTAAGATAAACAGAGAAAAAAATCAATTCACGTTAAAGATTTATACAACTACTTAGGTCATGAAGAAAAAAGGACACAGAAACATTTCTCTTTATTTATATATTTTTCAGTACAATATTCACTATATTGTGTATGCATGTTTGAATTTGAACGATTCCATTTGTTCGGATATAGGCAATTTTTTGTTGTTGTGATTTGACTTCTTGGTTTGTCTGTATGTGTGCGTACACAAAAATCAAAATGACAAGATAAAATCGACCCGAATGAGTTAACTAGTCATATGCATGGATATATTGGAAGGTAAAAACTAATCTGAATCTGCTTAATCCTGTTCACTAACTGAAAGATAAAAAAGATCAAATAGAGTTTATTATCCAAAATAAAACTGACACTAAGGCCATTGTGAATAGTAAACTTTATCTAGTCCTTTTTATCTATCTTTATAATTTTTTGTAAACCGTTTTCAGTCCTTTGTTGTCTTACATCTTATCACTCGTTTCCAAACGTTTATTCATCACTTAGCCAACAAGTTGTCAACCCCCTTGATCGCGAAAGATTATTCACCTATTATTTTTCAAACATTGTTATTTCTCATATTTTGTTACAGACCGACGGTAATCTCTGACCTTTGTTGTCAATTAACACAGTATTTATAAGCTCCTGAATAAATGTACAGCTCCGAAGTAAAGTTAAGAAAAAAGATCTCTTTTTGTCTTATGTGTTCTCAATTACATCACATAAGAATTTTTCATATCTGTTAGCTGATACTAAGATGACTTTAGGAAACTGATCCTCATAATAGTTGTAGGCAATTGAGCCTCAATTTGAATTTCCAACAGAGATACAAGTCAAGCTAAAATACTCTATTGTCGACAGGATTCTAGTTTTAATCTCAAGTCATCCATTTAATTAGTGTATATAGGCGATAAATGCGCCGGTGACTTAACGGTAGAACACTCGTCAGCCAGAAGTAATCAGCCCTACCTAGTAGAAATAACACCGCCATTAAAACTTCAAAGCCCAGAGTCTTATGTTCCACTTGGAGTGTTTGATTTACAGTCTTAAAAATATTAACCGAATTTTCAACATTCAAAATCCTAAAAGCAGTTCACAATACTCATTTTGCTTTCTAATTTCGATGTAAAATGTTATGTGCCATATCTTTTGCACATTTGAGAAAAGAAATGCTACTAACTAGCACATGCGAAATTCATATACACTTTGCAAGTTAACTTTGTCCGCCTGATCTATGAATTCATTGCGAAAAATCAACTAAAAATGTGATATTCTGGTAACCAATAAATCTTTTACTTTAAAGGAAAGAAATTTCTAAAGGACATTATACTGATAAACAATAAAGCTACTCGACGAACTTAAATTTACACAAAATGAAGCCAACTTATTGGTAACACATTATTTATCGGTATAAAATCAACTAGTGAGTATAAGTTCATCAGAAATATACTTGAAGTGATTGTAGTGGACCTTCTCGGTAAGTCCGAAATAGATTGGATAATACTAAATTAACTAAATATACGCTCAATAAAGTGTTAGTTATCCTCAGGAGGCTTTTAACCCTTCTTTCAGTCAGTATGGAACCGAACAGGTTCAACTAATATTTTTATGCGTTATGTGATGTTGGATATCACACACATTCTTGGGATTCCTAGCTGAGTTTTCGCTATCCGGATAAATTTTAGATTTCTCCTTGAAGACAGCTATACACATTTATTTGTCAAATGTATCTCCTTTTGATGCACGCACTCTTGTAAATACCTTTGACTTTGGAGTTTTGTTTCCACTGTCACTACTTACAAGTTAGTTCAGCTACTCACTAGGTACCAGTGTACATCAATTTACTGAAGACCAGAAAAGTGTTAGCAAGACTATATTGTAAAAATGACTTTCGAAATTGTTAACTTGACATGTAGCTTAGGAAGTCCTGGATTATAAGCGAATATTAATTAACCAAACGATGAAGATGAATTGATTTTTAGAAATCCAGCAATTGTAGTTTTTCGTAATTACTGATTATATTTGCCTTGAATAAAATTGCTACTTTATTGTACCACATATTTAATATCAGTTTTTTTTCAATGAGATAAGTTTAAGTTGTTTAAGTTACTTTAGATTTTTTGTTAGTTGATTTATATTGGACGAAGTGACCATCTTGGATTTCCCACCCCATCCCCACAGACAATTTAAAACAAAAGAATGGTTATGAACAAAATTACTCAGCAGCTAAATAATCTGCCAGATTGCCTTCGGATGCTATTAACTTTCATTTTATACAGTGTGAATCCGAGCACGCCTAAGTACCATTTTCATGATATCATTGGGCTGATTATCGCAACCACAACCTTGGAGTCTCTAGCTCAGCTTTCACTAACTAGATATAAATTAGAAACACTAGTTTACTGAAGACTGATCAAGACTGACTGTTAGGTAGTTACATCTCATCAAATTTTCACACTTTTTAACAGGAATGTTTCTAAACTTCACAGAGTTTATGTGAACTAATTGTGAAAATATGTTGTCAGATTCTGCCTTCATTAGTACTTTACACCCTATAAACATCCTTAAACAAAACTAACAAATATTGTGAAATATGTCCGTCATTCATCTTACTTAGATAATAGCTTTAATATGTATCGATCATAATAATAAATAAAGTCAAGTTGAAATAAATATGTCAATTTAGATTTTCAAGTTAAGAACAAGTTAAAAATAGTATTATTTTGAGGTCAAGCTAAACTCCTTTTGTTCATTAGTCAACGCTGATAACGGGAATCATCTTTAGAGATGCTTCCAATCTAATGTACATAAATGGTCCGTTTAATTTGAGTCAAAGGAATGAGTGAGTAAATTATCTAGTCAAATACAAAGTTACTCTCATGTACATGTTAAAACAAGTAGTGTACTTGCGTGTGACTGATGGTAAACATTAGGCTGAGTTAAAACACTAAAATCGACAATGTTATAATAATAAAGTATTCCGCATTTCAATTTAGAACCTTTAGACGATGTTGGATGTTAAGGGTAATCTTGCGTTAGCTTTTCGTCGAGACAACATTTCCACCCAACCAACTCGAAATAAACACTCACTCAGATTATTAGAATTTTGACAGGTGATATATGTTTGTGTTATTTTCATATCTCTGTATGAGTTGTGTAGTCTCTTCATTTAAAATATAATCCACTAGATGATCAGTAATGTAGTTATCCGTCTGTTTATTAATAAAATGATTTCTAGAATTAACCGAAATTCTATTTCATATGAAATTGCATATTTTGCAGATATTTAATTTAGTGTATCAAAGTTTAAATAATTTTCTCTCTCTCTTTCTCTGAGGTACGCCGTACTGTGTATTTCACTGATGAATCTGGTTACAACTGAACTAACCAGTAATTCAATGCTTATGTCATGTCAGAGAGCAGTACTAATTGCATAATCAAAGCAAACTGTCTAATTATAGCACTGATTCATCTTCCAATTTTTCATCAAAGTTGACTCATTATGAAGCTCTTTTAAAAGCAATGGATGTGGTCAATTAGATTTATTCAAAACAAGTTTTGTTGATTTATTTGATAAGAAGGTCTTCAAGTACTCATGAAGGGAAAAAGCTGACTGGAGAGCTAAAAGAGGAAAGGAAATATTCTACATAACTGTTTCTTTCTTCTTTTAAACTGTAATTCTTGAATAAGTTCACACAATTTAGAATCTCTGCAGTAAATCACCTTTTTTTCTACTAGTTAATTTTTATAAGGGTGTGTACTGTGTGAAACTCCAGTGTGATGATAGACAAAAGTATCAATATGTTGCAATTCAATACTTAAGAAGTTCTAGGTGAATATCCACTTGCATATTGAGAAGAAAGAGTGTGTGTGAGAGAGAGAGAGAAAAAAACTGAGAGAGGGCTTAAAAATAGCAGAGAATACGTAGAGATGAATGAACTGAGAAGAGTTGAATCTTTTCCTGAACAAATTAACTATGAATTATTGTCTCACACTTAGTTCATATCAAGGGGATACGATTATGAGCAACACGTAGATTGTATTTACACTTTATCATCATGTTTATCACCATACAGTCTATACTGATTTTCATTTCGCTATCTATAAATTAATGTGCAAATACTATGTAATAACTCCAGGTCCTGCACATATTTGTGATGCTCACTACTGGTGTGTGTGGTCATATAACATAAGCGTTTGCCAACGTCAAGACTTCCATTCTATTTCAATGACGATAATCTGGTATGACCGTTAATACACCTGGAAGTTTGCGCTAACGAATTTCCTACCTAGCTGATTCGAGTGCCTACTATTCTAATCAATATTAGCAAATTATCACAATTGCATTCCATATTACTATTAATATTTCATGTATTCACACCTCTGATTCATTTCTTTCACCAGATATAATTTCTTATGAAAAGACACCCATATATATGTATATACATACATTTACTTTGAATGACTTTGAGAGACACTAATTACACTGATAAATTAAAACAGTCAACACCCAATATGATTCCAAGCTCATACACAAGTGGGCTGAGGGGAATACAACCCGCAATGTAAAGATAAATTCAGTATTTTAGGAAAACTAGGTATATATAAGATAATCTTGGACGTTATCACCAGGATTCGGTGTCACAAATATGTACAACTCCAGTCCCCACTTAGACTATGTCCATCTCTACCTATTTGATTTCACTAAGCCATTTATGTTCTTTTCCATAGGTTACCTGAAAATTCCTCTCATGTATATATAAATGACTTTATATCACTTTCTACTAATTACCAGCCTTTCGTCTAACGATGATTCTGCTTTTCTGTTCTTTCATAGATATACACACACATACACAACACTTCAATGTTTCAATGATGTTTGGACATCTAGTTGACGGTACATAAGATTCATGCGTGCGCAAACGAGTATACAGGGCGTTTTAAAAAAAGAAAATGTGTAGATTAATTCATACATTTTCACTGTGGATTTTTATCATCTGGAAACATTACCTCACACTGAATATTGAATACAGAACAGTGATTTAATAATTATGTCATGATTCAGTACTGAATGAGTCTTCTTTTAAAATTGTCTTCAAATCAAACAATTACGTAACAGAAAATAGGTAGGTAATAAACGAAAGCATGTTCTATCCTGTAGAGTTTTTACTTTTATTCTTATGTCTCATGCATTCTGTTATGCATGTTTGTTTCTGAGTTATATTTATAGTCTGTGCTGAATGGAATCATTTAAGTATTACTAATTTACCTATACATCAGGACACGCACACGTACACCGACACACACTCATATGCATGAACCCACATGTCAAGCATACATGTGTATCATTATAAATTATTTAAATTAATCCCAGCGTGTTAAGAAAATCAAAACAAGATTTTTCTGAACGTTTCGCTGTGTAAGCCACAGCTTCTTCAACAGATTTATTCGGATTTTTATTAATCATCAAAATATATAGTCAAAAATTTTACATAAATTGAAGTCAGTTTATTTGAAGGTCATTTGTCCATGGACATTTTCACCAATAGAAATATGTAAGCAGTCACAACATATATTTGTAATGACTAATGTCAAATATATCTATTGGTATAAAAGTCCATAGACAATTGACCTTCAAATAAACTGACTTCAATTTATGTAAAATTTTTGACTACATATTTTGATGATTAATAAAAATCCGAATAAATCTGTTGAAGAAGCTGTGGCTTACACAGCGAAACGTTCAGAAAAATCTTGTTTTGATTTTCTTAACACGCTGGGATTAATTTAAATAATTTATAATGAATCAATCTGACTCGGCGCTCAAATTATTCCAGGAAGTTCGTAACACCTTCGGCCTGGAAACCTATAATACATGTGTATCCTCTATAGTTTGAATAGTATAAATACAATAATTCACGAAAGTATTTAATATTTGAATAGAATTGGGATATTTCTTTTCAATGAGGAAAACATACCTTTCAAATGTACACCTAGTTAGTTACATCTGTATGTGTTTGTATCTACGTGTCTGTGTGTGTTTCTGAATACACACCAAGGACTGTTCAATTTTTTATTGTATTGGAAAAGTGCCTAACTGAAAGTGTTTCATGATCATTACACGTTAATGTAAATAATAACTTCATAATTTGTAAGCAACTGTTTTTTCTTGGTAAAAACGTATTCAAATATTTCTTTTACGAGTTGATCATGGACTGATATCAGTTAGAGAACCATTGAAAACCAGGAAGTACTGAACCGCTGTTTCATCCTAGTTTGGGAATCATCGGCAGTACGCACCCACTGGGATTCGAACCCTGGACCTTCCGGTTACAAGGCAAGCTCGTATACCATTCAGCCACTGGGACCCGATTCAATGGCTCATGAATTCTAACTTCTACCAATTCGTGATTTAGCGCGACCCCAGTCATTGTCGTTGGTGGGACATCCATCCACACACGTGACATATAATTGGACCTCACTGGTCACGACTTCTCACTAGAGCTCCAGGAAACTCCATCCTGTAGCAAGTCACCAGCGAGCATCAGATTATATATATCATTGAAGATTTTATCACAAAGCAAAGTTAGTTAGAGAACCATTGGGAACCAGGAACTACTGGGCATATGTTTCGTCCTATTTTGGAACATTTTATCTGTGCGTGCCCATAACCTCACTAAGAATCGAACCCTGAACCTTCAGATAAGAGACCACTAGTGTTTATTCGTCTCCTACCCTCCAACTAACTAAGGTAAACTTGTGTCATTTGTGTACCATTTTATCCGCTGTTTGAGGACGGGTGTATCAGTAATTGTCAAATTTTATTTCTACAGACTGTATTTGACTAACAGTCCCAGTGTAATAAATAATAACATATTGTGGCACTGTTAGAAATTTGATATGATGATATCTGTACACTAACAGAGACTTCATGTTTCCAGCTAATAAGAGCAGGAAATAAAAAACGCCATTTTTAACACAAGAGATGGATTCCTGGTGCAGTAACCTAGTGAGTAATCACTCACTAGGGTTCCCGTCCTGCTGGAATGTAGTAACACACATAGACAAAAAAATCTTAAATTGGATTAAATGCGGCTCTTAAATCTAAGCGCTGATTATCCCTTAAGCTAATGTTTGCTAAATAGTTAGTTCATACCCATCAGAGCAAATGTATACAACATCTTACAGTTCTGGTTTGGTCTTTTGAAATGCATGATTTATAGAAATTTTTCTGTGTTCATCCTATCAGTTGTAGATGGCCATCGGCAAGTTAGGCACACTGATGAAATAGAGTGTATCCAGTAAGGCATTTGAACAACTACATTCCGTACACCATGATCTGAAATGCATCCTATTAAATTAGTTTCTGACCATAAAAAATACTTCAAAATAATCACATTTCTGACTTCGGAAAAGTGAACATGTAAGGGTTTTCAGACAAACTGAAGCGATATCACGTGATTACGAATTCAAATTTAACAAATGAATAGTCATTACTAAGCGACAATGAATAATGACACAGAAAACAAAGAAAACGCTATTATGCAAAATACGAGGACGAATTTGACGATAATTCATGAAAATTTATACAATTGTAATTTCATCAATTCGTTTGGCCAGAAACTTGAAAAGCGAATATACATATATATATCGCCCACCATTTGATTTTAGCCAATGAACTTGAAATTAACACTGACAGTGGTAACAATTGACTACAGTGATTAACGCAGATATACATACATATGGCTATCACAATAAAGTTGAAAAATAGTAAGTTCACTCTAATATGAACACAGCACTGGATTAAGAGGACGGATTACTTCACAATTTACATTTTTGTTCAACAATGGAGCCATGATATATATATATATATATATGAAAAGTACATAAACGTCTTAGTGAAATCAAATAGGTAGAGATGGACATAGTCTAAGTGGGGACTGGAGTTGTACATATTTGTGACACCGAATCCTGGTGATAACGTCCAAGATTATCTTATATATACCTAGTTTTCCTAAAATACTGAATTTATCTTTACATTGCGGGTTGTATTCCCCTCAGCCCACTTGTGTATGAGCTTGGAATCATATTGGGTGTTGACTGTTTTAATTTATCAGTGTAATTAGTGTCTCTCAAGGTCATTCAAGGTATATATATTTATATGGACTTCTGCACACACTATATCTAAAACCATTAAAAATTAAACAGTCATGTTAAGCCCGGACCAGATTATTGTTTGTACTTCCGTCAGTGGTTCAGTCGTACAATGCTCACCAACCACACCAGAGGTCCGGGTCCGATTTCCGGCCGATGCACTGCTTAAACGTGACCAGCCGGTAGTAAGACTGGAAAGGTGGGAAGGTTGGGCGGCAGGCTAACCACCTAACCTGTGAAAACAAACCACCTCTATTGAAACTTGAAAGCTCGTAGCCCTATTTTCCATTCGGAAAGAAATTGATGAGGCAAAAATGTAAAACCCTAGCATTACTTGTCCGATAATCCCTAGCACTTTCCTACTTATTTGGGTCTCTTCAAATTAGATGAACAATTACATTTTGGAGTGATGGTATTGGTATTTCTAATCTAAATCAGGTGTAGTCAGTCCAGCATTATTAATATGAAGTTAGAAATGGAATCAAACCATCGATTTATCTATGCATCACGATAGTGAGGAGAAGTAAACATGCCAAAACTTTAGTTTAGTGTTATATTAATGCATATTATCTCTCTCTCTTACCGGTCCTTTTGAAATGTAATCTGTAGATACTATTGATTCAATGTAATTTAAGACACTGATGTTGTTAATAACAATAATTCTTTAATTATTATGTTCCTATAAATGTAGAACCCGATGACGAATTTATCGAAAATCTGAATACTCTCTGTTCATTAATCATTCTTTTTTAAACTAATGTTTACTTTTTGACCTCAATCATTGTTCATAAATTTCTAAAACATTTTTCAAAAGAGTAGACGCGGAACAAAGAGTACTCTTTTCGATAACTTCATCATCAGGCTCTACAATTATATATACATTATAATGAATGAATGAATTAGTCTTATGAACGACATTAATGTTTAAATAACATCGAATCAATAATATTGATAAATTACAGCTGAACAGTATCAACATAAAATAAACTGAATGTCAGAAGAATTAGGAAAGGTAATAGTACGGGTTGTTTGAGGCGAATTGCAGTAGCCTCTGCTCTGTGTCCCAAAGGAACAAGTCCAGCCCCTACTACTGCCCTGGCCCTCAGTAGAGACTATAAACTAATGAATTTGTACTATTACCTTTCCTAATTCTTCTGACATTCAGTTTATCTCATGTTGATGCTGTTCAGTTGTAATTTATCAACATTATTGTTATGATGTTATTTAAACATTAATGTCGTTCATAAGACTAATTCATTCATTCATTATAATGTATATATAATTGTAGAACCTGATGATGAATTTATTGAAATGAGTGCTCTTTGTTTCGTGTCTATTCTTTTAAAAATTTTAATGGGCATTTTTAATCAGTTAAAACATTTTCCACTTTTACAAAATATATTGGCTCAGTTGGTATGCGGGAGAGATAGGTAGCATTTAAGGAACCTCTGGTTTGAATTCAGCTGCAACTCAGATTTCTTTTTCTCTGTTAGTTCTCACACATCATAGTAAATCATTATTATTATTGTTGTTAAATATTGCCAATCGAAGACTATTCCTGATAGTCACTCAATCAATGAAGTCTCGTTCTATTATATGTCGTCGTTACTTATACACTCAGTTTTTCAATCGATTGAAAAAAACTTAAGTGTATTGTGTATCTATATTTGTGTGCATAGTTTCTACTATTACAGTAATGTAAATAAATAAATCAACATAAATAGATGGCAGATAAATACAACTAGTCACATGTCATTCATAAGTCGGTTAGTTAAAACAATTCAGGGATAGTAACAATTTTAATGTTATCTGTGTAGATAAATACTGATTTGGTTGTTGTCACCATGATCATTTCAATGTCTCGTTCTATTAATGAAGGCAGTAAGATAAGTTAAAAACCTATCTATTTAGTGCACATTTCTTCTTAATGTGCATAAATATGTACCGGTTTGGGGACGGGGACGAAGGAGGGGGATATTCTCTTTCTTCTTTAATTAAGCACCATTTTTGTCTCAATGGCATTTCAAAACCCGTTGTCCGTGTTATTTCCCTTATCAGATAAATATGTAGACGTAAAACCAGTGTTTGTCTTTCTGTATCCATATACTAATATATTGATTTATATCCTTTATTTAGCAGTGACTTCTATTAGGATACTATAGGGAAGTGGAGAGGATTGTTACTATGATGTGTTTATCTGTAACTGCATGGTACTAAAGCCTACATTTTTAGTTACTTATTCATGACAGTCACTTATTGTCCGAAAGGTATTCTTTCTTAATTAGGTTTAAGGATCACACTAATCCCTTGTTAGACTAGATTGGTTAACTTTTATTGGTTTACCGTCTGCTTGCACCCATGTTTTTGGTACCGTCATTATTTTTATTCTAACATTATTTTCAGTTTTGACCAACGGTAAAAGTTTTTGCGGCGGTCGCATAGCGACATAATTCTCGCCAACCACGCATGTAGTCCGTGGTTCGATTCCTGGCTGACGCACTCCTTAACCTGGATAAGCCAGTAATAATACTGGTAAAGATGGAAGGTTGGGCATGAGGCTAGCAAGCCCATCCTGTAAAAATAAAAACCACTGCTACCGAAACTTCAAGCCTCTAGATTGAAGCCCTATGTTCTACTGGTAGCGTAAAGGAAAGAAAATTGGAAGTTATATTCATGAAATCCAAGAGACATGGACCTACCAGTCATTACTTTATGCAAAGAGTAAGTTCATTAAATTTTCATATTCTATTAATTTTTAAATAATACTTTTGAAAACCGAATAAGAATAACGATGTTTAGAACAGTCAACTGCATACTGAATGATGCAATTTTTCAAGAATTCATTTCCATTATAAAAACCTTTACAACTGAAAATTGCCGTGCAATATTGTTAACAGTTTAGAAGTGCAGCTTTTTCTAAGAGGCTGCCAGTTATAACAGTCAACACAATTCTAGATCATCCTAATTTTTATTCTTCATTTCTGAGATGAATTATTCCGAAGACTTCAGGGAAATGCATGTATTATTATAATGATAATGATTAAACCTCTTGTTTTAACACACATATGCATACAGATGATTAAATGAGACATTTTTCAATCCCATTCATGTATGATCATTTTCGAGGAATTGAAATATCTCTTTTTCTAAGATGAATTTCTTAACAAATAGACATGAGCTGAAGGCATTGCATAAGATGAAGGAACTATTTGGCAATACAAAAGTCTACAATTGACTGGGTATTGAGTTCCAAACCTTCAGATGTTGAGGTGAGAATATCACCTCTCACTGACTGGATTTAAATGCAATTTGCTGTACAGTACTATCAATGTTCACTGTTGTCTTGAGTTTAGCCTGATGAGCTCTGGAAATAATAATGTAGGTTTTTAGCATGGGTCGGTGTTTTAAGTATTGCTGTGTTGTCTTAACTGAATGGTTTCATCATGAAACTTCCGTTGTCCTGATGGACAACATATTCGACTTCAGCGTGAAGTCATGATTTCATATCTTATCGTCACAGTATCCATCTTGAACCCGATAACTGCTATACGAGCAGGCTCTATGCTATTGTCCTATGCTCACACTCATACATTCTCCAACAAAGAGAAAAGATCTTTCTAATTCTCATTGATTTACAACGGTCCTCTTTCTAGTTTTGATGTAAAACCAATCAAATTCTTATCACAAACTGATAAAAATCTATTTTTCCATGACTGATTCATGCAAGTACTTAAGATATATCAATATTATTACTGATCAATTTCATGATAATCTAATCAGTGAAAATGGATTACATGGTTGAATAACTAATATTAGATTTCTCTGAACTTGAATACTGGTGATCTAATGCTGTAAATTCTAAGTCGTTGTCATTTCCTTGTTGTATTTGACAAAAAATTAATCAATTTTTCCATGAAATGCTTTCGTTTCAAATCTTTTTGGTTCACCTGTTTGGTTCATTATGATGAATAAGAGATTTATCTCTCCAAAGCACTAAAGACGAATCCACAGACTACAGAGAACATACTCTCATCAATACTACAGGACGTCTAAATGGAATAAAGATTACTTTTTCAAACTACCGATGAAGAGTGACCTAAGCATACTCAAGAATTGACACAGAATCATACCCATGAATGCCAAAAGCAAAATATTGAGCCGCATCATCCTGGAAAGACCAACAGATACCGTGGGTGAATAAATCTGCCCAACCAAATTACAGCCCTATGCATCATCATTGAATAGAGTCTAGAGAGGTAGTGCAATCATTACCTCGAATCCATCGACATTGAAAAGGACTTTGATGGTGTCAACCACGAAGTGATTCGGAAACTGCTTCAACCATAGTCAGTACAGTACTTTTATGAGCTTTTGTGATTTCATGAGCTTTCTTATGATTTTATTGCCTTACGTTTAAGTAGTGCTTTTCTAACTTGTTATCGTATTTACAAAATCCTGTTCATTCCACTTCATTATATCCATTATTATTATTTGACAATCATTCACCAATAGCACTTGTAATTTTAAACCATATCATCGTTATTATTTTACAATCATTCTTATTGTCGTTATTTTCAAACTTGAACTTATGTCTAGACCGCCCCATTCGTTGGTTTATTTTCATATTGTCTCACACACCGTGATTACAATCACTCTCGAAACCTGTATTTTTCTGTTGACTATATTTATATATATACACACATCATTAAATTAAATTACTTCATCTCATTTTGTCCCATGTTCTCATTGACCATGCATATTAAAAAAATTTTTGACTATTGTTCCATCCCATCTTATACTTGTTCCACAATACACTTTCTGATATGATTCTAATTTGCCTTTACTGGCTATTGTATGCTTAAATTATTGGATTTATACTTGTAGAGCCTGAAGAAGAATTCGTTGAAAACAATTGTTCGCTCCAAATATTTTGTTCTGAATTTGCTAACATGTTGAAAAAGAAAATAGGCATTATTTTCAAAGTCACAGACTAGATTTCAGACATGCTGACTCATTCTTTTGCGTTCTGACTGAAACAGGGCTTAAAGTTTTAGCTTTCGAACTATAATTAGCACTAGTTTTGTTCTATCTTACAGGGATGGGTTGTTAGCGTCACGCCCAAAATTTCAGACATAATCGATAGATTTTTATCAACACCAAGTGAACTTGAAAGCTCCATCATCTATCGTCAAATGAATAATTAATCCACTTGAAATAATACCGAAATTACTTATACATCATAGAAATAGGTAACAAAAACGCTATTGTTATGCAGATAATGAATTTCATAACATATTAACATACATCAAGTGATTCATATTAGATTAAAATAACTTCAAGTGTATTGAACCCATGGTCACGCTTAAGACTGAAACCAGAAGTAACTAACATTTTGATGATCACCCAAAGAGTTTTACGACTTTATTACTGAATGGTTGTAAGCTGGAATATAAATACATTATACTACGTCTAATATTTGAATTTCCCTTCAGTTGATATTGATCCACTAGGGTGAATAATGAACACTGTACATAGAGAAGAAATCATGTTAGTTTGTTAACTTCTGTCTCCAACTGATAATTCAGAAAAAGTAATTTCGTCACTCAGTGTTGTTTGTTGTATACATACATGCATATATGTTTAAAAATAGTGACATCGAAATATAGCATCAACGCTATTCCTTCTGCTAAACACACTGTACGGTGCATTGAAAACAAACAACTGACACGCTCAGAGATAAACTTTGTCGACCTAAGAACCTAATAGACCGAATTAGGGAAAATAATGTGATTTTAAATACCAGGCAGTGACTGAGAGGTCAGCTACATTGGTCAAGCTAGTAGATCAGGGTCAACTAGAGTGACGAAATATAAACATTAACCTAGACCTAGAATGATTCACCCTGTTAAGTTGAATAATCTAGAAAAAAGCTCAGCCATTCCATTGTATTTATTTCCATGTAATCACACAAGGGAGTGGGACAGGGCGAAAGCATTGAAAGATAATATAGTTAGATGGAGAGAGAAGTTAATCAATCAAGCCTTGTTTATCAATTCAACACCTCAGCTGCGCAATCGAAATGACTCAACGGGTATACCGGAGATACGGAAAATTCTAATGAATAAAAAAGGATATATATATATATGCACATTACTTGAAACAGAAAAATTATTAGGAAAATCTCTCCTAAACGATCTAATTACAACATTTATACTTATTTCGGCGTTTCAACTAACTCTGTAATTATTATTTGTTTTTCTACCAGACTGTATATCATTATTTTAACATTTGCATAACACACGCTGATTTGATCCTTATTATTTGTCTTTGTTTAATCTTTCATTCTAATGCTTATCTTTGTGGCTGCATGAACGTTGATAATGTGTTGTACAATGCAATTTTTCGAGTGAATCGAGGTTATTCTAACCTTGCACTGTTCATAGGAAGCGTTGGTGTGTGATTCTTATGGACAAAATTTTTGATCCCACCATTTTAGGAATATTCTACTTGATTCTAAGTACTCGTTTTGTACTTAGACTGGACTGTATAGCTGCCTAATGACACTGTTATGGTGATTTTCAGTTCCTGATGTTTTTATTGTTTAATAGAACCGCAAAATAATTCAAGAATAATCGTCTTTTTCCTGTATTTGGAGCGTTTTCTGACTGCGAGTGTTTCAAGAAAGTTTTGTCAGGTATATACAGTAGAACGCAGAGATATGTTTCCTGAATTCAGATCACACGAGTCGGTTTTGATCGTAACATTACTACCAGTCAAATCGAGGATGAGAAATAATGTTCAATTTTGTTTTAGCTTTATTTCAACTTGAGTTATCACATTCTAACACTTTCTTTATTTATTTAGTTTATTTTACTGACGACACTCATCTTATTTCCGAGTATACTTTATCCTCATATAATCTGTTTCACGCATGTATATAAAACTCCACATTGACTTTTATTTATTCGTTCATATTGATCATATATATAAACGAGGTTGGAAAGTTGTGAGTACCTCGATATGAATATGAGCCATAAACTGTGATTGAAACCTCATCCAGCTAACAATAATGCATCACTTTATGTTAAATCACACAAACTTCTCCCGATCACCGGATCATTGAATGCACAGAAGTCTTCGAAGACTCCTCCGTCCTCATTCGTTTCGTTGAGAGCCTGCCGACTCATGATGGATAATCTCGCTGTATCTTCTGCTTCCAGTCAAGCATTCATATTGCTCCTTAGGAATTTGATGTCACCATTTTGCGTCTTATCCCTCACTATTTGCAGCTATCTATGGAAATCTGCCTTCTTCTGCAGGACTGTGTTGTTTGTAGGCGCGTAGCATTGGATAACTGTTACCTTCTTTCCTTCCTTCCCTCCCTTCGAGTTGAATCTCACTGTCATTATCCTGGATTTAGTTTTCATCGAAAATAATCTCTTAAGTACTGCCGTCTAGTAGTCAATAGGATAATAGATAGCTATTTTGGATTAGATAAGAGCTTGTACACATATTCATTACTGAATGTGTCTTTAAAGGTTGCTTCGTATACGATGTTGAAAAGTAGCATAAAATAGTCATAACTTTACATATCCAACTGTCAACTAACTGTTAATATGAGAGTAATTATAGTGTTCCTAGAAGTGGGATGTTTGGCATAACTCATTGGTTAATTTGCTTATTCCAGGATATGTCTTCTCTAAGTTAGCGATGAAATTTTTGATAATTAGGCCACCCAGTTCACTCCACACTCCTACCTGCACCAACTTAATTAGGTTGTAGCCGAAGTATACTGGAAGCGGTTCAAGTATATTAGCAGAAGGCATTCAAATTACAGGAAGAAGAAAATATCAGCCTCTGACATCTGATATCAATAGTCGTATGAAAAGTTGAGTTTGTAAATAGATACCTTATCTTCACTGTTTTCAAATATGCGAGCTTAACTTTCATTCTTTCTTCATTTTCTAATGAACAACTCCCTCATGTCTTATTATCAGATAAACTCACTGATACAACTAGTACACTGAAAAAGTGCAAATTTCGACGTCAGTGGTTCGAATCCCGCTGTGATCGAGACATTTGTTCAATCTTAGTCAACATTATGCGTGTCTAGACAAATGCATCCATCCATTGGAGCAAATTTAGGAATATTTCTCACTGGTAGAACGTATATACAATTTGAAAATAATGTTATTTTCCTGCATCATAATTATTTTTTCTTCTCTCCGCTTCTAATAACTATTATAGCAGTAGAAAAAAGATGAAATGTTACCCTGGATAACCTTACAACTTATTTCACCTCAGGTTATATTGCATCTTCCTCATAATCTACTAGGCCCTTATATAAATGAGCACTTATTTTCTTTTTTTTTCCTCTATACTCCTACAAACAGATAAATACGCATAAGAGGATGAATGAGGTCTCTGTATTCTAGAAGTATTATACTGTTCTTCTGATTAACTCAGAATATGTGTCACAGTTTCTGCATCAGTATGAACTGAACAATGACTGACATTTTTAACTGATAGCTGCAAGTTTAACAGTCCAAAACCACACGCAGACGAGGCATAAATGGTATGCTTGAAGATTAGCGATTGTGGAGTAACTACAAGCATTTATTTATCATAGAAACTGAATTTATATTTACGAAGTTGTAAATAAATATATACTTTGCTCGCCTTTACAATAAGCTGATAGGTATAACACGTATTGATCACGTTTTTGTCTAAATGATATGAAGCTTCAGAGTTTAAATGCGTAACAGGCTTCCATTTTCATCAGTCATCGATATATATATATATATATACATGTTAGACCATACAGAGGTCAGATTTAGTGACAACTATCCGATTGATGCCAACGGCGAACTAATAATGTTGTCAAATGTTTGACGATTTGGAGAGATGGAAATAAGAACAGACAGTTCGGTGAGGTCTCTTTAAGGCGAATTTATTCACTTAGCTGCACAAACGCAGTTATATATAATTATTTTTTGTATATGTGTGTGTACATTAGGTTTGTCAAAGAAGAATAAAAATTATTTTTGTTTATTACCTTTGTCATCAAAATATTTCAAAAATGTGATGAATAACCAAAATTGTAAGTAGGGTGTGAGTGTGAAGAATAATGAGTTGAGACTAGGTTTACATAATATGAGAACGTTCAGAAAAATTGAATGTTAATGAAAGAGCATGGAGACAAATGTCAAAATAAATTATGCAGAAGGTGAAGAGGGCAAACAGAAGGTCATTTAAGAAAATGATAATAAATGTTATACGAAAAATACACAAAGTAGTATCCATAACGACATATTAGCAACAGTTGATCTTGGAATTATACCCAAGGTAGAAGGAGGGGATGGAGAAGTTTCTTCTGTATTCATTAATCAAGGTTCTCCATCCGAATCGCTAAGGCCTCACCAATGCAAAGTATACGGAAGCTTACTGTTTTGGGGAGGCTTATTTCGACTTTGTAGATAACTTTGCGTGAATTCTTTCTGCATTTTGAGGGGGCAGTGTTGAATATGTGTTCAATCATAGCACTCCTTATTCATCCACTGTTACATTTCTGTAGCCAAGCGCGATAATGTTCTTCGACTCTTTTAAATCAAACACTCATCGAACGACCTATATATCTCGCTCCATAGGAACAAGTGAGTTGGTAGATATATACAGAAGTGGTCAAGTGTGATAGTGTGCGTTTAAAATTATTGGAGGACATTTGGCGACGAGAGAATACCAATCGCAATGTGGAAGAAAAGAATGTTCTTTTCAGGGCGTTCGATTTTCTCTTTTTCAGAGTGTCGGCCGGAAGGTCGCCTTTGGATGCCACACACATGTATATCATCTTCTTCGGCACAGAACTGGGATGTTATTTTTTGATTTCGGGGTTTATGCGTTTATCTATAAACTATGCGGATAGCCATTCTCTAGTAGTTTCTTCCTCAAAATAACTATCTCTTCAACCACCAACCCAGGGCAGCTGATTCTTCGTCACAAGTGATATTATCGGGTTTCTCCTGTAAACTCAACTGTGAAAGTTTGTCAACTGGCCGTTTCACTTGGGTTTTTTATATATTGATCTATTCAAAGTTCCATGTGTTTTCTATTTTTAGTCAAACACCCAGAAATGAGGTTGTTTGCTCAGTGTCTGTTTCGAATGTCAATTTGTTGATTGAATGGCAGTTATTTAAAACCTTCAAAACACTATTTAGGTAACATGTGCCACAAATGATAAAGTATCATCAGCATACCCTTTGCACAGAAAAAAACTGTCGAAAGTCGATTCCAACGGACCATTTTCCAAGCTTGACATGAAAATATCTGCAAGTACTGGACGTCAAGATCACCTCATAGTCACGCCATCTTGCTGTATATGTAAAACTTGAGCATTGTCATGGTATGTATTTCCATACTTATTTGTTTATTAGATATATCATACAGTGAAACAGTATTATTTACTGGATTACGTTTTGAACAAAATGTATTGTTCATAATCATTTCACCCGTCATCCTACCAAGGATGAAATCTAGAAATTTCGGCTTACTATCCAATCAAATCCATGTTAACCAACACTTAAAAACAAATACAATGTTCAGTAGTGAGTGTCTACAGTATTGAACTGCCTGGAAATCCAGGGAGAAGACTTGACTATTCTGTAACTGGGACGCAACCCAGTGGTCCATGTATCTAACTTCTGTCCATTCGAGATTTATAGTGTTATAAGAAATTCTTTTCAAAAGCAAGTGACTGCTAAACAATCTCTCATTGTTCCACTAAGATTTATTTTGAGAAAGAGAGAAAGACCAAATTTGCAGTCTAAAGTACGATTATAATTGATATGATTATGAACAATAAATTTTGTTCGAAACGTCATCCAGTAAATAATGCTGTTTCACTGTGTGATATACTTAATAAAAAAAGCTAATATGGAAAATTATTTTACTATTGAAACGTGTTTATATACACAGATGAAGTCAGTTAGTCATCACTGGCAATAATTTAATGCTAATTAGATGCAACAGTAAATAAGGGCATCAAGAAAAGATTTGAAACATGTATGTATATATATTCGCTTTTTAGCCTTAGTTATATATAACTGAATCAGGGCAAGTTATAAGTTAGATTACAGTATTGACTGGGTATTCTTTACATACATGGCCAAGCTTTAATTTGGTGTTGGAAGTACCTGTGGCTCACTCACTCCATTTCTTGTTGATAGAGACGATTTAAATTAGATGAAACCTCCCTTAATTAATCACTAAAGAAACATCTGATGAAAGTGATGACGAGTAATTTTTATCCTGACATTCAAATTTTCTTCAATTTGCTGTATTTCGTAAACATTCATCTGTTTACTGAAACAACTTATTCATTACATTCTAGGCATTATTGAAAAACAACGCACAAATATTTTACAGCATAAATGGCTGTGTTTCTTCAGTGTAAGAGAGGGAGTAGGAGGAGAGGACTTTGTAAAAACAAATAAATATGAATCAGTCCTTGGCCATACTGCCTCAACTAAGAGGTTTATAGTGAAAAAATTATTTGGATAACGACTTCACTTTATCACCTGCCATTAGCTAGTGTATTAATAGAGATGGCAGAATGTCACACAACTTTAAACTAGTTTCGCATCCTTTAATAAATCACATCACCAATTCTATAGATAATCAAAGTCTCTTAGCCACGAAGTTACTCATTGATATACATATATATATATATATATAATATATAATAATATATACATATATATATATATCTACTATACTATACTATAACTTGTCATCGTAATGTTTAATTTCACCGTGATAATATTACAATATCATTTATACGACGATTGATTCTCATTGATAAACACAAATTTGTTAAAATTGTATTATGACTAGTTATATTAAAGGTTACAAGTCGTTTAACTGTGAAAAGAAACGACTAAATGAAATGGGTTCAGTGTTATTCTGGTCCAATGTTTGTTTCTATCTCTATTCAAATTTCTAAAGGGGAATTTGTGTGTAAGAACTTTTCTCTCTGAGAACCCCTGCAGAATGATCAGTTGCTTAACATAAAGACCACTTGTCGCTTTTTAAGTATATGACAGTTCGAAAATGCACTTACGTCCATGAGTAGGCATCCCATACTCTAGCATCTGTGATATGACTGCCCGTTACTCTATTATCTAATCTGTATAAATATTAGAAATCGAAATGCACCAGTCTGACGAAAATACACTTGAAAATAAATTATTCTTACCAAAAGGTTTGTTTTCTATTATTCTTTTTTTGTTGCATAAATTTGAAAAAAAATAAAGCCAACTACTTTTATTATTTTCATACAGTAAGTAATTTATTGTCTAATCGTCTGTTAGTTAAAAAGTAACACAAAAATATCAGAAAGTTATTTACTTCTATACACATGTGTTTACAAGCGCTCTTTGTTTTAGTTAATATTGACAATCACTGTATGTTTCTGCACTTCTGTGTGTGTGCGTGTGAAGTTGGTCAGTTTTGGTCGATGGTCGTAGTTAAAAATTTTTTTCATCGATATATATGTAGATAATAAATTCACATGATCTGCATGAGTTCCTTTACCATAAAAATATTTGTTAGTGTGTTCTTGCATTAGTGCGTTAGTATCACGTCGTTTCTAGAGTTGTTTGTTGTTTGAACGCATAGGTAAAGATTAGACGGTCACATCTGCTGCTGTGTCAATAACGCATATGTGAAGCATATCTGCAAATCTATGCGAATGATAAATTGATATAAAAAAACAAATACTGAGAGAATAACGAATACTTCAGTCAGTATAAAAACATGAAAGTTTATCTTGACTAAATGACTTTATTTCCAACATACCTTACAATATTTAGCTGTAATGTGATAAACATAATCCAATAATTTATTGTTGCTATTCTCTTGTGTTCCGAGTGGAACATACGACTTCAGCACCAAGTCTCCAAATCATCCTCTACTGTCCAGTCCAGCCCATAAACTTCGGTCTCCTCCTCACCAGATATATTCCATGTCACCCTCGGATGCCCAACTCATCGTTTCCTATTCAGTTTCCGCTCAAAACCTGTTTTGCATGTCATGTCACTCAACAGCCTCACCCAGCGTGTGTTCGATCCATCTCAACTTCCAAATGAATATTTGTTGGATGACAGATTGTTGCCTGCTTTGTTACCAGAATTCCGTTCTGGTCATCTGATCTTCAGTATCGAACGAAGGCAGCTGTTGATGAAAATCTGCAGCAGTATGTTGGAAATACGCGCGCGTCAAGTCTCCGAACCGTATAGAAGCACTGCCTGACATTAGTGTTAAATAGAATTCGAATCTTGTTCCTTATGCTGAGTGCAGTAGACCTCCACAGTGATTTCAGAGTAATGGTGTCTTGCTTTTCTGAACCTCCACTTGACGTTCTCACCAATGCCACCTGTAGTTGGAACGATACCGCCTAAGTAATTGCTGAGGTGACTCCCATTAGATTTCTCCCATTCATGGTGATTGATACATATTGATAACAGTTAGTTATCTTCATCACTACTGTATTCTCCATGTTCATTTGAGGTAGTGTCTTTGTTGCCTTCCTCTTCTGCCTATTTATTGGTTTTCGCCTGTAAACCTTCCAGTTTGTGTGACATTAGGCATAAGTTGTCCATGACGTCCAGATCTTGTAGCGTCTTCTTATTCGTCCAACGTATACTTATCTTCTCGCTCACCACTAGTTAATATTACCAATATTTTATGAGTATAGTAATAGGCTCTAGATATTTTCGCTATAACTTATCTCCAAAATTCTGATATATCAGTGATCACTATTGAGAGATTTCAACTAAAAATGAAGTAAACTGTGTTTCTGCTCACACGTAGTGATATTAGCTTGTGCTTTTGTGTACATAAGTATTACGCGTAAATGCGTATATATCTCATCTCGGCTTCTTTGACAGTACCATCTTTGTATAAAAGCAATTAAATAATTAATATAAATAAAAATATCAGCGACAAAAATGTTTGCTTTGTTTATTCAAACATTTAAATTACAGAATATTATGTTTGTTTCACTAATTGATTTATGCCTTGAACATGTATATATATATATATATATATATATATATATATATATATATAACGAACAGACATGTTTACAATTTAATTGTATGTTGTTCGTTTGGAAGTAGAATTTGTTTAAATTACATGCTTTTTTCGTTCTTCATTAATCTAACCGTATTATTTAACAAAAATAAAACGATTGTCTGCCACTGTTCCATTTTATGTTTAGTGTGCATAGTTAATAAGATGTTAGATGATTGGAACTAATCAACCTTACCACTACATAATATCAGTTCTAAGTGCACCACAGTGGCCAGTCATTTAGCTTGGCGAAAACACTGTAAAATGAACTGAAAGAATTCAGTCAGCAACAATACCAAGGACTAAATACATGCTACTAGTTACACCCCGCTTACCAATTAATGCATAGTTAAGTAGAATTGTGTGTAGTTCCATTTTTGGTGTTATTCATAAATAAATAAAATGATGAGGGATTCATATCAAGAGTTTAAAAGTTTTTACATTTTCTCAGCTATCTTTTCACTCAGAGTTCGACTTCTGGAGCTATATATTCAGCAAGCAGTCTTTAGTGTTTGTAATATAATCTTCATCAAGTGTTACCCGAAATAAACTATCAGCTGCCGTTGTTTCATATCTTCTCTGGGTGATTTTTACATGAATTTATATTCATCTCTGGCAGTTTACCACATATAAAGTTAACAAACCATAATATATTGTCATTCTTTAAGTGCCAACGTGTTAGTGTAACAATTCTACAGGAATAAAAGTCTACATATTTGTATTACCTGTGCATTGGGGGTTCAACTGCAAACTGCCTACCAGCCTCACGGCAGCTCCATGTTAAATTCCCTGTCAACGCGCTCCTAGTCCTCACCTAACAGGTAGTAAGTCCGGAAAAGAAGGAAGACTGAATGTTATTAGGCTAGCAACCTTACTACCCCGTAAAAACAAAACCACTACTATCGAAACTTCAAAGCTTGAAGTTCTGTTGTAACAGCAAAAGGCAAGAAACGGAAACCAAGGTATATTTTCAAGTGATCAAACGGCTATTTATATTTATACAGTTTATATTCTTTAACAAATCAATGAGCGTGGGATTTTGGTTTACGTTAAACGACATGCAATAGAATGTTCAAATACAAATATTATTCTGTTGCTAATGCACTAGTGAGCTGTGGGAATAGGATTCAGACGTTAACATCAACAAATATAATGATCCTTACTGTATCAATAATATTTCGTGGGAACCCATCACAGTAGCACACTATGTTCCACTCGAAATGAAAGGCTTGTAAAAAATTGTTAACTGGATTGTCTATGTCACAAGACGGCACTTTAGCAAAAAAAGTCAGTACTGAGTCGCAAAATGGAAGCTACCACTGATATAATCCAGACGTTAATTATATGAACACTAAAATACTTGAAGATGATTGGTTAGATACGTTTAGAATTTTTTTTAAACTTAAGCAGTATAAGCAAGTGAACTGAATGCGTGACAAATGAATTGACTCAATCTGTTTAGTCATATCTGAGCAAAAATCTTACGCGCCGAAATTCAATGCAAATCTTTCCATATAGTAACACATAGGCATCTTGGTGAATCGTTCATCTTTGATTGTTACAGAAATGGATTCGTATCAGTCTGAATAAACAGTCATGCAGAGATCTTTATGTCTAACCTTGAGAGAACAAAACTGTTGCCTGCAGTCGATGAAACAGCTTATTTTTGATATGTCGATGACATATTTGTGGTAAACAACAATGAAAGTCATGCATCTTACCTGTTTTGACTATTCAACGACGCACATGAAAATATTGACTTCACTGTGGAACATGAAAGTGGTGGGAGTTTCATCTCCTTGATATATCTACGCCATACTTGAGAAACAGTAGTCTTCACAGATAAATTCAACAAAAGCTTACATAGAATGGATAGTATTTACGTTTTAATATTTTCTCCAAATAACTACAGGCGAGCGTTAGTCAAAACTCTGTTTTACAGAGCCAGAAGAATACGTTCTAAGGGGATTTCTGATTCTCTAGAAGATGTTGAAAAACAATGGTTACCCTCAGAAATTCATTAACAAGCACGGAAGATGTGACGGTGCAAATATAAAACAAATCACAGTGGAAAAAGGCCTGTCTTCATTCAGCTCGATTTTAAAGGCGATAACATTGCAGGAATACTCAAAAAAAGAATGAATACCTTGTTAGCTAGAACCTGTTCTACATACAAGTTGGTTCCCGTTTATCGGCTAACATACTTTCTGGTGCAATCAAAGATCAGCAGATACCCTGCTCATGCTACTTCTAGCTGTGTATACAAATTTACATGTAACTGCTATCGCAGTTACATTGGGATAACTAAAAGGGGGGATATACCTTTGGATCCTTGAAAATGTGCCAAGAAGCCTACGTCTCAAGCAAACAAACTCTTTCTCAGTAGTGCCATCCCTAGGCATTGGGTGATACGGTTCATGAGGTGGACACCATGAAATCCTTTGAAATTATCAATAGACACAATAGTTAATTTTCCTCAAGTTTCCCGAAACAACTGCTATGAATCACCTGGAACTCGAATTATGTGTTCAGAGAGAAATAGTCATCAGTCTTGCCTCACCCTATTGACTGGATTTCTTTACACTCTGTTTTATTTAGTCGCGTTATCACTGTCTTCAATCTCTCTCACTTCGTTATAATGTAATTTGGCTTATCTCTTTTTCCTTTGCTTTGAGTTGAACTCACCACATTACTCAACTTGTTAGCCAATTGTCATCTTATCCACCTCGTGTCTTTGTTACGTAAATCTTTTTCCACTGTATGCAAGCCTTTAGATTTTGTTTGAACTTGAACTGTCTGAGTATAAGTTATATAAGTGGAATTTCTCAGTACTGTTTGTTACGTTTGCAGTCTCCTGTCAAATGACATAAAACATTTGAATGTTAAAATTATTTCATACCTAAATGTGATGAGAAGCTGATGAAATAAATGATGGTACCATATTATTCTGCACAAACCACTGTTTTTGCTTTATTCAAATTCATAAAGGGAAATAAATGTATGAAGTTTCAGAAATAAGTATATAATAAAGTATCTGGTCAGTTAGAAATTGATAGAAATTGGAAATAGCCTCATTCGAAACTAGTGAATGGTGTGCAATGCGTGTTGATCAAGAGTTAATGGTTCATAGTTAAAAGTGTAAGAAATTAATGCTCAATAGTTCCATATAAAGAAGAAATGCTTGTTCAACGTTATATAATTTTCTGTATTGCTTTAGCTTAAAGTGAATTAATTCCCATAATTCCTTCAAATGATACAAACTGTTTGTATGAAACTGTGTTAATCACAAGTTTGGTCTCGTAAAACATAAGAAATTTGAACTTTTCTGCTCATATCACTAGCCAACTAAATAACAGTTGTCGGTAGTCCTCGTAAAAATCTAGCAAATATTAAGCCTGTTGATGAACTGGAAACTTCTCAGTGAGTATAGCAAAGTAGTGTAAGTGAAAGAAACTCACAATGGCACAATAACAGTCCTTTCTTTATCGCCACATGCATAAACCTTATTGTCATTATTTTGTTATCACATTTCAATCGTCGTTATTACTGACGCTCAAAACATTTACCACATTATTATTATAATCATTATTATTTGATCCCCAAAATCACCGTCATTGGTTAAAATTGTTGTACATAAATCTATGTAAATTAGAGTAAAGCCTTAAGAATATCTAATTGTAAACAATATTGTTCGCTTGTATGTCTTGTTCTAATACTAATAATAGGAATATTTAAAGATTTTAATGAGTAGATGAAAAGAAAGGAAATATTGATTTCAAATCTACACCCATAATTCATCATTTTTTATTAAATCCAAATATTTGATTAATGCATTCAGGAGGTTAATAAAACAGGGAACATTTTCTCCCATGTACGTGTAATCATGTATACAAATTAGAAATTTTCACCTAATCAATTTTCTGCTCACGAAATGTTATATAATAACGTTCATCAAAATTTTTTCTGTCATTAGAATGATTAAATAGAATTTTCGTGCTCGGGGACACCTATCAGTGTGGTTAAATAAAGGTGTAGTAGAAACCATCAATGGTTCGATATTTGACTACCTCGGCCAATCCGGTTACGAAGCCAAAATTGAAGAATCCTTCTCTATCATCTGCCGGGTACCAAATAAACTGTCAAAAGTATCTAGGTACAGAATACTCCAAACAGCAGAGGCTACTGCGATTCGCCTAAAACAACCGGTTCTCTGGGTGCAGAAGAAACAGTTTCAACCACAAGAACTGCCCTGGCCTTCTGTGAAGTCTACAAATTCATAAATACCTTAGTACATTGGTCTTTTTGATATGGCTGTCTATCATGTACATATGAATTCCCCTACCCCTGTCATTAACTAACCTTTTGTTTTCTTATTTAAACGTAGTAGTTAACTTACACACAGACACATGCAACGCACATAAAATTCTACCCGTGCCGTTGTCGTGATCATTCATCCATCTGAAGTCTGTAATCAGTATGAGTGGAATTTAATATGAACTTGACTCATGAGAACTGATTACCCTACGTTCGTTGTCATTCCTAATCATTTACTTGGTAATATTAGTGTTCAATTTAGTATTACAATTTTACATATTACCACATACATATATTTTGAACAATAATCTATTAACAATCTATTTGCAAACGACTTTGGGAATCACGATCTAAATGATCCGATGTTACTCTTTAGAAACCACTAATTTTGTCAATAGCAACCATTCTTTCATTATTATGGATATATAACTGTAGAACCTGATGATGAAGTTATCGAGAAGAATATTCTTTGTTCAGCAACGAGTCTTCTGAAATTTCCTAATGGACATACTTAATCAATTAACTAGAATTTACAATTAAATATGATTATCAGCTATTTCTCCTTGAAATAAGGGAATTAGTGGACATTGATTAAATTTGCACAGTTGTTTTACTACCCACTCAACCAATATTTCGTTAGAAGTCATTAATGAACATTCAACTCACCAGTGACAGTCTGCTAGTCCAGATAGTCTGACCCACAACTTTTTCAATATGCATATGGCTGAGAGTTGAAGACCTAACAGGACAACTTGTATGATGATACACGGACAGTTGTCATTCATTCACACTATAACTAGGTATTATCCGTGGTGACTGCAGCATAATAATCACCTGGATATCACTTAGGTCTCGGGTGATACAGAGACAGTAGTAGTCCGCCAGTCCAACACTATCTTAAGTATTGTCACTATCACTTTTTGTTTCGGTTGTTGAGGAAGGATATCTGATCTAAAAAACGACAATTATTAGGAAACCTTCATACAGACATGTATGGGACGGAGGGTTGTTTCTTTAGCTGAGCAATCCTGACGAAGAAAGAAAATAATTGTTTTATTGCTGCAATGAAAGTTATTATCATAACTGGAAAATAAATTATGTCACATTTTATGTTACCATTTTTGAGATAACCAAATAAAAATATCCCGTAATCTATGAGATTCAAATAATTTCTTTGTTTGATGTTAGCTAGCATTGGAATTCAGGACATGCATTTCAGCCCATTTGGGACTTATCGTCTGGGTATACCTGCATTCTCGAACCGTGCATCCACTATTTCAAACAACAACGAATTATCCACTGGGTCATTGCTGTATGGTGGATAATATAAATAATCCATTATAAGGTGGCTGATAGTAGTGTTACTTGCTTGATGATGGCTGGCAGCCGAATTCAAGTGGTCTGTCTTATCCTACTGGGGATTTGTCGGTCAGATGTGTCTACATCCTCAGTGAGTGATGGTCTTCCCACTGAGACCTAAACCCAGTATCAGTCGTTTTAAATTCAACAGCGTTATCGACTGGGCCAATACAGTCACCTCTTGTCTAACGGGTATCAACTATCAAAACAGGTAAAATCATGTTAACCTGAAGGCATCGTCGAAGCGTATGTACTAGAAGCCGACATGTTAAACGAGGCTGGGAATTTCAGTCCGGCAAAATGGACCATGGGGAAACCACAAACACAGAAAACAGTAACTTTAAGGAATTTATACATCACACCAATCCACATCTACTGAGACTATACTGATGAAAAAGACATTTGTATTCACACAGCAGAGGAAATACTCTAAACCTTCCAATTCAAATACTTTTATTAATTAGGAGCAATAACTCACAATATCATTATAAACAGGCGGTTTATGGTCATGCCATTTCATTTCAGATTGTTGACGTTTTCAACTCTCCTAAACATTTCATGACAGTAAATATATATATATATATATATAACGGATGGCTTTGTGAGCGCCTAATTGCTTTATTTACTGACCTAACTGATGATAATTTCAAAACCATAAAGTTCGAAGTACCAAAAATCTCATCGTATGGAGGAAAAGTCATTAATGATATGTAAGAACTATTTTTCTTTATCTTCTGATTGGTTTCTTAAGAGAACTGCCACATCTCTTTTCCAGGATGAAATCCAATGAGCAGAATTCCTAGTTGATTTCGAATTCTGATGTGTTTGCCTACAAATTCACTTGCTTATATGGGATTAGTTAAGTTGGTTAGTCAAGGTGTGAGCTTCCCAAACACATCTCCAAACACTATCCGATAACCTTATCAAGGTGGCAATGCAAGTCGGTCACTAGCTCAAATGTTAGGTGTCTGGTAAATTCAGTTTACCCAATTCCACTGGAGACCTTTATAAAATTATCTACAAAGAAAGGTTTCAGGATATAAGGAACGTTAGGCTTCGATACTTTTATATTTTGGAGGCGCTAGCGATTCATTAACTCATTCTTGAATTCTGTGTAGAAAAATTTCGCCCAGTCTCTCATTCTACCATAGTCTTAAACTCCATCCTACTTGTTTGTTCCCGTTTTCAGTAAGTAACTCGCTATTATCACTTTTAATGTTCCTTTTGTAAATTTTATTTTTTCATAAAAGAGCAATGTCATTTAATAAAGCGCAGTAATGCAGTATTATTTATTTATTGTGTTATATAAAATAAAATCATTATACTATGAAATTATACTCTAACACAGTGCCTAAATCCTACTCGTATTTCAGTTCTTTTTATATTGCCTTGTCACTTATCTAGCGGACACCCACTTCTCAAGTAACAACGATTTTTACGTTATCAGGTTCCGAACGCTTACTTCCAGTCAGTCGTTGATAATTACGCAGTTTTTACTACCTTTGGAAACCACATCTGAGTAACCATATCACTTATGTCAACTCCGCCTCAAGCTCCTAATTGTCAGTAATGGAGTGCTATGCATTCGTGGCAAATATAAATACCTCTACATAGCCTTAGAAGATGACTTCGTTGACAAAGAATATTTACTTCATTGAAATGCTTTTTTATTGATGAAATTTTTGGAAGGTTAAGTTATTGTGTATGATGTAATCAAGATAGGGTGTAAAAATGAAGTATTCTTCTCTGCAGAAAAGTGCAACTCCAACTAATCAGTAAGAGAAAATGGGATATGCGATACATGATATCAGTCATTACCCACCTGTGATTATATGTACAACAAAGAGTGATCGCGTTTCCACTGAAACTTGAAATCACTTACTATCTCTTGAAAAATACATGTTTTACTCCACTAATCTAGTTGATCACAATAGCAGTTTCATGTGGGATATTAGTTGTTCTAAATCAAGTCTAGTAACCCGAGCAGTTGTATTATATGGCACATTCTAGATTCCACAAATAAACATTAAGAATTAGAATATGGTATGATGAGATTTATAATCACAGTGAGTTAGCATTACAAGCACACTAAAGTATATATTTCCATTTTATGAACTGTATTGGAATCTTCACATTTCATGATGTCCTTTCAGCCTCATGCATTCTATAAATTATGAATTTCAAGAAATGTATGACACGACATGGTGTTTCAGAGTATAAATATTGACGCAATGACTAACAACCGAAAATCCGGGACAAAGTACATTTCTAACTGCGAAATCCCAGATTACATCGATTAGCCAGTGGGGAGTAACCGTTCAGAAGGAATCCATCACTGGACTTCAATAACCAAAGTAGCTCTCACCTTAGTAATTCTTTGTTTTACTTCATTTGCGTAGTTTTTTCATTCGTTTTTCGTTCGACATTCATTTTCGATCCGTCCAGCTGATAAAGGATATATACATATACATACTTTAAGATAACTTGTCATATATATATATAACTTGTCATCGTAATGTTTTATTTCACCGTGATAATATTACAATATCATTTATACGACGATTGATTCTCATTGATAAACACAAATTTGTTAAAATTGTATTATGACTAGTTATATTAAAGGTTACAAGTCGTTTAACTGTGAAAAGAAACGACTAAATGAAATGGGTTCAGTGTTATTCTGGTCCAATGTTTGTTTCTATCTCTTTTCAAATTTGAATTGATCTTAGGTCGTCCAAGGCAGTCTGAAGGAAGTCTTGGGCGTAGATTCCATGCTTAGTGACACTTGTCAGCGACCGATATTTTCAACCTACAAGCAATGTAACCATTACAGTTTTAGAGGAGGCCGATTAGCTCATTGGTAGCATCTGTGACTGTGACTTGGATTTAAATCTCCAAAAGGACATCAATTTCCTCGAATTTACACATGAGTAAACATCTTGTCTAGAGCTTCCTGTCAGGTGATTCCAACCAACTAATAGCTATTTTCATCAAATACAATTTCGACGTGGCCGAATAATAATAGTGATAACTCAAAGATTATATGCACTTTATTCACATCAACCCTTCTTCTAACCAGTGAAGCACTTCCCCTCCTTATAGCCACTTTTAAACAACCTGCAGTTACAGCAACTCACATATATGATTAGAATTAAGATGTTCCAATGTCATAAGAAAGAATATTCTAATTAGTGGTCATTAGATTATGCAGAAAAGTGAATAATATCTAAATAGAGATACAGAATCTTCAATTCTAAATTACTCATCACTATCTTGTCATAAAATCAAAATCAGTCACATAGTTTTACTTAAAGGTTATCAAAGATGATGGAAGCACTCAAGATTCATCACACGGATCTTTAGTTATGTGTACATAAAGTAGTAGATATCAGCTTTTACCTGCCGTGGAATATGTCATCGATTAAAATATGATTGGTTATTAAAATGTCACCTATCTTTTTAATTGACTCTTCAAACTTTAAATATTGTCATACGTGTTAACTGAAACGAGATTATTGAGAAACTACAAAACGATATACTTTCGCGATATTTATAGTCTAAGACGTAGTTAGAAAAAAGGTCTGGGCCTGGTTTTTGTGCTTATTAGCACTACTCAGCAAAATTAATCTGCCAACTGGAAAAAGGTAGAAATCTTCTCGGAAAACTGAACCACGTCACTCAGTGTTACAGTCAGAGATGTTACCAGTGAGCTATTCTGGTCGCAATTAACTTCTTGTAGAATTGGAATGGTTACATTAGTTGGTCACAGATATAACCATTGTTGTGTACCTAGTCTTTAGTGTTCTTGTTGACTGAATTAAACCAGTTAGATTTTTCCGCCTTAGCTACAGACGATGTTTAGTTAATGTGCAATTTTTCTTTACTTTGATATATATTAAATTTTCTACGATACCAGTTAGTCAGCGAACAAATATGTGTACCCAAGTACGACACCCAATGGGTGGTTCACGCAAATCTTAAGAGTCCTAAATTGGAAAATAGCTGCTGAGATGAAGATATTGTTGCCTCCGTGTTTGCTTGTGAAATATCATTCACTTAGCTGTTCGTTGTCCCACATGAATACTAAATTGTGCACATGAGAAAATAAATTCTATTTTTTGCCAACGCTCGACTACGTGACGTAATAAAATGCGATTGGCAATTAATGTTCTTTAACTTCGTCTAGTCGGCTACTTTGTACAAATCAAGAACTAAGGTAACTGCCAGATACAAAAAGAGCACATTTTATTTTATTGCTTTTCTGGGGTCACTAACAATCGCCTCAAACAACCAGTGCTCTGTGTTCAATAGAAGCAAGTCCAGCCCCTACTACTGCCCTGGTCTTCAGTAATATTATCTTTCCTAATTTTTCTGACATTCAGTTTATCTCATGTTGATGCTGTTCAGTTGTAATTTATCAATATTATTGTTTTGATGTTATTTAAACATTAATGTCGTTCATAAGACTAATTCATTCATTCATTATAATGTATATATAATTGTAGAGCCTGATGATGAAGTTATCGAAAAGAGTACTCTTTGTTCAGTATCCATTCTAAGTAACCATAAATAAATAAATAATATGTAACATACTTCAGAATTATTTTGACTACTAAGCAGATTAAGATTCTTAGGACATCAGCCAAAATAGGACAAGAATGTTCCACTTGTATACATGTGGTGAGAGCTGTCTACTAGCCAAATTGGTAGACAGTAATTTACGTCAATATTTACGTCCCCAAGATTTGTCGTGAGGAAATGTGAACAAAGATTGATTCAAAACCGACCACAGCAGCCTTGCGTAGGCGGATGCAGTTAACATATAGAGGATTTGACATTCAAGAAACAGTCACAAATAGATGAAAGATTAACTTTACGTGAGAAACAACCAATTGGAAGACTGTGTTTGTTTGCTTAAATATCCATAGTAATGTACATGAAAATATATAAATATGCGTTGATTTCCTTAATAAATGATCTGTTGCCTGGCCCTTGTCTTCGGTTGTTACATACAAATAAAATCTCATCCGTGCTGTGATATTTCACCACACAAAAATCTATACAAACAACCCGCCGTATAATGAAAAAAAGGAAAAACCCGTGCATGTGGACAGATATCTAGAGAAGTTTTTGGAAGTTTCCGTGATGAGAATATATATATATATATGACTTCATCATCTAAACGAGATAGACCTACTGAATTACTGCCATTGAAAGTCAGAAAACTAATACCTAAAATAGCCTTGGTCACAACGCTATGTTTCAACTTCACTTCTCGTTGTATAATACTATTGCAGATGAAGGCTAAGCTACAGAGTTTGGACACTTCAGTGTGGAATTATGAATTTGACCGCTTTTGTGCAGACAGTTGCATAAAAGAACAACTTGGCGAGCACACTGCATCTTTCTTGAACATTGTCCAATGTGGCCAGGAAAGCAAATAGTAAGGTTAATTAAGAGTTCCATATTGGCACACCTAGTGGATACGCAGAACACGGATTGCTATCAGTTAGAGAACCATTAAAAACCAGGGAGTACTAGACTACTGTTTCATCCTAGTTTGGGAATAAAATATCTGGACTTTAATTCTGTAAACTACACTGGTTTCAAATACCAGTGTTTAACATTTTATTATGCAACTGTAAAACTACATAAAAAATCCTGGAAAATGTGTTTATTTAAACTGTTTTCTCTAAAACAGACCAGGTTCTATTAATGCATAATATAATATGAAATCGGAATCTCAAGAAGAAAGGGAGATTTGGATTACATGGATTTGAATAGATATGTTAATTAACAGTGAGTCATAACGTCGACAAGCTATTAAGTGAAATGGAAGTCTTTATTATAACCTCCGTTTGGTCAGTGAAAGTTCAAAATCAAAAAGTGGATCATAAAATCAAGAAAAAACGTTGAATACAATAAAACATTGAAGTAATGACCAGAGTAGGGAAGGGTTAACTGCACTATTCTTGTGCTTATACAGGTTAGGTTGTAACCATATGACAGCGAAAGCTTCTGAAAAACAAAGAAACTAAAGATTATTTTGGAAGGTTAGCTAACACCTAATGTATATCTGGTGTTATCAAGTCCCAGGTGATTGCTTTTGCCTTTGCCTCTTCTTTACCTTTCAGCGGAAGATATATATGCTTTGTAAATCAAGAGTGTATTTTATTCATAAGAACTGGGATTGCTATCCAAATAAAAGTCTATCAACTTAGTGGTATTTCAGACATATACAGTCAATTAGCAGTAGAATTTCGATTAGGCTTTAATGTATGCTGGCTAACCACAGCTACTTTGTTAGTTTTCAAACAATGTTTTTACGAATAACATAAAGCAAGACTAGTTATTCGGTTACTTTATGACAATATATTTTTGTTTTTTAAGGAAATATTATTCAGACAAATATTCAAAACTAAGGAGCAAGAGAGGAATTCCTCGGTCTAGTTTGCTACTCATCAGCATCCATAATTTCATAACAAGTTAGTCCGAAGATTGCCATATATTTGATTGTCGTAGAAATATAATTTTTAAACCTTCAATATCTTTATTCACATTTAAACTCAGAATTATTATAACTTGTAAAACTACTTCAGTATAACGGATATTATTACACTCCACAGCTCCTACTCCAAAATTTGACAGTAATCATTTTGATACACCTATTCCCTCATATCAGTATGAATAAAGCAAACACAACTGTTTGAGTAGAACAACATGATATCATCCTATTTTTCCGGTTTCTCATCAGCTGCATATAACCCCCAAAAATATGTTAAGTATATGTGGAGAAAAATTTTAACGTACATGCAAAAGTGGCATGATGTCACTTAATGGAAGAATAAAAAAATAAACACAACCTACAAGTTACACCTACATAAATTATACACAGAAGGCTCAAGTTCTAACGGGGGGATGTTTGGACGCATTGATAAGAGAGTTGCATAATAAAGACAAGAAGTGAATAAGCCCGTAATAATTAGCTTGTAAACTGCGTAATGATGAAATAAATTCAACTCAAATCGTAGAAACGAAATTATAATATAGCAACCGGGAAGAGGAAGGATCACACAATCAAGTTAAAGAGAGAATTCAGAAATCGATTTACTAGGACAAAGAGAAATTGAGAACTGCTCCTTTCTGAACATGTAAGTGGAGCTTTATGCGTCTGATAGCATTTGCTTCAGCTAACTCAAGGAAAATTGAATTAAATTATCAGTTGATTATCTTAATGGATTTCACCAACGAAATGCCAGACAGGGGCAAATACGTTGAAATTTGTTTGGCTCATAAGAAATCGGCATTTATTTTAATTTCATGCTGCTACTAAGTTATATCTGAGTTACATATGAAATTGGTATTTTTTCATGTATAACTTCAACCTTGGTATTTCTCATCTTAACTGGCCGATAAAAATGTTGACTAGATTTTTTACGGTTTAACCAGATGTCTTAAAGTTTAAACAAGAAGTATGAGTGTTACTTTCACCATCATTTATATACAAATTATTCTATTGTCATAAGTTTATCTTATACACAGGTAAGCGAATAAACAGCTTTTAGAACACCAGTAATTCACCTTAGCTCATTTACTCAGTGATTTTCCCTGATAACTGAATTCCTTCTACAAATTTATCAGTACGACCAGTAATCTAAAAAAACGTTAAATTAAGCTAGACTAAATTCTGAGGTGCTGCATAACGTTACCATTATACGAGAACTTGGTTAATATGCTGTTAAATGAACCAGTGGTAACATTTTTACCAGTGTTTTGAGTAATAATTTTTCTAAATTCCCATGGCGTGACTGATTTCCTCAGGGATTCTGATAAACTCTGATTAACTGAATTTCCACAGATTTTTATGCATACCTTACTAAACAGAAATAATGAAACATTCGCTTCATACATTGAGCAATAAATATCTATTAAGACAATATTCTTGCTCGAATTGTGGGTTTTGTCAGGATTAGAATTAATTCCGATGTGCGTTTCCTCACTAACCAACATCAACCAGAGAATCATTGAAAACTGGATAGGTGTTCGTCCTTGTTTAGGACTCTCTCTTGAGTTTCAGTTATTCTTCAAGAGGTGCTGCCTCGTGACGAAATCCACACTGAAACAATCTTGGTGACATCGTATTGTCTTTTTGGGGTATGTTCTGCATCCGTCTACTTAACGACAAATGTATTCACATTGATTTTTTCCGTATATGTTGCATTTAATTCAAACTAAAATTTCATTTTGATCACGTATAGTTAGCAGTATCTTTTTATCTCATGTTTATATTTTCTTATTTCTTTAAATGTAGCTTACTGATAGACACGATAGTAAATGTTTAGCAAAAGTTATTCCAATTAACGCTTGAGAATTATTCTCACCAGCAGTGATGTACACTCCACACAAACATCTCTTCATTTATTTTGTTTTTACTGCATTACTAAACTTAGTGTTGTGACCAGCGAAATTTCTATTCTTCTTCACTGTTTCTATTCTTTTGTTCATCATTTAATTTAGTGAATTCACACCCTAAATTTATATATAGACCAACGAGGGCGTTAGATTTTATTCAATATTTGACAGTTGAAGTATGATTGGACGATACTTTTAAACCAATCATTTGCTTGCCCTATTTATTTTGATTAGAAATGGCGATGCAATCCGTTTTTCTTTCATTTGTGGATTTCTGTTTGCTTACGTTGGTGGATTCGCATTATTACAGCAATTGTGTTTATGGATAAATAATTTGTTATTCTATCAAGTGGAGAATTTTATTTCAAAATTTATATTTTGTAGATAGTTGGATATTCGTATAATAGAATATAAATTGTGAAACACATTTATATGTATTGTGTACTGTGCAACCTGCCTACCTAGTCACACATTTAATTTCACTTATTAATACGAACATACTAGAATTTTGTGACCTGATCTGCGAGTGGTTGCTGTCTTTACAAGTGATATATATTTACTTTGTGGATTTATTTTGTCGTTTTTGTACACAAGCCGATTGGATTTGTCATCGTATCGCGCGTGTCAAAAACGAAGATTAATTCTACGGATATACTGGTTCCGTCACGCATCGAGTGTTGCTTAAATGTATACATTACGTGGTGTGGTTAGGGTATATACTTTCTGAAAAAACCTACAAGAGCGTTTCACCAATCTGGTCGACTTCGTTCAGGTAGAAGTTTCGAAATTGTGTAAAGACAACGGAATATGAAGGTGAAAAATAAACGTCCATATAACAGATCAGAAACGTGTACGCGTAGTGGAAACAATAGTGCAAGTGGTAGTACTAGTAATTCAACGTCGTCTCTACCTGAGAAAATTACTGCACAACTTGACAATGCGAATAACAACTACACAATAACTAACACCTCAACTGCAAGTAGTTATTGTAGTATTAACAGTCGTAAAAAGTTATCTGATCCATCACCAAAAGGCATTAAAACACGTCACAAATCAAATAAACACACAAATTCCTCCTCCATGAACAATGCTACTACGACTAATAACGGTAATATTGGAGTTGGTACCTCTTTGAAGATTACACATCGTGGTGGGCGTTCTCATTTATCCTCTATAAATACAGATGCTAACATATCTAGTAGTACTGGTGGCAATAATAGTAATAATACCGTTTCTAATACAATACGACTAACTAACTCTAAATCAAGTTGTTGTTCATCCAATAATTGTTCTTCATCATCAACATCCTCAGTTCTCTCTGGTGGAAATAATGAAACCGTAGATCCATATGAATTTGCTGTTAAAACCGATGAAACAACCAGTCAGGGTGGATTGAATGAAAGCTTATTGCCGATTAAAAGATTGAAATTAGAAAGAGTAAGTCGACTGTATTAGGTGTGTTTTTTTAAAAACATTTCATCTATTTCAAAGTTAAACATGAAAAAATATACTTCGAGCTGTAAGATTTCTACAAAAGGTGTAAAAGTTCATAGCTTATAACTCTGAATGATAACTGTGCAGAAATTTTTCCTTTCGTTGTAAGTTTTAACTGTATTATTGCAGTAGTTCATGTGAATCACTTAATCTATTTCATCACAATGTGCAGACATAGCGTTGACAGTAATTTCTTCAGTCATTTAGGTGTTAAATACTTCGAATTCTGCCTTGTCCTATTAATTTAGGTTTCTCTTTCAAGACACCTATGTAGACCAATAAACTCAATGGTTTATGTTTACTTGTTGGCATTGTCGTTTTTGTTACTGTCCAAATAGTTTTTAGTATTCAATGCTGGTTAAGTAGGTATTATTATTATTAAATATGTGGAATGTGGTACTAGAGCTTAGAAACTCAACAGGTATTTTTTAACTTCTGTAGTTATCTGTAATCTTGATTACACTTCATATTTAAACATAACAATATGACGTTAGCGAAATCTGTTCATTTGTTAGCTTCTTTTACTGTGATAGCTTGATTTCCATTTCGTTAATTAATTCATTCCACTTATTAATCTCATACTAATCTGAAGTCGACTCATGAAGTTAATTGTTTTCACGAAAATATAAACAATTTATCAGGTAGAATGAAGTCCTCAGTAAACCGTAAATTGTTCAAAATGTTGTTAGTTGTTTTTCTAGTAGCTCTATACTTGCGGGTTTTAAGAGTGTGTAAACTGGAAATCGACCCCGAATCGCGTTGCTGTCGAGCATTGTACTATTGAATCATACTTCTCAGCTATCTAAAAAGAAACATTAAATGTGGCTAGAATACGTGATATCATCACACATTAGAAATTAACATTAGCTGTATTATTTGAGATGGGTGTGAATTTTATTTCTAGGTATTAGACTTACACAAGTGATTCAAGTTGTCATTTTGTCATTTCTTCGATGCGGCAAAGACTGGATGGCTGTTTAATCTTGTATAACAATAATGTGCATATTGTTGTCGAATAACCTGTTAATGTTAGATAAATTTTAACTTAGAAATGTGTGCGAAAAATAGAAAATGTGAGTAGATAAAGGATGTGTGTATGAGGGTGAAATGTGGGAGGTAAAAAGCAATAAAAGGGAACAAACAGGCTTATTTTATAGAGTATTTTTGTACTATTCACATTAAATTTAGATGATGGATAGATGCATTTATCTTCCTTTTATATTATTTCTCATATGTTTAGTAAGTTTAGAGACAATATTGTACATTATTTTAAAAATTATTCTGTATAAAAGCATTTCCTTATATGTATATGACATTTATTATATCGCAATACACTGTATTCTTTCCAGTTATTGAACTGTCTATTGTACATGTATATAAAGACCAATATTCATTCATTCCCACAAAATTTGTTTCTCGGGAAAGTGTACATTTACTTAAGCACAGACACGCACATGCATACAACATGCTTCTAATATTTAATGTCTCCTAAGCTCAAGGTGGCATATTGGTTAGGACTCTCGTCGACCATGCACATGGTCCGGGGTTCGATCCCCTACCGACGCACCCTCGATATCTATGGCCGGCCTGTAAATTTGGGCTACCGATATCCATGCTGAAAATTCCATACTTGTATTGAAAATACAGTGTGGCATAAAGCTGTAATCAAAATAAAATATTAAAAAAAATAAGGTTTTCACATGGGAATACATTTGGTGATGCAAATTTTGCACCTTGGACTTAGTAACACTTGTATCTGATGCAAAGTAAGAACAACATAAGATTGCATCATTTACTACTGATTGACTCATATTAATTGTCGAAAGTCAATCAGTTCCATCAACCAGCATTCCACATTTTGTGAATATGACCAAAGAATTGGAGAAATTACTTTAGTAGCTTAATTTTATCGGTTATAGCACAGTCCGAATTAAACATAAGATTAACATGGAGTGAGATATCAGTAAGCAATATATGCTTAAAAAGAATGCAATGAAATATAAAGGTAAATGAGAAATCTCAGGGGTCATGGAGCATATTTCTATGCAGAAATCAGTGAAATATTATGAGTATCACTTTAACTGCGAAACCTCATCTTTCAAATTGGACTGCTTTGTACAATTTTTCTACATTGCACTCAATCGTATTATTCTCCTACATTTAAGTATCCCACTCATTTTATACTTTATCTAATTTTGTGTCTAATGGATAATAAAATCCGAATTATTCTGCTGAAGAAGCTGTGGCTTACACAGCGAGACATCCAAAAAATCTTGTTATGATTTTTTCTTAAATATGCTGAAATTTGCAATTACCCACTCCTGTCTATAATGAATAATAATGAAGTAATAAGTTTGACCTTAACCCTTTGTGGGTGTTTCTGTTGTATGGTTAATTTCACTCTAGGTCAATCTTCATCTTTCCTATTCATATTTTTTTTCACTTTTTGTTTTAAATAATTTCTAGCCTAACTGAAAGGTAGTATATGTCTTTATGTGCGTATGTGTATTTGTATGTGTATAGGTGGGTTCATACACGGATTTATCATCTGTCTTTATCTTTGATAAATCTTCTTTGTTTTACGTTTACTTTTGAATAACAAAATTTATCAGCTAGTTAGATGATTATTTGTCAGAGGAGAATAATAACATTTGATAATCAACAATTTAACTGTTTGACTGATCATCTGATTATTATTTTTGTTATGATTAGTCATCATTTCAATTATACGGATGTTTTTCTAAATATACTCATCGATATTATTTTTATTGTTGCTGTCAGTTCACATGTTTAAGTACTACCATTGTGTTATCCCTATTCCGGTTACGAAGATAACACACACACACACATTGTCACCACATTTTTTTGCAATCTGCTCCAGTGTCTCTATTTTCTTTACTCAGATTTCAATTGTACAGTATATATTCAGACCATCATTTGAGAGATTTTAAATTCCCAGTCATGAATATCTATGTCTACTTTGTCGGATTAAGATCATATAGGACATTAATTAGAAGGTACAAATGCAATCAAATTATTGGGTGGAGGATTTCATCATGAGCTGACATCAGTTAGAGAACCACTGGAAAACCTGGGAGTACTGAGCAGCTGTTTCATCCTAGTTTGAGACTCTTCAGCAGTACGCACCCGCCGGGGTTCGAACCCGAGGCCTTCTAGTTACAAGGCAAGCTCGTAGACCATTGAGTCACTGGGGCCTGATCCAATGGTCCATAAATTCTAACTTCTGCCAATTCACGACATAGCGCGACCATTTCGTAATGTCTTCTTCGATGAGTTACTGCCTCATCTTCAACCTGCTGTACCCTACTGGTCATGACTTCCCACTAGAATTATGTTCGGAATATGGATCATGGAAATAAGTCAGCTTGTCGTCATCGTCATCAGCTGTTTCGTCCTGGTTTGAAACTTTTCAGTGGTGCTCACTAAATCGAATGTGAGATAGGAGGTAGTTTGATAAAATGAAGATGAACGTATATTGCTGACAATAATCAGTTAGAAAACACTTATGAGCTACTCATACTGACTACGACACACTGGATGTATGTTTCGCCCATCTGTGAAAATGTGGTACCGCCAAAATAGTACAGTCCAAGACCAACAACTTGGATTGTGGTTAGCTACTTGAAGTGAATGGTAACAATTAAATTTTTCTGAAAGGATGTAATTCGAGTATTGTCCACTATATGACATTTTGAACACAACTTAATGTTCATAATCACCTCAGTTGTTACGACACAACTTTGAAACTGGAGTTTTATAGTTCTCCTCCTTTCTCATTTCTCGTAAGGGCAGTAGAATTTTCCAGATATACGGGACAGATGTTGAATTATTCCTATTGCATGTATTCTCAGCTTATTTAATAAGGTTTCGGTTATTAACCTCTCTGTTTCTGTCCACACTGCTATATTGAATTTTAAGACTTTGTTGTGTCCTATTGTATACTCACGTATAACCGCATATAGTGCTATAGTTGAGCTTTTCTCTAGATTTCCTATCTTATTAAGGTCTAAAATTTTGTGCTCCATCAATATAACTGACTCCTGCGGCCCATTTTGACCTATGTATTTGATCTCACATTAATTGCAGGTCATTAGATAAACTGAATCATTCTGTTTAATGGGTTCAAGAGGATCATCTAGTCTACATAATTTATTTCTAATGGAGTTTATGCTTTCGAATGCCGCTTTTATTCCCACCCTTTCAAGAATCCTATTTGGGATTTCATAGGTTTGCTTTTTGTATGACAGTACTACTAATGTTTTAAATTCCCTCTTCTTGGTGTTGTCACGTTTCTGTATATGCTTGCTATTCGTGTCACTCACTATTTGTGGTTTTTTATTCCTATAATCTCCTACATGCTTCCTGATTAATTTATCGTGTCAATTATTAGGTGTCAAAGCTTATCCTATATGTCTTGCTTCCTTCCATAATTTTTTTGGGTTCTGTTTAACTATTTTGCCTTATCACTTAAACATTTCATCAGAAATGGGATTAACCGAAATCTAAATATATCTGCTTCATTGGGCGTACAGGATTCGCTGTGGATTTCTTAACTTTATTCATGATAGTGTCCGCTTATTTCCTAATTTCTTCGTAGGGTTCTCTTTGTATATAGGCACGGAACTTTTTGAGTTAACCCTTTTTATATCCTTGTTATTCTCATAGTTTCTTGAGGCTTCCGTATCTGGTTAAGTTGTTTTCCCCTTTTCCATCGTTCATTGTATGCTAATGCTGGTACTTCATTTGCAGTTGTCTTATCTGTTGCACTAAGTTCTACTTCTGTTTTTAGAATAACGTCCTCATGTTTCAACTCATTTAATGCCACATTGAAATCACATTGAAACACTTTTTTGGCAGGAATGAAGACCTCTGTTAAGTAATCGATAACCCACTCTGATTTATCGATTGTTATATGATGTCATATTGCTGGTTTCATTGTTTTCAAACAGAAATTTTTCTTCCATTAATTTGTTGTATTTATTGATCTGAGTCTGCTTCATAGTGAAAATTGAGCAGTTGAAACACATTAATTGTTACACATAAATTCATGTTCATTCGAAAAAAGTAGTGCACATTGTCAGCAGACATTATCTCCAATGTTAAATATCACGCCATATTTTCTTAATAAAGAATGTTGACCTTAATATTAGGTGTCATAAAGTAAAAATATCCGGTTCCAAGATTTGTCGTGTGATAGTGTATCATAGGTCAAAATGGCAAATATCTGTTTATTTTACTAAATTTTGTTGCTATCACTTTTCATTTTAGTTTTGTTACAACTTGCATTTTGAACTCCTGTTGTTGTGATGTTTTTATGTCCACATTCTGTAGGGCGCATAGAATAAATGATGCAGCATGCTTTGGATTTGTCGTCTTGCATTTTCTTCTGTTTTTTGTTTAACAGTGAAAGTTTTTATGGATTTACATACCGATGGTTAAAAGAATATCGTCGTTTTTCCCTCGACCTGTATCTCTTATTGTCTTTTTCGATATATAATCTTTATTGTTTGTATCGTCAATAGTGTCGCTGATTCGAAAGCATCACTGTTTGTTTGTTGAGAACAAACAATCAAAATAAACAAAATGAGTCAGTATGTTTAAATTTATTTCTTCACTTGCTGGCAGCAGTACATGGTGATTGACCCTTCTTTTGGTAAAGGGATGAAGGGCGATGAATTTGACTCTTCATTAACTTAAATGCTATCTGTCAACTCAATGTTATAATTTCTACTATTTTCTTAACTTTTGCCCCGTTAAGTTTCATTCATTTATTGCCATAGTAATTGTGTCATCGTTAATATGGCGGTAGATGGTTAAAGAAGGCAAAACGCTACATGTTTTCAAATCATTTTGGATATGATCTCTCCCTCATGATATATATATATATAATATATATATATATGGGGATGGAGAGAGAAAGAAAGTGAAAGAGAGTATGGTGTCCTCACAGCAATTAGTGTCATTTTTGTTTTTAATTACTGAATCAGTTTTATCTGTCAAGTTTGCAGTGTGATCACTAAGCTAGAAAACTAGTCGTCACAGTGAACTTTCAATTGATATCAGTGAGTTGGTTCATTCACTTACTTATTACGAGCTATTGGTATTATCTTATTATAGAACTTACGAGCAACTAAATTCCAACCCAGAGACTGGTCTCGTAATGCAAGTGAATCCGGTTGTAGTTTGGCTTAATCTGTCCTAAACTTACTGTAGTATGTACAATGAAGTAGAAGAAACACTACAAAAGAATCATCGTAACATATATTTTGATTGGGTTTTTAACTGGTTTTCTATCTAGTCTTTAACTGATAGAAACCAACGAGACATTTTCGCTAAAGGAGCAACCAAATTACTAAAGTTCTTGTATAAACAGCCGACAGTAACAACGAAATTAACCAGTTATTATACAGTCGGTAGCATAGAAAACTCCAATTTTTTTGGTTTATTCTCGATGTAAATTGACTTTCCAGTAAATTGTATTTGAATTTCAGTATGATAATTGTTCATCAACAGTGGAACATTCCTATGAATGTCGATTTGTTTACCTAGAATTGTCTACAATTATTCAGTTTCAAATAAAGTTTAAGATGATGCATAAATCTCAGTTTTATACTATTTACCATCACTATTTACCACTTTCATCCATTCCAATAGTTTACACTTTATAACGCATTAGATACTGAATTAACACTCCGAGCGTAAATTTTGCATACAAAAAATAAATAAATAAGTAGATGGAGAAACTGCCTGCCGAAGAGCTAAATCGATTGGTTATTCTCACTTTAAGTAGAGCGTGAAGAATACATATTTTAGTAGTTCCTGACACGTTTAAACATGGGATTTACTTTTTCTTTTACTTTATCAGTAAGGTATATAAGATGACGAATTTTGTGTATTTGTGTGAATTGGTTGTATATAACATTTGTGTTTTATACAGTAATGTTGACTACCCTAACTATGTTTTTTAAACTATAAGTCAGGCCTTTTGTACCATGATTAATGATACTGTTTATATCTCGACTGAAATCTGACATGCATGTTAGCCATTCATCATAATTTAATTTAATTTGAGATTTTTTTCGGTCGATTGATTGGACCGAAGTGCTCCGTCTCAGGTTGACATGTCGGCTTCTTGTGCAGATGCTTCGACGATGTCTGGGCATTTAATTAGAATTTAATTTGTGGGTGGTGACTAGCAGTAGAATCCAAAATGAGCATTTCGTCCTACTAAGGACTCGTCAGCTGGATGGTCTAGTGGATAACTCTTTGGCGTTTGAAACTAAGGGCACTGGGTTCCAGCCTCGGTGGGAACATCATCACTCACTGAGAAATGCAGGTGCATCCAGATGACGAGTCCCAAACAGGACGAAATGCGCATCCTGGATTCCACTGCTAGTCACCATCCACAAATTGAATTCATCATAATTGTTGTTGTTATTAAGATACTCTTTAACTAATTATTCTATAAATTAAACTTCCTGAATATAAAAAACATGGTTTAATAATAAGTAAATAAATATCAACAACATTACATTCTAAATTTCGTCAAAAGGCATCTGTATATTTGACAACTTGTTCTTAAAGAAATTCAACTTTTAAAAATGGTAAACAAGTGTAACTGGGTGACCATATGCATGCTTTTATGTTCGGTAATAAGTTGCAGAGACAGTAATACTCTATGTCCACTCAGACTTTATTAGGTATCAAGTGTTGCAGGTATTCTATTGATTACAAATTCGATTACAATATGGCATCATTTAGAGAACCACTGAAAGACCAGTCAGTACTGGACAGTTGTTTCGTGCTAGTTTGGGAATATTCGTAGGCACATAAACACCGTGGTTAGGACCCAAGAACTTTCAATCACAAGGTGAGATCATAGACCATTCAGCCACTCGGACCTGAACGAATGACTCATGAGTTTTGACTTCTGCCAATTCCCGATATCTAGTGCAACTGCCAGCCAATATCATAGGCGAGTAACTGTTCTCTTACCTGACTTAGTGAACCCTGCTGGTTATGACTTCTCACTAAAACTCCACGTAACTTCCTGTATAGGGCCATTTGCTAGTGGGCGTCAGATTAATTTTCAAGTGTTGGTTAGCAGAGATTTGATTAGTTACAGGTTTCATCACGAGCTGAGTTCAAAGCGTTAATTCGTCAACCGATAGTCGACTGCCTACATAAATTATAAATGGAAGCAATAAGATGTCAGATTGTTGAATAACCAATAGAACGAATATTCATTTTATGAATACTCATTACCTATCTCAATGGATGTATATGGAAATGAAGTCGTCGCGAAGAGAATTTTCTACTGCAACTTAAATCACACTAGGGACTTTTAATGTAACTGGAAATTGATCACTTATTAACCTGTGTAAAGAATTAGTATTATATATTCTTTCCTAAGATAATGTAAACCTATGCTATGGATTTTTCTGGTCCTCTATGAATCCTCATATCTATTAGAATACATATTCTTTATTTTACGGCATATTTGTCCACTCGTATTCTTCACCCTAGTTTCGCTCAGACAGGATGAAATAGTGGAATTACATCTACTTACTTCAATCATGTCCTCTTTTTTTGCTTTTCTTTGAACTTCATTGATTTATTCATCACTATTATTATCATCGTTATTTTCTGTTTGTTTTTTTTGCTGAAATTAATTTATGCACAAATCGGTCACATGCCTTTGTGATTATCTTTTGTTGCTACCTTATCCACTTCTAACATTTTAGATATGGATTCATTTTATCACAACACTGAGTGTTATTCACAATCTTCTTTAAATATTTGTTCTCTTATTACCTTGATCACATCCGTCTGTCTTTCCTTCTATGTCTCTTGTATTTAAATGGGATATGTATTTACACATGTCGAAGTCCGCTCTATATTGTGAAATAGGAACAAAGATGTCTTCTCATATCCAGTTCACTTTTTCTTTGTTTGTATTCTAAGCTTCAATTCACACACACACGCACACACACCAGTTAACGTACAGTCAGGAGGAGGAAAAAGTCGTATTTAATTGAGGATATTTTTGTCTTTGTTGTCACTTTTCATCTGACATTTCCGACAACGAAAATAGCAAAACAGTAGTAAAAGACAATTAATACAGCTATTTCAAAAGCAAAATCAACTACAGTAATAGTAGAACTACCTTTTTCGATGATATCGAGGGTGGATGAAAGTATTACTTAAAACAATTAGTCCCTTTTAAATTTGGATAGCGTTATTAGAAGACGGAGATTATCTGAAAAATGTGATGTATTTGCGCTATACATTTTTGGATACACAAGGGGCGGGGCTTAAGTTTATGAATAGCTATAGCTTCGGCGTATTTCACTAAGCGCCCTTGACCGTTTTTCTAGATGACCTTGCAGGCTGAGTTAACATCAATCTTATGGTTCATCTCGATTAGGTGTTTAGGTATAGACGAAGTTGGTAGTCTGACACCTGCATCTATTGGTTTTTCACAATTCATTTGTTTTTCTAGCCATTTTGGGATATGCTCTCCCACCATCACATGCAAAGCGAGATTACTCCTCCCTATGTATGTGTGTATTCAAAAACAGTTTATTATTACTCTTAACCTACTCTTAACCCAAACGTGTTAATCATTCTTAAATCCTTTTTTGTTACTTTGTTTAATTCAACTTTTTCATATATTTCGACTTGACAAGTAAATGTGTGATCAGATTGTTCGAAAGTATTACTGTAAGGTGGTTGTTATCCCAAACAGAATTCAATTTAGGGTGTTTTAGAAATCGTCGGTCTGACTGATTAGTTTCAGCATAGAACTTTGCCACACTCCATGTAGCACACAAAGCGAGAGAAGAGGTCAAGGAGAGATAATAAACAGAAATATGAGGCAAAAGAAATAGTAATATGAAAGAACAATCGATTTTTATTGGGTATAATAAATAAGGAAAAATCGTCGATCCATAAAGGAGGAGAACTTTAATCAAAATGAGAAGTGTACAAGCGTTGGTTTGCAGAGATTTAACTAGTTTGTAGTTAGATCAGGAGCTGACATCAGTTAAAGAGCTGGAGGCTACCGGATAGGTGTTTGTTTTCTGCTCGGGCCTCTTCAGAAGTATGCGCCCGTGACCCCTTCGGAGTTTTATCTCAGCCCCCTTAGGTTAGGAGGCGAGTCTAGTGACTGCATTTATTATCCTTTTTAACATTTTTTATTGCTTAATTGTCAGCAAACACATAAATTTTAACTATTTGAAAATTCTCTTTATATATTTACTATTTTACTTGAACAGTCAGTAAATAAACTTATTACTTTTTGTTGTGAAATATTAAAATGAATTATGAAGGAAATAAGAGACAATTCAGTGAAGAGCATTTTCTGTATCGACGATATCATCTTCAGAGGCTGTACAGTCATATTTATATTCACCAAAAAATGTGTAGTAGTCCATTATTAAGTAATAGGGTGTGTGTGACATCATTGATATAATTTCTCAGAAGTGGCTTCAAAATCAGAAATAAAAGCTACAAATTACATACAACTCAATGGCACAAAGAAAGGAAGCGTTAGATATTTGATAAGGTTAAAATTGTTATTGAGTGAGAAGAAAGGTAGTTGACTGCCCATTTAGCAAGTGTGAAGAGGGTGAGAAAATGTACAAAAGGAATATGTTAGAGTGATAATAGTGAATTAATTATTAAAGCAAAACCAAACTAATCACTAAAATAAAAATTACTTATGAAAACTAATGAAGAGGTTAAGACCATGGTGGAATAAGGGTTCGTGGTTGTATTGACGAATTCCCAACGCCTCCGCGGTGCAGAAATGCCAAAACCTGACACCCTTTGTACCATTCGGTTTCACCTTGCAGATAATCTTGAAAGACGACTCTGGTGAGGTTGTGTGGCTTGAGCTCACCAATTCCTCGACAATCGTTTTGCATTCTCCTTTGGCTAATGTTCAGAGATGCGTTTGGAAAGTGTGCGCTTTGTGCGGTCAGTATAAATAGCTCTATAGGAACAAGTGAATTTATAAACACACATTGAAGTGGCCCAATGCGGCAGTTTACTCTCCACATGTCCACTGATCATCCCAAGTGGTCTAGTGTATAACGCTTTAGCGTTTGAAACTATAGGCACCGGGTTCTAGCCTCAGTGGGGACACCATCACTCACTTGGGAATGCAGGTACATCCAGTTGACGAGTCACAAAGGAAACGAAATGCACATCCTGAATTCTACTGCTAGTCACCACCCACCAATGATGATACAGTATTATTAACTGATGACGTTTTGAGTAAAATTTATTGCTCATAATTATATCAAGGTACTGATATAACCTCACAAACTACCTTTATATAATTATGAGCAATCAATTACTCTCTGAACATCATTAGTAAATTACATCACAACACTGTGTTTTATATCAAATAAAATTATTCCATCACAGTGCCCAAATTCTTTCCTTATATCAACTGAATTATTCAAATATGATGTAATCATTGACAAGAACATTAAGCGAATCGGGCAAATGAAAGATTTATACAGGGAATGTGCATCTAAGTAATTTTTGTCTTTTTTTGTGGCTTTTTCCTAATAACGAGAAAATATGAAATGAAACCGTTCGACAGTTAAACTTTCTGTCTAATATTACATAATAGCATACTGTTCACATATATATATATATCGTTCCAGCAGCCAATATTCTTGTTGTAGGTTTCCTCCATATGAATTCAAAGACAGTTGTTTCACACTGACGTTTTTTTATTGTATACGATCAAATACTTTCAGTGTCATATTTTTTTTACCAATCCCATTACCTAGCAGATAAAGATAATTTAGTATTGATTTTATTTACAAGTATGAATCTATTCACTTTTACAACTTTATGCCTTATCATTAATTGAACAAAGGCATAATTATCTTCTTGAATAAGGAAAAAATTGTTCAACGTAGACACAATATCAGAGAGTTATCAATTTCTAGATTATTTTTTCTTATTATCACTTTTAAGAACACCACAGTATTTTAAGAATTGTCACCTAACTTTCTAGCATGACGACAATCACTTAAAACTGCTGTGAATTTCAATCCCTTAATGCTAAAAGAAAAATTTCCACAAAGGCTGGCAACAAAGATTAACTTGTGGACTTCTACTTACTATGATATTGTAACTTCTGGATCGTTTTTAATTGTTCGAAAGGGAAAGGTGGTATAGAAAGTTTAATGTGTGTATGTGAGAAATAAGAGTAAACTAGAAAAAAATTCAAATCTGCCTTTAACATAAACTCAAAACTGCCTAGTTTTGTCCGTTTAAAGTAACGCTTAAATCGAACTACCTAGAGATTCTGTAAACAAAATGCTGAGCATACTACCTACTGGTTGAAGGCAGGGTTTGCAATGTGTTCAACTGATGTTTATAATAGAAGCTGAGTGTTTGCCATAAATAACATTGGTAATGACATTTTTCTATACTCATGAGAAAAATGCTACCACATGTAATTCTCTGACGATTTGAATAACAACGTATCCCGTAGTTGTTCAAAACATTGGTCTTTTTGGCAACAAATGTATGCATAAAATAATTAAATGTACTAAATTAATGTCGATCAGATGGAGGTGAAGGAGGGAGAGGAAGTCGAGAAGGATCAATTGGCTAGTGATAATGGATATTCTTAATACAGATCTCGTCGCGAACTAGTGCCAGCTACAGATAATTGGAAAGCAGTGAGCATTGGACAGTTGTTTCGTGCTAGTTTGGGAATATTCGTAGGCACATAAACACCGTGGTTGGGACCCAAGAACTTTCAATCACAAGGCGAGATCATAGACCATTCAGCCACTCGGACCTGAACGAATGACTCATGAGTTTTGACTTCTGCCAATTCCCGATATCTAGTGCAACTACCAGCCAATGTAAATGACGAGTAACCAGTACTCCCTGGTTTTCCAACTGATGCCAGCTTGTAATCGAACTTGTAATCAATAAAATACCTGCAAACTTACACTTGAAAATCAATCCAGATGCCTACAAAAACTATAATCTTGACATTTATGTAGCTAGGTAAATTCGCATATTCTGTGGTTGTTGGACAATGTTACCAGAAAATAATTTAAAGGTGTCACGGTGTATGAGGCAATAACGCCCCGATTGACAACCAGTAGTTCTGAGTAGGAATTCAGTCAACAGAAATTCATAATTTTCTCCCTTAGCATTGTCACTAATCTAACTTCCCCGATTCCGAAATCATATTTCTGTTACACGTTCATGTAACAATGAAATTACGTATATGGTAATTCAGTGAATCACAATTCTAAAATATTATTACTGTCATTATTTTGTCATTGTTCTTTAGGTAGTAGAGGAAGAAATCAAATCAAAATTGATGTGAATGAATGGTGTTTGTGTTTCTGGTTAAATGAAGTAAATGCCTTTTATTTAAAAAAACCTTATTCTATGCTTTTTCCCTTTTTTACTCATTTTCCCTCACTATCTACATCTTCACGTCATTGCTATCACACACACACACACACACGAAGAGAGCACATAGAAACACATAATAAGTTTGCGCATAATTACTTTATGAATAACGATAACGTTTTCCTCTCTTTCTTAAAGGGTATTATCCATTCTTGATTACTTGATGGTTGTTTTTCTTCTTTTTTTCTTTTTCTTCAGAGAACTGAATTATGATGAATGGTTTATTGTCCCATTGTTGTTGTTATTCCTGGCTGTTCCACTTTGTTTGTTTGCTTTTACTTGCACTGTCTTGCTTCTATCAAAAATTTAAACAACGGGCATAAAAACAAGTTTATTTGAATGATAATTCTCTTTTCATTTCATTAATTGTAAACAAATTTCCTCATTCAATCGACGGATAAGTCACTAATTAACAAGCCTCAGCTTGTGCAGCTTGGCAACTACGCACGTGGTTGGGAGTTCAATCCACAGGTGATGCACTCCTAAACCTCTCTTACTTTGTAGTAAACCCGGTAAAGAGGGAAGGTTGGACGTGAGGCTAGCGATCTCATCCCATAAATTTGCCTAGAGCATTCATTTAATTTTCCGGTAACACAGGCAGTTTTTTCATCGAAATTTCTCAGTTAATTCCTGTTAGGTATTATGGTAGATACTGAATCAGTGGTATACTACCGTGAACTTTTTTCTTCTGATTGTTGGGAGCTTAAGTTTTTCTCAATGTACTGTTTGCCACGAATTATAGTCAGAGGGAGAATTAACTGGAAATCAAGAAGGACTCAATAGTTACTTCGTCCTCGTTTGGAACTTTACATTTGTGTACTTCATCATCACCTTAAGTAGTCTTATTCATGATCAGTTCATTCCAATCTAATTCCACTTAATTAGGTTTTAAAAATCATTGTGATTCTTTTAATGGCTGGTCTATAATATCCATCATGCATACGGATACTTAGTACACAGCACATCTTTAAAAGAAGTAATATGAAAACGTGACAGTTTTTATGTAGGATAAGTAAACTATTTGTCAACCATATATGTATGTCCATTATGGGTAAGATTTTATTTTGATAAATCACACAGTGTTACACAGTAATATTAACTGATGACGTTTCGAGCACAAATTATTGCTCATAATCATATCAAGTTGTGTGAGTAACTTGATATGATTATGAGCAATAATTTGTGCTCGAAACGTCATCAGTTAATATTACTGTGTAACACTGTGTGATTTATCAAAATAAAATCTTATCCATAATGGAGTTACACTCTACCACAGTGCCCAAGTTTTATACTTATACCATATATGTATGTGTTGGTTTGGCGGTCAATAAATTTTTGAATGTTGTTTTACTCTGATCTAAACGATACCTGTGGTTATATTACCAGTGTAAACCATCCTGTCTTTCTGCAAAGTTATTTTTCTTTCAACGTGGAATGAAATTTGTTTAATGCACTTTACTATTTCTGTATATTTAATGAAGTAAATATTCTATGCTTTTGTTGCTATTCTTTTGGCGTTGTCATTTTGTCAGAGTAATATACAAAATAATAGCAATATGCATATTTTAATCGAATAAGATATTGAAAGTATGAAAAAGAATTAGTCTTTTAGTCTTTTATATTTGTGTGTGTGATTGTTTCATATAGGTAGACAAATCTCAGGATAGATACAGATGGCCTTGCTACATTAACCAGACTGCTGCTTTATTTAATTAGCTGTTTAACAGGGGGTGAATTCTCAGTATAGTATTATGTTGTTATACTGATATATACAGATGTGAGATATACGTGAATTCACTGATTTTCATTCTCATACATCATCAAAGTGCTTATCCTTTACAATAAAAATCACATAGTCTGTCTGTCTGTCTATCTATCTGAACGATATAGAGTTTAATTGTAGAGTTTATTGAAAAAATAATCTAATCCAGTAAATGAGTGATTGTCGTCATGTGGGTTATACCGTCTACTTCAATCTACTCTGACAGAATTTTTTTTGCAGTAGAGCTGTTAAAACACCAGTTCATGAAGTCTGTTATTATTTCTTGATTTTATTTTGATTTTATTAACACTAGGATTAATTTAAATAATTTATAATGTATCAGTCTGACTCGGCACTCAAATTATTTCAGAAAGTTCGTGACACCTACGGTCTGGAAACTTATAATGTTATTATTTGTCTGAGATATATTAGATTGACATGTTGTCCAGTCAAAGTTTATTTGTGTCTCCCATTGCTACTATTACTTCTGTATTTTGCAAACATTTATTTTGGAAGCACAATGAACTATGTAGTGTGTGAAACTAATCTGAGAATGTTGTTTTCATTTGTGACAGTGGAAAGAGAGAGAGATTGTGTATATATATGTGAAAATAGATACAAAAAGTTACGCTCTCATATTCGTTCTGTTCTTGTGCTTTCGTTTTGACATCAAGTTAGCGTTGAGATGGTCCTGATGTTACTTCCTAAATGCCTTCTTAATGTATGTGTATGCATACGCAAAATTGTGTTGTAAACACCTTATTATGATTCACGTTTTTCACTACTGATATTGCCGATTTTAATTGAAGTCTCTAGTCACCTTTTCACAAAATGTTTGTTTGAATATTAAATTGGAGGCTTAACGATAAGGAGGGATTTCGTTCATTTGAGTAAACAAATGTGCATTAATAATCAACTATGACAATAATAACTTTAAGAAGACAAGATCTAGCTTGGATTCTCTTTGCCATCGATGTCCACCAACAATCTAACAGTATGATTAAAAGCAATTGACAGGAAGCTTTAGTTTTTGTGCTTAATAATATTGACAAACAAGGTGTGTCTGCAGCTTCAAAGAAATTGATTTTACCTCGGTGGTGGGAATCCACTTCAGCCAGTAAGCTATTCGGGAGCTATAATGGTTATACTGATAGATCTCTGTGGAGTAGTAACCACTACCGTGTGTAGTCCTGAACCCTGAAATCCACCATTCAAGTTTGACTGTATCCAGCCCTCTGGCTTAGATGTTCAATTTCATGGTAAGCTGGTCAGTTTTTATGACTAGACAAAAGGATATCTGATCGGAAATACCCGCCAAACAGGATTTTACGGTATAACCTTGATAATCCAACTAGGCAGTAGTTTTCTGTCAACAATCGAAGATTAAGTTTTTCAGTTTTACCACAATGCATAATTTTTATATACATATTAAGCAGATTCAGTCATTAAAATATTGACTGCTATCATATGATGGCGTACATTCTTACATGATTATATATATATATATATATATATATGAATTTCTTTGTTTTTGACTGGTATTGATTCCGGGTTTTTGAGATTCGTCTCGTCCAAGTGAATGATGGCATTTCAGCTGAAACTTGAGACTGAAATCCGTTGTTTTTGAACTATAAAGCATTATTTGTTTGATTACATAGATGCTTTCGTGTATAATGGTTATTGTACCAAGTGATTTTAGTTTTCTTTGCCTACTCTTTACAAGTAACCGCTATCCTTTAGTACAGTTAATGCCTTTATTTGACAAAAATCAACCTTTCTTCCTGAGGGAGCTTGTGTATGATGAAGTCAGAAAATAATATTATTATTCCAGTAAAAGGAAACTGGTTAACTGCAATACATTATTTTTGGAATGTTACCAAGTAAGTAATACTGTATCATAGTGTGTACTAGGGCAAATAAGTTAATATACTGCCATTTTTATCTACTGATACGAGTTAACACAGCGTAACATATTGTGGAGTACCAGTATGTTTTAAACACTACTACCTTATGCACGGTTTATGAATGTATGTCTTCTGGATGTGGTACACATCATACCTAATGTCTGCCTAATTAGTAAAGTTGTGTTTGTTTAGATATAAATATAAGTTGTCCACCAAATATTTAATACTAGTTGTTTATCACTTCAGTATAGTTTTCACTAATGAAAACTACAATAAACTAAACAAAGACAGGAAGTATTTGTTGGCTGTTTCTTTCTGTCCTTTGACTGTACATAACTGGACATATATATTATTATTACACTTTTGACTCATCAGCATCATTTGAAAAGAGTGAACTTTACCATTCTTACCGTTATTATTATCATTATTTCTTTTAGTTCCTAGAGGAACATAGGTCTTCAACTGCACGTCTCCATTGCTTTCGGTTCACTGCCAACGTCTTCACCTGGCTCCACGTCTGCCTACATGCTTTCATCTCCTATTCACATGACCTGCTCCTCCATGTCACCCTCGCACTGACGACCAACTCGCCGTTTCCCGTTCAGGTTCCACTCGAGCGATGGCCTGGCGTGTAATGTCATTTGATGGTTTCTTCAGAGTATGACCAATCTACCTCCACTTCGTCCTTCATATTTGTTGCACAATTGGTTCCTGCTGGATTGCTTCACTCCCAGAGATCCCTGTTGCTGATCTTTTCTGACCGGCCATCTGATCTTGAGTAATGAGCGAAGACAGCTGTTGATGAAAGCCTGTAGTTTGTTCGAAGTGCCCTTTGTGACGCGCCAAGTCTCTGATCCGTATAGTAGCACTGACTTCACATTGCAGTTGAAAATCCGGATCTTATTTTTCATGCTGAGTGCTGTTGACTTCCACACAGATTTGAGAGTAATGAAAGCTTGTCTTGCTTTCCCGATCCTCTCTTTGATACTGCTATCAGTTCCGTCTGTAATTGAAATGATGCTTCCAAGGTAGGTAAAGGAGGTTGCTTCTTTCAGATTTCTCCCATTTATGCTGATTGCTGTTGGCCAGGAATCTTCATCACCTCTGTTTTCTCTATGTTCACCTGAAGCCCTTGCCACCCTTGATGCTTCTTCTGCCAAGTTGTTGCTTTTCACTTGCACATCTTCCAGTTTGTGGGAAGTCAGACATATATCATCGGTGAAGTCCACATCCTCCAAGCTTTTGTGTGGGTCCATTTTATGCCTGTTTCCTCATTGCCCGCTGTCTGTCGCACTATCCAATCTACCGCAATCAGAAAGTTAATCATTGGCGATAGTAGGCAGCCTTGTCTTACTCCCGTCTTCACTTCGAAGGATTCCGTAAGTTTCCCATTGTGGATTACTTGGCATGCAGCATTGTCGCACAACTGTTGGATGAGATGCATAATTGTTGGCGGCACCCCGTAGTAACGAAGTAGTTTCCAAATCACCTCTAGATCGACGCTATCGAAGGCCTTTTCAAAGCTGATGAAATTGAAGTAGAGAGCTGACTGTCATTCCAAGCTCTGTTCAATGATGATACATAATGTTGCCATTTGATTGATGCATGATTTGTTCCTCCTGAATCCGTCCTGTTCCGGTCGAAGTTTATCATCCAGGGCATGTTTGATTCTCTCCAGGATGATGTGGTTTAGGCTGCGCCAGTTCTTGCATTGACTTAAGTCTCCTTTCTTTGACAGTTTGAATAAGTAGCCTTTCCTCCAATCCTCAGGTACCTTGCCCTCTTTCTACAGTTGTGGTGTCATCAAGTCCGCTGATGTCTCGGGGTCCATTTTCAATGCCTCTGCTGGAATTCCGTCTGGTCCTGCTGTTTTTCTCAGTGTTTAGCATCTTGATCGCCTTCAGGATTTCTGTTGTCGTCGGAGGGTTGATGTCCACTGGTAGTTCTGCTTCTGCTGTTGGTATTTTTGGGCGCGTTGTAGGTGGCGGTCAATTTAGAAGTCTTTTGTAGTATCCAGTGCAGTGTTTCCTTTGCTCCACCTCTTTGGTGATTCACTTCCCCTTGTCATCCTTCGCTGGCTTAATTTGTGTTGAACTTTTCCCTGATAGGAACCTAGTTGTTTGGTAGAAATTTGCGAGGTCTTCTTTGCCTGCAGCTTGTTTGTTCTGCTTCACTTGCCATAGCTTCATAATATTGTCTTTTGTCTCCACTAGCACTTTTCTCTACTCTTCTTTTCAGTGCATTTTAGCTTGCATTCAACTTCTGTTTTTTTCGCTTGTCGATGCATTTGGATAATCTTTTGTTTCAACATCCTTCTCTCTTCTATTGGTCAACAATGTGTCCGTAGTGAGCCACTGTTTGTCCCATCTCTTCTTTTTGCCTAGAACCTCCATGCAGGTTTGGCTCCACATCGCTTTCAGGTTGTTCCAGTGCTTTTCGATGCTGGTGTCTTCGCTAGTGTTGGTTTGTGTCTCAGCCTCTTTCCTTATGATTTCAGTGAAGATATCCTTTGTATTCTGATCCTTCAGTTTTTGAGTGTTGAACTTGGCTTGTGGTCTATCTGCAGCTCCTGTTTCTTTGAAAGCTTTTAATTTGATTTGGAGTGTTCCTTGTAAGAGATAGTGGTCTGAGCCAACGTCTGCTCCTCTTCTTACTTTTGTGTCCAGTAGGCTGCGTCTCTATCTCCTTGAGCAGCATTGAGATGAAATCAATTTGGTTTCTGGTTCGCCCATCTGGTGACACCCATTTGGACTTGTGGATATCTTTGTGCTTGTATATGCTGCCACCAGTCACTAGTTCATTGAAGGCGCAGAAGTCAGCGATGAGTTTTCAATTTTCATTCATTTCTCTGAGAGCTTCTCTACTCACGATGAGTTCTCTTCCTGTGTTGTCTGGTACCAGTTTGGCGTTCATGTCTCTCATTAGTATTTTAATGTCACCGAGTGGAGTATTGTCTATTGTTTCCTGTAGTAGCTTGTAGAACTCTTCTTTCTTTTCGAGGTCTGAGTTGTTTGTGGGTGCATAGCATTGTATAATTGTCACTTTCCTTCCTTTTGAGCTGAATCTGGCGGTCATTATCCTGGGAGAGGTTGCCTCCCATTGTATCAGGGCCTTCATTGCCGTTGGTGAGATCATGATAGCCACACCCTCGGTGTGCTCGTGGTTGTCTTCTGGGTGACTGGAGTATATCATCGACTCTTCCGTTGACAATTTGGTAAGTCCACCTCCATTTCATCTGCTTTCACATATTCCCAGTACTTGAATGCCATATCTTTTCATCCCGTTTGCTAACTGGGCAGCTTTGCCAGTCTCATACATGGTGTGGACGTCCCATGTCCCCACACAAACGTTTTCTTTTGTCGCAAGGAGACTCATCGTACTGAATTTTCTGTAGCGGATTTGTTTACAAGGTGGGGTAGCTACCCTAACGCCTGAGAAGGGGTTGTTACATGAATATTTAGTTCATAGAGGAGCGACTTATTGGGTTGCTCTCCTCAGAATCAGGAACACCAGTAAAAGAAGAAAAACATTCACAACAGGAAGGGCAGCGACAACAACAACAAAAGAACCCGTAGCAGTAGTATCACTATCAAATATAGTTAACAAAAATGATATCAAAACGATAGACTCACTGACTTGGGTCAACTTGGGTATGTAAATCCAACAATGTATACAATTATAGATATTAGTCAGTGTTAAACAGTCACAATATACCAAACAGTTAGTTATAGGTATTAAAAGTCAACAAGATTAAATCCACAGATTCAGTGTTCGAAGGTAAACAAATTACAATAAATTCCACAACTTCCTGGCCAGAAACGCCGGAGAAACAAGAGTTTTATGTAACTGAGCAAATGCAGCGTACTAATCGTAAAGGGCATTATTTATGTTATTTTTGTATTTGACCCTGAATGATTGTATTTAACCGAAATGTTCGATTTCTATATATTATCATACCACAGTGACTACATTCTCCACTTACATTAATGTTCGAATTCTGTTGTTCCTAGTACAGATGTTTTGACGATGCCTTGAGATTTAGATGATGTTACATGGTTGGTGGTGGATAGCAGTGGAATCTAGCGTGAGTATTTTGTCTTATTAAAGAATCATCATATTGTTGTACTTCCACTATCCAGTGGCACTTAGTGGACAATACTTTGAGTTTGACACGATAGATGTTGGATCTAAGTCTCAGAGAAGAAGTCGTCATTGCTTTAGGATGCAGGTGTATACAGTTGGCAAATACCAAATAAGATGAAGTGCGCGTCCTCGAATTCAATGGTAGCCACCACCAACCAAGTAACTTACCGTTATTATATGACGTGATATCTAATTTATTTCACTCTTTTATTGCTGAGCTTTTTTTGGAATAGATAGAATGGTGACCGTTAGCATCACTGATATATTACTTCTGTCACATTGAGGTACAGATAAACTAAGAACTAAGGACGAATTATCTAACATGTATTTCATTTTATTTGAAACTTACCAACTGATTACACTTTCATTTTACATTTAAGTTAATACGTATTGGCTTTGAGTGTTCATTAAAATAACATCATTCACTGCGGAAAAGGGTAGTTACTTAAATCTAAGCAATTCTAAAGGGCATTAAATGAGTATCTTGGATCTCAGTGTTAGTCACTTTTTGTTAACTCAACCATCTTAATCTGATGATTTATTACACTAATTGTATGAAAATATGTTTGTACACATACATACATACGTGTATACGTACTTAAACTGCAGACCTGTACAGTTATGCATAAAAAATGTTTTTTTTTCAATAGAAGTTTTCAGACAATTTGATGTACCAAACATATTTAGAAGTATATTACTGTTTGAATGCATAATTTGCCGATAATTCAGTACTAATTTATGTAATTCACTTGTGTAATTTCGCATAACTAAATTTAAAATCGCCGTTTAGAAATTTAGAAGACAAAAAATGAAGACAGCAAAGAATATTCTTTTCGATAAATTCATCATCTGGCTCTGTAGTTCAAAAGCTTTCCCAACCTTGGCCATCATTATTTTAACTACCTTCTATTTGTCATATAAATTTTAATTAATTTTATCCGATATTCAGTTTAGTATTGCCTTTTAATACTTATTATCACTTACACACGCTTTTGAATTGTAATTGTGTTAATCTTAACAACTCGATATTATTTAAAAAAAACCAATAGTGTCAATAACAACTATTTTCGAAAAGTGTTCTTCGGGCAGTCTGCTTTTTTCGTCTTATAAATTAAGTTTGTATTTTTGAGTTTCATCTAACGTGAATCGTATTTCATTTCTGAATTTGATCAACTAATTGAAAATAATGCAACAGGTGATATGGTATTCAGTTTTTGGATCTCTGATACTTATTTTTATTATACTTATACTTTATTATACTTATTTTATCAGGCTGTAGTTTTACTTAGTACTCATGTAGTTATATCTTGACGGTGTTCAACGTTTTGAAATATTAAAAGCTTGTATAATTCAGGTAATTTTAAGGCTGAGATGTGGAAAATATTGTTATTTTCATTACTGTTCCCTTGGTTTCCAAGTGGAACATAGGGCTTCAACAACACATCTCCACTTTGGTCTATTTTCTGCCGTCCTCTTCAACTAGGCCTACGATTGCCTATAATTTCTCATTTCCTACTCGCGTGATATCATTCGATAGTCTCCTCAATGTATGCCTGATCCATCTCCATTTTCTCCTGCTTATTTGCTGGACCTTAGGTTCTTGGTTAGTTTTTCCCCATAGTTTCTTTTTGTTAGTTCTTTCTGGCCATTTGATCTTCAGTATGGAGCCAGCGAAGGCAAACATTTGTAACCAGTTGGAAAAGCTTCCCATGACGCACAAAGTTTCTGACCCATATAAAAGAACTGACTTCACATTTGTGTTGAAAGTTCGAATCTTGTTGTTTATATTGCGTACAGAAGATTTCCGAACTGGTTTCACATTGATGAAGGTATATCTTGACTTTCCGATTCTATCTGGCTTTGACATCTTTATCCATTCCGCCTGTAGCTGGAACAATTCTTCCAAGATAAGTAAAGTAAATAACCTCTTTCAAATTTCCCCCGTTGATAGTGATTCGTGCTGTCTGTTAATGCTGTTGGTTGGTTATCTTCACCACCTCCAACATTATTTTCACATGGAGTACTGCCTTCACTTATTGCCTCTTCTGCTAGGTTGCTGGTTTGGGCATGCAAGTCTTCGAGATTCTATGACACAAAACGTAAATCAACCAAGCGCGAAATCTAGATATTCTAAACTCAGTAACGACAAATGGTGTTTTGATTTAAAATTGTCATACTAATCACTATATTGTAGCTGGTTAATGTTTTTGCGAGGTTTACTTAACTCAGCCTTCTTTAAAATACAATAATGTTTACAAGTACATAGCTCAGTTACCTGGAGCAGATTTTTCATATACTAAGATAAGAATCCCACTTATGATACTACTCAACTGCCGATAATGAAGTAGGTGGAGTGGGACTCGAGACTGTACACTGACTTACAGATGAATTTTTATTTATCTAGCCACCTAAATACTGTAGATGGTCCCTTAAGAAAACCACCTGCTTCGGTCTGGACGCCTGGGCAGTATCCCAGCCCTCACACAATAAATGAAATGAATCAATAAACTATTATTGAAACTCACCGAGCGCTCGTAAACATGATTTCAAGAAATCATGATACATCAAGCATCTTATGTCCTTCCAACCTTACTTTTATTTTTATACTTGGATTCCTGTATTTTACCTTTGCTCACCTTGACTTCTTAACCTTCGACAGCCTTTCACCTTTGTCTAGATTCGTAGCCTATCTGTGTCGTTTCGAGATGTTAGTAAGTAACTCTGAAAATGGTTGTCCCCAATGTGACATCTAACACACATATCCTGAAACCGCGTGCCGCGTTCAAGCTGGCCACCTACAATGTTCGGACGCTGATGCAAATCGGACAACAGGCAGTGTTGGTAAGAACATTGGAAAGCCTCGCTATCAATGTCTGCTGCATTTCGGAGACCCGCATTCAAGATCCCAGTTAAGTGCTTCGATTATCCTCTCCATCTGGAAGTTCTAGTAGTTTTCCACCTGCGCTTGTCCGGGGACCCTGTGGCGTCGGCATCCGGTGTCGGTGTCTCACTGAGCGCTAGAGCCGAAGCTGCACTGCTCGACTGGATTCCCATTAACAGTCGTTTATGTGCTGTGAGGCTGGAAGGTTATACGAAAGTAAGGAGTAGTAGGCCAGACAGGCGGTGTCTATTTGTTGTCTCTGCCTATGCACCAACGGATTGCAGCCCGGATGCAATGAAGGATGAGTTCTATCACCAACTTAGCGATCTCTTGAGACAGGCGGGTTGGAGGGATATCGTAGTGCTGGGTGGGGGCTTGAATGCACAGGTTGGGCATCTGAGCTCAGAGGAGAATCGTCTAGGTGGTCAATAGGGCCTACATGGTCGCAGGTCAGATAATGGGGACTATCTTCTGCAGCTTTGCACGGATCGCAACCTATTTGTAGCCAGCACCAACTTCCGGCACAACCGTCGCCGGAGCGCTACCTGGCGTCCTCCCTGTGTGAATCTAGCTTGGACTCAGATCGATCACACTGCTGTCAGTTTCCGGTGGCGAGGATGCATACAAGACTGTCGCTCCTCCTGGAGCAAATGCCTGGACTCCGATCATGCGTTAGTGTGTGCCAAGTTCGTCTTGCGAGTTGGTGGGGTACATAAAAGGCGTCGTCTAAACGTTGATGTGAGCAAACTAGTAGCACGTGCTACTTCTTTGAAATATCAGAATGAGTTACAGTCAGTGCATGCCAGCAACCCCCCAAAGTAGTATAGATGAACATTGGCTTCATCTGCAAGGTGCCATGGGAAGGGCGAGTGTAGCCGCTTGCGGCTTGAAAGAATGCTCCGCCAAAAACCACTGGGTTTCTGCGAGTTCCTTGCAGCTCCTCGATGATTGCCGGTCCATTCCGGCTGGCAGCGAACACAGCAGTAAGCGAAAGGCGCTGACGCGCAAGATAAGACAGTGTTTACGTAAGGACCGCGAAGCCTGGTGGTCAGAACGTGTGGGTGAGATGGAGTAAGCTGCTGCATTTTGCAACAGTCGGAAGCTGTTCCAACTCATCCGAGGCACCGGCAGCAAGAAACAAGGTGTCAGCGAGACGGTCTGTGAGGCAGATGGCACGCCGATTACCAGCTTGAAAAGACGCCTGGAACGCTGGGCAGAGCACTTCGGGAAACAGTTTAGCTGGCCACCAGCTTCAATGTCTGCTGTCATTAGCCCCAGTGCTCCTTGGTCGGTTAATACCGACCCACTCACCGAAGCGGAGGTCCGTAAGGAACTCCACGTGTTAAAACACCATAAGGCGCCCCGGCTCTTTTTAAAGATGGTGGCGAGACTCTCACAATGGCTCTAACTGGATTGTTCAGGAAGGTATGGGAAACTGAGAGTGTACCATCAATGTGGACGTAATTCATGTGACAATCATAGGGGTATCAGTCTGCTACCAGTCGCGTCTAAAATATTGGCTGCTGTCTTGCTTCGCAGGCTGTGCAAAATACGTGATGGATTGATTTGCGAAGAGCAGGCTGGGTTTCGTTCAGGTCGTGGATGCACTGATCATGTGTTCACCCTTCGTCAGTTGTTGGAACACCGCCACACGTAATGCAGGCCAACGATCGTTGTTTCTTGATATTAGGGCTGCCTTCGATTCGTCGAACAGAACTGTGCTCTGGAACTGTCTGTTAGAGAGAGGTGTACCTGAGAAATTTGTTAACATCTTGAAAGCCCTATACAGAAACACCTCAGATAGAGTGAGGGCATACAACCAACTATGATCACTGTTCCCAACCAACAGTGGGGTTAGACAGGGTTGCCCAATCTCTCCATTTCTCTTTAACTTTGCCATCGATGACATTCTGGAGTCAGCTCTGGAGGATGTGCGTGAAAGTGCTGTAGATCTGCTACCTGGAGATAGACTTTTCGACCTCGAGTATGCAGACGATATCGTCTTACTGTGCGATAGCATGCTGGCTGCGCAAATCGCACTTAATCTGTTGGCGACCAGTGTCTGTGAGTATCGTATGTGCTTTGCGCCGTCTAAGTGCAAAGTACTGTTACGAGATTGGCAGGAACCTGTACCTGCACTCACTCTTGCGGGTGAACCGCTTGAAGTTGTTGATAAGTTCGTGTATCTGGGTAGTTGTGTGAGTGCTGGCGGAGGAGTGACGGATGAGATTTCCAACCGTATAATGAAGGCTAGGGTGGCATACATCAAGTTGAGCCACCTCTGGCGCCGTTGCGACGTTAGCCTGGCTGTCAAAGGTAGAGTATACAATGCTTAGGTGCGGGTTGTCTTGCTCTACGCCTATGAAACCTGGCCTCTCCGAGCTGAGGATGTGAGGCGACTCTGCGTGTTCGATCATCGCTGTCTCCGCAGGATTGCTTGCGTTCGATGACATCATCGCGTGAGTAATTCTGAGGTTCAGCGGCGTGTGTTTGAACAAAGTGGAGATCACCATTCATTGAGTGTTGTCATCTGGAAACACCGGCTCCGGTGGCTTGGACATGTGCTGCGAATGTCATCCCAGAGGCTTCCGTACAGTTCTCTGTTCGCTAGCCCTGGGACGGGATGGCAAAGGCAAACGGGTGGTCAGTCCATGACGTGGCGTCGTGGGATGAAGGATTTTTGTGCTAGATTAGCATCGGTTGGTGCGTCACGACTCCCTGGTTGGGGTCTGAGAGATAGCTCAAATCGATGGCTCGAAACGTTATCGGATATGGCCAAGAATCGTAATCAATGGCGAACGTGTTGCAATTTCCTTCTTTCTTCCCTCCCTGATGATAGTTAACGAATACTGTTTGAACTTGTTAAACATAACTGTTTCCCTTCCAGATGAAGTTATTTATCCGTTTTCTACTTATATTTCTACTTTTAATATATGTTGTTTTATTATTATTGTGTGGCGCATCTTTCTTGGTGCCACATTGTACCAAGTTTTTCTGCGTTTAAATAAAATGAAATAATGTAGGTGTCAAGGTTATACTCGATGAGACAAAACTAACAGACCGATTATCAGTCGTCATTTCCAACTTGAATGTTTGTTGTAATTAACAATTAGAATATGATAATATAATGCATATGAGGAAATTAAGTTAGCGTGTTAGATTTTAAGATCCATAAGTTTGATAATACTTCCTTACCGTATGCATCAGTCACTATGAACGAACGAGCGACATACAACCGTTTGTATGCCCTCTTTCGCCACCTGAAGTTACAACACTTGTAAAACTATCCTCCCCCCACTTACACGATAAACATACTTTGATCTCATTTTATACTGATTATATGATTCCTTAGTTTTCCAGTTGAGTTTCTTTCACTCTTACAGATTTCCATTTTCCCATATAGTCTATTCTTCCAACTTATTACTCCTCATTCCTTTGCCTGTGCATACCTATTGCTTCCTTTTGAGTCTTCTTATCCTATGTATTGACAAGACACTGTATGAATAATTCCATTCCATATCACTGTATGAATAGCTTCATGTTGAAATTAGTGATTTTCACCTTATCAGCCTTTTTGGACTGGTTAGTCTTCATTACCACCTTGGTCACTAGTAGAACATTTATAGTATAGACAGCCAGTACCTGGTCCGTACAACTGTAGAATAAAATGGCATGCCTTATACTGTAAATTTAGTATTTCCTACTTACTTAATTATTAAATGTGTCCGATAGAAATAGAGCTGTTTTATTTCATTTTAGGCAAAGCATGAGTCTGATTCCTTCATAGAACATTCTTTGTCAAGCAAACTTCTGTCTATTCACTAAGTTAACAGATGTAAAATATTAATATGAGTAGTACAATAGCATTGATTACATGTTGGTAAGTATGAATATGCTATTAGAAGATTTACAGGTTACTCAAAGTTGTTTTTGTAACAAATATGTATGAGGTCGACAGCCTTTTGAAACTACATAACACCGAAAAAGCGTCTTGTTTTGTTCTTGGATTTTCGGTTGCGTACATTTTTGTATTCCCTAATTTACGAATAACAGAAACATGTCTATCTTCCTACTAACATATGGAGCGATTTAACATCAATCTATTTAAAGGACAAATTACTTATTTGCTTTTGCGCATAATTGGTCTTTTCCACAGACAGGGGCATGTGGTGGTATTACCTGAATTCCTAAATAGTTTTCAGCTTTATCCCCATTTCACCTCAAAAGGATGCCAGGATGCTCTTGTAAATGACATGATATGTTGTTTTACACTGACTGAGATCAGTTGAATTTCATCACCATTGTCTCACCTATGTTGTTGTTCACCATATTGGAAAAGATACTAACATACAATAAATTAATTTACTTTTATCGTTAAAGCTTAGAACTGTGACATATTTCTTGACTGACTTTCAGGAGCTAACTAGTGGAATTTTAGTCAGATTCCCCCATAGATCCCTGGCTTCTGCATCTGATCATATCAAGATACTATTTGCCAAAATAAAATAATCTATTCAGTCATAAAAACTAGCTGCTATAGTAACTAACTACTAATAACAGGAGTTGAATACCGCACTTTATTATTATTATTATCATTATCATTATTATCGTTGTCGACACATTTCTAATACCTGAAAGTAAGTACCAGTCTCATAGGAAATAGTATTCATCATTACTTAAAATCAGATCAACCCAACTAACATGCCCCAAAAAGACTGGATGAAAAATCAGCATTACATTACTAAACTCAGTGAAACAGAAAAATAACTTAATGTAATTCAAAGTTTAAAAACACCACTGGCAAATATTTCTTGAAAACGTATGACAGAATAAAAGTTTAAGACGTCATTTCCGTCGCACATTGATTATTAGGTATTAGTTTTAGTAGTCAACTGTAATTGCATGCTGTCAATATTGAATAAACTTTTGAGGAATACCTGAAAAATATATTTACAATGTCATATTTTTCCACTCAATTGTGTTATAGTGGAGTGCTAGTGATTTGTTAGTTGTTATCTATTTGTAACGACAGAAGACAAGGGCCAGGCAACATATCGTTTATTGAGGAAATCAACAGATATTTATATTCGTTATTACTAGCAGAGAAACAGTGTCTTCTGATTGGTTGTTTTCTCGCTGAAAGTTAATCTGTCATCTCTTCGTGGCCGTTTCATTGAAGGTCAAACCATATATCTGAGAATCGTATCCGCCCACGCAAAGTCTTTGTTCTTTTTCGTCTCATGACCAAGATTTGGGAAGTAAACATTGACGTAAATTTCTGCCTGCCGATTTTAGCTAGCAGACAGCTCTCACCACATATCTTGACTACAACGCACCTACAGACGCAACACTATAGCCAACTGATCACTTGAAAATATTCCCAACATCGAGACAGACAGGGAAGTTAGGTTTAACTGCGATAACCACAACAACAACCTTTATTATTCAAAATACAGGATATATAATACCACTTACACATCAACGGAAATTCAAACCGTAAACAAATAATCAATATCTGATTGATTGCAAGACTTTAACGATCCTCCGAAATAAATCGATCAAAAATTGTCCAGTCAGCTTGTTATGTCAGTGCATACATCAATCATAACTCCACGGCTAACAAACACAGTTAGCCCGTCCTAACACCTCCTCTTATTAGTAGATTTTCAGTTAGGGAACCACTGGAAGACATTTGCAAGCCTGGGTACTCTCCGTCTATGATAAATAGTTAATTTTAGTTAATTAATCGATTTCGAATCATACACACAACCAGTTCAAAGAAAAGTGAAATAAAATAAAACCAGCGTGACTGTGAATAAATTAATTAAATGATTGATTTTATTATTATTATTACTTCGCCCTGAAAACATACTCTTCTTGAATAATAATAATAATAAAAGAAAAAAAGACGAACAGTCAAATGAAAAGACATCAAAGCCGGTCAGTATTTGCCATTATTGTCTACATATCTTTATCATTGTATACCCGTTGCTAGGTGATAGATAGGTAATCTGTTAAGTTTAAGGCATTCATTCAATGTTCAATGATTCCTTAGGTGAAGGCGTGGTTTAAATAGCAATGATGGATTGTAAATATCATATCTATACAATAATTTATTTCATTGAATATTATTATTTTTGGCATTATTGCTGTGAAACCCTAACGGTCAGTGGGCGGATATGGTTGTTGACATAAAAGGTGATATCGTAACTGAACTGCTGTCATTTGTTGACAGTTTGGCAGTTAAAATATCTGTATAATCTATTTAAAATGTCAAGTTTTAGCTCATGAGTCATGCGTCTGAACTCTATCTGCAGCTTTGGATGACCAGACAGCACATTTAATAACTCCGAAATACATCATATAACGTTATACACTTTGATATTAAAACCAATTTCTTGCGGTTCTAAGTTATTGTTGATCCATTTGATTATCAACGTATAGTGATATTGGTCTTATTTTTATCTCTAAGCTCTCAGTGAGTGTTATCCTATATATTACTGAACAGTTTATTTGTTTTTGACTAACTTGTTTGAGATCCATTGTGTGTTTTCGGTGAAACGATTTCATCTTAAATTATTTTAGTTTTGATTGGTGTAGATCCTTCTATGAGTAACTTGTCTCATGGCTATCGTGTATGCAGAGACTTACTACAAAAAGCCTTTGAGTGGAGTGAAATGTACACTTGCCTAGTCGTCGAGTCGTTTATCTGAGCTGACAATTTTTCAGTTGAATAACTCAGCTTTCTTTCATCTTTAATTATGTTGAAGTTGGTTTATTCCGACGTATTTACGAATTAGAATTTTTCAAATGCTTTTGTTTTTACTCTGGTCTATAAAAATCAATTATGTCGATCCAGAATTTAAATAATTGATCCTCAAATAATGTCTTGTGGTTAGAATTATTCAAACTTTTTAAAATGGTGTTATCGCAAATAAATCAGCTTAAATTAGTCATTGGTTTAGACGAAATTATTATTAACACTTACGATAGCGATATACTCATCTCATGGTCTTTACAATCAATATACAGTAAACACTACCTGGTGGTCTCAGCTCTGTGAATGAAAGTTTTATGCTAATACACATATAGTCAAAACACCTCCTAACTATGAATTTCTTGCAAGGAAAAATTTCATTTTTTAAATAATAAATAAATAATAGTTTCACTAATCACTATTTTTACATAATTATTTCTACATATACGCATATACATGACTCTTCTGTACATGTTTTATTTTGGACATGAAAACAATCATTTTTCCTAAAACACTTGTTGCACTTTTTTCCTTTCTCCTTCTCTCTCTTCCTCTCTAAAAACTACTAACGCCAGTTAGAGTGTAACTAATTATTTCGTTTGCCCAGCACGATATCTATCTGGCTATAGTGAACAAATCAAACAATCGATTGGTTAGCTACAAAAAAATCTTCGGTATATGCGAACAGTAGAATTCTTCCTATTTTATCACCACTGAAAGCAGTCACTTCTCTCTTGAAAATACCCACCAACTGAAGACCCATTATTCTTAACGTCAGACATATATGTAAGCAGGTGATTAGATGCTATGGTGATAAAACACTGGAGTTTAGCACACACACACACACACTTCACATCTGGGATTCGACAGTTAGATGGAAAACGTTTCAACGAGTACTGCTGTGATAAGTATTTTGTGGATTTGACGTTCTTCCATCAAAACTCAAGAGCTTTATCCCTTCTGTCAATAAATTTCAGCGAACATCTGTTAGTGCGAAATTTCACTACTTGTTGTTTGACCTCTGCAGATTTTTATTTTTGGTTTCAGTAAATAAAAGTGAATAACATTTATTGAAATGGTGCTGTCAGCATGTGTTAGATGGTTAGTTTTAATCTACCGCCTATTCATTTTCATGGAAGCAAATTAGGTTGGGTGCGTTGGCGATCCATTGGTAGAATGCTTGCCAACCATCGGCGTGGTTCAAGCTCAGTTCCCGACCGAGACACTCCCAATACTTGCTTGACTGGTATTAAGTCCTGTAAAAGGGAAATCTTTAGCGTGAGGCTAGCAACCTTACTCCATGAAAAACACTACCACTAGTAAAATTTCAAAAACTAATCCTGAAGCCCTATGTCCTATTTGCCAAGGCAAAGGAATGGAGAAAATCGGGACGGATTCAGAATACGCGTTCCATTCAATGTAAGGACTGATGTTGTATAAAACAATGTAAAGGCGGACGGTACACTGATTAAAGATTACTGGTGTAGTTTGTCTACTACTCATGTGTTTAATACGATCAGTAGAGTTTTGTAAATCTTCTAAACACTGTGTTATTCTTTTATTGTCGGTTAATTGGGTGTTTACCTACCCATTTCTATAGATTTTTTTATGAACTCAATGTAATCGGTTATGCATCAGCATGTTATCTTTTTACATAAAGTACAGTTAACCAACATAGATATTTGAAAGCAAGGAAATACTCTGTCATTCAATATATATCATGTGAAACTTATGACATTGCAGACTCATGATAGCTACCAGCTAGAATAGTTATCCTTGTCACTTTTAGTGAAAAACTCGCTTACCTTTGATAGGATTTGATAGAAATTTGCTTCTTCATATTCTTTTTAACAGTTCATGGTAATTTTGCAGTGCTGATTGATTTAAAGAACCACTGTTCTGATGACATTAGGTGGTTGGAGGCAATCGGCAGGAAGCCTTAGACCTAGGAATGATAGAATTCAATCTGCACCAAAGAAAGGACTAGAAACACCACACTAGTTACTAGTGTCCAATCAAAGAACCACTATTCACCGATAGAATTATTTAGTAACCGTACTGGATGACCAAATGAATCAGACGCATACTACCGGAAATTAGATTTAAAATCAACAGCCTAAGGTAACTTCATAAACTTTGAAAGATACGCATTACTGAAAGATCTCATGATAGGGAAGAATAGTTGTTCAGTATTTTTCAATTGTCATTCTTGACTCTATTTTAGTCTGGAACAGGTTGCATATTTTGGCCTGCATGTGTCGGCTTTTATGATTTTTTACTCCAAAGATTCAACTAATTGTCTTTCTTCCCTGAAACAGTGTATTTTGCTAAGAGCTGATGTAATTTCACAGCTTTCTAATTTAGTAAGGCAGGAATTCAGCAGTCGGCATTAATACACTCTGTTTCTAGACAGTATGAGTAGACCTGCTATCACTTTGTTGTTGAGTAGGCTAAACAAAAGTCCAGTATTAAAACCAGTCCCATGTGTCCATCATCTACTGCTGATTGATATAAGCGTCTGTTTGCAAGTCGCACATAATAATAATACGTATAAATAATTTCTCCTAGTTTTGAGAATACTCAACTTTGCACGAAGTATTGTCTTTTTCTTTCTTTTAAAGAAAGAAAATGTCATAATGAAAGCTGTTGTTGTTCATTGTGGTTACTTTTGATTGAGTCTTTCTCTCAAAGTTTGGTAGTCGATGCTTTTAAATGTAATAGACCTGTGAGAATAAATTAGACACCTGACTCTCAGCTAGTTGATTATATTTGATTTCCATTGCATTTATAGTTGTTAAATGGCACAGGTGGTACTACAAAATAATCATAGATTATTGTCAACTACATAAATTTACCAATTTTTGTTAACTTCACATAAGTATTATTAATCACTCTCCTTAACTCTAAATAATATCCTAAAATTAGCTCTCATGAAGATGATAAAGATAAACTGAAACTTCCTCCTGTCCTTAGTTTTTGGAAAAGACCTCCACAAAAGTCTTGGAAATTAAACCTATCACCGTTAAATTCTGATTTTCAAGAGTTAGTTTGTAAGGATTTGATTTGTTTCGGGTTTGATCACGGATTGATATCAGTTAGAGAACCAATGAAAACCACTGAGTACTGGACAGCTGTTCCGTCCTAATTTGGTGCTCGTCAGTAGTACGCATCCACCGGGTTTCGAACTCAGTTCCTTCCGGCTAAAAGGCAAGCTCGTAGACCACTTTAAGTTTACAATATCAGCAATTGCAATATTTTCATAGCATGAAGTAAGACGAATTTGACTCACTGGCTTAAGCATCCGGCTTTCAACCAGGGAGTAGCGGTTTAGAATCCTGAGGCAGCTACTTCAGCCTGAACAGCTGGGTAGTATCGTTAGCACTCACACAATAAGTGTTACTCACCACCTGGTACATGACATACATATTCCTAATAAATGAGTTCAAATAACAAGGTGTATGTGCTGCACGTTTTTTGTAAACCAAATATCAGATCGACATACTACTCATGTTCCAGTTCTACAACCAAATTAAGCCAAAACATAATTAGCATTTCGACCACAATCAGTTATGTAGAGCATGGTATCAAACAACTTTAATCTGCCTAACTTTACCTAAGAGGCCAGTTATTATCTTAACATATAAATCATCTTTTCACTTATTGACGTTAGTATTACTCAATTTGTTGCAAATCTCATTCTGTTTGCTTTACAACCTCTAATTCTTCATCATTCAGTAAAGCAATCTACAAACTTTGCTTACATCCTGATTTAAATTTCAAAACAAAATTATCTAGGCAACGGATACTGAGCAACTGTTTCGTTCGTTTGTTTAAGCTTTTAGCTTCCAAATCTATTAGTCTTTTCTTTCAACAGATAAATCAGGATTTAACAGTCCTTAGTTCTGGACTTTCGTTATTAGGTGATATATGGTAAGTATTGTACTAGATAACCAATGCGTATGACTTTATTTCCTAGTTATCTGTCTGTGTAACCCATACTTTCGTATTTGGAATTCAGGTAATCAATCTTGAAATCTGCTATTTGTACACACTGACCACTTTTCAAATGATTAGTTTTTCTGAGTATACATCAACTTGTGGATAAATTGATTGCAAAGGGATCACCTTGGTGCAGAGAAAACTGAAGGTTTTCACCTGCACTTAAATTTTAACTGGACTCACTTGATTTGAATAATTTAACTGCATACATAGATTGAAAAGTGGTGACAGAGTTACCAAAATGATACTATTTATTCCTAAGTTCTAAAAAAATTCCATCAGTCAAGTTTATATTGTAGTCAAGATGCCATATAACTTGCCATTGTTATGCACTCTATTGTAGTTAGGTGGCTTTGGATGCAGTTTGTGTAATTACTATTGATATCCATGACTGCATCACTAGATGGCATGGGTTGCAGTCGGTGAATTACTATTCCCTCCCTAGGGGTTTTTTCAGTGCTACCTGCAGATTTCATCTAGTTATCTAACAATGTAGCCATATTTTTGCGTTTGTTTTACAACTACTGAATCACACATTAATATCATAGACGTTTTTTTATATATTCATTCGCCGCTTGTGGTGATGGAAGCTATCTACTGGTCATTATGACTGATTTCCTCCTGCCCTCCTGAGATAATGGTAGTAGTATAACCATAGTGGAATTGATGCTAGTAAAGAAATAGAAATAAGAGAACATAAGTGGTCTTTCCTAAAATCTGAATTTCTTTGGTTTGATTAAAGGAAGGTGTCTACGAATTGCGTATGGCATAAGATTTTTCAACATTGCCTCTTTATGCTAGCTTTCTCGTTTCCTCTCCCCCCCTCTTCCCTCTCTGTCTCTGTTCCCAAACTAATTTTATTTTGTAATGGAATTATCGGTTGGACAGTAAAAAATTAATTGCGCCTACCATTTATTTTCCTTCAATTAAACAAAATACATCTTGTACAGAATTGTCAGCATTTTTTTCATTATCAGATATCTATTTCTTGAGTGGAACCTTCAAGTAAATCAGTTATCAGTAGCAGATTATTTCAAGCATTATTGTTCTTGATATAAGAATAAAACTTGTGCACTGTGGTAGAGTGTAATTCCATTATGGGTGAATTTTGTTTTGATAAAGTCTCACAGTGTTATACAGTAATGTTTACTGATGACTTTTCGAGCACAATTTATTGCTCATAATCATATCAAGGTGATTATGAGCAATAAATTGTGCTCGAAAAGTCATCAGTAAACATTACTGTATAACACTGTGAGACTTTATCAAAACAAAATTCACCCATTATTGTTCTCTCTAAAGCACACCCTAATGACCTCCAATAATTCTCCTACATTTCCTTTGGAAAATGTTTAGCAGCAGGTTGAAACATTTTGATGGGTGGAAAATCAGATAACCCAGCGATCTACCTAGGCTATCAAGTTCTTATGGTGAATCCCACTATAATAACATACTGGTATTGCTTCAAGTAATAATCATATTAATAAGGAAGTTGTTTACAAATCTGTATCTTAGTGGATCAATTTACTTTTTTTAATGTTATTTAAGTACTCGAAAAAGGACTAATATAGACACCGATACACACAATAGTAAGTACATTTAAGCATACACACATATATGCATAAATTACGAAAATTCCATTATCATACATAATTATGCATATGAAGTGTGTTACTTAGTTTACAAACAAGTAGATGTTTGCGCACACATAATATACTCTTCACTGTAATTCTTTTTGTGTGTAGGAAATATGTGAATTCTGTACTTATAAATGACTAGTTTAATCGTATTATTGGTCATAGAGAATATTGATTAATACTCACCTGATGATAATGACATGTGAACCATTTAAACTGTTACATATAATCTAAATTGAGGTTATAGGATTTAACATTCAGTGGTACTGGATGACATTTAATTTTCAGGTAAGCTACAAGGATGGCTAATATTGTTTTGTTGAAGGTAAATTAAATATCTGGGTTGCCGAAGAATTTTGAGCCAGGGGACTTATGGGTATGTCATTCACACCAATAAGACTGAGTACTGTACTAGTCAGCTAAGGATATCGTCAACCGAAGTTATTAAGTGATTTTAACTAGTCAGAGTAATGCAACACCAAAACTCCCAGTTTTGTTAATAAATTCTACTTCTAAGTGAATATAAACCTTGATTTAAAAATAATAATAATAATTTGCTTTATTCCAAAAACAGTACTAATGATACAGCCCTATGTTCCACTAGGAACCCAAGGGAACAATAATGATACAGCAAGGAATTTTCAGCATTCAGTACAATATTGCATCTAATTTACTCAAAAACGACAAAAATACAAAACAAATAAAAATATAAAAATAAACATTACATAATAATGATAACAAAACGTTGTTATAGCAGCTATTTAGCAAATTACTGTATGCAATACGGAGAAAAATATGCATAAAGTATAAAATTATAGTAATAATAGTAATAACAACTAAAATAAAAATAGCAAAGTTATAATTAAACGATAGAAAGGGTGACACCATAAAATTACAGAAAGATGAACAATGAAAGGGTCGATTCACTTTGCTAATTACATAGTAACTTATATGTTTCACGTCTAACAGAGTCTTCATCACATAAAATACGGGCTAAATACGGTATTGTAGAATTTTTGTACTTAGTGGTTCGAGCATATAACTTCTTATATTGACTTCTCGTCCTACCTGATGAGATACAAGGGGATAGTTGTGAATAAAGGGGGTGCAGAGGGTCTGACAGTACGGCCTTTGCCCACTTTGTACAGGAATTTATGTGTCTCTCGACTATAGTATTGGCGAGCTCACGCAGTGGCAAACCACAAGCCCTACTCACAGCATTTAATACCCTTCGTAATATGACATAGTCTTTTTTGAGAAGCCCAGGAAAGATTAATGGAGAGCAATAGAGTACAATAGGTAAAATACAGGAGTTTAAAAATTGCAGAACTAAAGGTTGGTTGATACCTGATTGTCTTAACTTTTTAATGTAGAAGGTAAGACGAAACATTTTCTTAGAGATTAATAAGATGTGGGATGACCATGAAAGGTCAGAGGAAAGAACTAATCCAAGGTATTTAATGCTTGACTTGGTTTCAATTTCAGTGCCATCTATGCTACAGGCATCATGGGAACTAACTAGTTCATGTATGTCACGTCGATGCTTGAAAGTAAAGTTAACTGCCTGACATTTGGAAGGATTTAACATAAGACCATTTGACTTAGACCACTTGCTGATGTCCAACAGAAAGCTATTAAGTTTGGAGCAGTCAGACTCGGAAGTGATAGGCAGTGATACAGTCAGATCATCAGCATATTTGACAAAATTAGTTTCGTTTAAATGAGGCAGGTCGTGTAGGAAGAAAGAAAAAAGAAAAGGAGAGAGGACGGCACCTTGAGGAACACCGGCTTTTGTAAGCAAAGCAGAAGAAGATTTGCCATTATATGCAGTATACTGCATTCTATCAGAAAAATAAGAATACAACCAACTCTTAGCCCAGGATCCTGTGTGCGTCAACGAAAGCTTATTTAATAAAAGGCCCCTAGGTACAGAGTTAAAAGCAGATGTGTAGTCTAGGAAAGCACCACGAACATATTTGGCACCTTTGTCTAAACAAGAAACAACATTATGATATAAGACATTCGCAGCATCCAAGGTACTTCTATGATGTTTATATGCAAATTGCTTAGGATCATTAAAAGGTTTCAATGAAGGTTCAAGACGAAGTAAAAGTAGTTTTTCCATCAATTTTAAAAAAGGAGAAGTAATTGCAATAAGCCTAAATTTAATATCAGTACCAGAAGATTGTTTTGGTATAGGGATAATTTTAGTGTTTTCCATGCAGAAGGTAGAACATTACTGAAAAAGGAAGCATTAAAAATGTTAGTAAGAGGGTAACACAAAATATCAGCACAGTTCCTGAGGACAAGGGCAGGTACACCATCAGGACCAAGGCTTTGGGAAGGCTTAAGAGAACGGAAACATTTAAGCACATCAAGAGTATTAAAACCACTGAAATTATTGTCTATATGATTTGTATCATTAGGAAGGATATCGACAGAAGAGCGTATGAAAGACTTATTAAGAGTACCAACATTAGGAGATGGAACAGAAGTACACCGCTTACCGCTAGTAATTTATTTAAAAAGTTTCCACAAACTAGAAGGGGTTTTACATGACAAGAATCTTTGGTTATATAAAACATTTAGTCTTTGCATTTCGAGTTTTATCAGAGTATTTAACTTTTTACACCTGACTTATCACTTGTTTTGAACAACAGTTCTTTATCTCTACGTAGCTTTTTGAGATATGGAGAAGAGAAACGGTCAAATCGAGTGAATACTGTTTCTTTAGGACAACATATTTCGAAACAGAATTTAAGGTAGTCTGTAGTGTTTGTGATTGTGTCATTTAATGTTTGTTCTGTAAATAGGTCCCAGTTAGTGTCTTTCAACATGCATCTGAGCTTGCTTAGGTTGTCTTGTGAGTAGCATCTCCGTTGAAATTTACTGTAGAGGTGAGAGAAGACACGTTTGTGTGATTTGGAATATATTTTAGGCAGTACACGTATAATGCAGTGGTCAGAGTTCAGTACAGGAGCACGTTTGCGAGCTTCATATATACCGACATCATTGATGAATACTAGATCTAGTGTTTTAACAAGACGGGTAGCAAAGTTAACAATATTGTCATGGCCAAGTGATAAAAGGAAGGAGTGATCGCAAGAGTTAAAATCGCCAGTCACTACTGATAAAGAGTTCTCGAAGCGAGCTGCAGCAAAAGCTGTGAATTCATCTGCGACCATAGATAAATCCGATATGGTACAGCCAGAAGAGACATAAACATTAGAAATATAAATGAATTTGTATTTTGACAAGTGTTTCGGGCGACATCTGACAGTGATGCAATCATTGTAGTCATTCGAGAATTTGAAACAAGCTTTGTTAGAAATGGACCATTTTGAGTGAATAAAGGTTGCAACACCTCCGCCACATTTTTCTTGGAACAAACACGGTCTTGTCGGAATACATTAAAATCATTTAAGGACACTATATTGTCATCATATGAGTCATGGAGCCAGGTTTCTTGTGGAGTGACAATACCAGTATTGTGATAAGTTTCGGACAACAACTGGGACTGAAAATCCAGAATTTTGTTAGGCAGGGACCGGCAGTTGGTACTAACGATAACCGGAACAGTGGTTTGATGTATGGGTGTAGATTTGAAAGCACGTTGCCAACCACCATGGTGCTTTTTCTTGAGTTTATTGCAATTATGAAAGTTTTTAGGTTTTAAGCCTTTTATATAATCCCGAGAGTGAATGATACTGTAACAACAGAAGACAAGGGACAGGCAAATGAACGTTTATTACGGAAAATCAACACATATTTATAGATTTTGATGTACATTATTGTAGGTTAATGTTAGTAGAAAATACAGTCTGTTGATTGGTTGTTTCTCACACAAAGTTAACCTTGCATCTCTTGTGGCTGTGTCAGTTCATCTATATGTTAACTGTGTCCGCCTGTCCATCTTGACCTTGTTTTCACATGAATAAGATTGACCTCAATTACTGTCAACCAATTCGGCTATCAACCATCTCTCACCACAATACGATTAGAATGCATAATTTTAAATGTAAACACCAACAAAATATGAGTAAATAGATGCAAAATTTACATGGAATATGGTAGCCCAAAATGTTCAAACAGGCCGCCAAGTTCAAGGTCGTTCAAGAAAGTGTCTTGACTTCTTATTAGGAAAATTACAGAAAACTGAAATCAACGACTCTAAGCTTCTATCTAATAAGTTCAAGCGAATTGGTCTGCAAGCTCACTAGAATGTTTAACTATGGTGAGGATGTCCCAGTGATCAGCATGCATAGTAGTTCGCCATATAGCTAGTTTTTGTATCATATGAATGGATGGAAAAGCACTTCTCCCAGGTATTGTTTGCGAAAAGCTATTATGAACTACTGGTGTCCACATTTGATTGACTCTTTGTCTTTCTCTATTATGATTCATCTTCAATATGAACCTCTGTCATTTTTTTCCAAGAAGTTCAGTGACCCTATCAGTACTCCAGGAGGAGACATGTATATATTGCTGGTACCACTGCCCTGTAGATATGAGACTATACTTCATTTTCTCTCCAGTAGATCTGATAGGGCATTTCATAATCTACTTGTGAAAAATAAATAAAATATTGGTCAGAGATAGTTTAGACTTAGAAAGAAAAGTGCTTACAGTCCTAACACTGTTAGCAACTCAGCATGAACACAGTTCCTCTTGAGATAAGCAGTACGTCTATTCACATGTGCATAGTATCCATCACAGATGCGTATTTCATTCCATCCAATCAATCCATTATTTCCACAAATCTTAAAAAGGAAGACCAGAATGAACTGCAAAATAAAATATATTAACCATACTCATAGGTAATGACGTGATTTGTTAATACGGCATTTGTCACATTGATTTGAAATGTTCCTGACCCGGGCCACTTTTCTTTATATTCATTAAGACATTCACTGATAGCAACTTTAGCACATAGTCGGTTGATAAAATAAACTGTCTTGCTGTTTGCAGTATCCATGATCTGTTTCTGTCGCGTGTGTTTACTCCAAAATTCATTTTCTGGCCATGCCTTTCTTCTGTATTGAGATCTTCATGTTATCAATGTAAACAAGGTTGATTTCAAAAATGTGATGTTATATGACAAATAATTGAACTATCCGGGATATATTTGGTCGAAGGACCGAATTAATGGTTGAAAATGGACATGAAAGAAATTGTTGTACAGCGTTATTCCTGTTAGTATTTCCAGCGAGCATGAGAAAAGAAAATAATATATTAACACTCACTAGAAAATAAACATATCTTGTATGTTATGCTTTGACCGAAGCATTAGCAGTAAAACTGAAGATTAAATATCTGGTGAGCATTCAGGTCTCACAACGAAAACATTGTCATTTTGGCAGTTGAGTGGAGTGGAGTTCGCAGTATTTTCCAACTACAGTGGATTCATGAACAAATGAGAAGTTTGTTAGTCAGATGAAAATCTGAACCTTTTTGCCGATGTGCATTGTATTTCAGTGTAATTTACCCGTATTCATATAATAGTTTAATTGTGTAACTACTAGGTTTTCTGTGTCTGGTAAATAGTGGTAATATTTATTCATATGGGAAATCTTTTGCTATTCACGATTTTACTAAACCTTATTTTCTGCCACCCTATGACATTTAATCTGAAAACTGCTTAACACTCTAGTTTCTTGTTCTCTATCCTCTAACACATGAATACACACACATTCTTCACATGTATATCTTCACATTGAAGACATTGCATACATTTTCTTCAAGTAGAGTTGAATAAGTTTTATGAGAATGGTAAAACCGATTTAAATACACATATATTGGTTATGGTAGGGGAACTAAGATGTAGATGAACTACGGATGGAGTAATGGTGAATGAAATGAATCATCACCCCATTTATTACAAAGGGTTCAGTTCGATGGCGGATGATTGATGTTTGTGTTTAACCTGTAAGAAAAAGACTGATGAAAATTTATATTTCCTTAAATCGCTGTTATTGTTCAACACAAAGACATAATTACGAATGCAGATGACATTTCGATAACAGTTCAATAATCTTTTAGGAGTAAGTTCAGTGAATATTATTTTGTGATGAGTTACTGATAAACAGTCAGAGAATATAAATTGATCATCTATCTGAACAATTTATGTGGTGGATCAGTTTCAAACAGAGAGACACTATCCTACAGTTGGTTATGCCAGTTATGAGAGATAAAGTGAACACAGTTTTAATTAAACAAGGTAATCATATGCCTTCTCCATCCAAGTTTGATAGTAATAGAAAAAGAAAAACTTAAGTTTCACATCATTTAACAACTTTTTCTAGCTCCTAATTTAGTTAACTAATAATTCATGCAATTTAGGTTTCTCTGAATATTTCAGGCATTGACAGATTTTTTGAAATTAACTGGGGTTTGGGGTTTTGGCATCTCATATTTCAACGACAGAAATTCAAGGAGAATAAGGACTAGCACACATATGTATCCATTTCAGTAATCTTGCGTTGTTTACGTTACACTGGTATGAGCCATCACAACAATATTGTCTTTAGTGGTAAATATCTGCAAATCTCAATGACTGGCGTTTTCAACAGAATTCTAAGCTATGTTACCAAGTGCTGTATTCGGGGACATGACTACAACTAACTGTGAAAATCAGTTAGAGAACCCATGAAAATCTGGGAGTACTGGACAACTGTTTCATCCCATTTTGGAACTCTTCAGAATTGCGCACCCATAATTTTATTAGGGAGCAAACGCTGGGCATCAAGGTTACTACACAAGCACTTTGATAATTCAGCCATTAAGGTTTAATCAAGTGATTCATGAATTACAATTTCTCTTAATTCGCGAAATGGCACTATTTCCATCCAATGCCATCCACGAGTATCTTTCTTTACAATAAGGACATGGTGCGCCCCACTTTGCATTACAACTCTAGAACTTCCATCTTTTAGTCAGACTGTAACAGTTTTTAGTGGTTCTGTAAACGATACTGGTTCGTGACGAAACCTACCTTCAAGTCAGGCAAATCCCTACAATTTTTTTGATTTAGTTGTGTTCTCTGAGCTGGAGGCGAATCTTTCATTGCTCTACTAGGCAACATCTTCAGCACACACTTCAAAAGCATCCACCTCAGCTACAAATCTTCTCCATTATATCTAAATCCCTACAGTTTAATACTTGATAAAAAAATGTATAGATTGATGTTTTAAATAATTCATTTTAGCAATTCTAAATAGACGATATTTCATTTATTCACTTTTTTCACATACATTGCTGAGAGGTTTCTTTTTCTACTGGTTAAACTAACCACACGAAATGGAAAGGAGAGAAGTTAAACTCTAGAACATATTTCATTATCCTCCTTCCTCTTCTTTCCTTTCCGATTATTCTATTTATCACTGTTATTACTAATGTCTGTTTCCATTTTTTGCCTTATATCTTTGTGTAAACTTTTTTCACTCATTTGGTTGTGTGAGTAAATTGAAATGATTATGAGCAATAGTTTGTGCTCGAAAGGTCATCAGTTAATATTACTGTATAATACTGTGTGATTTATCAAAATAAAATCTGATCCATAATGGAGTTACACTCTACCACAGTGCCCAAGTTTTATACTTATGTTCTTGATTATGTAATCTACAGAACATCTAAGTCGGTTAAACTTTATTTTGTATTTGAATGTCAAGCAATAGTCTGGATTAAAAAATTTCACACTTATTTTATCGCTTCTGATTTGTTAATAGCCAAATTTTAAAGCTATTTCGTGCGTGTATTAACTTCAGTAAAGAAAGAAGAACTAGTTCAGTAGTACAAGTTGACGTCATTTCATTTCATCTATTTCTCTTCACTTGAGTAAAATTTAAAACAGTACAACATGCCCTCACATATATTTTCTATATTTTTTATACTAGACTGTATCGTCTTTGTTAACTTCAAATCCTTCAAGTTATATGCAGTTGCAGAGAAGTCTGCGAAATACAATTATGTGGCGTTACCTACTTACATAACTTACTTTTTTATTCACGTTTATGATTCGGAGTGTATGAATTAAGCTTGTTGAATATGGGTTAACGGAGAGCATGAGTCGTCAGTATTTAAGGTAGAAGTTTGAAGTCACATGCTGAAGACTGCATTGAAGATGTTGTCTAGAAAAACAATGGAATCTCTGCAGATAAGCCATCCAGTTCAGAGAACAAAGCTACCCCAACATCACCCACGTGAGCTAAAAGTACTCTTCATTTCTAGAGTATGAATTTAGATACCTGTTGAAGAAGCTAATCCTAAAAGAAAAGGCAGGGGTATTGAACTGTTGTTTTCCTAGATTTAATAAATTTCATTGTGATCAATTTTCTACATAAACTTTTGTGGGAGAGAAGCACATTTTTACAAGGTGTGCAAATTTGTCTTTTTTTTTTTGTCTTGCTCTGGTGAAATTTACTGCTGGGTAGAGTTACATGCTTACTTTTGTCGAAGTGATATTAATTCTGGATGACCTGTACTTATTCAGTGATCAGCTATATATTTGAACATAGTGAATTCACTCAGTAGAAACGCTTAGAAATTAATACATCTAGCTAACGTATACAGATCATTTTTACTGTAATGCGGACTAAGTAAAACACTGTTTTGAGGATACTATGGTCTACATTAGAATTTCTTATAAAAGGGTATTTTCTAACTAGTTTTTTGTAGTTTCAACAGGGATTTTATCCACTTTAATTGTTGATAAGCTTGCCTTGGAATGTGTAAAGTGGAATTTTCGTGCCCAGACAACCATTCTTATTCCAGCTAGTAAAATCTAGCCGATAAAGGTTACACTGTCTAACAATTTTTTATTTATTCAAAAGTGTTTTACCTAAGCATTAAACAGTCAGCTAAATCTTGCAAAGATAAAGAATATTTTTTATAAACTAATCTGAATAAGTGGTTAGACTACTTTTAATTGTTCAATGATAATATGAACAGATTATCATTTAACATTGGGATTTACTTCAATTCACATAATTAATAACACGATGAATCTGCTGCATTAGAGTAACCACAGAGAATAGCATGCTCATAAATAATTTGTTGATTTCAACGCCAGACAGATTTGCGGTTAGTCTTATTGGTGTCAAGGTAGATTTGGTTAATAACCAAGATCAGCCGATGAACCAGTGAAAAATTCTGGGCAATGCATTCATTATATTCACTATTCACTTATCTCATAAATTCTTACTTAAACTAATAGTGTCTTTTCAACATCGCTTTCCTTCACCTTATTATTTCTTTTATTTTGCAGAATGATGACCGTTGTCTAATTCCAGATTCTGCGCGCAGCAGTCCAATGTTACATACAACAAGTAACCGTATTGAGATGTCCTTCAGTCATCCAAGTCCTGGTGCTAATTCTTCACCACTTGTCCAGTTATGTACACGTCCATTATCTGTATGCACTGACTTTTCTTGTTCTAATAATACCATTAATAATAATAACAGTAGCAATGAAAGCAGCATATCCCGTAGTAAGGCGGATATTATAGAGAATTTCAGTATCAATAATAATAAACGTAATAGTAGTAATAACAGTAACACTAATCGTACACCTGTGACAGTGACAACAGTTCCATCCTTATCACCTCATGCTCCCTATCCAAGCACGGAGATGAGTCCACATTCAATAATAACAGGAAGCACTGAATTTTTAATACACATAGAAGAAAAATCCCCTGATGGGAGAGCAGAAACACCACCGACGGTCCCAGCATGTGACCCATCATCAAATGTAACTCCAGTCGCTTCTACTGCAACCATTTCAACAACTGATGTCGAGGAAATTGCTAAAGATAATATTTCAGGTGTTTACAATGTTAATGTTACTGACAGTGGTGCGCAGAGTAGTATTCAAAAACGTTCTTTTTCGTTTGGTTCTACGCTAAATAATTTTGAAAGATCTTATTTATCTGAATCAAAACAATCCTGGATTAATTCAACATCACCACTATTGTCAACAGCAACAACAACTTTAGTTCCCACAACAGTTTCATCATTGTCATTATCATCACGCAGAATGTCAAGTTGTTTATTATCATCATCGTCAATTCCCGAAACAATAGGAGTAACCCCATCATCAGTAGTAGTGACATCAACGACAGTGTCCCCACCACAACCATCTGCGATAACGTCGACTAATTCGTCATTAACATCAATTTCAACATCATTTGGCACTTGTCCTACGATAAAACCTGAGCGACGATGTGCTGGTGTAAATACTGTTCTTGATAATTGTAAGGCTACGTTGACAGAACCAGATTTATTGGGACCATGTGAACCAGGAACTACAATCTGCCTAAATGGCATTGTATGGTTAGAAACAACCACTGGTAAGTTTATAAATACAAACTACATAAATAAATAATTAAGTGATTAATGCATAGATTTCTCTGAGAAAAGATTAACTTGTGTATAATATGATTGTTTAATTGTCGTAAATGTACCTCTGAATACTGATTGATACTTATGATTGAATTATATAATGTGATCATTAGGATAAGTGATACAGTATTCATGTATACTCTGTTTCTAGTAATAAATACAAGAAGTTAGTCTCCTGCAATTTTGATGCTTACTAGAGAATGTATCTGCGATATTTTGCACTTGAGTCATTCAATAGTGAAATCAACAACGTTATCAATAAGTTATTCAGGTCAAACTATCGTTTCTTAACACAATGTTAGTTATAAATTTCGAAAGAGGATTAAAAAAATAATATGCTTTGGATCATGCGTCACTCGGTCATCTACCTATTGACTTCTCTTCTAGTCAAAATGTTTTGTGTTCTAGTTTAAATGTACTGCCATTATATGAAAAACAGTAATAATTATGCTACAAACATGTTCAATTTCATGTTACTAGGTTATCAATCACACGTATTTTGTAAAAACTAATAATATTCTGTCTTAGTGTCCAAAGTACATTGTCAAAGTGGATCAATTTTACATTTATAACGTACTATTTGGAGATTGAGGACATCCAACCAACGACCAAAGTGAAATAAACGATGAGAAAAAGTCTTTAAAAATGTTTTCCTTAATTTAAATTGTAACCTTAAGTGAATTCCTTGATTTATCAATGTCTTAGTGTATATTTCCTGATATCCTAATGAATGAAGCGGAATATTACTAAACAATAGTGTTTGATGAACCTGTTATTGATTGGTTGGTTAGTTTATCTGGCTTATTTCCTACAAGTTCTTCAGCAGGTTGAAGTTACAGGTGAAACTAGACAATATTTAGACAATGAGTTTGTGGAGGCTTAATTGATTTTAAGGTAGGTTTCGTCTTGAACTAACACCGTTTGAAAAGCTGCCAAGAATCATGGACAGTTGTTTCGTTCTAGTTTTTAGCTTTTCATTTATGCAACTCTAACAAAAATTTACGAAAGTTAAAATTCATCTATTATCATATCCCAGTCTAGAGGTTGATTAGTAACCTACTCTTGCGACGTACGCTTATAAACATCGAGACCATAAATGTCGCTAATTTCCTGGAAAAATTTAAGGGCCAGTCAAACTTAATCATTTTTCGTAACGTAGTTTAAAAGTTTTGTACTCGATTCCTAGTGTGATGTTGGTTGCCATTTGCTGAAGAGTTTCAGTACTGTCTCTCACTGCAGCTTTTTACTAATATCTAACTTGATAAAAATATTTGTTTTTGCATTCCAAACACAGTAAAAGTGTAAACAATGACCGGATGTATAATGCATTTCTAGTCATTTCTGGAGATCAACAGAAGTATATACCTTCATGGAATTTACGTGTTTTAGAGTCAATAGGCTTAAACATTAGTCTCCAATAATTCGGAATGTTGATTCTTAGTTAAGCTGAAATATCTACATTTCTTAAAATTTTTTTTTATTCCTTCACGTTCCCAGTGGAACATAGGGCTTCAAGCTAGAGGCTTGAGGTTTCTGGAGCAACGTTTGTTTTTTTACAGGATGGGGTTGCTAGTCTCATGCCCAACCTTTCCTCTTCACCAGCATTATTTCTGGCTTAGCGAGGTAAAGGAGTGCTTCGGCCGGGGATTGAACCCCGGACCATGTGCATGGTCGGCGAGCGTCCTAACCGCTATGCCACCGACACATACATTTCTTAAAATAGACTCCCTTAATTTTTCTCGTGAAAGAAAAGATAAGCAAATTTGTGGTGTAAAACTTGCTCATTTTACTTTAAAATTTCACCTTCAGTAGTTAAACAGTGTGAAACATTCATACAATTACACCACTTGAAACACCGGTCATTCCTATCCGATATCTGTTGAACGAGGAAAGTGTTCTTATTTCGCTAAATATTTAAGTGAAAAAATAAAAGATGAAAAGATATGAGTTATTTTACGGCACAGTGGTTAGGACTCTCGCCGACCATACACATGGTCCGGGGTTCGATCCCCTGCCGATGCACACCCGATATATATGGTCGGCCTGCAAAATTTGGGCTACCGATATCCATGCTGAAAATTCCATACTTGTACTGAAAATATGGTGTGGTATCAAGCTGTAGTCAAAATAAAAGAAATATTATACCAGTAAAATCCAATTGATAAATAATTAGACGCTCAGTTGACTGACATCACAAGTACTGGCATTATTGCACTGCCTGTAAATGGTATTTTATCATGTCAGTTTATTGTAGCAATGCGAGGGTTATTTACTGTTGAAATTCACCTGTAAAGTGTTTCAATAGAAGTAATTTTACATAAAATTGTGTAGTATCTTCTCGAGAGTAGGAAACTGTGAGTTGCTTAGACGATATGTAGGTTTGCAAGCGCTTATACTTCAGCTGAATTGTATTGAAATGTTACTACCATAATAAGAAAGGAACAGTTGGAAGGTGATATCTTCTATTAAAATGGTTTATTAATTATTTTGTAAAAGTTGTCTTTCTTTTTGACATAGATTCATTTTATGAAGACTATATTGGTTTCATTAGTTACTGAGAATTTTCGCTGTTATTTGACGGAAAGTGCTTGTCACTTTCAGTTGCATAGTTGCATATGAACTCAAAGCAGCAGGCCAAAATAAAACTACGACAAATATCGGCTGACACCATAAACCATGTTACTAAGCCATGAAAACTGAAATTTTTACATAATTATCTCGATGCATTTGAGTAGTCTAGCAACAAGTCTGGCGACACAGGTCCAAAGGTATGAAAATGACTGTGCTAACAATCGTGGAAATAATTATAAAATGAGAGATGATAATAATATTAATCTTCAAGATTCAGAAGAAGCTAAAATGTGAAAGAAATTGCTTTATTTTAGCCAAATTTAGCTATTGACGATTCAAGTTCCTAAAAAGTCAAATTGAGTCGTTTTGTGAACAAGCTATACAGTATTATATATATATATATAATTCTCTGATCTGTCAACCTTGTGTTACTGTTGTGCCGGTCTGTTGGTTGAGTTCTGGTATCGTTTAAATTTTATTTGAAACCCAAAGGGTTTTCCTTAGTTTTTCTAGATCTATATGGTGATCAGAGTCAAATAAAACCTTTTTTATGAAATTGTTAGAAAGTGGATGAATGATACATAACTCTCTGTCCATTACCGTATTTTCTGATGTAATGCGTAAATAGTTGTACTTATAAATTTATTAAAACCAACTAAGAAAATATCAATACTTAATAACTGACTGATGAGAAAAGAATATTTGCTTATAATCGATCCCTTACAATTTTATAATTATACAATTAGATAAAGGTAAATATTCTTACATATATTCATGAATAACAATGATGATTTCAGCTTTTGTGATTTATTTAGAGTGCAACTTAAGTGACACGTTTTAATATAGTATGATATGGTATAGCATAGAAAAAAGAATCATCAATGATTAGTATTTCTAGAACCAAGAATTTAGAAACTACATGTATGTATGCATATGCTTACCATACTGTTACACATCTAGGCGTGACTGTAACACATGAGATGAATAGGTGAAATATAAGCTAATAATTATATAACCATGATATTGTGTTTAATTATCTTCCTGAGTGTCTGCATGTTTTGGTGGTGATTAAACATCAATGCTAGTTAGTTTGAAAATAAAGAAAAGATACTGTTAACAGTATACTCATTTAGTTTACTTCAGTCTGGTGGCTTTCCAAATCATATGGTTAATTGAACTATAATGGGTTTAATTCTCCGGTGATGATTCTGTTTGTGTTTGCAAGAAAGTGATGCACTGACTGAAAGTTTCTTTGCAGATAGAAAATGGTCGTCTAACTTCCACTGGATATTCTATAAGGATTTGGGATAATAGGTGGTAAATAACTGAGAAATATCATTACTCATCATGAAATGTGAATCAAGCCTTCTGAAAATTGTTTCAGATTATGGGTTTGTGGGGATTTAAATTATTTTCAGTGTAAATTTTGTCATTAACCAACATGAATTATTGAATCATTGAAAGCTGTTTTGTCGTAGCTCAGCACTGTGTTCCCTAGATTTTTTGTGATTAAATTTTACTGCTTCACTTGATTCCTCCGAATCTGTTTAACCAGGTACTACAGTTTGAGTTCATTTCCTTAAACTCTGAATTCTTAGTGACTTATCACAAAAGAAGGTTAATAAAGTTGCATAAAACTAGACACATTTCCACCATTTGTTGTCTTTAGCTCAGCATAAAAATGATTCCTTTGATAATCATTTTTGTTCACATTTTTCTCTCTCAATTACTGATATCTGAAGTCATTGAAGTACTTACTGATGCTAAAATAATGTTTACAGTTGTGACAGCTTTCCAGACAAAGATTTAAATCGTCATTATCTGAGTACCCACAATTATTGTTTTGCGCTGCAACCTAGTCTGCAATGAATTTCGACCTACATAATAAAAAAATATCGCGTTAACCAATCCCTGCTGAGTTACATTAATTCATTGATGAGTCTTTTTTTAAATTAATCAAACTGTTGTGTAAGAGTGGAACATGAATTCTCTGTTAGGATATAAGTCCATATCAGCTAAGATTATTATATATAATGCACAATGATGCAGTACTATTGTACATTTTGATCACTTCTGCGTAATGAAGTATGGACACATAATCCCGTTGTGTGGTTACCGTTTTTCTAAATCACTATGCCGGGGGATTATTTTATTGTTTTGCTTGTTATTAACCCATAAATTTGTGTTGCATTCAGTTTGACCCTGTAATGACTAAGATCATTTGATCTGACAGCATAACTTTAAAAGTTATTTCTACTCTTTCAATTTTACTGCAAAATAGAAAGTGGACAGAGTATCAGTCACTTTGTTTCCTTAAGTATAGTAAAATTGTCGCTTATGACCTAGTTTGTCGAAATCAATTTCTATTAAAGATTAGAAAAAATTCTATTCATTCCAAGCAGTGACACTAAATTCGAGTAACTAAGACAAGTTAAGCAGTTAAATACAGATTACTATTTGAAATAAATCAATAACACTTAGTTATTGGAACAAAATCCTGTAGATGAACTGGAGAATAAAAACACAAGTCCGTCTTTGAATATAAGATGAATAAACAAGTGAATTTCCACAGCTGACAGGCTATGCGTCCATACCAGATACCAAAATAATAATCACAATTAAAGAAGTGGTAATAATTATAATACCAATAATAATATTCAATGAAATAAATTATTGCATGGAGGATTTCATCATGAGCTGAAATCAGCTAGAGAACCATTGGAAAACCTGGAAGTACTGGACAGCTGTTTCGTCCCAGTTTGGGACTCTTCAGCAGTACGCACTCACAGGGATTCGAACCCAGGACCTTCTGGTTACAAGGCGAGCTCCAGTGGTTCTCTAACTGATGTCAGCTCATGATGAAATCCTCCATGCAATTAAACAAAATCCCTACCAAACCAATACTTGAAAATAAATTATTGTATAGATATGATATTTACAATCCATCATTGCTATTTAAACCACGCCTTCACCTAAGGAATCATTGAACATTGAATGAATGCCTTAAACTTAACAGATTACCTATCTATCACCTAGCAACGGGTATACAATGATAAAGATATGTAGACAATAATGGCAAATACTGACCGGCTTTGATGTCTTTTCATTTGACTGTTCGTCTTTTTTTCTTTTATTATTATTATTATTCAAGAAGAGTATGTTTTCAGGGCGAAGTAATAATAATAATAAAATCAATCATTTAATTAATTTATTCACAGTCACGCTGGTTTTATTTTATTTCACTTTTCTTTGAACTGGTTGTGTGTATGATTCGAAATCGATTAATTAACTAAAATTAACTATTTATCATAGACGGAGAGTACCCAGGCTTGCAAATGTCTTCCAGTGGTTCCCTAACTGAAAATCTACTAATAAGAGGAGGTGTTAGGACGGGCTAACTGTGTTTGTTAGCCGTGGAGTTATGATTGATGTATGCACTGACATAACAAGCTGACTGGACAATTTTTGATCGATTTATTTCGGAGGATCGTTAAAGTCTTGCAATTAATCAGATATTGATTATTTGTTTACGGTTTGAATTTCCGTTGATGTGTAAGTGGTATTATATATCCTGTATTTTGAATAATAAAGGTTGTTGTTGTGGTTATCGCAGTTAAACCTAACTTCCCTGTCTGTCTCGATGTTGGGAATATTTTCAAGTGATCAGTTGGCTATAGTGTTGCGTCTGTAGGTGCGTTGTAGTCAAGATATGTGGTGAGAGCTGTCTGCTAGCTAAAATCGGCAGGCAGAAATTTACGTCAATGTTTACTTCCCAAATCTTGGTCATGAGACGAAAAAGAACAAAGACTTTGCGTGGGCGGATACGATTCTCAGATATATGGTTTGACCTTCAATGAAACGGCCACGAAGAGATGACAGATTAACTTTCAGCGAGAAAACAACCAATCAGAAGACACTGTTTCTCTGCTAGTAATAACGAATATAAATATCTGTTGATTTCCTCAATAAACGATATGTTGCCTGGCCCTTGTCTTCTGTCGTTACAAATAGATAACAACTAACAAATCACTAGCACTCCACTATAACACAATTGAGTGGAAAAATATGACATTGTAAATATATTTTTCAGGTATTCCTCAAAAGTTTATTCAATATTGACAGCATGCAATTACAGTTGACTACTAAAACTAATACCTAATAATCAATGTGCGACGGAAATGACGTCTTAAACTTTTATTCTGTCATACGTTTTCAAGAAATATTTGCCAGTGGTGTTTTTAAACTTTGAATTACATTAAGTTATTTTTCTGTTTCACTGAGTTTAGTAATGTAATGCTGATTTTTCATCCAGTCTTTTTGGGGCATGTTAGTTGGGTTGATCTGATTTTAAGTAATGATGAATACTATTTCCTATGAGACTGGTACTTACTTTCAGGTATTAGAAATGTGTCGACAACGATAATAATGATAATGATAATAATAATAATAAAGTGCGGTATTCAACTCCTGTTATTAGTAGTTAGTTACTATAGCAGCTAGTTTTTATGACTGAATAGATTATTTTATTTTGGCAAATAGTATCTTGATATGATCAGATGCAGAAGCCAGGGATCTATGGGGGAATCTGACTAAAATTCCACTAGTTAGCTCCTGAAAGTCAGTCAAGAAATATGTCACAGTTCTAAGCTTTAACGATAAAAGTAAATTAATTTATTGTATGTTAGTATCTTTTCCAATATGGTGAACAACAACATAGGTGAGACAATGGTGATGAAATTCAACTGATCTCAGTCAGTGTAAAACAACATATCATGTCATTTACAAGAGCATCCTGGCATCCTTTTGAGGTGAAATGGGGATAAAGCTGAAAACTATTTAGGAATTCAGGTAATACCACCACATGCCCCTGTCTGTGGAAAAGACCAATTATGCGCAAAAGCAAATAAGTAATTTGTCCTTTAAATAGATTGATGTTAATTCGCTCCATATGTTAGTAGGAAGATAGACATGTTTCTGTTATTCGTAAATTAGGGAATACAAAAATGTACGCAACCGAAAATCCAAGAACAAAACAAGACGCTTTTTCGGTGTTATGTAGTTTCAAAAGGCTGTCGACCTCATACATATTTGTTACAAAAACAACTTTGAGTAACCTGTAAATCTTCTAATAGCATATTCATACTTACCAACATGTAATCAATGCTATTGTACTACTCATATTAATATTTTACATCTGTTAACTTAGTGAATAGACAGAAGTTTGCTTGACAAAGAATGTTCTATGAAGGAATCAGACTCATGCTTTGCCTAAAATGAAATAAAACAGCTCTATTTCTATCGGACACATTTAATAATTAAGTAAGTAGGAAATACTAAATTTACAGTATAAGGCATGCCATTTTATTCTACAGTTGTACGGACCAGGTACTGGCTGTCTATACTATAAATGTTCTACTAGTGACCAAGGTGGTAATGAAGACTAACCAGTCCAAAAAGGCTGATAAGGTGAAAATCACTAATTTCAACATGAAGCTATTCATACAGTGATATGGAATGGAATTATTCATACAGTGTCTTGTCAATACATAGGATAAGAAGACTCAAAAGGAAGCAATAGGTATGCACAGGCAAAGGAATGAGGAGTAATAAGTTGGAAGAATAGACTATATGGGAAAATGGAAATCTGTAAGAGTGAAAGAAACTCAACTGGAAAACTAAGGAATCATATAATCAGTATAAAATGAGATCAAAGTATGTTTATCGTGTAAGTGGGGGGAGGATAGTTTTACAAGTGTTGTAACTTCAGGTGGCGAAAGAGGGCATACAAACGGTTGTATGTCGCTCGTTCGTTCATAGTGACTGATGCATACGGTAAGGAAGTATTATCAAACTTATGGATCTTAAAATCTAACACGCTAACTTAATTTCCTCATATGCATTATATTATCATATTCTAATTGTTAATTACAACAAACATTCAAGTTGGAAATGACGACTGATAATCGGTCTGTTAGTTTTGTCCCATCGAGTATGCGTTAAATCGGTATACATTACCGTATAACTTTGTCACCTACAGTGTTTAGGTGGCTAGATAAATAAAAATTCATCTGTAAGTCAGTGTACAGTCTCGAGTCCCACTCCACCTACTTCATTATCGGCAGTTGAGTAGTATCATAAGTGGGATTCTTATCTTAGTATATGAAAAATCTGCTCCAGGTAACTGAGCTATGTACTTGTAAACATTATTGTATTTTAAGGAAGGCTGAGTTAAGTAAACCTCGCAAAAACATTAACCAGCTCCAATATAGCGATTAGTTATGTTATATTAGTAAAATATGTAAGTTGATTTATTTATTCACATTCACTCTGGTTTTATGCTATTGCTCTTTTCTTTGAATTCGTTGTGTGTATGATTTGCACTGGACACAGCACAATGTATTGAATTTTTATGAAAGTGAAAACCTGAGAATATTGATATGACTGGTGGATCGAAAGAGTAGTGTAGGAAGAAGTTGATATATGCAAATGAACTCTTCAGTCTTATTTCATACATTTGTTCCCCTTAATGAATTTAAACAAAGCAACAACTACAGATTTAGCAGAATAAAATGGTACCATATTTTATTTCGTCGTCTTCTCTTCAGCTGCTTACAGGGCAAAAACATTATTAAATGTATCTACAATAACAATTCAACATACTTACACAGAGTTCATTTTAAACAGAGATCAATCTATCAATATACACATACACTAATAATATATATATATATATATGCAATATTGAACACAATTCCGAGCAATAATAATCATACAAAATAAAAACTTTTCAGTATCTCACATTAGGATGAAAAATATCCAGTTACCAGGGCAAAGAAAGACTGATAACTGCTTCTTTCTGAACGCACAAATCAGGTTTTAGGCGCTTGATGGAAAAGGCTTCAGCAAACTTAAGGAGCATTGAACTCTTTTGCTTATTGATAATTTTGAATGACTTTTCCACGTCCACCTCATGACCCGTGTCAAGAAGATGCCTGGCGATGGCACTGCCTAAAGCATTTGTCCCCTTTAGACGTAAGCTTTTTGGTACATGTTCAGAAAATCGTAGATATGCTCTTCTTTCTGTTCTTCCAGTGTAACTGCTCCCGCAGATACATGTAAATTTGTATATACAGTTGGAGTTAACATGAGAAGGATATCTATCTTCAGTCTTAGTTGAAATAAGTTTTCAAGGTATTCTCTTTATGCTGTGATGAAGTAATCTTTGTAACTTCATTTTTGAATCACTAATTTTACTGACTTGCTAGTTTCGTGGGTAGTTGATAATTTATCATGTTGTTTTAATACTTGCTGATCGAAAGTGAAATGAAAAACTCAGTCGTCACAGGATTCGAACAGTCAGTCTCTAAACTATTAGATCAACGATCTACCGATTGAAGGCCGAGCTTGATAATCAGTCCTTTTTGTCTCCACTTGAAAATCGTATCCAGGTATCTTGTGAATGGATAATGCGTATCTATCCTGCAAACTTTATCACACTAACCGTTCCGATTTGTATATATGTTGGATGTTAGCTTCTATTTCAAGAGGTTTTTAACTATCACTAAATGTGTGATGTCTCTATTCTTCCAAAATGAAAGCTGATCTATGATACTTATTTCTGCATAATGACTGAATTTAAGTGGTAACTATAGCTTTTGAGTTAAGTTATTCAACAATATAGTGTAATGTTAATCTTAGAATGCTAGTGGTGACTGGGTATTCGTAGGATTAATAATTATATCAGAGAGACAAATATATTTAGTTGAATAGACAGATAGATAGGTAGATAGACAGGGAGAGAGAGAGAGAGATAAAGAGTTGTCTTTTCCCTGTATTATTTTATTTGATGATATTTCTTACAATATAGTTAATACTCTCCAAAATAAATGAGTTAGATCTTTCTTTTTTCATCTCCTGGAAAAATAAATGTCCAGACACATGAATACATAATTGAGGGCGGAAATATTTACATATGTATGAATATATAATTTGCTATTGCATTTCTTCTTTTCATTAGTAATGTCTGTGAAAAGTTTTCCCTTTGCAAAACGGATCGAATTTCGATGATAATGTTTGGTGTGTTTTACATATTTCTGTTTCATTTTTGGCATTATTTCGAACCAAGTTACCACATATAGTCATATCAATTATAAGAATATATTGACAGCTGTTCTGTTTCACCTTTGTCGAGTATGTTGTGAGTAGTATTTGTGAATACATGGATTGTGTCATCAGTCTTTTCACTTATTCACTGTTATTATTGTTACTATCCTATTGGGTTCGGAGTGGAATATAAGGCTTCAACGACACATCTTTATTTCATCTTGTACTCTATAGTCCTCTTTAGCTGGATCCACGGTTATCCACAAAATTTCATTTCATCCTAACAGCATCTTCTCCACGTCGCTCTTGGACGCCCAACTAGTCGTTTCCCATTCAAGTTCCACTCAAAGCCTGTTTTGCAAGTCATTTCTCTCAGCAGTCTCCCCAACGTGTATCCAATCCATCTCAATTTCCTTCCGAATATTTATTGGATGATAGGCTGTCGCTTGCTTCGTTGTGGCCATTTGATCTTCAGTAACGCACGAAGGCAGCTGTTGATGGAAGTCTTCAGCAGGATGTTGGAAGTACCTTCGGTGACACGTGCACCAAGTTTCTAAGCCATATATAAACAGTGTCTTGACATTAGTGTTGGAAATTCGGATGCTTGTCCGTATACTGAGTGCCTCTGACATCCTCATCAGTGCTGTCTGTGTTTGGAACGACGCTGCACAGGCAGGTAGGCGAAGGAGGTGACTTCCTTTGGATTTCTCACGTTGATAGTGACTGGTGCTTGTTGGCGGTGGTTAGTTATCTTCAACATCTTTTTCTTTTCTAAGTTCACTTGAAGTCCTCCCTCCGTTGTCTCTTTTGGCAAGTTGTTGGTTTTCATTTCCATTTATTCATACTGAACTTTAGAATGCTAATCAATATGATTTTTTTCATCCTATGGGTCACACCAACCGTTGGCCAGTCGCCCACGTTCCTTGATCCTGGTTCTGAGTGATTTCATTTCATTGAATTTCATGATTGTCAACACTAATCTTTCAAGAATTTTGTAAACAGTATTACTGAACGACTTGATTGACATCAGTGTCTTTAATGCCATTTATTTTAAAGGGGCTAGTAGTGTTATCAAGGCGAAAAGAATTTGTCCCATTTAAGAGTCGTCAGTGAGTGTGCTTGCGCTGCCATTGTAAGTGGAAACCGACTACTGTCGCTTGAAGCTACACATGTTTATCTACTAGACTACACTTTTAAAACAGCCTTCTGGGGGGGGGGGTTCTTAAAGGACGACATTACTAAATGAAATAAATGACTGAAAACTGCAAATATGTAGAGTCTAAAAATTTTTATTTTTACACCAGACTACTTAATTACGTTATTTAGTCTAATTAGTTTCAATTTGCTGAAATGAAAAATGTTTCCTTGTTGTCTGAATACAAAGAGAGCCAAGGACTGATTTTGGAGTATTTTTTTAGACTCATATATTACATTTTTATTTGTGTTAAATATGTAGATTATAAGTCTCCTTACATATATATATATATATATATATATATATATATATATAGGCTTATAAACACTGCAGACTGTTATGCAGTGAATGTCTCAACTTTCGAATGAATCACTCTTACTGTGAAATATCACCAATGTTTGATGTACCTGTACTTGCATACCCAAGTGTTGGTTTATTTACTAAACAAAAGCAAACAATATTTTTCCACTAAATTCTTCAGGCACTACAACTATAAATCCATTAATTTTAGCATGCAATAAATAGCCACGAACAATAATTTATGCTCGTAACGTCATCCAGTTATTAATACTGCATCATTGTGTGATATTTGAAATAAACTTATCTAAGATAAAATGTGTAGCCAATAACGATAAATTGGAATTATGTTAGAAAGTGTATTGTGGAACAGGTACAAGATGGAATAATAGTCATCTAGGTTTGATTACTTTTTTTTCTCCTTCACGTTCCCCAGTGGAACATAGGGCTTCAGGCTAGCAGCTTGAAGCCCTATGTTCCACTGGGGAACGTGAAGGAGAAAAAAAAGTTTGATTATCTCATCATTTAGAATATGTATGGTCCATATAATTGTAGAGCCTATAGAAAAATTTGTTGAAACCACTTGTTAGCTCTGATTACTTTTCATTATGAGGATATTCCAATAATTCAATAAACCTTTGAAACTTTCTTACTCCTAATACATCTTCCTAACAATTTATGCTTTCAAGCGTTGGTTTATGCGTGTTGGTGTACGTAGATCTAATATGTGGGCGTATATATATATATATATATATATATATATATATATAGGTAAATAAAAATTGAATCCTTCATTCGTAATTCTGTAAGCTGTTATAAGTCCTAAGTTTCACTTTTGACAGAAAAAAGCAACATATGCATTATTACAGCATTACAAATGGTGAAAATGAGAGGAAAAACAACGAGGAAATGCTTTATTGTTTTCTGTAACTATTTGTCGTTTTCGTTTCTGGTATTTTCACCTTGACTTTTTTAAACGAATTAACACAAAATCCAAAGTTTAAATAAGCAGTTAAGAACACATGAGCTAGAAAAGTGATATATTTTCGTAACTTCGCTTCAAACCCTTATAGTTACTTGCGGGGTTTATATATACAATGCAGATTGACAATAGTGGTCAAAGGTTATTATCAGCTAGCGACAAAGCAAATCAAAGCTTATCAGTGTTAACTATGTTTGAAAGATTAAAAATAGCCTTTCGTAATCAGGAGGGATGATAGCTAATTGATTGAGTGGTGAACAAGCGTTTGGAAATAGTTGCTAAGAGAACAAAAGATTGAATATGATTTGCAAAAACATAAAATGGACAACACAGGGCTTATTACACAGTTATTCGGGGAGACAGAAGAAGGAGGAAAGAAAGAAAAATAGTACAAAGGCCATGGTAGTAAAAGAGCCCGGGTAAAACGTTAATGAACACAAAGTTCAGGTTTCTCCTCATGAACTGCTGAGGCCACGGCTGCGTGAATAGGATGCAGAGGAAATCCTTTTGAACTGCAGGCTCATCCTTTATATTTGACTCTGAATGAAATCTGGTGAATGCTCATGGGCGAGTCTAAACGATGTCTTGTTGGTACAATGCTGTGTGATTAAGATGTACGGAGTTTATCGTTTGTGTTCTGTTGGTATTTGACAAAAGCAGATGGCTGTATAGGCTGATTAAATAATATTTTTGTTGCCTCTATTGTATGTTTAATCACCTGCTTATCATTTATCATTTAAGTACAGCGATATTTTTATTACATTTCAAGAGTAACATTAGTTCAAATTTTTCCTAGTATCGGGGATTGCATTGAACATAGTTGATGAGAAGACAGAAGGAAAGGCATATTTTTAATTAGCGGTTACTCGTAAGAGGAGGGCCATGCTTGAAAAAAAGGAATGAATGAGGGAAGTAGAGTTCGAAATACTAGACATGGTTTTAAGCTATAGGAAAGGATGGTTGTGTGGAAATACGAGTTAATTTTTACATAGTCTAGCAACATGCGGAATGCTATCAGCTACAAGTTATATCTGCTAAATGAAACAAAACATGAGGTAAAAGGTTGGAGGTTCATATTTTACAAAGCCAAATCAATCTACTTTAATTTCAGTTGAACAATGTTAAGTAAGTAGGCTAACAGGAAAGAATACTGGCAGTTGAGAGTAACAATCTCAAGAAAATCAGGCAACTTTCAAGTCAAGGCAATAGCACATGGGTCCAATAGCTTTTCGAGTATTGGTTTGTAGGGATCTGATTGATTGGTTACTGGATGTTATCATGAGATGACATCGGTTAGAGAACCATTGGTAAACCTGCGGGGAATACTAGAGAGCTGTTTCATCCTCGTTTGGGACTCTTCATCAGTACGCATGGGTCATTGGATCGGGTCCCAGTGGCTTAATGGTCTACGAGCCATTATTGTAACCGGAAGGTCCTAGGTTCGAACCCCGGTGGATGCGTACTGGCGAAGAGTCTCAAACTGGGACGAAACAACTCTCTAGTACACCCCACAGGTTTACCGATGGTTCTCTAACCGGTGTCAGCTCATGATGAAATTCTGTAACCGATCCAATAGTTATTTTCTGTAAAATTTTGAAACAATAACAAACCGACAGTTTCTATTTTAGGTAGAATTCCACTCCATATGTCAAATGCTGTCATGTTAGTGTGTACAAATGAGTGAAGTATCGTAAGAATATCTTACTGCTAATCGCAGTACTATACTTGAACTTACTGCTGTGTTAACGAAGGTAATTCTGGACTCTTTCGACTACTCTGAAGTTTGCTCATTAAATGAATACAGCCTTCTTCATGTAAAGCACACAGAGGCAGATGCTACACGAAGAGGCTGCGAAAATGCAGATCAGCGAATTGAATCTTCCGAAATTAGGATAAAACATTTCTTCAACTTTTCTTAGTTTTAATAACTCTCTGATATGAGCTGATTTCTTTAACGCTTCAATACCAGTATAACAAAAGAGTTCAGTCAATAGACTACAGTTTCACAGTAGAATAATTTGTTTGATATATAGCATAGTATTACAGTGAATCCTAGTCTTCCGACTGTGAATAAAAAAACTGTAATCGAAACATCATCAGTAAATAAACAGTACTGTAAGTTCCTGATTATTCTGTCATTTCTGATCTTTCCCACCCTACCCCCTTCCCTAGTTCTCTTGAAATGGTGTTATACCTGTCTGCATATTCTCTTACTAATTTGGCGTTTACACTGGTTTCAGATTATTTCTGTACACATCAGATTCGGCAGATATACAGGAAATCCAGTCTTAAATTGGCTATTGAGTTTCTCCTTTATTTGCCAGACTTCGACATTTTGTTACCTTTTAGGCATTTCGAGAGTAAACAGTAACTCTAGAATTTAGGCTGATTCGTAAATCATTCTTACTTGGTTTACATAATAACAACAGTAGCTATAGAAACACTAGAAGTTGTCATTTTTATCAGGTTTTTCGAATGTTACTCTCATTTAAACTGCAAAATAATTATCTCGCATTTTGTTGGGTAGACTGAGGAGTTGAATACCGAGCGGAATTATGTAAGTATGTCTACTGAATCAGCAGGGATACCTACACGTTGTTAATATTGATGCACAAACATAATGGCTGAAAATAATATTGACACGTAATATCGTTAGATTAAAGTGAATTTCACGGGAGGATGCTTTATTTTATGGCAGTATTCTGCATCACTTTTATGCCTAAATTTGTGCTTACTAACTTTTATCTTAGTTTGATTGTGTAGATATGACAAAAGCAATAGTGGAATTTTGTCACGTTTACAGCTCATCAATTGACCGTGTAAGCTGACACTCAGATTTGAAATTTGTCTTACGTTTTACACTGAGGTCTTTAGTCATCATAATTACTAGTGTCAACAATTACTTGTTTATGTAGTGGGTGATAACTGAAGAGGAAGTGAAAATCTAGGTGATGGAAGGATTCGAAGAAACGGTTTGTGCACTAATAGTCCAACAGCATATCAATATCAGTTTATCAGCTATGGGCTGATTTACTGTACTAAGTCAGCTGAACACTGGTAGTGATGACAGTGATATTGTATGCCAGTTAATAATATTAATGATGGCCACAGCTTTACTTTGCATACATCAGCTGAATGAATCTTGTTTGTTTCATTAATTAATGGCCAGAAGCATAAATATAGCTATTTTACAGGATAAATACAAATTAGAATATCATGAACATATTTAACTATCTTCTACTTCTCTATATGTCTCCATACTTACTTGTGCATATCGTCTTTCTCCTATTCATTACTAATACATGCATCAAAACAAAACACGATAGTACTTATTGAACGTTCAAAGTATACCAATAAATGTATAAACAGTTAACAGTATCCATGTTTGCATCATAACACCTAAAATTCACATGTGTAGTAGTTGTAGCAGTATCAGACGAATTGGTAATAATAATAATACGCAACTAAGTGGTCTTCTGATGATATTAGATCAAATCGATGTGTACCGTGATGGCGAGCTACCTAGAATGGTGACCACATTGTAAACCTGACTGATAGAATTCAGTCTGCACCAAAGAAAGGACTAGACGCATAACACTAGTTACTAGTGTCCAATCAAAGTAAGTGGTCTTCATCAACTTTTTGTTTTACTTCATGCCGAAAAATAGTACCGAATAAATAGACAAAAGTATTCTATTAGAATGATAAAAAGGAGTCTGTGATCACATGAAGCTGACTACTTTTAGTGTTATTATTAGTATTACTGACGATGACACCAATAACAGTTAAACAAGTTATAATGAGTAGTAATTAAAAGGTAAATGCTAGATAAGTGTGAACACTGATGCAGTATAAGTTTTAGTTCCACCATCAGTCATCACCTATGATATTAATCTTAATATATCAATAAGAAGCCATCTCAGATACTCTGAAGAGCAGTTATGAAGATAAGATGTTAGAAATGACGTCAAGAAGGGAGATACTAAAAAGACTTATGTGACAGTCTTGACTGTGAATAATATGTTAATCATATGCACTAAAGAAAATATGTTATTACTTCATTTAAAATTTAGTATACTCTTAGCCTATTTCACTTGTAAAATATTCTTTATTGACTAGCTGATACATAATATGTGTATATCTTATTCATATATTAGGCATTCCTACAGTGAAACTGCCGAATTATACAATCCTTAAAATATATGTAACCAATAGTTATGATTATTATCTACTTATGTGAAAAATACGAGTCGATTTCAAATCACTCAGAGAACGACTGAAAACCAGGGAGTACTGGACAGCTACTTCTTTCTAGTTTGTGACTCATCAACAGTAAACATTCATCATCCCACTAGTAATCGAACACAGGGTCTTTGTTTTATAAGAGGATTCCGTTGATTATTCAGCCCCTGAGACGAGATCGAATGACCCATGAATTCTAACTTCTACCAGTTCGCGAGTTGGGTCGCACAACCGTCAGTCTGTGTAATTGGCGAGTATTTTTTCAAACAGCTTCCCAGTACTCTCTGATTTTCACTGGTTATCTAACTGACGTCAGTCTATGATTTAGCTTGAAATCAATCAAATTCCTGTTAACCAACACTTGAAAACTAGTCCATTTGTTGGGTTCATGATTGTTACTTTATGGCTCGACTATAATTTTCACAGTTTTTTACTGTACAACAGCGTTTATATATCTCATGAATTCTATCCCTATCCATCACCGAAATACTATAAGGATGAAGTAGACAGTAATCCTCAGATATTTCGCTAAGTGGCTTAAATAAATTATGCGAAATGAAGTCAGATACTGTGATATATTACCTGCTAACCAATGTCTGAGTGACTGCTACTTTTATTGATCAAAGTCGACATTTTCTGTGGCATTTTATTTATTTCGCTGCGGCTTACACAGCGAAACGTTCAGAAAAATATTGTTTTGATTTTCTTAACACGCTGGGATTAATTTAAATAATTTATAATGAATCAATCTGACTCGGCGCTCAAATTATTCCAGGAAGTTCGTAACACCTACGGCCTGGAAAACTATAATTATCTTCCTTTCCTTCTTTTCCTTGATATGTTCACAGCTGTCTTACTGTTCTTGAGATTATTTTGATTGTTACCTTTTGCTGTTTATTTGACATTGCCACTTTTCATAATTAATTAATTTCACCTACCGATTTATTGTTCTCTTCTCTTAAGTTGTTTGTTTTATTTTTTCTAGCTGTTTTGGTTTAAGTAATAGACAAATTAAACTTATTTAGTGTGGTTGAGACATACAGAAACAAACTGATCTTTGTGTGCGCACATTTTCTAAAAGAGACCATTCCCCGCCTTTATCTGTCTATTTATATTTACGTGCATGTGTGTGTTTGTTATGAGAAAAGTTTCCTTCTATTACCTTTCTGAATTCCTGATTATCTATTCCTATTTCTGTCTGTGCATGTTTCCATATTTTTAATCTAGTATCTTCTTAAATCTCAGTAAATTAAACAATGTATAATTTGTGATAGATATGCGAAAATAGGGGATGAAAATGAAACGTCTTTTCCCTCATACATTGAATAAATAACATTACCAGTCAAGGTCACTGTATATGGCGATCATAAGAGTGATAATAATTTTATTATTATGACTTATATCATGCTTGTAGTGTACTATAAACTATCAAAATTTTGAAGAGCTTGATTGCAGTTCAACAGTTAGATCTAACTATTTTAAACTTAATAATGAACCATCTTTAACTATGAAATTATTCACAAATTTTGAAAATAGTGTGGGTGCACACAGTGAAGAGTCCCAAACTAGGACGAAACAGCTCTCTAGTACTCCCCACAGGTTTACCAATGGTTCTCTAACCGATGTCAACTCATGATGAAATCCTCCAACCATTTAAAGAAAATAGTGTGCCCGTAAGAGATTTAAATCACACGAGATGAAATGAATCCCCTATTCTATACATGTGTTCTTTCCTTAAGAAAGTTTGTTGAGTTTCCACACTACAGCCACAACTTAGACGAATGTTAATGGGTTCTTTTAAACTAAGAAAAATTTAAGACAGTATCTGACGGTTCTTAATTGTTCGAGCTATGACTCATAAATGAACTTGGGCCCTCAACTTTCAACAGCCTATACCTCCCAAACCTTGAACAGCGGGGAGTTTCATAAGATCTTACACAACAGGTTTAGCTCACTGCCAGACACGTTCATATCTTCGTGGTTGTTGATTTCGCTAGCATTACATCAATTGAAGTTTTAATATTATGAAGCATCAAAGTGAATCACTTCAGTCAGTGAATATCCAAAGTCTCATTCTCCTTTAAGTCAAGTATTAACTTAAATTTCTCTGTGGTTTTACTGTACACCGGAGACTTTAAAAATTCTCTTATAGTGAAGTGTGTGTATGTTATCTTTCCACAACTACTTTAAGTGATTGTTTCATAATGACAAATGAAAATAGAACACTTATGCGATTTTTTCATAGTATGACTAAGTATAAACTAACATTCACTGTAGTGGGCAGGTTAAAACTATGCTGTTACAAGTAGCCTATTTTACACACACACACACACACGCACACGCAGACGCAAATATTCACAATTCGATACACATTTTTTAGAAATTCTTAAAGAGACAAAAGAGATGAACTACTATCCATATCCGTCTACTTACATAGAAGGATAAACACATACAGAAAGGTAATACGTTTGAAGTATGAAGTAAATGCTGGTTGATTATAACACCATCGTTATTGTCTTTTTAATTTTCAAAATGTGGTCAACAATGTAAATCTAAAACAAAGGATGCTAATTGTCTTCATGACATACTTTTCTGATCATACTTTCCAATTTGTAATAATTGGGTTTTTCGCCTTTGGAACTTGAAAGCACAGATATTCTTTTGTCCTAATCACATTTCCTAATAGACTTATCAATTCACAATCTAGAAACCTCTAGGAAATTCTGCTGCGATATATTTTTTCAAAAATTTTATTCCTTCACATTCCGAGTGGAACATAAGGCTTCAGTCTAGAGTAAAACTTGTGCATTGTGGTAGAATGTAATTTCATTATGGGTAAATTATGTTTTGATAAAGTCTCACAGTGTTATACAGTAATGTTTACTGATGACGTTTCGAGCACAATTTATTGCTCATAATGATATCAAGGTGATTATGAGCAATAAATTGTGCTCGAAAAGTCATCAGTAAACATTACTGTATAACACTGTGAGACTTTATCAAAACATAATTTACTCATAATGGAATTCAGTCTAGAGCTTTGAAGTTTCTGTAGAAGTGACTTTTATCTTTATGGGGTGGGATTGCTAGCTTCACGCCCAAACTTCCCTCTTTATCTGCCTTACTACCGGCTTAGCTAGGTCTAGGACTGCGTCGTATGAGGATCGAACCTCGGACTACGTGGGTAGTTGGCGAGCGTTCTACCATTGAACCACCGACGCACTAGTGAGGTATATGAAACTGGTTAACTAAATTTGTTTTCAGGTGTTGCTTGGACAGAGCTTGATTGCTTCACGTGTGATCATAGGCTGACATCAGTTAGATAACCAGTGAAAATCAGAGAGTACTGGGAAGCTGTTTGAAAAAAATACTCGCCAATTACACAGACTGACGGTTGTGCGACCCAACTCGCGAACTGGTAGAAGTTAGAATTCATGGGTCATTCGATCTCGTCTCAGGGGCTGAATAATCAACGGAATCCTCTTATAAAACAAAGACCCTGTGTTCGATTACTAGTGGGATGATGAATGTTTACTGTTGATGAGTCACAAACTAGAAAGAAGTAGCTGTCCAGTACTCCCTGGTTTTCATTGATTTTCTAACTGAAATCAGTCCGTGATATAACGGAGATGAATATGCATGGAAATAAATTAGTGCTTGCAAGATCTTACAGTTCTATAAATACTGTAATAGCTCGAAACCATGTGTAAACTAGAATACTGTGATTTCTTTTGATAATCCAAGGGTTATGTTGGAGTGTATGTTTCTTCTCCGTGATTCAACACTGGTAAAATCAGCGGCTAAACAAGTGGAAAGTCTGTCCGACGTAAAGTAAGGATGAGATAGTTAGCCAATGTAATCTACTGATATATTTCAATGAATTTCAACTACTGCTGTCAGTCAGTAGTACAATTTGTATAGCTCTTTACCCTTTTGTTGGTTAACATTTTGATAACGTAAACTAGATCAAGTTTCCAGGTGTTAACATTAGAACATTCAAAAGAAACCATAGTATTATTGCTTGTAGTCAATCTTCCTTTATTTATTTCTATTTGCGAAAGATGAATAGTACAAACACTGTCAAAAGAATGGTCACTCAACAAATAGTATTCTTTTCGATAACTTCTTCATCAGATTCTAATGTTATAAATACATAATAGTGAATGAATTGGAGTTACTAAAGATATTAAAGTTTCAATAACATCGAATCAATAATATAAATAGATTACAGTTCAGTAGCATCAACATAACAATGCACTGAATAACAGAGAAATTAGGAAAGATAATAATACAAAATCACGAATTTGTAGTCTCTACTGAAGGCCAGGGCAGTAGTAGTGTCAGGACTTGCTTCTTTTGCACACAAAGCACTAGTTGTTTCCCGTGAATCGCGATAGCCTCTGCTGCTTGGAGTATGCGGTACCTGGGTGTTTTTGGCGATTTATTTGGTACCCAGTAGATGATAGGGAAGGATTTTTCAGTGCTGGCTTTGTGGCCGGTTTAACCAGTCACTGAAATAGTCACTAAATTTATGCTCTATCGTTCGTAGAAGATTTTAATATTTATTTGTAATTGTAACCTGTGATGGCTGAATACGAGTAAACAAGATAGTAACGCGTGGAAGACAGAAGTCGGAATTAATCATTGCTAATGTGTATTTACAATAATAAGCAGCAAATAACAATGGACATTTACACAGTAAAGTGATAGAAATTTTTAATCACTACAATACTTAAGTTAAACATAACTGTTGGCAGAGAATTTCCAGTATTGAATCGTGCTGTCGTCAGCAATCGTCAGTAACATATATGTTCATTTCCAAAGGACATGATTTCGCAACTGTCAAATCATATGAGTAATTCCAGAAGTTATTAGTGTGTATTTTTTGTATTCATAAATGTCGTTGGACATGAAACTTAGCTTTATAGTCTTCTAGGCACTTACTGTACAGTTTATTATCGAAATAGTTACCTTATGGTGTGGAAGAAATCAGTTACTAATGTTCACTGACTGATTAGTAAAACAGGCAGAGAGGTGTGAAACCTAGCATTACCGCCAAATAGTTGAAGTTGTACAAGTTAGCAGAAACAGGAAAAGTAGAGATGGAATTAGTATGATCTAAGATTATACAGTACTGTAAGACGAAGTGGAAATATGGCTCAGTGGCTCCAGCACCCGTCCTTGAGACGACAGGTCCTTTGTTTGAACTCTACTCCACCTACTTCAGCCTGGGAAACTGGGTAGTGTCATGAAATCAGTGTGATTCACAGAGTGTTGCATCAGAAAATTTGTTTCGGGTAACAGCTTTCTAAAAACATCTTAAGATTAGGAGAAATGATAAGGATATAGTATTCAAGATAGAATTCGGTTGCACCACTTTGATCAATATTCATTCACTCCACCATAGTCACTTGCAGTCACATCACATAGACCATAAAAAAGCAAACTACACCTCTGAATTCAGCTTATGTCAGCATCCAAGGTTTCCTGAATATTAGTGTGACAGTTCAGAAATACCAAATTGTGGCCTAATGACTCACTTATCAAATTCTCATAAAATGATAATAATTTAATGACATTATTATTATTCCTTTGGGTTCCGAGTGGAACATACGGCTTCTACAGCACAACTCCGTTTCATCCTAATCTCTGTAGTCCTCTTTAGCTGGTCCCATGATTGCCCATAGGCTTTCATCTCCTCCTCACGCGATCGCCACATCACACTCGGACATCCAACTCGTCGTTTCCCATTCGGGTTACACTCTATGACCTGGCACACGATATCATTCGACGGTCTCCTCAACGTGTCCTATCGGTCTCCATTTTCTCCGTTATTATTGTTGGTCAATAAGTTCTCGGTTCGTTTCCAGAGTCCCCTCTTGCTTATCCTTTGTGGCCATCTGGTCTTCAGCTTGTAGCAAAGGCAGATGTTAATGGAAATCTTTAGTAGCCTGTTAGAAATGCTTTCAATGACGCGTATTCCAAGTCTCTGCACCACATAGAAGCACTGACTAACTTGACGTAAGTGTTGAAAATCCAAACCTTGTTCTTTATGCTGGTCGTGGCTGATTTACAAACCGATTTCAGAGTAATGGTCTGTCTTGCTTTTCGAACCTCCACTTGACAATCTCACCCATGTCACCAAAAGATGGAACGATGCTGACTAGACAATGGGGGGGGGATGTGACCTCGTTCAAATTTCTTCCGTCGATAGTGATTGGTACTCGTTGTTGTTGCTGCTGCCTCTGCCATTGGTTGGCCACCTTGATCACCTCCGTCTTCTCTATGTTCAATTGAAGTCGTGAGTTTGCTGCCTGCTTCTTCTACCGATTTGTTGGTTTCCACCTGTAAGCCTGTGAGTTTGTGTGACACTAAGCATAAATCATCCACTCGCAAAATCCAGATCTCCTCAACTCTTCATACAGATCCTACGTATTCCAGTCTTCTCACTCCCCACACATGGTGCGCCACATAACCCAGTACACCACAATCTGGAATATCGTCGATGATACTAGGCAGTCTTGCCACACTCCTATCTTCACTTCAAAGGATCCTCTCAGTTTTCCGTTGTGGATCATATCGCTGTTGAATGAGATTGATGAAGATTCGGGCACTGCACTCCATAGTGTTGGAGTGGTTTACAAATCACTTCTCGGTCAACACTGTCGAAGGTCATTTCGAGGTGGATGAAGTTGAGATAGAGGTTTTACTTCCACTCTATGCTTTGTTTGGTGGTGATGCGTAGGGTTGCAATTCGCCCATCATACGATTTGTTTTCCTGAATCCAGCTTGTTCCGGTGAGGGACGGAGTTCTGCACCCCGAGCATCGTTTATTCTCTCCATGATGACACGAATTAGTATTTTGTTTGGCGAGGAAAAGAGCATGATTGCTCGCCAGTTCTTGCAGTTTTCACAGAAGCTCAAGTAACACATCTGAATGAGTTGCAGGTGATGGTCGATTCGAGAGTCCTTCGAATTGATCAGGCCATTGTCTCTCTTCTCTAGTAATTAGTCTCCCTTGATCATCTTTTAAAGGCTTCATCTGTGTTGATCTCTTCCTGGATAGATATCTGGTAATCTGACAAAATGTTCCGAGGTCTCGCTTACCCGCACACTGTGCCACTTCAGTTTCCAGTGTGTCGTGCAATTGTCGTTTGTCCCTCCCAGCACCCTTCTCCACTTCTTTATCCAGTGTCTTGTACATTGAACTCAGCTTCTCCTTTCGTTGTCCATCTTTGCATTACTTCACTCACTCTTTTCACTCACCATCCCCATCTCCTCGATTAGTTTCCAGGTTTCGGTAGAGAGGCATTCCTTGTCTTGCCTCTTCATTCTCCCTAGAACGGTTGTAAACGTTTGATTGGACGTCACTCTCAGAGATTTCCAATACTCTTCCACACAGATTTCCTCAATGGTACCACGTAGTGTCTCCAACTCTGCTCTCATCTGACATCTGCAATGAAGGTATCCCGTGTCTTCTCTTCCTTCAGTTTCTGAGTGTTGAACTTGAATTGTGGTCAGTCGTCGTCAGTTGTTTTGAAGGCCTTCAGCTTGACCTTGAGGCGTTGTTGCATTGAATTATGGTATGCACTGACACCTGCCCTCCTTCTCGACCGTGCGTCCAACAGACTGCGTCTCCACTTTCTTCAAAATGAAATGAAGTACATCTGATTCTTGGTGTGTGTGTGTGTGTGTGTGTCAGGATAAATCACGTCGCCTTGTGTATATCCTTGTGTTTGTACACACTGCTCCCGATCACCGGATCATTGAATGCACAGAAGTCTTCGAAGACTCCTCCGTCCTCATTCGTTTCGTTGAGAGCCTGCCGACTCATGATGGATAATCTCGCTGTATCTTCTGCTTCCAGTCAAGCATTCATATTGCTCCTTAGGAATTTGATGTCACCATTTTGCGTCTTATCCCTCACTATTTGCAGCTATCTATGGAAATCTGCCTTCTTCTGCAGGACTGTGTTGTTTGTAGGCGCGTAGCATTGGATAACTGTTACCTTCTTTCCTTCCTTCCCTCCCTTCGAGTTGAATCTCACTGTCATTATCCTGGATTTAGTTTTCATCGAAAATAATCTCTTAAGTACTGCCGTCTAGTAGTCAATAGGATAATAGATAGCTATTTTGGATTAGATAAGAGCTTGTACACATATTCATTACTGAATGTGTCTTTAAAGGTTGCTTCGTATACGATGTTGAAAAGTAGCATAAAATAGTCATAACTTTACATATCCAACTGTCAACTAACTGTTAATATGAGAGTAATTATAGTGTTCCTAGAAGTGGGATGTTTGGCATAACTCATTGGTTAATTTGCTTATTCCAGGATATGTCTTCTCTAAGTTAGCGATGAAATTTTTGATAATTAGGCCACCCAGTTCACTCCACACTCCTACCTGCACCAACTTAATTAGGTTGTAGCCGAAGTATACTGGAAGCGGTTCAAGTATATTAGCAGAAGGCATTCAAATTACAGGAAGAAGAAAATATCAGCCTCTGACATCTGATATCAATAGTCGTATGAAAAGTTGAGTTTGTAAATAGATACCTTATCTTCACTGTTTTCAAATATGCGAGCTTAACTTCCATTCTTTCTTCATTTTCTAATGAACAACTCCCTTATGTCTTATTATCAGATAAACTCACTGATACAACTAGTACACTGAAAAAGTGCAAATTTCGACGTCAGTGGTTCGAATCCCGCTGTGATCGAGACATTTGTTCAATCTTAGTCAACATTATGCGTGTCTAGACAAATGCATCCATCCATTGGAGCAAATTAGGAATATTTCTCACTGGTAGAACGTATATACAATTTGAAAATAATGTTATTTTCCTGCATCATAATTATTTTTTGTTCTCTCCGCTTCTAATAACTATTATAGCAGTAGAAAAAAGATGAAATGTTACCCTGGATAACCTTACAATTTATTTCACCTCAGGTTATATTGCATCTTCCTCATAATCTACTAGGCCCTTATATTTGTGCGATACGGCTGACAAGAATGGAAACCTGATTGGGTCAAAATTTCAAAATCACTGACCTTAATTAGTACATACTATCCCTGAGTTATATCTTACTTTTTAATAAGGAAAACACTTACCTGATGAGAATTCAAGCCATATATTTTATTTACAGAGGTCGAAACCGAATCCAGTGGGTATTTGGCTAAGAACAAGAGCCTTATAATGTATGTAGGTATATTCAATTTGTTCATTTTTTGTTTATCTCTAATTTCAGGAGTATTAGTTGTCAATGTGACTTGGAGAGGTAGAACATATATTGGTACACTGCTCGACGCAACACAACATGATTTCGCACCTCCATGGTGAGTACATTACTATTTCTCATTCCTTTTTGTTTCGCGTGGAACATAGGGTTTCAGAGGCACGTCTTCATTGTACTTTGTTTTCTGCTATCATTCTTAACTGGATCCAGGAATACCTGTAAGCTTCCTTGTCCTCTCTATGTGATGTCTTTCATGTCATCCTCTGACGGCCGTCGCTTCCCACTTGGGTTCCACTTAACAACCCGCGTGTGATTTCCTCCGTGTATGTCCAATCCACCCATCTCCACTTCCTTCCACATATTTGCTGGATAATAGGTTGTTAACTGATCTGCTGCCCATCAGAGTTCCTCATTTCTTATGCTTTCTAGCTGACGGTATGACCTTCAGTATGAAGCCAAGGAGCTGTTGGCTAAAGTCTGCAGCAAGCTGTTAGAAAAGTTTTTAGTGACACACAAGCCAAGTGTGTGAACTATGTAGGAGCTATGACTTGCTATTGGTGTTAACAATTCAGAACTTGTTCCCTGTGCTTATTGCTATAGATCTCCACACTACTTTCGGAGTAAAGAACCCAGAAGTGAGTAGGTACACCATAATTAGTTTGAATAAACTGATAAGCAATGTTATATATCTTATTTTAATCCGAATTTTCAGAAATTTTCTCTGAAACTCTCCTTGAATTATTACTACTGTCTGTCAGTTTTGGGCGTCGAACTTAAAACTAATAATAACAAACTAATAGGTATTCGACAGAGTGCCTGTCAGCCACGCTGGAGATATGTGTTTGTTTCCCAGCCAATTCACTGTCAAACCTCACCTAGTTTGCTAACTTGTTGTAACGTGGAAAAGCGGGACGAGGAGCTGTACTCCGTAGAAATAACACCACTGCTACTGAAATTCAAAGCCCTATTTTCCGTTCGAATGATAAGAAATGAAATAAATAAATAAATAGGCATATATATATATATATATTCAGTAACTATTTTTTCAGGCTGTATGATGTTTTTAAGCATTTCAATCACTATCAAAGTTAGCTTCCATCTTTCGGTCTAATCGCATTTGAATCCTAAGCATCTGATAACTGTTTATGATATTACTGGAGTTTTGGCTTCACCGGGAATTGTATGAAATTGACTACAGATTTGAGACTGTAGAGCTTCAGGAAGAATTTACTGTAAAAAATTGTTTGTACAAGTTTTCCATGTTTTCGGTTGTTTAGTCATCTTTGTAAACATTTTCATTTTTAAGCATAATCAGTTAGACGGACTCTGTGTTCTGGTGAGATTTGAATCTCTAATTATTTTGTTTGGCAGCATTAATAATTACACTTAGTCTTCGGCTAGCGGTCACATATTTATGCCACTATCAAAGTGGTGTAGTGTCTTCGTTTAAACATTTAGTCATCACTTATTTGTAAGGTAGAACTGATTTGTATATGCTACACTTTTTGTTGGTATAGTTTACTGTCTTTGTTGTCATTAATTGGCTCGCATGACTATTATTATTTACTAATTTCACTATGAGTCAGGCGACTACAATAATGTTTATTTTACCTGTTCCTTATTTTCTGCAGTCCACGAGATTATATACCACCTTTCAAGACGTCAATCCGATCCAGTAGTCGTACGAAACGTCGAGCAGCTGTTGGATCGAATTACAAGCCAAATTTAGGAAATTACATGGTTGACTGCAGTTGGAAGTCTGGGTCATCTATAAGACATCATCGACTACATGGCCGAGCTCATAATTCTCCTGCAGTTATGCCTGAGATAAATCCAACTACGCGATCGAGTGCAAATCAACAACCGACACATATAGACAAAACTGACATTAGTAAAGCGATAAGGGGAGATACTGTGTCTGATGGTGATGGAGTTCTTATCCAATGTCTACCTCAAGTATCTGATGAAGAACTATTGCGTGATTTTAATCAAAATACAAAGATTCATAAAAGTCGCAAAATTTTCAGAGGAAGTAGTACATCTTCAAGTGATTGTCCTTCAGAATTACTTCCAGATCTTGAGAAGTCTTCTGAAATAGAGGATGCAGCATGTAAGTCAAACAATACATCTGATAGGGTACCTGGAAATTCACAAAAACGTGATAATTCTCGACCACATACCCCTTTATGCTCTAATGACAGTAATAGTCTTTGTCCTGAAGAGGATTCTATAAATGACGAACTAAATCACACCTTTCCTATAGACTGTCCAATAGATGGTTGTAAAAAACGCTTCTCTCATGTGCTTGCCCTGCGTTTTCACTTAAATCACACACCTCATGATAATCTACTCAATGTGAGTAAGAAGCATGTATCCAGTGCTAATTCAAAACAAGATTATAATGATGATGTGCATAAGAATTGTGGTTCACATTGTCATATGAAATCTCCTCCGAATATTTCACCTCAATGTCCCTCTAGTCCTTGTTCACCAGTTTCATATTCAATGCATTCATCGCACAAACAGTCATTACAGCCACTGTTACGTCAGCCACCATTACAAGCATCTTCACAGACAAATCCACAATCGTGGCAACAAAATCATTATGAACACGACAACAATCTTCATCATCTCCGTCATCATCAACAACAAAATCCTGAGTATGAACCGGCAACACGTTCTTTACATCTACCAAATATATCTAATCATAATTATAAAGTGTCTGATGATGCTAATGGACAGAAATTTATGGATACAAATATACCTGATAACTTCATAATAGGTGTCAGTACCAATCTAAACTGTTCTACCAGTGGTCGAAATAATGACATTAATAAACACCTTTCTGGTAAAAAGCGTTTGTCTACTTCAGTGGTGTGTAGCAATCAATTAAATGAAATCACTTCTACAGGGAATAATGTTCGTACAGTTACAGCACATACAGTCTTTGTACCGCATGGTTCTTTAGATTGTGGGACTAATTCAAATTTACGATCTAACAGTAACAGTAATAATAGTATTAATAATCAACCTTCCTTATCTTCTAAAAGAACCTCATCAAATCCACGTGATCCTAGTAGGCATAAATCATCTCAGCCATTGTCCAATCAGAATATTAAAACAGATAAACCAGTGGTAATGATGATGTCAAATTACCCCCGTTGTTCAGGTCTTCCTGGTAGTCGTATGAAGGAGTCCAACAATACCAAAGAGATCAACGACCATACGAATTCACCATTGTTTCATGTAGCACTAAATACAGCTACTTCTTTGTCTTCAAGGTTGAAAAGTCCAGCTGGTTTCCCAGAAGTAAACTGTGCAACATCTAGTGAAATAGACCAACCTCACCGCGGTTTTGTTGGTGATGGAGTTGGCTTAGTGCCGAACTTTCAGAACCCATGGAATTTCCAAGTACTACCTATTAAAGATAAAGACCAACAATCCTCCGTCAATTCATTATCTGATGCCGGTTCTTCTCAGATTCCTGTAAATCCTAGTGGTGTAACTAATTCCTCATCAACAAATGAAGCAATGAATCATCATGCATTTCTGTCACCTCAACTGTTCGATTCCAAACATCTCATTCCGCCAAGTCACTTATCTGGAACAAGTTTAAATAATTATAGAAGTCAAATTACAGATCCTACTAGTATGTATTATGGTATACCAGACTTTTTGGCCACTGCACTAAGTACACTAACATCAAATGCGTCGTCATCACCATATCCTTGTATACCTGAGGCTTTTAGACCATACATGAATCAAAATACCTCAGTGAACACACCACTGACTGGTTTTTCACTTACTACAGGGAATAATAATTCGATAAATAATATTCCAAAAGCACACGATTCGTCAGCTGCATCAGTTTCTTCAAGTTCTACATGTGGATCATTACTTGATAGAATAAACAGTCAGCGATTTCTCAATCCACAGCTATTTGAAAATCTGGGATCTAATCTCTCTAATTTATCTTTAAATCCTGAAAGATTGGATCCATTGAAACTTTCTGCAGGTAAGTATCAGTCTTTGATTAACATAAACAGACTGATAATTCAGCACCAAACGAAATACTTGTTCATTTTGATAAGACATTTCATATCCACGGTGGCGAAAGTAGTTAAGATCAATATGTTACTACAGAATTTCGTAATCATTGCATGGTAGTAGGCACACTGATATAAGGATAAAACTTGGGCACTATGGTAGAGTATAACTCCATTATGGATAGGATTTTATTTTATTAATCACAGCGTGTTATGCAGTAAAATTAACTGATGACCACCTTTTGGGCACAAATTATTGCTCATAATCATATCACGGCGCTCACACAATTTTCTTGCTTCATTTATATACGTGAGTAGGCACATATTTTGTATTATTAATGTTTATATCGATTAACTGACTGATGAATCAAATTAGAACTATTCACGGACGTGCATCAGTTCAAGTTGCGACATTTTACAATATAGCATAAATAAGTGAACAAAAATGTAACGTAATACTGATTTAGATAAACAAGTGGGAATAATTTAAGATCAGTGAAAAGGTACAGAATCTAGATAATAACTAGTAGGTAATGTTCACTCATATCAATAAGACTAGTCACTGATTTTTTTACCTCGAGAATCCCAGTAAGGCACTCCACACCTCTCTGCGTGGTTCAAAATAACTGCTTCTTCGATTAATACTATTTATTGGTGCGGCCGTTTCCCAACGTACTACTCTATGTCACTAGTTGAGGAAGACACTGTTATCTCCAGTAATTTAGAATTTCACCTTGAAGGCTTATCATCATAAAGTTGACACTGTATTTTAGCAGGCGTTCATTATATGGTTTTTCAGTTCTAAATAGCTAAGAGTTACTTTTTACACACTCCGTAAATGGAGTTTATTTGCGAATAATTTGAATTTGAAAGACAAATGAATTTCACAATTGGTTACCACCGTCCTATTTTGTTTTCCAGAGTTGTTAGTGTGCACTCCTAAAGATATATATATATATATATACCAGGCCAAGACCAGCCTTGTTCCTATTCATTCTCTGAGTGATGTATGACTAATTAATATCGCCTTAGAACTTACTTCTCACTCTACAATATAATGGTTAATGTCGTTGGTGAACGAATATACATTCATTGGTTTACAATGACTTAAGAGACTTGGACTTCAGTGGTTCAGACGGCGGATCTTGTAATCGTGAGATCATTGTTTCGAACTCAAATTCAACTTAGTACGTCATTACGTGACAGTAAATTCATTCCAAGTATAATTTATACTTCATCAATTGTTTATTGAGTCATATTAATTGATTAAAAATGCCCATTAAAATTTTCAAAAGAATAGACACTGAACAAAGAGAACTCTTTTCGATAAATTCATCATCAGGTTCTACAATTATATATACATTATAATGAATGAATGAATTAGTCTTATGAACGACGTTAATGTTTAAATGTTTAACGTCGTTCATAAGACTAATTCATTCATTCATTATAATGTATATATAATTGTAGAACCTGATGATGAATTTATCGAAAAGAGTTCTCTTTGTTCAGTGTCTATTCTTTTGAGTCATATTACTTTTTAAGATGTACACTTTGGTTTGGAGAAAATGTCATCTGCTTATTAATCATGTTATACACTAATTAATCCGTAACTAGTATCTTGTTTAACAGTATTGAATACTATCCCACTGACTGTTTTATAATCATTAAAATTTATGCATTATATCAATTCGGTCATGAACAGTTGATGAAAATCTTTTAATGCCTTTGTGAAATAGCATATTTGACCGGAAATGAAGGTAATCGTTTATGTATCTATATTTTCTTAAATACTATTTGGTCAAAAGAAATATCAATAGTGATTCACTTCATGCTATTTGTTTTTATTTATACCAACAGCTTATTTGATGCAATATACAAATCCAGGTTCACAGTTATTTTCGTCATCATCACCATCAACATCTGGCAGTCAGTTGCCTTAATTTTTATTCAATATACACAATTAGTTCTACTTCTTAGTTATCCATTTTCTGTTCTATTATTTCGTATTTTTAGCTTCTTTTGTGTTTCACAGAGTGTCTTTCAGTAATCAGACAATTTATGCTATTTATAAATACATTCAATAATTAATTATATATATATATATATATATATATATATATATATTATGTCGAACATTATTCATACCTGTGTTTGTACGCTTACTTTAATTATTAACGTATTACATGCATAGAAATGGCAATGGCATGAACAGCAGACTGAATATTGTAGTAACAAAGCACGCCATAATGCTTGTATGAAGTTATCCGTGCATTCACGACTAATTCATTTCGGGAAATCATTTTTCAACAATATATATATTCTTGTTTTGGTTGACTTTCTTGATAATTTTCCTTCTACTTTTTTTAATTATTCCTTTGCCCTCTTTATTCTTATTGTTAATTACGGGAAAATGTGAAATGTTTATTTTTACATACCTCGTTAAACTATTATTATTTATTTATGGTCTTTAAGTATCCATTTATTTTACACTAATAAATATTTTCTTTATATACCAATGTATACATACACATATATCATATCATTTCTGCGCTTGTAAAATATACTGTTTCGACATATTTGTACAATATATGTTCACAGTTATTTATTGGTTTATATGTGTTACATTTGCTATATTATTTTGCTTTGACCGCCTGTTAACAATCTCATAAATGTGCACTTATGTTTTCATAGCCCCTATATAATACATGTAAACACTACTACTCCCTTTTAATGTTTTATTGCAATTTAGTATTTAGACATTTTTACATATTAATGAGAGGGAATGAGACGCGTATGAACGTTTTCCCTACAGTATAATGAGTACTTCAAACATAAAGATTTATGCGCACAAAATCTAACTGACCTGATTTAATTATCGTCAGTGTAAGCGTTTTTATTTTTATGTGTTTGCTACCTTATACTGTATAATCGTTGTAATATAATATTAGTTTATAATTTAATTATTTATGCTAACTGATACATATATGCAAAGACATATGCATATAAGTTCTCACTCTACATATGTTAGTCTGTGAGTATGAAAACTAAAACACAGTCACAAGTGGTCTATGCTTAATGAAAGTACTTATGCATTGTGACATAAGTATGTGAACAACTTTTGTTTTCTGCACTCTTTTCTTTGATTATTTTTTACTGCACAATTTTGTTTCCTTCTATTAGCTTGTAAATTTCTGACCAACTGCATAAACTCACTTATGTAATTTCTGACCTCAATATTAATTTTTTTAAAGAAAAACACAAATTTGTGTGAATCGTCTTTTCACAATTATTCATTCATTCAACCATAATTATAATTTTTGAGTTATATGTTGATTTTCAGCTGCGATTAGTTATTTAATACTGAATTTTCTTTCTGTTTCATATCTGCGTTAATTTTACATACACACAGATCTGTGTGTATTATATATATATATATATATATGCTGTTGTTATTATAATATTGATTCTGGACTTTTTAGTTTTCGCTTATGACTCTCATGTCGTTTTTCTATGAAGTTGTCAAAAGGTGTATACACGAACACCAATAAAATTCTCTAGTCTTTGACTTTCCTCTCAGTCTGTTTTGAAAACGAAACTAACAAGATAATTCATAAATGAAATTTATGGGGATCTGATTAATATCGTTTCGAGTTGACACAACAATGAAAATCAGGGAGTATTGAAGAGTTGTTTCGTTGACTGTTCAACAATGTGCATCCACGAACACATAATGGAGTAGAACTAGGACGATTAAATGCTTTATGTTTTTCAACAGTTCTCTGACCAACACCAGTTAATGATGAGATTCACCTTGAATTCAATCATTTCCATGCTAACGCAATTTCGAAATAATCATCCAGTGTAAATTAGATACTAACGTCAAAATGAATTCCCTTGAGTTCCAGTGAGTAGTTGTGACCTGTAGGGTCCCCCAAGTTAGATGCTGGAACAGTCATTCACCGATAACATTGAATATCGGTGACACTCCATCATGGACTAACACAACTTCATCTGCAAATAGATTCCCGCTCACCAACTTGAAGGTAACGTCCTCATCTTGTAACATGATGGTCCTGGGTTCGATCGCTGGTTGTAATGTGGGCGAGCACTTATGGAGGGAGCCAAACTAGAGTGTAACAGCTGCTCAGTGCTCCTTGGTTCTCTAAATAATAATAAAGAGTAAACATTCAGGCTTCGTCAACAGCATATTATTCTACCTAGTAACTGGACCTCCCAATGCAGCAACATAGCTTTGTTATAGCACCAGTTTTGTTTTTACTTCAGTCACCTAATTAAAATGACTTCAGTCTGTTAGGTTAAAGTCATTTTATATAGTCGTAAAAATTATTTTCAATTAACATACCTTTTTTTACAATACTTCACATCATGTTGTCATTTTATTCAGTGAGCTGTCTTATAGAACCTCGGTTGTTAAAAGAATTCCTATGGAAGAATTAAGTGAGTATTTTTCTGGATTGTAAAGAAAATATTCTAGCGATAAATGTTTCTTCTCACCAACTTCGTTTTCAAACTGTGCAGATGTAAAACGGCTGTTAGTGGCAGTAAACATTGGTCATTCAGTACGCTTAAAATAGTTAACATGATTTCTAGGGTGAGGGAGGTGGAGATGAAGAAGACGAATTGCAGGATAACAAAAAGTTGTTAGGGAATTGAGTTGACATTAGGTTTAAAGTGGGTCAACTGCTGTCAAAAGCAAAATGGAATTAAGAATATGATAATGAAAGAGAAGATAAGTGGAAGTAGGTTGAAGTTAACCATAAAATCATTAGGACCAAGGAAATGAAAGAGGCTTAGCAAAGATATTTTGAATACACTGTTTGCGTTTTTTCTTTCGTGTTTGGCTAGTGCTTCAGATATACATAAGTGATGAAAACGTAGACTTATAGAATGTTGAATTCAGCTCTGTAGAGCACTTCAAAAGATAAATCACACGAGGTCAAGTGACCTGACTCAATATGTTCACAAAAACAAGATTTCGTTGTTCTGTATTCAGTTTTCATCGATGTAACTGATAATGTTCAGCTATGCGAATCTGGAAGACTCGCTTATACCGTCCACAACGGCACGTGAAAGAGCAGGCACAAACAGAGGTGGTATATTATTCACGCACTGGTGAATTCTGTTCCGGCGGGAGAATATCTTGACCATCTGAGAATAAGTGTCTAAAGATAGAATGGCTTAAGTCAAAATAGATGCTTACTTAAGGAAAGATTCGAATCAACTGCTACGAAATACAGACCTTTTAAACGAGAAAACCACCAGTTCGAATATCTAGGCTATAAGCATCAATCTAGATTTTTCAGTATTTCGCTAGAGAAGTCAGAAATTACTGAAAAAGTTCGCACTTTGCTGATAAATTTAGTCAGTCGTTAAGGGAGATTTGAAGATCATACGCTTCCAGGACTGTGTATTGCATCCAGGAAATGAAAGCTGTATAGTAACAAGTGAATTAATCAAGAGAAGCCGTTGGTTCAGATTGTAGATAGATTTAGCAAAATTAAGTTTAGTCAGAATTCTCATCCCCACTGCCATTGTAAGCGACTTATTGAATAAGCCGGTTGATATTACAAATTATATAAGCTTATTGGATGTGACACGAAGTAATACTGTGACATGAGCTACTGCCATATAGATGCAGATGTAAATATGTATATCAGCATACCGAATGGCGGAGAGATGGCTTTAATGAACGATGCTTGAGAAACAACATGGAAAACATGACGGGAAGACAAAGAACAACATCGATGATATATGCAAATTGTGATTCTAATGTATGGTAGACGTTTTTTGCGTATATGTGTGTCGAGCTGCAAATAAATAATTCCGTTACCGAATTCTCTTATCTTCTGTCATTACAATACAGTATTAATAGCTGGATGAATTTCCAAGCACAGTTTTTAGCTCACACACTATATCAGAACTTTATGTAATTGTACTCCTTCCTGTTTAGTAAAGTTCTGTATATACCAGGGATTAGCGTTGTCCCATCCCTATTACACATCTTGGGTGATGATTTGATGGAGAAAGATTCAGTGATCAACCTCGTTGTTATCATAGGCTATCTTTTTACGTGGAACATAGGGCTTCAAGCTAGAGCTTTGAAGTTTCGGTAGCAGTGGTGTTTATTTTTACGGGATGGGGTTGCCAGCCTCATGCCCAACCCCCCCCTCTTTACCAGTCTCAATACTGGCTTAGAGAGGTGAAGGAGTGCGTCGGCCGAGGACTGAACCCCGAACCACATGCTAGCTCATGCATAACAATGACTGAGTTGTTTCTAAGTTGCCTGATTTGACGAGGTCTATCGGAATTGAGTGGATTACATTAATATGTTTGTTAACCCAACTGCCCCTGATTACGAGCATTGCCCGAAGTGGTTAGAAAAGGGGATAATAAGGTCCATCATCAGTAGTTCTGGCTGGTGCGTCTAGTGAATACAGAGCTCAAGACTGAAAAAAGCGAAGCTCCCACCGTCTATTACAAGGTGCCACCTCGATTTTGTAGGTTTATACACCAACTGATAAGGATGATTGAGACAGTTGCCACTAAATTTTTTTCAACCTAATGTGTGTCCATAGAAAAGATTTCCACAGTTGTTTCCCCTTGCCATGGGCTTTACCTACAGCCTTAATGCGACAAAAATAGTTTCCAATCCCAAAGACACCACTTAACTATCAAACTGTCTTACACCTTGTGATGAAATTGAATACTCTGTTTTCAAATAGGAATGAGACAATAGTTATTTTCCCGCTGTTCTCCCACAAAGACGAACATTCACAACAATTGGCTGCTTAGATTACATTAACAATTGTATGAATTTATTGTTGTTACAATTATGATGATCATCTTGATTAGTATCCACTAATTCACATGTCTGAACTTTAAATGTATTAACTACATTGTTACGAAATGTCTATGTTCAATAATTTTGTTGCATAATCGTAAAGTCCGTTGGAAAAAAGTATTATCTTAATTGTTTTCTGACTATTAGTGTTAAACAACGTTATCAGTTCTACTGATAACTCCACCCACATAACCTTCAATCTACCTGAATGACCACATAATTTCTTTTCGTTAAGAGTGGAATATTTAGCTCCAAGCTTCCAAGTTTTAGTAGTGGTGACAGAGTCGGCTTGTTAGCCTCATGCTCAACCTTCCTTCTTTTCCGGCCTTACTAAGCAAAGTTAGATAGTGTGCTGCCAGGGGATCGAAACCACTTCTCCTATGTGGTTGGGAAGCGTTCTACCATTGACTACCACCACACATATACAATTATATATATATATTATATAAATTTTGTTTACAGCTTGATGCGACACCGTATTTTCAGTACAAGTATGGAATTTTCAGCATGGATATCGGTAGCCCAAATTTTGCAGGCCGACCATAGATATCGGGTGTGCATCGGCAGGGGATCGAACCCCGGACCATGTGTATGGTCGGCGAGAGTCCTAACCACTGTGCCAACGACGCACATATTATGTAAGGGCTAGTGATAGTTTACTGTGAAAATTAGATGAGCGGATGTTTGAACAAACGAGCTGTGACTCCTATTTAATCACGTAATGCCTCAGAAAAATCCATTTCTTTTTTAACTTGAGTATAGAAACATATCAGATAAGGAAAATACTTACACTACATGCAGTTATATAGGTATAAATGCAAATAATATGAAACGTTTATGAGCAAATACTTAATTGAAGGATCAGAGTATAGAATTGCATGTCATAAGTTAAATATATAGTTTAAGTTATGATTTCAATGAATACTAGACTTTATTGAACACCTACTCTACTTTCCAGTATTTATTCAATATGAGGTTCTTTTATCAGCGATTATTGTTCACCTGTTCCATCCACTTTGCCTGTTCCAAAGTTTACTGTTTGTCTGATTCACAAGTGTTTAAGTAACTTGATTGTATATGACTGAAAATAGCTATCCAGAAAAATTCACCAGGAAACACATGAGCAAAAAAGTAGAAAAGGGCTATTGTCTATCTGTAAATAAGAAGCCTTTATATATACGACTGCAGTTCAAGGGTGATGCACCAATTGAAATAATTACTAACAAGTTAAGAAAATCTATTTAGAGAACTTTTAATGCTGGTAAACTACAAGTCATATTTTCTACATGACCGGTTGTGATTCCTCAATTGAAAGATGAAGTACCTAATTGTATCGCCCAATTCAACTGCACTTGTGGAGCGAGTTGTATTGGAACTTGATCTTTCGTGAGAAGGAACACCTACCGGTGCGGCTAAATAAAGGTATAGTGAAAAGCATCAGCAGCTCATTATTACACCACCTGGTGCAAACCGGCCACAAAGCTAGCATTGAAGAATCCTTCTCCATTATCTATCGGGTACCAAATTGCCGAAAGCGTCCAGGTACCGAAGATTCCAAACAGCAGAGGCTATTGTGATCCGCCTGAAACAACCGGTGTCCTGTGTGCATAAGAAACAGGTCGGACCATTACTACTGCCCTGGCCTTCTGTCAAGCCTATAAATTCATGGATTCTGTATTATTTTTCCTAATATGTATTATATTCAGTGTAGAATTATGTCGACGCATATTATCACGCTTACAGAGGCTATTGAACTGTAATCTATTGATATTATTGATTCGATGTTATTTAAACACTAATGTTGTTAATAACCCCAATTCTCCCATTATTATGGATATATAACTGTAGAACCTGATGAAGAAGTTATCGCAAAGAATATTCTTTGTTCAGCAATCAGTCTTTACATGAAGTCTTTCCTGTCTTTATACAAGTAAGCCATACCTTTTCATTTATTTCCGGCAAACATTATTATAAGAAGTCACGGGTTTAAAGTGCTCGGGACTGGTTATATAAAGCCTCATGAATATTGTTAGGAGGGGTGAATACTGGAAAGTGTGCTCTACCTCCCGGTTAGATGAAGGTTTTCTAACTACGATATCATCCCTGACGTGTGGAAAAACAGGTTGTCTGTAAGCAACACTGAAGAGAATTACTCCTGAATATATGAAAATAGTTTGGTTTATTTCAGTCTCATCGGAACGATATAAAATACCATACAGACGTAAATCGAAGATTGCGAAACCATATTTCTATCTCGGAAGACCTGTTCGTGTTCACTATGATTATCGTCGCCTGTTTTCAGGAACGGAAATATTAGTTATTAAAGACATATTGAACAGTTAAGTCGTATGTTCAAGTGCATTGAGACCATACTGCTCAAATACCCCCTTTGCCTTCCACATCTGTCCGAAATATTCCATTTATACACAACTCACTAGGTATTTCATACCATGCATCTGAGTCTTAGTTTAGTAGTGTAAAGGAAAACATACATTTCGGGAAGGCTGAAACTTATGTCAAACCCGAATAATACTTATTTAGTTAAACTAGTCAAGAAACCCAAGTGGATTATTTCGAATTCTAACAAATAAAATCTAAAACCCATTCATCGAGAGGGATAGGCATTAGGCTCACGTACATCACAGAATGGTATATAGGTGGAAGCGAGGGGGACGGTCAGTTAAGTAATAAAAAAGTGCTTGCTTTGGGTGGATGCAATGAAACCCTTTTTCCCTCAATGTAAAGAAGAACATTGACGATCTGCATTGCAGTATCCCTCCATTCTTTTTGTTTCATATGACTGCATTATTTTGTATGGGATACTTGTGTTTCCTAGACATACCTCTTTTTATTTTGAAATGTATGGAACGAAACATTCTACCTAGATAATTTGAGCCTGAGGTCTCAGAGTATACCCACATACATAGGTGACAGGAACGTAAAATAGACTTATATGCTATGGAGAACTTAACACTAGAACATTGCACCTCGAATACTTTTTCATATCAAATTATGAAACACCACACCAGAATTAAATGTCCACTTTTTTCCACTTATGAACCAGACAAATGACTACTTCGTTTGTAGTGATGCTTCAACATTGTCATAACTTTAGAGGTATTACCTCTTTTAAAGGTAAACACAGTTACACATATGTTTTACACCGAAACCGGAATCAAGTTTTACTTGAAGCAGGATGGAGAAAAATAAGGCGATGAAGTGAATGAGACCAACTTGTTACAGAACTAGGACTGGATTACAAAAATTATTTATGCAGAAATTTAACGGGTCTGTCAGTCGATCTTCGAGACACACTTGCGCTTTCGAAGTTCTTCTGGTGCATTTTCATTTTCTTGTGAATAGAACTTTTTCAACAATACAATAGCTTTATCGGCTTCAATGCCAGAAATGCAGTTCAGTGCAGGAACTGACCCAGGAGCATTATGAACGTTAAGAACTGAACCACAGCCTCCAAAACGTTCGTTACAGGCTCCATATATGACACTAGCCAAGCGAAAAGTCAAAATAAATGTACATACCTTTTCACGTTAGTAGGAAGGCAATAACGCAGTGCAGAGGCGCACATTATACATGGTTCTACTGTAACATACAGCTTGCAATCAGCCAATACTTGGCTAAACTCCTTTTTATTCTCTTTGCACCACTGTTCTAAACGCTTTATTGTTACCATCTCGGCATGCTGAGTGGCATCTCTCGTTGCATTCACCTGCATGTAACATAAGTCTCAAAAGAAATCATACTTCATTTCGACCCGTAACAATTACTTTTCCTTTGTAAACAAACGCACATCCAACTGGCACCTCATTGCATCTAAGGGCTTCACAAGCTAGCTCGAAAGCTACGTCCATTTGCCATAGTTACTCGCTACAGGTCACTCTACGGTGACCTAAGTGGAATTTATATAGTCCAAAAGTCCGTTAAAACACAACTCCCTCCATTTTAGCCAATCAGCGACGAAATCTGCTTGGCGGCTGATTTAAAGTCCTTTCCTGCAATCCCGAGGTCATCATACCAGGTAGGTATACCTAGGTACTATAGTACCTAATGTTTTAGTGCTTTTAGTGTGGAGTCCACAGCTCATATTTTCCGTGCTACATTAATGCCTATGTATAATTTTAAAGTCATCAGGGATACCTTAGGGATAAAGGACGGATTCAGTTGATAAGGATAGACGGCTCTTGTGGCCTGTGTTAATCCTTGCAAAATATATCTCTGCAGAGATCTAACTTCTCTTTGAAAGCGTTCACCGATGGAGCTTTTACTACTGAATCAGGTAAGGAGTTCCAGACGTTGACCACTCTGTGAGAGAATCTAAATTCTGCACGTCCTCGGTTTTAGCACCTTTTTGCGGTGACCCCGTAAATGTATCCTAGAAGGGGAGAAAAGTTTAGAAAGGTCAGTTGCTAAATCACCCTTAAGTATATGGTATTCTAAAATTAAGTCGCCTCTCTTCCTTCGGTATGATAACGGAAAGAGATTTAAATGCTCCATCCTCTTATCATAAGGAAGGTGTGAGATACCACTAACTAATTTCGTTCCTACTCCCTGTACTCTTTCCAGGATATGTGCCTCCATTTTGAAGCATGGACCCGCCGCTTGTACGCAGTATTCTAGATGAGGCCTGACATATGTTGCGTAGAGTATTTGGAACATGCCCTCGTCTAATAGTTTGAAAGCCCATCGAAGTGCCCATAGCATTCGAAAAGCCTCAGCTGCGGATGCATTGCAATTTGCAGTTGTTTTCAAATCATTGCTGACAATGATTCCTAGGTCCTTCTGTTCGCTAACATCAGGTAGTTCTGTGTCCCCTAGGGAGTACGACGTATAAAACTTCTGACCTAAGTGCATTACCGCGCTTTTCCTAGAATTCACTTCCAAACTCCACAGGTTCGACCACTCAGCTAATTTATCTAGATCAGTTTGTAGGGCCGACCTACCCTCGTTATTATTTACAGTTTTCCATATCTTAATTTCGTCTGCAAATAACAATGAAGATGAAGTAAGAATCCCCGGTAGCTCATTAACGTATAATAGGAATAACAAGGAGCCTAATACAGTTCCCTGAGGCACTCCACTGGATACTGCTTTCCACCCTGATAGTACACCGTTAACTCTAACCTTCTGCCTTCTATCCATTAGGTAATCCCTAAACCACTCACATAGGCATTGGTCTAGTCCGAAACCTTTACTAAGGAGACCTAAGTGGGATACTTAGTCGAATGCCTTGCTAAGATCAATAAAAACCACATCCAACAGAAGGTTTTTATCTCTGGCCTCGACCCAATCTTCCCTAGCTAACAGTAAGTTTGTCAAACAGGATCGTCCTGGTCGGAATCCATGCTGTTCAACTGCCAGTAAGCCATATGTTTCAACATAAGCTAATAGCTGATCCCTTATAATAGTTTCCATTACCTTTGCTATAATGCATGTCAGAATTACCGGCCTGTAGTTAGATACCAATTGCCTGTCCTCCTCTTTGAAGATAGGGCTTATAATGGCATCCTTCCAATCCCTGGGTAGCTCAGCCTGGGTCAGTGACATTTGGAAAATCTCCGCAAGCGGAATATATATTATATCCGCCAAGGAAATTAACAGTTTAGAGTGAAGTCCATCAGGCCCAGGTGATTTACCTGGCTTCAGTTTAGACAGTAGTTTGAGGACCTTTGTGTGCACAATTGAAGGCATCTGAGTGGCGATGGCAGTGACCTCACCATATCCCTGGGTGGTACTGTCAGACGAGAAGACGTCACAGAATTATTCAGCCTTTCCTTCGTCTGACTCAGCCGCTTCTCCACTAATGCTTATGAGTGAAGGTATACCATTGCTAGTTTTAGTCCTACGTTTAATATACGAGAGCCTTTTTGGGTAGTGAACACAATCTAGTACAAGCCGTCTCTCGTATTCTATACGACTCTTCTTAATCGCATACTTACAGAGATTTCGAATTTTGCGGTAGTCTTTCTGGAAACTTTCCCTTCCTGTCATAATAAATTGGTCCTATAAGTTCTTTCGCCGTCTTAATAGCCTCCTTATTTCACTTGTGCGATAGCTTTCGAGGAGTGTACCAAGGTATAAAAGGTGAAGTGACACAATCTAGTGTATTCTTAAATCCTACCCAAGCTTTCTCGACAGTCCGACTTGTATCTGCTGTCCAGTCGACTGCAGTTGCTGCGTTCCATATTCCTTGTATATCCGCTTTCCAAATGTTTGGACGAGCAGGTTTTGACCTGTGTATGAGAGAATGAATCTTAAACGTAAAAGCAATGGTCACTGCTGCCAAGCGGCGGAAGGCACCTAATGTCACCAACGTCCTCCTGGTGTGCTAATACCAAGTCTAGAGTAGATGGATCATGTTCCGGGTGATACCGTGTTGGTGCATGCATATGTTGCACGAGTGCACATTCAAGCACTGTCAATGTGAACTCCCTATTGAAACAGGTATACAAACTAGTGGAGTTTAATTCCCCCCAGTTAATGTGTGGAGCATTAAAGTCGCTAACAACCAGACACCTATTTCTACTACCCCACGCCCTCAAGTGAGTGGAGTTAAGTTTACACCCACTAACAACCATGTCTCAGTGATAGCAATCACATCAGGTTGTAGTCTTTCAGATAATTCTCATAATTTGGCGAGCTTATTCCTAAGACTACATGCGTTCGTATAGCACACCGAAACACCTACGTGTTCATCCGGCTTATGAAGAGAGGTCTCGGCAGCATCGGTTTCCGAGACTTCACCACCCGAAAACCCAATAGCTTGAGGTCTTTTTCACCTTTCTCTAGCCTGGCCTTAAGTTCAGCCACGGCTTCTCTTCTTTTGATTCTATCTTCTAAAGGCCAATCAGGCCTTATTTTTAAACTCTCATCGTTAATTTTGAACGCGTTGTTGAGGATGGTGCTTCTCTCTGTTTCGTTCCCTAAAACTATCTTAAGTAGTCGTCGAGAAGTTTCCGTAGCATCAGGGTTTCGTTTTCCGATCCTGATGGCTTTTCTTACGTGAACTCCAATTGTTTTTTCGGGAAGTATTTCCCGGATTATGGAGCTGACCGCCTTCAGATCATCTATATGTCGGGCAGCTGGATCTGTGTTCTTAGATTCCTCCAAATTCCACATGATAATACTGTAACTTGAGTCCGTGGGTTTCTGAGTTTGGCTGGTATTAACAGCCGTCGAGACCTTGTTGGTGAACTCGGTTGCTGTTTCTTTCCTACGTTTATTTTGCTTCTTACCTGTCGGCACCAACCAAGTGGAGTCAGTTTCTTCCACTTTGTTTTCGCCGCGACTAGAGGCCATTCGTGCACTAGACACGCTGCGCTTTGGAGTGGCCATTTCACAGGCTGGTGTTGCCATGCTGGCACTACTTGCCCTTTTAGATTTCCTTTGTCGTTTGCGCTTTGCCTCGACAGATATTTGGGCGCTCTTTTGCCTCTGAAGCTTCAGGTGGCGATACACCTTCAGTTTTAAAATTATGTCCTGAACCGCCATTTTTAGCTAAGATATCTGGTACAGGTTTTTCAATTATGTTTTTCGTCAATTTCTTGGACATCAGGAGTCCCACTGCCTCTTGGATGAGGACATCCAACGGGTTACTGCAAAATTTGCACAGCCTCTCTTATAGGCTACTGGTGATAGACCAGTGCAAACCTTGTGGAACCATAGGCTGCAGTTGTCACACTGCATACCATCATCCACCGGAAAGTGGCAATCCGGTCGTCCACAATTGTTATTCGGACCCATAACGCTAATTTGTTTCAACAACACAAATATATGTACGTGAAAACAGTGAGGTTAATACCAACCAAATTCACAAATATGTATACGTGAAAAAAGCGAGGTAAATACCAACCAAATTCACAAATATATATACGTGAAAAAAGCGAGGCAAATACCAAACAAAACACAAACTGAATAATATGAACAACACTTCAACTAAATAAATCAGTTAAAATGAACTAAAAAGCTTCTGATGTGGTTTAAACAACAAAAGCAGAATTTACTTCACAACGTAAAAATGCCACTCTCCTTTTTCACAGAGATAATTCCTAACTCTATTTTTACTTGTATTAATTTTTAGACGTCATTTATTATACTGTAGCACAGAAGATCTGTCACTATCATTACATAAGCCCCTTGCTCCCTAAAGCTTAACATCGGCATGGATCAGGTAGCATAACTTGATTGTCAGCAGTATCTCGTTCATACAGTGGAGAGAGAAGACCACTTATAATTCTACTTTTATCCCAATCAGTCTTGTGGGGCAGGACAAGGTTTCCTTGAAAATCGTGCTGCGCATCATCAAGCAAGATAACCGAATATTAACGTTTCATACGTTTGGTTTCCTTTCTCTATCGAAATTAACGTAGTTGTCGACGAGACTAATTATCTTGTATTTTGTCCAGGCTTTCCCTTGTAAATTCTATTTGGTGGCCTAAAAACCTTTAAAAATGGCTAGGCGCGTTTAGAAAAATGATAAAAGTAAACATGTTAAGTGGACGAAAACATGTGGTCGATAGAATAATTCACTAATGTTCAGAATGCTAGAGATGTCAAGGAGTGAATATGTTTGCGCTATTGTCGTAACACAAAGTCTCTAACCTGTGATTCTTAAAATTGCGACGATCCCAGTCAGACACCTTGCATTTATTCGTATGACTCCGACCAGCAGCTGACTTCTTCATGAAATGATTTCACATGTTGGCATGACCATCCTTGGTTCTTACCCGACCTATTCCATCTTCCGATAACATTAATCACCGAGGAGTCCTGTGGTTGGGTATACTTAGCAGATATCCTAGCTACTTCAATCAGTCGGACGAGTCTTATATTTATAAACACGTCTCATGCTAAACATACTTATTAGTTACAGGATTTCATCATGGACTGAAATCGGTTAGAGAAGCATTTGAAAACCTAGCCGATGCATTGACTAGTGGTCGCTCTATATCGCGAATTGGCAGAAGTTGGAATTCATGGGCTATTGTATCGGGTCCCATTGGTTTAATGGTCTACGAGCTCGCCTTTTAACCGGAAGGTCCTGGGTTTGAACCCTGGTGGGTGCGTACTGGTGAATAGTTCCAAACTAGGACGAAACGGCTGTCCAGTACTCCTAGGTTCTCTGACTGATTTCAGTTCATGATGAAATCCTGTAACCAGTCAAATCAAGTCCCTGCAAACCAAAACTTGAATAAACATTTAGATATGTGTTCCAGATGTTAAAAAGACTACATTTTGGCAGCATCTTAACCTAGAAGGGCTATATTATATGCCTACTATAAGTCAAGGAGATCTTTTCCTAGTTGAATATCAATAATTTACACTTCGAAGTCAAAGACAAATGCATCGCTCCTGACTGATAGCTGCTACCTTAAGGTGATGGTTGGGCTCACACACCGCAATGGGTTATCGAGCCACTCTGATTGGAACTAATGTTACTACAGGCCGTACCATGCCAGGATGGTTATTTGGATAGCAATTAAACCAAAAGTTGTTACTGTCATAGTGTAAGTTGTTTACGCCGTGCTGGCAGTGAATTCTTACTACTGAGGAATAGGGATGTAGCAACAGTAGTGTTCCTGTCAGGTGACCAGCATGCCAGCTATGCTGAGTCCGCGCCCTCAGGTCAGGGAGTTGGGAAAGGTCGACCCCAGACATTTTACATCTGTACTTTTCTTGCTTCGCTCCGTAGCCGGTGGTAGGTTCTTAACATGGACATAAATCCAAAGGCATTTCAAATAAGCCGTGTGCAGCTGGCCTCAAGCAGTCGTCCTCTGATCTCTACAGTCACTAGTAATCTTTCTCTTTCGGGTACCTCAAGAAAAAATCAACTTCCACGGTGTGGGCAACCGAGAAGTAACAGTCTCCCACATACTTCCAAAAGCACACTAAGCCCTCCTGAGCATTATATTCCTTTATCCACATCACTGTCATCTTTTTTTTATTACAGCTTGATTCCACACTGTATTTCTGGTATGAGTATGGAATCTTCAGAATGTGATATCGGTAGCCCAAATTTTCCAGGCCGGCCATTGATATCAGGTGTGCGTCGGCAGGGGATCGAACTCTGGACCATGTGTATGGTCGGTGAGAGTCCTAACCGCTGTACCACCGACGCTTCCCTACTACTGTCATTACTGTTCTACAGACTGGTGAGTGGTCTTCATTCCAGAAAAGTCACTTCTTGATTGGATCCCAGTAGAAAGACGTATGTGTGCGGTCCATTCGAAGAAGGAAGGACGGCGTTGCCCGTCGATATCTTTTCATAGTCTCCGCTTACGCTCCAACAGACTGCAGTTCGGATTAACCAAACGATGACTTCTACCTGAAACTGTCTAGTTTGCTGAAAAAACAAAACGCTCAGATATAGTTGTTTTAGCAGGCAGCTTCAATATCCAAGTAGGAAAGTTATGCCGGACTCAGAAGTATGTAGGTGGTACGTATGGAGTTACCTGCCGACGAACCGATAACGGTGATGGTCTTCAACAGTTCTGTTCCTAGTCAGCACTGACCTTAGGCACAAAGAGAGATATTGCCTAACCTGGTGACCTCTATCACCAAATCAACGTTGGACTCAGATAGTCCACACAGTGATAGGGTATCGTTGGTGAGGGTCAGTAGAAGACTGCCGCTCCTTCTGAAAAACGTGCATAGACTCCGATTACGCCTTGGTTCGCGCATGTTTATGCTCACGTCTAAACGGACATAGATTGTTGGGAGTAAGGCAGTTACGCCGCCAACTTGATCAGGACATTGAGTCCCTATTTTATGGAAGAACTATCGAAACGCGTATCTGAGATAGACAGCAAAACTCCTCCTGAGGAAGGCTGGCACAATATAGGGTTAGCTGTAGACATAGCTGTTAATAATTAATTTAGAATTTATTTTTTGCGTTCCCAGTGGGAAATAAGGTTTCATGCTTGAGCTTTGAAGCTTCTGTAGCAGTGATATTTTCACGGGATGGGATTGCTGGCCTCACGTCCAACCTTCCCATTTTGTCGGGGTTACAACCGACTAAGTGAGGTAAAGGTAAATGGAGATGGATTGGCCACACTCTGAGGAAACCATCAAGTGACATCACTAGACAAGCCATCGCTGGAGTGGAACCCGAAAGGGAAGCGACGAGTTGGTCGTCCAAGGGTGACCCAGAGGAGATCATGTGAAGAGGAGATGAAAGCATGTGGGCAGACCTGGAGCCAGGTGAAAACTCTAGCAGAGAACCGAACGCAATGGAGACGCATGGCTGAAGCCCTATGTTCCTCTAGGAACTAAAGGAAATAATAATAAGTGAGGTGAAGGTGTACGCCGGCCGGGTATCGAACCTCGGACCACAGACATATTTGGTGAGCATCCCACAGCTGAACCACCAACGCACATTCATACAATGGTACACCCGTTGGCTGGGTAGTGGTTTTCAGGATAACCGAACACACCCATCCCTGCCTCTTGCGAGACGAGATCAACATTCAGTATCATCCTGTGGCGCAACCACTCGAGAGCCCTCTCCCTCGGTGAACCAAGACACAGCTGTAAAGGCTGCTAATAACTTAAAACCAAAAGTTAGTGAAAGCCAGTGGATTTCTACTACTCATCCGATTCCGGCGAGCTCCGAATATAATGAGAACCGAAAGCTGCTCATACGCAAACTAACAAGAAGTCTTCGCAACGACTGTGAACAGTGGTGGGTGACAAAAGCGAAAGAGATGGAGAGGGCATCGGCGATAGGTAATACCAGACAACTATTTAGGCTTATCAGGGGAACAGGTGGCAAAAGGCGAACAATAAGTGGAACGATATCCGAGAAAAATGGCACCTTAATTGGCTCTCAGGATAGACTACTGGAACGTTGGAAAGAACACTTTGAGAAGCAGTTCAACTGGCCTACAACCAGCTCAGCTCAACTTACCCAGTACCCGACACCTCCCTGAATGGGATATAAACACTGGCCCTCCGTGCCTAACTAAGATTACAAAAGCTGTCACTGGTCTGAAACGAGGCAAAGTAGAAGGACTCGATGGGGAGTGACTCCAGAGGTGTTTAAGGACGACAGAGACAGTTTGCTGTCTGCGTTAACTAAGGTATTAGGCAGCGTCTGGGAATCAGAGGAAGTTCCATCTGGCTGGTGTAAGTCACTGATTGTTCCGACATACAAGAAGGGAGACATGTCTTACTGTGATAACCACAGGAGGATTAGCTTGACTAATATGGTATCTAAAGTTCTAGGCTCAATAATCATGCGCAGACTAAGTGGTGCTTGCGAGAAACAAACACGGGAATATCAGGCAGGCCTTAGACCAGGAAGGAGGTTCATTCATTCTATCTCCACCCTTCAACAGATTCTGGAATATAGGCATACTTACCGGCGTCCAGCAATTGTCATATTTCTTGACCTCAAGGAGACATTCAACTCCATCGACTGAGAGGTACTATGGCGATGTTTGGCCGTGAAGGGAATGCTGAGAAAATGCATCGCACTGATCAACGAACTCTACTCGAACTCATGCAACCAGGTGAGAGCCTACAGAGAGTTGTCATCTGAAGTGGTGACAACTAGTGGTGTCTGTCAGGGATGCCCACTGTCACTATTTCTGTTTAATTTCATCACAGATGTACTAATGCACTTAGTCCTAACTGACTTCAATGACTCATGGATTGACTTGTTACCACCAGGGAATAATCTCGTTAACTTAGAATATGCGGATGATATAGTCCTTCTAGGTGATGATGCTGACAAAATGCAGTCTTCTAAACACCTTGAGAAGAAATCTTCGAATGTTTGGCATGCGGTTCTCTCCTGTCGAATGTAAGATGATGCTACAGGAATGGACTACATCGACTCCTAGCTTAAAGATAAGGAGTGAAGTGATAGAACGTGTTGACCACTCCACTTGTTTGGGAAGTTGCATCAACACTAATGGATTGATTACTGACGTAACCCCAGCATGGATACAAAAAGCTTTTGTGGCACTTTCCGATCAGCATCATCTCTGACATAGACGTGATATCCGGCTGTCGATCAAAGGACGTGTGTACCTGCTCAGCAGTCCAATCCATCGTCCTTTATGGCTGCGAGTGAGACATGGCCATTGAAAGTGGAAGAGATGAAAAACTGGCTAGCTGTCTTTGATCATAGGTGCCTGCGTTCTAACTCCTTTTTTAGGTGGTATGACAGGGTGAGCAATGCTGAGGTTAGTCGTCGAGTGCTAGGTATTGAGGGAAAATCAATCGACGAGGTTGTGAAATTACACCGATTGAGACTGTTAGAATATGTGTTATGCATACCTAGCCATCGTCTTCCTCGACGAGCAATGTTAGCTGAGATAGGATCAGGCTGGAAAAAAGCCAGAGGTGGTCAAACCAAAACATGGCCTCATCAGTCAATGAAATCCACAACGTCTGAGCCACGTAGGGAGGTGTGCACTTCCTGGTTGGGGTCCTCGGGATGGTACGAACCAATGGCTAGAGACAATTGGTGATATGACTCAGAATCGTTCTCAATGGCGCAACTTATAATATCCAATAGAACTATATGGTTCCTCCATATTACTATTCTTTTTGCCTCATATCTCTGTTTACTGTCTCTCTTTTGCATTTTTTTTTACTTTCTTCTCTTGCTCTGTGCGCTACATGGAGTATGGCGACTCGAACTGCTGCACATCGCTGCAAAGTTCTATGTTGAAGCCAGTCAGTCAGATGGCTCAAAATTGCTCTCATTGGAGCAGATGCATTCACTCTTTGTGATCTCCCGTGTCCGTTAAACCCTAGTGATTTCTATGTTACTTATCTTTCTTCCTCACATTGCTGCTTATAATAGTACTTCTGCATTTCCGCGCAAAGTTTTTTGTTGAAACTTAGTCAATCGAAAGCATCAGTTTATCTGTGATAAAATTCAATAAAAATGAGAGTGGGAAGTTTTGGCAAACATTTAGTTTCTGCAATTTAGAGGACAATTCCCCAAAAAGCTATTAAACGGTTATAAGTGCTTTGATTAGCACAATATGTTTTCGTCAGCCTCTATTTACAGACATCATTTACTTCATTTCTTGACCGATATAGTCAAACAGTACCTTCAGGTCAAAAAGTGTAATAAGCGTTAGACGTTAGTATGTCTACATCACGATATCTGTCGAAGTGCAAAGCTTCGATTAATAAGTCACCGTCCGGTCCTAAAACTTAACTAGTCTTTTCAGTTGTCCTTTATGAACTCTGCTTTTTCTCCCTATGATCACACATCTTAGGATTTTTATTTATTCATGTGTGAAGATTTCGCTTTTTGACTCAATCGTTTCACTTTCATCTAGCTGTTGCTGGGTTTGAATTCCACTCTACCTGCTTCAGCCTGGACAGCTGCATAGTATCATCAAACCTCAGATAAAAATTTAGCGGTTCATAGCCTACAACTTGAAAGATCTGCTCCAGGCAACTGAGTTCTAATACTTCGAAGTGGCAGTAGATACTTGATCTGGCTAGGTTCTCAGAATGTTTCGAATCAATGGATAGAGACTCTTGACGACATGTTTGAGTTTGATAACCTACTTTCGACTTATTCATTTTTGCTTATTCTTATAATGCACATTTTCTTCCAGGTTTTAATGATTGATAGCGATATTGATGGGCTTTCCTCCCAGGATGAGTCTTCTACAGTCGTGTCTTACGCTGAAGAACCTGTTGTTGGCATTGAAATCTATTTCCTGCGACAATTAACTAATCCTTTTCGTGTTGCTTGGACACTCATAAAATTAGGCTATGAACCGCTTGCTCCAATTCAGTTTTATTCCCCTTTAGCACTACTTGGATGGTCGTTTCCTATAGATGTCTATCCCAACTTTTTCAAGTATGTATATCACCTGATGAAAACAATAGGTGTGTGGAAAGTGCTGACAGCAGGATTTTTTGCAAATGCTGCCCACGACTTTACCATTGAAGTTTTTCGTGCAGCGTTTAGACGTCGAACTATGATATGGATCCGATCCGAAAATAGTTTGGCCAACAAAGGGAATAGAATCTGTGCTACACAACGTCAAGCTTCCACAGGATTTCAAGCAGAACGGTTGTTGGAAGAGTCACGAACTTCAGTTTTCTTTGAAAGATTTTCTGAGATTTTACTGCTTAAATTTTGGGAGGTATTATTCAGTCATCCGTTTTATGGTGAGACTGCATTAATGTTTTTATTTTGTCAAGTTGGTTCCAATTTTTCTAGTATCACTATATATGTGTGTTAAACCGAACTAACCTTGTTGGTCGAACTGTCTCGAATTGTATTAGTGTAACGATGGGGTGACAATTTCAGTTGAAATGAAAACATCCCTGATGATGGGGCTCAAACAAGTGGACTTCAGTACTCGGTAAAATAAGGATAGGTAAAGTTAATATTTTAATTTTTATAAAAAACAAAATAATTGAGCAAAGAATATCCTTTTCAATAATTTCCTCTTGTGGCTCTAAGTTTCGAGCACAAACTATTGCTCATAATCATATCAAGTCATCAGTTAATATTACTGTATAACACTGTGTGATTTATCAAAATAAAATCTTATCCATAATGGAGTTATACTCTACCACAGTGCCCAAGTTTTAATACATATATCAATAATGCATTTCTAAGGCGTTGTGTTAGTATCTCGCTGATGTCCCCGAGGAACTGAATTTGTAAGAATAAGGTCTTTTTAGGAACTGTTGGTACCTATGGCTGCTTTGATTTTAGATTCACATTCTTATCGATGAACTTTTCTGGATAACCGTTTTCACTTAGCAACCGTTTAATATTATTAAGTTCCTCATCAAGATATTCATCCGAGCAGATTGCTCTTGCTTTGTGAACCAAGCACTTTATCAGATTGCGTTTGTATTTCAAGGTTGCGAAACTGAAAATATGAGTATGCCGACTAGTTGATGTAGGTTTTCTATGTACATTTCTTCTTGCTGAGGCCGTTGGGATCCACATTAAGAAGCCTAATTTATGTGTCCATAAGAAGCTAGTTCAGACATTGTCCTTGCCTTGTTCATCTAGGTTCGAACGATTCTCAATTTTTTGTAGAAATTTCCTCAATTTTAGTTGATATTCTATTTGCTATTGTATTATTATTATTATTATAATTTAAGCATCTTCAATGAACCGTAATTCCATTGATCTTACTTTACAAATCGATATTATTTAAAAACGCAAATATTGTTATCGTCTACTATTCTAGAATATTTAATGTACATAAACATATATATATATATATATAAATGTAGAGCCAGAAGAGGAAATTATCGAAAAGGATATACTTTGCTCAATTATTTTGTTTTTTATAGATGTCTGAATGAATAATTTCGCTATATTTTAATTTTTGTTAAATCACTTATAAGAATACCCAATACAGCCTTTTGCAGGAAAAAATAAACGTGTATATGTATGTACATAGCCTTGGTTAATTTGAATGATTTGGAATACACCTATAACTCACTAGTCGAAATAAACAACTAGCATAAAGTGGTACAGTCAGAAAGCTGATGGGAAATCTGAGTCAATACTCATGAAACTTGAATCCACTGTGAATTCACATAGCAAAGTTTTAAATCAAACTGAAAAGTAAAATTTATATAATATTAGATGCATTGGATGACAGTTATGTGTTGTTTGGAGGAATATTTCTTTGACTACTGACTTAAGAATTTTCTTACGAGAAAGCCTAAAATCTTTTTTAAGTTAACAGAAACCAAATCAACCTTGAGTTTTGTATTTATAAGATCGTATTTTTTTCTCTAAATTTGGAAAATGTATTTTTTTCCTTCACGTCCCCCAGTGGAACATAGGGCTTCAAGCTAATGGCTTGAAGTTTCTGTAGCAGTGTTTATTTTACAGGATGGGGTTGCTAGCCTCATGCCCAACCTTTCCTCTTCACCAGGATTATTTCTGGCTTAGCGAGGTGAAAGAGTGCGTCTTCCAGGGACCGAACCCCGGACCATGTGCATGGTCGGCGAGCGTTCTAACCGCTATACCACCGACGCATGTATGTATGTATAAATCAGATAAATTTAAATTGTAATTATTCAACTAAAATTTCTAGTTTAATATGTTATATGAATAACTAATTAGGTAGAATAATGCAACAATCCAGTTGTTTCCCAAGGAAAGTACTGAGTGATAGTGCAAATTTTTAAGTTGTAGAAATCATCAGAAAAGGGATTATGTGCATATTAAGATGGTGACGAAAGTTGGAAAAACTGTTATAATAGGATTCACTAATCAGTGTCTTTCGTCCAAACAACCTGGCTGTAAGGAAATTCGTTGTTTAAAGGCTAATAATACTGCATAATTGTTCAGAGCTAGGTAAGTGGAGTGGGTTTTGAAGCTGTTGCGGGTTGGGTAAAGGTGGGATATGCATGTTTTCTGGACCTTAGTTTTACGAACTGATTTTCTTATGTGAATTAATCAAATTAGTTACTAGAAGATATGTTTATCATACAGTTTTCACTTACAATCTTCCTCTTTCTCCTCTCCCTAGTTCTCTTTCTGCATTCATTTATGATGAATTATTGACTTCCAGATTATTAATAAAACATCTAATTAGTTCAGAGTACGTACATTTTTACGTTATCTCATTTTATTTTCAGTATTATTATTATTTCCTTTAATTCCTAGAGAAACATAGGGCTTCAGCCGTGCGTCTCCATTGCGTTCCGTTCTCTGCTAGAGTTTTCACCTGGCTCCAAGTCTGCCCACACATTTTCATCTCCTCTTCACATGACCTCCCCCAAGTCACCCTTGCATTGACGACCAACTCGCCACTTCCCTTTCGGGTTCCACTCCAGCGATGGCTTGTCTAGTGATGTCACTTGATGGTTTCCTCAGAGTATGGCCAATCCATCTCCATTTCTTCCTGCCTATTTGTTTCACAATCGGTTCCTGGTTGGTTCGCTCATTGCCAGAGATCTCTGTTGCTGATCTTTTCTGGCCGGCCATCTGATCTTGAGTATTGAGCGAAGACAACTGTTAATGAAGGTCTGTAGTTTGTTTGAGATGCTCTTTATGACGCGCAGTGCAAGTCTCTGATCCGTATAGTAGCACTGACTTCACATTGGAGTTGAAAATCCGGATCTTATTTTTGATGCTGAGTGCTGTTGACTTCCACACAGATTTGAGAGTAGTGAAAGCTTGTCTTGCTTTTCCGATTCTTGCTTTGATATCCTCGTCAGTTCCGCCTGTAGTTGAAACGATGCTTCCCAGGTAGGTAGGTAGGTAGGTAAAGGAGGTTGTTTCTTCCAGGTTCCTCCCATTTATGCTGATCGTTGTCTGTTGTTATTGCTGTGGTGGTGTTGGCCAGGAATCTTCATCACCTCTGTCTTCTCTATGTTTACCTGAAGTCCTATCTTTGATGCTTCTGCCAACTTGTTGCTTTTCGCTTGCATATCTTCCAGTTTGTGGGAAATCAGACATATATCATCGGCGAAGTCCAGATCCTCCAAGTTTTTTGTGTGTGTCCATTTTATGCCTGTTTCCTCATTTCTTGCTGTTTGTCGCATTATCCAGTCTACTGCAGTCAAGAAAATCATTGGCGATAGTGGGCAGCCTTGTCTTACTCCCGTCTTCACTTCGAGGGATTCCGTGAGTTTCCCGTTGTGGATTACTTGGCATGCAGCATTGTCGTACAGCTGTTGGATGAGATGTATAATTGTCGGTGGCACCCCGTAGTAGTGAAGTAGTTGTCAAAGCACTTTTCGATCGACGCTATCGAAGGCGTTTTCAAAGTCGATGAAGTTGAGATAGAGAGGTGACTGCCATTCCAAGCTTTGTTGAATGATAATCCGTAATGTGGCGATCTGATCAATGCATGACTTGTTTCTCCTCAATCCAGCCTGTTCCGGTCGAAGTTTTTCATCCAGGGTATGTTTGATTCTCTCCAGGATGATGCGGCTTAGTATTTTGCTTGGGATGGACAGGAGCATAATTCCGCACCAGTTCTTATATTGACTTAAGTCTCCTTTCTTTGGTAGTTTGAATAAGTATCCTTTCTTGCAATCCTCGGGTACTTTGCCTTCTTTCCACACCTTCTCCAGTAGTGGCGTCATCAAGTCCGCTGTTGTCTCTGGGTCCATTTTCAATGCTTCTGCTGGGATTCCATCTGGTCCTACTGCTTTCCCAGCTTTTAGCATCTTGATTGCCTTCAGGACTTCTGAAGTACTGCCAAGGTTATTATTTTAATTGTTCTGTTAGGTGTGTAGTAAACTGATCAAAAAGTCTTCAGTAAGATAGTATTCTTGTATAAACGGTTTGTTGTTTATGGGATCATAAACGTGTGTTCAGTTCACCAAAAATATTCAGGCGTCACAGTCATATAAAAATTTGAGGTACTTTAAGCAATCATCTAACGGAATGGGACCAGTTTTTCTTTTTTGTGTTACTTCTTGTTCAATATTCTACATACTTCCATTCAAGGCACATACTGTTATGGGAATTTACTTGATCCATCATACCGTTACTTGTTATTCAACAGGTCTGATTGTTTGTTTTTGATTTTTGTTATGTAAAGTGTATTTCATAATTACTGTTTCTGGTTTATTTTGTGTTTTTACAAAAAAAATTATGCGTCTAGTTATTACTGTAAGGCAAATCGCAGCTCTTATTGGCGGTGAAGTTCACTATACATGGTTTCCCATGGCTGTGCAGGCTATTTATCGTGAAAATGGTATTTTCGGATTTTTACAGGTAGGTGTTTGCTCCACAATACTTGTATTTTCAGTTTGCATCAGATTTTCGTTGTTTTTTACTTCAGTAATAAGGATTACCAAACGTGGTAAAAATTTTAGTGATACACAGTTTGTATAAATTTAGTGTGTAATTGGTTACTTGACTAGGTAGAAGTTAATTTTGTAGCACTGCATCTGCTTCTGTTTCACGCAGAGTGTTATGATGCTGGATCCTTTGTCACGCGGTCACTGCTTAACTACTGACCAGTGCCCACTTAACTGGTAAAGCAGAACACGAAGAGAATCAACGGGAAAACCAGGTTCATTTATTATGACAAAAGTGACTGTATTTATACAGAAAATAAGGTAGACTGGAAATCAACCAATCCGGTTGGCTGTTTGAATTGTGCAACCGTCCAATCAGAAGCAGGAACAATTGCATGTCAACGACTTGCTAATAACGCGATAATAACTTGACTGATGACCTGATAATTGCATGTGTTTTGCCTCTTCCTAACACAGAGACTGGAAACTGTTCGTGGATAAATACTGCAAGCGCTTAAGTACTGATAACCTCAAAATATTGTTTGCCTGTAAGTAGGACTGTCATAGAAGGTTACACACCTCAATTGAATGATCGTGCAAAACATCACTGGCTGACTTTGATTGTCTCATTAGTTGTATCGCCTTTCTGATGAATATGTGGTATGCAGCGTAGTGTAGAACCATACTATAATTCTATATCCTCGTTTGAGTTTTTAAGCGTGATCAAGATTCACAATTAGACATTTTTAAAAAGGTGTACGAAAAATTACTCATTTTGATATTTAACCTTATGCTGATCATCTGGTACTTCCTGTAATAAATTGTGCTGACTTCCTATTTGAGGTTAACCGATTGCCTCATTCAAATGGTCTTAAACTGAATCCCTATAAATGTCGGACTGTTAATTTTGGTTTCAGGCGTAAAGAAGACTTGCATGAACCCATCCAATCCCGTGATTCTCGTAGTATCGACGGTACCATGGTAGAAAATAAATTGAATATTACTTATCTTAGTATCCGTTCCTATTCTGATCTTTGTTGGTCGTCTTATATCTTGTTAATCTCTAAGAAACTTTTTCGTTTGACTTACTACATAAACAAGTTGAGACTTTCTGACCTAACTACCCCTTCTCTTACAATTTAATAATTCACCCACTAGCGACTGGCTGTATACCCGAAGTTACCTGGAGTTCTAGTGAGGAGTCGTGACCAGTGGAGTCCACCAAGTCAAGTAAGAGAACAGTCACTCACCGATGACACTGGCTAGTGGTTACTCTATATGTCGTGAATTGGCAGAAGTTGTAATTTATGAACCACTGCATCAGATCCCCGGAGCTGAATGGTCGACGAGCTTGACTTGTAACCAGACGGTTTCGAGTACGAACCCTGGTGGGTGTGTGTAGTCTCGAAGGGTCCCAAGCTAGAGCGAAATAGCTATCTTGTGCCCCCTGTTTTTTCAGTCGTTCTCTAACAGATGCCAGCTTGTGATTAAACCTGTAGCCAATCAAACCCTTGCAAACTAACACTTAATAATTTATTAGTTCATGTATTCTACCCATTATTCTTTATTATCCCCCTTACTCTTCTCTGAGCTTTTCAAAAATGATTATATTATATTAAGTTAGTGACCTTGTTATTGATAGACATTTTAATTCTTGTAAGCTATTGACTAAAGTCGTCTTATCAGATACTAAACATTGTCTTTATTCTCAACTTTCTTCTTGCATCTCTTCGGGTAAAACCAGAAGAAATGTCATCAAAATATTTGCTCGTACTGTTAAATATAGAAAATCAACCGTACCATAATTAGCACGGGTGTTGCGTAAATGGATAAATGTTCGAAAAGAGCTTGTCAACCTGTCTATTAATATGCAAATAAACAACTTATTACCATCATCATTATTATTATTACATATATTAACTTCAGTTGTTTCAGTTTTATTATTCTTACTGTTTTATGTATTTGCTTATTTGTGGATGGAGACAAATTGATACAATGTGTTTAATGCGGAAAATCCTAATCTTGATAATTATTATTTTGAAAGTTTACAGTATTAATTAATATCATTTAATAAAGAAAAGAAAGAACTTTAAATCAAACTTTTCTTTAAATCTTTATTATTAAAGAGTATATTACTATAAGTGCTATTCCTTCTAGTGTCGTCTGTTATTATTGTAATTGTGTTAGTCAACAATATATATTAATAATCATGATAATCCTCTTGACGTATCTTCTGATCACATGAGTGTCTTCTCGACGATATGTAGCAGTGGAAGCAAACTGCATGACACGATTTATGAAATGTAGATTTTAAGATACCTCTGCATAGGCGCACCAATTTATCTCTGCGCAATCTAATTCACTTAGTGAGTCAAGGCTTTGTATATGATGGTAATTTGTGAAAATTTTTCGTTAAATTTGAACTAGTATCTGAAGATAAACTATTCCTCCCTATTTATTTCGTTATTCTGTCCCCTCTTTTTTATGTCTTCATATTTGGAAGAGATCACTCACTTGTCATCGTTTATTCTACAGTTTTTTAAGTGTCAGCTTTTGTAATTTTATTTTACTACTTTTTAATACTGTACACTAGCTGTACAAATCATCTCAAAATTCATAATTATTGATGCGAAAGTGATATTTCGGTACTCATCACAAAATTTGCATATATATATATATATATACGAATATCCATGTACGTAGCAAAGCACATATTACCGGACTAACATAAAGAGGGATTCGTAACCGCATGTCTGAGGACATTCCATGAAAAGTATGACTGTAAAGTGCGAAAATCTTCAGCAGTGCAGTCGCTCGTCATTCAATAGATACTAACTATGAAACTGGAGTTTTAAATTCATTTAAGATAACTAGAGTTCAGGTCAGTTCCAGTTTACTACGTATTGCTGAATTGTCAGTCACTGAACGGCTCAAACCTAATTTATGCATTATATTTAGGTACTCAGACAGCCTGTTTAAATCTTCGGCTACCAAAAATCCTCCACCATTATATTGTATCTAATTTCTCGTGTTCGCTTTGTTTTAACCTATTAAAATATGACCTTCACTCGCATTGTTTACTCTCGTGGATATTTAAAATGTTTGGAAACGGCTGATTTGCAAATTTCCTCTCATCATTCTGCCTGTCAATGTGCATTAAAACTTATTCCAATACACCAAATGACTGTTCCTGAGTTTATGAGTAAAATCTGTCGCTTCCTGTCCAGTGAAAGTAACTGCTTGCAATCTCTCGTGTCTTCCAATGTACATTTCCGTAAAGCGATAATAATTCTTCAAGAAAGTTGGCTACATCGCCCATATGGTGATAATTTAGTTTTTCCAAATGGTATCAGATTATTGAGACAAGATCGGTATGACTCTGAGGAGAAACGCGGCAGTGGCGCTGCGACCTCTGTCAATCCTTAGTGGCTTACTTCCAATAATGCATGTTTTAAATTCTCAAGAGACAAAATCCATTGCATTACTGTTAAATGTCAACCGAAACGCCTGTCTAAGCATAACTGGATTAACATTTCGAACATTTTTATCTTAGCTGGTCGTAGTCTGTCTGAACTATCCATATTTGCTGATGAATTAACTTCTTTTGCTGCTACCTCCGTTGGTAACTCTGTCAATAGTGACTGGAAATTTCAATTCCTGTGACTGCAATTTCCTTACGTCGCTAGGTCATGAAAATAGGCGACACTCCACATTTAGTGTTCACAAATGACTTTGGCATATTAAAAAAATACAAACTCGGACTTATTTACTGAACAAGTTCTAAATGACGCTATCACAAATACAACATGTTATCTCAAATTCTATCTGGATTTTTGATGCTCAAAGGAGAAATTCTTACGGTGTGACCGCTTGTTTTCTTCTCAACTTAAAAAACTTCGTCGAAAAAAGAAAGGTTGTATAAAATGAAAGACAGTCCTGATGTAAAACGACAAATTTTTAATGAAGTAGAAAATACAGAGACTAAGTGTAATCTATAATCAGAAATTCTTATCATGCAGAACCTTCCCAAACATATAGAAACTGTTTAAGGAAATTAATGGGGGCAATTTGTGTAATCATTCTTACAGAAAAGTCTGTTTCTAAAGCCTAATCATTTTCAAAAATAATGGGAAACTGCTTCTACTCAACCTCGAAACTTCTCTGAAGGCTTTTAAGGACCCTAAACAATTTGCTTATATACACGGTAGATGTACTCTAGATGCCTTGTTGTCTGCAGTTTACACAGAGGTGCTGAGTGTGTTCAGTGTGCTTTCCTAGATAACACATGTGTCTTCGTCTCTGCACCTAAGCTTCTTCTGTTAAACAAGCTTGGTGTGACTCGTAATCATATAAGCAATAGTTTGTGCTCGAAACGTCATCAGTTAATATTACTGTATAATACTGTGTGATTTATCAAAATAAAATCTTATCCATAATGGAGTTATACTCTACCACAGTGCCCAAGTTTTATACTTCAAGCTTGGTGTGACACAGACAGATAGCTGGATTAATAAATAGTTGCCTTCTTATTTCTCTGATAGGAAGCAGTAGACTGTGTATAAAGGGAAGTGTTCCACTACTTTACTTACTGCAGCCGGTGTCCCTCAAGGTGCTGCTCTTCCTCCTTTTGTCTTTTCTTCTTACATGAATTGTCTCATTCTGAGGAAGCCAATTGTTTTTAGTACTCCGGTGATCTGACTGTTTGCATGCCGCTCACATCTTAACCAGATTGTTTCAAAATGAACAGTTTTTTTTTATCGGAAATTAGTTAGTGGTTCTTATCAAATAGTCTTAAGCTAAATCTCTCCAAATGTTGGATTGTTAATTTCACCTTCAGACACAAGCGTCATTTACATGAACTGATTCGTTCTCGTGAATCTTCTACCATAGAAGGCATTGAAGTTGAAACTAATTTGAATGTTAGACATCTTAGATCTTTGCTAGTCTTCCCACATTATGTCAATTTCTGGAAAGATATTTCGTATAACCTTCTATGTGGAGAAGTTAAGACAATCGGGTATCACTCGGTCTCTACTTTTACAGTTTTTTTTTCAATTCTTGTATTCTACCTATTCTTCTTTACTTCTCCCTTTTAATCTTTACTGGGCTATTTGAGAAAAACTTCGTTACACTGCGAAGGTCACTAAAAGTTGTCGGTAGTGTGAGTTGGGTACCACTGAACCAACTGGTTAATACTGGCCGTAGATAGACATTGCAACTTATGCAATGAATCGGCGAATATCATTTCGTCGGACCCTGAGCATCCTCTTCATACACAACTCTCCCCTTGCTTCTCATCAGGTTGGACTAGAAACAGCCATAAAACACCTTATGTTCGGACGACTATGAGAAAAATTTTAGGCATGAAACCAGTAACTTACTGTAAAAAACTAAGTAAACTATCCTTCTCATTTACAATTAGTTGTGTTCTCTGAGCTGGTTGGTTTAATTACAGAGGTGAGGGGGAAGACAAAAAATAACGGTTATGACACAGCTTAAATGACGCTTACACTTATGAGAAAATAAACAAAAAATGCGAGGATTATAAATATAAGAACAATAACAATAAAGCTTGGTGGAATAAGGATGTAGAAAATGGTTTATTTACGAGTGCAAAGAAGGTTAGTTAGTTCATGCCTTACACTTTTTTCACCACACAATATACGTGCCAAATATGGTGTAGTCGAATTTTTATACTAAGACGTACGTGCATAAAGTCTCTTGAAATGATTTTTTGTGTTACCTGAGGAGGCACAAGGTGAAAGCTGCGGGTAAAGTGGATGCTCAGGCTGATAAAATTCCTTTAGCAAATTTTTTGTATGCAATCAGGTGTCTTTTAATGATGATATCAACGATATGGCCCAATGGGATACCACTCGCCCTACTGACAGGTTTCAGAGTTTTGCGAACCAACGCAGGAAAGAATAAGGGTGAACAATAAAGAAGAATAAGTAAGATACGCGGGTTGACAAACTGTAAGAGGAGGGTTGAGTTATGCCTGAGTGCCTTAACTTCTTAATGTAAAAAGTCAGACGAAACATTCTTTTAGAAATCGCTTGAACATGGGAAGACCAGGATAGGTCAGAAGAAAGAATTAATCCAAGATACTTAACGTCATACTTGATTTCTATATCACTGTCATCAATTTTGCAACGGTCATAGGAACTAACAGCTTCATTTAACTTTCTTTTACATCGGAAACTGAAATTAACAGCCTGTCATTTGGAAGGATTTAGTTTAAGACCATTAGACGTAGACCATTTGCTGACTCATGATAGAAAGCTGTTCACCTTAGTGCAGTCTATTTGGGAGTTAACAGACATTGAAATAGTTAGATTGTCCGCATACTTAACAAAGTTTATTTCATCGGAGTGAGGCAAGTCATGCAAGAAGAAAGAAAACAGAAAAGGAGAAAGGACAGCGCCTTGAGGGACACCGGCCTCAGTAAGCAATGAAGTGGACGAGTTCCCCTGACATACAGTGTACTGCATTATTCCTGAGAAATAAGAATGCAGCCATTTGACAACCGAACACAGTTTGAGTTTCAGCAAGCTTATTTAGCAAAATATCCTTAGGTACTGAGTCGAAAGCAGATTTGTAATCTAGGAAGGTGCAGCGAGAAAATTTAGCCCCATTGTCTAAACTGGAGTACTTGATGTTGAATTGCACAAAACAAAATCTATGGTCATTTTTTGTACACTATTAAAGTGTTCTGCAGTAATTTTTCGTCATTTGACTGATTCCATCTAAAAATGCCTGAAGTTCCAATGTACATTATTAGCAACTCTGTTTGGTACAGGTTTCTGTCACTGTAATGAAAGTAAATTTTTGAAACTATTTGAACTGTTTCCAGTAATGTTTTTGTTTGTCAACTATTCCAGTTCAAACTTTTAGAATGAAATAAACAATTCAGTTACTTCATAATGAAAAGTGATTCGTGCTGCTTAATTGTGACCGAGCAACGGATATCTTATGTATTTGTTTTCTTAAAAATTAGGGCTTCATCCCGAGGTTAATTGGAGAAATCATCTTAACATCTGCCTATTATTGTTCCTGTCGGTTTGTTCGTTCTTTGATATTTGGTTTGGGGCACCGTTCTGCAGAGAATATGAGTGTTTTAAGAGTGCTACTGTATTATACATTGCATAATTATATCTACTCATTCGAAGTAAGTTAGCTTTTGTTCTTTTTAATAAAAAAAATCAGTCTTTGTTGTAATTAGATGCAATTATTTTAATTGATTGGTTAGAGTATCAGTATCTGCTGTGAATATTGAAAGTTGAGGAATTTTTAATCTATCATAAACTTTATTTTCGCAAACCGTCAAATGGTCATATGAATGTCTTCTTGGCAGTATGTAACAGTGAAGGTAAACCGTATGACACACGTTTTAGTAAGGATAAACTTTGTTACTCACTACTTTACTTATCCTCACTAACTTATTATGACTTTCTGTTGTAAACAGAATTTTACTCATTACTAGGACATGCAAGATAATTATGCTCAAATGAAGGGTTACTGCATAACATTTGTATTTGATTCGATTTGTTATGGAGCACATCATCCTAAAATACCTGAGGGAGGACTTGATAGATAGACCCCATTTCAAGTGGGAATGGAACAGTGGTTTGTTGGTTCATCACCCATATTTCATTTAATGCAGAATTAGCTCTGAACCACTCTTTACCAATGTCTAGACATACATGTTATATTAACAGTCATCATACAATAGGTGTGGTCCAAGTGACTTATTGAAACATTACTGACTGCGTCGAATAATGACTGAATTTCTTGTCGATCACCCTTAACTATATAAATCCAGTCACCCTCGTAGTCAGTGGGTGAGTAATTCTTCCGAATATTCATTGTTTCAAATTATTTACATTTATTTTTTCGTATACACATCTTCAATGGCTTCACCATTCCGTATCATTCAATGACAGATTGATAAATGTTTTAGTAATTATTGTTTTTTAACCGCTTTTCTCTTACAATAGCTAACTGGATGTGTAATGGCTGTCCATGGTGCTAATCTTGTTGGCGCTAATGAAGCCAATTCTTTTCTTGATTGGTATGAGTGCAAATGTTATCTTAGCCTCAATAATCAAATGACTAGAGGTTGGCGACCATTTATACGAAGTCATGTACAAAAGATCCATCTACCTAAGATGCAGCTTTAAAATGCTTCACTTTGCATCCGTTTTTCTGAATTACTTACTTCAAATTTATAGTTTTAAGAGCCACTTTGTACTCTACAAGCTGAAAAAATATAAATAGGTATCTCTTGACTCCCATTCTCAAGATATGTACCTGTATCAAATTCTGTATAGTTTATAATTTGTCCAATGCGTTTGTAGCTGTGATTGTATTCGTGTAAAATAGCTTCATCATTTCCTGTAATTTTGTTGTTAAATTCTTAATTCATCCTATTATCCTCAACAAGTCTTTTGTTTCTTGTCCTCCAGTACAACATACAAACTCGCTCGGAACATCGAGTCAACTAAGGGTTATTGCAGGTAGTAAAATACAACTTAAAGTAATGGACCGAGTAAAACACTGAAATATGCTAGTAAATTAAAATTAAAAAGCGGTAGAATAAATAAATACGGAGTGCTCATTTTTATGTAGTCATATCAATATTGGGGAACAAATGTCGCATTGGCCTTAATTTTACTGTTTGATCTTTATACCATATAAAATTTTCTGACCTAATCTATGTTCACAGTAGGTGATTTTGTTAAAAGGATTGAAGTCCCTGACCAGTAGCAATAACTACTGGTCATTGGGCTTGCATACTCCACTGACAAAGAACTACGCTGTGCAGAAGGATTTCTTTGTAGATCCATCTGTTATCCACTTCACTTAACTATATTTGACCGCTTCTACGAATACTGATGAAAAACAGATAATGCTGCTGAAATTTTGTTTATCTTATCCTAATATTCGTTAACACCGACAATTACAACTATTCTTGTATAACATATTCTGCTTGAATTATCGTGTTTCATGTGGGTGCCTATCAATCGTAGTAGTCTGAGGCAGAATGCATAAACTATCAAGTTAGAACATGTCGATATGTATGTTAAAGATAAGTCGTGAACATGACATTGAGTATAGGTAAGGTGTGCAAAACTGCCATGCCGAAAAGACTGGGTGAATAGAAGCTCAGCAGTTAAAAGCCCTAGACTGTATAAGAGTAAGCAGCCATATAAACTCACTTCGATGACCTTCAGAAACGACCGACATAATATTCCTCTTGTCTTCTTTGAGTTATTCTCTCTATCAGTTAATACTGGTACATAAACCATCGATTAGAGAAACAGCTTCTTGATCTTACGCTATAAATTCAGTAATGCACCTAGTGTCCGCAGTAATTTTTGAGCTAAGAAAAGAGATCTCAAAAGGATAGATATCAAAAAATTTCTTTTACGGAAAGTCCCGTTACAAAGTCCTAATATTGATTTCTCTCGAATGGGCCCACGTCATCTGTCACAACTTCTTCAAGCACAACACCGGTAATCGCGAGGCAGTCATATAAGTCAGTGTTATATACCTCGAAATGCAAAACGTATTTGATACAATATCACAGTGTAGAAGTTATACTCTATGTGTTCCCAATTGCCTACTTACATGAGGGATTGCATACAAATACTTAAAACAGTGTTATCTATTTATTGACAGATCACAAATGAGGCCATACGGCGTAGCGTTCTTCGTCTTCCTGTATTTGTGGACTATATTAGTAATATTTGTGATTTATTCAACATTGGTAGAGCTCTCCTACATGTGGACAACCTCAAGTTATTCACTCATGAACTGACAATTCGCAGTATAAGTTGATTTATTGCCTAAACAGAGACAAACAGCTTTTACAAGCGAGTACATGTGTAGAGCTGCATCAATTGGTCAAGGTTTTACGATCAATCTTGTTTTATTATTAAAAGAATCATTAAAGCGATATGACTTTGAATAGGTGAATTATGAAAAACAAGGTGTTTGATTAAATAAGTATGTGGTGGACTTTGTCTTATGGTGATTTAATTGCTTGTTCTTAAGCATTTTGTTAAACAGGTCCTATGTGATATTCATTCGAATAGTAAACAGCGTGGCGATGATTGATGTCTATTTTTGGTTCTGATCTATATTCAACAACCAAAGCATTTGATCATGTGAAAAAGTTGTTATAATTATTTGTAATAGTAGTATTTCGAAATGATCGAATTACAGGAAACCAACAACACAGAGAAGGGTGAATTCGGGAATTTGTATTTGGCGGGATTATTTGTAATTCATTTAATAAATATTAGCAAACAACAGTAAGTATTTAAACAATACAATGATAGAAATTGTCAATCACCGCAGGAGTTCCCCATAAATTATTGGTTTTGAACAAAATTCAGATAATGGAGGAATTGTAAGGCATAAGTAGGAGGAAGTGAGCTTAACAAGGCGGCATCTCAGTAGTATCTTTTAATTCCCATCTGAGTGGTGTGATATTGTGGCTGGTGCTACTGACAAGTGGTATGTTTTGTTTGATGTCTTTTGTAGGAATACTCACTAGCGGAGGGATAGATGAAACGTCCTTGTGAAACAACGTAGAAAACAGGAAAGGAAAACAAAAGAAGCCTAGCATGGAGAACACAGGCAAATGGTGGTTTTAGTGTAAGGCATATCTATTTTGCCATATCTGTACATCTATCTATCAACAAACTGTTCCGCTGCCAAATATTACCGTGTTCTGCTGTTACATTGACAAAAAAGTTATTAAAGTCATTTGGATCCAAAAACCATCGACCTCTTGCTCAGCAAAACTCATATGGGCATTAGGACTCCAATGCAATTGGAGAGATACATAAGGAATCTGTCTGGGTATGAGAATGTTAATGATAGATCACTCTATTAGTAATGACTACGCAAACTGTACCAGAATATCTTCAGAGTTTCCGCTTTTGGTAATAATAAAAATGTACACACAAAAGATAGGCTGACGTCACTGATCACATGCACAAACGAATATCACTCCAAGTAATACATTTACGTAAACTGTAATGGTTTCTGATCCCTTGATAGGCTTCGTATTTTGGATGATCAATTTGATTTGTCTTTGGTCTACGCATAAAAAGTACCATAAGAATCGGGGGACAAAAACTCTAAGCAAATATCGAAATCCCTTTATCTCCTAAAATGGTACTGCGGTCGGTGTCTGGGATGGGTAACTGATATGCACACTAGTCAGGGAGATGTCTTTCGGAAATATTAGGTCCAAAACATTATCTTGTGTACACTCTATAGTTTTTATCCACCCACATTACTGTGTTTCATCCGAGAACCTACTGTATCGATTCCCACTTCCAATGATTTCGTAAGTAAACTTTAATTGCGTAGTGAAAAACTGTAATTATTTCATCCAGAAGTTCACTGATGTGGTTGGGTTGGAGATAAGCACAACCTACAAAAGACTGTGTTATTTTGTGACGTTTAGGGCCACCCTTGATGTATCATACATATTCAGGTTTGTGTCTTCGTAATGTACGGTCTTACAGTTGGATTTTACGTAGATAATGTATCCCCCATCATGCCCAACTAGTCTGTTCTTTCTGAATAATGTATAACCTTCGCAGTGAAAGAAGTCATCACTTAGTTCAGATATGCACTAATCTTCAATGGTCATCAGCTCCGCAGGTTGGATTAACAATAGTAGGGATTGTATGTATGTCAGTTTACAGGGAACCTAGTGTTATTAAAAAGTACTCCAAGATTAGCTGACTCATGTTGCTAGGGTTTCGCCGTGCCTTGAAGCAGGTTAAAATGAGATGCAATTACATTGTTTTGAGACAGTAATGTGGTTTCCGTGTCTATGGAAATGCCGGGAAAGTAAGAATTGCATGTTACGTAAGTCAGAGCTGAAGGAGGATTGACTGTCAGAGGAAAAGGAAATAAAGCGTTGTTGCTGAAGATGTGAATTATCTGTGCGATGAAAAAGGACTCTCCGGCAGTAAATATGCATTGCTGCACCAGCCAAACTACTTGTGCAGGAGGTTGATACTAGTTCAAAGTGGCGAGCAGTTGTAGTAAGTTGCTAGTCATGTTGTAAGCCTCAATTAAAATGATAATGTCGTTGCATCAGATCTTCCAACCAAGGGATGGGTATTCATGTTGGATAAAAGAATGTCACTGTGTGACCCACCAAGCAATGCAAACTGGCTAAAGATATTGCCTGCCCGATGGCCTATTCTCAAGTCTTCCAACCTTCTCATTTATGGTAGTGGGATGAGAATAAACCCTATCGCGTTTTAAATTGAACTCCCTCCTGGCTTTCTCGTCTTTCATTGGCTAGGACAGTGGCGGTCAATCGAATTTTTTTCCCATGGGTAGGTACTGTCGTGTGAGGTTTGCAAACAACTGTGATGAATATAAATGTAACGTTTTTATATTGACACATGGCTTTTTTCCTTGTACACTTTCTTGAGATTGGTCAGCCGTTTTGGTGATTATCAGTGATTATGACATCGTGAGTCCCAATCTATTTCTTGAGTTGTGGTTATACGCATTATAATCTCTCCGTCAATATTTCTCAGTCATGAAGCTTAATATTCTGTGATTCTTCAGAATTAACTGTAACAATAATGAGTATACACATCCGGAGAGTTTAATATGCATGACGCATTCGTCGTAGTGTGTCCGCCAACCTTGCAATTTGGTTGACTCCGGTGTTCACAGCTCCGTTGGTCGTATCATGAATGTTTTACTTGAGCCTACATACAGCACAAAATTTTCATGAGCCGCTACCAAGAAGAAGAGGCAACTGAAGGACATGAAGACGTCTAACCTTGCAATCCGTAAGTGAATTTTTCTTTCATTGTAGTTTTTAGGAACCATTAACAGTTTCCACCAACAAGGCAATTCTGATAAGCATAGCACATTGGAAGCCGTTGTTGTGGTGCTCTATTTGATCAAACTAGCGTACACGTATATCCTAGTACTTCTTCGCGTTTATTATTGTGTCCTAACGTTGTGATTACTCGACATCCACAACGTAAATCAAAAGGCACTTGAGAAGGAGTACGAACGTGTATTATCGCAGTAATCAAAATTCAAAAGTTGAGCGAGTACAAATGTATCAATTGTTAACACGCAATCTTTAGAGTGATAAACAAATCAAAGTCCAATTACATAGTGAAAGTATACTACGATGATGAGTAATAAAATGGGTCACTACAATAGCCCCTCCATAGAATGCAGGTAAATGAAGTTTACCTGTATTCGGAATGATATTGTAAATTACAATGTGCGTCGGTGGCACAGTGGTTAGGAATCTCGCCGATCATGCACATGGTCCGGGGTTCGATCCCCTGCCGGCGCACACCCGATATCTATGGTCGGCCTGAATTTGGGCTACCGATATTCATGCTGAAAATTCCACACTTGTACTGAAAATACGGTGTGGAATCAAGCTGTAAATCAAAATAAAAAAAATAAAAATAAATAAAAGATATATAAGAGTTTCTGGAATAACAACCGAATTGAGGATTTTAAATTTTCTAAGGTTTGCTAATATAACCATATATATTCGAAAATGTTAGCAATTTTGAAACGAACCAAAATGTTTAGAAAGTTGTGCAAAATGTAACAAAAAAACCAGAAAAATTATTAGAATAATAATGAGGTTGTTATTGTAAAGAGTTACAGAATAGATTTATATCTTCCATACAGTTAATAGTACAGTAATAAGGAAGCGCGGAAATGAATTAGAAATAAATTGTCTGTACAAATCTTTGTGGCCAATGTACTCGTCTGCCTGATCTTGTGATTCTTTCTGTTTTGTTAGCCGGAATATCACCAGATTTTGAATCTTGAGAGCAGGAATCATTTTGTGGCGTAACTTTAGCTGATGTTGATGACTTGGGTAAACATTCAGTCACCTCTATTTCCATGAAAGCTGGTTTTACGCGATCGATGCTTACATTCTCTTGTTTCTCTCCGCGTTCGACAGTGATGATTTTGTTTGTTCTGCTTATTACTTTAAATGGTCCGTCATAAGGTGGTTGAAGTGGTTTCCTTACACCGTCGTGTCGTATGAAAACATGAGTGCAATCGTCTAGTTTTTGAGGCATGTATGCTTGGTTGAGCTGATGTCGCGGGGAATGATATCTTAAAAGGCCCAGTTGTTGTGCAAAAGTAGTTTCATCAGTTGAAACTTCAGTGGCTGGGTTGAAATATTCTCCAGGCAGTCGTTAAGTAGTTCCATAAACTAATTCTGCTGGACAACATTCGATATCATGTTTTATTGTCGAACGTATTCCAAGAAGTACCAGAGGTAATTTATCACTCCACTTATCATCATCCTTCGCTGCCATCAATGATGCTTTCAGTTGACGATGAAATCTCTCCATTAAGCCGTTTGAACTGGGATGATAGGCAGTAGTACGTATACGCTTGATTCCCAGTAGTTCTGTGAGTTGTTGGAATAAATGACTTTCGAATTGAGCACCCCTGTCTGTAGTAATAATGCTGGGCACTCCGAAGTTGGAAATCCAATTTTGTATAATGCTCTTTGCAACAGTTTCAGCAGAAATATCAGGTAAGGGACTAGCTACTGGCCATCTCGTAAATCTGTCAATACACGTTAAGATATAAGTAAAGCCATTAGATGGTGGTAACGGTCCAACGATGTCAATGTGTATGTGTTGGAACCTACCATCAGGTTCTGGAAACTGGCCATTAGGTGAAACTGTATGTCGTTGTACTTTTGGCAGGCTAAACATGCTCTGGTTCACTGTTTAATCTCACGATTTATTTTCGGCCATATATATCAGTCACTTATCAGTTTAACTGTCGCTCGGATGCCAGAGTGAGAAATGCCATGTATTTTGGAGAAAACTGATCTTCGCATTTCTAACGGGATAAAAGGACGCGGTTTACCTTTGGAAACACCACACGTAATAGTTAGGCTGTCATCAAGCATAACATCTTGCAAACGTAAAGAAGTACTCGTGCTATTTTTCAGTCTTTTCAGATCCTCGTCCATAGTTTGCAGTCTAGCCATCTTTTTAAGATCAAACTGATCTTTTTCTAAGGTATTTATATGGATGCGGGATAACGCATCTGCTACCTCGTTTTTATGTCCTTTGATGAATCTAATATCTGAAGTGAACTGAGAAATGAACTCGAGGTATCGGAGCTCTCTTGGTGAGTACTTATCGTGCTTTGCATTTATGGCTTTAGTTAAAGGTTTGTGGTCTGTGTAGATGGTAAACGGTATTCCTTCGACCATATGACGAAAATGTTTAACAGCAAGATAGACTGCTAGTAATTCCCTACTGAATGCACTATATCTTGATTGAGTAGCGTCTAGACGTTTGGAGAAAAAGGAGAGAGGTTGCCATTTCCCAGCAGAAAATTGTTGAAGAACTGCGCCGACGGCGACGTCTGATGCATCTGTCATAATAGCTATAGGAGCGTTGACGTCACGACGTACCAGTAAAGTTTCTGAGCTCAGAGTTTGTTTCAGCTTTTCAAATGCTTCAGCTGAAGTATTCATGTGCAGCGATTTCGCATGACCTTTTAGTATATCTGTCAGAGGTTGGGCCAGCTGTGCACAGTGAGGAATGAAACGGCGATAAAAATTGACGAGACCAAGGAATCGGCGTAACTTTTTGAAAGAATCTGGGATGGGGTATTCTTTTATGACTTGAAGCTGTTCTGCTATCGGTCGAATGCCTTGATTGTCTACCTGATGCCCCAAACATTTTACAGTTTTCTTACCGAATTCACATTTACTTGGCTTAATGACAATCCCATATTCGGCCAAACGTTTAAAGAGTGTTTCTAAGTGATGTTGGTGCTCTTCAGGTGATTTACTTGCGACCAGTATATCATCGATATAAGCGTAAGTGAATGTGAGGCCGTGCAAGACCTGGTCGATGAATCTCTGAAATGTTTGCACTGCGTTATTTAAGCCAAATGGCAGACGGACGAACTCGAATAACCCAAAAGGAGTGGTTACCGCAGTTTTGGGGATGTCCTTGGGTTCGACAGGTATATGGTAGTATGCACGAACGAGGTCAATTTTGGAAAATATCTGAGCACCTGTCATGCTATGAAAAAAATCGTGGATATGCGGAATTGGGTATCTATCTGCTATCGTCTGCTTATTTAAAGCTCGGTAATCTCCACATGGTCGTATCTCTGTTGAGTTCTTCTTTGGTACCATATGAAGTGGTGATGACCATGGGCTGTTTGACGGTCGTATTATTCCTAGATCCAACAATCTGTTGAACTCTGCTTTTGCTATTTGCATTTTAGCTGGATCTAAACGACGTGGTTTTGCTGCGACAGGCGGACCTTTAGTGACAATATGGTGCGTTACGTTGTGTTTGAGAGAGGCTGTGGAGTAATCGCTCTGTGTCAGTTCAGGAAATTTCTTTAGCAAAATGTCGTACGTGATCTGATGTAGCTACCATCAAGCGGATACTTTCGACATCGGTGGAGATGCCTGAAATCGATAGTTTGCGACTGCTATTTATCAATCTATGGTGACTAGCAATTCGTAGTGTTGAAGCAAATCCATCCCAATAATAGAAAAGGTTATATCTGCAATGACGAACTCCCACTCAAATGGTATACTGCAACCAAAATCAAGTTTTTGTCTTCTAGTTCCAAAGGTTTTTATAGTAGAATTGTTCGCAGCCTTAAGTACTAATGCGGAATTTGGCTGTAAACGTTCGCTGGGTGTTGGGGGAACTACACTAACTTCTGCGCCGGTATCTACCAGGAATTGTGCTCCCGTTATTTTATCTGTCACCCTGAAGAGACGACTGTGGGATTGGTGTTGGCCAGCGACCGCCGGCCTTTTCGTTTCCCGACGCCATAGGCTGCTGGAAAGCACATGGTTGTGCACCGTTCAGCTTGTACACCAAATTTTCGATGATACCAGCATACAGTCTGTTGTAAGCTATATTTACGTACATTGCGTGAGCGACTACGCTGTCTTCTGTATGATGTAATAGGTTGTCTATTAAACCTCATCGTCATTAATTGCTCGGTCAGGACGTCTATTTTACGTTCTAGTGCTTCTATGCGTTCGTCTGACGATTTGTCGAGTACACATGTAACTTGTGGAGACATACATTCTGTCAGCAATTTCTGCTAACTTGTCAATATCTATGTCTTCGTCTCCAAACGCTAATACCTGCTGAATGTTGTGGGGTAACCGCCTTAGCCACAATTGATAGAAAAACCTGGTGTCTAACTTCCGATCTCCTAAAATGTTACACGTATGGCTTTTGAGTTGGGAAGGTGTTCTATCACCCAGACTAACATTCCTGAGCAGCTGATCAATAGCTTTCTGGTATGATAATGAAGCAACCTTAATAACCTTCTGCTTTAAAACATCGTACGGAGTTTCTGGATTTATGAGCGTTTCCCGTACTTGCTCTGCTACGTCGTCCGGCAAGATGGAGCTTGCATAGCTAAATTTTGTAGTCTGAGAAGTGACGTGGTTAGCTAGGAAGTAGTGTTCTAGGCGAGTGAACCACAAATATGGATCATTAGGTTTAAAAGGTGGTATGGATATGGTAACTGCAGCCACAGACCTTGTACTCGAAGTGTTGTTTTTAGTAACAAATAACATTACAAAATTGGAGAAAATTATATATACATATATATATGTCCAAATGTGATGCAGCTATCAAAGTTAATGAGATAGCAATGATGATAAAATCCACTATGTGCGTACTTCGAATTGATGTTGATCAGCTTTGTCGGGCTCACCAATTGTTGTGGTGCTCTATTTGATCAAACTAGCGTACACGTATATCCTAGTGCTTCTTCGCGTTTATTATCGTGTCCTAACGTTGTGATTACTAGACATCCACAACGTAAATCAAAAGGCACTTGAGAAGGAGTACGAACGTGTATTATCGCAGTAATCAAAATTCAAAAGTTGAGCGAGTACAAATGTATCAATTGTTAACACGCAATCTTTAGAGTGATAAACAAATCAAAGTCCAATTACATAGTGAAAGTATACTACGATGATGAGTAATAAAATGGGTCACTACACCATCGTGCTTTCCATTCAACTGTAGTTCCATAACAGTCGTGACAGACTGAAGGCAAGAATAAGCGAACGACGACGTTACCACTTGGTATTTCTCTTGAACTTACTGCCAGACCACCGTCGACCAAAACAAGGAGAACAGGCCGGATGCAGAAAGTACACGGATGAATGCTTCTGGTGACTTATATGGTGTTTGACTCTTATGATGTATGTCAAAACATTGTTAATCCAATTGGCATGAAATTAAGTGTATGTTCCATTAAATTCTACTCCTTTCTAATATCGTTAGTCTTTGTGTTGATGCCAGTATCTTGTTTGTTGCGACGAGCTGTATACTAGTAGGTTTGTATTTATGATGGCTATCGAATAAGGGCTCATTGCATAACCGTGGGCGTGTAATCCCGGGCTAAAGTCAATAGCAGAAAGTTAGGGCACACTGCAGAATCGCTGGGGCAGACTGCAGATCACAGTCTCAGGTTCTGCAATGCATCCGAAGGTGTTTCGAAGGAAATCCGCCCGGAGAAAATACTAGCTGGGAAGACGTAGAGTCCTTGGAATGATAGTATACATTTTCAATGTTTAATGCTGAACATATTGGTCCTACCATGGAAAATGATGTTTTCAATGAAAATATAGCTATGTTCAAATATTGGTGTTGTTGTTGTGCTATTTTCATCAAATCAACGAGAATTTAAGCGAGAGAAGAATGTGAATGAAAACAGTAAGTTTTGGCTTTATTAAAGGGCTAGGTAATTAAGATGAAATAGAGTATAATGGTACGTAAGTAAAGTGATTATCATGAGGTGGACAAGTGATATTTCAGCGAGAAGTGAATTAGAACTTGTAGGACAAGCTGGCCTGTAATATGTCTGGCGAATTTGCGTAGGGCCTATGGGATAGCATCCTTACAAGATGTTAGGAGCAAGAGCACTTTTTCAAATTTAGATCTGTAAAACCCCTATTGTTTTGTTTGAGGATTTAGACTCATGTTTAATTCTCGAACTGTCAAAAAATGCATGTTGCTGTCCTACAGATTGGAGCGATTCACATTTGTGACCACCATATCTGCTGATCAGTATGCGGCACCGTCTCACCCTCACAGTCGCTCATCCACTGAAAGTGATATGAACAAATCTGACACTTTCACTTACGCGAATAAACCAGCCGATACGGATAAAATTACATCTATATCGATAAATATCCCTGACACTTACGCCAGAACATCTGTCAACATTGAATAATGTCATTAAAATATTAAGCGAACGACACAAGGAACGAAGACGAGTTGTACTCAAAGGAAAACTAGCTAAGATGTCCAAACAACTACCTGAAGAAACTCTGAATGATTGTGTAGTAAATCTATCGAAACAACCATTATCGAAAACAGAAGAACAGCTTCTTCAGAAAGGACTCAACTACAATACTGGTGACGCTTCAGTAACAGATTTCTGTGCTTCCTTAGAATCGTCACTGAAATTATCAAAATTAAATGAAGAAGTACAACAAGAAATAAGCCAATGTATCATACCTATACTCAAAGAGAAAAAAATATAATTCCCAACTTAGCACTGAACAGCAAAATGCATTGAAGAAACTGAAGAATAGAAAAGATGTAATTATTCTACCGGCTGATAAAGGAAGAACAACAGTAATCCTGGTTACAGAAGACTACATAAAGAAGGCAGAGGATTTACTCAAAGATAATAATGTATATCAACAGTTGACGAAAAACCCTATACAAACATTAGATAATAAAATCAAAACAACATTAAATAAACTAACGAACTCAGGACAAATTACAAAACAAGATCAATGGCGAATGAAATCTAACGGACCTATTTTACCTCGATTCTATGGTAGACCAAAACTACACAAACAAAACATTCCCTTACGACCAATCAAATCGCCTCCAGGAACACCAACATATAATCTATCTAAAGAACTTTTCAGGAAATCAAATTACCTAACAGAATCATGCGACCATTCTATCAATTCGTCAATCCAATTCTTAGAGAAAAACAAAAAACATTCAAGTAGAAGTAAATTGTATGAACTGTAACAGGCATTACATTGGCCAAAGTGGGCGTCCCCTTCAAATCAGAATCCAGGAACACAAATCAGCCGTGAAAAGACACGATATATATTCTTTCATATCAATGCATGTAGACAATTATGGACATCAGTTTGATTGGGATAATGTCGAGATCTTAGACAGAGGAAACACCAAAAGTGCCAGGGAATTCCTAGAAGCCTGGTAATCAAACGAATATGCAATTAACAAACACGTTAATATAGACCAAATATACCAACTAATAAAAAGTAAATCGTGACCAGAAAGTTTAAAATCCAAGTCGATAGAAAATGATCAATACATATGTAAAGATGGTTACCGGAAAAATTTAAATCACTTCGCCTTATGCTGAAGATGTTGTCCAGAAGGACGACGAAAGCTCCGCAACTAATCCGTGTCCAAAGAGAAGCTGTCTGCAGATCTAGTAAGTACACCCGGAAGAGTTCCAGAAGGCGCTCCAGAAGACTAAAAAGTGTCAAGGAACTTAGCCCTAAGTTCCTATTGTAACGAAGACGCTTTGAACCGATAATGACTATGTATTTTGTCGACTTTAACTCCAAAACACCAGTATTCTTTGAACGAAGTTATATTGTTTGGCAATTAAAGTAAAGACAATTACAAGTCTATAAGCAAATGTTTTAGACAAAATTATTAAGTACTTTTATTCGTATTCTTCCGTCTTCATTGAACTTGCACACGATCGAACCATTCTGTAATCCCACTCGTCAAGCAATGATCTGAAACAGAGAGCAAAGTGCACGTTAGTAGTGTGATCACACAAGTGTCGTGTGCTAGTAAGAATGAAGACTCAAGGTCAAGGATTATATTTACAACCAACCACAATACAATTAAATGAGGGGGAAAGGGCAGTCCTATTGGTGATCCGTTGCCTCGTCTTGGGTAACCAATCCCTGCACACTTCGTAGCCGACCTGAAAGTATCCAATATCGTTTTTACGAGCTAGTATAAACCAATTTGATTTCTTTGTGCTCGCCTCTTGATTGTGAGGTAGAGGTTCCTGATCTTCGGTAAACGTCTGTGTAGCTCGTCCCAACACTCGACTACCGTAGCTTTGGTTGACTCCAAAGAGAGTAGTGCAGGGATTAATTATATGTGGTTTGTAGTATGAGGTGTGTTAAGACTATTACTACTGTGAATGGAGTTGATCCTTTCACCAGTTGGTCCTTCGGTATCGTCGTCAATAGAAAAGAGATAATAATAATAATGATAATAATAATAATAATAGGTGTAGTTAAAGCTGTCAGGAGAGTAATACGGAATAGAATGTAAAGAAGTAAAACGACAAGTTTAATTGTGTACCTTTGAATGGTGTATGCGATTTTAAGGGGATAGGCCATTTGGATGAAGTCCTTGTGTCGCTGCATGGTTATCCAGCCTTCGCTTAAAGGCATCCACAGATGGTGCCATAGCTACATCTGCCAGTAAGGAATTCCAGGGACGGCAAACCCGCGGGGAAAAGAAGTGGGAGCGCACCCGGGTCCTTGCCCTCTGATGAGCTACCCTTCTAGGATTTCCACGAGGGAGCCTATACCTACTCAATGGCAGAACACCTTTGTTTGGGTGATTCTGGTCATTTGTTATTTTGTAGGTAGTAATTAAATCCCCCCTAAGGCGACGGTAACTGAGTGTGAATAGGCCTAATTTCTTCAGCCTTTCATCACATGGTTTATTTCGGAGGCCAACCACTCCTTTTGTTGCCCGTCTTTGAACTCTTTCCAAGAGGTTGGCGTCTCTTTTAAGCAGTGGGGGTGCAATGATATTATGCACTTCAAGATGCGGTGTGACTTATGTTTTATACAACCTTAGAAAGAGCTCAGGAGTGAGTGCACCTAATTGTCTATGTGTAAAGTGTATGACCGCATATGCTCTCGCTACATCTCCCGTGTAATTTACGCTTGTGTCCATTTTCTCCGTTAGAACTAGACCTAAGTCACGTTCCGACGTTGAGCAGGACAAGGTTTCATTGCACAGGGTGCAACTTGCATTCTGCAGTCTACAGGTGCGTAACTTCACTACTTTGCACTTTTTCATGTTGAAAGTCATGCCACTGGCTACCGCCCAGTCTTCCAGAAGCCTTAGATCTTCCTGTAGCCTATCTGAGTCCTCCAGGCACTTTATCGCCCTCCATATCTTCACGTCATCAGCGTATAGAAGAGTCGGGCAGCTTAGACGGCATGGTAAATCATTGATAAAGATCAAGAACATCAGTGGTCCCAGGATAGAACCCTGCGACACTCCTGATGACGAGCTGTGCCAAGATGATAGGACTCGATTGACCCTGGAACAAAATTGCCTTTCAGTTAGGTAGTCCTGCAACCATGACAGAAGTGGTTTACCTAAACCTACCTGGCTTATTTTGTGCAGGAGAAGGTCATGGTGAACAGTGTCAAATGCCTTCTCAAAGTCTAGAAAGATCACATGGACTGGGACATTCATATCCCAGCATGATGTCCAGTCGTCCCAAGCTGATAATAAGTTAGTGACGCAGGATCTCCCTTTCCTGAAACCATGCTGGGCTTCATGGAGTATTTTAGACCTATCCAGATATTCCCCGATGTGATCATCAATAATACTTTCCAGTGCTTTCGATATCACTGGGAGTAGAGCTACTGGTCTATAACTGGTAGGATTTTGCCTATCCCCACCCTTGAAGATCGGAGAAAGGATGCTTCTTTTCCATTCCTTTGGCACTTTCCCCGATTCCATGGAGTGTTGGAACAAGTCGCATAAAGGCCTACAGAGAGCTTCGGTGCACTGTTTCAGAACAGATGGCCTGACGTCATCCCAACCTGGGGACTTCCCAGGTATGAGTCGCTGCAGCTTTCTCAGTACTATTGCAGGGTTTACTTGGGGGTGGTTATTTGGTCTTCCTCCTGTGAAATAGTCATGCCACCGTTTTGGTCCGTAACGGTAATACCCACATTGCTGTTTAGCTGTTTGACGAAGGCTAAACTAAATGTTTTAGCCATCTCCAGACTAGTGAGATATTGAACGTTTTGGCCTACTAAGGCGCACGCCCCCTGGTTGGTTGGTTTCCTTTCCGACACGAATCGGTACAAATTCTTCGGGTTTGCCAGGAGTTTTTTAGCAAGGTTAGCCTGGAATGACCTTCTGTCCCTCCTGACTCTTGCATTGCACCGGTTCCTGAGTTCCAGGTATGCATCATGGTCGATCTGGCTTTTAGATACGCTCCACGTAAACCGAGCCTTCCGCTTTGCTTGAAGAATACTCTGCGTGCCTCTCTTTAACCATGATGACTTTCTTTTCGGCTGTGTTGTGACTAAAGGGACGGTATCCGAGATTACTGTATGAATAATCTTTTTTACCGCTTCCCAGTGTTCATCCACAGACAGCTCATCCCATACTAAGGGCCAGTCTGCATCGGACAAGAGCCTCCGCATTTCAGCATAGTCAGCCTTGCTATAACACAGACATGGTTGCGTAGCGTCCCACTGCAAACGCTCACGGAGAACGAGGTCAAAACCTATGACTGCATGGTCACTACTTACTAGAGGAGTCATGATCTGGACCTTCTCGACAAGTAGTTGGTCACTAGTTAGAATGTAGTCTAGTTTTGATGACTTTCCACTAGGGCCCCACCTAGTGTCGTCTCCAACGTTCTCAGTCAGTCCTGTGTTCCGAATAGCTTGCAGTAGATTTCGGCCGAATTTTCCCTTAGCATACCCCGAGCCAAGGTTCAGTGATGGGGCATTGAAATCTCCAGTAATGGTGATTTGGTCATAGCCCAAGTCTCGTATCCCTGTGATAGTGCTGAGCAGTAGCTGATTGTGCTCTGCCCCACAGGTGGGAGATCGGTAGATGCCACCAAGTAAATGCTTGGTGTGGCCTACGGTGAAATGACACCATATGGAGTCTGGGAGTTCAATAAGTGGTGGGTCCGTTGCGCGCACACATTTAAGTTGCCTATCAAAGTACATGGCAACTCCCCCTCCTTCCTTATTATCCCTGTCTCTCCTGACCAAAACCATATCACCTATACTGATTTCATTATCGGTGATAGTGGGGGCTAGCCATGTTTCGGTGAGAATAGTCATTTTGAGTTGTAGGTGTGCTTGGAGATTTCGGAGTTCACCTATTTTTCCTCTCAGCCCCCTCACATTGCTATATAGGCAGCTGACAGTGAGTCTTACAACCTCAGCGTGTTGTGGGGTAGTTGACGTGAAGCTGTCTGCTGGTAGGGGACTTAATGTTGGGACTAGTTGGCCAGTTCCGATGACACCGGCCCGTTGTGGTTTTTCCCTTGGATTTAGGCAGGACACTTGGGTGGCACAGACTGTTATTCTCGGAATTGCATCGCTCGAGTGTCACTGAAGCTCAGGGACGTATTAAAGCCTCAGTTTGCTGCCTCCTTATGGTTCGAGGTCTGCTTTCGCAGCATCGGATGTGTCCTCCCAATTTCCCCTTGATCTCATACCACCGTCGAAGTGCTATGGGGAGTTGAACGTGACACTTAGCAGCTTTGGAGAGCTAATCAGTGTGAGATGAGCGGGGCGAGGTAGTCGGTAAACGGAGATGGTTCCAGAAGCGCCAAGGGCCATCTGGGACGACAGCCATCTCCACTGCTGTACGTCATGCAGGTGTTTTTCACAGGCATTGCCGTTTCCAGCTCCGGAACACCGTGTACCACCATAGAGGTAGAAGGCAAAAGTTCCGGTGACTCCCTCGTCATTTGTCTGACAGCCCATGGTCTGTCTTGTCTCACCCTTATGTTCGAGCTTCTGTCGATGGCTAGTACCTGAGAAATCAATAGTACCTTTTCCGCCTCTTCGGCAGAGTCCAGTGTAACCTTTATGGGGGTGGCTTACCTTGAGGTGTGTGGACACCCCTGTACAGCCTGCACAATTTCACTGAACTAATATTCAGACCTAGTTTATTGCACAGGTTGGACCACTGTTCCTGATCAAACAGAGCCCGCTGTTCAAGCAAGCTATCCTTGCTCACAGATACGTTAAAGAGGCTAAGAGAATTAGACCGATTAAGCTCAGACTTAGGTTTGGCCTTTGGCTTCTCGTATTCCTTTGCAGCATCAGCAACTTTAGGCTTCATCAGGTTCTGGCCAGCCTTTATTGCGTTGCCAAGCTTGCTTGTGGATGCAAGTGGCGCTTCTCTAATTCTATCTTGCCTTGATGTTTTGGGTCCAACCTTTTGAATCTTCACCTTGCGAAAATTGGCATTTTCAGTCAGTAGGACTGGAGTGTCCTTCTTACTGTCTGTGCCAAGTTTTGGCAATGTGATGTTAGCAGGTGACGAGCTACATAAGGCCGTGTTGGGATACAAGGGCGGCGTGTTGTTTCTGCTATCCGCAGACACGCTCTGTGTGACTATGCCAGGGCGACAAAGTGGACAGATGTACCAAAACCACGGGCACGGGTTATTTCTCATAAACTCGTAGTATGATTTCGGTACCTCTTTGTCGCAACGGCAGTACACCCACCGTTTGCAAAAATTGCATTCGAACGCTGAGTCAGCTTCAGAAAAAATGATATTGCACGCCTGGCATTCGTCTCCCTTACTTGGTGACGCCTTTGAGGTCTTATGACGTCTTGAGCGTTTCCTTTTAGGTTTGTTGTACTTCACACATTGGCTTTCAGTTGGTGCAGGTGTAGTATCCTGTCCCCCTAGTATTGCCTGTGCCGTTTCAGTGTTAGACTGTGACAATGCAGGCATAGTATCAGGACAGACGAGTCCTACGCGAGTCTTTAGGATGGGTATGCGACTTGGGGTTGGTGTCCCTGGGTTTTTGCCTTCTCTGGCTGAAGCCCTTGTGACTACAGAGTAAGGTGTTTTTGTGCCATTTCTAAGGTTACTTTCTACAGGGGCGTTGATAAGGCATAACCCCTGTTTGAAGTGGCGCCTCCAGCTTTACCTTGAGGATATTTGCGCGGTCTAGTTGATTTCAGTTTGGCTGATTTATTTCGTTTGATCTAGGTAGCTGCATTTGACGTGATTCTGGTTTCTGTTTGGCTTGAACTGTATTGATTTTGTTAAGAATAGTCGTCAAAAGCTGCCTTTAGGCCTGAAGGCAGTTATGGTGCAGGAGGATGCTTGAGAATGTTTCATGTGAAAATTATAGGGTGCACCTAAAATCCTCCTGTTTGTGGCGTCTCAATGATTTATGTAGAGCTTCGTTTCATCACTTGTGTCCATATTTGTCGTTCACGAGTGTTTCAGTAAATGTTTTTAGCTATAATCAGGAACTTTCCAAAACGGTAACTGTGGTAAGGAATTTATATTTTTTTCCGCTATAGTTTCCAAGTCAATGTCTCTTTTAAGTTGCTTACTGTACTCTGTTGGCTATTCATGAATTTTTTATTGAAAAGCTTCTGTTTTCATTTACAGTGGTACCGAATGGACGCATTGGCAGCTGGAGACAATGGCGACCAACCTGCCCTTCCTTTATCAGTGGATATCAAAAAATTTTTTGACGGAATTATGTTTAGTCACCGGTATACCAGTTGGGTTCAAGTAGAAGATGCTCTAAGTCAGCTGGAATCAGTAATATATGTATATATGTATGACAGAGTATTCCTAGGCAACTCATACACATTATGTAATCAAAAAGTGCATACGGGACCATGAATCTCAGGATTTGAAGTACAAATTAGTAGTCTTTCGTTGTACATATGGCATGAAGCGAAAAACTAGAGGTTCAGGTTTACGCGTCAAACCGTAAGAATTCTATTATTTATTTCTGC